>CM037088.1:64626621-66034604 GCA_020916435.1 Oxytropis ochrocephala
GAGTATTCATGGAGTATATGAATCGTATCTTCATGAATATTTGGATCGCTTTGTGGTAGTGTTCATTGACGACATTTTAGTCTACTCCAAGTCGTAGAGGAGGAGCACGCCAAGCATCCGAGATTGGTGTTAGAGGTATTGAAGGATAAGAAGATGTACGCCAAGTTGTCCAAGTGTGAAGACTCGCGAGGCGTGAATTTCCTAGGTCATGTGATCTCCAGGTGAAGGTATAGCACCGATCCTTCCAAAGTCAAGCCGTGGTTGCAATGGGAAGCACCCAAGTCGGCTTAATCGAGGTGAGAAGTTTTCCGGGTTTACTCGGGTATTACGTAAGGTTCATCGAGGGGTTTTCCGTCAAGTTGGCGTTGCCACTAACTCGATTGACTCAGTAAAGGGAAGGCTTTTGTGTGGACACACAGCGGTGAAGAAAGTTTCCAAGAATTGAAGAAGAGATTGACAACGCCTCCGTCTCGGACGCTGTTTAATCCAAATGAGCCTTTTGTGGTGTCTTGTGATGCGCCTAAGTTGGGTTTGGGGTCGCATCGATGATGCGAAGGTAAGCGTAGTTGCTTACGCTTCAAGGCAATTGAAAATTCATGAGAAGAACTACCCTACACATGATTTGGAGCTTCACTGTAGTGGTGTTTGCATTGAAGATATGGAGGCATTATCTGTATGGCTCAAGGTTCGAAGTGTTTAGTGACCACAAGAGTTTGCGATGCTCTGCTTGATCGTAAGGAGAGCGAACATGAGGCGGAGGAGATGGTTCGAGCTATCTTTGAAGGACTATGATTTGGGTTGAACTATCACCAAGGGAAGGCAAATTTGGCCGATGCACACTAAGTAGGAAATCGCTGCATGCATCGGCCAATGATGGTAAAAGAGCTAGAGCTAATTGAGCAATTCGAGACCTAAGTTTAGTGTGTGAGCTAACTCCTCAAAGCATTAAGTTGGGAATGCCGAAAATCACAAATGAATTTGAGTGACATCAAAGAGGCGCAGGTTCGGACGCAAGCTTGTAGACGCGGCGTGGCCAGGCATGGCCGAGCCGAGAACGAAGATTTTGAGTTGATGCGCAAGGATTGCTAAGCGTATAGAACTCGGATTTGTGTCCCTCGATGACGAAGATCAAGAGAGCAATCTTGGAAGAATGTCATAAGAGTAAGCTCGAGTATTCACCTGTAGCGACCAAGATGTTTCAAGACTTGAAGCGGGTTGTTTTGGTGGCAAGGTATGGAGAGAGATGTAGCCCGTTTGTATACGCTTGTCCTGGTTTGTCGTAAGTCAAGGTAGAACATCAAAAGCGCCAGCAGGATTGCTGCAAACTATCAAGATTCCAGTGGAAGCGGGACAAGATTGCGATGGATTTTGTAACTGGTTTGCCGAAAGTCTGCAGGGAGGTTTGATACCATTTGGGTAGTGGTGGATAGATTGACGAAGTCCTTTCATTTCATTCCATCAACCTCACCTATCCGATGTCAAGGTTGGCGAGATATACATCCAAGTGATCGTAAGCTACGGGGTTCCTCGAAGTATTATTTCGCATGAGACCCAAGGTTTACTTCGCAGTGTGGGAAGTTTGCAAGACAGCGTTGGGTACGAAATTGCGCTCGAGCTCGACATATCACCCACGTAGCATCGATGGTCATCAGGAGACCATCCACTGTTGGATGACTTGCCGAGCGTGTGTTCTTGAGCAAGGAGGCGTGGGATTAAGTATCACCATCGATTGAGTTCCACGACAACAACAGCTTTTCATTCTAGCATAGGGGATGGCACCCTTTGAGGCATTGTATGGGAGGAGGTGCAGGACTTCGGTTGTGTTGGAGTGAAGAGAGAAGGTGTGGTACTCGGACCCGAGGTCGTGCACGAGAGACCACCGAGAAGGTAAAGCAAATTCAAGAGAAAATGAAGGGCTTCGCAGAGTAGCGGTAAGAGCTACCATGACAAGAGAATGAAGGACTTAGAATTTCAAGCTCGGTGAGCATGTTTTCTCGAGAGTCAACCCAAAGGATTGGACTGAGTTGGTAGAGCATTGAAGTCTAAGAAATTGTCCTCGTTTCATTGGTCCACGGATCCTGAGAGAGTTGGGAAGGTGGCTTACCGAAAGTTACTTTGCCACCTAACCATCAAATTTGCATAATGTGTTCCATGTGTCTCATTTGAGGAAATATATTTCGCACTCCGCCCCATGTAATTCGGATGGACGACGTGCAAGTAAGAGAGAGAACTTGACTGTGGAGACAAGTGTTTCATCAGATTGAAGGCCGAGAAGTGAAGACTTTAAGGGAAAGGAGATCAAGCTAGTGAAGGTGATTTGGTTTGAGTCGCCGGTGAGAATGCTACTTGGGAGCTGGAGAGCAAGATGCGTGAAGCTCATATCAGAGTTATTTGCTTCGTGTAAGATTTGAGAGGACGAAATATTCCAAGTGGGGAGAGTTGTAACACCCCAAAAATAGTTCAATTAATTATTTAGTTGAGTTATTTAAGGTTTACAACTTTTTAAATTAAGCCAGTATTAATTAAAAGTTTATTTCATTTAGGAGATGCTAAGTGAATGGAGATAGTGAGATAGAGGCCCATGAGCCATTGGAGGCCCATGAGCCATTAGAAGCCCCAGTGTGTGCTTTAAGTGAGAGTGTCAAGGAGAGGAAGCATGTTTCACCAAAAAGAATCTAAGAAAAGTCAAAGAGAAGAAAGAGAGAGAAGTTGGTAGGTGCGATCGCTTTTCAGAGAGAAGGAAGATTTGTTGGCGTAGGGAAGCTCAAGCTCGAGGGAGAAGAGTTGCTGCGAGTGTAATCGGGGAAGCATCGGTGAAGAGAGTCTTTTGCTCAACTGGAACAAGGTTAGGGCTCTCTTCTCACGTATAATTTTGTGTAGTATGATGAGTTGTTATGTGTGAGTAGACCGTAGTTATGTTTCACGAGTTGTTTTGCATGCTTGTTGTGTTTTGATGTTTTGATGTTGTGTTTTGGCTCACGGTGGAGATGTGTCGAGTGGATGAGAGAGTTGATCGCATCGAGGATCAAGGAGTGAAATGGGAGCCGAGGAAACTCTCATCCCGGTGAGCTAGAGTGAGCGAGTGAGCAACATAACTGGAGAGGTTCTAAGGAATAGGCTTAGGATAACAGAGAGTAGCTGAAAACGTACATCATAAAGTGACGAGCGTGCGTTGAGTTAAATGGAGTAGTCGGCTTAGGATTTCCGAGGTGTAGTTACCTTCCATACGTAAGTTGGAACTTAAGTGAATAATCGTAAGTGTCAAGAACGTAAGTAACGAGGTCATAGGAGCCGAGGTGAGTGATAGAGCACCAGTAACTAAGTGTATGAGTACCTGAGACTAGGTATATGTATCGGTTTGTGCTTGCTGAGGTGTAGGGTAAGTAGGCCGAGATGCTTAAGCCGAGATAGCGTACTTAGGCGTAGCTGCTGAAGTGCCGTTGATAACGTGTAGCGTGTAGAACCGAGGTGTTATGGCCGAGATGTAGAGTATATCCTACCTAGGTGTACTTGACGAGGTGAGACGTTTCGTGTGAAGTGAAGTGTCTATGAGTGGAGTAGAGTGTAGGCATGCCGAGGTGCCGAGCGCGCCGAGGTGCCGAGTGTGCCAAGGTGCTATAGGTGCCGAGGTGTTGTTTTAACGCTAGTGTAGCACAGGTTGTTGCTGGACGCAATTGTGAGCGTCGTTTGGAGTGCCAAGTATGTGAGGGGTTAAATGGTGTAGTTATTTTAGTCCCTAATTGACGTTTTAGTCCTAAGTGACATGGTAGTCCTCGTGGTGACTTCCTCGGTCCACTACTTGGTGCCGAGGAGTTAGGTGAGCCGAGGAGGCGACGGCAATGGAGCCGCTGGACCGATGTAGACGCCTACTTAGCATAGAAATGACGTGATGTGTCTTTGTTGGCCTTATGGCTATGAGTAGTGGAGTGATAAATGATGAAGTCCCGATGGGCATTAAAATAAATGAACATGGTGAATGCAGACTTTGGTCCTAGAAGTAGAAAGCAGAGGACTTGGCCCTATTTATGAATAAAAGGTCATGATCCGATTGGTGAGTTATTGGAATTGTGTTATGATTTAAATTGAATAATGTATATGTTGTGTGTTATGCATTGTTCATGGCGTCGCATAAATCATAAGCATAATGGTGAAAGCAGAGGACTTTGGGTCCTATGGTGAAAGCAGAGGACTTGGTCCTAAGGTGATAGCGAGAAGACTCTGGTCTTAATGGATCCATCATGCATATGCCCTTGGAGTTTGAGTCCGCATCATTCATATAACTCATGCACTAAATAATTGTGTTATTTGTGTGTTGTGCCGAGGTGTTTATATGTGTTTGCTTAGCATGATGCTGCTATAAACCTTATTATATGTGTTTAGAGACTCACCTACTACTTTTATGTTGCTCTCATGTTGGCAACTTGCAGGTATTCTGAGAGCAGGTCGAGTCCTTACTCGCGTAGTTGGCGTCATTTTGCTCTAGTAGTGTAACACCGGGGCCGAGTAGCGTAGTGGTGCATTATGTAGGTTATTTTGAGTTGTAAACCTATATCTTTTGGAACATGTATTATTTTGATCTGCGTTGTAACTAATAACTTTGCTACTTATTGAGCTTCGGTTCCTTCTTGGCCGAGGTGTCAGTATGTACATTACACTACCATCGCTTTTAGGCTGCGCAAATGTTTTATTGTTTTGTTTGGTTAGATTCATGTAGAAAAATGTAGCACTCCTTGAGTGGTTTTTGAAAACTCGATTTTATTTGCTAAGTAGTAATTAAAGTAAGGGGTGTTACAAGTTGCATGTAGACTACTCTCCGTCATCTTTTGCTATCTCATCATATTTTTGGTGAATGCAATATCATAATTTAGACTACACAAAGGTGTGTGTAGGGGTGTTCAAAAATGACCCAATTCAATGCAAATCGCATCAGGTCGAACCAAAAAATTAGGGTTTTACTTTCCTTACTCTCCTCCTATTGAAACACATCTCTTAACAAATTTTATTTCAAAAATAACCGTGTGAAACGTTGGGAGGGCGTGTTTAATGACGGTTCGAAACGACCTTGTTCGAACACGTTTGAACAACAAAGATCTAACGCAATAAAATTGGTGAATGTGGTGTGAGGGTCCATTATTGTTGCTTTGGTTAACAACATACGAAGAACATAAAATAGGGTGTTCGAACAAGGTTATGCGAACAGGTTCAAGTGACCCCATTCGAACAGATAAAATTACGCATGAAGAGGGGTAAAGTCAATATTTAACTCACGCGAACGATGTCGTTCGAACGGGTTCGAAGGCCCGTGTTCGAACACGTGAAATTTCTTGAAAAAAAAAGACGCTTTGCCTGACTTTTTGGCCATTTCACACCCTTATGGGATGTGTTTTGAGTAGGAGGGTGAGTGAGAAAAGCAAAATCCAAAAATTAAAGCAAACAAAAAAATGAATTTTTGAATGGATTGGATTTGTTTTCGGTTCTCTCACCCATAACTAATCTAATCCAAATCTGTCCAATCTACACATATTATTTAATTTAATATTATAAATGTAATTACAATATGGTTTTTTTACCACCCTCCATATACCCCATACCCCCATAATCCATTTTAACCCCCAAAAATACCCTTGTTTTTTCTAAAAAAATGTTTTTAAAGATTTCGGAAATACCTCAAAAATAAGTATAATTTGCAAACTAGAAATACCTATTTTTAAGGTATTTAGAAATCTTAACCCCCATTCTCGAATTTATGTTTAATCCCATAAATTTTGTTAAAAAATTACGAGATAAAGCGATAACTAAAAACGATAATTATACAAATGGGAGATAAGAAATACGTCAAAATATATAACATATGAGAGTAAAAATGTTACAAAATAGGAGTAGAAATACGGTAAAAAAACGTAAAAATATATACAACTAAGGTCAAATGTCAAAATCCTAAAGCAATGAAGTGGTCTCATTTCTGCCAGTGGAATGCCCTCGGCTACCATGGCATCCTAGATAAGTGCAGCTGCTCTCTCCATCCTATCGCGATCAGTGGACCAACATCCTCAGCTGCCTCCTGAATTGGAGCATCCTCTGGAGGCAGGGGCGGAGCTGGAGTCAAACGGGGAACGAACACCTCTCTGTACCAAGATAGGTAATCATCATCGCATAGACCCACCACGGGTGTCCGTCTACTAGTCTCCCACGAAAGTCCGCGTTGGGGATTTATAGTACAACGACCGCTCTACGATGGAGGACGCAGATGGGTGGGCGAAATGGGTGGATCAAGGATCTGCTGGACATACCTAAATCGCCAGCGGACTGCATGCGCCATATAGTAGGGCACAAACTACAGGACCCTGAAGCAAGCAACCCTCGAAAGGGAGATCTTTGTGAAATCAAAGAAGCTGGCGGCGGTCCTCCCAAGGGGTCCATATGACAATCTCCATTGTAAGTCATCCATTTGCTCCCGAAAATGTTTATTCTTCAAATTGTCTTATTTCTTGTTATTCTTTGCACGTGGAAGTGAGACACGCCAAAGTATTTACGCACCACTATGGTGGGGAAATACTAAATCTATCCAACAACTGAAATAATTAAATGAATAAATAAGTAATTATAAGAATAAAAGTAATTACAAGATTAAAAGTAAATAATTAATTACCAAGCAAAAAAGCGTATCCGCCAATCGCGATGTCTCATAATAGCAGCGTCGTTCAGCTGCTTTCGTAAAGGATGGCGAGGCGGTGGACCCCAAGCCCACTAGCCACAATATCGATAATCGAAATAAAGGTCACCCACTTGTTCGGGCACTTAAATGTGAGTCTTGGCAAATATGGTCTTTGCCCAACAAGAATAGCAAATAGCACAAAGGTCGCATGATCAAGATGACCTGGTCCATGTTAGCCGTATGCGACCTCAAAAAGAAAACACGAATGTCGGTCCCCTATTGAACAAACATTTCTCCCAACTTGAGTCGATTGTCTATGCCTAGATGCTCTGCTCCAGCCCGCATGGCATCAGCCGTGTCAAAACTCACCTTATAAGCAAAAGGTGTGCCGGTCAGCGGCAAGTGGAGAAACGCGGACACGTCGTCCAACGTCACGGTCATCTCCCCCCACGACATGTGGAATTAGCTGGTCTCAAAATGCCACCTCTCCACAAAAGTTGATATGAGCTTATGGTTGATGTTACCGAGAGGTGTGACGTCCGACTTAAACAGCTTCGCCTGGTGCAACCACTTGGCTATATGGGGTGGTGTTGGGAAAGTCTAATCTTCAGTATCTCCCCCCGTGAGATGCCACCTTTATCTAACCACGGTCCTGAAAAAATTAATTAATAGATTATTAAAAGTAAGTAATTACTTATTGTTTAAAAAATTAAAAAATTTATTAAAAGTATTACCTGCCCCAACTATAACCTGGATACGCAGTGCATACGAAGTAGGTGCAACAAAACACTCTTGAGCGGTGGCCGTCATCTTTGAGCAATGTCGGACTCGGCATCCTCTATCTGCATGGAATCCTGCTCATGCTCATGGTGCTCCTACTGCACCGGATCAACTACTAGCTCTCGCTCTCAGACACGCCTTTGACGCTCAGAAACTTGACCAGCATTTCTGCTCCTCAACCTAATCCTGGTCCAAGTGCTAGGAGCAGGAGTACTCTCATCATCTCCTGGTAGTGATCCTGAAGACCGACCTCACTCAAAGTTGTGCATTTCTAGTCACCTTTGGAAAAAAATAAAAACAAAGTAAAAAAATTCAAAAACTTTTCAGAAATAGAGGTAATTTTGGGAAGTTTTTTTATGGGATTGCCGGAAACACCTCAAAACGAGGTATTTCCGGTTTGCAATTTGTGTTTTGGAAATAGTACTTTTTGAGGTATTTCCGGGAATCCCATAAAAAAAACTTCCCGAATTTATCTCTAAAGGCGTATTTCCGGGAATTTTGCAAAAATTGTCTTAGAAAATACGTCTATTTCCGAAATCTTAAGAAAAAAATCTTACTTTTTACGGATATATGAGTGAATGAGGGTTGTATCCATTTTTTCACTTTTTGTAAGTGTATTTTTGTCCATTTGGGGTATTATGGGGGTATGGGGTATAATGGGAGGGGGGGTTGGAAAAAAAAAAGCCTTACAATATTACCCACACTTGAGATATGCTTTTTGTATTTTACAATTTTGTAAGCCTAGATCTCTAACTTTCCTCTTACCTATTGTCATTTGTCACCCTAAATCTTTAACTTGTCCATAGTGTGACGAGTCCTTACCAACAGTGCGGCAGAATTTCTCAAATTTGGGCAAGCTCACAAATCATCATGAACTACGAACAAGTCATTAAGAATTTCATAACTAGCGTTTGCCTTGTCACTTTCAACTATCAATATCAACTAATTTCCAAAGAATATTAGTAAGCTAACTATGTTCTAATCACAACATCCTTTAACCGTTAACGTATCGTCAATACTCCAAGTCTCCAACTACAGCCTAACAAATTAAATTCCTACCAGATTAGAAAGCATATATAGTCTAAAAGGTTAATTGCAGTCTAATCAATTAGAAAACCCTATCTAATTAATTAAAATCTTTAGGTATGTTTGGGAGGGGTTTTGAGAGGAAGGGGGGGAGAGCATATTTTTTCAATTTAGATTTGATGAAACTATAAAATGTCTCTAAACATAAATCAAGTGTGATTAAAAGTATTATATTGATATCCATCAACTTGTTTTTTTTTTTTTTAAAATCTTAAATATTTATTAAAATATAGACTAATATTTTCAAGTCCTCCCCTCTATTCCCCTCATAAACCCCTCTCAAACATATTTATGGGGTGTATAGGGTTCTAAATGATCTCTAATCAATTAGGAAGCGACCCATGCTTCTTACTAACCCCTCCTACTCATCACCCACTACCCACCCCCAAAATTCCGAAAATTCCCTCCTCTCACACCTATCACACCTGCCTTGCCTTTCCTCTCCTCGCACTTTTGATTCACCCTAAACCCATTTTCCCCAAATTCTCCTAACCTCCATATCAATCCCTTTCTCCCACTCTTCCTCCTCCATTTCAGTTGCTAATTTATCTCCTTAGTGGTTGCATCCATCTATACATCCAATAATGGAATGAATTACCTCTCATCCATTTCCTTCATTCGTTTTTTCTTGAAACATTACACGGTTCGATGTTTTGTGATCGAACTAGTTCAATGTTTTTTGTGATCGAGCTTGGATTCGATTGGGCGAGGCCCGAACGACCAATGTTTTGTTTTCCGGCTATGGAATTCGTGGAAAATCATTGAGCGAAATCTTTGGGAGGATCCAAATTCCACAACATGTTTATCGGTGATAGGAACACACCGCCTCTTCTTTCCCACGTATATCTTGATGTTGGCAATATTTTTCCGCTATTGTCAATAGACGAGCGTAAAAGCGAGATGACCCGATACAAAAGGTATATGCAATGTATATGGGGTGTGGCAAGTGTTGAAGTAACAATTTCATATGCTCGGAATGATTGTTTCAATCGGCGATTATTGCCCCAGTGATGAGGAAGATGATGCTAGTTCGACTCTCACGATCCTAATTATCGGGAATTCCTTACCAATATTGTATCTGATGATGATGGGAGTGATGATGATTGGAGTGTTGTGACCAGTGTTTAATTTAAGCTATTATATCTTTGTTTCAATAATTTTGCAAACTGGCATATCTTTGTACCCTTGTTTGTGAACACCCTATTTGTATGAATATTTATGTTTATTTAGTACTTAGTAATTTATATTTCGGTGGTATTTAAATTAGACAACAAGTTTATTATTACAAAGCGTAATCGTAAATCAAACTCGAAAGACATCAAAACGGTAAAAGAAACATAAGAAAACAACTACGAAACTAGCAATTATTTAGGAAGTCTCTGTTCCAAAAGATAAATGACATCTTCTGGAGTGCGAATTATGTCCACATACAGCTCCAACACATGTCGTCCTGCTGGAACGTTAGCATGTGCTTCCATCATGGTGCGTAACGTCATCGTCGCTCCGAATCTCCATAGTTGAATAACGAATAGACCCATTTTCTTCATAATTGTGCTTGCGGTAGCGTAAGCGACTTACGTCTTTATGCCACTCTCTCTGGACAAACCTTCCTCTCTACCTTTTCCTTCAGCTGGGTGAATGTTATGTCTTTATTCAGCCTACAGAAGATAGGCTTACGACAACGAACCAAATACCATCTTCCCTGTTGGTGACAAGCTCCATGGTGATGAAGGGCCATTAGAAATTTGTCATTTGAGAAGCTGCGTTGGGAACAATTGCCATTCCATTTCGAGTAGGTGGGGTGAGGGTGTTTGTGAAGAAGAATAGACGATGAAGCGAAATATGAGACTTAAGAACATGGTACAATCAATTATGGGCTCTTAAGACGCTATATTGGGCTATTGGACAGGTTCTATGTCCGATTAGAAACAAGGCCTAATTAGTTAGGGCTTCCTGAAAACTCATTATTTTTAATTCTATGTGTTCTTATTAGGTTCCACTCATCCTTTAATTCTAAACGTTCTTACTAGCTTCCACTCATCCTTTAACCGTTAAGGTATCATGAAGATTAATTCTTTTTTTAACCGGAATAAACTTATATCATTTCAATATCAATAATGTTTGTAACACACAATGGAGAACTATAATGAATTTCGGAGATAGCATAAAGTCTTGATGCCTGTACTAAAGAATGAACAGCAAGATTTACTTGTCTCCTAATATAGCTAATCCTGTAGCTAGAATTAATTAGTGCGTATGACCCGTGCGATGCACGGGTATACATCAACTTGTTGAAAAAACTTGGAAATTTAGATTGCTAAGTCCCTAATAATATGTATGTCATTAGTAGATTGCTAATACTATAATATGTAAGTCTAGGGGCTCAATCCTAATGATATGTATATCATTAGTAGATTGCTAAGACTATAATATTTAAATAAACAATCTATTTAGTAGTAGAAGCAGAGGTTAATAGGAGCGAAGGGTTGTCATGGTTCACCCTCCGAATTTTTTTAATACTACTTTCCAGTGATGTCTGCTTTGAATTGTTTTCTTTGTCTTCCCGTGGCTTGCTCAATAAACATTTTGAGTCACGAGTCGTCACTATTCGATTGATTGTTCAAAAATCAAGATGAATTATAATTTATGTTAGTTAATGTACCATTAATTTGTGTTAGTTAAGTATTGAAATACTCCCTATTTAGTTGTCTTGGGATAATTGAAGTCAAAATCAAAAAACTTTTTAATCTAAAAAAAAATCAAAAAACTTTTCGACAATTAATCTATACTTTGGGATTTTAAAAAAATCAAAAAACTTTTCGACAATTAACCTAATTAGGTCTATCAAAAGTAACAATAACATCCTTTAGAAGAATATTTTTATAAGCAAACATCCTCTAGAAGATTGAGAATGTGCAAAGACAAAATATCCTACAAAGCCTAAACAATGAAAGATTATTCGTGTGCAAAGACACCCAATTTAGTAGATAAGTTTTTCATTAAAAAAATCACAAAAGACGACCAAACTGCTTACCAAAAATGAATGTGGAATTGAAAAGTTGCCAGCCCAAGTGTGTGAACCTCAAAACTGTAATAAAAAATGCTAGCCAAGTAAAGGATGGAAACCATCGGAAAAAAAATGAATTCTCGAGAAAAGTAAGAGAAGATTTACATGAGTGGAGAAAGATGGATGTCTATTGAAAAAGTGCTAACTGCAACATAGTGTAGCCAAGAGAACTTAAATATACAAATCGCATAAATATTTTTTAAAAAAATGGAAAGAGAACTTAACACATCTTCTATCTCATTTTTTCTTGCTCTCTCATCACCCATATCTCTATATCTTTAGTTGGAAGCCGAAGCACTGGGAAAAGAGTGGGTGAGAAGAGAGTGAACGATAAGAAGAGAAAGTCCATGAATTTGGTACAATGAAACCATTTTGAACCAAAAAAACAAGACCCTACACTGAGAAAAAGCAATAGGTAGCGCTTTTTGGCCCTTTAGTAGCGCTCATGAGCGCTCCTAAACTCGTGCGCTCCTGTTGCCAAACCAACAACAATGAGTAGCGCTTTTTAGACTAAGCGCTCCTTATTTTGAGATGCGCTTAGACCAAAGGGAGCGCCTGTTATACAAAGCGCTCCTTATTCCTACACTCAAGAGTAGCGCTTCTGGGCACAAGCGCTCCTTATCCCAATATGCGCTAGTATCAATAGTAGCGCCTTTTAAACGACGCGCTACCTATGCCTTTTTTTTTATAAAAAAAAAATCCTTTTTTCCTAGCTCCTGCTCATAATCATCAAGCAACAACACTAGCAAACCAACAACAAATTCCAAATCAAAAACCCATATTTCAAATCAAATTCCAACTAATTTATAAATCCACCAAAATTACATAAATCATCATACACCAAAAGATGAATGTCAACATAGACAACAACAAAAATTACAACATATCCAATATTATGAGGTACTACAAAAATTACATCAATTTCGATTTTGCATGAATCAAACCGACAACATGGCGACACTAGTCTTCTTTGACCTCTGTAAGTTCCTCATCGTAAAATGGAGTTCCAAACGGATATCCAGGAAATCATCGAAAATAAAATAAAATGAAGTTAGGAATACATCAAAATTACTACATATTACTTGTCAAATCAAACTATGAAATTACATACATCGATTGGGATTTCCATTTGATTGTGAGTAATGATGTCCTTCATAAACTTCATTATATAGTACCTGCAATCATCAAAGTTTGGTTGTTTGGGAGTCTATAAAACAAAAGATTAGTTTGTTATTACATTTACTTAATTACACATGCATAAGAATATTGATTATTAACTTACCCTTTTCCTATCCATTTTGTAGAAGATGATGATTTTACATACAAATTCCGACATCACTCAATCCCCAAAAAGAATATTAGAATGTTGTTATCACACATTTAAAAGCCTATTCACCTAAAGCAACCATCGCCCTGTAAAATGCAATATGTTTTAAATGCAAAATGCAATAGAATCTCATGCAACAAAAACTATTCCTAACCCTCCAAATTCAAAACTTTAACAATCTGAAAATAACAACAGTCAGATAAAAATTAATAAGAAAATTGAGAAACACTTAAATATTGGACTAGCGAGGATATACTTTTGTGTATTTCATTGTTGACAACAAACCCATCCTTCAAGACATAATAATGATGTTCTATAGCATTTTTGAGCTATTGATGTTATTGAACATAGGACACTTCAGCAGCCTCCATGAAGCATGATACACTTTGGAAGGAAATATTTACCTTTGTTTGAGGAAATAGCGCTGCTACAAGAATCCATATTTCCTCTGCCATGAGCTGTGTGCCTAATCTCACTCCACATCCAGCAGTTGGTTTTTTGTTAAGATGATATTAAAACCTATTGAAAGAACTAGCAGCAAGAGAGATGATATCAATTCCCTTCACTTAACTCTATCATACAATAACTATCCTAAAACACATTTGACTCTATGATACAATAACTATAAGTGTCATTGTTTAGGGACTAAATAGGAGAAAGAGCAATACTTTTTGTGGGACTAAATAGCGGGTTTATATTTTAGTTAAAGAAGAAAGTGTGGTTTCTAAGGATTCATTCACTTCAAAAGAAGAGGTTAGCAAAGGAGTTTGAACAACTAGCAATATGGTATGGAGACATTGATTTTGAGTCCAAACAAGATTTACCACCACAGACTCACTTGCCATTTCGCTCCAAAACATGGGTGGACATGAAGAAATTGTGAATGCAGCAAGCTTCTGAAACTGAGTGGGAGCTGCTGTAAATATGGTCATGCGTTGGACCTGTGACGCAGATTATTAACTCTTGTATTTTTCCATGACGGCTTTCGCTGAAGCTTCGTACCATGATGCGGCGGCCATAGCACCTGGATCAGGAACTGATGAAAGAATGTCAATAAATAAAAACATGAAAGTGGTCTTCTGGAATGAATAACTATTGCAATTTTCAGACCATTTATAACTTCAATCATCTAATAGCAAGAATTGTTAGTCTCAGCTGTTTTATAACTCCACTGTTCATGGTTATTATTCAAAACGAGCTTCTTATAGGATCCAGAAGCTATGAAACACAAATATTGGACACACACAATGTCTAAAATATAGGCAATAGAAAAGGTTGTAAAGCTATGAAAAACAAACACAAAAACCTCTATCTTTGTTGGGGCAGAAACCATATTTAAGCTTAAAACACAGTACTTCTTCAACTCATACAGATGTGGAATCTCAAACAGTTTAGAAACTAACTCGTTTTACAAGCAGTGAGTAAACAACCATAAACTTATTTTAATTAAGAAGCTCATGTAAGCAACAGATAAAGGGAACGAGAATGTATAACAATTTCCAGAGGATTTGCAGAGGAAGGGATATCCTAAATGCTAATCTTAGTATAAAAGCTAAATATCTGCACAAGTAAATAAACTTAACATTTATCAACATCATAAGGATGATTGTAATCTAGTGGTTCAACAAATATAAATATAGGAGTGCTATAACAGGCACCCCAATTTAAGTTAAAAAGTATCTTAATGTTTGATTCCAGAGCATTTATTTGAAATAGAAAAGAGTTAAGATAAATGGTTATAAACCCGCAAAGGGAAATGAATGGTTATAGTGGATCAGTAACTAAATGCAATATGAATTAGATGAACAAACAATAAACCAAAGGCAGGAACAACACAGCAAACATAAACCAAAGGAAATTTAATGCCAAAATACACAGGTTGTCATAAGTGTCAAAATAAATTAAACGGTAAAGAAGCAACTATTCCCTCTCCCTCGCTCTCCCTCTCTCCCAGTGCAGCATGTTATGTATTAGCTCACTTCACTCTTTCATAACTTGCGCTTGACACTTATGGAACCAATTCCTGCATTCTTATTCTTATTTGAGTCAACCCCAAAGAAAAATTTGTGTAGCAACCATAAGCTAGTATAATGCTATTATAGGGGACTATCAATGTATCAGAACATGCAAGTTAAGGAAATGAAATATTGGTTCAATAATAACAAATTCAGCACCAGCATTCTCATAATGAGCACATGCAAGTTGAATTCGTTGTTTTTGACATCTACTTAAATTAATTCATTTTCACCTTATTCAGTGAGTTCGTCACAACAAAACAACTCGAGGTGTGAAGTGAATAGCTTTGAACCTGTTTTTGACATCTTTGGTCATCCAACTCAGATCATGTTACTGTCAGGGACCGGTCGGATTCCAGCCTGCTAGAGAAACTTGCAAACTTCGAATAAACATCAATCTTTGTGGTGCATTTTTTTAGTTTCTGCTGGAAGTCCTAAAAAAAATCAAAACAGAAGTATAAAAACCAAAATAGAGGTGAGAAAAACCTAGGTTGTAGTGTGAGTAAGAAAAAAACTAAATATCATCAAGCACCAAAACGAGATCTAATGGAATATCAAAGCTCCACACTAAGGAAATCTCAACCGCAACATTGCAACGAGCACCAAAGCGAGACTGAAGAGGGAACAAGGAAACCCTAACAAAAAAAATAGTGAAACCAACCTGAAGATGAAGATCTAGGAGCCACCAGGTGAGAATGAACAGAGCCGGTGATGAAAGGCGTTGGAGGGGAAGGCTAGGGCGTGCGAGAGAAAGATGTATCGTGAGAGACGGAGGCTAGGGCGTACGGTGAGAGAAAAGCTAGGGCGTGTGGTGGCAGAGAGAGTGGAGTGGGTTTAGGGTTAGAGAAAACTGAGAAGTGAGAAGGTGAAGGACGATCGAAGGGAAGAGGAAAAGAAACTCAGAATTAAAAAAATTAGAAAACCCAAAGGGAGCGCTCCTGTAAAAAGCGCTCCTCATTGGAGAACGCGTTTTGACCATAGGGAGCGCTCATACAAAGCGCTACTTATTGAACCTCCGTGTTAGTTATAGGGAGCGCTCGTGTAAAAAGCGCTCCTTATTGAACGTCCGTGTTTAGCTATAGGGAGCCGCCGTATAAAAACGCTACTCATTGGGGTGTGTGTTGGGAATAAGGAGCGCTCACCTAAAAAGCGCTACTAATGTTGGCGTTCTTTTTCAACAACTCTGTTGTAGTGCTAACAACTCCAAAAATATGGACCATGAAATGGAAGAAGAAAGAAATCAGTTGGGGTTATGGTTCAAAATATGAAAATCTGGAAAGAGATAAACCTAGAAAGTGAGAAGAGAAAAATCAACGAAGAAGGAGTTGTAATCATTAGAGATGCAAGAACACATAGAAATGGAAAAAGGAAAGACGAATAAAGATAAAAAGAATATCAACAAAAATAGAAGAATACACTGGTAGATCTTCAATGACCTTGCGTGCCAATTTTGATGGTTCAAGAACTCTGCAAAATAGAAAATCAAACAAAAATCAGTTTGGTTGAAGAAACCTCAAATTAGAAAATCCAAATAAATATAGATGTGCCAAATTAAGTCAAATAAATGGTTTTTTTTTTAATTTCAAAGTCCAAAATATAATAAATGCATTATTTCAGGTGTAAAGACATATTATTATGGTAAATATTTCTATTAACTTATTTTAGAATTATTTTTAAACCGAACAAATAAAACTACATTTAGTGCATTAAAGTAGTTTTAGGTGTGCCAATAGATATGCGACACATAAGCAACATTTTCTTGAGTAGCCAATCAAATTGTGACATCTGAAATGTTTCACAAAAGAGTTTATTCACAATATAGATAGGAATTCGAATTTCAAACTATAAAAAACATTTTTATCCCAAGTTTAATTACAAATTCCTATAGAATTATTTTTAAATTGAGTTATTTAACCGACCGAAGGTTTGAAAAAGATTATTTAATTATGATTAAATAAAGTAGACTACGAAGTTTAGATAAAAAGATATAATACGGTGCCGAAGGTTTACAGGTGAACTAAAGTGAAATAGTTATTTGCTTTTGGTATGCAATTCAGTGGGAAAATATTGGGGCAGTGAAAGTAGACTACGGTTGAAATTGATCCCATTACAATACAACGTTTCCATATCTAGAAAACTGTCAAATGTTAACAGAGTTTAATGCATTAAAATGTGATTATTAAATTTTAATTTCAAATTTTGAAATATGTATTTTAATTTAATGGTGTTGACAATAATTTAATGTTGTGTAGGCTGTGTGGGCAGGACACGTAGGATTTATTTGGCACATGTGGACTGTAACGCCCCAAACAATTTAATTATTTATTTAATTAAATTATTCAGGTATTGTATTGTTATAGTCATATTAAAATAATAATATGGTACATCATTTAAATCAAGGGGTGGTGTTTAGTAATTAAGTAAGTGATAGAAAGAAGCTCGTGACCCAAGAACCCATAATATAGGCGCTAGGGTTTGAGCCAATGCACATTTGGAGAGAAAAAGGAAAGAAAAAAAAGAGGAGATCGCGAAAGAGAGAAGAGGAGCGGCACTCAAGGAGAGAAGAGAGAGGAGCTCTTGTTCTTTGTGGTTCTTTGGAGTTTCGTGGAAAGAATCTTGTACTCGACAAAACTCTAAGGTAAGAGTGGAGTTCTATCTTTATAATGGGGTATATGATGGGTGTTAAGTGGGAGATAGGCTCTATGTTGCCTCATTGATTGTGTTTGGTGTGTATTTGGTGAATTATGAATGTTGTTTGAATTGGTGGCTGAATTGTGATGGTTATTTGTGTTGTTGAATTCACTTTGTTTTGAGATGTTCGATATAGGTTCGGTATTTCAGTGACTGAGAACGTTTTACTGATTGAAAAATTATGTGGTCTATCATTTTGAAAATTAGATTGAATGCTTGTTTATTTGGCACCGGTTTGATCGCATTTGGAGGTGTGTAGCTCTAGATATAGGCTCCACAAGTTAGGGTAATATTGCAGGAAGCATTCGGACCTAGGTTCTGTATTTTTAAAACTGGAAACTTTCTGTTTGTCCAACAATTATGGGACATATTTCGTTAGAAAATAGACTTAATTTTGGTCACTTTGGCACTGGTTTGGTTAAATTTGGAGTAGTGTAGCTCGAGTTATGAGTGTTACAAGTCGAGTCAAATTTTGGAATTAACCGGGTATAGGTTCGATGTTTTACAGTCGTGTGTCCTCAATTGAACTCCGTTTTGAACGATTCTTGTCCCATGAGAAACTATACTCAAATTGCTTTGTTAGGGCTAAATTTTTGTTCCATTTGGTCAAGTTTAAGTCGGTTTAGAGTGATTTGAAGTGGAAGGACAGAATCTGTCCGATCCTAGGAACCATTCGGATTGTTTCTAAAAAGCGTACTAAATGGCTCATTGTTTTGAAACTCTAAAGATATATTCAGAAACTACACATCCGCAGCTTTCCAACGAGTGGTCTTTTGTAACTTTCGATGTCGTTTGCTATTTTAAATAATCGCTGCAAGTAGGTGCACTTTGTTGTAGGAAACCCCGCATCCGTGATGTTATTGCATATTGATGTTGTTTGTAAACTTATTGGTGCTTTCGGTGTTAGTGGTAATGCGATAACAGGTGATGTGTCTATTTTATTGACTAAGGTGATAGGTGATGGGTCTATGACCGCTTGTTGATGTTGGTGTTGTTGTGTCAATTAGATGGTCATGGTTGTTGATTGTCTCTCGATGCATTGTTCATGGTGTCGCATACATCTCATAAGCATTATTTTGGTGATTGTAGGCTTGGCCTTAGAGCTATAGGTGATGATGATGATGCTCAATAAACTTGGTGATGATATAGGTGATGATGCCCTAGTTGGCTATTTTATGGTGATGAAGCGCATCGCATGCATATACCCGTTGGTGTGGGTTGCATCTCATTCATTTACTCATGTCATTGGTGATGTTCCTTGATAGTTGTATATTGATGTTGTTGTAAAGTGGTGGATATAGTCTGTGTGTAACTCTAGCTTATTGTCTATCATACATGCTATTATATTGTTAGATATCTCACCCTTACATTTGAATGTTACCCCTATGTTGGTAATGTGCGGTGACCGCATGTGAAGGCTTGTCTACCTTCGCCGGTCAGTCGGTGTCGTCGCGCCGATACGTAGCACTCGTGGGGGGCGAACACTAGTCTTATTAGTTGTCTTTATTATTTGATCATTTGGATTTTATTTTGTGATGTCATGATTATTATCTTGAAACCTTTATCTTATTCCATTTGCGTGGTGATAGAGTTCTTGTCATGTAGACTAAGCAGTGTTTTTGAGGGTTCGTCCCATTTATGACGTGTTACGTATTATGCTATTTTATTTGGTGAATTTTGCTATCGACTCGTGATGTTTTATTGGCGTAAATATAGCATCCTTGTGGGTGAAGCGAAAAATGTTTCGAAACTCGATTTTTGTTTTAAATTTACCGGTTAGAAAAAGGGGGTGTTACATGGACCAATTGGATTTTATTTTTAAGCTTAGTCAAATAAGAGAGTATATTCGTCAATGTATTATATATAGATTCTGGAAGCTATTATTATGCGCCAGATCAGTGTCTGGACCAATCACACACTATATTATAAGATTTACACTTAAACAAGTGCCAAATCCATTCAAATCATCCAAGGCTTATCTAGGTGCTTGCATAGATTATAATAACAATAACGATTGTAATGTCACCATACCTTAATGCAGACCGTCCCAAACAATTTTGAGGTCTGTTCGAATCTTAAAAGTGAGGCTCCTAATTATACGTTTATCAAATAACTCAACAAAACTCAAACTTCTTTATTAAAATTGTAAATAACATCTTCAATTACATAATTGAGGGGAAGAGGATACCTTAAGCAAAAATGAAGAAAAAATGATCTATTATTATTTATAAAACCTATATGAGCAATTGAGCATTCATTGAAGAATAAATGGTAAAAAAATTAATACATGAAAAGATAAAAAAAAACAATCAATAAAATAATAGCAACACAAAACAATAATAGTCAATAAAATAATAACATTTAATCAAAAACATCTAATCAAAAAGAGAAAAATGAAACAAACTCAGTAGAATCTGTGAGAAACAAAACAACAATACTGGTCTCTTTCTCATCGTATCTAGAAAGTAGAAACACTACATAGACAATACCTTATTCACAAAAGGCTTTACTATTTGAGCTGGGGTGGATATAAATTTTGGGGGCCTATAAAGTTTGTTTTGGGTGAGACTCTGTGCTACAGCATTAATGTAAATTCACTTTTCCTTTATTATTCACCTAATATGTCTCCCTAATATGTCACTAGATGGAATTTTGTCCCTATTCCTCCTCACTAATCATTTTCGTGGCAAGCCCTTTAAAAGGGTGGACTGAGACAAAAATTTACTTACCTTATTCATTTTGCAACATTTGGAGAGAGTTAGAGCTAGTGTGAGAGTCTCTACCCTTCTTTTGCCACATGCAAGAGCTGATTTTTTCTCTCTTTTTTCTATCCTCCATTTCGTGGTTCATAGAGCTTGATGATAAACACTCATTTTACTTAAAATTGGTATGTTAAATTAGATTACTAATTTAATTTATTTTCTGAAAATAGTATACTTTAAGGTGAAGAAATTATTTTGAAGAAATTAGAGGGACCAAAATACAAAGAATACAAAGCACACTCGCTCAGTGAGAAGTACTTGCTTAGTGAGAAGAAAAAGTTGTTGCACCGTTTCAACAATCAATCATAAAGGTTTCTTGAATGACAAGTAAAAAGAGACTTGCTTGGCAAGTAACACTCGCTTAGCAAGAGCAGCTAAATCTTACACCACCTTACATACTAGACAAAAAGGTTTCTTCATCGAGTCGCTAAGTGAGTTGGAAAAACTATAAGAAGAGATGAGGCTGAAGCATTCAAAAATCACTAGAATCAGAAGCTTTACTACCTCCAAAAATAGGCTCTAAAGTCTAAACTGATACTCTTGTGTTAGAGTGAAAATCAGAGAGAATTAGGGTTTAAAGTTAGGAGAGGAAGAAATACTCATGAAGGCTTAGCAATTTTTTGAGGTGTCAGAATTTGCGTTACTCATGAGGGTTTAATGTCAGAATTTGAAGTTCCTACAAAGATTTTTCATACTTCTTTTGTTTGTATTCAAGTTACCATGTAAACTTCATAGGTTTTGCGTTGGTCCTGAAATTCCTCCTCGTTATCTCTCTGATGTAGATCGTGATGATGCTAACATTATGAACCACGTGTTTGCAAAATCGGAGCTTCAGGATCAATCATTGCTCGTGTGGTTGCAATCACCGCTCACACCCTCTATTCTCGCTCAAGTTATTGGTTGTCGCTTTACGAGGAAACTTTAGGAGAAGATCCACCACCATTCTCAGTCAAAGCTCAAAGCTCGAACACGTAACCTACGCGTTGAAATCAGGAAAACGTAGAAAGGTGATAAAATGATCTCTGAGTTCTTTGCTCGAATTAAGCAATTCATAGATTTACCATTACCAATTGGTGAAACTGTCTCTAGACAAGAGCAACTTATTGTGATCCTTGAAGGATTACTTTATGAATATAAATCAATTGTCACTCTCATCTCAACCAAAAAAGGTTGTTTTGAGTTTTATGAAGTTGAATATCTTCTCCTTGCACATGAAGTTTGTGTTAAACAACAATTTGAAGCGTCCAGTGGCATTTCTATAATGAACATCAAGTTCATGTTAAACCTGGTGCTAAATTTAATTATTCTACACCTCAAGTGAACTTCACTGCTTTTGATAAATTTGGTGCTAAATTTTCCTCCATCGCTACAATGCTCACTAGACTCCTTCCTATGTTGCACCACATTCGCATCAACCCACCAATAATCCTTACCAGTATATGAGGCCTTCAGCTAAAAATTCTTCAGTTTGAACACATCCTACAATGGTGCCTTCTCCTTCATTTTCTAAACCATTTGTTGGTTATAGTGTTACTGGTGTTTCTGTCGGTGCTCCTCAAAAACAACCGGAGAATTGGATAGTGGGTTCGGGAGCCTCTCATCACATCATTTTAAATCCAAATAACCTAGCCACTACCATACCTATCGATGGTCAGAAACACGTCTTCCTTGGTAATGGTCAAGGTTTGGTCATAAACTTTATTGGTTCCATATCCTTTACCATGCATGGTTCTCTCTATCACTAGGAATCTTCTTGGTGTAAGTAGGTTTGCCAAGGACAACAACATGTATTTTGAGTTTCATCCTTATGTTTGCTTGGTTATTTGTCTTGCGTGGTTACCTTGATTCTGAAGGCTTCTACACCTTTCCAAGTCTTGTTCCTAGTTCCAGTTCATCCAGTATTCCCTCAAAGACAAAAACACTGAAGTGACTAAGTTCCACAAGAAAGGGGGGTTTGAATTCTGTACCTCTTTTTAAATTCCAGGACCTGAAACCTTCTCAACAATATATTCTCAAGCTTTACTTGGAGATGAGAAGGCTAGAGTTAGTTTAGCAATAAAGTTATAACTATCTTAACAGTTAATAGGAAATAATAATGATGATTTAGAATGATCTGTTAAAGTAAGAGAAATGTTGTTTTCAGACAGAAACTTAGTTAAATATAGTGTTCCGAGTTTAAGTCAAAAATAGTTTGGAGAAGGTTGAATAATCTAACCTTCTCTTCAGTTTGAAAACACTGTTATGAGTTAAGCAAGTAATATGAAAGCAAGTAAATAACACAGTAGAGTTATAGAGATTCACCTAAACCTTGGCTACTTCCTCTCCCCACGTCCACGTGAGTATTTCCACTACTATCTAAATAGTTCTTACACTTGCTTTTGCTCAACCAGAAAAGACTTCCAAAACCACTTTCTTTTGATCAACACACAAAAGACAAGTGCTCTCTTACTCAACAGACAAGCTGTTTCAACCTACTAGAAAACTCTCTTCTAGTTTCCTAAAAATTCTCCTTCACCTTATCAAGTAAAATCACCAACAACACTCACTTCTCTCTAGGTAGTTTGATGTGAAACTTACAAGTAAGTGTTTACAATAAAGGGTATGGGTTTTCTAATGATAAAGAGCTTGAATATAGAGTATTATAAGTTGTAAAACAAGCTAGCACACACTCAAGAAAGAGATCCCAGATATTAACTTAAGAAGCTTTAAATGTGGGATGAGAAAGTTGATTGCGTAGAGAAACTTGACTTTGTGTAGGTTGAAATAAACTCTCATACTTTGAATCTTCAAAATGAGATCTTTAAATAGCTATGGAGTGAGAATATAGTCCATTAGAAATTTGAAGAGAACCGTTTGAGTATCCACTGGTCCATAGGAGTACTTCAAGTAAGGTACAAAAGTTGACAACCTTTGAACCTTCTCCAATCTGGCTTTATGCTTTATCTGCAGATGTGAACTTTTTTCAGCTGGTTATGTACTCTTCTAGTCTTCTATTAAACAACTATGATTTGATAGTACATTGTAGTCCAGGTTGTGAACAAACACCCAAAATGTGCTATAGGAATAATCATGCATTACCTTCTTTAATGCTTCAAACTTGCAGCACATTTATGACTTGGAATCTTCATTTAAGCACCTTAAGATCATTCATGAGGAGTTAATGTGTTTGGGATAAATTTGATATGGCTCCCAGCAACCTTCTAAACATTGTATCTTTCTTCACTTTAACCATCTCAATAATGAACTTATGCTTCCAAGGTGTTATGTTGAGTCAACCTTTTAGTCAAACTTTCTGTTGACTTTTGGTCAACGTTCTGTTTGACTTTCACTCAACTTTTTGTATATGGTCAAACCTTCTTTTGACTTAACTTAAGCTTCCAATATTTAACCTTCTCAAGGGTTTTCTACCTTTATATTTTATCAATATTTTAGTCCATGGTAGAGGCTTGATATATCCTTAATTTGCTAAGTTTGGTAACCTGTTCTTAGCACTTGGCAAACATATTAGATCACACTTCATTAGAAAACTTAAATCTTACTTAGTTTGTTATAATCAAAACATAGTATGAGATTCTTATTACAACAATCTCCCCCTTTTTGTTGATGACAAACTTGGAGTAAGTTTTTGAGTTTTCTATTTTAAACATAGACAATTTGTAAGCACATGTTGATCTAATTTTTGCACACATGTCAAGAACATAATTTATAACCAATAAACATTTAAAACCTTATATAACAAAATGATGATTATCACATTTGATGTTTCAACAAACGGAGTACATGATTTTTGATAATCATTCATTATAATAACAAACATAAACGAGTTGTTGTGACTTCTTTCACAGATTACATACTTAAAACTTATCCTTCCAAACTAGGATGTCACATAAACCCCAAACTTAGACTAAATCTAAGTAACTACAAAATTTCTTTATATCCCCTTTTGTTAACAACAAAAAGGAGGCGGACAAGAAAAGAAAAAGTTACTTTCTTTGGATTAGAGCCATCGAGAAGGAGTAAAGAAGGATGGGTGGATGATGTTTTCAAGAAACTAAGGTGCTGGAAATGATGGTGGTTCAAGCTCGGGTATCATGGACGGGACCACATTCTTCACAAGCCAATCTAGATAGGCAAAGTTTCTTGTTGCTTCCATTACTCGCTTTCTTCTGCAGAATCGCAAGTCACTTGAGGAGATGCTCTTGTTGAGCTTTCATCCGCTCCATTTTCTCATCATTCTTTGCACTCATTTTCTTCATCTCAACAATGAGAGCTTCCTTATCTTTAGCAATGGGTGACTCTTCCTTTTCGGAGAAGCTTCTTTTCTTGGAGGAGGTTGAGCGAGAGGAGAATAGTGGGGCACTCATAAGAGACGAGTGGGACCAGGGGTATCGATGTATTTGCGTGAGAAGAATGAAAACCAGGAGTCTTGATCAATTCGTGAGAGCAATTGAAGCAATAACTTCGATTGAGTTTGTTGAGAGATTGGAGATGTTTCCTTGTCGATATCTCGAACAATCTCATCATGCGCCGCTTTAGAGATTGGAGAGAGATTTCCTTGATATCTTGTGGCAACTCATTTGTTGTCATTCTCCCCGAGATGATTCCATATTTATGTCTTGATTTGCATTCTCGGGCATTTTGACAATGGAGGAGTCCACATCCATGTCTTTCTTTCTTCACTCACAATTACTTGACTTGTTGAGAAGCTTTAGCAGGGGATACCTCAACTTCATGGGAAGGTTGAGTATCTGCGAGCTTTGGAGAAGGTTGTTGTTGAGATTCATTCAGATCTTCTTCAGTAGTTTCCTCTTCAAAATAGCTATCCTCATGTGGAAAGTCATGCTCAAACACTTCGACCCAGTCATAGTTTGGTTCATCTTCCATTAGAGAGGTTTGAGATGGTTGATCAAAGTTTAAATTTTCATCTTTCTCCCCCTGAGAATATGCTTTCTCCTTGAGATTAGGTGTGATTTGGTTTGGCACTAGGGGTTCATAAGTGAAGCTATCAGGAATTAATGGTGAATTTTGGGTTTGATCCTACTCTGGAGTGGGTTCTTTAATGGGTTCTTGACTTGGTGAGGGGTAAGGTTCTTTAGATGGGTCTGAGGAAGGTTGTTTGGGGGTTCAGGACTTGGTTCTTTTTTTGAGGAAGGCTCAATGGTAGGTTCTGTGGTGGGTTCAGAGTTAGGTTTTGTAGTAGAATCTACAATTTCACCAATGGTTTTTGAGGGTATTCTAGAGGGTTTTAAGCCCATTTGTTTGACACTTTTGGACCAGAAGACAGACTTATCTTTGCTAGAGGGTTCATTTTCAAATGAGATACCATGTTTTCTAAAAACTTTGGTAAGAAACATGCTATAGGGCATTGAGGAGGTTTTCTTAAGGGTTCGAACTATATCTATCATGTAGTTGAAAATGACATAGGGAAGGTTTAATTCAAGCATTTTGTGCAGATGGTAAATAACAAGGAGATCAATTGTTTTTACCTTCTCAAAGATTCCTGCTCTAGGAACTAGAGAATGTGAAGCCATGTTACGCATGATCCTAGCAAGATCTTTGAGGGAGGATGCAATGAGTTTGGCATTAGGATTATTCATGACTTCCTTCTTGACTTCATCCTCTGTAATTCCTGCTTCCTTTCACTTTGATTGTGAAGCTTTTTATGTCATTGCTCACTTGCATGCAACCGTAGAATTCTCTAACCAATTTTGAGTAGGCTGTTTCTTCCTTGGACAGAATTATTTCCCATCCTTGTTTCCTAATTTGTGGATAAAGATCCCAGCCAGATTTCTTGAGTTCAACAATACGATAAATCCTTGATGGTAGAATTCCTCTTGCTTCCAAATTCTCAAAGCCTCATCTTGAGAAAGTTGAATTTTTTTTACCACGACATCATCCTTAGTGGATTCCACCCCTGTTTTTACTTTAGCCTTGCTTTGAACTGGAAGCTTTGGAAGTTTAGGCTTCTTTGATGATGATTCAGTGATAGGAGATGCTTTTCTCTTAGCAATGGTGGAGGCAACCAATTTTGTAATTGGGGTATCGTCATTGTGAACAATGAGAGGCTCACTTTCCTTTGCACCAGGGCCAGTAATGGATTTTCTTATGCTTGCCATGATCCTTTCACCATTTTGATCAAGAGAGAATGAGAGGGATGTGAATGAAGACGAAGGTTAATGGGTTTTAGAAGTTTAGGGACTGGTTTAGGAGTTATGAACTTAGCTGCTGAGACTTGATGGAGGGGGTAGTTTCAAGACGGTTGAAATGAGAGAGAAAAAGATGAATGTTTCTTCTTTAAAGAAAAAAACTGAACACGTGTAGCTTGGCTCTCCTAAGTATCCTCTACCTTCTTAAGACTTTTATCCAATAGTCTACCTTCTCATTACTTGAGAAGGTTGGGGTTTTGACATTTCTCCTATTTTTTTAAGGACATTCTACAATATGTAAAGCCTTTTTAATAAAATTGAAACTTTCTTCTAATAAAGGCTTAGTAGAAGTATCAGCTAATTGATGCTTGGTATCAATAAAAGTTAATTGCACATCCTTCTTTTGAACATGATCACGAATAAAATGATGTTTAATATCAATGTGCTTTGATTTAGAATGATGAATGTGATTTTTTGACAAATTGATAGCACCAAAGTATTGTCACGAAGAAATGGGAATCTGGGAATACCTTATTGAGAAGTCCTCCAATTTATTTTTGATCCATAGAACTTGAGAGCAACATCCAACAAAGAGATACATATTCTACGCTTTAGTTGTTGATAGGGAAATTGTATTTTGCTTTCTACAAGACCAAGAGATCAATTATTCTCCTATTAGTTGACATGTACCACTATTACTCTTTCTATCAATCTTATCACCAGCATAATCAACATCACAGTATGCAATTAGATTAAAATGGATATTTTTCTTGTACCACAAGCCAATACTTGTAGTTCCAACCAAGTATCTGAAGATTCTTTTCATAGCAGTAAGATGAGATTCCTTTGGAGAAACTTGAAATCTAGCACATAGGCCAACAGAAAACACAATATCTGGTCTACTTGTAGTTAGATATAATAGAGATCCTATCATGCCTCTATATTCTTTCTCAGATATATATATTCCTTCTTCATCCTTCTCAACTTGCATATAAGGATGCATAGGGGTTTCCATGGCTTTAGCTTCATTCATTTTATATTTCTTGAAAGGTCTTTAATGTATTTTTCTTGAGAAATAAAAATGCCTTCATCAAGTTGCTTTATTTGTAAACCAAGAAAGAATCATAACTCTCCCATCATACTCATTTCAAACTCACTTTTCATGAGGTTTCAAAAATCATTGCATAGCTTTTCATTTGTTGATCCAAAAATAATATCATCCACATATATTTGCACAATCAACAAATGATTTTCAAGAGATCTTTTGAATAGAATAGTGTCAATTTTTTCAAAAACTCACTTTCCAATGGAAGTTTCTCTTCACTCTGAACATTTTGCAGTAAGTACATTTCAACTTTCTCTTTTTAACTTTGGAGATAGTTGTAGACCTTTGTTCAATATGCCTTTCCAAGGAATTTTTAGCTTGTTCTTCTTTCAGAGGTGGGTTTAGTTCACACATTTTAGTTAAAGTGTTTTGAAGAGTATAAACTTTGTTTAACAGAAATTCACTTTGTCTTTGAATTTTCTCTTTCTCACTTTTTGCATGTTGAAATTGATTTTTGAACATAACACATTTTTGAACAAGAGTATTTGAATCAGGTAAAAGATTTTCAAAAGCATTTTCAGTTTCTTTGCATATATATCACATGAAGTGGAGTTAAAAGTGATTACCGCTTCTAGGTCGGGCCGCCATCATGCATGAAATTTGGTTGATTCTCTATCGAGGTTCTTCTTTAGTGCTTTGATAATCTTGAGAAGGTTGTTCAATGTCTGCCATGAGACATAGATAGGCTGCATCTTCTTCCTTTTCTGAGTTTGATTCTTCAGAATCATCCCATGAAGCTAGAGCCTTTTTCTTAGGATTGAACCTTCTGTTGCCTCCTTTTAATCTTGGACATTCATTTTTGAAATGTCCATGTTTGTTGCATTTAAAACATAATGGAGGAGTTTTGGATGAGCTCTCTCCATTAGATGCATCTCTTTTGAACAATGGTTTCCTATTGTTTTTATTGAAAGCCCATCTACTTAACCTTCTGCAGATTAGAGCTAGTTCATCACCTTCATCAACATCATTTACATCACTTTCTCCATTTGACTCATTCTGTGCTTTCTAGGATGTAATTTATCCATGATTTCTTGTTCATGAACTTTCAAAGATCCCAATAGATCTTCTATTTTGAGAGTTGAAAAATCCTTTGCTTTTGTTATATCAGTCACCTTGGGTCTCCACACTTTAGGCAAGCATCTCAGAAGCTTCCTAAAATTTAGCTTTAGAGTTTAGGAGTACCATGCGCTTGTTTCTTTGGTTTAGGGAAGAGTGGTTTCATCATCAAAAGTTGTTGTAGGTACAAATGGTCAATTTTCAACAATCCCCTAGAGATCAGTGTCCTGAGATTCTAGGAACAATCTCATTTGATCTTTCCAATAATAATAATGTTCACCAGTGAATCCAGGAGGTCTGTTTGTAGAAGCTCCTTGGGGAGGAACATCACGAGTTGGGATTGTTCAACACTTCTTCCAGGATCTTTCTCTCTCACTTTGTAAAGTGTGCTCACCCTAGAGGTGAGCTCGATGCCAATTGAAGTGACTTAGTTACACAAGAAAGGGGTTTGAATTGTGTACCCCTTTTTAAATTTCAGGACCAAACCTTCTCAACAATATATTCTCAAGGTTTACTTGGAGATGAGAAGGTTAGAGTTAGATTAACAATAAAGTTATAACTATCTTAACCGTTAATAGGAAATAATAATGATGATTTAGAATGATCTTTTATAGTAAGAGAAATGTTGTTTTCAAACGAAACTTAGTTCAATATAGAGTTCGAGTTTATGTTCAAAACAATTCGGAGAAGGTTGAATAATCTAAGCTTCTCTTGGTTTGAAAAGATTGTTATGAGTTAAGCAAGTAATATGAAAGCAAGTAAATAACACAGTAGAGTTATAGAGGTTCACCCAAACCTTGGCTACTTCCTCTCCCCACGCCCACGTGAGTATTTCGACTACTATCCCAATTGTTCTTACACTTGCTTTTGCTCAACCACAAAAGACTTCCAACACCACCTTCTTTTGATCAACACACAAAAGACAAGTGCTCTCTTACACAGCACACAAGTTGTTTCAACCTACTAGAAAACTCTCTTCTAGTTTCCTAAAGGTTCACCTTCACCTTATCAAGTAAAATCACCCACAACACTCACCTCTCTCTAGGTAGTTTGATGTGAAACTTACAAGTAAGTGTTTACAATAAGGGGGATGGATTTTGGGATGATAAATAGCTTGAATACTGAGTAATATAAGTTGTAAAACAAGCTAGCACACACACTCAAGAAAGAGATCCCACATCCGAACTTGAAGAACCTTTTAGTGTGGGATGAGAAGGTTGATTGCGTGAGAGAAACTTGACTTTGTGTAGGTGTAGCGACCAGAAAAATCGGGAAAGGATTCTTGAAAGGTTCTTTAGGAAGCCGCCACCAAATTTTAGTTTAAGGGCAAATTCGGAAAATCCCTTTAAGTTTTAAGATAAGGCGTTGTTTAGGGTTCGGGAGTCGTTATGTGTGGGGAAGGTATTAGCACCCCACGACATCCTATTGTCTAATTAATTTAAGATTTATCTAATGATTACCCTTTTATTTTGTAAAGAAAATGACTTGTTTAGATTTTTGTTTTTAGTGCTTGACGAGGGTTGAGTCTCGCTCCTACGTACTCTCGGATGCAATGGAGGAATCAAAGCTACGTAGTTCTTCCCGAAAATGTTTGTGGGTTGGCGTTTTTAATGTAGGGATCCTAGGATTCCTTGAACTGCATCTGACTCATTGATTTCCTACGACATTTGTCTAACCCGGGATTGTACAATCGACTTAGCCCCTACTTTTGAAAATAATTTTAGGGTTCTTGAAAGAAAGTGGTTTGGTGTGAGGTGGGTTCGTTTTAGAATAGGTATTCTAGAACTCCGAATGCATGACTCATTAGTTCTAGAAACGACTAACCCGATTGTCAAAATGACTTAATCCCTATTTTTAGGAAAATGGTTTATTCGTATTTGTTAAGTTCGTAGGGTTCTTGAACATGCAAACTCATTGGCCCTAAAATAATGACTAACTTGGTTGTACAACCGACTTACTTAGCTTTTATTTTTAGAGAAATAATTTATTTGTTAGGTTTGTAGGGTTACCGAATCATGCATGACTCATTGGTCCTAAAATAATGACTAACTTAGGTTGTACAACCGAGCTTAGCCGCTTATTTTATTTTGCGAGAAAAATTATTGATATTATTATTGGAAAAGAATTTAAAAAAAAACAAACGAAACAGGGGGTGTGAAGATTAATCTGAACAATTTAAAAAAATAAAAAATAAAAGGCCCATATATAACCATAAACCTAAATCTGAAACCCTAATTTCCACATCCATTCCCTTCCTCCTACCCACATCTGCGGCGCCGATTTTCTTTTAATGAGAGAGAGGGAGATCCGGCGGAGAATCCGCCTTGTTTCACGGCGAGGGAGGGAGAGAAACCCAGCGAAAACTTCGCCGGTTTTAGGGGAGGAAGAACGCGCCGGTCAGTGAGAGGGAAGAAGGTGGTTTCGGTTTTGGGTTGTGATGTAGGTGGCGGTGGTGACGATGGAGACGCCGGCGACGTGGATACCGCCGGCGTGGGTGTGGTGAGCGTCCTTACTTCTCGGTTCCCTGTTCTTCTCTCAGTTCCTTCTTCCTTGTTTTTTTTTTATTTTTCCTTTTTCTTTTTCACAAATCAGATCCTGATCTATGTTTTTTTTATCTGGGCTCGGTTTTGGTGGTAACTGGTTTAAGGGAAGCTTCGATCTGGACAGGATAGTGGTTATGGAGTCGTTTTGCAGACGAGCTCACGGAGCTTCACGGAGAAGATGGCCAGGAGGGTCACCGGAGGTGAGTTTTTTACTGTTTTTGGTTTTGTTTGATTTCAAAGCTTTCTCTGGTCTGATTCTTTTCTACCCCATTTTTATTCTGGTTTGACTGTTCTTGAGTCTGATTGACTGTTTATATGTTCATTCACCATATTTTAATTCATATACACAAAGAGAACATAAAAAACGAAATACAGCATAGTCACAAAGATCAAAAAAAACCGCTAACAATGTATTTTTACATTTTTCGTGTCTAACAGTTAATTAAAAACCAACCTGGCCTTCGATTTGTTCTGAAAAAAAAAGATTGAAAAGAAAAACGGGATCTGCACTTGCTTGTTTGAATTACTGATGTTATTTGTTGTTGTGGCTCTGTTGTATTCTTGTTGTTGCTTTCCCTTGATCAAGCTCTCGTTTCTCCTTTCTTACTACTCAGATCTAGAAGAACTCTGTTTAGGTGATTAGGGTTTCAGTGTAAAACCCTAATTTTTTTTTTTAGTGATTTTCTTAACTCGAAATTCGTGTCCTTTGACTCAGGTCTAATCCTGTTTTTATACTAGAAAACTAGGTTTTAGCATTTAATTCTATTTTCCTTGGGCTTTGACTAACTTTGACCCTCTTTGCTTTTCAAATCAAGCAAATTTCAAATCAAGTGGTGGAGAGCGGTGAAAAATCCTACTTGCACCCCTATATATTTTTTGCGTTTTTTCTATTATTTTCGGATTCCATTTTTATGTATTTTTTAGTATTATGATTTTTTGTATTTTTGGACCCTTTGGACTATTAAGTGCTTTTAATTTGTAAATTAAACTAAATACCATTTTTGACATTTTTGGACTTATTTGACTCTTAAACAACTTCTAAATTGTAAATTAAAATTAATAGAATTTTTTGACACTTTGAACTATTAAGTGCTTAAATAAATTAAATAAGCAATGTGAGAATAAAAAATAATAATAATAATAATAAAAAAACCAAATATAACGACGAGAACGGACCAGATTTGACAACTGCGCTAAGACTAGACCAAAAATAGAAAAATGGGCGCGTTAAAAAGAATTAACTCGGAATCGCGTTCTTAAGTCTGAATTTAAGCCAACTTTTGAGAAAAACGAATTTTAGTAGACCTGTTCACGTACAGCTAAACTCGAATACAGATATTAAATTGAAGAACGCATGAAAAGATCGATCATTCGCGTGCGTGCCTAATTTAAATAGCGGTATTTCGAATTAGTTGAACGTAGTGACTGGAGTTGGTTTGGGTTGGTAACCGAGACCCTATACTGGTAATTCTTGTAATCATGCGACTCCGAAACACGCCCTTACTAAAAATAAACGACTAAAATAAGAAAAAGAAGACGGACAAAATTGGGGTATAACAGCTGCCCCTCTTTATTAATATTTTACTAGAAAGTGGTGAGCTCTATAACTTTCGTAGTAGAAATAGGAATAAAGATAAGATAGACGCTAATTTTGTCCGTTAGAAGGGGAAGTGGAAGGTTTGAGATGAGCAAGGAAGGGTTAACACTCGGTGCGTTAACAGAAGTTAAATGAAGGGTCATCAAGGACCTGAAGGAGCGCTAAGACTCTGAAGGACCGCTTAAGGTCTGAGGGAGCGATAAGGCTCTGAAGGACCACTTAAGGTTTGAAAGGCTGCCTAGGCCTTAATTGAAGGACCATCGTGGTCTGAAGGAGCGCAACTAGCTACAGTACTAATTAAACGGTCTGAGGGGGCCTTTATACTCGAGCGGCCATGATGGGTCAAGATCAGATCCGGAACTGATATGTTGACCATGAAGGACGTACACCGTGTCTTAGGCTGACACAACTAGTCTGAAGGACCACTCGGGGTCTGCGAAGGTCCGTCGGGCTCGACTCCGACGTTGCGACCCGGGCCCCTTAGGGCACTGAAGGAGCGTAGTGCTCTGAAGGACCACTCGGGGTCTGAGGGATCTCTGTGATCTGTTATATAGTGTGGCATTATGTTTGGATGCCCCTAGTGAGGGTGTGCGCTTGAGTGAAACCTTTAATGATGCAGTGCATGACACATGAGTGTATTGTAAGGTGTTTGATGAATGATATTTGGCGGGATGATGCATGAGATGCGGAATGACGCTTTTCTCGTTTTTTTTTTGGCAGTCCTTTTTTTTGACTGGTTCTATCAACTCGCGGGATTCCTGGCGTGAGATATGAAATCATCTGGTGTATTTGTATCGCGAGATTGACATGCTGGGGCGTGCTGCGATTCATTTGAAGTGATTGTGGGTGCATTTTTTCATTTTTTTGAGACTGCTTTTATGAGAGATCATATCTTTTCTGTGATTTTCAAGAATTTCGTAATGATCGTAATGCTTATGATTATGGCACATGTTTCGCAATTCAGTATCATTTACCAAAAAACATCATTTCAAAATGAGGGAGAATGAAAGAGAATGGAAAGTGTTTGATATTAATATTGGAAGCCAAGTATGCGAAGGCACACTTGTAGAAAGATTACATCAGTAACCGAATTGAAAGAAACAGAAAAACTAGAATACTAAGCAGATTTATTGGTAGCTAATGTCTTTTGAGATAACATTGTCGGATACCCATATTCACGCCTTTGACCAATCATCATTCGACTTTCAGAAATGTTGTCTGCCTCAGCATTTTGGTCCAACTTCTTGACCCTAATTTTTGCCTGGATTGCCCTTTTGGGTTTTCAATCCACCGGGTCGCTCTAACTTTTGCCTAGGCCGCCCTTTCGGGTTTTCGACCTAGCGAGCTTATTCTTGCTTGGCTCATTTTTCTCTTTTTTCATATAATTTCTTTAGGCATAGTATTTCTTGACTGCATCAGAGTTGACTGGGAGATGGAGGTCTTCTCCATCCATATTTGTGAGAACTAGGGATCCTCCAGAGAATGACTTCTTCACCACGTAAGGCCCTTCGTAGTTCGGGGTCCATTTCCCACGTGATCTTCTTGAGCACCAGGTCCCCCTCTTGAAATTGTCTAGGACGAACCTTTTTATCGTAGGCTCTCTTCATCCTTTGTTGATACAACTGCCCATGACACAATGCAACTAGCCTCTTCTCATCGATGAGGTTCAACTGATCTAGGAGAGCCTGAACCTATTCTGCCTCTTCTAGTTCTGTCTCCATCAGGACCCGTAGTGAGGGTATTTCAACTTCGATGGGTAGTACTGCTTCCATCCCATACACTAGTGAGAACGGTGTTGCCCCTGTGGAAGTGCGGACTGAGGTTCGGTACCCATGCAAAGCAAAAGGGAGCATTTCATGCCAGTCTTTGAAAGTCACTACCATCTTCTGCACAATCTTCTTGATGTTCTTATTTGCCGCTTCGACTGCCCCATTCATCTTTGGCCGGTACGGGGAGGAGTTATGGTGCTGGATCTTGAAGTCGTCGCACAATTCTTTCATCATTTTGTTGTTCAAGTTGGTCCCATTATCTGTGATGATTCTATTTGGGAGACCGTAACGACAGATCAGATCTCTTTTTATGAACTTGACAACCACAGACCTTGTCACACTTGTATAAGAAGCGGCTTCCACCCATTTGGTGAAGTAATCGATAGCAACCAGTATGAAGCGGTGCCCGTTTGATGCTTTAGGCTCAATGGGGCCGATGACATCCATCCCCCACATTGAGAACGGCCAGGGAGCTGACATAACATTCAGAGATGCTGGTGGTACATGGATGTTGTCGGCGTAAACTTGACATTTGTGGCATTTCCTCACATAACTGAAACAGTCTGTTTCCATTGTCGACCAGTAATAGCCAGACCCTCAAGATCTTTCTTGCCATAGTGTGCCCGTTAGAATGAGTTCAGAAGGATCCTTCATGGACATCTCTCATAATTCTTTCTGCTTCTTCTTTTGCTACACATCTGAGGAGGACCATGTCATGATTCCTTTTGTAGAGCACTTCACCATTCAAAAAGAAACCCATTGATAATCTTCTCAGTGTTCTTTTATCATTTTCCGAGGCACCAGGAGGATATTCTCTGTTTGTGATATATTGTTTGATGTCATAATACCAAGGCTTACTGTCGGGCTCTTCCTCGATTGCATGGCAATGATGTGCTGGTAGCTCACGATTTTGTATCTTCAGGAATGTGAGACTTTTGTTATCCATGATATTGAACATTGACGACAGAGTTGCTAAGGCATCAGCCAATTGATTTTCTTCCCGAGGGAAATAGTGAAAGGAGATTTCCTCAAATTGCTCGGCCAATTCTAGGATGTGATCGCGATAGGGGATTAACTTGGAATCTCTTGTTTCCCAATCGCCTCTTAGTTGATGGATGACCAAAGCCGAGTCCCCGTATACATCGAGTCTTTTAACTTTCCATTCGAGGGCCGCCTGAATGCCTAGAGTACATGCTTCATATTCAGTGATATTGTTGGTGCAATAGAAACTCAGTCTAGCTGTGAATGGTATGAAGCGATTGTCTGGGGAGATTAACACAGCCCCTACTCTGTGCCCCCACATATTTGAAGCACCATCAAATGACATGGTCCACCTTTCATCGTCTGGAGACTTTCCTTCTTCCAACAGGGCCATTATATCCTCATCCGGGAAATCACACCTTGCATTGATTGGAGGCTTCAATGGGGTTGATGTGCCAAGTATTCGCCAATGTACTACCCTTGATCGCTTTCTGAGTGACATACAAAAGATCGTATTCGGACAGTAGCATTTGCCAACGAGCAATTCTCCCTGTGAGTGCGGGCTTTTCGTAGATGTACTTGATTGGGTCCATTTTAGACACCAACCAAGTCGTGTGACTTAGCATGTCTTTCGCCTTAGTCGACGTGCGGCGCCCAGTGCTAAAGCACAACACGTTTTCTCCAACAATGAGTATCCGGTCTCGCACTCTGTGAACTTTTTGCTCGGATAGTAGATAGCATATTCCTTCTTCCGGACTCGTCTGTTGCCCCAAAGACACAACCCATCGAATTGTCTAGAAGCTGTTAAATACATGATGAGAGGTGCGCTCGCACAGTGGCATTAAGATTGGCGGGTTACGGAGATACCTCTTGATTTTCTCAAAGGCTTCTTGACAGTTGTCATTCCACTTTGCCTCTTGATTCTTGCACAATAGCTTGAAGATTGGCTCACGGTGAATGTTAGTGGGATATGAACACGGAAATGTAATTCAATCTTCCGAGGAAACCACGAACCTCCTTCTCGGTTTTAGGTGTCGGCATTTCAAGAATTGCTCGTACTTTAGCCGGATCTACCTCTATTCCTCTTTGACTGACTATGAATCCTAACAACTTCCCTGATCTTACTCCGAAAGTGCATTTGGCTGGATTTAGTCTGAGCTTGAACCTCCTTAGGCGTTCAAAGAGTTTGTGCAGATTAACAATATGCTCTTCATCGATCTTGGATTTTTGCGATCATATCATCCACATAGACTTCTATTTCTTTATGCATCATATCGTGGAATAGTGCTACCATTGCTCTCTGGTATGTGGCACCAGCGTTCTTCAACCCAAACGGCATAACCTTGTAACTGAAGGTCCCCCATAGAGTGATGAAGGTGGTTTTCTCCATATCTTGGGGCCATCTTGATCCGATTATATCAGGAATATCCATCCATAAAGGGAAGAGAGAGTGTTGCATTGTGTTATCTACCAGAACATCAATGTGAGGCAAGGGGAAGTCATCTTTAGGGCTGGCTCTGTTCAAATCCCGGTAGTCGACACACATTCGGACCTTCCCATCCTTCTTCGGGACTGGGACAATATTGGCTACCCATTGAGGATATTTGGACACTGCTAGAAATCCGGCATCAAATTGCTTCTTAACCTCATCCCTGATTTTCAATGACATTTCCGGCTTCATCCTTCTCAGTTTCTGTTTCACTGGTGGGCATTCAGGCTTCACTGGTAATTTATGTTCGACTATGTTGGTGTCTAGTCCAGGCATGTCTTTGTACGTCCATGCGAAAACATCGGCATAGTCAAATAAGAGCTTAACCAGTTTCTCACGCTCGGCATCTGGCATTGTAGTTCCAATCCTAATCTCCTTTCTGTCCTCATCTGTACCCAAGTTGATTGTTTCAATTGATTCCTCGTGGGGCTGAATCACTTTATCCTCTTGTTCCATCATCCTCATTAACTCTGGAGGGGTTTCCCAGTCATTTTCAACATCTTCTTGGTTTGATTAATGGGATGATCAAAGTTATGATATGGATTACCGACATTGTTATTTTCAAAGACAAAATTTTTAGATCTCGCATTAGCGAAAATTGGCGGAATGAAAGCAGTGGAAGAAAGAAGCGGCGAATAAATAAGAAACGAAGAAAATTATTGAAGAATTCAAAACGTTATTTTATTGATACTTGATACTGAATAAAACATGTGTGCCCTTATTGAGTTATCCTAAGGCCTTGGGCAGAGCCAGAGGATTTGCATTACAGAAAAATTACTTTGAATTGAAAACTACAGGAAAATCGACAATCTCCCGGTTCTTGACCTTTCATCTGCGGGGCACAAAGCGTATAAGGTTGGCGACAGATCCTCGTACTTGGATCACCTTCAATTGCAGCAATCTGGTTAGGATTTAGAATTCCTGCGCTTCGAAAGCTTTGGTTGATATCACAAATGAGCATTTTCTTCACCCTTGGCTCTCTGCCTTCGAGCCTCGCCATTCTCTTCTCTTTCTTTTCCTTGTAGACCCTGTTCTTGTCATTGCGACCAGGCCAGTATCCTATCCCATATCCATTCTTGTTGTCGGACAATTGGATCGTCGAATCCCTTGCTCGGTCTTCCTAGGCCGCTTCACCTTTGAACCCATTGGTCGGCATGACCTTGGCAACCATCATGGCGGCCTTGGACAATCTTGGTTTAGGCATCGGGGTTCCTTCTCCAACAAAGGTGGTGTTGGCAATCTCCAGGGCTTGGAAAGCGGTTTCGAATGATTCTTCAGCTGCCTCGATGTAGCGGGCGGAGGATGACTTATTGATCGCCAGCTCCTCTTCCCCAAAACCACTACTAAATTGCCATTCACAACAAACTTGAGCTTCTGATGTAAAGATGAGGAACAGCTCAGTGAGAATGGATCCATGGCCTCCCGAGAGGCGGCTATAGGAGGGGAGGATGTCCATGACTTGGAAGACCACTATGAAGAGTTCGGACGGACCTGCATGCAGCAACTCCATCTCTCCAATGACTTCTCTCTTTGACCCATCAAAGGCTCTAACTAGTGTAGAGCTAGGCTTCATATAGGAACCATCCACATCTAGCCTTTCCATAGTGGACTTAGGCAGAACATTCAGGGAAGAACCATTGTCGATAAGTACTCGAGCGAGAGCATACTCCCCACATTTCACAGAAATATGCAAGGCCTTGTTGTGCCCCCTTCCTTCTACTGGGATCTCGTCGTCTGTAAAAGTGAGGTAATTGCTTGCAACAATATTCCCTACTATCCCATCTAGCTGGCAAACAGTGATGTCTTGAGCGACGTGTGCTTCATTGAGTACTTTCATTAGCGCAAAGACACGGTGAGCCGTAAGTGAGTAGCGAGGATAGCAAAGATATCTTGGCAGGAGTGTGGTTGGTTGGTCCACCACTTGGTATTCGCTCTGCCTCATGAGTTTTAAGAATTCACTAGCTTCTTGCTCGGACAACACCTTCTTGCTTGTGCTTCCCTCAGTAAACCCAGGCTCTTTGCTTTTGCCTTTGCGGACTCTTTCTTCTTCTTCCCTTGACTTTTCCCTACCGAGCTCTTCAGGAGTATAGATGCGCCCACTTCGGGTCATACCGCTAGTCCCTGAGATATTAGTGACATCAGGGTTGCTTGGGAGCCCTTTCACTTGAACTTGAACGTTGTAATTCCAGGGGACCGCCTTGGTACTTTTGAAAGGAAAAGGAGCTGGCACTTGAATAGTGATGGGCCTTGGCATAGCCAGTGCCAACTTTGTGTCAGTTTTGTAGCGGATCTCTAGTGGCTGCCGGATATTGCTTGACTGGAGAGTATACACACCTTCTCCCTCTTCAGAACCCATCTGCACTATATTCCAGTCTAATAAGTATTGGAGGACCTGTTTGAACGATTCACAAACTCCAATGCAGTGAGGGTCAATACACGCATTTTTGTTGGTGCATCCTTGCGTGATGACTCCGAAATGACATAACTGAGCATGTATGATATCCAAAGGTGTCCTGATGTCTTCCACCTTTTTGATTAAGAATTCTCCTCCAACAGCATTAACAGATGAATTTGCATGCCCCGGTAGAGGATTTGTGGCCACATTCGGACCGTCTTCTTTGAAGTTCAACATCTTGGAGTCGATTAGCTCTTGTACTACATATTTAAACGCCTTGCAGCTTTTTGGTTGAATGACCTATTGCCCAGCGTGGAATCCACGAGCGGCGTTAGAATCATAACCTCTTGGGAAAGGGAGGTGGAGTGGTCTCATCGGTCGGGAGTGATTAGGTTATTGTTAATGAGGTGGTTGAAGAGGTCTGTGTGAGACATGGGTATGGGGTCAAAGTTGATGTGTTTTCTTTCTGGGTAATTTTGGGTTCTGTAATTTTGGTAGGGAGGTGGAGTTTGTTGTGTTTGGGCAGGAAGTTGAAAGGTTGGTGAAGGGGTATTGTAGGGGGCTTTTGTGATGGCATTTGTTTCTCCTTCTTTCTTTTTGGGATATCTAGAGAAAGGCTTTTTCTGGTTGTAGGTTCCTGTGGAGCTATGGGCAATTTTTCCATTCTTCATTGCACTTTCTATCCTCTCCCCAATGGTAACCATGTCTGAGAAGTTTGAAGATACTCCTCCGATCAGTTTGTCAAAGTAGGGTGATGGAAGAGTCTCCATGAACATGGCAACCATTTCTTTTTCTAACAGGGGTGGTGCCACTGTGCGCCTAAACCTCTCGGTATTTGGGCATATTCCTTGAAGCGACTCATTGTCTCTTTTGGTCATGTTCACGAAGTTGTGTCCGATCGGAGCCATATCAATGTTATACTTATCTTTCGCTTTAAAAAGCGTCAGCTAGGTCTTTCCAGAGACCGAATGTGAGTGCGCTCAGGTTGCATATACCGATCTTGATCGCTGCTCCGCTAAGCTATCCTGGAAGTAGTGGATCAGAAGTTTGTCGTTGCGTGCAAACTGAGCCATCTTTCTGCAGTACATGATCAGGTGACTACGAGGACAGGTTGCCCCTCGATATTTGTCGAAGTCCGGCACTTTGAATTTATGAGGGATGATCACATTGGGAACGAGGCACAAGTCATATGCATCCCCTACTCCCACATTGGATCCTTCCACAGCTCTTAGACGCTCTTCTAGTATTTGCAGCTTATCTTTTGCTTGAGGATCTTCAGTTTGGTAGCCATGAGAAAGGCCACCCGCATTGTGGTAGGGATGAGGCACTGGAACCACGACACGGCGAGTATGATTCTTGAAGTCAGGTTCGGGGATTTGAGAAAATCCATGGGCGGCGCCAGAGGTCTTGTGTTGAACTTGTTCCGTCTCATCAGTCACATTGTTTCCTGCTATTTCATCTTGATACTGTGTAACAAACCCAGAAGTATCTCCTTCATAAACAGCATCTGCTGTTGGAGGCGTGTAACCCTGTGGTAAACCCCATTGAGGCCATTGCACACCCTGAGCGTTGGGGTTAGGAGGACGAGATACGTTTGTGGCCTGGTTCTCGGTGTTTCCAGCTCCATCATTTTGGCCATTTGGTCCTTCAGGCCCAGCATTTCGGTCATCTGCTCCTTCAGTTTCTCAATCTCATCCTTTAGTGCCTGGTTGTCTTGAACTTCAGCCATCCTTTTTGCTTGAGAACGGGTCCAATAACGATGTTGATGAACCAGTTTGCCTTTTTCTGTTTTTTCAAAATGTATGACATGAGTATGAGTATGCATGAATTGCGAATGTATGATGGAATGCATCGCGTCGGGGAATTGTAAGCCATTGTTTCGACAAATAAAACGCAAACTTAGATCAAAAATCAAAGGAGTTCATTCATTAATAAAACGTGAAAACATAATGTTTGATAATCAGACAACTACATTCAAGCTCTTTTCCTTTTCTTATCATCAGGAACATGCGCCTTAATTTGGAGTACTTCAATAAGATTCCTATAGAACTTAACAAATCTAACAACTTTAGTGGGAGTGTTTTCTCTAGTCATAATGAGTTCAGCTGCTTTCAGACGCTCTGGAACTTCTCTGATAGCTTCATTACCCAGTCCGGCCAAGCATGAGAACCTCTCTTTCCAGTATGTGCAATGATTATCCAACTTCAAGTATTCAGCTTTAAGGTGAGTGAGGTCGTCTTCGGTCTCTTTACAAAGCAACTCACAGTATTCGGCGAAACTCTTTGCCTCGGTGGTATCTCTGAACTGTTGTTGTAGGGCCGCTTGACATTCTTCAAGCCTTCCTAGCACTACACCTTTAGCCTTCCTTTCAACCCCAAGTTTGCTCTCGTACTCCGCAACTAACCCCTCCAAGTGAGCTTTCATTCCTTCTAGTTGACCTCGCAAGTCTTTCTCAGCTGCTCTGGATCTGCTTAGCTGTGTTTCGAATGCATAGGCTTTGTCAATAGCTCCATCTCTATCTTGGTTACGTGCCTTGAGTTCATCATTAGCGCCTTTGAGACATTTTTGCACATCAAAGAGTTTTTTATTGCCCGCGCTCAACTCCTCAACGTATTCAGCGATACGCTTATCTTTGAAAGCATTCTCTTGCCGCAAGTTCCTCTTTTCTTGAAGAGCTCTTTCTAACTGAGCTTGTAATTCAACTTTCTCTTGTTCAGATTTTGCCAAGGAGCTCTTGAGTTTCTCAACTTCTTCATTAAGGATAGGAGTAGGTTCAGGAACTTCTGGCTCAGCTGGAAGTGCAGGACGGAAGGGTAGTTTGACCTCTTGGACTCTGAGTTGAACCCATTGAAGGTAACTTTCCCCTACATTAGTTCCCCTGCGACCCAATTCAAGGCGACCTTTTTTGAGTACTCTGTCCCATGCTCGACTGATTCTTCTCAACATACTAAGATCTTCAGAACCTCTTTTGTCCAAAGACTGAAGGCGGTCAAAGATTCGTTGGAGGCGGATGCGAGATCGGATAACCAAGTTGTCTTAAGGCAAGTGCAGGATTGTAATTGATGCAACCCTTAGTTCCTATGAGAGGGACATTTGGGAAACCCTCACATTGGTAAACAAACTCATTTGTGTCTCGAGCAAGGGAACACCATGTTATGTCGCTTCCTCTGAGGTTGGTGATGTATTGCTTCCAGTCAGATTTGCTTTTAGCTTCAATGTGATAGTTACTCTTGAAGATGTGAGAGACAAACCAACGATACAACACATGTAGGCAACATATGAGCACACCTGCTTTCTTGTCATGGCGATCATGGAGAGCGTAATATATGTCAGCAAGGATAACTGAGGTAGGATTCTGTCCTCGAGTTTTGAATGCTAGAAAGACGTCAATGGCAGTGTAGTCAACAAAGTCAGGAACATAAGGGAACAAAACTATCCCATAGATAAGGAGTGCTAGGACATCACCGAAGGCAACCCAATCATTTTTACTAGCCAAAATAGAAGTTACTTCTTCCAAGTATTCTCTAGGTAGACCTTCCATTTTCTCCTTTACCACCACTTCTTTAGCTAAACTTGATGCATTGACTTTGAGGATACCAGCCAAACCTTTAACCCAAGAGTTGTTTTCAGCATATCGATAGGGCTTATTGTTCTCAGCGGGGAATTGCAGAATCTGTTCGAACTCTTCTAAGGTTGGAGCCAACTGATAGTCTTGGAAAGTGAAGCACCGAAGTTGTAGATCATAGAACTGGGCTAGAGCAGTAAGGGCCTCTGCTTGCACATTGATTTTTAAGGGACTTCGAATATTCCCATATTTGTTGGAGAAGGAATCACGTCGTCCCGATGGCATCTTGTCGCTTAGGTCAAGCAAGCTTTTTAGGTCTGGTTGTCTGATTCTCAATTTCACGGTTTTCTTGATGCTTTGATCCATTTTTTTTTGTCAAAAAGGCTTACAATTCCCTGACAGCAAATTAAAACAATGCATGTAAGGAAAAAAATGCATGTAATGCGGTATATTTTTTGTATGCATGTGATATATATTTTCTGTATTTTTCATATGATGTAAAAGGAAAAAAATGCATGTGTTTTGTGGAAAAATAACAAATTTGATTTTTCTTGTTTTTTTTTTGATTTTTTTTTGTTTTCTTGTTTGTAAAAAGACGACATGCACTAATGTTTGTTTTGAATGCAAGGGTGTTAAGCTCCTTTGTGAACCTAGGAGGTCTCTTATGGAATGGGTCTAAGGCTTTCTTTATAGTGAACCTCACAAGGTTGGTTCTAAAGGATCCTACACATGGTTCCTAGAGCCAAGGACCCCAGTCAAGAACACTGACCCCAGCAATAGGCAAGCTATTAGAAGGGATAGCATCCTCAAAAGGAATCAAACTCTAGGTGAGATTTTCGTGACCACCCAACGAGACGTACGTCCCGCAGGCCATCACTACGCAATCTCGTTCTAACTTAGGTTTATGCTCGAGTCCGGGTGGAGGACTTTTCTCACGTGTGTGAAGTGTAGAAGTGCAGTGTGTGTGGGAGCAAAATAAACCCAAAGCTGCAAAACAAAACAAACATACATACAAAATATCGTCGTCTACCCTAGGGTTTATACAAACAAATAACATAATTATTGCAAAAATAAATAAATGAATAAATAAAAGGGTAAAATTGAATTTAATCCTAAATTAATTAAACTAGGTTTTGACTCTCTAAAAATAAGTAAGTCCCCAGTGGAGTCGCCAGCTGTAGCGACCGAAAAATCCGGGAAAGGATTCTTCGAAAGGTTCTTTAGGAAGCCGCCACCAAATTTTAGTTTAAGGGCAAATTCGGAAAATCCCTTTAAGTTTTAAGATAAGGCGTTGTTTAGGGTTCGGGAGTCGTTATGTGTGGGGAAGGTATTAGCACCCCACGACATCCTATTGTCTAATTAATTTAAGATTTATCTAATGATTACCCTTTTATTTTGTAAAGAAAATGACTTGTTTAGATTTTTGTTTTTTAGTGCTTGACGAGGGTTGAGTCTCGCTCCTACGTACCTCCGGATGCAATGGAGGAATCAAAGCTACGTAGTTCTTCCTGAAAATGTTTGTGGGTTGGCGTTTTTTAATGTAGGGATCCTAGGATTCCTTGAACTGCATCTAACTCATCGATTCTAGGACGTCAAGCTAACTTGGATTGTACAACCGACTTAGCCCCTACTTTTGAAAATAATTTTAGGGTTCTTGAAAGAAAGTGGTTTGGTGTGAGGTGGGTTCGTTTTAGAATAGGTATTCTAGAACTCCTGAACTGTACAGCTCATTAGTTCTAGAACGCTGATTAACCCGACTGTACAGCCGACTTAATCCCCTATTTTTTAGGAAAATGGTTTATTCGTATTTGTTAAGTTCGTAGGGTTACTGAACTGTACAGCTCATTGGCCCTAAAATAATGACTAACCCGGTTGTACAACCGACTTAGCCGTTTTATTTTTAGAGAAATAATTTATTTGTTAGGTTTGTAGGGTTACTGAACTGTACAGCTCATTGGCCCTAAAATAATGACTAACCCGGTTGTACAACCGACTTAGCCGCTTATTTTATTTTGCGAGAAAAATTATTGATATTATTATTGGAAAAGAATTTAAAAAAAAACAAACGAAACAGGGGGTGTGAAGATTAATCTGAACAATTTAAAAAAATAAAAAATAAAAGGCCCATATATAACCATAAACCTAAATCTGAAAACCCTAATTTCCACATCCATTCCCTTCCTCCTACCCACATCTGCGGCGCCGATTTTCTTTTAATGAGAGAGAGGGAGATCCGGCGGAGAATCCGCCTTGTTTCACGGCGAGGGAGGGAGAGAAACCCAGCGAAAACGTCGCCGGTTTTAGGGGAGGAAGAACGCGCCGGTCAGTGAGAGGGAAGAAGGTGGTTTCGGTTTTGGGTTGTGATGTAGGTGGCGGTGGTGACGATGGAGATGCCGGCGACGTGGATACCGCCGGCGTGGGTGTGGTGAGCGTCCTTACTTCTCGGTTCCCTGTTCTTCTCTCTGTTCCTTCTTCCTTGTTTTTTTTTTTATTTTTCCTTTTTCTTTTTCACAAATCAGATCCTGATCTATGTTTTTTTTATCTGGGCTCGGTTTTGGTGGTAACTGGTTTAAGGGAAGCTTCGATCTGGACAGGATAGTGGTTATGGAGTCGTTTTGCAGACGAGCTCGCCGGAGCTTCGCCGGAGAAGATGACCGGAGGGTCACCGGAGGTGAGTTTTTTACTGTTTTTGGTTTTGTTTGATTTCAAAGCTTTCTCTGGTCTGATTCTTTTCTACCCCATTTTTATTCTGGTTTGACTGTTCTTGAGTCTGATTGACTGTTTATATGTTCATTCACCATATTTTAATTCATATACACAAAGAGAACATAAAAAACGAAATACAGCATAGTCACAAAGATCCAAAAAAAAACCGCTAACAATGTATTTTTACATTTTTCGTGTCTAATGATTAATTAAAACCAACTCGGCCTTCGATTTGTTACGAAAAAAGATTGAAAAGAAAAACGGGATCTGCACTTGCTTGTTTGAATTACTGATGTTATTTGTTGTTGTGGCTCTGTTGTTGCTGTTATTGCTTTCCCTTGACTGCTACTGTTCTCCTTTCTTACTACTCAGATCTAGAAGAACTCTGTTTAGGTGATTAGGGTTTCAGTGTAAAACCCTAATCTTTTTTTTTTAGTGATTTTCTTAACTCGAAATTCGTGTCCTTTGACTCAGGTCTAATCCTGTTTTTATACTAGAAAACTAGGTTTTAGCATTTAATTGCTTTTCCTTGGGCTTTGACTAACTTTGACCCCTCTTTGCTTTTGGATCTGCATTCAAATCAAGAAATTTGGAGAGAAATTGAAAAATCCTACTTGCACCCCTATATATTTTTTGCGTTTTTTCTATTATTTTCGGATTCCATTTTTATGTATTTTTTAGTATTATGATTTTTTGTATTTTTGGACCCTTTGGACTATTAAGTGCTTTTAATTTGTAAATTAAACTAAATACCATTTTTGACATTTTTGGACTTATTTGACTCTTAAACAACTTCTAAATTGTAAATTAAAATTAATAGAATTTTTTGACACTTTGAACTATTAAGTGCTTAAATAAATTAAATAAGCAATGTGAGAATAAAAAATAATAATAATAAAAAAAAACCAAATATAACGACGAGAACGGACCAGATTTGACAACTGCGCTAAGACTAGACCAAAAATAGAAAAATGGGCGCGTTAAAAAGAATTAACTCGGAATCGCGTTCTTAAGTCTGAATTTAAGCCAACTTTTGAGAAAAACGAATTTTAGTAGACCTGTTCACGTACAGCTAAACTCGAATACAGATATTAAATTGAAGAACGCATAAAAAGATCGATCATTCGCGTGCGTGCCTAATTTAAATAACGGTATTTCGAATTAGTTGAACGTAGTGACTGGAGTTGGTTTGGGTTGGTAACCGAGACCCTATACTGGTAATTCTTGTAATCATGCGACTCTGAAACACGCCCTTACTAAAAATAAACGACTAAAATAAGAAAAAGAAGACGGACAAAATTGGGGTATAACAATAGGTTTCAATAAACTCTCATACTTTGAATCTTTAGAATGAGCTCTTTAAATAGCCATGGAGTGAGAATACAGTCGTTTAGAAACTTGAAGAGAGCCGTTTGGAGTATCCATTGGTCCATAGGAGTAACTTCAAGTAAGGTACAAAAGTTGACAACCTTTGAACCTTCTCAAGTCTGGCTTTATACTTTATCTGCAGATGTGAACTTTCTCCAGCTGGATATGTACTTTTCTAGTCTTCTATTAAACAACTATGATTTGATTTTACATTGTAGGCCAGACTGTGACTGATTTAAACGAACATTCTTAAGCTTCCTAGTATGAACAAACATGCAAAATGTGCCATAGGAATAATCATGCATTACCTTCTTTAATGCTTCACAACCGGTCCTTGAGAATCAACAACCATATGATCAGTGACATCATCTAGCGCACCACCCCAAAGCTTTCCTAATATTCTCATTTCTGATGCTACCACTAGATTAGGGGTAGCATCAAGCTTTGAGGCACTTAACGAATCTATCCTTGTAGTGGGAGGTTGATTAGAGGATGAGTCAAAAGAATCACTCCAACATCGACTAGAAATATTCAAATCATTTACTATGTTGGTATTAGAGTGAATGACAAGAGTTTTCATAAAAGAAGTCTCATGTGTCTGCATAACTATAGGTGACATTCTCTTACCATCATTCGAAGAGAAAGAGTCTTGGACATATATTCTTCATTAGATTGCACAACCATTTCTCTAACCCAATTAGCTGAAGATTCCCCCAACAAAAGATTAGGAACCAAACCATTTCTAGAATCATTGTTGATGCCTTTAGGAGCTTCCTTATTCAAGCAGGAATTTGTAACATGAGCTTTTTCCTCCTAATTAATATTATTAGAACCTGTCGCTTAGGAACATGTTTTGGAACATGTTTAGGAACTTGTCGCTTAGGAACATATTTCGGAATCTGTTTAGGAACCTAATTTGATAGAGTTCACAAACTATTGAGACTACTTATTATTTTACACAATTTAAGGATAGAGTAGAAGATCTGGTGTAAGTTAAAAAAACTAAAATAAGAGCTTATTCTAAATTTAACTATGAAAGTTGAGAGAATAGAGAGGTCTAGGTGCAAAACTAGGGGATCAAAATAAAAATTATATTGAGATATAAACCTAGATTTTTATTTTTTTTAAGGGGTTCAAGTGTATCCACTAAAACACAAGCAGGTCTGCCTATGTACTAAGTGAGGGAATTAGTCTCCAGTCCTCTTCAAGCATAATTGGATATTAGGCCGACCGTATTGGTGGAGGTTTTGGGGGAGGGTTAGGTGTTTCAGTGAGGTCGGTGGGTGAGGGGGATGGGTCCAGTGGGTATGGAGGAGGGTGGTCCGGTGGTTGAGACACTGTCACAAAGAGAGAGAAAAGGGAGAAAGTTATTCTTGTTTTTCTCAAACTTTTCATCGTACAACTGTGATTGCAAATTTTTTAACCGTTGGGTCATGTTGAAATTTGAACAACAGGTTCATGAGACACTGCTCTTGACCTTCACAGTTCAGATTATTGAAACAAGGTCTAAGAAGAGAGATATTGGCTTTGCTTTGAAGTTGTAGTTTTTGGTATCTTTCATCTTCTTGTTCTCATTTGTAAGTTTGTGTTCTTTGTTGTTTTGGGTGGTTGTTGGTACTATTTGTGCACATTGTTAAGACTTTGTTGTACCCTTAGCTGATTTTAGTGGAGCTATCTCTTTGGTCTAGACGACTCGTGATTTTTACCCTTGCTTTGAGGGATTTTCCATGTTAAAAATATCGGTGGTCATTGTGCGTTTTTATTTCTTCTGTTTGTTGTCATATATTCGTTGTTTCTCCTCATATGTTCTTGCAAGTTTTGGGAATTTGTGTCTGCTGCAAATTTCTTTGTTATTGTGTTTATGTGTTGATTTCCATCAGAGTGGCATCAGTGCACTTGGTTAGGGGCTATTTTACTTGCTTGAATGATGGAGGAAAATATGATTATAAAGATGGTTTCTTTGAATGATACTAATTATCCTTTGTGGAAGGGCAAGATGAAATAATTGTTGTTTTTGAAGAAAATACATCTTCCTATTTTTGGTACTAAAAAGTTGGATTCAACATCTACCGAATAATTACATTTTGAACATCAACAGGTGTTTCGTTTCGTTCAACAATATGTAGAAGATAATGTTTACAATCATATTGGTAATGAAACAAGTGCAAAAACTTTGTGGGATAAGATAGAGTCTGTGTATGCCTCTAAATCAGATAATAATAAAATTTTCTTGTTGAATTGTTTCATAATTTGAAGTATAAGGAGGGACTTCTATTTCAGATCACCAGAGTGATTTTTAAGGTCTCCTAGATCAGATGTCAGGAACGGGTATCATGTCTAATGATGAGATTTTGGTACTATTTATATTATTATCTTTACCAGATTCTTGGGAGACATTTCGAATTTCTATGACGAGTTCAACTCATAATGGTGTTGATTCTTTGGAAATGGCTAAGGGTGGTGTACTTAATGAGGAGACGAGAAGGAAGGCACATGGTTCTTCGTCTCGGTCTGAGGTACTTGTCATTGAAAGTAGGGGAGAAGTGCTCAGATAAATGAACATATGGGTGGTAGAGAGAAGAGCGAGAGCAAGTCCAAGTCTCGATTCTAGAATGTGAAATGTCATTATTGTCCCAGAACATGGCACATATAGAAGAATTTTTTTTTTCAGTGGAAGAAGGAGAATAAAGGCAAGGAAAGTAAGTAGAAACAAAAGGATGATGATGGTGATCGTGTTATTGCTACTACTAGTAATGACCTTGTTATTCTTCATGTTCATGAGTCTGTTAATCTTGTGTCAGATGAGAGCATGTGGATAATTGATATTGGTGTTACATTGCATGTTACACTGCAGAAGGAGTCAAATATGATGTGCTTCTAGGTTTGATAAATGCAGATTTGGAGAAATGTTTTCATTGTATGGATGGTAAACAAACTAGAGTATTATTCTAAAAGCATCCTCCCTCCAGGAAGTCAAAGATACTCGAATTGGTGAAGTTTGATGTTTGTGGCCCTCTAAAGGTAAAATCCTTAAGTGGCGCTCTTTACTTTGTTACTTTTTTTAATGATTGTTCCAGAATATTATGGGTATATGCTTTGAAGACAAAATACCAAGTGTTGGAGAAGTTAAAAATATTTCATGCTTTGGTTGATAGGCAGAAAGGCAAGAAGTTGAAATGTGTCCGTACTAACAACGGTGGTGAGTATTCTAGACCCTTTGATGTCTATTGTAATTAACATGGTTTAGCAAAGAGAGTGAATCGATCATTGGTTAAGAGAGTGAGGTGTATGCTCTATGAAGCTAAGTTTCCCAAACACTACTGGGATGACGCAATGTACATGACAATGGATGTTATTAATATCAGTCCTGCCGTTGATTTGAACAGTGAGGTTCCAGATAAATTTTGGTTTGGCAGGAATGTAACTATGACCATTTGAGAATATTTTGTCTTAAGGCTTTTATGCATGTTACAAGGATGAAAAATCCATATTGGATGCAAATTAAAAGCAATGTATTTTCATTGGTTATGGTCAAGATGAATTTGGTTATAGGTTGTATGATCCTATAGGTAAAAAGCTTCCCAGAAGCCGTGATATGGTGTTCATGGAGCACCATACTATTGTAGATATTGATAAGGTGGAGAAGACTACACCCAAGAAAGATGACAACTTGTCAGCTATTGCTCTTGTTAGGTTGCCTATTCATAATTAGGGTATTGATGCTGATGTTCACAATGGTTAGCCATATAATTATAATGATGATAAACAACTTGAAAAAAGGTTAAGTATTCTAGCTAATGATGATGATGAGGAGCTTGAGATGTCAGACTAAGAGAATCTTGGTGATGCTTCTGAATCATCAGAAGCTTAACTCAGAAGGTCTGATAGGGCAAGACAACCATCTACAATGTATAATTCTGATAAGTAGGTGGCAGTGACTAATAAGGGAACCTAAGTGTTTTCAAGAGGCCATGGAGAGTGAATAAAATCAAAAGTGGTTGGATGAAATGCAAGACGAGTGATAACTCTTAGAAATAAGAGTTATTAGTGCTCTTTTAATTTGAATTATGGCCATCCAAGAGTAGTTAATATAACCAATTAAGATTTATGTTTAGAAAACTTAGTGTTATTGTTCATAGTGGTGCATATCTACTTTGTGCTCTTTTGGTATCATTTTTTTGGAATTAATGAGTTTTTGAAGTGTACCATTTCAGCTACTATGGGAGCTCAACTCATATACAAATACAAGGTATCGGCCTCCAAAAGGGAGAAAAATGAAAAAAGAAGCTTAACTCCTAGATAAACAATCAATAGGATCTAGAAACCACTGGTAAAAAAACAAGGAAGAGAATTTCCCTAGCCTAGTACCAATGCCAGGAAAAAGATAAAATCCTATCAAGAGATCTCCTAATATCTGGTACCTCTAGAGAAAATACAAGAGTTCCTCAAATCCCAAATAACTCAAGGAATTGTATGCCAGAGGAGCATCAAACCATGCCTGCATCTAGCAGAATCACCAATATGTGAAGAAACAAGGAAAGAAGATCCTGCTGCATCATAAAATCAAAACCAAACTAGATGATAGTGGCTTTCCAGATTGCTGAAGCAAAAATCTACAAGTACATAAGAGATGATGGGAGGACCCTAAGGTATTACCACACAAAATACAAACTTTAGCTGCAATATCTGAAATGATCCCTCTTATAAACAAGTTCAAACGAGTGGGAATTAGATCCAATAGAAGCTTCCATGAAAAGGACACTACCTTAAAAGGAGAAAAACTCTTCCAAACTACGTTTAGAATCTCGAGTACCTGGTCCGAGAGCCTCAAAACACAGGAAAACGGTCGAGAGAAGATGATAAGCAGAATCCACTGAGAACAGTTCAGACGAAAGCAGGGTCCGTACCAAAACATGTGGCACTACTCCTAAGAAGACCTGGCCTAGAGATAAAAGGAGCTCATCAAGAAGATCATCTTCCCAAGAGAAAAACTGACGCCTTGGAGGAATAGCCCAAAAAACCCTAGAAGACCAGCTACCTGAAGAACTAACTAAGGCGTTAGGATCCTCTGCCACTAAAAAAAACCTAGGGAACTTAGACCTAAGGGCTACCTCGCCCACCCAATCATTGTTCCAAAAAAGGGTGGAATTTCCATCCACCATTTTGATCCTAGAGTTATCGGAGATCCAGTCCCCCTCCCCTAATCCACACCCATACTGCAAAGATCCTTCCACGGAACGAGAGTAGATGTAGGAGCCTCCAAATGAAGGAAGTAGGCCATCGACCCAATGGAATGAATGAATGTACTTTAATATCAGGACCTGCGATCACAAGGCATCCCCTCCCAAGAGGAGCCTCTAACGCCACTTACTTAAAAGGATGACATTAACAATCCTCGGGTTTCTAACCCAGGTCCCATTCACTCTTAGGCTTACAAATATTTGTCCACTTAACCCATGACATTTTCTTCTTCCATAACGAGCCTCCCCCACACTCACACACAAAAACTCCCTTTGAATCTTAACCACACCCTTCCAGACTTTCACTGGCAACTTCATAAATGAGAGATATAAGATACGAATAGTACTCAGGGTTGAATTAATAAGGATAATAATCCCACCAAGACTAATAGATCTATGATGGCATCTATGAAGTCTACCTCTTATCACTTGAAGCATATGATCCCACTTAGAGGCCATATGTGGGTTCTCACCGATCGACAACCCGAAGTACTGAATGGAAGAGATCCTCTCTTAGAATTAAGTAATTTGGCACCCAAAACCAGAAACTCATCTAATACATTAATGCTAATGAGTCAGCTCTTAGTAAAGTTACCTTCGAGCCCAAATGATAACTCATAACTTCGAAGAATAGGCTTCATAGTCCACAAATTATGAACAGACTCCTCTCTAATAAAAAGAGTATCATCAACGTATTGTAGATGCGAGACCAACAACCCTGATCCCCTAGAGTCACTCCTGTAAAGAGATGTCTAGTGTGACACCCTTTACCCCAAAAGTGAATATAAAAGAAAAATTACGAAAAATGAGTAAATTTGTTTTTCAAGTGAAGTTCCCGGTTCATTTTCGAAATAGCTTTCACAAGTAAAAGATGTCATCAAACTCCATAAATAATATAAACACGATTTATAATAAACTTAGAGACTAATACAATGAAACATTTATTTCAATACAGTAACAAGAACAAATTTTAATATATATTGAAAATACAACCCAAATCCTGATGTCACATGATCAGAGCAATTAACATTTAATCCAATTAAATAAAAGAGGGTAACATCAATATAAAATATCATACTACAAGTTACTCAGCGATCCATAGTGATCACCATAGTGATCACATCTCCACCGCTGCACGATCATAGAAGGCCACTCCAAAAACAATTGGAACTCAATCTAAAAAAGTGTTGCACGGGATAGAAAGAGTGTCCAAACCATATAAGGAACATAACCCCGAAACTAAAATAGCAAAGGTTGTCACATCCATCAAATCAATATCAAACAATCAATCCCTAAATGGTGACAAACACAACATGTCCATACTACGACATGTCACAAAGGGAAGCCACGACGGGCTTGTACATAAAAAGTGATGCGATCACATCACACGACAAAAACCTCACAACAGTATATGCGACGAATACAACCAACATACTCAATCAATCATCAACTGAGATCATCATCCTCAACGAATGAAGAATACCACAGTAGTGAAATACAACGAACATGCCACGCATGCTTGGTCGATCATCAACTAGTGTCGTCATCCTAAATCTGGTGCAACGTCAACGCAATCCTACCCACTACTCCAACGATAAAATCAGGATCCATCTAACTCTGGATAAGTGGATGCAAGTGTCCTCACATCCTGGGAAATAGATAGAGACTAGTCAAGGTACCCCAGTGTTTTGTAGAACACCCCAACGGTGCCCCGCTTAGGACACCCCCACTGGGCCTACCCGCAAGGCCTAGCCATGGACGTCTCTAATACTACTACCATAATCGTTTTCTTACCAACCCACCTATCATCATCACCATCCTTTACATATACTGCGACAAGGTTCCTCCTACAAACCTTAACTATTGAGGTACAACTCTCCCATACTGCGAAGAGTCCTTGCCCATACGGTGATAAGTTTCCTCTTACAAATTTCAACTCTGAGGTGCAGCTCGTCCATGCTACGATGAGTCCTTGCCCATGATGCGACAAGGTTCCTCCAATTAATCTCGATCGCGATGATACAACTCGCCCATACTGCAACGAGTTCTTGCCCATGTTGCGACAAGATCCTTCAACACGATCTAGGTTGTTAATCATCGATGAAGGATAACTTGTCATTTGTGCGAAGAGAATACACATAAAGAAAACCAACAATTACCACAAGCATGAACGTCAAGTCATTTAGTGGCTTTTCCGTTCCAAGTCAAACTTGGCTACATTAACAGATTAAGATATCTATCGTGAACTTACAAATATTAACTACGTATCATTTAGTCTTACCTATCATTCAAATCCATGAGCACTTTATTTATATAGAGTCAAATAATTTACAGACATTTAAATTATTATAGTCATCTGGAATAATTACAAGCATCAACATTATTTACAGACATTTAAGTTATTACAGTTATCCAAATTGAATAAATGATATAAATAATGAATAATAAACAAATACAGGCAAAATAGGGATAGCGATAATCCAAACCATTATAGTCCTATCCCCTATTCCCCATATAGAATAGAAAACTTTTCCCCCGTACCTGATATTGAAGTGTACTCCAATAGTTGAAGTGTAATTCCAATGGCACGATGTTTGACTCGGACGCGTCCCATCATGAAACAACAACATTCTAGTAGTTATTCGCTAAAACCTTTAAGATACTTGATCACTCGATTAATGATTCAAAACCACGATTCGAAAACATGTGTCGAATGATCCAAGGACCATATCTGAACAAAATGTGAGGGATTTCATCGTTCGTGGAATTTTGGAAAGAATGAGCCCGGGGGTACTATGTAAAATTGTTTTGGTTCTCTTTGGGGTGTCATCCCCTTTTTTCTCATTAAAAAAAACTCGGTTACATAAGTGATATTACAAATAGTAATGCAAATTATAACTCAACCTATTTTATTAAGCATTTCGCCTGGTGGCGGACAGAAGTTAGTTTGAAAGCCCTGGAAAAAAATCCATTTATCTCTTATATAAAAATATTTTTATCCACTTATCTTCTATATAAAATATTTTGAACCCTCTGAAATTATAATTTTGCATTAAGACTTCAAATTTTGCATCCAATTGCACCCAAAAATCTCACACAAACACATCACTAGGCCAATATGAGTTGTATTATATTTGTTTTTGATTATATTTTTAGCGATTCTTGGTGTTAAAATTTTTGAACCTCTGACTCTTAGTCCTGATTCTGCCACTGCATAGATGATTTTGTTACAGTGTTGCTCAATGCAATTTGAATAAAGAGATTTATATCAAACCATTTAACATTGAACATGTGTCTATAAGGGTTCAATGTCCAATCTGATTCGGGTTGCATTGCCTTAAACATCCTACTATGAGGCATAGAATATAAGATTGTTCAATATTATAACCCAATCTAGCTTTAAAACATTTGACTCTATACCGAGTTATAAAGAAAGTCTTCACTTAGATAATGAGCATTTGTCCTCACTATGAATATACTATATAAAATTGTTTGAGATATAATAACAATTAGCTGGTTTGCCCGAGAGGTTAAGGGGGAAGACTTAAGATCTTCTGCACATAAGTGCGCATGGGTTCGAACCCCATAGCCAGCATTTTATCTTCTAATTTTATCAACTTTGTTTATTCAGTAGTATGTAACCCGCCTAAATTTTATATTAAAATAGAGATATACATACCTATGAACGGAAAGAGATAGGAAAATGCAGAAATTTATCTTCTAATTTTATCAACTTTGTTTATTCAGTAGTATGTAACCCACCTAAATTTTATATTAAAATAGAGATATACATACCTATGAACGGAAAGAGATAGGAAAATGCAGAAATTTGATGGTTTAAACTAAAAAATAGTTTCCAACCTTGTCATCGAGAAAGACCCCATAGAAAAATTTAACGCCTATAGGGAAAAAAATATAACTTTTCTTGAAGGGTGTATATTAATTTGTATTAAATTTTAAGAAAATTTAATGCTTGAAGGGAAAAAGTATAACACCTAAAATTTAATACAAATAAATATACAACCTGTAAGAAAATTTAACTATTTTATTTGTTTAAAAAAATCTCCATCGAATCAATTGGTGATCTTCTAAACAAACCCAAAATAAAACAAATACAAATAAGATGACGATGACATATTGTTATAATGTGCCTAACAGAAACCGGAACCAATAAGCCAAATGATTAAACGAAGAAAAAATTGTTAACACTACTCCATGTATTCAACTCATGTTTCAGAACCATATTTCTATCCGAAAAACTCATCCTAGACCTCAATGATGCATCTCTACTTTCAATTGAATCCACAATACCTGTCAAAGACACATCAAAAACAAATTACAAAAATTGTTAATTTTTGTCATTTAGTAAAAATAATAACTAAAAAAATGGTTACTATAATAGAACCTTCTACCGATAGATTGTTTTTGCATGTGCGCGCTATCTTTCAAATAGAAAAAAGAAATGCAGATCTGGATTCATTTGTGATCCCAATTTGGGCTCTTGATAGATGACCATATGTATCTTTCCTGTAAGTATGTGTATGAGAATTTGACAATAAAAAAATGAATAAATTTGCAATGGATATGAACTAATTAACACAATAAAAAAAACCCATGAATCAGATATAAAGGATAGTTATTGATTATAAGGGAATGAGTAAATAGAGGTGAGGGAAGTGAAATAGTAATAAAAAGTGAGATAAAAAAATTTAAAGAAGGGAATCAAAGTTTAAAATGGGTGGAATTACGGTTCCATGTTGAGGTAGAAGTGAGAATCAAGAGGACCATTCCATACCATAGGAGTTGTTGGACCACCGGTGGTGGTAGTCGCGTTTGGGTAATGTGATGAGAAACAAAAGTTCATGCATAGGATGTTGTTGATGACATGGATCAATTTGAGATGATGTTGATGACGATGATAGGGGTGATGGTTCACTGAGAGAATAGTGAGATAGGTGGACATGTGGGAATGGAAGGTTTAGGCCTTGATCAATCACAACATGGTAAATAGGAGCCTTGATGTATCATCCCAAATATTCTATCATATAGATGGTACAAAGGTGGCATAAGAAGTTTCCTGTATATGTTGAGAGTGTTTCATGAGAAGCAATTCATAGTGTGAATTGAATGATAAAAAATGAATAATGTGATTTTTTCTATGCTTCTAACTATTCAGTATATAATTATAATAATAATAATAATAATAATAATAATAATAATAATAATAATTACATTATTCCAACATTATGATTGAAACAGTTTAAAATCAATGATATTATTTTAACGTAAGAATTCTATGCATGGCCAAAAAGGCATTTTTTAATTCAATTTTTTTGGGTTACGGTTTTCAATTCAAATTAAAACATCAAAGCAAAGCTTTTAATAGGAATTGAAAAGAAAAAGGGTAATACATATGATCGTACCTTGATCACTGAGTGTTGATGTCGTTCGTTGCTCCGCTGTCCGGTCGTTGTAGGCGAATAAGGACCAGTCTTGAGAGCGCCTCGAGTGGTACTTGCAAAGACACTCCGACGCTCTAGTCAGAGGTGTGCTTACGAGCAAGGTATCACTGGGCAGGAAAACGTACCTGAAGCCACAGGCGAGAGTGGTATTTATGCTGTTGGTAGGCAAGGCGCCCTGGCCGTTAGCGTGTCTTGCGGAGCACGCCAATCGTGGGCCGTTTTGGGCCTGCCATGGTGAATTGGGCCGCTGGCCCATATGGCGCTCCGAAGGTCTGTTTGTTCTAGACTACTCTTTTTGGCCTATTGGCCCACTCCAGAATAGTTGCCCCCCAAGCCTAGGTCACTTAAGGGCGGGCTAAGGCTTAGATCGTTGCCCCCGTGTCATGCGCGGCCGACCTACAGGGAGCGACTTAGCGCAGCCTATCCGAGGCTTGATTCGTTGCCCCCTTGTCTAGCCTCGCGGGGCCGACCTACAGGGAGCGACTTAGTGCTAACCGTTGGGAGTGTGGAAGCTGCCACTCACGTGATGTGGACGCTGCCGCTCACGTCGGGATGTGGTCGCTGCCACTCGTGATGTGGACGCTGCCACTCACGTAGGGATGTGGTCGTTGCCACTCGTGCGATGTGGACGCTGCCACTCATGATGTGGACGCTGCCACTCACGTCGGGATGTGGTCGCTGCCACTCGTGTGATGTGGACGCTGCCACTCACGTCGGGATGTGGTCGCTGCCACTCGTGATGTGGAGGCTGCCACTCACGTCGGGATGTGGTCGCTGCCACTCGTGATGTGGACGCTTCCACTCACGTCGGGATGTGGTCGCTGCCACTCGTAAGATGTAGACGCTGCCACTCACATCGGGATGTGGTCGCTGCCACTCGTGATGTGGACGCTGCCACTCACGTCGGGATGTGGTCGCTGCCACTCGTGATGTGGACGCTTCCACTCACGTCGGGATGTGGTCGCTGCCACTCGTGTGATGTGGACGCTGCCACTCACGTCGGGATGTGGTCGCTGCCACTGATGGTGGAATGCGACCCAATTGGATCTTGCTCGTCTTAGGAGGTGCGACCATTCTAAGGTTGCTCCGATTGTGCTCAAACTCGTTGACTGCCTTTGGACAGTTTACCAAGTTCGACTCGAATTGAAATCGTCCTCCGGGGTGTGACCATTCTTAGGTCACTTCGTTTATACTTAAATTCGGTCAGAAACAGCTCGATCGTGACCTCGATGGGCCGCTATCGTAGCGGACTCGTTTGACGCGTTTGCGATTATTGGCAACAGGCTTACTGGATTCGATCTAGGCGGCCCTCATTGCGATAGTTGTGGTCGGTCGCTGCTGGCCGCGTTCGTTACAGACCATTCGTTGGGCTACGTTCGTCGTAGGCCATTCGTTGGCTGCCTTCGTTGCAGGTCGTTCGACATCCTACGCTCGCTTTAGGCCTTTCGTTGGTCTTGGGCCATTCGATGGCACTCGTTGTACACCGCTCGGGGCCTACGTTCGTTCGTGGGTCATTCTTTGACCCTTTGGGCCATTTGATGGCACTCGCTGTAGACCGCTCGGGCCTACGCTCATTTGTGGGTCATTCTGACCCTTGGGCCATTCGATGACACTCGGTTGGGCCATTCGATGGCGCTCGTTGTAGACCGCTCGGGGCCTACCCTCATTTGTGGGTCATTCTGACCCTTGGGCCATTCTGACCCTTGGGCCATTCGATGGCACTCAATTGTAGGCCGATTGGTGACCTTACGGCCGCTCGTTTGCTACTTGCATGGTGAGCGACCGAACATACATTCGAGCATGAAAAGTAAATCATAAGTTCAAGCTCTTTAACGGGCGGGCTTCGGTAGTGCCCGCCTGATATTTATTCATAGGTCGGTAGTCTTCCCTGTTATCACGAGGAGTCTTGTCCTTTAAACGACCTATCCTGCTCTTCCCTGGGCCGCGCGCGGTCGCCTTTTGCAATGCCCCAAAAATAATTCGAGTATTTATTTAATTAAGTGGTATATTGGTTGGTTATATTAAAATAGTAATAGGGTATTTGATTTAAATGAGGAGTGGTGGTTAGTAAAAAGGAGTGGTAATTTAATTTAAAAGAGGGAGTAGTGCAAGTAAGGGAGGAGGTGTGAATAAAGGCCCATGATCCATGAATTAGGCCCATCTTCATGTGATAAGGTAGGTGTCGATGGTGAGAGAATCCATTTCAACCCAAAATCAAAGAATAGTCAAAGAGTAAAGTAAGAGAGAGAGAGAGAGAGGTGCGAAAGCTTTAGAGAGAAGAAGAGGAGATCTTGGCGTGGAGAGTTCAAGCAAGGTAGAGGAGCTAGATTGTTGGTGATGGTTGGTGATTTCTTGGTGGAGAGAGTACTCGTGTTCTTCATTGAGGTAAGGGGGCTCTCTTTCACCTATAATGGAGTATATGATGATTGTTATGTGTGAGCTAGACTCTAGGGTGATTTTGAGTTGTTTGTGCTGCTTGTTGTGTGATTGGTGTGTGTTTGCTTCAATTTGGTGCAGTTGTAATGTGTGTATGTGTTGTTGATGAGTGGTCATATGAGAGACCTAGGAGAGAAATGGGAGTTGAGGAACTCTCAGTGTAAGGACGTTAATGTTGGTGTTGTCTCCTTTGTTGATTTATTTGAGGTGTGTTTGAATGAATCTGTGTGTAGTAGTTGTGGTCTAAGTTTGATCATAGTATGAGAGTCAACGAAAAGAGAGAAGATGAAGGTTGGGAGCCTAGGGCGACGTTGAAGTGAAGTGTTGTTGCCGGTGTCTAAGTGCGATGACATCTGTGTGCTTGAGAAGCGGCACGTGCGTTGTAGGTGTGTGCATCGAAGGATAGTGAGCCGAAGTATGTGTGTGCCGAGAAGAGTGGGTGTGTTGAAGTGTAGTATGTGTGCGTCAAAGTGTGTATGTGCTGAAGTGTAGTAGTACCGAGGTAGTGTAGTAGCCGAGGTGAAGTGTTGCGCTTAGGTGTGGAGTGCCTAAGTGTAGTAGCCGAGGTGAAGTGTTGCGCTTAGGTGTGGAGTGCCTAAGTGTAGTAGCCGAGGTGAAGTGTTGTGCTTAGGTGTGGACTGCCTAAGTGTAGTAGCCGAGGTGAAGTGTTGTGCTTAGGTGTGGAGTGCCTAAGTGTAGTAGCCGAGGTGAAGTGTTGTTCTTAGGTGTGGAGTGCCTAAGTGTAGTAGCCAAAGTGAAGTATTGTGCTTAAATGTGGTGTGCTTAAGTGTAGTGTAATCGAGGTGAGTGATGATGAAGTGAGGAGATGTAGAGTATATATATGCTGAAGTGTAGATGTCGGGGTGAGGTGCATATAAGCCTAAGTGTAGTTGTTGAAGTGTGGTGTATAAGCCTAAGTGTAGTTGATGAAGTGAGGTGTATATAAGCCTAAGTGTAGTTGTAGAAGTGTGGTGTATATAAGCCTAAGTGTAGTTGATGAGGTGAGGTGTATATAAGCCTAAGTGTAGTTGTTGAAGTGTAGTGCATGGACGTCTAAGCTAGTATTGTCGAGGTGTAGGTGTGTTGAATTGTGGATGTATTTAAGTGAAGTGTAGTGTATATAATTCGAGGTGAAGTTGTCGAGGTATAGTGTGTATATACCGAGGTGTATGTGTTGAGGTGTAGATGTAACGAAGTGTAAGTGTATGGAAGTCGACGTGAAGTTGCCAAAGTGTAGAGTAGGTGTGCCGAGGTGCTATGTGGTGCGCCAAAGTGTAGTGTGTTGTGACGAAGGGTAGAGTAGGTGTGCCGAGGTGCTATGTGGTGCGCCAAAGTGTAGTGTGTTGTGACGAAGGGTAGAGTAGGTGTGCCGAGGTGCTATGTGGTGCGCCAAAGTGTAGTGTGTTGTGACGAAGGGCAGAGTAGGAGTGCCGAGGTGTTGTGTGGTGCGCCAAAGTGTAGTGTGGTGTGATGAAGGGTAGTGTATGTGTGCCGAGGTGCTGTGTGAGTGTGCCGAGGTGATGTTTTGATGTCAGTGTAGCGCAGGACGCGGCCAGGCCAATTTTGGGTGCTGTTTGGGTGCCGAGTACGTCTAAGTTATTGAATTGTGAAGCACGTTTAGTCCTTAGGTGACGTTTGGTCCTTAGGTGACGTTTTGGTCCTTAGGTGACGTTTTGGTCCTTATGTGATGGTTAGGTCCTGGTAGTGACAGTTTAGTCTACTACATTTGGTGTCGAAGTGCAGTGGGAGTGTGGTGAAGAGTAGGGCGCCAGTCGCGTCTTTGCCAGTCTGCGCCGTGTTGAATTCAGGGAGCCGAGTTGTCTTTGTTGTGGCGCCGTGTTGCGCGCGAGTTGTCTTAGTGGAGCCGAGTTGTCTTTGTTATGGAGCGCGTGTTGCGCCGAGTTGCCTGAGCGTCAAGTCAATGCTCGGCGCCAAAGGTGTGCTGCCAGTATGGTGATGAGGTTGTTGTTGTTGAGGACGATGGGTCTAATGACCAAAGGCCGATGTGTCCGGTGAGGTTGAAGTTAGCCATAGATTTAGTGACCAATGTATTGAGGTTAGCCTTAGAGCTATGGATTGGTGTAATGATGTTAGCCTTAGAGCTATGGATTGGCGTAATGATATTAGCCTTAGAGCTATGGATTGGTGTAGTGATGTTAGCCTTAGAGCTATGGATTGGTGTATTGATGTTAGCCATAGAGCTATTGAGGATGTCTTGATGTAAAAGACGGTGTAAGCGACGGATATGGGCTTCGGCCATTGTATCAAAACGACGGTGTAATGAGGTGTCAATTCATACATGGTGTGATTGTTTGTGGTTGATGCATTGTTCATGGAGTCTCATGCTTCATATGCATTAAGCGACGGTGATAGGCTTCAGCCTCGATATTGTTGACTTCGGTCTTCATATCATTAGCGACGGTGATGCCCTCTAGGCAAAATAGCGACGGTGACGGTACCATTATGCCGGTGATGGTATCCATGCATTATACCCTTGGTGTTGGGTTGCATTCATGCATACACTCATGTGATTGGTGATGTTGCTGGTGGATTATGAGTTGAGGTGTTCTAACGTGATGTGGTGTGTTTGTTTATTGAGCCGAGGTGTTCCTAGTTGTTTTCTCTAGCATAATATTTATCATACATTTTATTATATGTGTTAGAGACTCACCCTTCTACTTTTATGTTGCTTCTTATGTCCGCAACGTGCAGGTGATCTCGAGTGAAGGTTCTACCTTCTTCTGGTCGGTTGTGTCTAGCTCTTATACGTAGCACTGGGTGGGCGAGTAGTCTATTTGTTGTTTTATTTTAAAATGTTGAGCTGTAACTTGGGATATATTTGTAATTGAGGGTTCGCCCCTTTTAAGTCGTGCTATGTATCACGCAATTATATTTATTTGAGAAAAGTATTGTTGACTAAATTAAAGTGATGTTTTGGTGAACGTAGCATTCCCTTGAGGATGTATCTTTTTAAAAGAAAAATGATTTTTGAACTCTGATTTTAACAAAATTATAATATGAGGAAAGGGGGTGTTACACCCTTTCTAGCGAGCAGTGCTTCCTCGTAGGCCATATGGTCGTTGGCCCTTCGTAGGAACATGGTCAGATCCATGTAACGATTTAGGCCAAACTCTTCTGCAAACCTGTGGTCCGATCTGATACCACGTTTGAGATACTTCAACTTGTCACTATCAGTCAGGTCACGCACCTGATCGGCCTCGGCATTGAATCGCTCTATGTACTGTCTCAATGATTCATTGTCCCCTTGGATAGTCGTATCCAAGTGCTCTTCATGCCGTTCTAGGCATCTGTTAGCCATGTAGTTGGCCAAGAATGTTCTTACCAGGCCGTCCCAAGAAAAGATGGTGCTGGGTGGCAGGCTCTCCCACCATTCCAGTGCTCGCTCCTCGAGCGACTGTGGAAAGAGTCTGCACTTCATGGTCGTTCCTAGCTCCCTATAGCTGCAATAATTGTTGAAGTACCTTAAGTGTTTGTCTGGATCACCACGGCCGTTGAATTTATTCAAATTGGTGGGTTTCCTCAGGTCTCTAGGGATACGGTAATGACGTATCTCACTAGCTAAAGGTCCATAGCCGGTCGGGACGTCACTCGGCCCAAAAGGCTGCATGGGAAGGTATGCCTCATTGTTCGGCATTCCGTAGAACACACTGCTCACTGGCGGACCATACAACGGTGGCATTTGAGAATATTGTCCCTTGGGTCGCCCGAAATGGTGTCTCCTTGGTCGCTGGGAGACATCTCTGATTTCCCCGTCTCGATAGTCTTCAAATTCCTCGTACGAGTCCCAGGACCTGCTTCTCGATCGTCGAGAACCGGACGACTCGTAGGAAGAATACCTGGTAAGCGAACGACCTGATTCGGGGCGATAGCTGGAATCTTCATATCCATAATCATAAGAGGGAACGGCGTCGCGCTGCGTTCTCGCTGAGGGGCGACTGTGTGCCCCTGTTTGGCGTCTTTGGGGATCGGTGAGAAGTACTTCTTCTGTTCACCTTCTCAAAAAGCAAAAAAAACGTGGAGCCATTTTGCATGATGTGATTGACATTGACGATGAAGGTGGCACTAAGGATTTAGTGATAATTGGTGAAAAAATACGTAAAAGTAAAAGGGGAAAGACAATTGAAGCCAGTCATCAAGTTGTTGAAGTCTCCCACTGTGGTCGGTGAACATCCCGTTCCTTCCTTCTCCCACTGTGGTCGCCAATTGATCGTACCTTGATCACTGAGTGTTGATGTCGTTCGTTACTCCATTGTCTGGTCGTTGTAGGCGAATAAGGATCGGTCTTGAGAGCGCCTCGGGTGGTACCTGCAAAGACACTCCGACGCTCTAGTCAGAGGTGTGCTAACGGGCAAGGTATCGGGCGGAAAAGCGCACGAAGCCACACAGCGAGTGTGGTATTTATCTTTGTTGGTAGGCGGGCGCCACTGGCCGTTAGCGTGTCTTGCGAGCACTCCAATCGTGGGCCGTTTGGGCTCGCCATGGTGGTGGGCATTGGCCCATAGGGCGCTCTGAAGGTCTGTTTGCTCTAGACTACTCTTTTGGGCCTATTGGCCCACTCCGGAACAGGTTTAAATATTAACTTAGTCTTTGTAAATATAATAATTTTGATTTTGCTCCCTTTGAAAAATAAGTTTCTATTTAATCCCTGTAAGTTCTAAAACTACCACTTTTAGTCCCTCAAGTGTTTTTTGGGCGTAAAAATATTGATATGGCTTGTTTTATTATGTGGCTAGGGATTAAAATAAAAAATTAGATATAATAGAAGGGACTAACATGAAAAACTGTATATTTGCAAGGATTAAAAAAGAAACCACGTCAACTTTTTTAAAAACAAAAAACACTTTGAAGATTAGCGGTTATTGTTTTATAATTTGCCAGCACTGAAATCAATTTCTTTTTTTTTACAGAGACTAAAACCAAAAATTGTTAGGCTTGCCATGACTAAAATAATTTAAACAAACATTTAATTACATTGCACCAAAAATTGTTATTTTTGGCAAGACTGAAAAAAACATTGCACCAAAACTTTTGATGCTTCATGCAGCTAATAAAATATTCATGTGGTTTTGGTTGGACTCAAAAAATATTTAAAGTTTCAATAACTTATTTTTACAAAACGTATGTAATTATAGTGATAATAATAATAATAAAATATATACTAATAATACTATTGTACCAAATTAACAATTAATCTTATAAACGTAAATTTATTGGATAACTCAAATAAATGTAATATTATAATAATTAATATTTAAAAAATGCTGAATAAATTATTTTAAAAAACTTTTTTAAGTAAAACACAACGATTTCAAATATGTGTATTAATTGAGAATAATTATATGATAAATAAAACAGATTGAGATTTTCTTCACAATGTGTAACTGCCACACAGTATTGAAAAATTGTAAATATTGTGTGCCATGTTGGCCTAGCATTTAATATATTCTCCAACTTTTGCTCAGAGGATGACATCTCAGCATTTTGGTTTTGAGGAGCCTATTACTTTGTATTATTAATAGATTCCACCGAATGGTTCCACAACCCGACCCGTATATAATAATTTTTTATGTTATTTGCGTTTATATTCTACTAAGTATTTGTTTATCAAGGTTAATTCGCTAGTATAAGACTCTATTTAGTAAAAAAAATATTGTGGATAAGCTAACTTATAGCGGATAAACTAGTGGATTAAATTTAAATAGTTTGGTAAAATTACGTGTTGAAATAACTTATAAATATAAAATGTCATAAATGAATATTTGTAATTAATGCTAGAAAATCAGAGAGAAAATTCATTAAATGAGGATAAATGAGGAATTTAATAAAAATAATAAGGATAAAAATAGAAGATGAAATGCTATAAACTCAAACATTTTTTTAACCAAAGAAAATTGAAATTATTAGAAAAAAACAAAGACAAAAAAGAAACCAAGGGGGGACTAGACTAAAACCCAAGGCAATACAACCAAACGAAATTAAAAAGAATAAAAACACAGGCAAAAAAAACCATTTCAAAAGGATTTAGAAACAGAATTAGATTCTGAACGAGTATTGTATCCAACGACCAACTTCTTTTGTTGTTGTCGTAATTTCTTTTTTTGAGTCTTGGACACAAACGGTTCAAAGTAAGCATGTCGCACAGCTGCTCCATGGGATTCAGAAGTCACAGGATCACCAACATGAAGACTCACCCCAAATCTTTCTTAAAATTTTCATGTCAGATTCAACTAGCAGGTTTGATGCAGCAACAGATTCTGAGGCAACAGGCACATCCTCATCACTTGAGACATCCCCCTAATTCTCCCTTAAAATTCTCATTTCAGTTGCATCCACTGTGTTAGAAGAGGAGACATCTAGCCGAGTCGTGGGAGATTGGGTGGATGAAGAATGGACCTCCTCCAAAGAATTATTTAATGAAGAGGGGACCACCAACACCCCTAAAGTGGGGGCATGCACCGGAGAACGATGAACAAAAGTACAATTCTCAAAAGAGATTTCACAATGAGGAGCCGACATAATCGAAAAATCCTTGAGCATTGGTTTGTTTTGTAGAAAGATGGTGAAAATCAAGCATCCAAGCAAACAGACGTAGAACACCTGGATATAAATTACGAGAACCAAGCGACCAGAATCTCCTAAAATCATCCTTGGAGACAAAAGGGAATTCAAAGAATCCCTTACCGAGAGAAACTAGGGACCAATCAGAAGAAATATTCCACATATTAGAAATTTTCTCCTTCTAATCCTTAATCGGATACGGCTTATCCCCTCTCGACAAAATAATTCTCACATATAAAATGTTGACACATTTAGCAATACAAGGTTTTGGTAACTGTCTAATGTGATCAAAATCTGCAATTTTTTTTTAACATTAGAGGTGTGAAGGTTATCTGTCAGTACATCAGAGAAAGATTAACACCATTTGCAGTATCTGAAGAACCAACAATCGGAAGTGGAGTTATACGCTACTGCACAACAATCCCACAGGTAGCCAATTGTTGAAACAAGCCAAACTCAACACTTGCAGTCGCAGGCGCGACAATAGTGGATGCAACCTGATTGGTCAGCGTGCGAAAAAGACAGGTCATGGATGCTTGGACCCGCGGTGCCAAGAACCAGAATCTCCGGAAAAAAGACAAAGGGCTCCACCTAGGAAACATGCCTGCCCTGCGCACCCTCGAAAGCAGTGTGCACATAGGAGACAGCAAACTGTCCCATGGAGCCAGCGACAGAGCGCATCAGAGATTTCGCCTGCAGGGGAGCTGGCCGGGTCAAATCGGCTTCCCTATTCATTGGTTGCAGTAGATCGATGGGATGGGACTTCAGCAGGCAGGCTGATGCGCCAGCCATGCACATCATTTTGGGATCTACGAAAGCCAGCAAATAAACTCAAACGTTACTTCAAGTAGTGTTTCAAAAAAATGCCATAAGCTAGTGAAAAAAATGATATAAACTAGTCATGTCAAACACCTACAATGAGCTTATTCGCTATAAGCCAACAGATTGACTTTTCCAAACAGAAATAGCCGAGTTCATTTTAGGTGCTGCAATGAGTAGCTTATAACATTTTTTCATTAGCTTAAACATTTATTGAAACACTACTTAGACTTTGTTTAGTAATACAAATCCACTAGGTTATAGTAAATAAGCAAAATGTAAGTGTTTGCACAACTATCTTATAGCATTTTTTCACTAGCATATAGAGTTTTTTGAAACGCTACTTGAAGTAGAATTTGGGCTTATAGTGTTTCACTTTTTCCCTCATTTTTTTGGGTAAACAAAGGTATCACCAGTGTGTAACTGCAAAGACTAATCATTCGAGGTACTGATATGTATTTAACGGGTTGACCACACCGGTTAGGAATCAGACCCTTGACCAAATGGTTAATGAGCCCAAGTATATATTTAACACTTGTGTTATACCATGTTGGTCAATTTTTCTCTCATTTTTACCGTTGTTATTTTATTAAAATTCCTCATTCATCCTATCTTAAGTGAATTTTCTCTCCTTTTTTTACACTTCCCATTTTACCCCTTCAGGAAATTTAACAAAACAAATTTATCAATTTAATAGATAAATTCGTTGTGCAATTATTACAAACCCGATTTATCTATTAAAATGATAAATCCATTTTGTTTTAAACAAACAAATGGATTTATCTACTAAATAGATAAATCTGAAGTACATTTTTTCACTACCAGATTTATCATTTATAAGTGTTCGTACCTATGTCGACTTGAAGATCTGCCTCGGGATAATCTGTTGCGGTGGCTCGGCTAGGTGTTGTGAGAAATCTGTGATAGTGCAAGTGTACACTGTCAACAAGTAATAAAGAGTAAGTGACATCGTTCCCACGAGGAATTATGCTTAATCTTGAAAGTTTAATTTGGCTAACAAATTAGTGATAAAGTAAATGACACTTAAGTTTTTCGGTAACATAAACAGTAGTAAAAAGTAAAGGGTAATGAAAATCAGTGATGAGAACAAGCTGAGATGCATTCACTTCAGTAACTTCATTAAAATGTGATTAGGGTACGTTCAATGCTGCAGCATTAGGTGCTGCAGCAATAAGACATATTTTCTCAAATACTTCACACTAGGTTTTCCTTGCAAGAGTTTATCTCTAGACCCTAAAGAAGTACCTCCTAGGCTGCTTGAGCACCAGCAGTATTCACCTTATGGGTTTTGTCCTCCTATCTCTAAGGTTTAAGCAAGGAACATTAATATCTATATTAATGAAGACTACCCATATTACCTTGTGAGATAAATTTACAAACCATTTCTGAATTTATAAATGCTATTTAGAATAGACGGCCAATCCTACTCTAAAATGGAAATAGTATCACACACAAGGTAAAATGCACAACATTAAACATACTTCATTAATCACATAATAAATCTAGCTACATCAGATCCAACATCTAAACTATGAGTATTTAGCTCATAGTGAGCTTACAAAACATGGAGAATAACTTAAACAAAAGAGTAGAAGTCCTATTACAAATTTCAAGGTAAGAAATGATACTACTAAGAGGAAATAGTAGCAGAGCTCCAAAGATGACAGTGGAGGACTGATCCAGCTCGTCCAAGTAGAATCCACCGAGAGAAATGTAATTCCAGTGATGCTGCAGTAATAGTATCGGCAATGAAAATATTGAAGTGACTAATTTGCACAAGAAAGGGGGGGATTGAATTGTGCTATCTTTTTTTTTTGTTTTTAATTCCTGCAACCTTCTGTATGGTTTCTCAAGATAACTTGGATATCAGAAGGTTGAATGTTAGTTGCACAAACAACAAGCAAATGTGACAGTAGTGAAAGATAATTAACTTTGATGATTTTAGATGTCTTTTCTTTTCGCAAAGAGTGTAGTTTTCAAAAGATGATCAAAGTTGAGCTTATTTAAAATTAAGATTTTGACTTCAGAAGGTTGGTGTATTTAACCTTCTAAAGTATTTGAAAACTTTGGTGATTGTTAGACAGTTAAAGCAAATGATAAGTAAAGCGAGAAAATACACACAGTAGAGTTATAGAGGTTCACCAAACCGTGGCTACTCCTCTCCCCACGTCCTCGTGAGAGTTTCCACTATTCTCCAAATAGATTTTACACTTGCTTTAGCTTCACTTGCTAAAGACTTTCACCTCCACTCTCTTTTGATCACACACAAAAGACAAGTGCTAACTTTCACAAGAGAATCACCAACAACCCTCACTTTTCACTAGGTAGCTTGTTGAGAAACTTTGAACCGAGTCACCAACAACCCTCACCTTTCACTAGGTAGTTTGTTGTGAAACCTTCAAACAGAATCTCCAACAACACTCACCTCTTACTAGGTAGTTTGTTGAGAAACCTACAACTTAGACTCACCAACAACACTCACCTTTCACTAGGTAGTTTGTTGAGAGAATTACAACTTAGAATCACCAACACCACTCACCTTTAACTAGGTAGTCTGTTGAGAAACAAGCACAATATTCCTTACAATAAGGGGTTTGGGTTATGGGATGATTTAGGAGCTTGTTGATAGATAAATATAATGTATTTCTAAGAATGTAACAAGCTTGCACACACTCAAGATAGTATTCCCATTTCTGAATTTTGCAGTAGCTTGAAGTGTGGATGAGAAGGTTGGATTTCGTTTAGAAGCTTGACTTGAAGGTTCCAATTTCAACTCATGGTTTGCATTTGAGTAGAGCAGCCCTCTATATAGATTTTGAATCTGAAATATGGCTGTTGGAAAGAAGAAAAGAGCCGTTGGAAATTGTTGTAGCTTTGTAGATAGGTAATGATGAATTTTGAACTTTTAGTCAACCTTCTGTTTGACTTTCAGTCAACCTTCTGAAGAAGGTTACTTTATCTTTTAAGCTTCTGTAGTCAACCTTCTGATGGGGTATCCTTCTGTATTCAACCTTCTGTAAGATAACCTTTTGTAGGTGATCGTACCTTGACCAATGAAGTGTTGAAGTAGTTGTTGTCCTGTTGACTGGGCCGGTCGTTGAATGAGTGAAAGGACCTGTCCTGGCTTCACGCGTTGAGCACCTCGGGTGGTACCGCAATGACACCGACGATCTAGTGAGAGGTCGCCGGCGAGAGCACAAGGTTAGAGAACTACCTGATGCCATGTGCGAATGGCATATATATACTGCGAGGTCTGACCGTTTTGCGAAGTTTTCGGCCGGCGAGAATTGCGCTCCAAGCAGCGTGTTTGGGCCGATCGTGTTGGCCGGGCCGCAGCCCGATTCTTGATGGCGGCTCTCGTATTTCTTGATACACCCGAGAGCGGTTGCCCCCCCAAGCCTAGGTCGCTTAGGAGCGGGCTGAGGCTTGAATCGATGCCCCCAGGAGTAAAGTTATTTTGACAAAACGGACGCGGCCGTTTGCTTTCTTGATAGGACGGTGTCGACCGCTTGTCAACCATCGGCCGTGCTGACGCGACGGTTGGTCTTCGCTGACATTTAAGACATGACGTTTGGTGTTTCCGAGGCTGTCTGGAGACAACCATTGGTGAGAAGATGAAACGTTGCGACGCTTCGTCTCCCGGTCCCCTTCGCGCCATGAGTCCGTGTTATAAATAGCCCTTCAGCTGAAATCATTTCTCACACTTTTACGAATTGCTCTGCCAGCGACCAACTCGTCTGCCGCCGACTTGCATCTGTAGCTGCTTCTGTCTACTCGCGACCGATCCACAACATCTGTTCAAGGTATGGATCGATCTCTACTTTTACTTTCCAGCATTGAGTTTTTTCTTTGAATTTTTCCACGCCTCGTGATAGGGGGTGTCAGGTCGGGGGATGGCCAAGTCGCCCCCTCTCATGAGTAATCTGCTCGATCGACCTGACTCGATCCCTTTATCACAGGTGTTTTTGCATGCCACGGACGAAGTTAACCGCTCGTATCCCCGGTAAACCGTCCCAATCCTTTGCCACATATATGTCGAGGCCGGGCGAGCCCAACCCCTATGAGGAGGAGTCTAAGTCGTCTTCGGGCGACAAAGGTTCCTGTTCTTCAAGCAATTCTAGTAGTACGAGCTTGAGTTCCCACTCTTCTGGTCGAGGGTCGGCTAGCTCGAAGAGCTCTGGTTCTAGGTCCGTCCATTCTGATGGGCGGCCGTGCAACACTCCACCACCGAGAGAACATCATATCTCGAGCTGAAGGAGAGGAAGAAGATGTTGATGTGGTGATCATTGATGATGACGAAGTCCAGAGTGCCGTCCCAGTCGCGGACGAAGAGATGGTGGAGGCCGAAGGTGGCCGAGCTGAAGAAGTTAATGAGGAAGAGGTAGTTCAGCCCGCAGCTAGCTCCTCTGGTCGAGAGATTAACAACGAAGGAGGATCGGACGGCGGTCGGCGAAGTTCAAGCGACGAGCCGAGACCCATCCGACATGTCTTGGGTATCGAAACTCTTCGCCACACGGGAGCATCATTCTCGTCGGCCATGTTGCCTTACCCGATCTGCGGAGCCGCTTCGACGACTTGCCGGGCTGGAGGGTGAGAGGCATGAAAGACGGAGAAGACATTGCAACCTATTCTCCCAACCTTAAGTTCACGATGTATCGGCTCGTGTTCGAGAAGATGAACATCACCCCTCCTTTCACTGAATTTCAACGTGACGTCCTGCGTCACATCGGGGTCGCCCCTTCTCAACTCCACCCTAACGCATGGGCGTTTCTGAAAACTTTCGAAGTCCTTTTGACTAAGTTGGATCGGCCGGTGTCGATCATGTCATTCTTTACTCTCTTTGGTGGTGGGCTCGGGAGAAGGCTAACAAAGAGAAGAGGGAGCAGGTCTCCTTTAAGATGCAAAAACCTCATCATCGGTTCTTCAAAGCATACCAAGAATCATTGGGAGCGGCCTGGAGAGGTCAGTATTTTTGGATTGCTCCCACTAAGGAGGCCGGCAAGGCCATATCTGAGGTCCAACCGGACGGAATGCTTGGTCCCCCTTACTTCCCCATCATGTGGAACGAGGCTCACTTCTGCAGGAGGCCGGGCGATTATATTTATTCTATCAAAGACTTGGGGGAGGCCGACCTGAAATCTCTGGAGATGATCAAGGCGTTAGCGAGCATGATGCGTCCAGACCCTAAGGGCGACATACCTTGCCGTCCCTTTGTCTTGCTCGAGGGCCGAGATCTGGAGGCCGAGATCGGTTTGCTTTTGAACTTTGCCTTTATATTTTTGCTGTTACTCCTTTCTTCTAACTCATGATTCGGTATTTTGCAGAAAGAATGGCCGGCAAGAACTGGGACGTGCTCGAGTCAGTTTTAAAACCTGCTACAACTCCAGGAGCCAAAAGATATGAAGGACCTCGGCCCGGGGCCGATCAGGAAGGGCCATCAAAGGCAACTCCAACTCCAAAAAGCCAAGGAAATAAACCGGTCAACAGCCCGCCGCCGCCTCCACACCGCCGATCGCTCCCCCAGCGGGCCAAGCACCGAGAGCGGGCTCGGTCCTTACTAAGGATGATCTTCCTATCCTCTCGCTTGAGGACTTGGGGCAGGTCGAGTTCGAGCGATTCAAGAAGAAACCCATGGCCGTCTGTGCTTCTCTCTGCATGGGAATAGACAAGATCATGGACGAGATGGCGGGCGAACTTCAAGGTATTTTATCTTTTGTCTGTTGTACTTTTATGTTTGCTCGACCGACTAACTTTTAGACCATGTTCGTTTGCAGGAGCTCGGGTTGAGAAGGAGAAGGCCTTGGCTGAGGCGCAGCAAAGGTATGACCAGCTCGCCAAGTCCAAAAAGGAAGCTCTTAAGCGGGGAGAGGACGACCGGGTTAAGCTCTCCAAGCGGAACAAGGAGCTTGCTTGTCAGGTCACAACTTTGAAGACTGATCTTGAGGCCATGGAGAAGAGAGAAACCGACTGGGGGGCCGAGAAGGCCGAGCTGGAGGAAAATATCCGAATGGTAGCCCAGGCCGGTAGAGAGGCTGCAATTGAGCAATTCTACAATACTCTTGCCCAGGCGCGGGCTCTGAATCCGGACTTGAACATCAATTTTGATGAAAAGATGATAAACCCTGCTCATTACGTTGCGGACAACAAGATCATGCTGCCCGAGCAAGTTGATGAACAGGGTAATATTGTTCGCCCGACACGATTCTCTTACGAAGCCGCCCATGAGCGGAGTTACCTTTGTAATAGTTTAATTTGCCTTCGGGCATAACAATTTAAGTGCTGCCTTCGAGCAGTCGGATATTTGGGCGCTCGGCTTCGACCGGGCGTCTCTATTTTGTAATGACTAACTTTTCTTTTATTCTGTTTTTCTTGAATTTGTATCGTTACGTCTATGCGCCTTGTATGTTTATTTTTCTCTAAGTCTTCGAGTTTTTAGGCCGTTCGACAATTGTTTTGTACTTATTTCGAAAGCATTCGTTCATGATGTTATAATATCCCAACGGGGCTTTGGATCGCTCAGCGACCTTCGATTGGGCCATTTCGATGGCACTTATTGGGACCATTTCGATGGTCGCTCGATGTAGGTCGTTTTGACGGCCTAGTGTGGTGGATTATTACTTAACCCTTGGGCCATTTCGATGGCACTCGGTTGGGCCACTTCAGTGGCACTCGCTTGGAACCATTTCGATGGTCGCTCGATTTAGATCGTTTCGACGTTCTAACGTTTACGGGTTTTCTAACCCTTGGGCCATCTCGATGGCGCTCGGTTGGGACCATTTCGATGGTCGCTTGATTTGGGTCATTTCGATGACCCACTTTCATTCGACAAATCTTCGATCGCTCTTTTGTCACGAGCATGTGTGAGCGACCGGGCATACATTCTTGCGAGAAAGTAAAGAACAAAGCATATTCCAAAGGTCAGGCCTCTGTAAAAAACCCAGTGGGAAAAAGAGCGCCTGCCTGTCTTTCATTAATAATATCGGTCGGTCATTCATTACATTTAAACATAATATCTTCTAAGTTTCTCTGCATTCCATGTTCTGGGGATAGTCGCCCCATTCATGGTTTCCAGCTCGTATGCCCCATTGCCAGTCTTCTTGATGACTCGATACGGACCTTCCCAATTTGGTGCCAGCTTCCCTTGGCGTGCATTCTTATTTCCCACGTCGGCCCGTCTTAGGACAAGCTGACCGATCGTGAAGTCTCTCTTTTGCACGCGAGTATTGTATCTGGCTGCGACCTTCTGTTTGATCAATTGCTCTCTTAGTGACGTTTGGGTGCGCAGTTCTTCAATTAGGTCCAATTCTTCTCGAATAGCCCGGTCGTTGTCAACCACTGTAGGGGGATTTGAGGTTCTCCAATTTAGTTTGCCCATTTCTATGGGTATCACAAAGATCGATCCCATAGACCGATCGAAGGCGGCGACTCCGATCGATGAATGAGAGTCGTCTGTAGGCCCAAAAACGGATCGCGGCTCATCGACCCGATTCCCTTTCGCTTCATCGAGTCTTCGCTTCAAACCTCGTAGGATAACTCGTTGGCGCTTGACTTGGCCGTTTATGCGAGGGTGCTTCGACCGAGGTGAAAGCATTTATTTCACCCCTAATTCACCAACATTTCTCACGAACCTTTTGTCCGCGAACCGGGTGCCGTTGTCGATTATCGATTCTTTGAGGATTCAAAGCGGGCAACACACACCGGCGAAGAACTTGCTTACTTTCGCCGATGTGATGGTTGCAAGAGGCTCGGCCTCGATCCACTTCGTGAAATAGTCTACTGCCACGATCAAGAACTTGAACTGGCCTGGAGCAGGTGGAAACGGGCCTAACAGATCCATGCCCCACCAGGCGAACGGCCAAGGTGAGACGAGACTTTGTAACTCTGTAGAAGGTGCAATGTGAACATCAGCATGTACTTGGCATTTCTTGCATTTCTGAACGAGCTTCTTGGCGTCCTCGTCCATGGTCGGCCAATAATAGCCGGCCCTGAGAGCTTTCTTAGCTATGGAACGAGCGCCTTGGTGACTTCCACAAACACCTTCATGAATGTCCCTCAACACATGGTCGGCTTCGACCGACGTAAGACATCTTAACAATGGGGATGAGAATCCTCTTCTGTATAATTTCCCTTCTATTACTGAATATTTTGTCGCCCTGAGCCTGACCAATTTCGCCTGCTTCTGGTCGCTCGGTTCTTCCCCTTCGACAATGTATCTCAGAATAGGGGTGATCCACTCTGAATCTGGATTGACACACAGAACGGCCAACGACTGGCTAGGCTTGGTCGACACACACTCGTCCGATTTAGAGTCTCCTGAATCAAACTTCTGTGGTTCCCTAGAGTCTTAGTACTCGCAAGCTTCGATAGAATATCAGCTCGAACATTTTCGGTTCGAGGTACATGAGTCACTTCTGCCCGGTCGAACTGTTTGAGAAGCTCTCTTACTCTGGCTAGATAATTTTTCAGCACGTCGTCCTTAGCATCATATAATTCCTTGATCTGCGAGACGACAAGGAGTCTGATCGAAGTTCAACCCGGTCGACATTAAAATCTCTGGTGAGCTGCAGGCCAGCTATGCATGCCTCATACTCGGCCTGGTTGTTTGAAGTGTGGAATGCAAAAGTTAAAGAGACCTCCACAGCAAGGCCTTCTGAATTTTCTAGTATCAGGCCTGCTCCACTCCCCTTGCTATTGGACGACCCATCTACGTGCAAGATCCAGGTCGTTCCAGCTTGGTCCTCTGGGATAGGAGTCATTTCAGCTATAAAGTCGGCCAACACCTGCGCTTTTGCGGCCGATCTCGATTCAAATTTAATCCCAAACTCACTGAGCTCCACCGCCCACTTTATCATTCGTCCCTTGGTCCGGCCGATGGAGGACTTGCCTGATAGGCTGGTCGGTCCTTACCACGACCTGATGGGCCACAAAGTAGGGTCTCAATCTTCTAGCAGCTATTAGGAGTGCAAGAGCAAACTTCTCTATCTTCTGGTACCTCAGCTCGGGCCCTTGTAGCACTTTGCTAATGAAGTAGACCGGATTCTGTTTTAGATCGTTTTCTCTGACTAGCACAGCACTCAGAACTTCTTCCGTTATAGACAAGTATAGATACAGCGTTTCGCCCGGCAACGACTTGGTCATAATTGGGGGGCTAGTCAAAGCCTCCTTCAGCTCGTCCAATGCTTGCTGGCACTGGTCGGTCCACTCGAAATCTGTCTCTTTCTTCAGCAGTCTAAACAGTGGAAGCGACTTGCAGGCCGCTTTGCGAATGAACCTGGATAGGACAGCTACCATGCCGTTCAGCTGTTGTATTTCTTTTTTAGTTGTGGGCGGCCTCATATCGGCGACCGCCCTGCATTTCTCAGGGTTCGCTTCTATCCCTCTTTCAGTTAGGTGGAAGCCCAAAATCACTACCTCACCCCAAATGTACACTTCTCTGGATTTAGTCTGAGTGAATTCTTCCTTGCCTCCTCAAAGATTTCCCTCAGGTCGTTTACATGATCTGGATCGGTCCCACTTTTGATGATCATGTCGTCTAGATACACTTCAGATATTCGGCCGATCTGCCTTTTAAAAATTTTATTCATCATTCGCTGGTAGGTCGCTCCAGCGTTCTTTAGGCCGAAAGGCATCACCTTGTATTGAAAATTGCCTCTATCTGTCATGAAGGCTGTTTTGTGTCGATCTGGTGGATACATCGTAATCTGATTGTATCCTGAATAAGCATCCAAAAAAGATAATAATTTGTAGCCCGAGGCCCCATCGACCAGCTTGTCAATGTTGGGTACGGGGAAGGCATCCTTCGGGCATGCCTTATTCAGATCGGTGTAATCTACACACATTCTCCACTTTCCGTTCTTCTTTTTCACCAACACGACGTTGGATAGCCAGGTCGTGTATTTGATCTCCTCGATGAAGTCGGCCTTCAGGAGGTCCTCAACGGCCTTGGCAGCGGCTTGAGATTTTTCCTCGCTTTGGGTTCTTCTTCTCTGAGCGACCGGCTTGGCGTCTTCATCGACTGCGAGTGATGACAAGCGATCTCCACGGGGATACCGGGCATGTCAGAAGCTTGCCACGCGAAAAGGTCAGCATAATCTCTCAAACATTGCACGAGATCTTGCTTTACCTGCTCCGGTAGGTCGCTACCGAGCTTCACCGTCTTGGCTGGGTCGTCACCCAACTGCACATCTACCAACTCTCCATGAGGTTCTGGCCTTTTCAACCTGTTCTTCAATTCTCGGGCTAAGTCATCATCGTTATCCTCTGGGTCACTGTCTGGATCATACCGAGCATCCAGATCAGTGACATTGACTTGATGGCCTTCACCATTGCTTTGAACATTTGGGCCAAGGTCTACCTCGTCACAAATTTGCTGATACAGATCGTGGCATCGTCTTGCTGCCTCTAGGTCGGCCATCAGGGTAACTACCTGGTCGTCTTTGCTATAGAATTTCATCTTCAGATGTACTGTTGATGCGACGGCCTCTAGCTTTCCCAGGGTCGGCCTGCCAATGATGCATTGGTAGCAAGATTTGATTGGAAGTACAAGGAACGTCGTCCGGACCGTCCTGTACTGAGTGCTTTCACCAGTATCATCACTAAACGTAACCAATAGCTCGATCGTTCCCAATGGATAAGTAGTTGCTCCATTGAAACCTGTCAGAGGAGTGGGCTCGGCCTGGGGGACTATCTCGCTCCGGTCAACTTTTATCTTGTCAATCAGGTCAACGAACATGATGTCGGCCGAGCTGCCTTGGTCGACCAGAATTCTTTGAACTTCTGTGTTGGCCATCACTGCTCTTATTACCAATGGGACATAACTGTTCGTCTTACCATCGAGTAGGTCGCTATCCCCAAACGAGATGCATGGTCTATTCGAGACCGGTGGGATTGTTGACGTCGAACCGACCATCAGGAGCTCGTCCCATTTTCTCTTGGTGGCTTTAACTGATTCTCTACGATCCAGCGGGTTCCCACCATGAATTACCATCGCTACATTACGGCCTTTAGATCGCCTTGTGTCACGATCCTCAGACCGGTCTTTGTCTTGGGTGCTCTCTATGGCTAAAGGGCCCTTTCCTCTGTCTGGATCAGTTTCTTTCTACTTCTCTTGAGGTCGGTCGCCTTCCTCCGACCACACATACTTTCCCAACTTGCCTTTCTGAATGAGCTCTTCGATATCATCTTTGAGGGCCATGCAGTCGTTAGTATCATGACCCTTACTCTTGTGGTAACGACAGTATCTTTTAGTCGGTCGTGCCCCTTTCTTGAGCACGAGTGGATCAGGCCGCTTTACTCCCGCAAATTCATTATTTTGGCACTCGCTATAGATCTGCGCAATAGAGGTATTTAGCCGAGTGCGATGATCGAACTTTCTATCTCGAAAGTCAGACCGACTGTCGCAGCGACCTTCATGCCCTTTGGCCGGCTTACTATTTTCTTCTTTAGGTCGTGCACGGACGGCCTTCCTTGCTGCCAAAGTTTCTTCATACGCCATGTGGACGTTAGCCCTCGTTAAGAAGTAGCTGAGATCTTGATAATGGTTAAGTGTGAATTCTTCTACGAACCGGTGGTCCGATCGAATGCCACGCTTCAGATATTTCAACTTGTCCTTGTTTGACAAGTCACGAACCGACTCGGCCTCAGTGTTAAACCGGTCGATATACTGTCTCAACGTCTCATTCTCACCTTGAACAACAGAGTCCAAGTATTCTTCGTATCGGTATTGGCACCGGTTGGCAGTGTAGTGAGACAAGAAGATTCTGATCAGGTCGTCCCATGAGGAGATGGAATTGGGTCGTAGAGACTCCCACCATTCCAATGCTCGGCCGTCCAATGACTGGGGAAAAAGCCTGCATTTCATGGTCGGTCCCAATTCCCTATAACAGCAATAATTATTAAAGTAACGGAGATGTTTGTCTGGATCCCCTCGGCCGTCAAACTTGTTGAGATTAGGCGGCTTGCGTAGATCTCTCGGAATTTTGTAACGCCTGATCTCCCTAGAGAACGGGCCATGCTCGTTCTGGGTGCCGTTCGACCCAAAGGGTTACATTGCGAGGCATGCCTCGTTGCCCGGCATTCCATAAAATCCTCCTGACGGGCCAGTTGGTGGAATTTGGGGAGGCCTTCTGGGTCGCTCGCTCTGGCCTCTCCTTGGCCGATGCGAAACGTCCCTGATTCTTCCATCTCTGTAATCTTCCAGCTCTTCTCGAGAATCCCAAGATCTGCTTCTCGACCGACGTGACCCGGACGACTCATTGGAGGAGTACCTCGTGGGTGAGCGGCCGGTGTCAGGACGGTAGCTAGAATCTTCATAATCATAGGACATCGAACGGCGTCTACGCGCGTTCCTGCTTGGGGGCGATCTGTGTGCCCTGTGTCTTCGTGCCGGAGACCGATGGGTGGTGCTCTCTGTAACACCCCCTTCTACTAAATATTATTTAACCAGTAAAAATCAGAGTTTTTTTTGAAATTTGTCCACGCACCTCAAAGAGGGTGATACATTTAATAAAAACATCGTCAAAACATATTTAAAAATTCAAACGCATCTAGTGCGTGAAATGCATAGCATAGTCACGTGGGTTAAAACCCCTAAACCTGTTTAATGTTTACAATAACCCAAAACAGTTCACAGCAGCGGAAAAATAAAATTGAGTTCAACACACTCAATACATAATTTAAACCAGTTTAATCCATAACATAAGATAACAATACTAAAACCCAAATCCCCGGTGTTACTAGATCAGAGCCGACACAAAATCCCAATGAAGCCTAGACATCTTCACTCAGAATCACCTGCATGTCGCCACGAGAGCAGGCAACATAAAATGCTAGGGTGAGTCTCTTTACATAAATAATAACAAGTAAGATAAGCATTATAAGCAGAAAGCATCTAGCAACAATAACCCTTCACAATTAAGACATTTACCATTCAAGTATCATACTAAGAACAACAATCACAAATTAATTAAGTATCAACAAGCATTCTATGAATGTATGAGTTTATGCATGTATGCAACATGCATGTGGATCCATCACCTTCGCTTTTTGCCCAATGGGCACCCTTCGCTTTGGCCGAAGCCCCCTTCGCTTTATGCATATGCTTTATGCGACACTATGACAATGCACCATACACAATACATTACTACCACATTCATTGTCACATCACTTAAAATATCACCACAACACAACCCGTCGCTTTTGGCCGAAGCCCCTTCGCTTATTAACCCTTCGCTTTGGCCGAAGCCCACATCATTTATTAATTCAACACCTCAACATTAACTCACACTCTGTTGTCACTTCACCACACAACCTATTGATTAAATTAAATCTCACCCATGGACTAAAACCCACCTAAGGACCGTTTTGACCCACAACAGTTTAATTTAGTACCCAAGGGTTATTTAACACATTATGATTAATTTAGTATTTAGGGACTTATGTTAACCTATTAGGAGTAATTAGACACTAAGGGATTATTTTGTCACGCCAAAGATTAATTTAATTCTTAGGGACTATTCTGTCACACCAAGGATTAAATTAATTCTTAGGGACTAAACCATCACTTAGACACATTTTTATTCCACAATTCAATTTCAATGTAATAGCACTCATCTAAGCAATTAAATCATCCTCATTAAATCCACACATTCTCACATTCCTTCACATTGAAGCATTTAATCAAACTTATAGCAGACAATATTAATAATACATTTATTTCCAGCATCATGTATCATGGCATCACCCAATCAAACATCAAAACAACAACAAACATAAGATTAACACAAAATTCGCACAATCGAACCTTACTAGAGCTATTCCACACATAATACATATCATACAATTATATAGATAAAGTAGAGCCCCCTAACCTTACGAGCTACCGAGACGTTCCGAAACTCACGACCCGAACTTGCTCCTAACTCGTCCAACCACTTCAAAACCGAAAACCAAGCTACTCAAATACTCCCAAAACAGAATTTCAGCAGCTCCTGAATCGCATCTTATAAAACAACCTCTCAGCTTCATTAATTTGATTGAACTTAATGTACCCACTAACCATAGCAGTCCAAACAACTACACTTTTCTCAGCATCTGATCTATCAAACAGCTTGCGTGCCTCGAAGATTTTCCCTTCTCTGCAAAGACCCCAGATGAAGAAATTGCAGCGTTTCCTTTCCAAACTAAGACTAACCGTGGGTGCTAATCTGATCTTAAGATTGGTTAGAAATGGGTAGCCATAAATGATATTGTTTGGGTGAACTGTGAGTTTGGGAACATGCATTAAAATGAATGATAAATGATAATATAGCTTCCTCATCTGTCAGGAATTATGAAATTGATCCAAACTCCAAAAGTGCTTCTGCCCCAACGTCTGGCGTGATCAGTCGAGCTACAGACAAAAGCAGTATCACAAACAACTCAGAAACCACTCCGGCAACCACAGAACTGCCATTTCGAAAGTCTTTGTCCGCGGTTAGGATCGCACACGAGTAGAACGGAACCACGGTTGAAGGAACAGAGGTCAGATTCGGAATCAGCGGCGGATTTCGTGTGGGAAGGTGAAGTTTGAGGTTCAGTCGTGGAGGGAGGAGGAGAACGCGCAGAAGGGAGGAGAACGCGTGGAGGGTTTCGTTTTCTTCGTTCCTTCTCTGTTGCAGCATTCGCAGGGAAGAAGAAGAAAGGAATGGGCCGGGTTCGGTCCATTGGGCTGGAAAACAGGGGGTGTAAGCATCAAGGGAGGGGTTGCACGCGAGTAAAAGAGTAGAAATTCACCTCTAAGTCATTTTAAAACCCCCAATTTCACTACCACTCTTATTTTAATACCTCAATAGCTTAAAATAATGTTCTAAGGAAATAATATCTCAAACACTAATATTTTATAAAAACAAAATAAATAGGTATAAATATGAATAACACTCATATATCACGAATAGCTTATAAAAATACATTTAAATATAAAAATATTTATTCAACTAATTTAATGGCTCAACTACACAATAAATCAAAATAACGTAATCTTATCAAATCAACTCTAAATAATTTCTAATAAAATTTGGGGCGTTACAACTCTCCCCCACTTAGTATATTTCGTCCTCGAAAATCTAACTATCATGGACATTTAAACTTAAACTCACCACAACAAACAATCATTGAATTCTAGCATGTCACCCTAAATAAAACTCGTACCCCTAAAAGTAACCCTCACTCCTCGTAGGCTCCGAACACTTAGTACTAATGTGCTCCACTTCATCACAGTTGTAGCAGACCACACCCTTCCTCTCACACTTAGCAGCTATATGAGCTTCCTTTCCACACTCGAAACACTTGTCGACCATGCAATCTGGACTCTTATGCCCCTGCTTACCCCACTTGTGACACACAATCCCCGCAGTAACGTCTCCCCCACTTGGCTTCTTGCCCGAACTCTCCTCTCCTTCACTATCTTGTAGGAACGATTGCTATCCTCCTTGACAATCTACGCTAAACTCATGAAATCAACATCCACTCTTCTTATCTCCTCTAACCGTTATCATCCAAGTCCTATCGTACACACAACTGATCAAACACTCTTCCCTACACCCTTACTCCCCAATTAGGTATTCTAACCTGTAGATTGTCAAAATCCTATCCGACTATCCAACACAAGAGACACAACAATTATGGCCAGAGGCCCAACAACACTAACAACCGTGATTAACACAATAATACCAACCATCAAGAATAATCTATCATATATCCACACCATTCACATCAACAGTTAACACGATCATAATAACAAAATTTCAAGTTCGACCTATTCTACAATTAATCATTTCATTCTACGTTCAAATTATTCTTTTTAAACTCAGGTGCAGAAAATTCTGCAACTATGCGCCTACTTCGGCGAATTAATTGAAATAGTAAACGACCTCGGATTTCGACAAATAAATACTCGTTGGAAAGCCACGGATGTGTAGTTTCTGAAAATATCTTTAAAGTTTCAAAACAATGAGCCAATTAGTACAGTTTTTAGAAACAACCCAAACAGTTTTCAGACTTGACAGATTCTGCCCTCCTATTTCATTTCACGCTAAACTGACTTAAACTTGACCGAATGAGACAAAACTTCAGCCCGAATAAAAGCATTTTGAGTATAGGTTCTAATGGAAAAAGAATCGTTCAAAACGGAGTTCGTTTGTGGACATAAAACTCGCAAAAACTGAACCTACTCACAGTTTGATTCTAGAAATTTGACTCGACTTTGGAGATTCATAACTGGAGCTACACAACTCCGAATTTAATGAAACTAGTGCCAAAACGACCGGCTCTAAGTCTATTTTCAAAAACGCTCAGCCCCATAATTTTTGACTCAACCAAACAGTACCAGTTTTCAAAAGACTGAACAGTGTCCAGATTGTTTTCCAGAATTTTAGTCTAACTTGTTTCACCTATATCTTGAGTTCTACAACCCGAATCCAACCCAATCAGTGGCAAATTAACAAGCATTCAATCAAGTTTTCGAAATAACAAGCCACATAATTTTTCAATTGACCAAACAATACCAGTTTTTAAAAGACTGAAACAGCATCTAATAACGTACAGGAATCATACGTACATAAAACTCACTATTATCAATCACCAAAACCATTTACAATCATTACATACTTATGCTTTTCATCAAACATCAAGTAAGCCTAACCAATCATGCAACAACTTAAACACGCAATTTAGAAAGATTAAACATGTAAGCATTTTCTTCGATGTCCTTTATTCCTAGGGGTTGGCTAACATGTGATTTTACAATTTCCCTAGAAAATAACATGGGACTTAAAATCCTACCACAATTGAATCGATTTCATATCACAAAGAATATAACCAATACATGTATCATAAAACAATTGTTTTGATTCCAGACTTGATATTAGTTTAACCACATGAAATTAATTACCCTTGTTAACACTTAGCAAGGAAAACTAGTCAATAAATGAAGTGCACAAAAGTCGTTGTACGATTTTTCGTCATTAGATTTTATAAGCCACGTAAAACAATTTTCGAGAAGTGACGATTATTATTGGACTCACCTTCTCATAGCATAAAATTTTTAACTCATTTAATCATGCACTTTATGTCTAATCTCCTAATTTTTCAAACATCATTAAATCACAACTTAATCGGTTCAAAAACTGAATTTATGTCACATTTTGAAATAAAATCTTAAAACAACTTGGAGACAAAATTCAACACTAATTTGACATCCCATTCGTTTTCCAAAAGCATAGAATTTTCCAAGTACCGTTCCTTTTGAAAATCATAGTACTTACAGTTTTGTCCGAAACGAGAAACTATATGCAAACCCCAAATCTTACTACTTATTAGTTCGAAATTTGATTTCCAACATAAACCCAGAGGTAAGAGAAGTTAATCATTTAGTTTCTGACAAATCACATTATGCTCACGAAACGAGCCAAATTGAAACATTAAAATGTCAGAACTTCTAGTTATGCAATCTTAATTGAGTTAATGAAAATATAGCCTTACACAACGGTTCGTTTTAGCATACTCACTTCGAGACAATTAAGCACAAATCAAACTTACATTCATTTACATCACAGGAGCAATCAATTCATAATGGAGGCAACAATCAAGTGCAACAATATTCGACAAGCAATCATTCAAATATTGTCCAGTGTATACTTACCACATTTAGGTCATATAAAAATTACTTTCTATATTCTAACAAGCTACTCAAACAATCAACCAAATTAAACTTAGTGCATGCATCCTAATTTAATAATAACCATGAGTTATTGTCGCCTCTTTCAGTGGTGATGAGTGATTGGGGTGATCAATCCCTCCTACTCATGCAACCAACTAATCAAGGTCACAAAAACTACTTCCCTTTCAATTTATAACTACCACATTAAAAGACTTTAACGCCGCAAATGCGGAGTGCGAAGGCGTCGTCACGACTTTCACTCCATTGACGTCGTTAGAACTCTTTTAATCACACATATCCGAATAATACAGACAACAGTCAAAGCCACAACCACCAGTTACACAGTTCGATCACATATACTTCAATAATTTAACATAACTTTCAATCATAATCCAACAAATAAGTCACAAGGCACATCAATGGAAGAACAATTAACAAAGGTGACAGCAACACAATTATGGTTTTTGAACGAGTATCAAACTCGAGGGTTAACAGACTCGACAACATGGCCGGACGGACCGAACTGCTCTGATACCACTAATGTAACACCCCCTTCTACTAAATATTATTTAATCAGTAAAAATCAGAGTTTTTTTTGAAATTTGTCCACGCACCTCAAAGAGGGTGATACATTTAATAAAAACATCGTCAAAACATATTTAAAAATTCAAACGCATCTAGTGCGTGAAATGCATAGCATAGTCACGTGGGTTAAAACCCCTAAACCTGTTTAATGTTTACAATAACCCAAAACAGTTCACAGCAGCGGAAAAATAAAATTGAGTTCAACACACTCAATACATAATTTAAACCAGTTTAATCCATAACATAAGATAACAATACTAAAACCCAAATCCCCGGTGTTACTAGATCGAGCCGACACAAAATCCCAATGAAGCCTAGACATCTTCACTGAGAATCACTGCATGTCGCCACGAGAGCGAGCAACATAAAATGCTAGGGTGAGTCTCTTTACATAAATAATAACAAGTAAGATAAGCATTATAAGCAGAAAGCATCTAGCAACAATAACCCTTCACAATTAAGACATTTACCATTCAAGTATCATACTAAGAACAACAATCACAAATTAATTAAGTATCAACAAGCATTCTATGAATGTATGAGTTTATGCATGTATGCAACATGCATGTGGATCCATCACCTTCGCTTTTTGCCCAATGGGCACCCTTCGCTTTGGCGAAGCCCCCTTCGCTTTTGGTCAAGCCCCTTCGCTTTATGCATATGCTTTATGCGACACTATGACAATGCACCATACACAATACATTACTACCACATTCATTGTCACATCACTTAAAATATCACCACAACACAACCCGTCGCTTTTGGCCGAAGCCCCCTTCGCTTATTAACCCTTCGCTTTGGCCGAAGCCCACATCATTTATTAATTCAACACCTCAACATTAACTCACACTCTGTTGTCACTTCACCACACAACCTATTGATTAAATTAAATCTCACCCATGGACTAAAACCCACCTAAGGACCGTTTTGACCCACAACAGTTTAATTTAGTACCCAAGGGTTATTTAACACATTATGATTAATTTAGTATTTAGGGACTTATGTTAACCTTTTAGGAGTAATTAGACACTAAGGGATTATTTTGTCACGCCAAGGATTAATTTAATTCTTAGGGACTATTCTGTCACACCAAGGATTAAATTAATTCTTAGGGACTAAACCATCACTTAGACACATTTTTATTCCACAATTCAATTTCAATGTAATAGCACTCATCTAAGCAATTAAATCATCCTCATTAAATCCACACATTCTCACATTCCTTCACATTGAAGCATTTAATCAAACTTATAGCAGACAATATTAATAATACATTTATTTCCAGCATCATGTATCATGGCATCACCCAATCAAACATCAAAACAACAACAAACATAAGATTAACACAAAATTCGCACAATCGAACCTTACTAGAGCTATTCCACACATAATACATATCATACAAGTTATTATATAGATAAAGTAGAGCCCCCTAACCTTACGAGCTACCGAGACGTTCCGAAACTCACGACCCGAACTTGCTCCTAACTCGTCCAACCACTTCAAAACCGAAAACCAAGCTACTCAAATACTCCCAAAACAGAATTTCAGCAGCTCCTGAATCGCATCTTATAAAACAACCTCTCAGCTTCATTAATTTGATTGAACTTAATGTACCCACTAACCATAGCAGTCCAAACAACTACACTTTTCTCAGCATCTGATCTATCAAACAGCTTGCGTGCCTCGAAGATTTTCCCTTCTCTGCAAAGACCCCAGATGAAGAAATTGCAGCGTTTCCTTTCCAAACTAAGACTAACCGTGGGTGCTAATCTGATCTTAAGATTGGTTAGAAATGGGTAGCCATAAATGATATTGTTTGGGTGAACTGTGAGTTTGGGAACATGCATTAAAATGAATGATAAATGATAATATAGCTTCCTCATCCGCGGGAATTATGAAATTGATCCAAACTCAAAAAGTGCTTACGCCCCAACGTCGGCGTGCAGCGGTCGAGCTACTGCAGAAAAAGCGATCTCACAAACAACTCAGAAACCACTCCGGCAACCACAGAACTGCCATTTCGAAAGTCTTTGTCCGCGGTTAGGATCGCACACGAGTAGAACGGAACCACGGTTGAAGGAACAGAGGTCAGATTCGGAATCAGCGGCGGATTTCGTGTGGGAAGGTGAAGTTTGAGGTTCAGTCGTGGAGGGAGGAGGAGGAACGCGCGAGAGGGAGGAGAGAACGCGCGGAGGGTTTCGTTTTCTTCGTTCCTTCTCTGTTGCAGCATTCGCAGGGAAGAAGAAGAAAGGAATGGGCCGGGTTCGGTCCATTGGGCTGGAAAACAGGGGGGTGTAAGCATCAAGGGAGGGGTTGCACGCGAGTAAAAGAGTAGAAATTCACCTCTAAGTCATTTTAAAACCCCCAATTTCACTACCACTCTTATTTTAATACCTCAATAGCTTAAAATAATGTTCTAAGGAAATAATATCTCAAACACTAATATTTTATAAAAACAAAATAAATAGGTATAAATATGAATAACACTCATATATCACGAATAGCTTATAAAAATACATTTAAATATAAAAATATTTATTCAACTAATTCAATGGCTCAACTACACAATAAATCAAATTAACTTAATCTTATCAAATCAACTCTAAATAATTTCTAATAAAATTTGGGGCGTTACGCTCTCCCGGCGAGAAATGCTCCTTCGAGGAGGGGAGCGATGCCTTTGCGCCGGTCGGCGGCGAGCTGAAGGTTCTCCGTCTTCCGCACGCGGGCGGCCCGGATTTGACCCTCTTTCATATTGAGAGATGAGCGCGTCTCTGTCAGCGATCACCTGATTTTTGTTCTGCAGGATTTGCAGAACGGCACCGAGTAACATGCTCTGGCAAGGGTTCCTGAATGCCCGCTTCAATCAGCTCGGGCGGTAGGTCATTAGGAACGAGTGGCTGAATCTGCTGAAGGACCGGTCCACGACCATTGTGGACTGAGGGCTCTTGTCGTGGATGTCCTTGAGATTCATGGACTGTAACGGCTACGCCCTCCGGTGTTTGCTGCTGAGGATGTTGGCCGGAGGGGTTGAGTCTAGATGAGGCCCTCGTCTGGGGCCGGTCGCGTGGAGCCATGTAATGGGTAGGATAGCGCTCGGGCCTCCCACTGTGGTCGCCAATTGATCGTACCTTGACCAATGAAGTGTTGAAGTAGTTGTTGTCCTGTTGACTGGGCCGGTCGTTGAATGAGTGAAAGGACCGGTCCTGGCTTCACACGTTGAGCACCTCGGGTGGTACCTGCAATGACACTCCGACGATCTAGTGAGAGGTCGCTCGGGCAGATAGCACAAGGTTAGAGAACGTACCTGATGCCATGTGCGAATGGCATATATATACTGCGAGGTCCGACCGTTTTGCGAAGTTTTCGGTCGGCGAGAATTGCGCTCCAAGCAGCGTGTTTGGGCCGATCGTGTTGGCCGGGCGCGAGCCCGCTTCTTTGATGGCGACTCTCTCGTATTTCTTGATACACCCGAGAACGATGAGGTAACCTTCTTTTGGCACATTTTATCTTTAAAAACTACTTGGTTTATTTTGTAAGGCCAAGAATTTTGCTATGAAACTTATTCCCTGTTCTTTAACACACTTGATTGAAAACTTGTTAAATCATAATAAGATTAGAAAGCTTAACTCATCACTTAAGTTTGTATCGTCAAAACATGGAAAGAGATTTTTATTTCTACAATCTCCCCCTTTTTGGTGATGACAAACTTGAGAGTATGTTTTAAGTTTTCTGTTTGCTCAAGCATAGACATTCACTGATCAGTGGAAATAATTTTAACACATGCATAGCAAAAGGATAATTATCATATGATAAATGCAGCAATCATGCAGCAGATAGTAAACATACATAGTTCTGATAATTATCAATTACAAACCATAACATAACACAAATTAAATATGTCCAAAAGAAAGATAATTAATTGTCAACAGAAACCCCAAAATATATCACATAAACTAAGTAGCTAATAATCTCCATTCTCCCCCTTTGTCAACAGCAAAAAGGAGGGAAGAAAGGGAAATTAGCTTGCTACTTGGTTGGAGAAGAATCATCTGAAGAGTTTGAGGATGAAGCAGGTTGAGGAATGTCCTGGAAGGGTTGAGGAGGGGAAATCGGGAGGCGCAACACTAGGAACCATAGTAGGCACTATGTTCTGCATCACCCATTGTTGGTAGGCATAGTTTCTGTGTGCTTCAATCCTATTTTCCTGCTGAAGTATTCCAATGCTCATCAGAAGCTTGTTGTTCTGCACCCTCATCTTCTTCATTTGTTTCTCATGGTGTGCTCTCATTTTCTTCATTGCCTCCAATACTTCCTTCTTGTCAGTATATGTGAATGAGTCATCCTTGTTTTCTGAAGGTTTGCTGCTACCAGGTGCCTTGTCTGATGATGAGAGAGGTGCATTCATGGTTTGACAAAAGGATCCAAGAGATCCAAATTGTCTTGGCAGATCAAAAGGTAGCTTAGAAGGTCCTGAACCTTCAGTTACCTTTGGTGCAGAAGAGTCATACATAGGAGAGAACATGAATCTGTGAATGTTTTCAGAGGCAAGAGTATTACCAGGTGAAGCTTTAGGATTTTCACGCCATTGGGAAAATAAATTTGCCATTTGTTCAGTTGATCCTTGAATGTCATGATGAAGAGGTGCAGGAGTTGATTGTGTATTTGGACCAATTGAGGGATCAGGAGTGTGAAGTAACTCTGTGAGGGCAATAGAAGCCATGATTTCAGGGCTAGTGGCTTGATTCCGAGGGTTTTCAGGTGTAGCTTGGTCTTCAATATCCCTAATTATCTCATGAACAACTTGAGTGATAGGAGATAGTGGTCTGGTTGGTTCATTTTTCTGTTCCTCATTCACTTGGGATTGATTTTCATTTAGCTCCCCCTGAGCTAGACCTTCTGGTAGGCCTTCTGCAATTTTGTGTTCCTCATGAGAGGTGGTATATGGCAGGCAAATAACTCCCTGAGAGAATGGGTAATAGATAGCTTTATCAGAAGGTAGGGATTCTATAGCAGAAGGAATAGTTTCAGAAGCTTGATTCTTAGGTTTCTCAAGGTTGAGAGATATTGGCTTTCCTAGGTCTGTGCTAAGGTTCTCATCAGAAGCTTCTTCTTCCATTTGTTCAGGTTGATCTTTGTCAGTTGGAGTGTCATTCAAGTTTAAGGAATTTTCAAAAATTTCTCTCCATTCTTGAGATGGTTCTGTTTCAACTAAATTTTCAAATGTGGATTTTGGTGGGGCTAAATTTATAGGCTCAGGTCTGATAATGGTTTCTGGTTCTAGTGTCTCCCCCTGAGGAGTTGACAGAGGTGCATTTTTAGCAGGACTTGGTTCTAGGATAGGTTCATCATGAACAGGTTTTGTTTCTGGAAATACTTCTAGTTTCTTGCTAAAAGGTTTCAGTCCCATTTGTTTTGCACTCTTGGACCAGAAGGTTGTTTTCTCATGGATAGATTCTTCTCTAGACACAGAGATTTTCTTAAATCTGAATAATTTGGTCAAGAACATACCATAGGGTAAGGATGAGATTTGCCTAATGGTTTTGCACATATCTATCATGTAATTAAAGATAATGTATGGAAGGTTAATCTTATTCCTAGTGATCATGTGATAGACTAAGAGAAGATCAATAGGTTTTACCTGCTCAAAACTTCCTGCTCTAGGAATCAGAGAGTGGACCACCATATTGTGCATGATACGGACTTTATCTTTTAATGCTGATGACTTAAGCTTCTCACCAGAATTCTTCATCGAAGCTTGATGATTTTCCTCTGTGTAACTTCACATGCAGTCATACCAATCTTTCCCATATAGACATACTTCATTCTCAGGAATTTTCAGGGCATTAGCTATTATGGTTGGAGTTACCACAATGGTGGTTCCTTTTACTTGAGTAGTAAAAGAGGATTTTGTTTCACTCACATTCATATATCCATAGAATTCTTTTATAAGGTTGGGATAAATGATTTCTCCTTGGGACAGAATGTTTTGCCAACCTTGATACTCAATGTGTTCTTGTACATTCCAACCAGAAGCTTTCAGTTCCTCCAACAGATAAATTCTTCCAATGAGAACGTTCCTTTTACCCCATTTTTCCTTATCAAATACTTGCACAGGCAAGGCTTGTTCTTCAATTTCAGAAGGTTGATCATCAACCTTTTCCTTTCCTTTACTTCCTCCAAGAGAAACTTTCTTAAATTTTGGCAATTTGGAATGAAGATTGTGGTTGAAGAGAGGCTTTCCTTTTCAGTTCCAATTTTGATTCTGCCATCATTTCAGACAGAGTAGAATCATCATCATCAAGAGTGATTGGTTGACTCTTCCTTGTTCCAGGACCCTGTATTTCTTTGAGAGAACACGTTTTGATTCTTGTAGACCTTCGAGATGGAGTTGGTGATGATTTGGAAGGTTTTTGTTCTGATGGAGCATCAATCTGGGTAGGTGGAGGTTTAGAAGCACTTAACACTGCAGGTGGAAGATCATGGGTTGTGGGAGTGCTTGCTTTCTTCACACATGGAGTTTTTGTTCTCACCATTTTTAGAGAAGAATTGTTTTTCGCGAAGAGAGAAGGAAGAGGAAAAGTGAATCGGTTAGAGAGAAGATGAGTTTCAATAGGATTGAGCGTGCGTGGAGGAGAGAGAGAGAGAGAGGACTAGCCGTTGTGATTGATGTTCTTGTGATTATGATATGACATAAGCGTCATAGAAGACAATTTTTAGTTGCTTTAGTAACCCCCCCAATGTTGATTTTAATTTATCCTTCTCAAATTCAACCTTACGAATTTGATTCTTTCAGCGAACCTTCTAAAGACATTAGAAGGTTGGGGTTTTGACATATTTTTCTCCTAAGGACATTTTAAAATGTGTAAAGCCTTTTAATAAAATTAAAACTTTCTTCTAACAAAGGCTTGGTAAATATATCAGCTAATTGATGCTTGGTGTCAATAAAAATAAGTTCCACATCCTTCTTTTGAACATGATCTACGATAAAATGATGTTTAATATCAATGTGTTTAGACCTAGAGTGTTGGATGGGATTTTTGATAAATTGATAGCACTAGTATTGTCACAATAAATGGGAGTGCATGTGTACCTTATAGAGTAGTCCTCCAATTGATTCTTGATCCATAGAATTTGTGAACAACAACGTGAAGCAGATACATATTACGCTTGGTAGTTGATAATGCAATTGAATTACATTTTCTACAAGACCAAGAGATTAAGGATTCCCCAAAATTTGACATGATCCACTAGTACTTTTTACATCAATTCTATCACCAAAGATAGTCGGCATCACAGTAGCTAATTAGGTCAAAATGAGTATTCTTTTTATACCATAGACCAAGATTAGTTGTTCCCACTAAGTATCTGAATATTCTTTTGACTGCAGTGAGATGAGATTCTTTTGGAGAAACTTGAAATCTAGCACATAGGCCAACTGAAAACACAATGTCTGGTCTACTAGCAGTTAAATATAACAGTGAACCTATCATACCCCTATATTCTTTTTCAGAAATTGGTTTTCCTTCTTCATCCTTCTCAATTTGTACAGAAGGATGCATAGGAGTTGCCATGGCTTTTGCTTCATTCATCTTATATTTCTTGAGAAGATCTTTGATGTATTTTTCTTGACTAATAAAGATACCTTCATCAAGTTGCTTAATTTGAAGTCCTAGAAAGAAACTTAATTCTCCCATCATACTCATTTCAAATTCACTTTTCATAAGTTTCCCAAAATCTTTGCATAATTTTTCATTTGTTGATCCAAAAATGATATCATCAACATAAATTTGAACAATCAATAAATCTTTATCAAGAGTTTTCTTAAATAATGTAGTATCAATTTTTCCTCTTGTAAATTCGTTTTTGATCAAGAAGTTACTTAACCTTTCATACCAAGCTCTAGGAGCTTGCTTAAGCCCATATAGAGCTTTGGTGAGTTTAAAAACATGGTTTGGTTTCTTTTGATCAACAAAACCAGGAGGTTGATTGACATAAACTTCTTCATTTAAAAAGCCATTTAGAAAAGCACTTTTAACATCCATTTGAAATAATTTGAAATTTTTGTGTGCAAAGAAATGCAAGTAAGATTCTAATAGCTTCTAACCTTGCTACAGGAGCAAAAGTTTCATCATAGTCAATACCTTCCTGTTGGTTATATCCTTGAGCAACAAGTCTTGCCTTGTTTCTCACCACCTTACCATTTTCATCTAGCTTGTTTCTGAACACCCATTTGGTTCCTATAATAGACTGATTTTTTGGAGGTATCACCAAGTTCCATACCTCATTCTTTTCAAATTGAGAGAGTTCTTGGTCATTGCTTCTATCCATGATTGATCTTGTATGGCCTCATTGATTGACTTAGGTTCTATTTTTCGAGAGATTAAGGCCATTCGGCATCATTGTCTCTAAATGAAGTTCTAGTTCTAACAAGGATCTGAAGTGCTACCAATAATTTGATCTTGTGGATGATGTACCACCATTCTCCAACTTCTTGGTAATTGAGAAGGTTCATCAGAAGCTTGAGTAGCTTCATTTGATTGTTGAGAAGGTTGATCAGAAGCTTCTGGTTCATCCTTCTCCAACCTGTTTTCATGTTCTGTGCACTCCTTCTTTGTTACGATTGGTCTCATCAACATCAATTACTTCATTGAACTGTTAGTTTCATTAAATACAATATGCATGCTTTCCTCTACAGTTTGAGTCCTAAGGTTATATACTCTATAAGCCTTTGATGATGTTGAATATCCCGAAAAATTCCTTTTGTCGATTTAGAATCAAATTTTCCTAGATTGTCTTTGTTATTCAAGATGAAACAAGTACAACCAAATACACGAAAGTATGCAATGGTTGGTTTTCTATTTTTCCAAATTTCATAGGGGTTTCTCAACAATTTTTCTAATGGAAACTCTATTCAAAATATAGCAGTTGTGTTTATGACACGCCCAAAAAATATTTTTCAATTTTTGAATCTTCTAAAAGTGTTCTTGCCATTTCTTGCAAAGTTCTATTTTTCCTTTCTACAACTCCATTTTGTTGTGGAGTTCTAGGACAAGAGAAATTGTAAGTAATTCCATTTTCATCAAAAAGTTTTGAAAAGAGAAGTTTTCAAATTCTCCCCATGATCACACTTACTTTGAAGTAGTTTGCATGAAATAACATTTGTTCCTTTTTCATTTTGAACTTTCTTTAAAAACACTTTGAATGCTTCAAAGGCTTCATCTTTGTTTTTCAAGAATAGCACCCATGTGAATCTAGAGAAATCATCTACAATTACAAAACCATATCTTTTTCCATTGAGGCTAGCAGTTCTAGTGATCATGTTCCTTCTAAGACCTTATCTTTCAAAAGTTTGTGTTGTTGAGGAAAGTTTAAAGTGAGAATGTTGAAGAATGCCCATCTCCTTAACCTTCTGGTGATTAGAGCCATTTCATCCTCATCATCAATATCAGTTTCATTTTCACTTTCTTCTTGAGTGTTTTCTTGAGCTTTAAGTGCCATGCATGATCTTAGAAGGTTGTGCAGATTTTTGAGAAGCTTTGAGTGCAATTGTTTTAACCTTCTTGGGTTGAAGTTCATCCATGATTTCTTGCTCGTGAACTTTTAGAGATCCAAGTAGATCTTCTATTTTGAGGATAGATAGATCTTTAGCTTCTGTTATAGCAGTCACTTTAGGTCTCCATACCTTTGGAAGACATCTTAGGAGTTTTCTTACTTTAGCTTGATTTGAGTAAGTATTTCCCAGAGAATTCAAATCATTTGTTATTGTTGTGAATCGCTAAACATTTGAGAAATTGTTTCTTGCTCCTCCATTTTGAATGTTTCAAATTTATGAATGAGAAGGTTGATCTTTGCTTCTTTGACTTGGTCCATTCCTTCATGGGCGATCTTGATGTATCCCAAATTTCTTTGGCGGTTTCTTTCCCAAAGAACTTTATCATATTCACTTCTACCTAGAGCACAAGTTATATAAAATTTAGCTTTAGAGTTTAGAAGTACCATGTGTTTATCTTGGTGTCCAGTGTTTCGGGCTTAGCTATATGATCCCATCATCAAGAGTTGTTGTAGGTTCATATGGGCCATCTTCAACAATTCCCCAAATGTCGAGTGTCTTGAGATTCTAGGAACAATCTCATTTGATCTTTCCAATAATAGTAATGTTCCCAGTGAATCACGGTGGTCTATTTCTTTGAAGCTCCTTCCGGGAGGAACATCACGAGTTGGAATGATGACTCATCACTTCTTCCAGGATCTTTCCTCTCACACTGCAAAGTGTGCTCAGCCCCTAGAGGTGAGCTCTGATGCCAATTGAAGTGACTAATTTGCACAAGAAAGGGGGGGATTGAATTGTGCTATCTTTTTTTTTTTTTGTTTTTAATTCCTGCAACCTTCTGTATGGTTTCTCAAGATAACTTGGATATCAGAAGGTTGAATGTTAGTTGCACAAACAACAAGCAAATGTGACAGTAGTGAAAGATAATTAACTTTGATGATTTTAGATGTTTTTTCTTTTCGCAAAGTGTGTAGTTTTCAAAAGATGATCAAAGTTGAGCTTATTTAAAATTAAGATTTTGACTTCAGAAGGTTGGTGTATTTAACCTTCTAAAGTATTTGAAAACTTTGGTGATTGTTAGACAGTTAAAGCAAATGATAAGTAAAGCAGAAAATAACACAGTAGAGTTATAGAGGTTCACCAAACTGTGGCTACTCCTCTCCCCACGTCCTCGTGAGAGTTTCCACTATTCTCCAAATAGATTTTACACTTGCTTTAGCTTCACTTGCTAAAGACTTTCACCTCCACTCTCTTTTGATCACACACAAAAGACAAGTGCTAACTTTCACAGTAGAATCACCAACAACCCTCACTTTTCACTAGGTAGCTTGTTGAGAAACTTTCGAACTGAGTCACCAACAACCCTCACCTTTCACTAGGTAGTTTGTTGTGAAACCTTCAAACAGAATCTCCAACAACACTCACCTCTTACTAGGTAGTTTGTTGAGAAACCTACAACTTAGACTCAGCAACAACACTCACCTTTCACTAGGTAGTTTGTTGAGAGAATTACAACTTAGAATCACCAACACCACTCACCTTTAACTAGGTAGTCTGTTGAGAAACAAGCACAATATTCCTTACAATAAGGGGTTTGGGTTATGGGATGATTTAGGAGCTTGTTGATAGATAAATACAATGTATTTCTAAGAATGTAACAAGCTTGCACACACTCAAGATAGTATTCCCATTTCTGAATTTTGCAGTAACTTGAAGTGTGGATGAGAAGGTTGGATTTCGTTTAGAAGCTTGACTTGAAGGTTCCAATTTCAACTCATGGTTTGCATTTGAGTAGAGCAGCCCTCTATATAGATTTTGAATCTGAAATATGGCTGTTGGAAAGAAGAAAAGAGCCGTTGGAAATTGTTGTAACTTTGTAGATAGGTAATGATGAATTTTGAGCTTTAGGTAGTAGCCTTCAACCTTCTGAAGCAACATTTTTGCTTTGTCTTGTGCTAACATCTTTTCATGTCAGCACTTTACTTTCTTTTCCATCATTTCTATCACTTCAGTCCCTGTTCATGTACTACATACAATTTTACATACTTTAATTTTGAAGCTTCTGAAGCTCCTTTAACATGAACAAACATGCTTTTAAAATACAAACAAAGATCAAGGAGTTCTTCTTTACAAAAGATAATATTTCTGAAACTTTAATTCCTTGAATACTCATTTGATGCATTTTAGATTAAGATCTCGGATATAAACATGTTTCCCAGAAACAGAAGCTTGAAATCTTCAATTCTCTTTTAACCTTCTTGAACAACCAACCTTCTAAGCAATATTCCATAGACAGTCAACCTTCTATTGACTTCAGTCAAACTTTCTGTTGACTATTGGTCAACCTTGTGTTGACTTTTAGTCAACCATACGTTTGACTTTGATCAACCTTACGAAGAAGGTTACTTTATCTTTTAAGCTTCTGTAGTCAACCTTCTGATGGGGTATCCTTCTGTATTCAACCTTCTGTAAGATAACCTTTTGTAGGTAACCTTCTTTTGGCACATTTTATCTTTAAAAACTACTTGGTTTATTTTGTAAGGCCAAGAATTTTGCTATGAAACTTATTCCCTGTTCTTTAACACACTTGATTGAAAACTTGTTAAATCATAATAAGATTAGAAAGCTTAACTCATCACTTAAGTTTGTATCATCAAAACATGGAAAGAGATTTTTATTTCTACAAATATTTGGTAATGTAAAGGTGAGCTTGGATGCTAAGAAAGAGTTATCTCTAAACTTCCTCCTGACGGCAGAGCATACAAATGAAGAATGGGAAACTTCCTTATATAGTGTCTCCTTGCACACAATCCTAAAACGATCTCATTAAGGTACACGTCCTAGGTTAAAGGGTATTTTGGAGAAATTCTCATTAGGTCGTATCTTTCCGTGCTCCTCCAGCTCTGACACTTGTCATTTCCGTGTTTTCTGCGCTTCCATGAGCTTTCTCTCTCATCTGTCGCATTTTTCAATTGTGGTGGCACCTGTTGCTACATCACTTAAACAAAATGCAATTAAACGCACAAAGGGCATTAAAATGCCCAATTAAAACCAATTCAGTCCTGCACCATTATTTCTAACCTAAACACTTAATTACAAGATAATTCACACAACATGCACATTAATTCACCAAAAATCAAGCTCAGATAGCAAGTATTAACCATCATAAATGATAGTTATCACACCCCCAAACTTGAACTGTTGCTTGTCCTCAAGCAATGACCCTTGACATAGGCAAGTACAATTATTAACAAGTAATCACAACCAATGAATTAATTCAAATATGAAGCACAAAGAAGATCAAGATGAGCATCAACTTTCAGATTATCACTCAATTTCATACCTTCTGGATAATGAGTTCCCTAACCTACTCCTGCTCAATTGTGTGTGTGTGTGACACTTAACTCAGTTCAGACCATAGCAAAGATCAAAATTTCACTTAGCTAAGACTTTGAGAAGCTTTCTTTTGGGAATGCTAAAGATTTTTCAAAAGAGAGGACAGACTAACAATTCAAGCTCAAAAAGGGGGTTGAGCAAGATTAAGGGCTTTGATGTAGCAATCCAGAAATTTTAGGCCAGTGCATTTATTCTAAAATAACTTGACATTGTTGCAGCAACAGTTGCTGCAGCATTACAGACTCATGACAACTTCTTTGTACAGACTTTTGATTTCATTTGTACTGCATTGCCCTTATTTGATTGTCTTTTTGATAGCATTTTTGCTTTTTCGATTTTTATTTTTATTTATTTTTACTTGATTGACTGGGCAATTGAAGCACAATACATATTTACAGACCTTGGTGCTTTGCACCTACATTCAGACTTAAATTCAAACATCCTAAAACTATGTGCACATAACCCAACATTGTTGCAGCATTGCATTCTTTCATGCTTTGCCTTAATATATCTCAAAGAACCCCCAAACTTAGTTTCTTATGCTGCCCTAAGTTTTTAGTAGAAATTTAGCAGTTCCCTAGGTCTACCAACACTAGCCTAGTTTCAGATCATCTCTAATTAACTAAGTTCCTACCTGAGTTCAAGTTTAAGTGTAGGAGCAGAAGTAAAATAGACTCATCAAACAGGGGCACTATTCACTCATTTCTCACCATATCATCACTAAGTTTTGCTCAACTCTACTTATAAATTTTAAAATTCACTAATTTGATTGCAAGCAAACAGAATTCAAGCCATATGCATAGCTCCCCCCACACTTAGAACTGTGCAGTGTCCTTGTCGCGCCCGAAAAAGTCCCCGAGGGAGAACCTTCCTCGTTTACAACTTTTCTAAGACAATGAAGCCGCCACCAATAATTTTTTAAGGAAAGTATTAGAAAACACTTTTTGGAAAAGCGGATGGCATTTGAAAACTGAGAGATTTGGGTTCGGGGGTCAGTTACGCGCGGGGAAGGTATTAGCACCCCACACGTCCTCTCTATTGAGAGGGAACCTTTAATTAAATGCGTGATTTTAGTGTGTTGATTTAAAAATACTTAATTTTGTCTCTCTACTTCTTATTGAAAAAGTCTTAATGAAAATCTCATTTATTATGAAAAAAGGAGGAAAAAGGTTTTTTAGAAAGAGTGCTTGACGGGATGCGACCCGCTCCTACGTATCTCCCGGTGCGATGGAGAACTCAAAACTATGTAGTTCTTCTTTGGCTTTTCTTTGAAAAGGTTTTTGTCTTTTATCTTTTTAGTGAGTTTTCGAAATAAGACGAGCATTTAGTTAATGATTAAACTAACAAAGGTTATGAGTAATCACCGCTAAGTACTCTTGAAAATGAGAGTCACTACCACTAGTCGATTTAACAAAGGTTCTGATTGACTATTAGTAGCAACTCGTTTTTTATTTGCTCTTTTGAAAGTGGTTTTCGAAAGAGATTGATTGGCACGAATGATCAAACTAACAAAGGTTATGAGTAATCATCGCTTATTGTTCTTTTGAAAAAAACACATTGCTACCAATGGCTAGACGAACAAAGGTTCTGATTAGCCACTAGCGACAATGGGTTTGAAAATGATTCTTGAAAGGAGAATGTTTTTGTTCTGAAAATGATCTTGGTTTGCGAAAGTGATTCTTTTTTATTATGAAAACAACTCTTTTCTTTTTTGTTATGCAAATGCTAATTTTTATGGTTGCGCTTGACGAGAATGTGGCTCGCTCCTATGTATCCCAAATGGGAATCAAAGCGACGCAGTTCTAACGAGCCTTGAAAGTGAAAGTCTTTTTGCTTTGGTTTTGAAAAGTGAAGGGCGTTCATAATGATCAAACTAACAAAGGTTATGGGTGATCATTACTAAAAACTCACTTAAATGCATGTAAAAATCTCTTTTGAAAAATGAAAGCCTTCATGATGACCAAACTAACAAAGGTTATGGGTGGTCATCACTAACAACTTGCCATAACTTTTGATGCTTAGGAAAATATCTTTTGAAATTGAAAGCGTTCATGATAATCAAACTAACAAAGGTTATGGGTGATTATCGCTAGTAGCTTATGCATATGAAAAAAACTTTTTTTGAAATATAGGCTCTCATGACAACCAAACTAACAAAGGTTATGGGTGATTGTCACTAGTCACCATTTTCATGCTAAGCTATTTAGAAAAGAAAACAATGAATGCAAGAAGATTTGGAGATTCAAGCATGGCACAATCATTGAAATCGAATCCTTAGGCAAGCAACAACATGGACATAGCTTGCAACTAATCTCATTTGAATTCTTGAGCAAATATTAGCCTAGACTACACATATTAGACCACAACACATAAATAGGAAAAGAAGGAACTTGAATTGGGCATTAAGCAAAAATGCAAGAGTAGGCAAGATTGAACCTAAATGCACATCTAATGGAAGATGCTATGCGAGGACCATACTCAATCATTTCTACAAAATGCAAGGGAATCTAAATGCACATCTAGTGGAAGATGCAATGTAAGGAATGGACCTATCTAAGTATTGATGATACCACATGAGAGTAGACAAGGAAGTTGTAGGTACAAATGAATTCAAAAGAGTAGCCTCAAGTATGATCATTGGCAAACCATAAACAAGCAAGTCATCTTAGCAATCAAAACATCAAAGTATGTTGAATCACTTTGGTCAATCCTCAACACTTAAATTAGAGTGCACAAGTGTGAATCCTCTTGCCAATCATCAACAAAGACAAGTTTATTAAAGCAAGCATTTAGGAACAAACCCAAACCCTAATTCTTTTGAAGTGTGCGAAGCACATGAAGGGGTGAAGACCTTCTTATTATTTCACTAAATAACTTAACTAAACAAGCAAGTTAAAGTAAAAAGTTGGGGCAAAGTTTTGGTAAAAGTTTATGAATGCAAGAGGGTAAAAATGTTTTATGAGGTGAAGTGAAAATGTTTTGGTAAAAACTAAGTGAAATGGTAAAAACCAAAGTGGTAAAATGTTTTTATGTTTTCTGGTAAAAAGTTAATGAAGTGGTAAAGTAAAATGGTAAAAAGTGAACAAACAAAATTGCACAACTTGCATTTACTCAAACACAGTCAAAATGACAATTTTCAAGCAATCAAAAGGGGCAAAAACCCTAGTCATGGCCGAATGCAATTGTGCATTGAATCATCAACTTATTTTATGCAAAAATTGACAAATTAACACACAAAACATCACAAGATATAACCCTAATCTACCATGCAAGGTTCTAAGATAAAACATCAAGCAAATCATGCATTTTATTCACACAAAAATCAAAGGAATCAAAAGAAAACACAAACTCTAATTCTTGAGCTTGAACCCGAGGCCACACATACCCACAATCAAGCAATTATTCAACTACAACTCATGAAATAAGCAAGAACACATAAGAACCCTATTTTTCCCTTCTTGGCCGAAGCTAATAAGCATGAAAAATGAGTTTTATTTGACCAAAAATTATGCAAACAAGATGGATATGCAAGGAAATGCAAGAAAACACAAGCCTCCCTAGGTGCTTGTCAATAGAGTTTGAAGGGGCTCCTCAAAGCAACAACAACAATATGAAGGAGTTGAGATGGGGAGAAGAGAGATTATGCAAGAATATAAAGACTAGATGCAAAGATTCAAGGCTTACCTCAAAATCTCACAAAGAAATGAAGAGAGATATGAAATGAACTCAAGAACAAACTTGGATCTACTCTTGAACTTCAAAAATAGCTAGATCTTGGAGATTTGATGATGAAACCTTGAAGAGAATAGAATGGTAGAAGATGATCTAGTGTAGGAATCAAAGAAATGGAGGATTTGATGGTGAAAATTTGAAGAATGGACGAGTAGTGGTGGTGGGTTGTATTCAGCCAAGAGAGTGTTAGGGTTTATGCGAGTGAGAAATGAGAGGCCAAAGATTGTGAGAGATGGGCTTAACAAGGTATTTATAGAATGCAATTAGGGTTGAGGGTGTTTTGGTCCTTGCATTCTAGTTGTGCTCTAGGATTGGACCTTAATTTTGAATCAAAGGCTAGGATTGATGATCACATGGATTGAGGACATTGAGAAAGCACAAATGAGGGAGTGAATGGGCAGCTCATGAGGGGAGTGGAGAGGGTGTGAATTTCCAAAAATGTTTCTCCACAATTTCATATTACAAGATTGTCATTAACTATGAATGAATGGTGGAGATTTGCATCTTAATTTGAATGGAGGGTCATGATTGAGATACACTTTGCAAGTAATGAAAATAAATCAAAAATGGAGGGATAATGGGCTGGTATGTGGCGCCTCATGAGGAGTGGAGAGTGGTGCCCAAGTTTTGCAAGTTGTCATCTTGTACTATTGTACTATTGTGAGACCCTTCAAAATATCCTTTTTTTTTATTATTCTTCACAAGATAATTCCATAAAATCTAACCATATTGGGCCAAATACTAGGAATATAAATGAATGGGCCATTTTCATGAGATCACTATGCCCAAAAATGATATAAAACCTCTCCTTGCGTTTTTGAAGAATATTCCCTTTTTTGTTGACTTTTTAAATTTGACTTTTTGTACAAAAATCAACAATGCATGCGCAACACACATATAACTCAAAACATTTGCCCAAAATAAATTCCCTTAAAAGTGCACAATGATTCTTGATGAGAAATTATCCTACTTTGCAAAATGACCAAAGTACCCTTTGACCTAAAAACTTGCTTCTTGCCCAAAAAATGCATTTCCACTCTAAAAATGATTCTAAAAACCCTAGGATGACTTCAAAACTTTAAAAATGCATGCAATATGCTCCTTACACTCTACAAAATGATATCACACTTCACAGTTTACTATTTTTGTGGAAAATTAGGGTTTTGACCTAGACGGACAAAATCAGGGTATGACAGTCTTCACTGCAAATAAACTAAGGGGAGAAAACTACAGAACAGCAAAGTAGAAACAAAAACAGAAGCAACCTAATAGACATAACAACTAAACACAACTATTGAGTGCTAACACAAACAGGGGGCACTCAACAGGTTTATTCAAACAGAAGCAAACTAACAACAGAAAGGGAAATAACACTAAAACATAAAAGAAATGGAGATTAGGGTGCAGGAGTTCCTGGTTGTGTTCTTGGTCTTGATCTAACTGCAGGGGCTTGGGCAGGTGTTTGTGGTTGATCTTGGGTTTGCGGTGGAGGGGTAGGTGTTAAGATGGGTGTTGGGGTTGGTGAGGGCACTGTTCCAAGATGTGGAGAGGGTGGTGGTTGGCTTTCTGTGGGAATAGTGGTGGGGATATTCTCATTGACTTGCTTGGCACCTTTGGAGTTGTCATGGTTGGGGTCTTCCACAAACTCAGAAGAGGCATCAGAATTGCCCTCTTCTTCACTTTGTTCTTCCTCTTCTGAGGAATCAGGGTCCTCCTCATCACTCTCCTTGTTGAGCTCTTCAATTACATCCTTATTCAGCTCTTTTTCATCCTCACTCAAAGATTCATCATCATCAGTATCTAAAGCTTCCTCTTACTCTTTAGGCTCACTTTGCTTCTTCTTTCCCTTATTCACTTCCTGCCTCTTTCTCTTCTTCTCCACTACAACTTCTTCTTCAATCTCCACATTGGCTTCATCATCAAAAGATCAGGGTTTTCAACTTCATCTTCAAGCACCCATTCTGGGAATGTTGGTGCTTCCACATCAGACATCTCCTTCAAATTGGCAGCCAACACAACACCAAACCAATTGTGCTACATCTTCATGAATTCCCAGACAGCACGTTGTTACAACATCAATTGCAGCAGCATGGTGGGATCACCAGATGCTGCAGCAACCTTTGACTTCTTCTTCAACACAGTTGGGAAGGCAGACACAGGGTAGCTTTTCTTTTCTCCTTGGATTTCCACATCAGCATTGATACACAAACTAGTTATTAAACATGGAAAGAATAGGTAACCAGCATTCTTACCATGGCAAACTACGATTTCCCTGCAGATCAGCCTCCCTACATCCACATTCTTCTTGCCAAGAATTGCATCCAGCAACATCATACGCTCTTTCTCAACGTTTGTAGTGTGAGAGGTAGCCAGTAGGGATTGCTTCACAAAGTTGAACCACACTTGGGCATCATGGTGCAGATTACTCCTCTTCACCTTGAATTCATTAGCACTATAGGGATCCCATGGTGTTCCAGGTACTGAGATATTTTTCTTGACTCCTTCCATCTCTTTCTTTTTTCGTTTGGCCACATTGTTGGTGAAGGCCAGGCTATGGAAATCCAACACCTAGCTAGAATTGATTGCCACGGAGTCAAATTCCACGGACACTCCACACGCTTAGGAGACGAACTTCTGCTTGCCATCTTTAGGAGGGACGATTCCTTCATAAAACTCACGCACCATGGAGGCGTAAAAGAACAAGGGACGCTGATCAAGATTTTCCCATCCTAATGTGATCACAACAGATGTGAACGCATCTGGTGCTCCTTTCAGGTCAAAGCCACGCTCCGCCCAGAAATTCATGTTTTGGAATTTATCAGCATCTTTTCCACCTTGAGACTTCGCGTTCCTTCTTGGCAATTGGCTCGATTCACCTCGGCTAGTGGTTGATTGATGTCTTCCAGAGGTTTTGGGAGCGCTAGTTTTTTATCGTGCCATTGCGGTAGCAGTTAGGGATTTGATGAGAGATTTGTGAAGAAATTTGGAACGGTTTCAATGGAGGAATTTCAGAATTTGGGGATTTTTGGATTAGGGCGTAATTGAAAGTGAAAAGAGGTTTGATGGAGAATGGGTAGTTATATGTGGGGCGATGGGACGGTTTATGGGGGATTGGGACTTGGCGCTTTTAATTCAAAAGTAGTCATTGGGTCAATGGCTTAGGTGTATGGCTAAGATTGAGCGATGGGACGGCTAAGGGTGGTGAGGTAACAACACACTGATGACCCATCAGACCTTGGTACAATAACTGCTATTATTTTATTTTTTCCTCAACTGCCACTCATTGCTGCAGCAACAATGCTAAAAGCATTGTTGCAACACTGATTGCTGTCACACCCTCAAACTTCAAATTGCCAAACTAATTTTCCTGCAAAACAAACATAAAACAACAACAACACTGGTTTATTAGATTTAAAACCCTGGGCTGCCTCCCAGTAGCGCTTGGTTTAAGAGTCCTCAACCTGACTACCCTCCAATATTAGAGGTATTGCACTTCAGTGGTGATTTTGCTTCTCACCACTGGTTCACCATAGTACTTCTTCACCCTTTGACCATTCACCTTTAAATGTTGCTTTCTCACATCACAATATAGATCCACAACACCATGAGGGTATATTTTCTCAATTTTGAAAGGTCCAGACCACCTAGACTTGAGTTTTCCAAGGAACAACTTGAGCCTTGAATTAAAGAGTAACACTTGGTCACCTTCCTTTAGCTCCCTTTTCTGAATCCTCTTGTCATGCCAAGCTTTGGTCTTGGCCTTATACAATTCAGCACTCTCATAGGCAAAGTGCCTCATTTCTTCTAACTCATTCAATTGCAATAGCCTAGCTTCCCCTGCCTTAGCATGATCAAAATTGAGCTTTTTGATTGCCCAATGAGATTTCTATTGAAGCTCTAAAGGCAGGTGGCAAGCTTTGGCATAAACCAATCTATATGGAGACATTCCCAAAGGAGTCTTGAAAGTAGTTCTGTAGGCCCATAAAGCATAAGATGATTAGAACACTCCTTTCTTGTAGGCCTACCATCTTCTCAAGCATTTTCTTGATCTCTCTGTTTGATAACTCGGCTTGCCCCCTAGTTTGGGGATGATATGTTGTTGCAATTTTGTGCTTGACCCCATACTTGGCTAAGAGAGCTTCAATCAATTTGTTGCAAAAATGAGATCCTTCATGCCCTAGGAGTACCAAACCTTGTAAAGATATTCTTTTGCAAGAACTTGCTAACAGACTTAGCATCATTGTTGGGAAAAGCAACTGCTTCAACCGACTTTGACACATAATCCACAGCCACAAGGATGTAAACATTGCCAAATGAAGGGGGAAAAGGTTCCATAAAATCCATGCCCCAAACATCAAAGAGTTCAATCTCTAGAATGTTGGTTAATGGCATTTCTTGCTTATTGGAGATGTCCCACTCCTTTGGAAATTATCACATTGTTTAACCAACTCCTGGGCATCCTTGAAAATGGTAGGCTAGTAGTAACCAGATTGCAGCACCTTTGTTGCTGTTCTCATACCTCCAAAGTGTCCACCATATGTTGCAGCATGGCATTGCTTGACAATATGGAAGAACCTCTTCTTTTGTTGGTAGTTCATATCACATGGAACCACCTTGCTAACCAGAAAATTGACAATGTCAGCATACCACGGTGTTGCAAAGATCAGTCTTTGCAAAGACTATAGCCGATAAGTGCTCATCAGGAAAGTGTTCTTTGATTTCACCAAATGTACCTGCACTTTCATTTTCCAATCTAGACAAATGATCAACAACTTGGTTCTCAACCCCCTTTTTATCCTTAATTTCAAGATCAAACTCTTGAAGGAGGAGAACCCATCTTATTAACCTAGGTTTTGCATCTTTCTTAGCAATCAAATACTTAATGGCGGAGTGATCAGTGTAAACAATTACTTTTGTGCCAACTAAGTATGATCTAAACTTATCAAATGCAAAAACCACAGCTAACAATTCTTTTTCAAGAGTAGTGTAGTTCAATTGAGCATCTACAAGTGTTTTGCTAGCATAATAAATAGAATGAAAGACTTTTCCATACCTTTGGCCAATGACAGCTCCTATGGCATAATCACTAGCATCACACATGAGCTCAAAAGGCTTGCTCCGGTCTGGAGTCACGATCACAGGTGTAGTAACCAAGGCATTCTGCAATTTCTAAAATGTTGCAGCATAGGCCTCGTCAAAGACAAATGGAGTGTCATGTTGCAGCAATTGACACAAAGGCTTAGAAATTTTGGAGAAGTCCTTGATGAATCTTCTGTAGAACCCAGCATGCCCAAGGAAACTTCTGACACCTGTCACATTGGTTGGAGGATGCATCTTCTCAATAACTTCCACCTTATCTTTATCAACATCAATTCCCTTCTTAGAAATCTTGTGACCCAACACAATACCTTCTTGGACCATGAAATGACATTTTTCTCAGTTAAGCACCAAGTTGGTTTCTTCACATCTATCCAGAATTCTCTCTAAGTTATCAAGGCATAATTGGAATGTTTCTCTAAAGACAGAAAAATCATCCATAAACACCTCCATAGATTTTTTAATAAACTCAGAGAAAATGGACATCATACGCCTTTGAAAAGTTGCTGGTGCATTGCATAGCCCAAACGACATTCTCCTAAAAGCTAAAGTACCATAGGGACAAGTGAAAGTAGTCTTGTGCTGATCTTCAGGCACTATGGCTATTTGATTATAACTAGAGTAACCATCCAAAAAGCAATAGAACTCTTTACCAGCAAGTCTATCAAGCATTTCATCAATAAAAGGCAAAAGAAAATGAACTTTTCTTGTGGCCTTGTTGAGCTTCCTATAATCCATGCAAATCCTCCAACCAGTTACTGTTCTTGTAGGAATAAGCTCATTCTTCTCATTAGCTACCACTGTGACCCCTCCTTTCTTTGGAACACACTTCACAGGACTCACCCATGCACTATCAGATATAGGATACACAATGCCAGCATCAAGCCACTTGATAATCTTCTTTTTCACAACTTCTTTCATGATAGGGTTTAGCCTCCTCTGTCCTTCAATACTATTTTTAGCACCTTCATCTAGAATGATTTTGTGCATACAGATGGTAGGACTAATCCCTTTTATATCAGCCATTTGCCACCCAATTGCCTTCTTATGCCTCTTTAGGGTAGTAATGAGATCATGCTCTTGACTTTTGGAGAGGTCAGAAGCAATGATCACAGGCAATGTATCATTTTCCCCTAAGTAGGCCTATTTGAGATGCTTAGGTAGCTCTTTCAATTCAAGATCAGGGGGTTTCTCTATGGAAGGCACATTCCTCTTGAGAGTAGAATCTCCAAGTTCAAGAGATTCATATTGTCTAGTCCAAGTCTCCTTCACAGTAGCCTCCTCATGCAACAATACTTCACTCACAAGTTCACTTTTATCCATTTGGGAAAGAGCTTTCACCAAGTGATCATTTTGCTTGTTGAACTGCTTCTGCACTACATGGTTTAGAGATACAACAAAAGAGCACTCCTCAGTTCCTTTATCAGGGAGCTTAAGAGCATTCATGACATTGAATGTGATCTCTTGATCATTGACTCTCATAGTCAATTCCCACTTTTTCACATCAATTAGAGTCTTGCCAGTAGCCAAATAAGGTCTTCCAAGAATGATAGGCACTTCTTTATCTGCATCAAAATCTAAAATCACAAAGTCAGCAGGAAAAACAAATTTGTCTACCTTTATCAGTACATCTTTAATGATTCCCTCAGGGTAAGCAATAGATCTATCAGCAAGTTGAAGAGTAACACTTGTAGGCCTTGCAACACCTATACCCAGCTGAGTAAAAACAGACTTAGGCATCAAATTGATGTTTGCACCTAAGTCACAAAGAGATCTGCCAGTATAGGTTTCACCAATAGAACAAGGAATGGTCAAACTGTCCGGGTCCTTCAATTTGCTTGAAATATTGCTTTGCATGATCATACTGCACTCCTCAGTCATGGCCACTATTTCAAATTCACCAAGTCTCCTCCTTTTTGTCAAGACATCTTTCAAGAACTTTGCATAGTTAGGCATTTGTTGGAGAGCCTCAACCAAGGGAACATTAATGTGAAGTTGTTTCAACACCTCTAGAAACTTTCCAAATTGCTTGTCTTGCTATGCCTTCTTCAATCTCTGCGGAAATGGTGGAGGTGGCACATCTTGATCAAGCATAGGTGGTGGCACTGGTGTTGCATCAGATGCTGCAGCATCAGGTGGTGTCGCATCTGTCTTACTCTTTCTTTCATTTTTTCATTTATTTCAAAATCTTTTTCTTTTCTTTTCTCACCACCACCTGTATCAAGTGATGGCCCACTAAAATCTTTCCCAATCCTCAGAGATATAGCATTACATTGCTCCTTCCCCTTAGAAGATGAAGCTTCAGTAGTAGAGGGCAATGCCCCACTAGGTCTCTGGGTTAGAGCAGTAGCTATTTGACCAAGTTGGTTCTCTAGGTTCTTGATTGCAGCTCCATGTGTCTGATATTGAGTCTTTGCTTCATTCATGAAAGCCTTAAGCATGGCCTCCATAGAGTTATCGATTGCTGAGGAGAGCGACTTGCTTTGATTGAGCGAGGAATCACAGTCGCGCACAGCCAGTCTTTGGAGTAGTTCTTTGCGATGAGGTGTTCTTCGCCGCATTGTTGCTCCACCTGAAATTAGGATGATTCTTCCACCCAAGATTGTAAGTATTTGAGTATGGATTATTACCCTTGTTGTACCCAACATAGTTGACTGAGATAGGATTCGCAGGACAATGCTCATAAAGATGACCTCCCTCTAGTAAACACAACTTGGAGAGGAACCACATGGAGCTGGTTCAATTGCTGCTACGAATGCTTCAGTTGCTGCAACAGTTGTTGCTGCAGCACTAGGTGCATTCATATTCTTGATCATATTGAAAAGGGAAGCCACTTGAGCAGACAAGGCAGTGACCTCACTCACTTCATCTATACTAGCCACCTTCTTTTGAACACTTGACCTAGCAGTAGGCCATTGGTAGCTATTTGCAGCAATATATTCATTCAAGTTATATGCATCATTGTAAGAACCATTCAGAAGAACTCCTTCAGATGAGGCATCAAGCATGAGCTTAGTTTGAGGTTCCAATCCATTGTAGAATGTCTCCATTTGGATAATGATAGGAATACCATGGTGAAGACATTTTATCAAAAGTTCTATGTATCTTTCCCATGCTTCAAACAAGGTTTCAAATTTAGTTTGCTTGAAAGAGGTAATTTCATTTCTCATCCTGGCATTCTTAATTTGAGGAAAATATTTTGTCATAAACTTTGCAGCCATCTCATTCCAAGTAACAATAGAGTTAGGCTCTAGGGAGTTAAGACAGGCCTTAGCACTATCCTTCAAGGAGTAAGGGAACAATTTCAGTTTGAAAGCATCATCTGAAACACTAGGGAGAATGAAATTATTGCAAACCTCAACAAATTATTTTAAATGCAAATGTGGGTCTTCTAGGGGACCACCACCAAATTTACCAATTGTTTGAAGCATTTGGAACATCATAGGCATAAATTCAAAATGAGTTGTAGCAATCTCTGGCCTCACTATGCCTGTTTGCATAGTTTGAGGGTCAAAGACTGCATAGTCCCTCATAGGTCTATCCCTATCATTAGCCATGCCTATAATGTAACACCCCGAAAAAAATAAAATAATTTAATTAGTTTAATTAATTTGATTAGTTGAATTATTAATTTTAGTTGAAGCGTGAGTTAATTAAATTAAGAGGGAAATGTCATGTTTTGTGTAGGAGTGGGATCGAGTAGTAGTGGGGGTGTAGCTGTAAGCCCAATGCATGAAAGGCCCACAGCTTAAACCCCAAGGGTATGCGAAACCCTCACTCTCAACTCATTAGAGAGAAAACGAAATTGAGAGAGAGCAAGAAGGGAGAGGAGGCGCGGCGCAATAAGGGAGAAAAAGGAGGGGGTTTTCGCGAATTGGAGGGAGAGATTCCAAGGCTTTGCTCGTTGTGTTGCTGTGGTTACTCGTTTTTGGGTATGTGATGGGTTTTGTGGGGTTTCTTGATGAGGTTTGATGATTGTTGATGTTGTCATGTGATTATCTATAATTGAGTATAATTGAGTATGTGATTTAATATAATTGCTTTTGTGGGGTTTCTTGATGTGGTTTGATGATTGTTGATGTTGTCATAAGGTAATGTTACTGTTTGCTGTTTAAAGAATAAAAGGGCTGCTGTATTTTTCTTCTTTATAAATGTGCTGCTGTTTTTATAAATTAAGTTGCTGTTTGCAAAAGAAAATTCGTTTGTTTTTATAAACTATCTTTCTTTGTTTCTTTGGTTGAAAAAATACTTGTGTTTTAGTGCGAAAATACTGCTGTTTTACCGCGAAAAATTCTGCTGTTTTTGGTGTCGTTTTATTTCTGTTTTGCTGCTGTCATGCGCTAAAGGGCTGCTGTTTTTCTCCTCTGTTTTACTGCTGTTTTTGGTGTTGTCACGCGCCCAAAGAGCTACTGTTCTAACTCCGTGCTGCCGCTGTTTTGAACTGAATTTTCTGCGGTCTATGTAAATGAAAGGGGCGTGCTAATGTGGCTGTTTTTATACATAAATAAAAGGAAAGGGCTGATGTTTTATTACTGTCCTTAAAATTTAATTGTGTTGTTTTCCCAATTTTAAAGGTGATGTTCCCTTCTAAATTTTAAATGTGTTGTTACTAAAATCTAAATGTGTTGCTTTTCTCAATTTTAAATGTGATGTTTCTTTCTAAACTCTAAATGTGTTGTTACTAAAAATCTAAAGGTGTTGCTTTTCTCAATTTTAAATGTGATGTTTCTTTCTAAAATCTAAATGTGTTGTTACTAAAAATCTAAAGGTGAGCGAATTGGTGTTTGCACATTTGTTCATCGTGTCTCATAGCATGTGCATATTATGACGAATAGGCTTCGGCCTCCTATTGATGTAAAATAGTGACGATGTGCCCATAGTGGCTTATTTATGACGGGAATGGTACCATCATGCATATACCCAGGCGTGGGTTGCATTTCCATGCACATTCATGACTATGACTTGTGGTGAAAACTGTAAATTGATGTTAGTGTTCAGTGATGATGACGTTGGTAGTAATGACGATGTTGTATGACTGTTTTTGTTCACGTTACCCTATTATGTGCTTAATTATGTTTTGTTGAAATTCTCACCCCTTCTGCTTGGAATGTTGCTCTATTGTGGCAACGCTGCAGGTAACCCCGAGTGAAGGTCATGCTGCCTTCTTTATTAGCTGTTGGGGATGCATTAAGTCGCTCTACGATCTTTGTGGCACCTAGGGGGCGTGGTTGGATTTTGTTAATTACTGAGATAATTGTTTAATGATTATATCGATGATGTGAGACGTGTTTGAGTGGTATTAGTGAGTTATTGTTTTATTGCCGCTGCGACGAAATTTTTGGAGTTTAATTTTCTTGATGGATGTTGTTGCGCAAACTTGATGAGTGCAATTGATGAGTTTAGTTAATGACGATGTGGCATTTCTTTTCTATCGGTTAAATTAATATTTGCGAAAAAGAATTACTCTGATAAATGACGTGTAAATTATGGGGTAGAAAAAGGGTGTCACATAACGCCCATTTCAAGAACTTGTCTTCTAAAGTCTCCATCATCTTGAATGGTAGGAGTTGGTGTAGGTGGTGGAGTAGGATCACCATGCTCAGAATCATGAGGACTAGCCATAGCAGCAACTCGTCCTAATTCAATATCTCAAGGTGCAACTGGAATTATGGTGTGTTACGTCTAGGCCTGTGCATATGCTGCAGCAACAGATGTTGCAGCAATCTAATGTTGTAGCAACAGAAACAACACAAACATAATTAGTAACAAAAGGCACTAAGTTGCTAACTAGTTAAACAGTCTATTATACTATAATTCCCCGGCAACGACACCAAAAACTTGTTGTGAGAAATACGTGATAGTGCAAGTGTACACTGTCAACAAGTAATAAAGAGTAAGTGACATCGTTCCCACGAGGAATTATGCTTAATCTTGAAAGTTTAATTTGGCTAACAAATTAGTGATAAAGTAAATGACACACAAGTTTTAAGGGTAACATAAACAGTAGTAAAAAGTAAAGGGTAATGGAAATCAGTGATGAGAACAAGCTGAGATGCATTCACTTCAGTAGCTTCATTAAAATGTGATTAAGGATACGTTCAATGCTGCAGCATTAGGTGTTGCAGCAATAAGACATATTTTCTCAAATACTTCACACTAGGTTTTTCTTGCAAGAGTTTATCTCTAGACCCTAAAGAAGAACCTCTTAGGCTGCTTGAGCACCGACAGTATTCACCTTATGGTTTTTGCCCTCCTATCGCTAGGGTTTAAGCAAAGAACATTCATATCTCTATTAATGAACACTACCCATATTACCTTGTGAGATAAATTTACAAACCATCTCTGAATTTATAAATGTTATTTAGAATAGACGGCCAATCCTACTCTAAAATGGAAATAGTGTCACACACAAGGTAAAATGCACAACATTAAACATACCTCATTAATCACATAATAAATATAGCTACATCAGATCCAGCATCTCAACTATGAGTATTTAGCTCATAGTGAGCTTACAAAACATGGAGAATAACTTAAACAAAAGAGTAGAAGTCATATTACAAATTTCAAGGTAAGAAATTATACTACTAAGGGGAAATAGTAGAAGAGCTCCAAAGATGACAATGGAGGACTGATCCAGCTCGTCCAAGTAGAATCCACCGAGAGAAATGTAATTCCAGTGATGCTGCAGCAATACTCTCAGCAATGAAAATATTTGGTAATGTAAAGGTGAGCTTGCACGCTAAGAGGGAGCTATCTCTAAACTTCCTCCTGACGGCAGAGCATACAAATGAAGAATGGGAAACTTCCTTATATAGTGTCTCCTTGCATACAATCCTAAAACGATCTCATTAAGGTACACGTCCTAGGTTAAAGGGCATTTAGGGGAAATTCTCATTAGGTCATATCTTTCTGTGCTTCTCCAACTCTTACACTTGTCCTTTCCGTGTTTTCTGCGCTTCCATGAGCTTTCTCTCTCATCTGTCACATTTTGCAATTGCGGTGGCACCTGTTGCTACAACACTTAAACAAAATGCAATTAAATGCACAAAGGGCATTAAAATGCCCAATTAAAACCAATTCGGTCCTTGGCCCAGATCGGAACAATAAGTAATAAATTCGTAAGCTACAAACGGATTTATCTCAATGTTGCCCCTTTTTTGTTACTTGGATATTGTAAATTATAGAGTATTATGTGGTGTTATCTCTTCACTAGCCTCATTACCCGTCGATGTGAATCTATGACAAATACGTTCACTCGACATTGGCATATGTATCTTGAAGTGGCCAAGTGAACTATTGGGCAACTGAATAATTCAACAATGGTTCAACAAACCCTATGTGTAGTGATGCAAACCTTCTAGCTATGGTGGTCTCCACTAATTTAGGCGTAATGTAATAAATGATCGTAGCGAGATCTTCGCTATTAATGATGCCATTGTGTTTTAGTCATGTTGTGAAATAATTGTCAGTTTGGTATCAACCACCTCTTTGGAGATAAGGGCTCCGCTCTTAGGAGATCCACTCAGGCTAGTGCTCGGAACTCGACTCCAAAAGAATGAAAGTATTATTAATAAAATTTAGCAATTATTAAAAAAAATTAACGATAATGAAATGAATGTGATTAAGTAAACATTTACATGTTATTAATGTTTGCTTGCAGTAAATTGTACTGTTTTGAAGAAGAAGCCACTGTGGAGGTGCCAAATCATAACTATATAAATTCATGAATAGTCCACATGGACTGTCCATGTAGGCTGCCATACATCATTATCATTATCATTATTATATACAACCAAGAGTTGTACACGTAAGCATTCCACCTCATCATTTCGAAAAAGCCAGGCAATACACAAATAAAATAGGTGGCATCCAACTTAGATTTACACTAAGACCAACGGCCAGGATAACGAGAGAATATCACATCTTTGCTAACAACGGTTGAGATCGTTAGCCAAATGCGCCTGGAATTTCCAAAAAAAAAGCTACTTCTCCATCGAACGGATGATGCTTGCCAGTGGGAGTCAGTAGAATATGAACGGCTATAAATTCTTAAAATTGCGGCTGCTGCATGTTACAAAAAAAACCAAAAATATTTATCCAACGGCTGATGTTGAAAGACGGGATGATCACATCTGATCAATGTAACACCCCCTTATCTTAATCAATTCGAATCTACTAAATTAAAATCAGAGTTTCAAAATCCCACTCAAAGGAGTGCTACATTTGGTGATTAAAAATGAAAACAGAATTTAATTAAGTTCAAAAGCGATTCTGACATCATACAAAACATGCCATCATACGCATCACCACGGCAAAGGGTCTCAGCCCATCATATAAGGCACCTCGGCCATTAAACACTAAGTCATATTACATAGTAATAGTTACACAAAATAATGATAGTTTTTCAGTTCAAAGACTATCTAGCAAAATATACACAAGTCCAGCATATACAACACAAAATAGACTACTCGGCCCCAACCCAGTGTTACACGACCAGAGCAGACACGACCGACTTGAGCTAGGCACAACCATCACTCATGAGTACCTGCAAGTTGCCACGAGAGCGAGCAGCAACAAAAGCGGCTAGGGTGAGTCTCTTAACACAAGTAATATAAGTGAAGAAAGCTTAAGGATAAAGATAACACTAAAACACCTCGGTTCAGTAATTACAATCACTGACAGATAGTTCAATTAAGCACAACAATGATCAATCAGCTCAAATACAACAATTATGTAATGTATGCATGTATGCAACCCATCCACAGGGCATTAATGCAATGAGGTACCTCCACCGTCGTTATTGAGCCCGTCGGCATCTCCGTCGTTAACTCCGTCGTTATTGGTATGGAGACCGAAGTCCTACCATATCCGAGGCCGAGACCTCCTCCGTCGTAATATGCAAATGAATATGTGACTCCATGACAAATACAATCACACACAATTCAATCATAGCGTATGTGAAGTCCACACCGTCGTTCACCGTCGTTACTCCGTCGTTATACTCCGTCGCTCACATGACGTCCACAACATCTAGACATCATCACCGTGCTAAGGTCGACCCTACAACACCGGTAGAATCGCCTCAGGACCTACAACCGACCTCTCAGTCACCTCGGCACCTCTCAGTGGACTAAGTGTCACACCGAGGACCACAACTATACTTAGGGACCAAAATGTCACCTAAGGACCAAAATGGACTTAATCGCTCCAACACTTATGCGCATTGGTACTAGATGGCACTCACAGTGGCGTCCCACAATGTGGTAGAAGACATTGGCGCCCAATCATCACCTCGGCACACTATATGTGTACCTCGGCTAAACACACTCAACCCTCAACTCGGTAACGTGCTCACAGTTAAGCACTACTTTACACCAAAATCACTTAAGTCATGGGAATTCACTTCTCAGTGTTTCCCTGGATTAGCTCACTGACACTTAGGCACTTGGGCGTTTTCACCTCGGTGGCGCTACCACGGCACGATGACCTCGGTTCACTACCCCTACACTTCGGTAACCTTAAGGAAAACACCTACACTTCGGTTTATGAGTCCCTACCCTTCGCTTATGGTGTTTAGACGCATACTCACCCACAAACTCACCAACAGACCCTCAACGCTAAAATACTCTAGACGTGGACTCCCTTCAACTCTGTTTTCTCTTACTCTTAGCTGAAGAACACTTCGCCACGCGCGTAATAAAGGCGCTTAACTCCCATTTCACTCCTTTACTCTGTTTCTTAAGTTAGACTCAACATGCAAGCTCATTACTAGCTCACCACACTCATGCACACTAGGATACTCACTCCATTTCACCGATCCTCTTCCTAACTCTACATGCAAGCTCACTTTCAGCTCAACATGCAATGTTCTCTCTTCATACCACTCGGAACAGAAAGAGTGTTACACTCCTCTCTCTTTCCAAGCTGATCCACCATCGTTCCTCACCACAAATCACATAAAAGGGCAAGAACACAACAAAACATGTTAAGAACAACACATAAAACATGCATGCAAGGTGATCAGAACCACACCCACCAAAACTTAATCAAACACAGAAACATTACAAGCATTAAAAGACCCCCTAACCTTAATGACTTGAGAAGAATGAGAATCCTTCACTCTCCAAGTAACTACAGCAACAATTCTCCTCTCCTCTTGAACTCTCCACGCTCGTTTTTCTCCTCCTTCTCTCCTCGGTCTCACTTCTCTCTCTAAGTCTCAATTTAGAAACTTAACAAATTTTTGAACCAAATGAGAATGTTCCCTTCGAAGGCACCATTTAATGTGTCCTAAAGGGACTTAAATGGGCCTTGGCCTTGTTTAGGCCGTGGGCTTCCACTTCCCACACCCTCTCCTACTTAGACACTTTACTAAGGGTAACACATGTTTAACACTCACTTAATAGATTACTTTATTTAAAAATTAAAATGTTGCAAACCCTTAATAACTCAACCAAGTTAATTAATTGAATTATTTGGGGTGTTACAACTCTCCCCTGTAACACCCTAAATGATTTAATTAAGCAATTGATTAAATTATTTAAAGTGTTACACTGTTTTAATTATAATAGAATATAAAATAGTGTTTATAATTTAGTAATTTATTTTAATTGAAGGGGATGGTGGAAGAAATGGAGAGGGGGTGTAAAAAGGGCCCAAGGTGCGCTTGGCCCAATGTACATATACCCAAATTTGGAATTTGCTCTCATTGTGAGAGGAAAGAAAGAAAACGAAAGAAAGGGAGAAGAGAAAAGAGGAATTCGGCGCAAACCCTAGGAGAAGAGGGAGAAAGCAAATCGCAAGGGAGAAAGGAGAAGAGGAAAGCTCCATTGTAACACCCCGGTAAATAATTGAATTAAATCATTTAATTGAATTATTGATTTTATTGGAAACGTGATTAAATTAATTAAAATGATGTGCGTGGTTCAGGAAGTGGAACGAGTATTGGAGGTAATGTTGGCAACTCGGGGGTGGTGAAGAATGGCCCAGAAGCCCAAGCCCAATAGCTAGGCGCGCCCCGAGACTCCTGAAGCTAAGGGGTTAGGGTTGGCGCCTCACTCCTTGCATCAGAGAAAGAAAACAAAACCTGAGAGAGTGAGAAGAGAGAGCTCAGCGCTAAGAAGAAGAGGAAGGAAGGAATCGTCGTTAGGTAAGAGCTCTCAATCGTTCATTATCGTTTTCTCTCCTTTTTCCTAATGATGTAGCCTTAATCTCTAATTTTCGTGGTGTTGGTGTTTTCATCGATCTTAGAGGAGGAGATCGCGAATTGTCAAGGGAGAAGGAGAAGATCGTTCGATTGAGTTGCTGTAGTTTTGCGTACGTGTTCTCGTTCATATTCCGGAGCGTTCATATTAAAGGTAAGGGTGAGCGTTTTGGTTTAACATAATTGGGTATGTGGTGGGTTTGTGGGGTTTTGATGTCGTTGAAATATGAATTGATGATTCTTGATGTTGTTGATGAATTTTTGATGTTCATTGCTGAATTTTGATGTTGTTGTGAGATGATTTGATGATTTTTGGATGTTGTTGATGAATTGGATTTGTTGAAGAGCTTTGAGGTTGTCTTGCTGAATTTGATGTTGACTTGCTGAATATGATGTTGTTTGATGTATGTGATTGATTGAGTTGCCTGGGTGATTCTGAACTATTGTGATGGTAATTGTGATTCGTAAACAGATATAAGAATCGAGTAATTTTTCCCAAAGTGAAGCTTAAGAATCGATTCTGGGCTCTATACAGAAGCCAGAAATCGATTCTTCCCCCTTTAGACATATGAGCAAGAAATCGATTCCCTCTTTAGAAAATGGAAGCAAGAAATCGATTTCCCACTTCAACAGGGAAGTAAGGAATCGATTTCCCACTTCAAAGGGAAGTAAGGAATCGATTTCCCACTTCAAAAGGGAAGTGAGGAATCGATTTCCCACTTCAAAATGGAAGTAAGGAATCGATTTCCCACTTCAAAGTGGAAGCAAGGAATCGATTCCCCTTTAAAATAAAAACAAGGAATCGATTTCCCATATTAAAAATGAAAGGTATGAATCAATTCCTCTTTTGAAAACAAGTAGCTATAAATCGATTACTCTTTTGAGCGCCCTAGGTGTTCTTCCGAATTGAAAGCGTGACGATCCTTAACAAAAAAATTTGTGATGCTATGTAATATAAATGAGTCTCGGTGAGCGGTTATACTACTAGTGTGCTAATTGACTATGGCTAGGCGTGGTTTACCACTAAGGTCGAAATTTCTTTATTTGGTGTATTTACAAGGGCATCATCGAGAGTCTTGCAAAAGTGGCCAATGCTCATTGCAAGTAGTATCGATTACTGAGTAATCCCATAGTCAATCGGTGCACTATTTTATAACACCCTAAGCTAAAAGATAAGCGAAAATATGTATATGCTTAATGATGATGAGAAAAAGTATGATTGTGATGACGCGTGACTATATGATTTTGATGACGTGTTATTTAAGATTGTGATGTGAATGACGAATACACCCTACGAGTGTTTTATGATGACATGCCTTGAGTGGTTATTTGTTTTATAAAGATGATGAGTACTCTGAGTGAGTGTTGATTGAGTTGCACATGTGTTATAGAGTCTCATGGCATGTGCATACTATGACTAATATTGATGATGTTATGCCTTGAGTGGTTTTCTTCTATGATGAAGATATGCCTTGAGTGGTTTTTAAAGATGATATGGTACCATCATGCATTATGCCCACAGTGGGGTTGCACTTTCATACATAATTATAACTGTGAATTGTGCTGTTTGTGATTGGAGTTGTTGTTGTGTGACCATGAATTGGTGATGTTGATGATGCTATGTGATTGCCTGCTCTCATCCCTCTATTATGTATCTGATTATGTTCCATTGAAATTCTCACCCCTTCTGCTTGGAATGTTGCTCTATTGTGGCAACGCCGCAGTACCCATGAGTGAAGGACTTCTTTGCGCCTTATTCTTTTAGTTTTTGGGATGTATTGTTGTGTCGCTCTCTGATACTGTAACACCTGGGGGGCGTAGGTGGAGTTGGATAATTTGTTTGATAGTCGTATACTGATTTTTATTGTTACATTGAGACGTGTTTGAGAGTATTTGGTGAGTTGGTGTTTATGCCGCTGCGATTGTGTTTTATGAGGATGGGATATTCCCTAACTGATGTTTGATTGCACAAATTTGAAGAGTGCATATTTGATGAGTTTTAAGGAAGCTGTAGCATTTCTTTTCTATCAATTAAAACAATTTTTATTTTTGAAAAAGAATTACTCTGATAAATGACACGTAATATAAGGGTAGAAAAGGGGTGTTACAATAGTGTATCAGAGCAAAAGTTCGGTCTGTCCGGCCAAGTGTGCTGTCATATTGTGTATGACAATTAGGTGTCCTGAATTAGTGCTGAATGATTGTTTATGCTGCAGTGCTAGGTTGAGATGGCCAGGAGGATGGACGCAGCTGCTTTTGCCGAGGCCTTGCAGAGCTATAAGCGCAGTTGTGGGTACCAGTGAGAACTTTGAGACCCGTAGTCAGCTACCTTTAAGAGAGGACCTCCTACCTTGAGGGGAGGTACAATCCGAGATGGTGCAATGGCTTGGGTGAAGGAGATCGAGAGGATCTTCCGAGTAATTGGGTTGTAATGATGAACAAAAAGTCGTATGGCACTCATACCCTATCGAAGAAGCCGATGATGGTGGTGGTTGGAGACCGGTGAGAGGCTAGGGGGCTGCCCATGAGGAGGTTACTTGGGGCGTATTCGGGAGGAGTTCCTAAGAAAGTTTTTAGGAGGGCGTCGGGGACAGAAAGAGATAGAGTTTCTTGAGCTGAAGCAGGGTAGTATGACAGTCACAGAGTATGCTGCTAGGTTTGCTGACCTTGCTAAGTTCTACCCACACTACTCTGAGGCTGGGGCTGAATTCTCAAAGTGCATAAAATTTGAGAATGGTTTGAGAGCTGATATCAAGCAGGCTGTAGGGTATCAGAGGATCAGAGTGTTCGCTGATCTGGTTGACTGCTGCAGAATCTATGAGGCTGATAGCAATGCCCGTGCTAGACTTATGAGAGATCAGAAGAGTAAGTTTCAGAGCAGGGGTAAACCATATGAGACATCTGCTGGTAAGGGTAAACAAAGGTATGCCGGTGGTAGTAGGTTTGCTGAGGGCAAGAAGCCCAGTGGGGGAGATGCTACAGTCGGTGTTACTTGTTACACGTGTGGGAAAGTAGGCCATAAGAGTCCAGATTGTCCCAATAATGAGAAAAAGAGATGTTACAAGTGTGGAAAAGAGGGACACATGGCTTCCAACTGTGATAAGAAGGAGGTGCTGTGCTTTAATTGTGGGGAGAGTGGTCACATCAGTACACAGTGTCCAAAGCCAAAGAAAGAGAAGTCCACTGGGAGAGTTTTTGCATTGGCGGGTTCAGAGGGACCTAATGACATCAGAGGTACTTGCTTTATCTATGGTACACCTTTAGTTGCTATTGTTGACACGGGTGCTACGCACTCTTTTATTGCTTCTGTTTGTGCTAAGAAATTGAATTTAGTATTGTCTACTATGGAGAGAGGGATGGTTATCGACACTCCAGCTATGGGTTCGGTAACTACTTCTCTAATGTGTGCTAGGTGTCCTCTGTCAGTCTTCGGCAGAGATTTTCTGGTTGATCTGATTTGTTTGCCTTTGGGTGGGTTGGATGTGATTCTGGGTATGGATTGGTTAGTAGATAACCATGTACACATCAACTGTTTCAACAAGTCTGTTAACTTCCTTCCCCCAGAAGAGGAAGAATCTGTATTACTGTCTGCTGATCAGTTGCGTGGAGCAATGAAAGAGGGTGGTCAACTGTTTGCTTTGATGGCGTCTATGTCTGCTGAGAACCAAGCTGTGGTTGAGGGGTTGCAGGTGGTGTGTGAGTTCCCTGAAGTGTTCCCTGATGAGATTCCTAGTGTGCCGCCCGAGAGGGAAGTTGAGTTTGGAATTGAGCTTGTGCCTGGTACTAGGCCCGTATCTATGGCACCGTACCGGATGTCAGCTTCTGAGTTGTCGGAACTAAAGAAGCAGTTGGAAGAGCTACTTGAAAAGAAGTTTGTGAGGCCTAGTGTGTCACCATGGGGAGCTCCGGTTTTGTTGGTTAAGAAGAAAGACGGGAGTATGCGTCTGTGTGTAGATTACAGACAACTGAACAAGGTAACTATCAAGAATAAATATCCTCTCCCGAGGATTGATGATCAGATGGATCAGCTGATGGGTGCTAAGGTTTTTAGCAAGATTGACTTGAGGTCGGGTTATCATCAGATCAAGGTGAAGGATGAAGACATCCAGAAGACCGCGTTCAGGACAAGGTATGGGCATTATGAGTACTCTGTAATGCCGTTTGGTGTCACAAATGCACCAGGGGTGTTTATGGAGTACATGAACCGGATCTTCCATAACTATTTGGATCGGTTTGTGGTTGTGTTTATTGATGATATCTTTGGTGTACTCTAAGTCCGAGGAGGAACACGCAGAGCACTTGAGGTTAGTGCTAGAGGTGCTGAAAGAAAGGAAGCTTTATGCTAAGTTATCAAAGTGTGAGTTCTGGCTGAAGGAGGTAAGCTTCTTGGGTCACATTATCTCTGGTGATGGTATAGCGGTGGACCCAGCTAAGGTTGATGCAGTGTTGCAGTGGGAGAGCCCAAAGTCTGTGACTGTGCCAGAGCAATGGGAAAGTAGTTGCTTATGCGTCCCGACAGTTGCGGACACATGAGAAGAACTATCCTACTCATGACCTAGAGTTGGCTGCTATTGTTTTTGTGCTGAAGATTTGGAGGCACTATCTCTATGGTACCAGATTCGAGGTGTTCAGTGATCACAAGAGTCTGAAGTACTTGTTTGATCAGAAGGAGCTGAATATGAGGCAGAGGCGTTGGTTAGAGCTGATGAAGGATTATGATTTCGGCTTGAACTATCACCCCGGCAAAGCTAATGTCGTGGCTGATGCTTTAAGTCGGAAAACTTTACATATGTCAGCTATGATGGTGAGGGAATTGGAGTTGATTGAGCAATTAGTGATTTGAGTCACAGTTTGTGAAGTGACACCCCAGAGTGTCAGATTGGGTATGCTGAAGATCGGGAATGACTTCTTGGTTAGTATCAGAGACGCCCAGAAGTTGGATGTGAAACTGGTTGACTTGTTAGTAGCTGGTGATCAGGCTGTGGATGGGGATTCTGAGTTAGATTCCGAGGGTGTGTTGAGATTCGGGACAGAATTTGTGTTCTGATGATCTTTGAGTTGAAGAAAATGATACTTGAGGAGAGCCATAGGAGCAAGTTGAGCATTCATCCGGGTGCTACTAAGATGTATCATGATCTGAAGAAACTGTTTTGGTGGCCTGGTATGAAGAGAGATGTTGCGCAGTTTGTATATGCGTGTTTGACTTGCCAGAAGTCAAAGATTGAGCATCAGAGGCCTGCGGGGTTGATGCAACCTTTAGAGATTCCGGAATGGAAGTGGGACAGCATTTCCATGGACTTTGTGACTGGGTTGCCAAACACTGTGAGAGGGTTTGACACTATTTGGGTGATTGTGGATAGGCTAACCAAGTCTGCCCATTTTATTCCTATCAACATCACCTATCCTGTGCCAAAGTTGGCTAGAATTTATATTCAGGTGATTGTGAAGCTGCATGGGGTTCCGAAGAGTATCGTGTCGGACAAAGACCCGAGGTTTACATCTGAGTTTTGGGGAAGCTTGCAGGAGGCATTGGGGTCTAGGCTGAGGTTGAGTTCAGCTTATCACCCTCAGATTGATGGTCAGACAGAGAGAACCATCCAGTCTTTGGAAGATCTTCTGAGAGCTTGTGTGCTTGAGCAGGGAGGTGCGTGGGATACACATCTCCCACTGATTGAGTTTACTTATAATAACAGCTATCATTCGAGCATAGGGATAGCTCCTTTTGAGGCACTGTATGGGCGGAGGTGTAGAACTCCTTTGTGTTGGCACGAGTCCGGTGAGAGTGTCGTTCTTGGACCAGAGTTGGTTAGGGAGACTACGGAGAAAGTGAAAATGATCAGGGGGAAAATGAAAGAGTCTCAGAGTCGGCAGAAAAGTTACCATGATCGGAGGAGAAAGGACTTGGGATTTCAGGCTGGTGAGCATGTGTTCTTGAGGGTCACGCCTATGACTGGTGTGGGGCGTGCTCTGAAGGCAAAGAAGTTAACTCCAAGGTTTATTGTGTAACATCCCTAATTTCGTTAATTTCAAATTAAGAAATTAACGAGTGATTTATTACTCGAATAGGTAATAAATCAAGTCACGAATATGAGGTTGTGACGAAAACAATTTATAATTGCCGGAGACAATAATTTAAATGCATAAACTGAGTGGAAATTAGTACTCTAAGGGTATTTTAGGATTTATACGACTTCCGTTAAATGATCTCCGAGACACAAAAAGTATCCAAAATACTCTCTCATTCCACACTTGTGATAAAATAAGAATAGAATAAAAGAAAGAAGAGAAAAGAAAGATAGAAAGAGAAACAGAGAGAAAGAAAGAAAAAGAAATCGAGAGAGAGAGTGAAAGAAGAGAAACCGAGAGGAGAGAGAGAAAGAAGGAGGCGAAGGGAAGGAAAGAGAAGGAGGAGATCTCCATGGATCTCCAATGTTAGTAAGTAATTTCTACTCCATTCCACTCCATTTTCAATTCTCTTTCCAATGGTGTAAATTTTATTGCTTGATTTCTCCTCAATCTCATTTTACCATTGGTGACATTTCAAGCTTAAGGTTGATGATAATGGAAGTTTTGGTAAATTGGAAGCTAATCTAAGGTTCAAAGAAGTTCAAAATCTTGATTTGGAAGCTTAGAGTATTACCCCCTTGTTTCTAGTTCGTGGGACAAGAAAGGGTGTGTGTTTGATTTGTTGGTTTCGGTTTTGGAACGGACCGGAGCGCGTTCGTGGTTTTTGGAACGATTGCATTTCGAGGAGCTTCGGTTTGGTGTGATTTTCATCACACGAGGTGAGTTTTACTCACGTTAGGGAATTTTAAAATGTGTTTATGTGTTATGTTTAAACGGTTTTCGAAATTTGGAGTTTCGTAAATTTTCGAGTCAAAAACGGTATTTTGCGTAAATTACGTGTATTTGAAACATAGAAACGAAACAATATGATTTTGATTGTTGAATTGTATTGCACGGATTTGGAATATCTCGTCTTTTGTAGCGTGCGTGGTTGAATTGGATTGAAATACGATTTGGGATCGATCGGAGAAACGAAAGCGGGCGGAATTGGGCCCTAAGTTGAGAAGTTCCTATGTTCCCAATCCCCGATGTTTCGTTTCGACGCTCCGTTCGGCTTCAAACTTCTTTTAAATCCTTTTCTGACCACCCGTAGCATATATGGATGTGTTTTAAGCCGTTTGGTTAACTTTACAAATTTTTGAAAACCGGGACTTAGACCACGAGTGAGAACTATTGTTTTATAAACCAAAAACTGTATCCGGGTGGTTCTTTTTCGGTGATTATTTTATTTGGGATGTCCAGTATTACGAGAGGAAACTCTGCGAATTTTCGTTAGAAAGTTTTATGCAAATATAAAGTGGTTTTGAAATAACGAATAATGCTATGATTGAGTTATGTTTGGTATATGAATTATAGTGTATGTGTAAATGGCCCTATGTGGGTGTGATATAAAAATTATATCGAAGTCGGGTGACGACACTGTTGTATTAGCATACTAGGCGGGAGGTCATATGCCCCTAACCTAGGCCCCATAAAATAATTTCCATGTGTTGGAAAGGGGTTCAGGGGTTAGCATTGTGTATGCAGTCGGTGTTATGCTATGAATTTACTGGGATTTGCATTGTGTATGCGATCGGTGATTAGCTTGTGTGTGTGCGATTGATGGTTATGCTTGTGTGTGCAATTGATTATGTGCGTGGTTTATTAGTTAAACCACGAAGTAAATAAATGTTTTTATAAATGGACCGAGTGATAGGTAAGGGTCGCGGTAAGACTCACCGAGATATGTTATCTCACCCTATCATATGTTGTTGTTTTCGGATAAGCGAGGAAAGAAGAAGGTCGTATGGTACGAGTAGGTGGCATGCTCGAATAGAAGATTAAAGATTTAGTCTTCCTTACGTCTTTAGGTTTTCCTTGTTATTTTTGTATCGATTTATAACTTAAATTTGTTTAAGTTATTTATTGGTTTTTCTGCTATTCTTGTAAGGATTGTAAATCTAAGCAAGGAAATTTATACTACGATGTAAGCTAATTTGTATGTTTTGGTATTTCTATTGTTTAGAAATACTAGGGTGTTACATTTTGGTATCAGAGCGGTTCGACCTAGTCGGACGTAGAGACCTTGTGGTCAAGAGGTTAGATTGTGTCAGCTAGGGACTTAGACAATTAAATGTCAGAACCTTTCAGTATATTATGTGAAGTATTGAGTCAGGATCCACTCAATGTTTCATGTGAGTTACTGAGAATGATGACAGTTAGTTGCCTCGGCCCCGAAAATGTCCAAACCCTACACCATAGAAATTCTGGCCTTCTCAGTTTATCAGAGCACGCAGCGGAAGCAAAGGGCTACAGTTGGTGTTCTGAAGTAAGCAGTGGGCAGCCAAATTGGTTCGAGAAAACCGTGGGCGAATGTTCAGTTAGTGAACTAAGTGCAATTGTAGAATTGCAGTGGAAGTTATTGTAGGTCCTACAGGGAACTACAATTAAGAGAAGCCTTTAGGCAGTAATAATGACCGTATTGTAAGACCGATTAAGGTTAACTGGCACCCCGAGATCCTGACCGTTGATTAGTCAGTCTAGCAGTTATGGAAACATTATTTCATAGTTAACATTACCTTATGGTTAGAATAAACCCCAACTTAGATCGCAGTTAGAGACATTCTCCGGATAGCTGCGAGTCTTGACCATGTTCTTTTCCTCAAAGCCGCCTTATGAAATGCTATGAAGACGATATATTAAGCTGTAGTGCAATCTCAGTATTGGCTACAGAACCCAATGCTGATAGAATTAGTTCTGATCACGGTTTCAGAACCAAGTCTCCATCAAGAGGAGATCAGTAGGTGACTTTGATGGTGACATGTACTGGGATTCAAACATTTTCCCGCTATGGCAATATTTCGGAAAGAGTGATTATTGGATTGAAAGACCTGCACCTATATGGAATTCTAATGTTAAACTTTCAGAAGAGGAACTTGAGGAATATCTTTTTAATCTATTCACAAAACTTGTTTCCAATCAAGTTATGCAATGGTATTATGTGATTCTAAGAAATGACTGCTATGATAAGGTAAATGAGATGTCACATGTGAGGAAAATATATTCAAGCCGATTGATATATATATATATATTTCGAGAAAGCTAGTCTCGGTATGTGAGAAAATTTCGATAGTTCACCAACTTGTTTTATTTACAACTTCTAATCAGGAACTCCGATTCTTATGTTAGGGATGCGTTGGAAAGCTAACGAAAATGTCTACACATCCGAGTAGTTTGTGAATCAGTTGTTCAGTGGTATTCTGAACTGTATCTCTGTATTATCCCAAGTTGTTTGGTACTAAAGCGGTTGTAGGACATAAACCTATTATAGGCTTGGGAATTGGAAAGAGAACTTCCAAATAGATTAAGATGAGATTCCTAAACACTGTTTTAGGATGATACTCATTATAGTTTCCCAATGGATTTATTCCCGGACACGGTTGTTAGTAGCTATAGCTTTTCCACGATCGGTGGAGCTTCCAAAAGCGAACGATTATGTGGTATGTCACGATATATCCAAGGGTGGAACTTTCAATCTCTTAAAGTGTTATTGTTCTATAGTAAGGCGGAATTAAGTGACGTGAGACACCTTACTTATTGTTAAGCAAGACATGTTCCATACCAAATGGATACGTTAAAGAGGTTATGATTATGTTTGAGCGTGTGTGGTCTTTGGAGAGTTGTGGGACCAAAGGAATGACTAAAGTGGTGAGAATTGTTCTCGGAATCAACGTTGGAAGCATCATCTTGTGCCCGTTTGATTCCGTAGTAGAAGAATCCTTCTATTTTGATTATTTCTTTGATGATTATAATAAGCTGGTTTGACTTCGTGATGAATCCAAACATAACCGTTCCGCTTAGAGAAAGTCCTACTTAGCTAGGAAAGCGGTTATGTATCAAGCGAGGATCTATGTGGTTAGATTCTTTTATGCTTGAATATTTGAGTATTAGACTCCATTCAAGAGAATGGTTGGCTTTAGAAAAGTTGTTTGACCTATGATCCATACCTTAGTTAATGACCCACAAGGACTATGATGATGAAGTCTCTTGAAGTATATAATAGTTATAACAGAAACTGTATGGTGCTCCAAATTTGAAGAAGAGTACGAGGAATATTTGTGATATTCTAACGAAGCTTTAGCTAGAGATAATGTAATTTAAGACTATGCTATTCCAAACAGATCAGTCAAGAAATGTTGTTTTGATTGGAAGGTAGTTAGTTCGGCAATCACTCGTCTATATTCAATGAAATAAAGTCAAAGGACTTTGATCTGTAATCCATTGGTAATGCATGAAATTTTTGGTTCACAAGTTACATTAGCAACTACCGTGATTAGTTACTGAGTTAGTAACATTGGTATAATATTATTAATGGTCCCTAATCTAAAGAACATTTTGATATTTGGGATGGGTACATCCTTGTATCACTAGTGTTGATGGAATCCAAGTGAATGGATAATAGACTCAGTTCAATAAAATGGTTAGTTTTGGAATAGTCATCTGATTTCCAGGTTCTGAAAGGCCGTCCATGTGTGTGAAAATATCCGGATTTCGGAATCAAGTTTCGAAGATCGAGTCACGAGGTGAAAATACGTCTCATTAGTATGTCGGGTTAACAAAGAAACAAACTCCTATGGGTAAGTGGGAAGATTATTTCATATTCAAATGTTTCCCAAAGAAAATTTTTACAAAACCGTTACCCATTTGTGAGATAGTCATGAACTCATTAGTGACTGAGTTTAACCCGAAGTTCTAATAGTACGGTATCCCATAAAATCGGAACATGATATTACCTAGTTTTCCCACAAGTTGGGGTGCTCCTGTGTTACTTGTTGGAAAGAAAAGATGGGAGCAGGAGGTCGGGTATAAATTACCTCCAGTTGGATAAAGTTATGGTTAAGAATAAGAATCTATGCTTAGGTTGTTTAGCTTCAAGGTGAAGCAGTGATTTCAAATTGTGGTCTAAAGTCGGGTTATTTTTAATTAAAAGTTAGGACTTAGATATTCCGAAGATAGTTATCCATACTAGATATGGACATTACGAGTGAGTGATGCTCTTTGGTCTAACTAATGTTCCTACGGTATTCATGGATTACATGAACCGAGTTTTTCACCCGTATTTAGACTAGTTGTTGAAATTTTCACCGATAACATCTTAGTATACATTAAGACCACTATAGAATATGAGTGACGTCTCTGCGTTGTTCTGAATCGCAGAGGAGAAGCGATAGGCTAAACCTTAGAAGTATGAATTATGAGTTTCTGTAGTGAAATTTTGGGAACATGTGGTCTCCGATGCATGATGTGTGATAAATTCTAGTAAAGGTGAAGCTGTAACGAATTGGGAATTGTCGTTTTCAGTTACCAAAGTAAGGAGTTATGAGGACTGATTGATTTGTATGGTAAGTTTATCGGAAGAATTCTCACAATAGTTCTTCCACTCGTTCGGTTAACTTGAAAAGGTCGGCCGTTTGGATGAGATTTCGATTGTGAGGAATATTTCTAGAATTGTAAGAGGGATTGATTTCTGCTTCAATCCTTATTCTTCTAAATCCGTCCCTGAGTTTTTTTTCTTACATCTACTGTTCTACGCTTTGGGAAGGGTTTAGTATGTGTTTGATGCTGAATCAACAAGTAGCAGTTTATGTATTCACGCAAGAGAAGCCTCATGGAAAGGATTTCTCCAACTCATGATTTGAAATGGATAACTAAGGTGTATGCATTGAGAACTGAAGATAGCTCTGAGTCGACAAAAAGAGTTATGTTGACAAAAGGAGTAGACCACGAGAGTTGGATCGATGATCTGTATTGTAAGAGTTACATCAACCATTATTACTAGGTAGAGTATTGCCGCGAAGAACTCGATTCTCGAGTGTATTGTGCTAGTGGAGTGTTGTATAGTTTTATCTTGGGCATTGTTCAATTTAAATGAAGTGTTTCTTGTATCCTAATTGAGGAAAGATCTTCTAATCCCGACCAAGCTGTGGAGTTAGAAACGATCGATCTTTGACTAATTCGTCATTTCACCAATCCAAGTCATATCTTAGGTCTGAAGAGAAAATGCTTTGGGACGAGAACAATTACAATTGCTTGAGGAGTTGTAATCGTTTTTGGTTCGGGGAAGCTATTTGGGAATTGGAGGACGATATGCGGACTAGATATCCGTATATATACTCTTGAGGTATGTTTGTCAAATTTTGAGGACAAAATTTTTCAAGTTCAGTGATTGTAACATCACTAATTTCGTTAATTTCAAATTAAGAAATTAACGAGTGATTTATTACTCGAATAGGTAATAAATCAAGTCACGGATATGAGGTTGTGGCGAAAACAATTTATAATTGCCGGAGACAATAATTTAAATGCATAAACCGAGTGGAAATTAGTACTCTAAGGGTATTTTAGGATTTATACGACTTAGTTAAATGATCTCAGAGACACAAAAAGTATCCAAAATACTCTCTCATTCCACACTTGTGATAAAATAAGAATAGAATAAAAGAAAGAAGAGAAAAGAAAGATAGAAAGAGAAAGCAGAGAGAAAGAAAGAAAAAGAAATCGAGAGAGAGAGAGAGTGAAAGAAGAGAAACCGAGAGGAGAAGAGAAAGAAGGAGGCGAAGGGAAGGAAAAGAGAAGGAGGAGATCTCCATGGATCTCCAATGTTAGTAAGTAATTTCTACTCCATTCCACTCCATTTTCAATTCTCTTTCCAATGGTGTAAATTTTATTGCTTGATTTCTCCTCAATCTCATTTTACCATTGGTGACATTTCAAGCTTAAGGTTGATGATAATGGAAGTTTTGGTAAATTGGAAGCTAATCTAAGGTTCAAAGAAGTTCAAAATCTTGATTTGGAAGCTTAGGAGTATTACCCCCTTGTTTCTAGTTAGGTGTGGGACGATAAAGGGTGTGTGTTTGATTTGTTGGTTTCGGTTTGGAACGGACCGGAGCGCGTTCGTGGTTTTGGAGCGATTGCATTTCGAGGAGCTTCGGTTTGGTGTGATTTTCATCACACGAGGTGAGTTTTACTCACGTTAGGGAATTTTAAAATGTGTTTATGTGTTATGTTTAAACGGTTTTCGAAATTTGGAGTTTCGTAAATTTTCGAGTCAAAAACGGTATTTTGCGAAATTACGTGTATTTGAAACATAGAACGAAACAATATGATTTTGATTGTTGAATTGTATTGCACGATTTGGAATATACGTCTTTGTAGGTATGCGTGGTTGAATTGGATTGAAATACGGTTTGGGATCGATCGGAGAAGCGAAGCGGAAGCGGAATTGGGCCCTAAGTTGAGAAGTTCCTATGTTCCCAATCCCCGATGTTTCGTTTCGACGCTCCGTTCGCTTCAAACTTCTTTTAAATCCTTTTCGACCACCGTAGTAGCATATATGGATGTGTTTTAAGCCGTTTGGTTAACTTTACAAATTTTTTTTGGCAGGACTTAGACCACAGTGAGAACTATTGTTTTATAAACCAAAAATGCGTATGCGGGTGGTTCTTTTTCGTGTGATTATTTTATTTCGGGATGTCCAGTATTACGAGAGGAAACTCTGCGAATTTTCGTTAGAAAGTTTTATGCAAATATAAAGTGGTTTTGAAATAACGAATAATGCTATGATTGAGTTATGTTTGGTATATGAATTATACAGTGTATGTGTAAATGGCCCTATGTGGGTGTGATATAAAAATTATATCGAGTCGGGGTGACGACACTGTTGTATTAGCATACTAGGCGGGAGGTCATATGCCCACAACCTAGGCCCCATAAAATAATTTCCATGTGTTGGAAAGGGGTTCACAGGGGTTAGCATTGTGTATGCAGTCGGTGTTATGCTATGAATTTACTGGGATTTGCATTGTGTATGCGATCGGTGATTAGCACTTGTGTGTGCGATTGATGGTTAGCACTTGTGTGTGCAATTGATTATGTGCGTGGTTTATTAGTTAAACCACGAAGTAAATAAATGTTTTTATAAATGGACCGAGTGATAGGTAAGGGTCGCGGTAAGACTCATCGAGATATGTTATCTCACCCTATCATATGTTGTTGTTTTCGGATAAGCAGGGAAAGAAGAAGGTCGTATGGCACGAGTAGGTGGCATGCTCGAATAGAAGATTAAAGATTTAGTCTTCCTACATGTCTTTAGGTTTTCCTTGTTATTTTTGTATCGATTTATAACTTAAATTTGTTTAAGTTATTTATTGGTTTTTTCTGCTATTCTTGTAAGGATTGTAAATCTAAGCAAGGAAATTTATACTCTGATGTAAGCTAATTTGTATGTTTTGGTATTTCTATTGTTTAGAAATACTAGGGTGTTACATATTGGACCGTACCAAATCACTGAGAGGGTTGGAAAGGTTGCTTATAGGGTGGCCTTGCCACCTAATCTTTCGAACTTGCACGATGTCTTCCACGTGTCACAGCTTCGGAAGTATATTCCAGACCCGTCTCATGTGATTCACATGGATGATGTGGAGGTACGTGAGAACCTCACTGTGGAGACTATGCCAGTGAGGATTGATGATAGAGAAGTGAAGGTGTTGAGAGGGAAAGACATTGCCTTAGTCAAGGTAGTTTGGTTGGGAGCTGCTGGTGAGAGCATGACTTGGGAGCTGGAGAGCAGGATGCGAGAGTCGTATCCGGAGTTGTTTGGACCAGGTATGTTTTCGAGGACGAAAAATCTTAAGTGGGGGAGAGTTGTAACACCTCGGTAAATAATTGAATTAAATCATTTAATTGAATTATTGATTTTATTGGAAACGTGATTAAATTAATTAAAATGATGGGCGTGGTTCAGGAAGTGGAACGAGTATTGGAGGTAATGTTGGCAACTCGGGGGTGGTGAAGAATGGCCCAGGAAGCCCAAGCCCAATAGCTAGGCGCTCCTGAGACTCCTGAAGCTAAGGGGTTAGGGTTGGCGCCTCACTCCTTGCATCAGAGAAAGAAAACAAAACCTGAGAGAGTGAGAAGAGAGAGCTCAGCGCTAAGAAGAAGAGGAAGGAAGGAATCGTCGTTAGGTAAGAGCTCTCAATCGTTCATTATCGTTTTCTCTCCTTTTTCCTAATGATGTAGCCTTAATCTCTAATTTCCGTGGTGTTGGTGTTTTCATCGATCTTAGAGGAGGAGATCGCGAATTGTCAAGGGAGAAGGAGAAGATCGTTCGATTGAGTTGCTGTAGTTTTGCGTACGTGTTCTCGTTCATATTCCGGAGCGTTCATATTAAAGGTAAGGGTGAGCGTTTTGGTTTAACATAATTGGGTATGTGGTGGGTTTGTGGGGTTTTGATGTCGTTGAAATATGAATTGATGATTCTTGATGTTGTTGATGAATTTTTGATGTTCATTGCTGAATTTTGATGTTGTTGTGAGATGATTTGATGATTTTTGGATGTTGTTGATGAATTGGATTTGTTGAAGAGCTTTGAGGTTGTCTTGCTGAATTTGATGTTGACTTGCTGAAAATGATGTTGTTTGATGTATGTGATTGATTGAGTTGCCTGGGTGATTCTGAACTATTGTGTTGGTAATTGTGATTCGTAAACAGATATAAGAATCGAGTAATTTTTCCCAAAGTGAAGCTTAAGAATCGATTCTGGGCTCTATACAGAAGCCAGAAATCGATTCTTCCCCCTTTAGACATATGAGCAAGAAATCGATTCCCTCTTTAGAAAATGGAAGCAAGAAATCGATTTCCCACTTCAATAGGGAAGTAAGGAATCGATTTCCCACTTCAAAGGGAAGTAAGAATCGATTTCCCACTCAAAAAAGGGAAGTGAGGAATCGATTTCCCACTTCAAAATGGAAGTAAGGAATCGATTTCCCACTTCAAAGTGGAAGCAAGGAATCGATTCCCCTTTAAAATAAAAACAAGGAATCGATTTCCCATATTAAAAATGAAAGGTATGAATCAATTCCTCTTTTGAAAACAAGTAGCTATAAATCGATTACTCTTTTGAACGTCCTAGGTGTTCTTCCCGAATTGAAACGTGACGATCCTTAACAAAAAAAATTTGTGATGCTATGTAATATAAATGAGTCTCGGTGAACGGTTATACTACTAGTGTGCTAATTGACTATGGCTAGACTGTGGTTTACCACTAAGGTCAGAATTTCTTTCGCTGGTGTATTTACAAGGGCATCACTGAGAGTCTTGCAAAAGTGGCCAATGCCTGTTGCAAGTAGTATCAGTTACCTGAGTAATCCCATAGTCAATCAGTGCACTATTTTATAACACCCTAAGCTAAAAGATAACTGAAAATATGTATATGCTTAATGATGATGAGAAAAAGTATGACTGTGATGACGTGACTATATGATTTTGATGACGTGTTATTTAAGATTGTGATGTGAATGACGAATACACCCTACGAGTGTTTTATGATGACATGCCTTGAGTGGTTATTTGTTTTATAAAGATTATGAGTACTCTGAGTGAGTGTTGATTGAGTTGCACATGTGTTATAGAGTCTCATGGCATGTGCATACTATGACTAATATTGATGATGTTATGCCTTGAGTGGTTTTTCTTCTATGATGAAGATATGCCTTGAGTGGTTTTTAAAGATGATATGGTACCATCATGCATTATGCCCTGGTGGGGGTTGCACTTTCATACATAATTATAACTGTGAATTGTGCTGTTTGTGATTGGAGTTGTTGTTGTGTGACCATGAATTGGTGATGTTGATGATGCTATGTGATTGCCTGCTCTCATCCCTCTATTATGTATCTGATTATGTTCCATTGAAATTCTCACCCCTTCTGCTTGGAATGTTGCTCTATTGTGGCAACGCTGCAGGTACCCGCGAGTGAAGGACTTGCTGCCTTATTCTTTTAGTTTTTGGGATGTATTGTTGTGTCATTTCTCTCGACATCTTTGTAACACACGGGGCGTAGGTGGAGTTGGATAATTTGTTTGATAGTCGTATACTGATTTTTATTGTTACATTGAGACGTGTTTGAGAGTATTTGGTGAGTTGGTGTTTATGCCGCTGCGATTATGTTTTATGAGGATGGGATATTCCCTAACTGATGTTTGATTGCACAAATTTGAAGAGTGCATATTTGATGAGTTTTAAGGAAGCTGTAGCATTTCTTTTCTATCAATTAAAACAATTTTAATTTTTGAAAAAGAATTACTCTGATAAATGACACGTAATATAAGGGTAGAAAAGGGGTGTTACATCCATAGTTGATGTGGTTCTTGTACGTGACTTGGTGAGAATCAATTTCTACGGTTAATTCGAGGTAAGGGGAGTCTCACTCTATAATAGAGGATATAATAGGTTGTATAGGAGTCATAGGGTCTTTATTTGGTGTTATTTGATTGATTGATTGAATTTGATTGAGTGAATTTGATGAAATTGCATGAGAAATCGATTTAGGGCTTGGTGTTAGGGTTTATGTGCTTGATTTCGTGTTATTGTGCAATTTGATGTTTGAGATGTGAAATTGAAGGTGTTAAAATGATCATAGAGTGAATTTAAATGATATATGTGGGTTAGAATTGAGAAGAATTGATAATTGGGGAATTTTGAGGCATGGGGCGCCAAAATGCTAGGAAATATGCGCCCTGTGTCTCTTATGTGATGAGGCTATGGTGTTGTGTTCTGCTCTGGGCACCACTTTGCTGAGGAATTGGCGCCTGGGTTACTGTTCATGTGTTGGAATTGTGTCTGTGTGCAGGGTGTTGCTGCTTGGGCGCCAAGTTGCTGGGGAAATGGCGCCCAGTGCAATCGCTTTGAAGTCTTTGTGAGTGGGTGTTTCTTTGTGCAGGCGCCAGAATGTGGGTGCTTTGGCGCCTGGGGAGTGGAACTTTGTGTTTTAGGCACATTTTCCCGTGCCATATTTTGTATTCACCTGCCCAAATCCAATTTTAAGTGTTTTGGCTCGAGTGGTTTTCTGGTTACAGGTGTTATTTTACAAATGTCCTGGTGGGTGTGGTTTTGTGTGTGTAAAAGGGGTGGGTTGAGTGAAACTTACATTTCTGGGCATATTTCACCGTGCCATCTTTTGTATTTACCTGCCCAAAAGTATTTTTAAACATTTTGGCTCAAGTGGTTTTCTGGTTACAGGTGTTATTTTACAAATGTCCCGGTGGGTGTGGTTTTGTGTGTGTAAAAGGGGTGGGTTGAGTGAAACTCACATTTCTGGGCATATTTCACCGTGTCATATTTTGTATTTACCTGCCCAAAAACATTTTTAAACAATTTGGCTCGAGTGGTTTCTTGTGTTTATGTGTTAACTGAGAGATGTGCTAGAAGGTCTTGCTGTGGCGCTATAAGTATGCGCCTAGGGGGTAGTTTGAGTGGAACTTTGAGTTCTAGGCATATTTCACCGTGCCATATTTTGTATTTACCTGCCCAAAAGTATTTTTGAACATTTTGGCTCGGGTGGTTTTCCGTTTTCATGCGTTGTGTGCGCTGGGTCAAGTGATGGAATTGTGTCTTAGTTTGTGTCTGCAGCCTTTGCGCCTGCGGGCGCCAGTTGCTAGGAAAGTGGCGCCGATGGTGTGTTGCCCTGGGGCGCCAGATTCTTGAAGCCTCGGCGCTAGTCTTTGTGTTGCACGGGCGCGAGAATGTGGGGAAATTGGCGCCTAAGTCTTTCCAAATGCCTAAGTGTGTCTTTATTTTGGTTCTAGGTGACAGTTTGGTCCCTAGGTGACTATTTGGTCCCTAAGTGTGGAATTGGTCCTAAAAGGTGTTTTGGGTCCTTGAGTGAGGTTTAGTCCTCTAGATGAGATTAGTCCTTGGGACTTAATGGTGTTGAGTAGTGATTGAAATGGTTGAGGATGCCATGGGGACATGAGCCATGGGGGCTATCAATGAGATTAAGTGTGAAGTGAGAAATAATGTGTGACGTGATGTTGTAAATGTACTTGTGTGGTGTTCATAAGTCACATGCATACATTCGGCTGCGGTCGTAGAGTATAATGAGTAATGATGAAAGGTTGCATGATGCGGTGTTTATTTAATTTGCGGTCGTAGAGTATAATGAGTAATGATGAAATTTGCATGATGCGAGGAGAATGGTACCACATGCATAACTACATTGCATACATTCATATGAGCATATAAATGTTATTGAGTGATGACTGATATGATTGATTGTGCTGTGAACTATGACTGTATATATAGCCCATTATCACTTTTATTATATAGTTCGAGACTCACCCTTTCTGTTGTTGTTTACCACAGGTAGTCATGAGTGAAGGCTTGTCACCTTCATTATTCCCCGAGTCGGTCTGCTCTGATACGTAGCACCTAGGGGATGGGGTTATGAACTTTAGTTTGATTTGTTTTGCTCATTATGGAGCTAATATGTATTGTTTTGAGACTATCGAGTTAACTATTGAGATTATGATTTATCTTCCGCTGTGTTATGTGAAATTACATTCCCACGAGTTTATTTTACGGTGTTACGTATTGAAACTGCTATTATGAGCTGAGATGATTTTTGAGTGATTTTAAAGAGATAAGTGTAGCATCCCATTGGATGATTTTAATTGAGAAATGAATTTTTATACTCTGATTTTGATTTAAATTACCGGGTAGAAATGGGGTGTTACATTAGTGGTATCGAGCAAAAGTTCGGTCTGTGTCCAGGCCAAGTGTGTCTGCATTTGTCATATTGTGCATGACAACTAGGTGTCTTAAATTAGTTACGAGTGGTTGTTTATCTTTGCGGTGCTAGGTTGATATGGCCGGGAGGATGGACATTTGCTTTTCTTTGAGGCCATGCGAGCTATAAGCAGTTGTGGGTACCAGCAGAATCTTTGAGACCCGTAGTCTGGCCACCTTTAAGAGAGAGGACCCTCCTACCTTCAAGGGGAGGTATAACCCAGATGGTGCACTGGCTTGGCTGAAAGAGATTGAGAGGATCTTCCGAGTAATTGGCTGCAATGATGAGCAGAAAGTCAGGTATGGTACTCATACCCTATCTGAAGAGGCTGATGACTGGTGGTTGGAGACCAGTGAGAGGTTAAAGGCTGCCCATGAGGAGGTTACTTGGGCTGTGTTCAGGAGGGAGTTCCTAAGAAAGTATTTTCCGGAGGATGTCAGAGGACAGAAAGAAATAGAGTTCCTTGAGCTGAAGCAGGGTAGTATGACAGTCACAGAGTATGCTGCTAAGTTTGCTGACCATGCTAAGTTCTACCCACACTACTCTGAGGCTGGGGCTAAATTCTCAAAGTGCATAAATTTTGAGAATGGTTTGAGAGCTGATATCAAGCAGGCTGTAGGGTATCAGAAGATCAGAGTGTTCGCTGATCTGGTTGACTGCTGCAGAATCTATGAGGCTGATAGCAATGCCCGTGCTAGACTTATGAGAGATCAGAAGAGTAAGTTTCAGAGCAGGGGTAAACCATATGAGACATCTGCTGGCAAGGGTAAACAAAGGTATGCTGGTAATAGTAGGTATGCCGGTGGTAGTAGGTTTGCTGAGGGCAAGAAGCCCAGTGGGGGAGATGCCCCATCGGATATTGTGTGTTTCAGGTGTGGCAAGCCGGGTCACAAGAGTTTTGGGTGCAAGGTTGAGGTGAGGAAATGTTACAAGTGTGGGAAAGATGGTCACATGGCGTCTGAGTGTGATCGCAAGGAAGCTGTGTGTTTCAACTGTGGTGAAGCTGGTCACTTTAGCTCCAAGTGCACTAAGCCTAAGAAGGAGAGGTCCACTGGGAGAGTTTTTGCATTGGCAGGTTCAAAGGGACCTAATGACATCAGAGGTACTTGCTTTATCTATGGTACACCTTTAGTTGCTATTGTTGACACGGGTGCTACGCACTCTTTTATTGCTTCTGTTTGTGCTGAAAAGTTGAATTTAGTTTTGTCTACTATGGAGAGAGGGATGGTTATCGACACTCCGGCTATGGGTTGATAACTACTTCTCTAATGTGTGCTAGGTGTCTCTGTCGGTCTTGGTGAGAGATTTTAGTTGATCTGATTTGTTTGCCTTTGGGTGGGTTGGATGTGATTCGGGTATGGATTGGTTAGTAGATAACCATGTACACATCAAACTGTTTCAACAAGTCTGTTAACTTCCTCCCTCCAGAAGAGGAAGAATGCATTTCTTGTCACGATCGATTTGCGTGGGGGCAATGAAAGAGGGTGGTCAAGCTGTTTGCTTGGATGGCGTCTATGTCTGCTGAGAACCAAGCTGTGGTTGATGGGTTGCAGGTGGTGTGTGAGTTCCCTGAAGTGTTTCCTGATGAGATTCCTAGTGTGCCACCAGAGAGGGAAGTTGAGTTTGGAATTGAGCTTGTGCCTGGTACTAGGCCTGTGTCTATGGCACCGTACCGGATGTCAGCTTCTGAGTTGTCGGAACTAAAGAAGCAGTTGGAAGAGCTACTTGAAAAGAAGTTTGTGAGGCCTAGTGTGTCACCATGGGGAGCTCCAGTTTTGTTGGTTAAGAAGAAAGACGGGAGTATGCGTCTGTGCGTAGATTACAGACAACTGAACAAGGTAACTATCAAGAATAAGTATCCTCTCCCGAGGATAGATGATCTGATGGATCAGCTAGTGGGTGCTAAAGTGTTTAGCAAGATTGACTTGAGGTCCGGGTATCACCAGATTAAGGTGAAGGATGAAGACATCCAGAAGACAGCGTTCAGGACGAGGTATGGGCATTATGAGTACTCTGTAATGCCGTTTGGTGTCACAAATGCACCAGGGGTGTTTATGGAGTACATGAACCGGATCTTTCATAGCTACTTGGATCGGTTTGTGGTTGTGTTTATCGATGATATTCTGGTGCACTCAAAATCTGAGGAAGAGCATGCAGGGCACTTGAGATTGGTGCTAGAGGTCTTGAAAGAGAAGAAGTTGTATGCTAAGTTATCCAAATGTGAGTTCTGGTTGCGTGAGGTGAGTTTCTTGGGTCACATTATTTCTGGTGATGGTATCGCTGTGGACCCAGCCAAGGTTGATGCAGTGTTACAGTGGGAGAGCCCAAAGTCTGTGACCGAGATCAGGAGTTTCTTGGGGTTGGCTGGTTACTACAGGAGGTTTATTGAAGGGTTCTCTAAGTTAGCCCTTCCGTTGACTCAATTGACCTGTAAGGGAAGAGCCTTTGTGTGGGATGCAAAGTGTGAAGAGAGCTTCCAAGAGTTAAAGAGAAGGTTGACCACGTCTCCAGTGTTAGTGTTACCTCTGCCGGAGCAACCTTTTGTTGTATACTGTGACGCTTCCAAGATGGGTTTGGGAGGTGTACTTATGCAGGATGGGAAGGTAGTTGCGTATGCGTCCCGACAGTTGAGGACACATGAGAAGAACTATCCTACTCATGATCTAGAGTTGGCTGCTATTGTTTTTGTGCTGAAGATTTGGAGGCACTATCTCTATGGTACCAGATTCGAGGTGTTCAGTGATCACAAGAGTCTGAAGTACTTGTTTGACCAGAAGGAGCTGAATATGAGGCAGAGGCGTTGGCTAGAGCTGCTGAAGGATTATGATTTAGGCTTGAACTATCACCCCGGCAAAGCTAATGTCGTGGCTGATGCTTTAAGTCGGAAAACTTTACATATGTCAGCTATGCTGGTGAGGGAATTGGAGTTGATTGAGCAATTCCGTGATTTGAGTCTGGTTTGCGAAGTGACACCCCAGAGTGTCAGATTGGGTATGCTGAGGATTGGGAATGACTTCTTGGTTAGTATCAGAGACGCCCAGAAGTTGGATGTGAAACTGGTTGACTTGTTGGTAGCTGGTGATCAGGCTGTGGATGGGGATTACAGGGTGGATTCCCAGGGTTTGTTGAGATTCAGGGACAGAATCTGTGTTCCTGATGATGCTGAGTTGAAGAAAATGATACTTGAGGAGAGCCATAGGAGCAAGTTGAGCATTCATCCAAGGTGCTACTAAGATGTATCATGATCTCAAGAAAGCGCTCAGTGGCCTGGTATGAAGAGAGATGTTGCGCAGATTTGTATATGCGTGTTTGACTTGCCGAGAAGTCAAAGATTGAGCATCGAAGCTCTCATGGGGTTGATGCAACCTTTAGAGATTCGGAATGGAAGTGGGACAAGCATCTCCATGGACTTTGTGGTGGGTTGCCAAACAACGTGAGAGGGTTTGACACTATTTGGGTGATTGTGGATAGGCTAACCAAGTCTGCCCATTTTATTCCTATCAACATCACCTATCCTGTGCCAAAGTTGGCTAGAATTTATATCCAGGTGATTGTGAAACTACATGGGGTTCCGAAGAGTATTGTGTCGGACAGAGACCCGAGGTTTACATCTGAGTTTTGGGGAAGCTTGCAGGAGGCATTGGGGTCTAGGCTGAGGTTGAGTTCGGCTTATCACCCTCAGACTGATGGTCAGACAGAGAGAACCATCCAGTCTCTGGATGATCTTCTGAGAGCTTGTGTGCTTGAGCAGGGAGGTGCGTGGGATACACATCTCCCACTGATTGAGTTTACTTATAATAACAGCTATCATTCGAGCATAGGGATGGCTCCTTTTGAGGCACTGTATGGGCGGAGGTGTAGGACTCCTTTGTGTTGGCACGAGTCCGGTGAGAGTGTTGTTCTTGGACCAGAGTTGGTTAGGGAGACTACGGAGAAAGTGAAAATGATCAGGGAGAAAATGAAAGAGTCTCAGAGTCGGCAGAAAAGTTACCACGATCGGAGGAGAAAGGACTTGGAGTTTCAGGCTGGTGAGCATGTGTTCTTGAGGGTCACGCCTATGACTGGTGTGGGGCGTGCTCTGAAGGCAAAGAAGTTAACTCCAAGGTTTATTGGACCGTACCAAATCACTGAGAGGGTTGGAAAGGTTGCTTATAGGGTGGCTTTGCCACCTAATCTTTCGAACTTGCACGATGTCTTCCACGTGTCACAGCTTCGGAAGTATATTCCAGACCCGTCTCATGTGATTCACATGGATGATGTGGAGGTACGTGAGAACCTCACGGTGGAGACTATGCCAGTGAGGATTGATGATAGAGAAGTAAAGGTGTTGAGAGGAAAAGACATTGCCTTGGTCAAGGTAGTGTGGTTGGGAGCTGTTGGTGAGAGTATGACTTGGGAGCTGGAGAGCAGGATGCGGGAGTCTTATCCAGAACTGTTTGACTCAAGTATGAATTTCGAGGACGAAATTTCCTAAGTGGGGGAGAGTTGTAACACCCTGAATGATTTAATTAAGCAATTGATTAAATTATTTAAAGTGTTACACTGTTTTAATTATAATAGAATATAAAATAGTGTTTATAATTTAGTAATTTATTTTAATTGAAGGGGATGGTGGAAGAAATGGAGAGGGGGTGTAAAAAGGGCCCAAGGTGCGCTTGGCCCAATGTACATATACCCAAATTTGGAATTTGCTCTCATTGTGAGAGGAAAGAAAGAAAACGAAAGAAAGGGAGAAGAGAAAAGAGGAATTCGGCGCAAACCCTAGGAGAAGAGGGAGAAAGCAAATCGCAAGGGAGAAAGGAGAAGAGGAAAGCTCCATAGTTCTTTGTGGTTCTTGTACGTGACTTGGTGAGAATCAATTTCTACAGTTAATTCGAGGTAAGGGAGTCTCACTCTATAATAGAGGATATAATAGGTTGTATAGGAGTCATAGGGTCTTTATTTGGTGTTATTTGATTGATTGATTGAATTTGATTGAGTGAATTTGATGAAATTGCATGAGAAATCGATTTAGGGCTTGGTGTTAGGGTTTATGTGCTTGATTTCGTGTTATTGTGCAATTTGATGTTTGAGATGTGAAATTGAAGGTGTTAAAATGATCATAGAGTGAATTTAAATGATATATGTGGGTTAGAATTGAGAAGAATTGATAATTGGGGAATTTTGAGGCATGGGGCGCCAAAATGCTAGGAAATATGCATACTGTGTCTTTGTGTGATGAGGCTATGGTGTTGTGTTCTTCATTGCAGGCACCACTTTCTTTGAGGAATTGGCGCTGGGGTTATTGTTCATGTGTTGGAATTGTGTGCGTGTGCGTGGTGTTCTTTGCTTGGCGCCAAGTTCTTTGGGAAATGGCGCCCAGTGCATCGCTTTTGAGTCTTTGTGAGTGGGTGTTTCTTTGTCTGGCGCGAGAATGTGGGTGCTTTGGCGCTGGGAGTGAAACTTTGTGTTTTAGGCACATTTTCCCGTGCCATATTTTGTATTCACCGCCCAAATCCAATTTTAAGTGTTTTGGCTCGAGTGGTTTTTCAGTTACTGGTGTTATTTTACAAATGTCCCGGTGGGTGTGGTTTTGTGTGTGTAAAAGGGGTGGGTTGAGTGAAACTTACATTTCTGGGCATATTTCACCGTGCCATCTTTTGTATTTACCTGCCCAAAAGTATTTTTAAACATTTTGGCTCAAGTGGTTTTCTGGTTACAGGTGTTATTTTACAAATGTCCCGGTGGGTGTGGTTTTGTGTGTGTAAAATGTAACACCCCATTTCTACCCGGTAATTTAAATCAAAAATCAGAGTGTACAAAAATCTTTTCTGATCATTTTCTAGTTTAGTGTGTTATAAAATAGTGGACTGGCTGACTATGGGATTACTTAGGTAACTGATACTACTTGCAACAGGCATTGGCCACTTTTGCAAGGCTCTCAGTGATGCCCTCGTAAATACACCAGCGAAAGAAATTCTAGCCTTAGTGGCGAACCACAGTTTAGCCATAGTCATTCAGCACACTAATAGTATAACATAAAGTAATACTCAATGAAATGGAGCGTCACAACTCTTTCTCTTAAACCAAAAACCAAATCGTAACACGAGAAGATAACTCATAGAAATATAGTTTCACATACTTCGTGTGGAAAACAATCAATGTCTCAACAAAGCATAATCCAGCAATATCAAAACAAATACATAAAGGCTCAACTAGGAGCAAAACAGCAACAACAGTCTAAACCCGACCCACAGGTGCTACGTGATCGAGCAGCACCGACTCGGGAGTAGTGAAGGTGGGAAGCCCTCACTCCCGACTACCTGTGGAAATGGCAACAGAAAGGGTGAGTCTCGAACTATATAATAAAGGTGATAATAAGCAATATATATAAGCATAGTGTACCAAGACTCAAACACACCAATCATTAATCAATAATATTCATGCACTAATGAGAATGTATGCAATGTCATCATGCATGTGGTACCATTGGCCCACCGGCCGCCCTCAGGCTTCACAATCATCATACAAGGCCCCCCGGCCGCCCGCAGGCTTCGTAATCACTTTATAAGGCCCCCCGGCCGCCCGCAGGCTTCACAAATCATATTATAAACACTACGACCGCAGCCAATGTATGCATGAGACTCCATGTACATCACAACATCATTTCAAACAATTCAATACACCCAATTCCTCTTACCTCGGTGTCAATCTCGTTTTATAGCCCTCCTGGCTTGGCCCACCGGCCCATGCCCCCATGGCATGCTCAATCACCTCATTATAAACCCTTAACACCATTATGTCCCACCGGACTATCCTCCTCTAGGGTACTCAGCCTTACTCAGGAACCTAAACCACCATTTAGGACCTTTTCTTCACTTAGGGACCATTTTGACACACCAAAATAATTTTAAGAACTTAGGAATTCAACAGCACAAGGTTTTGGAAAAAATCCCCACTGGAGGCGCACACACTGGCGCGCAGAAGAGAGGCGCGCAAGAAGGCGCGCGGATAGGTCGCTCTAACTCTCAAAGTTTCTGTCCTCCTGTGAGAGGTGTGCGCACGAGGTTACTGTGAGACGCGCGCGCGCAAGATGGCGCGTGATCTTGATCAAGCCTTGGTTTTCTTGCACGTAAGTTTTGCGCAAGACGCGCGCAAGATGGCGCGCAAAGACACCATTTCGGCACACAGCAAAGACACGGTTAGCGCCCCACGTTGACCCACTCACCCAAAGACCTTCAAACCAAAAACCACCCGAGCAAAATGTTTAAAAATGAATTTGGGCGAGTAAACACAAAATTTGCATGATGAAATATGCCTAGAAAAGTAAGTTTCACTCCCAGGGCTCCAAAACACACCCAAAACGAGCCTCACGGGACATTTTCAAAAATACACTGCAATCGAGAAAACCACTCGAGCCAAAATGTTTAAAATTGAAAGTTGGCGGTGAATACAAAAGTTGCACGAGAAAATATGTTCGTAAATACAAGTTCACTCAGGGCTCCAAAATACCCACATTCGCGCGCCCAGACAAAGAACTCACTCACCCGGACATCAAGCTATGGTGACACAGCGCCATTCAGGCACCACAGGGGCAGCATTTGGCGCCTCACATCGGCACACCCACACCCAAAGACACAACAAGCGGTATTGTGGCGCCATTTTCCCAAAGAACTTGGCGCCTGGCGAGAACACACGCGAACACCTTCACGCACATGAACAAAGGTATTGTGGCGCCATTTTTCCAAAGCAATGTGGCGCGGGCGGCGTGAGCATTCTGCACAAACTCCAAATTCCACCGTGAGCGCATACGTGGCGCCAGAATCCTAGCATCTTGGCGCCCCAAACACCAAAACCCCAATTTTTCCAAAATCTTCCAAACCAATTCACCTAATAATCCTTCCAACACTCCTAATTGCATAATCAAACAACCAATTGCATATTCAAATCATCAATTAACATCAAAATCACCAATTCATACATTACAAAACCCTAACTCACACTTAAATCAATTTTCACCAACAATTTCATCAAATTCAAGAATCAATCAACATGCAATCATCAATTACTATCAAAACAGCCCCTATGACACATATAATACCCATTATCTCCTCTATTATAGAGTGAGACTCCCCTTACCTCGAATTAACCGTAGAAATTGATTTTCCTTGAGTCACGTGCAAAACCACAAAGAACAAATGAGCTCTCCTCTTCCCTTTGCAGTGCGATCCACTCCTCCCTCTTCTCACTCTCCTTGCGCCGTTTTCTCTCTTTCTTTTCTTTCTCTCTATTCGTTTCTTTTTTTTCTTTGGAGAATGGTGCGAATTACACCAACCCTAGGAGCCTAAGTCATTGGGCTTGGGCTCTTGGGTCGATACTTACCACCCCGGAATTATTGATACTTCTCCCTTTTCTTTTTAATTAAAACACCATCCTATTGTTTTATTATAACTACTCCATGAAACACCTAAGTAATTTAATTTAATAACTACTTAATTATTTTGGGGCGTTACAACTCTCCCCCACTTAGAACATTTTCGCCTCGAAAATCTAGTCAACCCCAGAAACACTACCAAATCTCTTCTTCATCTCTAACCGTCCTCCTCCAAAATCTATCGCACACTTGGCAGCAGACTAAACCCCCTCCCACTCACAAACTACAACCACCTAGACAACTAGTACTATCCACATTGCTGATCATTATTTCCTCGATTACCGGCGGTAAGTGATTGGGCGGCCGTCCCTCCTACTTATTCAGCCAGGTAACTCCAGAAATAATAACCAGACTCGTCACCTCCAAAACCCACCGACTTACTACGACAATTAATCATGGACATGGTTATGCTCTAACCGATTCATACCCGAGATTACATCTAACCTATTCAACGGCAGCAAGTAAGATTCACCACAAGGTCCTGTCGAAGATCGACAAGGGACACTGAGAACGCAACACACACAACCACATATCACAACCACAATCATAGTGCAGTCAAAACATCAAATGCGCACCATTCTCACTTGTCACAGGCTAGTTAGCTCATCACAATGATACCAAAGCATAGTCATACATCACATATTATAAAGAAGGTAGTGACAAGGACACACACATGGTTTACCCGCACATTTAGTTATTCGAATCCAAATAATTCTTTATACTCTTAAATTCGTCAATAGTAATTATTTCTTATTCAAATAGTAAAGCATCAAAATATTAACATAAGGTTAATTACTAACTCTAATCCCATTGCATTCCCTTTTAATGTGGCATACAATATTTCTGCACCCAAAATGTTACACTACTTGTTGGCTCTTTTACTCATTCCTCAAGGCAATGGCATTATTTTATATTCATAATTCAAATTTGAGACACGACAAACACACCAAAACAATTCGATTTAAACGATCTCTACAAAAATAATAATATTTAATCACACATGAAGATCATACCAGCATGTCACATAGGGTACTCAATTAACATCATTAACTTGGGAGTTCCATAAAGGCAAATGTGTAAGAACAATATCTACGATGATACCAATATTGTATCCAATCGTAAAATTTGTTTATTAGGGGTTCACAAACAATCTCATAACTCAGTTCATTTTCAACTTACAAAACCACGTAACATAATTAAGGAAGTAACAACCAAAATCAGACAATAAAATCAGTTGTAGACAATTAGAGTTCACAATTAGTTTAAGCATGCATTTATTCTAGTCACCTCTACAGTCATATTTCCTAAATTTCAATGAAACATAATTCCACCAATCAAACACTAAACATTTACATTTATTTAAACATGTGAAAAGAGGAGTAACTTGACTCGAATAGATTACAAAGGCAAAGAGAAACGGACTCCAAACACTTAACACCAAGCAGTCATACTCGAGAAGGAAATCAAAGTGTTCAAGTGTGCAACATCAAGAGTGTGGAACAATTCTTTACTATCGTCTAATTGAAAACTAGAAGGATACCTTTGTCATAGGACCTATACACTTCACAACTTCAATAGAATTAGAAATACCACCCAAAATGAGAGCCAACGGAAAAATTCTTTCATAAAACCAATTTTCAAATGTAACGAACTCACCGTCAATCCAACATGGTCAAATGATGATACCTATAGGTTTTTGGTTCCATAGAATAACAAGCTAATAAGGAGCCTATCCATTTTATGACGTATAGCTCAAAGCAGCTCAAAAATCTTTTTCTTTGGGTTAATAAAGAAGTAAGTGAGGCGCATTCTACCTAGCTTCGTAGAAGGGAAGATAAAGTACTTAACACTACAACTTTGATCAATTACCCATTGTCAAATAAAATTAAAACACGAGTACAAACATCGTTTTAATTTTAAGAACTCGCAGACTTCAAGTTATTGAAAAACAAAAGACGTTAGATTGTAGAAAAACAACACATTCTTATTTGAAGCGTAATGACCACTTTACGCACAATTAGAATTTGGCGCCTATACACCCGTGGGGATGCATAGGTTACATGCTTTCAAAACATTAATTTCCTTTCAAAACGTCTCAACCCATTGCGTTATCACTTAACCTTAGAAACCTCACATTTAATTTGGAAGACATCACGTTTAGTTTAGAGAAACATCTCGTTTTCAGGCTTAGAAAACATCACCTTTAAAGAGTGGAAAACATCACAATTTAATCGTAGAAAGCATCTCGTCTTAAGTTATATGACATCCCTTTTGTTTTTGAAAACATCGCATTTTAACTCGCATACAACTTCAAAACAACACCCTTACAACATAAAAGACAAATTTCTCTTACTCTAAAAAAACAAGACCGCAACTCTGAACAATATAATACAAAGACACTAGTCACTTTAAAAAAATAGAATAAATGACTTGAAACATCACAAATAGCACACCATTTATTTTAAATAGAATTGTAACCTTGATTTCTTTGAAAGCATCAAATCCGATTATCAACTCTATGAACCATTATCAATTCGATTCGATTCAATTTAATCATCACTTTATATTTTAGAAAATACACTCTTTTCTTTTAGAAAATACTACATTTCAAATGGGAAACATCACATTAAAATTGAATAGAACGGTATTTTAATTATAAGTAAACAATGAAGAAAGCAGCGGCCATAACACGCTACAACAAATGGCGCAAAAAAAGCAAAGAGATAAGAGTGGAAAACAAAGACACCTTTCAAAGATAAAAATAGCGCTTCATTTTGTGTAAAGCGGCCGTATAATTATTTTTTTGTTAAAAAATTGCAAAGACTCATACCCCAATTAAAGCGGCAGATAAAGACACCTAACTTATAAAAACAAAGACTTCATCTCCACAAAACCGCACTACACTTATTTCATAAAACAACAACTCATTCTATAAAAATAAACCGTAATCAAAGAACTCATTTGGTTGGCAAGCAATGACATTTTAAATTGACAAAACAATGGCATTTTTATTCTTTTCAAAGCAAGAACAAAGATACAATTTTTAGTCACTACACATAGCATCCTCTCAATTTATTTTCGATTTCGTTTATCATCTAAACACACCATTCAATCACCACATACAACTCAACATTCAATTTCAAGGTTCATACGACAAGAAGATTTTGAACAAAGCAATGAGAGACATGGTTCACGATCGGGAAACAAAGATAAAGACACACATTACCAAAGCAGGTATCTCCCCACCGGTTCTCTTACCATAAGCGATCTTGATCACTTTTTACTGCGGGAACATCACTACCACACAACCATTGGTTAGAACTAGCGGCAAAGACTCGATCGCCGACCGACACGACGACTTCGACAACTTGGTCGGAAGGACCGACCATTGCTCGATACCACTAATGTAACACCCCATTTCTACCCGGTAATTTAAATCAAAAATCGAGTGTACAAAAATCTTTTACGATCATTTTCTAGTTTAGTGTGTTATAAAATAGTGGACTGGTGACTATGGGATTACTTAGGTAATCGATACTACTTGCAATGAGGCATTGGCCACTTTTGCAAGGCTCTCGATGATGCCTCGTAAATACACCAAATGAAAGAAATTCTAGCCTTAGTGGCGAACCACGGTTTAGCCATAGTCATTCAAAGACACTAATAGTATAACATAAAGTAATACTCAATGAAATGGAGCGTCACAACTCTTTCTCTTAAACCAAAAACCAAATACGTAACACGTAAGATAACTCATAGAAATATAGTTTCACATCTTTGTGTGATGAAAACAATCAATGTCTCAACAAAGATAATCCAAAGCAATATCAAAACAAATACATAAAGGCTCAACTAGGAGCAAAGCAGTAACAACAACGGTCTAAACCCCGACCCCACAGGTGCTACGTATCGAGCGAGGCCAGACTCGGGAGTAGTGAAGGTGGGAAGCCCTCACTCCCGACTACCGTGGTAAATGACAATGAAAGGGTGAGTCTCGAACTATATAATAAAGGTGATAATAAGCAATATATATAAGCATAGTGTACAAAGACTCAAACACACCAATCATTAATCAATAATATTCATGCACTAATGAGAATGTATGCAATGTCATCATGCATGTGGTACCATTGGCCCACCACGCCTCGAGCTTCACAATCATCATACAAGAGCCCCGGCCGCCCGCGAGCTTCGTAATCACTTTATAAGGCCCCGACGCCCGCAGTTTCACAAATCATATTATAAACACTACGACCGCGAGCCAATGTATGCATGAGACTCCATGTACATCACAACATCATTTCAAACAATTCAATACACCCGATTCCTCTTACCTCGGTGTCAATCTCGTTTTATAGCCCTCCCGGCTTGGCCCACCGGCCCATGCCCCCATGGCATGCTCAATCACCTCATTATAAACCCTTAACACCATTATGTCCCACCGGACTATCCTCCTCTAGGGTACTCAGCCTTACTCAGGAACCTAAACCACCATTTAGGACCTTTTCTTCACTTAGGGACCATTTTGACACACCAAAATAATTTTAAGAACTTAGGAATTCAACAGCACAAGGTTTTGGAAAAAATCCCCACTGGAGGCGCACACACTGGCGCGCAGAAGAGAGGCGCGCAAGAAGGCGCGCGGATAGGTCGCTCTAACTCTCAAAGTTTCTGTCCTCCTGTGAGAGGTGTGCGCACGAGGTTACGCGCAGGGACGCGCGCGCAAGATGGCGCGCAGTCTTGATCAAGCCTTGGTTTTCTTGCGCGTAAGTTTGCGCGCACGCGCAAGATGGCGCGCAAAGACACCATTTCCGCACACGTGCAAAGACGGTTGGCGCCCACATTGACCAGCTCACCCAAAGACCTTCAAACCAAAAACCACCCGAGCCAAAAATGTTTAAAAATGAATTTGGCGAGTAAACACAAAATTTGGCACAGTGAAATATGCCTAGAAAAGTAAGTTTCACTCCCGGGCTCCAAAACACACCAAAAACGAGCCCTACGGGACATTTTCAAAAATACACCGCAATCGAGAAAACCACTCGAGCCAAAATGTTTAAAATTGAAAGTTGGCGGTGAATACAAAAGTTTGCACGAGAAAATATGTTGAAATACAAGTTCACTCACGGGCTCCAAAATACCCACATTGGCGCCCAGACAAAGAACTCACTCACCCTGACATCAAGCATAAAGTGACACAGCGCCATTCGGGCACCTGGGCAAAGCATTTGGCGCCTCACATCGGGCACACCCACACCCAAAGACACAAACAAGGCATTGTGGCGCCATTTTCCCAAAGAACTTGGCGCCTGGCGAACACACCGCACAGAACACCTTCACGCACATGAACAAGGCATGTGGCGCCATTTTCCCAAAGAATGTGGCGCCCTGGCGAGCATTCTGCACAAACTCCAAATTCCACCCGTGAACAAGCATACGTGGCGCGAGATCCTAGCATCTTGGCGCCCCAAACACCAAAACCCCAATTTTTCCAAAATCTTCCAAACCAATTCACCTAATAATCCTTCCAACACTCCTAATTGCATAATCAAACAACCAATTGCATATTCAAATCATCAATTAACATCAAAATCACCAATTCATACATTACAAAACCCTAACTCACACTTAAATCAATTTTCACCAACAATTTCATCAAATTCAAGAATCAATCAACATGCAATCATCAATTACTATCAAAACAGCCCCTATGACACATATAATACCCATTATCTCCTCTATTATAGAGTGAGACTCCCTTACCTCGAATTTAGTAGAAATTGATTTTCCTTGAGTCACGTGCAAAAACCACAGCAACAAATGAGCTCTCCTCTTCCCTTTGCTTGGTGCGATCCACTCCTCCCTCTTCTCACTCTCCTTGCGCCGTTTTCTCTCTTTCTTTTCTTTCTCTCTATTCGTTTCTTTTTTTTTCTTTGGAGAATGGTGCGAATTACACCAACCCAGGAGCCTAAGTCATTGGGCTTGGGCTCTGGGTCGATACTTACCACCCCTAATTATTGATACTTCTCCTTTTCTTTTAATTAAAACACCATCCTATTGTTTTATTATAACTACTCCATGAAACACCTAAGTAATTTAATTTAATAACTACTTAATTATTTTGGGGCGTTACATAAAAGGGGTGGGTTGAGTGAAACTCACATTTCTGGGCATATTTCACCGTGCCATATTTTGTATTTACCTGCCCAAAAACATTTTTAAACAATTTGGCTCGAGTGGTTTCTTGTGTTTATGTGTTAACTGAGAGATGTGCTAGAAGGTCTTGCTGTGGCGCTATAAGTATGCGCCTAGGGGGTAGTTTGAGTGGAACTTTGAGTTCTAGGCATATTTCACCGTGCCATATTTTGTATTTACCTGCCCAAAAGTATTTTTGAACATTTTGGCTCGGGTGGTTTTCCGTTTTCATGGGTTGTGTGCGCTGGGTCAGGTGATGGGCGCCAATCGTCAGTCTTTGCCAGGCGCCAGCGGCGCTGTGTGTGAGGCGTGTGCAGGAATTGTGTCTTAGTTTGTGTCTAGCACTTTGTCGCCTGGGGCGCCAGATTGCTAGGAAAGTGGCGCCGATCATGGTGTGTTGCCTGAGCGCCGATTCTTTGAGTTTCTGGCGCTAGTCTTTGTGTTGCACCAGGGGGCGCCAGAATGTGGGGAAATTGGCGCCTAGTGCTGCCAAATGCCTAAGTGTGTGCTGTTTTGGTTCCTAGGTGACAGTTTGGTCCCTAGGTGACTATTTGGTCCCTAAGTGTGGAATTGGTCCTAAAAGGTGTTTTGGGTCCTTGAGTGAGGTTTAGTCCTCTAGATGAGATTAGTCCTTGGGACTTAATGGTGTTGAGTAGTGATTGAAATGGTTGAGGATGCCATGGGGACATGAGCCATGGGGGCTATCAATGAGATTAAGTGTGAAGTGAGAAATAATGTGTGACGTGATGTTGTAAATGTACTTGTGTGGTGTTCATAAGTCACATGCATACATTCGGCTGCGGTCGTAGAGTATAATGAGTAATGATGAGGCTGCGGTCTGGTGTTTATTTCGGCTGCGGTCGTAGAGTATAATGAGTAATGATGAGGCTGCGGTCTGAGGAGAATGGTACCACATGCATAACTACATTGCATACATTCATATGAGCATATAAATGTTATTGAGTGATGACTGATATGATTGATTGTGCTGTGAACTATGACTGTATATATAGCCCATTATCACTTTTATTATATAGTTCGAGACTCACCCTTTCTGTTGTTGTTTACCACAGGTAGTCATGAGTGAAGGCTTGTCACCTTCATTATTCCCCGAGTCGGTCTGCTCTGATACGTAGCACCTTGGGGATGGGGTTATGAACTTTAGTTTGATTTGTTTTGCTCATTATGGAGCTAATATGTATTGTTTTGAGACTATCGAGTTAACTATTGAGATTATGATTTATCTTCCGCTGTGTTATGTGAAATTACATTCCCACGAGTTTATTTTACGGTGTTACGTATTGAAACTGCTATTATGAGCTGAGATGATTTTTGAGTGATTTTAAAGAGATAAGTGTAGCATCCCATTGGATGATTTTAATTGAGAAATGAATTTTTATACTCTGATTTTGATTTAAATTACCGGGTAGAAATGGGGTGTTACATCCCCTACTTAGGAGATTACGTCCTCGTAATCTTACCTCAATCAAACAGCTCGGAATAGGCTTCCTTCATCTTGCTCTCTAGCTCCCAAGTAGCATGCTCACCAGCAGCTCCTACCCAAACCACCTTCACTAACTTGATTTCCTTTCCCCTAAGAGTCTTTACTTCTCGGTCTTCAATTCTGATTGGCATTGTCTCCACAGTGAGGTCGTCTCTCACTTGCACATCATCCATTTGAATGACATGGGACGGGTCAGGAACATACTTCCTCAGCTGAGATACATGGAACACATCGTGCAAATTTGACAGATTAGGTGGCAGTGCAATTCGGTATGCCACCTTCCCAACTCTCTCCAAGATTTGATAGGGTCCAATGAAACGAGGTGACAGTTTCTTGGACCTCAGAGCTCGTCCAACTCCAGTCACAGGGGTGACTCTAAGGAATACATGGTCACCGGCTTGAAATTCTAAGTCCTTCCTTCTCTTGTCTACTTTGTGATGCCCTCATCTTCTCTCGGATCATCTTAACCTTCTCGGTAGTCTCTCTAACCAACTCGGGTCCCAACACAATCCTCTCTCCTGTTTCATGCCAACACAGTGGAGTCCTACACCTACGGCCATACAATGCTTCGAATGGTGCCATTCCAATACTTGAATGATGACTGTTGTTGTAAGTGAATTCTATCAGTGGTAGATACGAGTCCCACGCACCTCCTTGCTCAAGCACACAAGCCATCAACAAGTCTTCTAATGATTGGATAGTCCTCTCGGATTGACCATCAGTCTGAGGATGGTATGCCGAGCTCAAACGCAACTTGGAACCCAACGCCTCTTGCAAGCTCTTCCAAAATTCTGAGGTAAACCTTGGATCTCTGTCTGAAACAATACTTAAAGGAATCCCATGAAGCTTCACAATGACATTGATATAAATTTCTGCTAACCTCGGCACTGGGTAAGTGATGTTAATAGGAATAAAGTGTGATGACTTTGTCAGCCTATCAACAACCACCCAAATGGTGTCAAATCCTCTTGTTGTCCTCGGCAACCCGGTTACAAAGTCCATGGAAATCTTTGTCCCACTTCCATTCGGGAATATGCAGCGGTTGCATCAACGACCTGCCCGGCTACTGGTGCTCCACTTTTGACTTCTGGCAAGTCAAACACGCATAAACGAACCGAGCTACATCCCTCTTCATACCTTGCCACCAGAATAATTTCTTCAAGTCTTGGTACATCTTTGTAGCCCCTGGATGGATACTCAACCGACTTCTGTGACACTCCTCCAGAATAGCCTTCTTGATCTCTTCATCATCAGGTATACATATCCGTCCTCTGAACCTCAACAAACCTTGCGCATCTAACTCAAAATCTTTGTTATCAGCTCGGCCAACACTTACAAACACATCAACCAACTTCACATCAACCTTCTGTGCTTCCCTTATACTAACCATGAACTCATTGGTGATCTTCAGCATCCCCAACTTAACACTCCGAGGTGTTACTTCATATACCAGGCTCAAATCCCTAAACTGTTCAATCAGTTCCAGCTCCTTTACCATCATTGATGACACATGCAGAGATTTCCTACTCGGTAGCATCGGCTACAACATTGGCCTTCCACGGGTGATAGTTCGGGCGAAGTCATAGTCCTTCAATAACTCCAACCATCTCCTCGCGCCTCATATTCGGTTCCTTACGATCAAACAAGTCATCGCAAACTCTTGTGATCACTAAACACCTCGAACCTTGAACCATAAAGGTAATGCCTCCATATCTTCAATGCAAACACCACGGCATCTAGCTCTAAATCATGAGTGGGGTAATTCTTCTCATGAGTCTTGATTGCCTTGAAGCATACGCCACTACTTTACCGCTTGCATCGACACAATGCCCAAACCTAACTTAGATGCATCACAATAAATCACAAAAGGCTCCTCTGGATTAGGCAACGTCAAGATTGGCGACGTTGTCAATCTCCTCTTCAACTCTTGGGTTAATGGCAACGCCAATTTGGAGAAACCCTCAATGAATCTTACAGAGTGTGGCTAGCCCCAAGAAGCTCCTCACGCCGGTGGTGGACTTGGGTGCCTCCCACCTCAACACGACTTCAATCTTTGAAGGTCCACCGCAATCCCCTTGCTTTGGAAATCACATGGCCTAGGAAACTCACTTCCCCAACCAAAACTCACACTTGGATAGCTTCGCGTATAACTTCTTCTCCTTCGAACCTCCAAAGACTATCCTTAAGTGCTCGGCATGCTCTTCCGCCGACTTGGAGTAGACAAAATATCGTCTATGAACACTACCACAAACCGATCTAAGTTCTCATGGAAGATACGATTCATATACTCCATGAATACTCCTGGAGCATTAGTGACACCGAATGGCATTACTAAGTACTCGTAGTGTCCATACCGAGTTCTAAAAGCCGTCTTGGTACGTCTTCGTCCTTCACCTTGATTTGATGGTAGCCCGACCTCAAATCAATCTTTGAAAATACTTGAGCACCCACTAATTGATCCATCAAGTCGTCAATTCTTGGTAGTGGATACTTGTTCTTAATTGTAACCTTGTTCAATTGCCTGTAGTCTACGCACAACCTCATACTTCCATCTTTCTTCTTCACGAGCAACACAGGCGCTCCCCATGGTGACACACTTGGTCTTACGAATTTCCTTTCTAGCAATTCTTCTAACTGTTTCTTCAGTTCGGATAGCTCGGATGCAGACATCCTATAAGGTGCCATAGACACCGGCCTTGTTCCAGGAATCAACTCTATGGTGAACTCGATCTCTCTCTCAGGTGGAACATCAGGTATTTCTTCAGGAAACACCTCGGCAAACTCTCTGACCACTGGCATATCTTCAATCTTAACTTGATTCTCTACTGTCAACGACGCCCATAATGCAAACATAGTAACACCTTCTCCCAACAACTTGCGCACTTGCCTAGCAGGAAGTAAAACCGATTCCCTTACCTCGGCAGCAGGAAAACTAACCGATCTCTCAGCGCAATGGATATGAACATGGTTGTCTACTAACCAGTCCATACCAAGGATGACGTCCATTCCCTCTAGTGGTAAACAAATTAGATTAACAGAGAAGTCCCTGCCGAATGCAATCAGTGGGCACTTCGAACATACCAGAGAGGTAGTCACTGTACCCATGGCCGGAGTGACAATGACCATCTCCCTTCCCAATGAAGACAACACTAAACTTAGTCTATTAGCACACATGGCAGAAATGAATGAATGAGTTGCACCAGTATCTATAATGGCAACTAGAGGAACACCGTTGATATAACACGTACCTTTAATTTCGTTCACCACCTCGGACCCAGCTAGTGCAAACACTTTCCCCACGCCTTTCTCTTGCTTTGGCTTAGGACACTTAGGACTGATGTGCCCCATCTCTCCACAATTGAAACAGACTATCTCCTTTCTCCCACACTCAGCAGACAGGTGGCCCTCCTTGCCACATCTATAACACCTTTTCACCTCAGCCTTGCACTCCTTCGCTTTGTGCCCATGCAGCCCACACTTGTAACAAGTCAGAATAGCAGGAGCATCTCCCCTACTAGGCTTTCCTCTCCCTGCAGAATTCCCCTTTCCTCTACTACCAGAATGGTCATAAGGCTTCTAACGGTTATGAGGTTGGAAGGTCTTCTTATCCTTCCCAGCTCGGCTAATAGCCCTACTATCCTCTTCATAAATTCTGCAGCAGTCCACCAACTCAGAAAACACCCTTATCCTTTGGTACCCAATTGCCTGCTTGATCTCAGGCTTCAAACCGTTCTCAAACTTGATGCACTTGGAGAACTCGGCAGTAGCTCCAGTGTAGTGGGGATAAAACTTTGCCAGCTCGGAGAACTTGGCAGCATACTCAGACACGGTCAGGTTACCTTGCTTGAGTTCCAAGAATTCCATTTCCTTCTTTCCTTTCACATCCTCTGGGTAGTACTTCCTCATGAACTCCCTCTTGAAAATATCCCATGTAATCCCTTCCTCGTGATCTCCAATCTTTGAAGAGATTCAAGCCACCAGTCGTCGGCTTCTTCAGCGAGCATATGAGTCCCAAACCTCACCTTTTGCTCATCAGTGCAATCCATCACTCTGAATATCCTCTCTATTTCTTTCAACCATACTAGAGCCCCATCAGGATCACACCTCCCCTTGAAGGTAGGAGGATTCTCCCTCTGGAAAGTAGCAAGCCTACGAGCTCCAGCATCCTCGGCATTCTGCTGAGGTCGGTTCCCCATAGCATTTGCCATCGCCTCCACGCGCGAGCCTATAGCAAAGATCATCTCTTCCGACTCTTCCACCATTTCTACTTCACCGATCACACAATCAAGAGCGGTTTAGAAACGAGCCTAAGACTCGAGGCTTAAGACACTTAGACTCAACTACTTGGTCGGACAAGACCGAACTTATGCTCTGATACCAACAATGTAACACCCCCTTATCTTAATCAATTCGAATCTACTAAATTAAAATCAGAGTTTCAAAATCCCACTCAAAGGAGTGCTACATTTGGTGATTAAAAATGAAAGCAGAATTTAATTAAGTTCAAAGTCATATTACAGTTTCACAAAGATCATACAAAACATGCCATCATACGCATGACGGTGTTACCACGGCAAAGTAGGGTCTCACTCATGAGTCATATAAGGCACCTCGGCCATTAAACACTAAGTCATATTACATAGTAATAGTTACACAAAATAATGATAGTTTTTCGTTTTTGGTGATTTTTATGTCAAAGACTATCTAGCAAAATAAATAACCGATACTAAATGTCACTTTTAGTATCGGTTATTTAAATAACCGATACTAAATGTCTTTTCAACAAGTCCGATACTAAATGTCACTTTAACATTGTGTTTTGTGTAAAAAATGACATTTAGTATCGGTTTTTAAATAACCGATACTAAAAGTGACATTTAGTATCGATTATTTAAATATACTAAAAGTGACATTTAGTATCGGTTATTTAAATAACCGATACTAAAAGTCTATTTTCTTAAAAAAAGGTTCTCAATTCACATTTACCACACACACTACAAAAAATAATTTATGTGCTGGATTTGGTCTAAATTCTCAGTACTAGAACACCTAAATTTGAACCTCCCTTAAAATAACATAATGATGCACGTGGCATGATGCTGATTTACATATATACATGAACTGAATTGATTACATATCTTTAAAGTAATATCTACTGAAAATGAGTGAATCCTGCTTGTTTTTGTTGGGTGTGTACCTACCCATGAAGACATAAATTCGTAAATCAACACTACTATAGATCAAACCATGAATCACTTATTAGGCATATTTTACCCAAATTAGAAAATGTGACTTGAATCTTTATCATCTGTCTTGCATGTAAAAAGTCCAATTACTATCCAAAAGCAGGAAAGAACTTACCATCCAGAAAGAGCTTCAGAGACCTCATCTCTTGTGACATTTAGTGCCCTCGGCAATATAGCTATGTTTTGAGACTTCTTAGGGTCTAATACCACATTCTCCTGATCAGCTGAGGAGGGGAGAACTGATTTTCTTGGAGGTTCTTTTGGAACTGAATTCGTTGCATTGCCATGACAGAGAGACTAACAAAGAAGCAATCTATTATCAATCATATGATTTTAAAAGCTAAAAGTAACATACATTGTATGAAACAAAATACTTTTTCATCACTCAATCATACCTCAATAGAAGTACAAACATTCTTCTCACTAATTTTATCATATACGCTGCTTTAGTGCTGCTTTCCAACTGCGAGTGCATCAGAAATACCAAATAAGAAACAGTAGGAAACTAAAAGATATAAGAAATACCAAATAATAATGTGAAAGACTAATTACCTTCCTTTTAAAAAATACATAAGAATATATCCACTGCTGATAGCTTATGTTAGTTTGCAACACAGACAAAAAAAACAAAACAAAGGTATGAGGTAGCAGAAAGCTATGCAAAAGAGCAAAACAATCCTTCATAGTAACTAATCCTATATTAGTAAAGAGTTTAAAAATCATATTTATTATGGCCATAAAAACTTAATCACATGTGTACACTAACATCTTTCTAGAAGAAAATACTCAATCACATAAAGACATAAACAACTACTATGAGAAAATCTGAGAGGAAAAATGACTCAAAGACAAAAACAATAGTGAACCTGTAATTTCATAATATTGACTTGACTTTCATCTCTTACAGGAACAATCCAACTCTAACAGGAACAATCCAACTCTTACAGGAACAATTCCAACTCTTACAGGACACAATCCAACCCAATTGCTAAAAGGTATCAGAAACACACAATCAAATACTTGTCACTGAATAAGTGAAACTGTAATTTCATAATATTGACTTGACTTTCATCCACACATCACTATAAATCTTAACTTGAGACACAGTCTAACTTGTCTCAGCCTTTTTACACATTAAACTCATACCTGGTGACTGTACAATTTGGAAACTCCAAAACATTCCAGTGCAGATCTCATTTTTTCTGATAGTTCAACTGGGATCTCACAGTAAATGGCTTTTCTAGCACATATGTCTTCGATGTGCACAATCTGCATTAACCACACATTCATAATGTAGAACTAAGCAAAGCAAGTGATGCATTGATATATCTTATTGAGTGGGAAATAAAAAGAATGTGGACTATTGGCTGTGTCTATTTTACAATACACTATAGCCAACAAATCCAGCAAATCATGGTAAATAAAGGATTTTTTGTGTTATAGTTTCAAAAGCACGAAACATGATGACAGTAAAATAGAAAAAACCTGTCCTTCAGATCCAATTCCTGTCTTGAGATGTTCAACCATGTCCACAGCCGTTAATGACTTTGTGTCCTGCCGTTAATGCAAAATTGGTTCCAATGGTGATGAAGAAAAAGAAAATAGCAGCAACATTAAAGCTGATGCAACATTGACATTGCATAATAAGGTCCCCAAATAGCATCACCTTCTTATTATCACCGTTCCTGAATTTGATGTTGCGCCACTATACTTGATATCATGACACAAGAACGACCTAATCTAACAGAATTGAACCCACAGAGCTTCACAAACCCAACCATCACTCATGAGTACGATAATGGGAAATGGATTCAGCGTTAGTTGCCACGATACCACCATCGAGAACGAGCGAGCAACAAAAGCGGTGAGTGATGAGCGACGGTTGAATGAAGGTCTGAACGAGGATGGCGACGGTGAGTCTCTTAACACAAGTAATATAAGTGAAGAAAGCTTAAGGATAAAGATAACACTAAAACACCTGTAAGAACGAAAATTGAAAACTTCCACTTAATTTCAAAATTCGGTTGATATTACAATCAGCCGATACGGATAGTTCAATTAAGCACAACAATGATCAAATCAAGCTCAAATACAACAATTATGTAATGTATGCATGTATGCAACCCATCCCAGGGCATTAATGCAATGAGGTACCTCCACCGTCGTTATTGAGCCCGTCGGCATCTCCGTCGTTAACTCCGTCGTTATTGGTATGGAGACCGAAGTCCTACCATATCCGAGGCCGAGACCTCCTCCGTCGTAATATGCACATGAATATGTGACTCCATGACAAATACAATCACACACAATTCAATCATAGCGTATGTGAAAGTCCACACCGTCGTTCCGTCGTTACGTTCGTTATACTCCGTCGCTCACATGACGTCCACAACATCTAGACATCATCACCGTGCTAAGGTCGACCTACAACACCGGTAGAATCGCCTCAGGACCTACAACCGACCTCTCAGTCACCTCGGCACCTCTCAGTGGACTAAGTGTCACACCGAGGACCACAACTATACTTAGGGACCAAAATGTCACCTAAGGACCAAAATGGACTTAATCGCTCCAACACTTATGCGCATTGGTACTAGATGGCACTCACAGTGGCGTCCCACAATGTGGTAGAAGACATTAGCGCCCAATCATCACCTCGGCACACTATATGTGTACCTCGGCTAAACACACTCAACCCTCAACTCGGTAACGTGCTCACAGTTAAGCACTACTTTACACCAAAATCACTTAAGTCATGGGAATTCACTTCTCAGTGTTTCCCTGGATTAGCTCACTGACACTTAGGCACTTGGGCGTTTTCACCTCGGTGACGCTACCACGGCCTGATGACCTCGGTTCACTACCCCTACACTTCGGTAACCTTAAGGAAAACACCTACACTTCGGTTTATGAGTCCCTACCCTTCGCTTATGGTGTTTAGACGCATACTCACCCACAAACTCACCAACAGACCCTCAACGCTAAAATACTCTAGACGTGGACTCCCTTCAACTCTGTTTTCTCTTACTCTTAGCTGAAGAACACTTCGGTTTACGCGCGTAATAAAGGCGCTTAACTCCCATTTCACTCCTTTACTCTGTTTCTTAAGTTAGACTCAACATGCAAGCTCATTACTAGCTCACCACACTCATGCACACTAGGATACTCACTCCATTTCACCGATCCTCTTCCTAACTCTACATGCAAGCTCACTTTCAGCTCAACATGCAATGTTCTCTCTTCATACCACTCGAAGCAGAAAAGAGTGTTACACTCCTCTCTCTTTCCAAGCTGATCCACCGTCGTTCCTCACCACAAATCACATAAAAGGGCAAGAACACAACAAAACATGTTAAGAACAACACATAAAACATGCATGCAAGGTGATCAGAACCACACCCACCAAAACTTAATCAAACACAGAAACATTACAAGCATTAAAAGACCCCCTAACCTTAATGACTTGAGAAGAATGAGAATCCTTCACTCTCCAAGTAACTACAGCAACAATTCTCCTCTCCTCTTGAACTCTCCACGCTCGTTTTTTCTCCTCCTCTCTCCTCGGTCTCACTTCTCTCTCTAAGTCTCAATTTAGAAACTTAACAAATTTTTGAACCAAATGAGAATGTTCCCTTCGAAGGCACCATTTAATGTGTCCTAAAGGGACTTAAATGGGCCTTGGCCTTGTTTAGGCCGTGGGCTTCCACTTCCCACACCCTCTCCTACTTAGACACTTTACTAAGGGTAACACATGTTTAACACTCACTTAATAGATTACTTTATTTAAAAATTAAAATGTTGCAAACCCTTAATAACTCAACCAAGTTAATTAATTGAATTATTTGGGGTGTTACAATCAACGGTTCAGGTTTACTAAAATTTCGGCTACCCTATTTAATAGCAAAACAAATAGTAATTGATATTGATTAATGGTCCTTTAATTTTGGCTACCCTAAACATTGATTTCAGAATCGCTTTAAATGGGGATCTCCTAGCCAACCAATAAATCAGATGTTTTTTTTCATTTAATGGTCCTTTAATTAGTACCTTTTTTCAAAATTATTTCATATCACGATTTTTGTTTTTTTGACGCAAAAGTTCTAGTTCATTTCATTGAAAATAATAACAGAGATACATGCAGGCATATCAAATAGAGTATGAGACGAGGCTGAGAACAAGGCTACCCCTGTTAAGGTATGAGCCACCTTGTTAGCCACTCTCCTAGAAAACTCCACATGAGTTTACATTGAAAAAACCAAAAGACTCCTTACAAGAATGTAAAATACAACCATAATCCGAAGTAAGAACGAGAGTTTTGTTAAAATCATCCACAACAATTTTAGCATCCAACTCGAAGATGACATTCGGTATTGAAGTTCTCGCATCCAATCCATAGCTAATAACAACCCAAGAGCCTCCCCAATGTAGACATCAAGAAGAGGTACAAACGAATGGAGTATAAGAATTTAAAAAGTTTTTTCAAATTAGTACATTTTTTTAATTAGTACGTTTTATTTTTTGTAACATCAAGTTATTTCACATTTTCGTATCCTTTAAAAATTAAAAAATGTTTTTCACTGATGTGGCATATGACGATTCTCTCTCCTAATGTTAAATGTAATAATTTACTACTAAACTTGAATTTTTAAATAAAATAAATTGCAATTATGTTGAAAATCCAAATAAAAACGTCAGATTTTTAAGAATTGAAAAATACCCGTTTAGGCTTCCGAATTTTAAAGGAAACAATTGAAAAATGCATTATTGTGAAGAAGAAAATCATAAATGGCATTCTTTCATGGGAATTCCAAAAAATGGCATATAATAATGTTGTGAAATCAATTTTTATTATTATTTTAATAATGTTGGTGAAATCAAATTTGAATTTCTAGCGCTTGAATTTTGAATTTCTCCACAAACATGAATAATAAATGTAAAGAGAATCAATTTAAGGATCACAAACACAACATATAGGGTGTTTTAAAACTTATCTGAAAATAAAATGAACAATTAATTTCAAATTCAAACTGAATAATCCTAATGAGCATGCGATTGCAAAAATATATATATATATATATATATATATAAATACACTACCGTTCAAAGGCACCTACCCCATTCAACAAACATCCCCAGATTCTTGCATACTCTCTAACATGATGGCTTTTATATTTTTGATAGAGACATGGTCTTTTTTTTTTGTTATTTACTATTTACTTCTTTGTACCTATAGGTTAGGATGTATATGCTTGCTGCAGATGATTTGTATGGTGGGCCAGATAGGTGTTGTCTCAAGCAGTTCCGAGGAGTGGTGTTGTGGTGAAGTTAGTGAGATTTGTGTTTCTCATGCATATTTCTTTCTCTACAGTGATTAGATATAGATAGCTGGCTGAGTATCTTGGAGAGGTGTAGAGTGACTCCATCATTTTTAATGGGTGAAAGTTTTTTGTTTAACTGAATTGGCTTATTTTCGTGCAGCAAGACAACATTGAATCTCATATTATAAATCAACCTATTGAGACTTTTGTGGAGGTCTTTTTTTAATAATCCATTTGTATTAAGGAGCGCACAAGTGTTGCACCAAACTTCTTACACCTATAGGACTCATTAAAACCTCTGAGGACCAAAACTCATCGGGAAAAAGATCCAGGGAGGGAAAAAGAGAACCCCAACTACATAGAGCATTACAAGAGACTTTAGTGGAGGTGTTTGTCTCTATCTTCTCCTCTATTTTCTTTCACTGCACATTCGGTTGGAACCATTGCATACCCATGTTACTAATGGGTTCTAAACTATTTTTGCACGGTTATTCTTTTAGAAGCATTTGTTTTTCATCCATGTTCATTTAATATTTTATTTACAAAATTCACAATTTTTGCTATCACATATTTTCTCTTCAGATTTTGAATTCATTTTCTTCGATTATTAATCGAGATGAGTAAAGGTACCAACTTCACGAAAATTGTTGGTTCTTATATATTTGGATTAGAAAATGTTGATGGCACGGTTTAAAGGACTAATCAATTTTAAAATGTGCTTGATAACTTATCGTACCTGACCAATAGAAGTGAAGTTGTTGTTGCTGCTGGTAACCCGGTCGCTGAGGAGCTGGCTGGACCGGGGTATTGACTGCACGCGGGTGGTACCTGCAAAGACACTCCGACGCTCTAGTTAGTGGTGTGCAATCGGGTAGGATCACAAGGGTAGATAATGTACCTGATGTCCTCGAGGAATGGACCATTTATACTCATCGTGAGTGAGGCGCTCTGGCCGTTGCGCGTTCTGCGGCCAGGCGCGAAGATTACGCCCCAAGCTTAGGCACCTGGGCCATATTGGGCCTGCCTGGATAGATTGGGCCAATGGTCCATTTTCCATTGGGCTGCTCTATTGGGCTTGTCAGTCCACTCCGGAACAGTTGCCCCCCAAGCCTAGGTCGCTGTGGAGCGAACTGAGGCTTGAACCATGGCTCTAGTAGCTTGAGGTTTACAATGCTCCGGGTGGTTGTTGCCACTCTAATGGGAAAAATGGGTCAGGTCGTGGTCACTGCCACCCATGGCCATCCTCCTTGAGGTGACGTTTGGTCTGCCACAATAAATGAAGTGACGTTTGCGTTTCTCGAGGTGACTCTTGAGGTTCCCCATGCCTCGGTTGGGGACGAGGAATGAGAACAGTCATGTCGTTTCAGATCTTGCCCAACACGCGTGTTGGGGCCTTCTTATAAATACTCCTTCTGGTCAACTCGTTTTCCACTCACATTCTAGCGAGATTCTCCCAGATCGACCGAGCCTTCTGATAGCGACCTACGAAGCTGCTCACTGAAGATTCTACTAGCCCGGCCTGCAGAGTGTTAACGCCTTCTGGTATACTTTATCAGGTATGTCTTCGACCTGGATTTTACTTTATGCACTTGTTTATAGATTCACACACCTCGGGAAGGGGGTGTCCGGTCGGGGGACGACCAAGTCGCCCCCTTCTCTTGAGCGCGCTGGCTCGGTCGACCTAACGCTTTTTCCTTTCACAAGTGGATCTGGCAAGGACGAAACAGACCCGTCGTGTTGCCGGTGCCCCCGCTCAGAGCCTTGCGCAAAGGATGACACGACTTGCGCAGGACGAGGAGCGACCTAGATCTTAGTCGCCTAGGCCGATTCAGGATTCCCCCTCGCGGTGTGGGTCAGAATCGCCCCCGAGTAGCAAGGATTCTAGTGAAACCAGCTCTTTAGGTGGAAGCCAGACTACGTTTGCTTCTACCGATTCTTGGTCCCCCCGCCGCCGCCCCAGTCAACCGTTCAAGAAGGAGTGGAAGCTAAGAAGGGCGAAGAGGTAGACGGTTTAATAGACATTGAGGGTGATGAAGACATGGAGAATGTTGAGGCAAAATCCTTAATAAAGTTTTGATGTTCAACAAACCTCAAGGATGAGAAGCTTAAGGTTTCTGATCATATGTATTACTAATGCTCTTGTTGAGTGTTTCATAAAGAACAGGACTTCAAATCAGTCTCAACAAGTTAATTGCTTTTGAGAAGCATCAATCTTAAGAGAAAACAGAAAAGAAACATTGCCTACACTACTACTAGAAAAGAAGCTTTTTCAAGCATAAAGGATTGAAGTCAAGAACCACTTGGGAATCTTGGAAGAATTCTGCTTGAGAAGATTCATCAAGAGAAATGGCAATATGAGAAGAACATCTAAGAAGATCAAGCATGAGAAGAGTCATGACAAAGAAAATTGAAGAAGATGGAATGCAAAATCAAGCTAAGAAGAGTCATGATCCCAAGAAGGGTCATGATCATATGAATCATGTTAAGAAGAGTCATGGACCTGAGAAGGGTCATGACAAGAAAAGTCATCATCCTTAAAGTACTGCATCAACATGAGAAGATTCATCTTGAGAAGTATCATCTTCAACTTAACAAGTCATGAGAAGAGTCACAGTGAGAAGGGTCACTGTGAGAAGGGTGATGACAGCTGTATTCTGCAGTGTGACAGTGACGGCACAGGAGCGTCTTTACAACGGCTCTAAAACGGCTAGTTTCTGATGCAACAACTCTATTTCTTCGACCAGGAGTTAAAGGGCTACAACAACTCTATATAACAACAACTCTGGTCTTCATTAATCTTCAATAGAGTGAATTAAACTTTAAGCTATCAACCTTCTCACATATTCAAGCTTTCTCTCTTCCATACTCAGCTACGTTTAAACCAGAAGAATTCATCTTTCTCTGAGTATGTATTAAGTCTTGTGTTGTAAATCATTCATGTATATCCTATCTATGTCAACCAAGCTCTAAGTAATCCCAAAACCCTTGTATTTAAAGAACCATGAATAGGGAACCTTCTTAAGTAGCATGTGTTGCTATAGGACTTGAGAAGTGAGTGCTTTTGTGTTAAAAGCAGTCTAATAGCTTTGGAGAAGTCTATTAGTGGAGTATACAGTAGATAGAGCTGTGAGAAGAAAACTACCAAGAGCTTTCAACTTGTGTGAAGTGTGAAAGGGTGTAAACTATTTGGAAAATAGTGGAAAATCTCATTGGGTGTGAGGAGTGGAGTAGCCCATGTTATTGTTGGGTGAACAACTATAAATCCATGTGTTATTTACTGTTTAAGTACTTAGTTTACGGTTTGAGAAAAACTCCTCTTGAGGAGAGATTTTTGAAAACCTGAGAAGAGTTAATTCTGACCCTTCTCAGCTACAACTAGAACAAGAGTTTTTCAACCCTTCTCAGAACTTGTCAAAGACTATAAAATGTTTTGAAACTCTTAACAAGTGGTGTACAAACTTAATATATCGTTCACAGTAAAACTCTACTTGAAACAATTGGGAAACAACTGTGAGAAGAGTGAAGGAAGTTTTGAATGATCCTTCTCAGTTCTACATAATTGTGAAGACTATTTAGTCACCCTTCTTGACTCATCTAATTCATTAAGATGATTGTTTCTGCATAGCACATAACACTCACTCTCCCGATTCTCAAGTACACTTGTGAATCAAAGTTCTTTTATTTCAGGATAATTTTAAAAGGGTCACAATTCCAACCCCCCTTCCTTGTGACACTGGTGACTTCAGAGGACATCGTCCAGCCCAATATAGAGGACGCCCGTGAGGAGGTGGTCAATGAAGAAATGGTCGACCTATTTGACGAAGGCAACATTAACCAGCAGATCGGTGATTCTCCACACCCCGACCAGAAAAATGAGGATGTCGGCCAGAACAAGGATGCTGGGTCGGCCGGCGTTCGCGATCCTTCTGACATGTCGTGGGTATCTGAAAAGATGCGGTCTTACAAGAGCATTATCAGGCCAAACCATTACTCTTTGGGGAAGCTCCAGGTTCATTTCAGGAACAAGCCGGGCTGGAAGGTGACGGGTATGAGAGACGGCGAACACATAGCGACCCATACGACCAAGGTCAAATTCACCATGCCTAGGATCATTTTTGAAAAATTCGACATTATTCCTCCTTTCACGGAATTTCAACGTGATGTGCTGAATCACATTGGGGTCGCTCCATCCCAACTGCACCCCAATGGATGGGGATTTATGAAGACTTTTGAACATCTGCTCGAGCTGTTAGGTCTGACGGTGTCGACCAAGCTCTTTTTCGCTCTCTTTGAGCTCAGCTGGCTGGGGGAATACGACACCAACATGGCGAGGAAAGAACATGTGTTCTTCAAGAGTCAGAAGAAGAACAAACGGCAATACTTCAAGCCATACTCTGATTCCTTGCCCCCTGGCTGGAAAAACCAATATTTCTGGGTCGTCCCAACTGGCGAGGCCGCTGGCGAGATTATTGAGATTTTATCTCCTCTACCGAGCTGGATGCGGAGGATCAGGAGACACTGTCAATCATCGATAATTTGTCAAGCTCGCTGCCCCCTGACCCGAAGGGAGACATTCCCTACTGACCTTTCATTCTATTCAGGGGGAAGCGTTTATTGGCCGAACTCGGTCGGTCTCTTTTATGCGCTTTTGTTTAGTCATTTTCTATCTTGCTCGCTTGGCTAACCACCACGTATTTTCAGGTTGAGTACTAAAGATGTCGGGCGCTGATTGGGCATCACTGGAGAAGCTGGTAACCGGTTCAACGACCACCAGAAAAAAGGAGCTGAAGTTGGTACCTCTCAGAAACAAGTCACTCGTAACCAAGCGAACACCTGCACAGGAACTCGTGGTCGGTCGGCTGCTATTGGTGAGAAGCGCACTCCCAAGCGCCTTAGGGAATAAAAGAGGGACGTGAGGCAGGTCCATTCTCCCATCTTTGAAGTGGAGGATCTTACCGAGGAAGATTACGAACGCTTCAAGAAGGATCCTCTGGACGTGTGCGGCGACCTATGCAAGTCTGCTAGCAAAGTGATGAAACAACTGAAGATTGATCAATCACGTAAGTTTACTCATAATCTTTCCCTCGATCGACTTTTCAACCGGAAGCTCAAGTTTACTTTTATGTTTCAGGTGCTCAGGCTGAAAGGGACGCTGCCGAGCTTAGGTTGAAGGAGCTCGAGCCACAGATCAGCTCTCTGGAGTAAACCAAGACCAAGCTGACCGAGGCCAATAATGCTCGGGTCAATTCCGAGAAAGTAAAGAAGATGGCCGAGGAAGATAGGGCCAAGACTCTGAAGAAAAAGAAAGAGTTGCTGGAGCAGGTTAAGACTCTCCAAAACCAGGTCGCTCGCTTTGAGGAAGACAAGAAGGATGCCATAGCCGAGAAGGTGCGGGAGGTGGACGGTATGGCGAGAGGAGCGGTCGTGTTCCAATTTGGGAATGTTGTTGCCCAGATGGGAGTGTTCAATGCTGCTCGCAGCGTTCAGTTTGATGATAAGGTAGTGAAGCCCGAGCATGTGGTTGAAGGCGAGGAGATCGTGTTGCCGTTGAAGAAGGATGATGATGGGAAAGTGATCCAGAAACAGTCGGTCGTCTTCGATCGTCCTAAGAAATAGTTCATGATCTCCTCTTTTCGCCTGCCTGCGTGCGGCTTTGTTTATTTCAGATTTTGGGTCTGCCTGCGAGCGGTTTTATTTTGTAAGTTTAAACACTTGATCCGCCTATGAGCGGTTGGATATTTGGGCGCTCGACATCGATCGAGCGTCCCCGTTTTGTAATATTACCTGCATATATTTCCTTTGTTTTCTCAATCTGTTTGCTTTTGATCTAAGTTTGCTGTATTATGGTAGGTCGATATACCGGCCGCCGTCAGCCAATGTGCCTTTAGGGGCTCCTTTTGCCAGACATTTCTACTAGAATTTGCCAAGAGCTTCGATGGGCCGCTGTCGTAGCGGCCTCGATTGTCACATTTGTTTACTCGTTGCGGTCGTTGTGGCCGGTCGCTGCCGGCCACGTTCTTTGCAAGCCATTCGTTGGCCCTTGCTTGGGTCACTCGATGGCACTTGTTTTGAGCCGTTCGACGACACTCGTTTAGGCCATTCGATGGCACTCGTTTGGGCCATTCGATGGCTGTGAACACCCAATTTTAACCGGTGTCGAACTTTAATTTTCTATACTCGGGTGCTACGAATTTGCAAGAACGTAATTGTGAGATTGAGAGCGTGTCTCTTGTTCAATTAGGCTAGTGTTCAACGATCTTGGGTAATTCGAGCATTTCTCATTTATTTAAATCGATGTTCATTAGCTTTTATTTCGAGTTTTCCCGCTTGAATAGGTCGCGCGCTTTAATTCGTTTATTGGGTACCCTTTGACTAAAATTGAACCTACATTCACGAGTTTGAGCCAACCCGCAGTCATTAAGCCTAACACGAGTTATCGTTAGATCGAGTTCGAGCCTTAAACATAACTGGGCTTATGGATTCGTTTGGGGGCATAGTTCACTTTCTTTAGCCCATTGGGCGCGATACGGTCTTTGTTTCGTTTTTTTCAAAGTCGTGAAAAAATAAATAAAAATAAATATATATTGCAAAAATGACAAAAATCATTAGCACAACAACAAAAATTAATTTTACAGTTATCCAAAAATAGGAAAATAAATAAATCCGAAAAATACATAAAAAAAAAAAAAAAAAAAAAAAACAAAAGCTGATCTAGGGTTCTAGTAGCTGCTCTCCAAGTCGCTGGGCCTGGTCCGCTCCGCTCCAAATCTAAAAAAAAAAAATCAAAGCCTGATCAAAACGAAATTAAATGCTCTAACCTAATTCTCTAGTATAAAAGTACAGTCATGGGTCAGTCAACAGGGGGCAGCAGACCTCAAAATCCTCACTAAAAAAAATAGATTAGGGTTTTGCCTTGAAACCCTAATCATTCAAGCATTTTTTTTGAGATCTGAGAAGCAGTTACAAGAAGAAGAAATTCGAACAGCAACAACAGAGCCACAGTCAGAGTTAGAGGTAGTCACGTTTAACAGATCTCGTCATTTCTTCTCTGAAGAAATCAGATCTAGGTTGGTGAGCGATTTTTAGTTTAGATCGTAAAAAAAATATATGTATATTCTGTGTGTTTTGATTTGAATGTATCAACATAGATCAGTTTGTTTTATTACATCTTCTTTTAAGGTTAGATTAGAACTGTAATACAACGAAAATGCTTCAATCCTGGATTGGCGACTAAAAAAAACGAAATAGAATTAATTTAATACAAGTTCATACTAGTTTAAAATCAGAGGATGCTTTTTGGTCCAAAAAAAAAGGGGATAACTTAGGAGGTTAAAATCAATCCAAGAGTAGGGTAGAACAGGAAACAAACACAACAAAACCAGAAACCTAAAGAACTGGGGTAGAAGAGAAGAAAAAAACGAAAAAAGGAGGAATAACAAACCTGGAAATCGCCGTCACCGCCGGCGAGAGCGCCACCGCGGGCTTCGTCTTCTTCGGCGAAGTCCGGCCGATCCCCACCATCACGAGCCTACGGTGTTCCCACCTCACTCTCTCTCTCTCTCTCTGGAAGCCTCACTCCCACCTTTGGACCTCTCTCTCTCTTTCCCATGGGAAGCTTCACATCTTCTCTCCCCTGGAGCCAAAAACGGCGCAAGATGAGGGGGAATAAATGAGCATCAAAACCCTAAGTTTGACGTTATATACTTCCCTCATTTCTGATTCATTTTATTATTTTTTTTTAAGCCCACTTACAAATCACACCCCCTGACTCCACCACGTTCCCGCATCCCCATTAAGCCCACCCACTTTTGTTTTTTTACTGCGCCCCACTTCAGGAAAAAAAATGAAATCGGGCCTTATTCCTGCACCCCCTATTTGTTAATACAACTCACTGTAATTATTTGCACCCGTCTTTCACTATTACACCCCGTTTCGTTTTTTTTTTCTTTTCTTTTATTTTATTATTCTTTTCTCATTCTCGATATTATTATATTTATTAAACCAAGTTTACTCACTTCAAAGAAAATAATTTATTATTAGGGTTTGACTTGGATGTACATCCTATCAAACCCACACCTTTGATTTAAGGGTCTTTAGTTGTACAACTTGGACCTTAAATCCCTTCAAAGAAAATCACAAACTTACAAACTAAATACTTAGCACCTATTTTCATAGAAAATACAAAAAAATGAATTCGATTTGGATGTACATCCTGTCAATCCGGTTTAAGAATCTTTAGTTGTACAACTTGGATCTTAGACCCCTTCAAAAATAAAAGCAACCAACCAACAAATTTTCAAGAAGAACTACGTGACTTTTGAGTCTCTCATCACACTAGAGAGTACGTAGGCGCGGGTCTCCCTGTCAAAGTCAAACTAAAATTTTCTTAAATTAGTCCTTTGTAAATAAGTATATTTCTACTAAATTGTATTAAGTATTATTTTTGGGTAAACAAATAATTAAATGACTTATTATTTGCACAAATCAAATTTAGGGTAACTGTCTCAGGACAGATGTGTTAGGGGTGCAGTGAAACTAGTTTCACCCCTTCCAGCCTAGTTACGCAGACCAAATGACTTTAAATTAGGTTTTTCTCAATTTTCCTATTTTTAATAAATTGGGTGGCGACTCCTCGAATAATTCATTTTTGAGCCGTCCACGTCGAGATCACGGTCACGACAATGGCTGTCGTTTGGGCCATTTGATGGCACTCTTTTTGGGCCATTCGATGGCCCTCTTTTTGGGCCGTTCGACGGCACTCATTTGGGCCGTTCGAAGGCCTTACGGTCGCTCTGCTGATATGCGCATGGTGAGCGGCCGGTCATACATTCTTGCATAAAACAAATCACAAGTGCAACTTTTGAAGGCCGGGCCTTAGTAAAAAACCCCAGTGGGGGAAAAAGAGCGTCTGCCAGACATTTATTCATTGGTCAATAGTTCATTACAAAGTTGAGGTACTAAACGTAGTACTTCCTAAGGTTTTCCACATTCCATGTTCTGGGAATGGTCGCTCCGTCCATGGTCTCTAGTTCATAGGCTCCTTTGCCGGTCTTGTTGACAACACAGTATGGTCCTTTCCAGTTGGGAGCGAGCTTTCCCTACCGAGCGTTCTTGTTTCCAACATCTGCCCGCCTAAGGACGAGCTGCCCGATGGAGAATTCCCTTTTCTGGACACGGGCGTTGTACCTTGCAGCGACCTTTTGTTTGATAAGTTGCTCCCTAAGTGATGCCTTGGTCCGCAGCTCATCAACTAGGTCTAACTCCTCCCGTGTAGCACGTTCGTCGACTGCAGTTGGTGGGTTGGCCGTTCTCCAGTTGAGCTCGCCCATTTCTATGGGAATAACAGCATCAGTCCCATAGACTAGTCTGAAAGGTGATTCCCCGGTCGACGAATGAGGAGTCATTTTGTAGGCCCAAAGGACTGACTGAAGTTCCTCAGCCCAATCCCCCTTGGCCTCTTCCAGTCTTCTTTTCTGGCCGCGAAGGACGACCCTGTTGGCCGCTTCAGCTTGCCCGTTCATCTGAGGATGTTCGACCAAAGTAGAGCATTGTTTCACTCCTAGGCTGGCCAACATTTCTCTAAACATCTTATCTGCGAACTGAGTCCCATTATCGGTCACCAGCTACTGTGGTACGCCAAATCGGGAGAGCACATTCCTGCTGAAGAAATTGGTTACTTTTGTCGCGGTGATGGTCGCTAATGGCTCTGCTTCGATCCATTTGGTGAAGTAGTCCACCTCCACTATCAAGAACTTGAATTGGCTTGGTGCAGGTGGAAACGGGCTGAGCAAGTCCATACCCCACCAAGCAAACGGCCAAGGTGGGGTGAGATTTTGTAGCTCTGAAGATGGGGCCACATGAACATCGGCATGGACCTGGCATTTCTTACATTTCTGGACCAACTTCCTTGCGTCTTCGTCCATAGTCGGCCAACAGTAGCGGGCCTTGAGAGCTTTATTGACTATGGATCGGCCGCCCTGATGGCTACCACAGACGCCTTCATGTATATCTCTTAAAACATGGTCGGCTTCGATCGACGTTAAGCACCTTAGCACGGGGAAGAAAATCCCCTTCTGTACAATCTTCCTTCAATAACGGAATACTTGGTTGCCCGCTGCCTCAAAAGCTTCGCTTCCTTTGGGTCGCCGGCTCTTCTCCTATCAGGATGTACTGCAGTATGGGGGCGATCCAATCTTTCTCTCGATCGATGGAGAGAATGGCTAGTGATTGACCTGGTTTAGTTGAAACGCTCGGCCGAGTTAGTGTTTCCTGGATCAAACTTCTATGATTCCCAGGGGTTTTTGTGCTGGCCAACTTCGAAAGAATGTCAACCCAAACGTTTTCAGTCCTAGGCACGTGCTTTACTTCTGATCGGTCAAATTGTTGGAGTAGTTCTCTAACTGTAGCCAAGTAGTTTTTTAGGACGTTGTCCTTTGCATCGTATAGCTCTTGAATCTGGGAAACGACCAGCAAAGAATCTGAATGGAGTTCAACACGGTCAACGTTGAACTCCTTAGCGAGCAGCAGCCCGGCTATACATGCCTCATACTCTGCCTGATTGTTTGAAGTTTGGAAAGCGATTGTCAACGATACCTCCACGGTGAGGCCTTCAGAATTTTCCAATATTAGGTCAGCCCCTTTACTGTTGGAAGAACCGTCAACATGTAAGGTCCAAATCATTGTAGGTCGGCCATCTGGAATCGGTGCCATTTCTGCAATAAAGTCGGCCAACACATGGGCCTTCGCTGCCGACCTAAACTCGAATTTTATCCTGAACTCGCTGAGTTTCACTGCCCACTTGATCATGCGTCCTGCTAAATCTGGTCGGTCTAAGATCTGCCTGATAGGCTGGTCGGTCCTCACCACGACCTGATGGGCCACAAAGTATGGTCTCAATCTATGGGCGGCCACCAATAGTGCAAGGGCTAGTTTTTTGATCTTCTGATATCTGGTCTCAGTTCCTTGCAATACTTTGCTAATAAAGTAAACTGGGTTTTGTTTTGAGTCGCCTTCTCTGACCAGAACGGCGCTCAAGGCTTCTTCAGTGATTGCCAAGTACAGATACAGTGTTTCTTCAAACATTATATCGGCCGAGCTTCCTTGATCGACCAATATTCTCCTAACTTCAGTGTTTGCCATCACCGATGAGACCACCAAAGGGACATACCTGTTGGTCCTCTCGTCAAGCAAGTCTTCCCCAAAGGATGTGGGCGGCCTATTCGAGGCCGACCTTGTAGTCGAGGTCGTACCGATAATAAATATTTCGTTCGATTTCCTCTTCATGGCCTTGTTGGACTCTTTGCGGTCAAATGGATTGCCACCATGGATGACCATGGTGACGTTTCGGCCTCTGGATTGCCGTGTGTCTTCTTCGGATGTGTCCTTATCTCTGGTCGCTTCGACAATCTCTGTGACGACGGCCTTCCCTCTGTTTTGGGCAGACAGGCCTCCGGTTACTCTTTCTGGATAAGATCTTCAATATCGTCCTTCAGGGCCATACAGCCGTTGGTGTCATGTCCCTTACTCTTGTGATATCTACAGTACTTTTTGGTTGGCCGAGACCCCTTTTTGAGAATGAGAGGGTCGAGCCGCTTCACGTCAACAAACTCATTGTTTTGGCACTCTGAATAGATGTGTGTTGTAGGGGTGTTCAACCTTGTACGCTGCTCGTGTTTTTAGGTCTATACTCCGCCATGGTATCACGATGATTCTCTTGTCCTTTGGCCGACCTCCTTTGCTCGTCACTAGGCCGTGCGCGGGCGCCCATCCAAGCTTGTCGTGGTTCTTCATAGGCCATATGGTCGTTGGCCCTTCGAAGGAACATGGTCAGGTACATGTATTGGTTTAGACCAAATTCCTGTGCAAAGATGTGGTCTGATTTAATGCCACATTTCAGGTACTTCAGTTTATCCCGATCTGATAGATCGCGAACGGTGTCGGCCTCGGCGGTAAACCGTTCTATGTATTTTCTCCACAATTCATTTTCACCTTGGACGATGGTATCCAAGTGTTCTTCGTATCAATCTTGGCACTTGTTGGCCGTATAGTTGGCCAAAAACGTCCTGACTAGGCCGTCCCAAGAGGAGATAGTGTTAGGGCGTAGGCTTTCCCACCATTCTAATGCTCGCTCCTCGAGCGACTGCGGAAAGAGTCTGCATTTCATGGTTGGGCCTAGCTCCCTGTAGCTGCAGTAATTGTTGAAGTACCTTAAGTGCTTGTCTGGATCCCCCCGACGGTTGAACTTATTCAAATCGAGAGGCTTCCTCAAGTCTCTTGGAATACGATAACGGCGTATCTCCCTAGTAAATGGACCTTGGCCGCTCGACACATTGCTGGGCACGAACTGTTGCATAGCAAGGTAGGCTTCGTTGGTTGGCATTCCAAAGAGTCCATTAGTCGGTTGGCCAAAGAACCCTTCGTTGGCCGGTGGTTGGTCGTAATGTTGTGGTGGGGGCCATGAAGAGGATGGCCCTCTGAAATGTCCGGCCTGTTATCTCCTGGGTCGATAGGCAACCTGAGATACATCTCGGATCCCACCGTTTCGGTCGTAGTCATCGAATTCGTCGTACGAATCCCAGGACCGGATTATTGATCTTCGAGAACCAAATGACTCGCAGGAAGAATACCTGGTAGACGATCGACCCGACTCTTGATGGTAACTTGAGTCCGCGTAGTCGTAGTCGTAGGAAGGGGAATGGCGAGTGCGCACGTTCCTGCGGAGGGGCGACTTATGCGCCCTATTTATGCGCGGAGGCGATCGACGGAAAATGCTTCTGCGGTGAGGAACGTCCCTTCGAGGGGGCGTCCTATGCCTTCGAGATGGTTGACCTTGAGCTTGGGGGTCTCCGTTGGCCGCTCGTGGGCGGACTAAGATCGACCCTCTCACGTAGCGAGAGATTAACTCGTCTCGATCAGCAATAAGTTAATTCTTGTTCTGTAGCATCTGGATGACCGCCTGAGTCACGTGTTCTGGCAAGGGTTCTACAATTCTCGCCTCAACCAGCTCGGCCGGAATCTGTGGGTGTTGGACAGGCTGTTGGACGGGTTCGATCACTGGTCCTTGGTCGTCTTGCACCGGGGGGACTGGCGATCATTGCCTTGTGACTCGTGAATGGTCCTAGGCACGCCCTCCAAGGTGTGCTGAGGATGGGAATTTTGCCCTGAGGGGTTAAGTCTGGACGAAGTGTGTCTCTCGCGTGGAGCCATGATGAGAGTAGGATAGCGCTCGGGCCTCCCACTGTGGTCGCCAATTGATCGTACCTGACCAATAGAAGTGAAGTTGATGTTGCTGCTGGTAGCCCGGTCGCTGAGGAGCTGGCTGGACCGGCAGGGTTTTGGCTGCACGCGGGTGGTACCTGCAAAGACACTCTGACATTCTAGTCAGTGGTGTGCAATCGGGCAGGATCACAAAGATAGATAACGTACCTGATGTCCTCGAGGAATGGACCATTTATACTCATCGTGAGTGAGGCGCCCTCGCCGTTGCACGTTCTGCGGCCAGGCGCGAAGATTGCGCCCCAAGCTTAGGCGCCTGGGCCATATTGGGCCAGCCTGGATAGATTAGGCCAATGGTTCATTTTCCATTAGGCTGCTCTATTGGGCTTGTCAGTCCACTCCGGAACAATAACCAATTTTAAAAACGAGGTGTTAGTTTGGTTCAAAAAAAAAGAGGTGATAGATTATTCTTGAATCTAATTTGCATATCTTCTCTAATGAATTCAACCTAAGGTTATTGTTATCTTTTACTCTAATTTTTTGGTAAAAAAATCTTTTAATTTAATTTAAATATGCAGTTTACAACCCAAGAGCACTTGGATGAGATGGTAAAGGTCTCTTCCAGCTTAACCAAGGTTCTGGGATCGAATCCAGCCTTGGGCATGCAACAGTGTTAAATCTCTTGAGGGAGAGCTTTGCTGCCAATTGTGGTCCTACCCGGCTCGAGGGATTAGTCTCTGCAGTTGTGCGCAGAGGATACCCGGTTTATACCAAAAAAAAATATGCAGTTTACAAATAATACACATCTTAAAATATAAATGAATGATTCTAAATCCATTTTACTTTATGGCATATTCTTAATTGAATTGGCCTATTTCCCAAGCCCCAAGCCCACCCGACTTGGCCCACTATTAGAAGAGAAGAAAAATTAAAGGCTAAATTACTCTTTTGGTCCTTTATCTTTGGCCTTAATTTCGTTTTGGTCCTTATCTTTTTTTTCTCGTTTTGGTCCCTCATATTTCATTTTTGTGTCAATTTGGTCCCTGCCGTCAGTTTTAGCTAATGGACGCCACGCTATCAGTTAACTGCTGACGTGGCGTCTCAAATTCATTAAATGACGTGGCATTCATTTATTGAGGTGGCAAATAAATGCATTTTTTAATCCTAAATCTAATGACACATAGACATTTATCTTTTTTAAAATTTTAAAAACAAAAAACATAAATTAACACATTAAAATAAAAACTAAAAGTTGGTCAGATCTCTGTTGGAAGATCTTAAAAACAAATTATATCAGTTCAACCAAAGCATGATTCAGATCAATCATATGCAACCAACCCATCTTTCTTCTCTCCTTCAATATCGCAACTAGCATGATTCATATGCAACCATCTTTCTTCTCTCCTTCACTATTGCAACCCATTCACATCCAACCCAACCCATATCTATTGGTGAGAGAGAGGTAGTGCCTTTATTATTATTAGGTTATCCTTTGAAGCCAGAAATGAAGAACATTAACTCAAACTTCGAAATTCAAACCAGATCCAGAAATGAATAATTGGAATATGGTTTCAGAAAATCCCCAATCTTATGAAATGAAAACGTATCTGAAACAAAAATGAATAACCCAGAAAATCCCCAATCTTATGAAACGAAAACGAATCTGAAACAAATTTGGTTTCTAAAACGAAAATGAATCTAAAATGAAAACGAATCTGGAATCTGAAACCCCAAATCCTTTGATTTCGTTTCTGGGTTTTGTTTTTACGAATTTGGTTTTTTTGGGTTTACGAAATCCAATTCGAAGCCTTATGAAACGAAAATGATTCATTTTGCTGAATTGAAGAACGAAATCGAATTGAAGGTGTTCTTGTGTTTAAGGTGATGAGTGACGGCTTTGAATCTAGTTTTGAAGGGGTTCTTGTGTTGAAGAAGGTGTTATTGTGTTGAAGAAGAAGAAGAAGGTGTTCCTGGGTTTTAATTTTTCTGTTTTTTGTTTGAATGTGTTCTCGTATTTTTTGTTAAATTGTTAATTTGTGTTTTTATAATTTAAAAAAATTAATTGCTTATGTGTCATTAGATTTAGAATTAAAAAATACATTTTTTTGCCACCTCAATAAATGAATGCCACGTCATTTAATGAATTTGAGACACCACGTCAGCAGTTAACTGATAGCGTGGCGTCCGTTAGCTAAAACTGACGGCAGGGACCAAATTTACACAAAAATGAAACATGAGGGACCAAAACGAGAAAAAAAAAAGAGAAATGACCAAAACGAAATTAAGGTCCAAAGATAAAGGACCAAAATAGTAATTTAGCCAAAATTAAACAAACGATTGTGTAGATGTCTTTCTCATTGAATTCAAAAAAAATTCATTAGAGGTTTTTTTAAAAAATATATCTATTGAAAATTAGTATCATGCTAAAGATACTAAAGGTCCATATTAAGGGGTCTCTCCAAACTGTCCCTGTCTCCATCCCCAATCCTCGCCATGGGAAGGTTTTCCCCCATATCGCCGTCCCCTAGATTCCCACAGTCCTTGCGGGGACCTCGATAAATTATCAAAAGTTAGCAACTAGCAACTGTGTAAATTAAAATTAAAATATATAAAAACTTAAAGGATATTTATATAAAATATTCCTGTCCCCATTCTCAAAGTTGACCGTTGAGGGCTTTTCTCCCCGTCCCCCAAAGAAAGGATACGTATTATGTATACTAGCGGAAGACGGGCACGACGCTTTTGATATTCCTCTACAGTAGATCTTTTAAGTAGTCGTAGGGTATTGTGTTGTGGACTGGGTCAGCTCAGCCCAAACAGGCTTTGCTCCAACAACCCAATATGCACCTTGCTGCAAACTGCTATGCAAACCCTCCTGATCTAACGACCAAGCAAGGTTTGGTGAGGTCGAAAGATGAACATCACACTTCATATCTTCACGGGTGCTTCCATACACGCCTTGGGGGTGTGCGTGTCAGTCGCTAACAACACTTATAAATATGGTACCTCATTCAGGCCGTTATTGGTAACTGACACGGGGATCCCAAAGGCGCATTGAAGCAGACGTCAAGAGATGAACTGTGATGTTGACCGTTCAACCTCGCCGAGCCGAACTTGACCGTTGGATCAAGAGGGTGTGCATAACGATTTTCAGCAAGGTGCATATTGGGCTTTTAGAGCGAAGCCTGTTATGATTGAGCTAACCTAGTCTAAAACACAATACCCTACGACTACTTAAAAGATCTACTGTAGAGCAATATCAAAAGCGGAAGACGGACACGAAAAAAATATCCCTATCTTTTTTATAAAAAACCCAAAATAACCTCTTTTAAATTTTGGTGAGACAATAAATATCCTTATTTTATATTAATTATTAGGCACCTGCTTCATTATTCCTATTTAATAAAATGATTTTTTAAATAAATGTCCTCAATTTCATAAATATAACAAATCTACAAAATCTAATTTGGTTCTATTTTTAATTAGATTGATTGTTATCAATATTAGTAAACAATTGTAATTTTAAACAAGATATAAATGTCTTTTTTTATTTTAACAACAAAATTAAGTTACAATTTAATTCATAAGAATTTATATCCAACATTTATAAATTATTCTAATTAACTTGAATATACAATTGTCTTTTTATTTTAACAACAATTTTTTTTGGAAATTAAGTTAAAAAAAAAGTATACCCGTGCAGCGCACGGATCATCATACTAGTAACTAAATAAAAAGCCACACAATCACTAATTAAATACGTGGCATCAACATCAATTGTGTGCCGAAGAATGTTTAAAACAAACGCATGAATAATCAACTATAATTATGTGTGGATCTCAAATTGAACTAATTAAAATCAATAACAACATGATCCACAATATCAGCCCAAATTATGAAAATCAAAACTGAAATGCATGAGTAATTAGCCCGAACAAATCGCATGTTGACCGACTGCCTAAACACTAAAACATAATTAATGATTCCCTATTTATTCGATTCTTTTTTTTTTTTTTGAGATTGAAAAGTTTAGGTGAGTTGGGCTCCGGGGGCTCACCAGGGTCAGGGCAGGCCTCAAGGCTCTTTGAGCGCTAACAGAGGTACTTACAGATCACCCACCAAAGAGGTCCTCACATCGGCAGCGGGAGTTGAACCCACGACCTTGTGAGCCAACTCCTTACCAACTGAGCCAACCTTCTTTGGCTATTTATTCGATTCTATGTATACGGTATACCTGCGTTGGAAAATAATTCAACGTCCTGCCAAAAAACAGCCAGTAAACCTATTATTTGCGCAACATTCAAATCAATTTTGACTGTCTTAACTGTTCTCCTAAAACTCAGCTGGTATACCATTCTCCCTTCGTACATAATTGTGGCATTGCTTATTTCAAATTCATTTATCTTTTAGATAAGCAAAGATTTCATTGATGGGAGTATAAGGGGTGTCCAACCCGTCTGTACAATGAAAATTACAATGCAAAGTAAAGGAAGGGAGAGGGCCTCCTCAAAACCTTCTTGAGCCAAAACCCAATGGGAAAAAGACTTAGGAAGGAAAATATAAGCCCTTAAGGCCAATAGATTCCTGAGAAGCGAAAGAGAGTGGACCGGCAGAATCATAAGCGCCAAACCGAATCGATTAATAGAAAGCATAAACGTAAGATGGAAACCAGTTAGCGATCTTTTTGGTATTCTCGTTTTTAGCTTAACTAGTAAATATTAAAGCATAAACATATATATGGATCGAGATTGGAAGGCATCGAGTTTCTAGAACCGATTAGTTTTTCAAAGCTATTTATATTTACATTTTGATTTGATACTGTAAATAAAATCAAGAAAAAGGACATAGAATCAAATTAATGGAACCAAAAATGAAAACTCTTAAGATAGAACCGGAACCAAAAACAAATTTAAAAGAAGAGCAGATTTTTGATTAGATTTAAGTTCTCTAATGGTGGAACAAACAGATCAGAAAAATTAATATTAGAAATAGAAGGGGAGATCGGGCAAAACGAATCAGAGGGTGGAAACCACCACCATCGCAGCAACACCCTTCATCGTTCCTCTCTCTCTCTCTCTCCAGCGAGCGCACGTTTGTTCCGGCGAGCTCCTCCGACACCGGCGAAACCCCATCGCCGTCGTGGAGTTTCCATCGCAGACCATCCTTCTTCCCTTTTCGTTCTCTTCCCTCTCCCTTTCGTTCTCTTTCTCACTCAATTTCTCTCTCCTTGCGAAAACCTCTCTCCCTCTCTCTGCGATTGTTTCAATTTTTCTCTCTCTCTCTCTCTTTGCTGTACATGGAGCGGCGCTGATGTGAGGTTGAGATTAGGGTTCACTAACCCAATTTGTTCCTTTTTATGCTTCCGTTTTGATTTTGATATATTTTATTTTTATTTCATTTTTTTAAATTAAAAGTAATCAGATTAGTACATTTACACCCCATTTTAAATGAGGCTTTTACTTTTTCCACACCCCCTCCTACTCCAAACACACCTTCTCACCCTACACATTTACCAAACTAACCCCACTTACAATTCAATTTCCCCCTCTACCCCTCTCCCTCTTCTTCTCCAACAACAAACACCCTCCCTCTCCAACACCCAAACCTCCCCTCTCTCCACTCCAAACCCACCCATCCTCACCTTCATCATTCACTCCCATTCAACTACCCAACATTGGCAACTAGCTCAAGGTAATAACCCTACCAAACATTTTCCATTTTGGTTCTGTTTTGAGTTCTTTACGCCATTTTTTTTCTACAAACGCGCTCAGTTCGAACAGGGTCGTTCGAACAGGTTCGCATGAACGTGTTCGAACAAGTGTTAACTGGGGTGTGAATTTGATTTGTTCGAATAGCCTCATTCAAACTCTGTTCGCATGAGGCCGTTCGAACAGGCGTATGACAGCAACTGATAAGTTGCAGCTTCTGTGCAGGTTTTTTTGTTTAAATGGATGAAAATGTGGAAGCATCTGGAGCAGTTGAGTTGTCAACTTTAGCAGCTGAGATGTCAACTGTCGCAGTTGACATGTCAACTGACGTCGTCGAATCCAAAGACTTTACTAGTTCGTTCCAAACTGATACGGTGAGAATGAATTAGTGGTTTTAATTTTAGGGAACTATTCAAATTATGTAACTGACACTTAGTCATTGAATTTCAGTTATTTCCTACTCGTGATGAGTTGCTGACTTGGGTGCGTGCGGTTGGGAAATCTATTGGGATGGTGATTGTTATAGGAAGATCTGACACCGGACGACGATCAGGTAAACAATACTGCATGTTGATTTGTGATAAAGCTGGATCATATAAGACAAATGTTGAGGAAGGCACAAACACTAGAAAATGTTGTTGTCCCTTCAGACTGAAAGGGAAATTTATTAAGAAGCTTGGAGGATGGATTTTGAGGGTTATGAATGGAACTCATAACCATGGAATGGCTACTTATCATGATGGACGTCCGTACATTGGTAGGTTAAGTTTAGAAGAGAATGAACTAGTGGCTAGAATGACTAGGAATCATACTCGGCCTAAATTGATCCTTAATGAGCTGAAATTGATGAAGCCTGATGATAACTATACGGTTGTGAAACAAATATACAACTGTCGTCAAAGGCAACGGTCAGCTATGCGTGAGGGTAGGACTGAGCTCCAACAACTGATGTTTTATTTGCAATGGGATAATTATGTTTATTGGACTCGACTTGCAGAGGGAACTACTGTTGTGAAAGACATCTTTTGGGCACATCCAGATTCCATTGAGCTTCTAAACACCTTCCCGATTGTTTTGTTGATTGATTCCACCTATAAAACCAACCGGTACAGGTATCCGTTGGTTGAATGCAGACCATGCTTAGGATACAACATTCTGATCTTAAAATGCACTTCGAGCATAGTTTGAGTAGAGTGAAAGTTCAACACTTGAAGAAGAAGATTTTTGATGAAATTAAGGGTTTAGTTTCATCTAATGCTATAGACCATATTTTGGGTGAGGTGCAGCAGACTGGATCTGTTTCACTTAACCCATCATTATGTCGATGCACACTCAGGACTACACACGGACTACCATGTGCATGTGAGCTTTCAAGGTATGATGTACACTCATCTTGTTATTTTGTCTATAAACTCAACATTATATGGGTTGTCATGTCACTAAATCAATGTCGCTTTTTTTGTAGGGTTATGATGGACTGCACTCCAATTCCGTTGAGCATGATTCACCAACATTGGCAGAGGTTGAATTTCAAAATACAGACAGAGGTAATGGATGATGAGTTGAGTGTAGAAATTGAACTTGAAGCTATTAGAAGAAGGTTTGAGGCCTCTGATCACGCTGGTAGAGTTATGATTAAGGCAAAAGCACGTGAATAGGCATTCCCAGACACGACTTCTATGTGTCCACCTCCGGATACGATCATTACAAAGGGAGCACCAAAAAAAGATAAGAAAGGGAATGTTGATTACTCAACAAAGCGAGACAAGTCATTTTGGGAGCATGTAGATGACAAATTTGACTCCGGATCTAGTGGATGTTTTGCTCAGTCTCATAAACGACCTACTCCCCCCCAAAGTAGGAGTGGAACGTCTACAAACCCATACAGTTCTGGTTCAACTGCTACTCCTACTTTGTCAATGTGTCCAGCACCTAATCCATCAATAAGCAAAAAGAGAACTCAAGCTGACAGTGCTACTACAATCCCTACTCCTCCACTAAATAAGAAACCAACACCCACACCTATTGTTACAGAAGCTGCTACTGCTACTGTTTCAACAGCTCCTACTTTGACACCACCAGTTATGGATGTATTTAATACATACATAATAGGGATGTCGGCATACATGCGTCCCTATGTTGAAAAACTTGTTAACGTGGTTGGTGATGGTAACTGTGGATTCCGGTGTATTGCAGCATTTCTTGGAAGGGGTGAGGAGGCTTGGCGATCGATCGAATCGATCGATGGAGGAGCTTAACCAATACAATGACTTCTACACTCGACTGTATGGTGGTATTGGTAAGTTCACATTTTTGATGAAGGCGTTGTTGAGGGCACATCATGGGAACAATGTTGAAGAAAATTGGATGACTATACCGGATATGGGGTATCTAATCAGTAACAAGTACAAAGTCGTCCTGACTTGTTGGTCACCTAATTGTTGTTACACAATTTTTCCCTTCAATGTTGCGCCATTCAGAAGTGCCAGACAGTTCAACATCCTTTTCATACCAGAACACAAACACTTTGTACAGGTAACGTGTCTTCTATTTAGATTCACTATAGTCATTCGAAAACATTACATAACATTATGTTTTTTGTTGTCTTTTTGAAGATCTTTATGAATCCTGGAAGTCCAATGTCCCTGCCGGATATTATGTGGAATACTAATAGGGCACACATAGCAAAGGGTTGGGACTCGCTTTTGATTAGCCGGGTGCAAAAGTGGAAGTGTTTGCTCATACAATCACAACCCCCCATCCCCTTCCTTGTGTAGATTTAAGTAAAGATACTGATGGTAGTCAATGTTAAGTTAGATTTATAATTTTCGTACACAACGTTGTATTTAACTATTGGTAGGCAACTTTTGAAATCACCAAAACTCTGTTTCTGTTTCTGGTTTTTAAGTTTCTGCTTCTGTATAACATCGGTTCGAATGATACCATTCGAACGCCTGTTCGAACGCCCCCCTTCGCACATGTTCGAATAAAGCCGTTCGAGGCAGCAATAACACACCCTCACACCAACAGTTGGCAATATTCCTTAACACGTATGACCTCTTTCGAACAGGTTCGAACGAGGTCGTTCGAACAATACAAATTCCTTAACACGGACAAGGTCGTTCGAACCTGTTCGTACAAGGACGTTCGAACAATCACTTAAACCACGCTGCACGAGCGTCCCACGCGAGGTCATTTTTGGAAAAAAAAAGATTGGGGGCGTGCGATGAGTACAAGGGGGTGTGGGGAAAGTAAATGCCTTAAATGATACTCCCTCCCCATATAAGCCTATTGATTCGCAAGTCAAGTACAAACCCTACGGACTAGTCTTTTGTTTTTTACACCCTATGTTAATAATACTTCACCCTGCTGTTAAATGTATCCAATTATTACTGTTTTGCAACCTACCTTCTTATCAATGATTTTAAATTAAAAAAAATACCAAACACACAAATTTTTTCTATCAAGAACTACATGTGATTTGATCCCCCACCAAGGGGTATGTAGGAGCAGAGGGCGGCCGATCTCTGTCAATTGCACTAATAAAACCATTTTTTTAAGTTTGTCTAATAGTTCATTTCTTACTTTCTCAAAAATAACCAAAACAACTAACTATTTATCATAGTCTTTTATTTAGTTTTAATTTGTAAAAGGGTAAAATTCAATATATTTTAAATTAACATTCTTACACAATTAATTAATAGGTAGCCTTCTTTGAAGGATGTTGCGGGGTGCTAATACCTTCCCCACACATAAACGACTCCCAAACCTAAACCTAGCCCTTATCCGGATTGAAAGGGATTTTCCAAATTTGCCCTTAAACTAAAATTTGGTGGCGGCTTCATCTTTCGAACTTCTAAGAATCCTAACTCGGATTTTTCGGTCGCTACAGCTGGCGACTCCACTGGGGACTTTTTTTAAGAGAGTCAAGCCTATTAATTAAATGTGTAAAATATTTGTTAATTTAATATTTTGTTTTTACCCTTATGTTTTCTTTATTTATTTAATTTATTTTAATTCATTTGGTTATTCATTTGTATATATTTCTCTATTAAACCTTAGGTTAGACGACTTTATTTTGTTGTTGTATCTGTAGTTTTTTGCAATTTGGGTAGTTTAGGTATTTTTGCCCTTATCACACATTTCACTTTCACAATTGCACACACTTCTGAGTGGGGCCCTATACCCGGGCCTGACAAGAACCCAGGACGAGTGGAGACAATTAGTGACAGTCATTCTGGATTTATCTGTCTGACTCTCATGAAAGTCTCAGCTAGAGTGCGCCTTTTTATAATATCCCACACCTGATAGATATCTATTGTTGTGGATAATATTGTAAAAGGGACTTTAGCTTTGGAGACCTTTGTGAGGAAGTGACTAGAGCCACCTGAAAGATTGTTCACAAAAGTGACCCTAGACAATGATATCTTTTAGGCATGACCTACATAGGACACAGGGGCACTAAACCTACTCCTTGCATCAACATTGTTATTGTTTTCTCAAAATAATAAAATTAAAAAAAAAACTTTGATAGTTCTCTCTTTTTGGCACATGGGATGAGACAATGTCATTCCTTTCATTCATCATACAAAAAACCATCATGCACTCATAAAATGAATAAATAAAATCCATTTTTTTATGCATCACATTTTTATTGCACTACCATGCATCTCATAATCTAGAAAATAACAAAAATCATATATTTTTAATTTGTCCAAAATTGCATCATCTTGCATATCCATACCCAAAAAATAATAAATAATGTCACCTTGATGTTATAGAAAAATTGTTTTCATTCATCATTTCATTACTCCCTTTCATACATCAAAAAAAAATTGTTATTCCTCTTACATGCATCCTACATGCATCTCATCATACAAAAAATATTAACGATACCAGATTCATATATTCAAATTATGTCACTTTGTGTATCCATACACCAAAAATAAGTATCACATTGATATTATAAATATTCATTCATTATTCATTACACCTCTTCATGCATAATAAAAAAATAAAAAAAATAAATAAAAATAGTGCTTCATTCCTATCCATCTCCAATGCATTAGTCCACCAGCATGCATCAAAAATTAGGAATTGCTTCATTTTAGCATCACTCATCATTCAATAGTTTTTTTGTTAGCGTCTCATTGTAGTTGAAACATAAAAAATCCCATACACCTATTTAAGGTGTCATTACACATTTCATTCATTTGCATTGTTGTCCATATACAACAACACCCATATGTTCATACATTATATTCTAAAAAAAACCTTGGGACACACTTTTTGATGAGAAACGATGAATTCTTGTAAAATAATATTCGAATTGTTCATTCTCCCTTGGAACAAATTGTCATATCCTTTGAGGAAACACATACCTTGATTCACCAATATCAAGTGTTTCACTCATCACCCATATACATCCTTACCATACCTACCACCCACCCACTTAGCCACCATATAACTACCTTCAATGAAATTCACCAATAACTCATTCACCATCATGTCCACTCAAGTATTGACCGTATCCTTTCCAACCTTCCTCCCATAGGCTTGACCCTTAGCCTCTGCATGCCTCACCAAAGGCATTAACCCAATACCACTTCTACCTATCTATTCTTGGTTACCTAAGCAATACAACTCAACCCTCCCATGATAAGAACCCGAAACGTCTATTTTGTTAACTTGTTCTATTTTAACCAGTATTCTCTCTCTATGAAGCATTTCCAAAATAAACTATCATGACGAGTGTATTTTGTAACACCCCAATTCTACTCGACTATTTTATTAAAAATCAGAGTGCGGAATTTTCAACTAAGCATACATTGGAGCGTCACATTTCAACATTTAAATTTTCAACAACGTGTAATCAATAAAACATTCAAAGTCAACAACGTAATTCTCCATTTAATAACCACGAGATACGTAACACATCATAAGGATCCAACAAATCGCAGCGGAGCAAAATAAACTCTCATAAAACATCGTCTCAACACCAACGGTTTCGGTAAAATACAAATCCAGAAAACATTCAAATAATAGAGAAATAGTCTATATGATAAAACGTCTAATAAATAGTGTTCGTTTCCCCCCCAGGTGCTACGTATCAGAGCAAGACGACACGACTCAGCTACTAAAGGGAAATCCTAGTCTTCACTTGTAACTACCTGCACGTTACCGACATCGAGGTAACATTTTAAATGCAGAAGGGGTGAGTCTAATAGTATAAAAGAATGCATAATAAATAACATATTAGAGTCAAAACAACTATAATTACTACATTTCAACAACTTCATTATACTATAACAGCATCACACAGCAACAACATCATTACACCGCAGTGTCAATGTACTACAACAACAAGCAACCACAAACTAACGACAACACCGTGACATGAAAAATGGATGAGATGCAACCCACAACACGGGTATATGCATGTGGTATCAATCAACATAAACAGCCTTTGTGGCTTCAACAACAACAGACCGCAGCCTACAACAACGTGTATGCATATGCCATGTATGGACACCATGTGCGACGTAACCGGAAACAACATTTCAAACAACATGCACAAAGACATCATCAACAACAACACTTGGTCACATTTGACCCAACAACACAACATAGGATTTTGGTCTCATAGACCCAACAACAACAAAATACAACCCTTGGTCTCATTGACCCAACCACAACAGCATAAAATTCTAACCTTAGGGACTCAACAACAACCACATTAAATTTTAGCCTCATAATATAAAATTCTAGCCTTAGAGACTCAACAACAACAACATTTATTTGAGCCTTATGATATAAAATTCTAGCCTTAGAGACTCAACAACAACATTTGTTTTAGCCTTATGATATAAAATTCTAGCCTTAGAGACTCAACAACAACAACATTTTTAATCACGTTTGACCCAACAATAACAACATTAATCTTTTTCGTCTTGTTAGACACAACCAAACAACCGGCACTAAGGTAGCACAAAGTGGCGCCAAGTGACACATAAAACGAGACAAAACAGCACCTAAGACATCACATATAACAGCAGCAACCTGGCGCTAAAATAGCAGCAACACAGCGCTAAAATAGCAGCCATACCGCACTAAAGCAGTAGCAATTACAGCACAAAAACAACAGCAATTATAGCACAAAAACAGTAGCATTTACAGTAAGAAATGCGGCATTTACAAGACAAACAAAGCAAAGATTTACATCACAAAAACAAAGGCATTTACTGGCGCAAAGCAGCGAGCATTTACAAAGACAAACAACAACATTTACAAAGACAAAAACAAAGAACAATAATAAAGATATAAAAACAGCAGCAATAGAATGACGTCTACTAGCACCCAATCTCATTTTTCTCAGTCTTTAGCATCATACAATCATCAAACATCAAATTCTATCATTCATGCATTTCAACGAACATCTAGCATGCTTATCCAACTTCACTCACGCAATTCATCAAACACTTGGTGAGCAATAATTCACCATCAACTCAATCATACGCAAACAACATCTAAGACAAATTTAATAACATATTCATAACCATATTTCATTCAAATCTTTCAGTCAAATATCTCATATGCATCATATATCCTAATCTCCCCTATGAAACCCATTATACACCCCTTTATGCTATAAACCCACTCTTACCTTAAGAACTTGATGGAGATTAAACACCTTCTAAGAGTCACCAACCAAAAACTCAGCAACTATTCTCTTCCTTCTCCCTTGAAATCGCGATTTCCTTCCCTTCTCTTCTCCTTGTCGTCCGCGCTCTCTTCTTTCCCTCCTCCTCTTGCGTTTTCTTTCTTTCTTTCTCAATTGTGTCTAAGACACTAACCCTAGAGCTTAAATATTATGGGTTCTAGTGTCTTGGGCTCTCTTTACTACTTAGTTAATTACTAACACTACTCCCTTTTTAATTAAACCACCACTCCTTCATTTACCACACACCACCCCTTAATTAAAACACCATGTATTTATTTTATTATAACCAACCAACATAGCACCTAATTTATTTAATCTTCTATTTAATTTATTTAAATATGGCTAACCAACGTAACACCTAAGTAATTTAATTAAATGAGTACTTAAATTATTTTGGGGCGTTACAACTCTCCCCACTTAGAACATTTTCGTCCTCGAAAATCTACGCCAAACTCACGAAAGCGATATCCAATCTCCTTCTCACCTCTAACCGCCCTCATCCATGATCCATCGTATACCTCGCGGCAGACCAAACACCCTTCTCTACATTTTTACCCCTAAATGGATGTTCTAATCTGTAGGTTATCAAAGTCCTACTCGACTACTCAAACACCACCTATCCGATATTGGGATGCTATACTCTCAACGGTGATTACTATAGTTTTACTCAATTAAATTCCAACTCCTACGGGTCACTCCCCAAGCTCAAAATTCTAATTCTATTTATCTCGTGTTAGGCCGACAGCGGACCAGACTCAACACCTCCAAAACTCACCGACTGGCTACGACAATTCATATGAACATGTTTATGCTCTAACCAGTTCATACCCAAGATTACAATTAACCCACCCAACGGAAAACCACAAAAATTCACAGCAAGGTCTCTATCGAAGATCGACAAGGGACACAGAGAACACACCAGGCAATACTATACCAGTCATAACTGACAATACAAGACTTAAACGTTCACAACATTCGACAGTAATAAGGTAATGAGTAGCATCGGTATTATCAATAGATTCTAGCGGATTACCCTTAACGGAACACGTACCTCTAATACGACCATCATTCTTCAGTAGGCTCTGCACCTGCCAAACCAAACACCTTCCCACTAGACCTCTCCTTCTTCGGCTTTTGACACTTAGTACTAATGTGTCCCACCTCACCACAGTTGAAGCATACCATATCCTTGTGATCACACTGAGACATCCTATGACCCTCTTTACCACAGCGAAAGTACCTTGTTACCTCAGGTTTACACTCAAAACTCTTGTGGCCAGCTTTGCCACATTTGAAACATATGATGCTAGCAGGAGCATCTCCCCCACTAGATCCTTTGCCAACAGCTGACTTCTGTTTACCCTTGCCTCCGGAACTTCATACGACTTACTACTACGGCTTTCGGTCTTGCTCCTCTTATCTTTCATGATCCGTAGTGAGCGTTGTTGTCCTCCTCAAAAATCTGCGGCACATTGCCAACCAACTCGGAGAATACACGAATCTTCTGATACCCAATTGCCTTCTTGATCTCGGGCCTCAACCCATTCTCGAATTTGATGCACTTAGAGAACTCGCCATTAGGCCCATCGTAGTGTGGATAGAACTTTGCCAACTCAGTGAACTTGGCGCAAAATACTCGATTCTGATGACATGCTTCCTGCTTGACTCCAGAACTCAATTTCCTTCTTGCCTCGGACATCTTCCGGATAATACTTCCTCAGAAACGCTCTGCAGAAAACAGCCCAAGTAATCACTTCATTCGCAGCTTCCAACCTCGGCATCATCTCTAGCCACCAATCGTTAGCTTCCTCAGCCAGCATATAAGTGCCATATCTGACCCTTTGAGCTTCAGTGCAATCCATGACTCGAAAAATCCTTTCCATCTCCTTCAACCACGCAAGAGCACCATCGGGATCATACTTGCCCTTGAAAGTAGGCGGATTCTCCCTCTGAAAGGTCGCCAAACTTCGAGACCCGACATTCTCACCAACATTCTGCTGATTCCCCACAGCCTGCGCCATAGCTTCCAAAGCAGCAGCAAGAGCAGCGTCGTTTCTTCCGGCCATTTCAACTTAGCACTACAGCATACACAACAATTAGAATTAAAGAGACACTACAACTTGACGACCTGGTCGGACAGACCGAACTGCTCTGATACCAACTATGTAACACCCCAATTCTACCCGACTATTTTATTAAAAATCAGAGTGCGGAATTTTCAACTAAGCATACATTGGAGCCTTAGAGACTCAACAACAACAACATTTAATCACGTTTGACCCAACAATAACAACATTAATCTTTTTCGTCTTGTTAGACACAACCAAACAACAGGCACTAAGGTAGCACAAAGTGGCGCCAAGTGACACATAAAACGAGACAAAACAGCACCTAAGACAACACATATAAAAAGAAGAACTGGCGCTAAAATAGCAAGAACACAAGCGCTAAAATAACGGCCGTCAAGACTAAAAGCGGCGATAAAGAATTACAGCAAGAAAACAACAACAAAGAATTACAAAGACAAAAAAAAGAGCGACATTTACAGTATAAGCAATAAAGAAGCATTTACAAAGACAAACAAAGCAATGGCATTTACAAAGACATGCATGACAAAGCATTTCTGAGACAAAAAAAGCAAAGAAGTGATTCTGTAATAAAAACAACAAAGAATAGAATGGCGCCTACTAGCACCCAATCTCATTTTTCTCGATCTCTTTAGCATCATACAATCATCAAACATCAAATTCTATCATTCATGCATTTCAACGAACATCTAGCATGCTTATCCAACTTCACTCACGCAATTCATCAAACACTTGGTGAGCAATAATTCACCATCAACTCAATCATACGCAAACAACATCTAAGACAAATTTAACAACATATTCATAACCATATTTCATTCAAATCTTTCAATCAAATATCTCATATGCATCATATATCCTAATCTCCCCTATGAAACCCATTATACACCCCTTTATGCTATAAACCCACCCTTACCTTAAGAACTTGATGGAGATTAAACACCTTCTAAGAGTCACCAACCAAAAACTCAGCAACTATTCTCTTCCTTCTCCCTTGAAATCACGATTTCCTTCCCTTCTCTTCTCCTTGTCGTCGCGCCTCTCTTCTTTCCCTTCTCCTCTTGCGTTTTCTTTCTTTCTTTCTCAATTGTGTCTAAGACACTAACCCTAGAGCTTAAATATTATGGGTTCTAGTGTCTTGGGCTCTCTTTACTACTTAATTACTAACACTACTCCCTTTTTAATTAAACCACCACTCCTTCATTTACCACACACCACCCCTTAATTAAAACACCATGTATTTATTTTATTATAACCAACCAACATAGCACCTAATTTATTTAATCTTCTATTTAATTTATTTAAATATGGCTAACCAACGTAACACCTAAGTAATTTAATTAAATGAGTACTTAAATTATTTTGGGGTGTTACATATTTCCTCTTGTTTAAGTCAATTGTACTATCACCAACTTCACCACTTATCACTGTCCTTCACCCATTTTCAAAACGAATCCCAACCATCCGTAAAATGCCTATGTCCCCACAAAAGTATTTCATTCACTATCCCCCAGTGATGAAATTTCATTTTAAACGCTCCATACCAGGGCAGAGTTGTGATCACTAAGATTTCATGTTGGCATCCTAAACAATTGTGCAAGTCTTTTGAGTAAAAAAAAAATCTAAAAAAGCCCGTTAGGTTGAAAACTCGCAAGGGCAACCTAAGCAAAAATTAGGGCATAAAAAAATTTAAAAAAGGAAAAGCACGTTAGGTTGAAAACTCACAAGGGCAACCTAAGCAAAAATTAGGGCACAAGAAAAAAGAGAAAATATATTAAACCTGAAGTTTTGTCTTCTAGTTAAGTTTTTGAGAAAGTAAGCAACCACGTTTTGAAATGATGTTTGTCCATCTTTCTATCTACCCACTTTGAGTGGAAAATCAAAAATTTCCTTTCAATCACCATAAACAATGATCAATTCCACATTTAGAGAATGTGTTCACCAGTTTACTCAGCTCCAATGAAAAGCAAAAAAAAATGATTAAAAAAAATATAAGACTCCGAGACAACAGAGGAGTAGAAACAAAGAGTCTAGAAAAAATAGTATAGAGTTGGAACTGATACATCACACCACGAAGCTCATAAGAATTCATTGTCTCAACCGACCCCTCAAACATTTCTATGAGCCAAATAATCATTAAACATCAGCCACATTACAATCATAAAGTCCAATCTGATCAATGACTGGTTGCTTCCATTTTTCTCAAAGTTTTATTCTAGGACAAAATAATCAGAATAATTTATTTGCTCAAAAAAAACATTATTACAAAAAATTCAAAAGGAGTTCAAAAAAAAGAAAAAGAAAAAAACTCAAAAGGCTTGCACGCTCAAAGTCCATAAAAAAGATTTAGTGATCATCAAAGTGAAATCATATCAAATCAAAGACTCTTAATTGTCATAGCTTGTGGAATCTTCCCCAAAAGAAAACCACAAATCCCTACTAGGACAGTCACTTGACTTACCATCTCAAAGTGAGCCAGTACCCCCGCCATTCATTCCACTCAAACTCAGGCAAATTTTTTCAACATCCCTAGACTGCCCTCACCTTTCATCCAGTTCATATACTACACCCATATCTATATAGCCACATCAGACAAGTTTCCAAATCATTATTCTAAGTTTGCACCCTTTCAAGACCACTCTCGAAATGGGGCAACCTTTATCTTTCATGGATTGGGGCAACCTTGCCCTTTTATAGATTTGAGCATCATATCACTTGCGCCAAAATAATTCATCCTCAGCCACCTATTACTCCAATACTAGCATTTTTTAATCCTACAACCAATTTATACCCTTAATTGTCATTGTCCAAGGGCAAGCTATTTCGCTCCCCACTATTTGAAGTCAAAATTGGGACAGTCGAACATTTTCTACCCTGGGGCAAGTTTATCTCTCATGGGCTTGAACGAATAACCCCCACTTTCACCCTCGCACGCCAGATTTTTCCATACCCTTTGCCTGAGCCAACTGACACATTCACTTGTATTCACACTGTCATTCATGTTTATCAAACAATGTTTCAATGAGAGAGAACACACATTAATTTCTCGAAGTTAACATCTTAGACTTGAAAGCTTAGCCAACATGGATCATCATAACCAAATGAAAACCCATGTGACCAAATCTACAAATGCACCTCACAAATACATCATTACCAAATCATAGTCTTATAAAATGACAACCTTGAGCTTACCAGAGTTCAGGTTCAAGTCATCAAATTTTTTTTCCAATGAACGATCAATTCAAAATATTCATCTTTAGCTTTTCTAGCATCAAAAGTCGCGTTTCTCATCATTACCAAAGATATTTCCATATCCCAATCAATTCTATCATATCATATCATCGCACCATGCATATATGCACTTTCCTTATTTCACCATAGCATTTGCATTAAAACATTACATTTGCATCATATTCATATTCACGTTTCATGTGTTCATCATATACCAACAAAAAAGGCAAAACAAAAAGTAGAAAAAATCAAAAGCCAAAAAATCAGTTCGTTCATCATCCTACCATGCACCAATCATTACACGCGCATACATCATTCTTTGCATTGTTAGACATGCCAAGTATAGATAGCTTCTCCCTTCTCAGGCAAACACACTCATTGGGAATGTGCGGGTAGACACGCACAGTAACCCTATATTTTGCTCCTCCGAAATCAATGCTCCAAGCGTTGATCCCATCAATACAGATCATAGTGCCAGCACTGAGTTTGGCACGGATCCTTCAGACCTCTTATTGGTCCATAAACTTGATCACCTAGATGATCCTCCAGACCTCTTATTGGTCCATAAACTAGATCAATACAGACATATGTTGATCCATAAACTAGACTCATTATAGTCCCTAGATCAGACCAATATGCAGACACATATTGCTCCATAATCCAGACATGTCGGTCCATAAACCTGATCATTCCTGTTGATCCTTCAGACCTAATATTGGTCAATAAATCAGATCACTCAGTTGATCCGCCAGACCATTGAGGTCCATAAATCAGACCAATATGCAGACACATATTGCTCCATAATTCAGACGTGCCGGTCCTTAAACTAGACCAATTGTGGTCCTTAAATCAGACTTATATCGGCCCATAATTCGGATCCCTAGTGATCCTTCGAGCCCAGCGCTCCCCGGACCACATACTCGGTCCTTCGATTCGATTCGAGTCAACGTGTCAAAACGCAACTCCGGGCTGCACCTTCAGATAATAACGTCGTCACTGAGCACGATGGATCCTTCAGACCCCAATGGTCCTTCAGATTAGCTGTGTCTGCCTAAGACATAATGTAAATCCTTCGTGGTCAACATATCAGTTCTAGATCCGATCTTGACCCTCACCACCGCCGCCACGGCGTAGGTCACCTCGGTATTTTATTAGTACCATAGCTAGTTGCGATCCATCGAGACCATTTTTGGTCCATCAGAGCCCAGCAATTTCTTCCCCGACCTATCGGTCCTTGATTTAATTCGAATCAATGCGCCAAGCATCGATTGCAGATTAGACCTTCAGATCCCAGTGGTCCTGAGCCCAGTGCTCCTTCGGACTTCCCAGTGGTCTTCAGAGCCCTAGTGCTCCTTCGGACCCAGTGGTCCTTGAGCCCAGCGCTCCTTCTTTATTCGTTTCTTGTTAACGCGCCAGGTGTTAACCAGTCTTGTAAATAAGCAAACACAAAAAGCAAAAAGAGCATTATAGTTGCATCATTTCACATTTGCATTTTATGCATTCAACATATACCGAAAAGAAGAAGCAAAATAGAGAAAGTCATTCATACATTTCATTCATCATTCCACTCAAAAAAAAATCATTATGTGTGCATGCATTACATGCATGTACATAACATCTGTCATTCTCCATTCGACTTCAAATGTCGATCCCTACTTACTTCCATCCCTTAACCCAACACGACAAGTGTTGGATCCTATAGCACATCAGATCTCAATGTTAGCACTAAGTCTATCATCGATCCTTCAGAGCCCCAGCGCTCCTTCAGACCATATCGGTCCTTCAGTTTAGTTCGAGTCAACGCATCAAACGCGACTCCGAGCTACACCTTCAGATCATAACGTCGTCACTGAGCACGATGGATCCTTCAGACCCCCGGTGGTCCTTCAGACTAGCTATGTTCACCTAAGACATAGTGGACGTCCTTCGTGGTCAATATATCAGTTCTAGATCAGATCTTGACCCTCACGACCGCCACGACGTAGGTCACCCTCAGACTGTTTTACTAGTACCATAGCTAGTTGCAGTCCATCAGACCAATTTTTTGGTCCATAAGGCCCGGGCAGCCCTTCAGACCTATCGGTCCTTGAGTTTAATTCGATTCAATGCGCCATGCATCGACTACAGATTAGACCTTCAGAGCCCAGTGCTCCTTCAGACCCTAGTGGTCCTTCAGAGCCCTAGTGCTCCTTCTTATTTTCTTTTCTCGTTAACGCACCAAGTGTTAATTGTTCCCTGTTAATCCTCAAACTTTCTACTCACCCTCAAACAAACAAAATTGTCGTCTATCTTATCTTTATTCCTATTTCTACTACGAAAGTTCGAGACTCATCACTTTCTAGTGAAATATTAATAAAGAGGGGCAGCTGTTATACCCCAATTTTGTCCATCTTCTTTTTCTTATTATTATTCTTATTTTGTTTATTTAATTTATTTAAGCAAGATAGTATCCAAAAATGTCCAAAAAATCAAATTTAGTTTTATTACAGTGTATAAGTGTCTAAAAGTCCAAAAAAGTCCAAAAATACAAAAAAAAAAAAAAAAGTAATACCAAACTACACAAAAATACCCAAATCCGAAAATAATAATAAAAAATACAAAAAAGAAGTTTAGGCCCAAGTAGCAGTTGGGCTTGGATCTTCATGCTCTCCCAAACCCTAGTCTTGGTCCCCAAGACTCAAATCCAGATCTGAAAATAAAACCAAATCAGAGGAAATCAAGAATTAATTACTAAACCTAATCTTCTAATATAAATAAGCAGTCAACACACAGTCCAAAAGACACGGACAGAGACAGTCAGAAATCACAGAAAAAAGATTAGGGCTTCACATCGAAACCCTAATCACCTAAACACTTTTTTAAGATCTGAGAAGCGAAAGAGAGCGGACCGGCAGAATCATAAGCGCCAAACCGTAGCAGTCAGTTAACTAGAAAACATAAACATAAAGGGCAGAAGCTGGAAACCAGGTTGGTCGGGTCTTTTTGGTATTCTCGTATTTAGCTTACCGCATCTGATATGTAAATATTATAAGCGCTTTCAAAAAACTGTATATATGGATCGAGATTGGAAGGCATCGAGTTTCTAGAACCGATTAGTTTTTCAAAGCTATTTATATTTACATGTTGATTTGATACTGTAAATAAAATCAAGAAAAAGGACTTAGAATCAAATTAATGGAACCAAAAATGAAAACTCTTAAGATAGAACCGGAACCAAAAACAAATTTAAAACAAGAGCAGATTTTTGATTAGATTTAAGTTCTCTAATGGTGGAACAAACAGATCAGAAAAATTAATATTAGAAATAGAAGGTGTAACACCCCAAAATAGTTCAATTAATTATTTAGTTGAGTTATTTAAGGTTTACAACTTTTTAATTTAAGCCAAGTATTAATTAGGAGTTTATTTTCATTTAGGAGATACTTAAGTGAATGGAGAAGGTGGGCGTAGAGGCCCATGAGCCATTGGAGGCCCATGAGCCCTTAGAAGCCCAAGTGTGTGCTTTAAGTGAGAGTGTCGAAGGAAAGGGAGCATGTTTCACCAAAAAGGAATCTAAGAAAAGTCAAGAGAGAGAAGTTGGTAGGTGAGATCATTTTCTAGAGAGAAGGGAGAGCTTTTGGCGTGGAAGAAGCTCAAGCTCAAGGGAGAAGTGTTGATGTGTGGAGAATCGGGGAGCATCGGTGAAGAGAGGGTCTTTTGCTCAACTGATCAAGGTTAGGGGGCTCTCTTCTCACGTATAATTTTGTAGTATGATGAGTTGTTATGTGTGAGTAGACTGTAGTTATGTTTGCTGAGTTGTTTTGCATGCTTGTTGTGTTTTGATGTTTTTGATGTTGTGTTTTGGCTCACTTCAGTGGAGAAGTGTGGAGTGGATGAGAGAGTTGATCGTACGAGGGACCAAGGAGTGAAATGGGAGCTGAGGAAACTCTCAGTCCCAGTGAGCTAGAGTGAGCGAGAGTGAGCAACATAATCTGGAAAGGTTCTTAAGGAATAGGCTTAGGATAACAGAGGAGTAGCTGAAAAACGTACATCATAAAGTGACGAGCGTGCGTTGAGTTAAATGGAGTAGTCGGCTTAGGATTTCCGAGGTGAAGTTACCTTCCATACGTAAGCTGGAACTTAAGTGAATAATCGTAAGTGTCAAGAACGTAAGTAACGAGGTCATAGGAGCCGAGATGAGTGATAGGGCACCAATAACTAAGTGTATGAGTACCTGAGACTAGGTATAAGTATCGGTTTGTGCTTGCTGAGGTGTAAGGTAAGTAGGCCGAGATGCTTAGGCCGAGATAGCGTACTTAGGCGTAGCTGCTGAAGTGCCGTTGATAACGTGTAGCGTGTAGTAACCGAGGTGTTATGGCCGAGATGTAGAGTATATCCTACCTAGGTGTACTTGACGAGGTGAGACGTTTCGTGTGAAGTGAAGTGACTATGAGTGGAGTAGAGTGTAGGTATGCCGAGGTGCCAAGCGTGCCGAGGTGCCGAGTGTGCCAAGGTGCTATAGGTGCCGAGGTGTTGTTTTAACGCTAGTACAGCGCAGGTTGTTGCTGGACGCAACTGTGAGCGTCGTTTTGAGTGCCAAGTACGTGAGGGGTTAGATGGTGTAGTCATTTTAGTCCCTAATCGACGTTTTAGTCCTACGTAACATGGTAGTCCTCGTAGTGACTGTTTAGTCCACTACTAGGCGCCGAGGTGGTTGGTGAGCTGAGGGTGACAGCCTTAGCGCTGTAGGCCGATGCAGAGACGTCGGCCTTAGCACAGAAAATGACATATGAGTGTTGTTGGCCTTATGGCTACGAGTAGAGGAGTAATAAATGATGAAGTCCCTGATGGGCATTAAAATAAATGAAAATGGTGAATGCAGAGGACTTAGGTCCTAGAGGTGAACAGAGGACTTAGGTCCTATTTATGAATAAAGGCTGCGGTCTAATTGGTGAGTACTGGAATTGTGTTATGATTTAATTGAATAATGTATATGTTGTGTGTAACACCCCTTATCTACCCCTTAATTTCCAACGTCATTATCGGAGTATTCCACTGCTCAAAAATATTAATTAAGTAGTAGAAAGAAATGTTACGTCTCCATTAAATTAAACTCATCGTATGCACCATTAAATTTGTGCAACAACACATACATCACAAAGTTAAAACTTCAAAAATCATCTTATCACAGCGGAAATAAATATTGACTCACTAGTCCACTCAAACACGTCTCATAATCCTCAAATAAACCTCATACAGTTAAGTAATTTAACATCAAATCCCAAAAATACGCCCCCTAGGTGCTACGGTATCAGAGAGCGACACAAACAGACTTCCCGACAGCTAACAAGAAGGCAGCTAGACCTTCACTCGCGATTACCTGCAGCGTTGCCACAATAGAGCAACATTCCAAGCAGAAGGGGTGAGAATTTCAATAAAACATAATCAGATACATAATAGAGAAATGAGAGCAGGCAATCACATAGTATCATCATCATCACCAATTCATGGTCACACAACAACAACTCCAATCACAAACAGCACAATTCACAGTTATAATTATGTATGAAAGTGCAACCCCCACCAGGGCATAATGCATGATGGTACCATATTCATCACAATTAAGAGGCCGAAGCCTATTCTTCACTGGAGGCCGAAGCCTATTCTTCGCAAGAGGCCGAAGCCTATTCTTCACAATTATGCACATGCCATGAGATTCTATATACACATGTGCATTTCATCAAAATACTCACCTGGAGTACTCCTCATCATCATCATAAAACACTCATAGAGTGTATTCGTCGAAATTCATCACAATCACACAACAACATTATTAAAACTATACTCATAGAGTATATTCTTCACAAAACATCACAAGTCATATCACAACACCATAATCACTCATAGAGTGAACTCATCACCTTTCACACAAATCATACTACCGCACCATCATAATTATACTCATAGGGAACATTTACCGCAACTCGTCAAAACCATACACACCAACATCATTTAAAGTATATATATTTTTCGGTTATCTTTTGGTTTAGTGTGTTATAAAATAGTGAACTGATTGACTATGGGATTTCTCCGGACCAGGTTACGACTCACCACAGGCATTGGCCACTCCAGAAGAAATTATTTTCTGAAAGTTGGTGAGGTTCACATGGTAGCCAAACAGAGAAAATACATCGTGAACAATTTCTGACCTTAGTGGTAAACCACAGTCTAGCCATAGTCAATTAGAACACTAGTAGTATAACATTTCACAGTAAATCACTTTTATAAACATAGTACCACAATTTTCATAAAACAGCACCATTTACTTAATAAATACAGCAATCATAAACGGTTTATTTTGCCTTAAAAATAGAATATTCAGTTAGGCCTCTGAATAAGCTTTCCAACGCATTTTAGAACACCTCAATCGGGTTCCCGGTTCAAAAGATATTCAATTTACAAAAACAGTGACAAAAACAGCACCAACCGTGAGAACAGGTGACTCGCGCTCCGGGGCGCGAGTGAGGCGCAGCCGAGGCGCGAGAGGACAGCAACATCAGCCCTCAGCGCATCACTCTTGCGCTTGAGGCGCGACCCGAGCGCGACCGAGGCGCAGTAGGCGTAAAAAAATGCACTCAAAACGCGCAAAAACTCGGAATTTTCGATATTTTCCCAATTTCGATTTGATTTCAAAACATGATTTTGTTCATCAAGATATTCATTATAAGATTCATCAATAGATACATCAAAATACCCCAAGGAATCACCGAAACTCATCATGCAACCTTCAAACATTCATCAAGAATCACCGAATTCATCAATTAATCATCAGCAGGTATCAATCACTCAAACAACATCAAACTCAGTAGGAATTTCGATCTCATCAACTCATCATAATAAATATCAATTCATCAACAATATCTAACTCACAAAGCCCCGTAAAACCCTACCTATACCCAATTATGTTAAACGAAACGCTCACCCTTACCTCGAATTTGAACGCTCCGGAAAGGTGAATGAGAACACGTACACAAAAACCACAGCAACTCAATCGAACACGCTTCTCCTTCTCCCTTGGAAATTCGCGATTTCCCCCCCTCTTTGATCATTGAAACAAAATCAACACAACGGGAATCAGAGATTAAAGACCACATCATTAGGAAAAAGAGGGAAACGATAATGAATGATTGAGAGCTCTTACCTAACGAAAATTTGAGATGGTTCCTTCCTTCCTCCTCTTCTCAGCGCCGTACTCTCTCTTCTCACTCTCTCAAATTTCGTTTTCTTTCTCTGATGCAAGGAGTGAGGCGCTAACCCTAACCCCTTAGCTTCAGGAGCCTCAAGAGCGCCTAAGCTATTGGGCTTGGGCTTCCTGGGCCACTCTTCACCACCCCCGAGTTGCCACCGCCACCCCCAATGCTCGTTCCACTTCCTGAACCATGCCCATCAATTTAATTAATTTAATCACGTTTCCAATAAAATCCATAATTCAATTAAATACTTTAATTAAATTATTTCCGGGGTGTTACAATTCTCCCCCACTTAGGATTTTTCGTCCTCGAAAACATACCTGATTCAAATAACTCTGGATACGACTCTCGCATCTTGTCCTCCAGCTCCCACGTCAGGCTTTCACCAGCTGCCCCAACCATACAACTTTCACCAAATTGATTTTCTTACCTCGAAGGGTCTTCACTTCCCAATCCTCAATTCGTACAGGCACGGTCTCCACAGTGAGATTATCCCGCACCTCTACATCATCCGGTTGAATCACGTGAGACGAATCTGCAATATACTTCCGAAGCTGCGACACGTGAAACACGTCGTGCAAGTTCGAAAGATTAGGTGGCAAAGCCACCCGGTATGCAACACTTCCAACTCTTTCCGTAATCTGATACGGTCCAATGAAACTAGGAGTCAACTTCTTTGATTTGAGCACGCCGACACCGGTCATAGGTGTGACCTCAAGAACACTGCGTGGTCACCGCCTCAAACTCTAAATCCTTCCTTCTCTTATCATGGTAGCTCTTACATCCCTCTACTCGAGACGCTTTCATTTTCTCTCGGATCATCTTCACTTTCTCGGTGGTTTCTCTAACATTTCCAGTCCAAGCCCTAAACTTTCCCCGGGCCTCGTACCAACATACAGGAGTCCTACACCTCCGACCATACAATGCCTCAAGCGGTGCCATCCCGACATCTTTGGAGTGATAACTATTGTTGTATGTAAACTCGATCAAGGGAGATGAGTATCCCACGAACCTCCTCGCTCTAGAACACACGACCTCAACAGATCTTCCAATGATTGAATTGTCCTCTGCATCTCGCCCGTCGGTTTGAGGATGATAAAGTGAACTCAACCTCAATTTGAACCCAACTCCTTCTGCAAACTACTCCAAAATTCCGAAGTAAACCTTGGGTCTCTATCTGACACAATGCACAAAGGAACACCATGCAGCTTCACAACCACCTGAATAAAGATTTCAGCCAATCTCGACACCGGATACTTAATACCGATAGGAATAAAATGAGCAGATTTTGTCAATCTATCCACAACCACCCAAATTGAATCATGTCCTCTCACTATATTGGGTAACCCCGTCATGAAGTCCATAGAAATACTATCCCACTTCCACTCTGGAACATTCAACGGTTGCATCATTCCCGCAGGCTTCTGATGCTCGACGTTCGATTTCTGACAGGTCAAACACAAATACACAAACTTTGCCACATCACGCTTCAATCCAGGCCACCAAAACATCTTTTTCAGATCTTGATACATCTTCGTCGCTCCGGGATGGATACTTAACTTACTCCTATGCCCTTCCTCAAGGATTGCCTTTTTCATTTCCTCATCTTCGGGAACGCAAATTCTCCCACGGTACCTCAATACGTTCTGAGTATCTAACTCGAAGTTTTCATTCCCAGGCTTACCAATCCCACTCATCAAATCCACCAATTTCACATCTAACTTCTGCGCTTCCCGGATACTAGCCACAAAATCATTGCCAATTTTCAACATTCCCAACCTGACACTCTGGGGCGTGACTTCACAAACTAAACTCATGTCTCTGAATTGCTCAATCAACTCAAGCTCTCTAGCCATCAATGCCGACATATGCAAGGTCTTCCGACTCAAAGCATCTGCAACCACGTTAGCTTTACCCGGGTGATAACTCAATTCAAAATCATAATCCTTCAATAATTCTAACCACCGGCGCTGTCTCATATTTAACTCTTTCTGATCGAACAGATACCGCAGACTCTTGTGATCACTGAATACCTCAAATCTCGATCCATACAAGTAATGCCTCCAAATTTTTAATGTGAATACCACGGTAGCAAGTTCCAAGTCATGGGTGGGGTAATTCTTTTCATGAATCCTTAATTGCCTCGACGCATAAGCGACCACTTTCCCATTCTGCATAAGCACGCCACCCAAACCCATCTTGGAAGCATCACAGTATACTACAAACAGTCGTAGAACTAGGTAAGGTCAACACCGGAGATGTAGTCAATCTTCTTTTCACTCATTGAAGCTTTCTTCACATCGGTCATCCCAAACAAAAGCTTTGCCCTTGCAAGTTAATTGGGTCAATGGCGAGCCAAACCGAAAAACCCTCAATGAATCTTCTATAATAGCCAGCTAATCCCAGAAAACTCCCTATTTCAGTAACTGACTTTGGAGACTCCCACTGCAACACTGCATCAACTTTGGAAGGATCCACTGCAATCCCTTCACTAGAAATCACATGACCGAGAAAACTGACTCTTTTCAACCAAAACTCACACTTGGACAACTTGGCATATAACTTTCGACTCCTCAGAATTTCTAACACCAACCTCAGATGTTCCGCATGCTCCTCTTCTGACTTAGAGTAAATCAGAATGTCATCAATGAAAACCACCACAAACTTGTCCAAGTACTCACAGAAAATTTTGTTCATGTATCCCATGAATACTCCCGGCGCATTAGTCACACCGAAAGGCATAACGGAATACTCATAGTGCCCATACCTTGTCCTGAATGCCGTCTTCGGAACATCTTCATCCTTGACCTTGATCTGGTGATAACCAGACCTTAAGTCAATCTTTCTAAATACTTTAGCACCCACTAATTGATCCATCAAGTCATCAATCATTGGCAACGGGTACTTATTCTTGATTGTAACTTTATTTAACTGCCGATAGTCTACACACAACCTCATACTACCATCTTTCTTTTCACTAGCAACACAGGGCTCCCAAGTGACACACTCGGTCTCACAAACTTCTTTTCTAACAAATCTTCAAGTTGCTTTTTCAATTTCGCCAACTCGGATGCAGACATTCTATATGGTGCCATAGACACGGGCTTTGTGCGGGGACCGAGATCAATAGTAAACTCCATTTTCTCTGCGGTGGTACATCGGAATCTCATCGGGGAACACCTCGAGAAAACTCACGCACCATCTGGCAATTCATCAATCTTTGCTTGGCTCTCGTGAGACAACGATGCTAATAGAGAAAACAGTGAACCTCTTCTCTCATCATCGGTGTGGTGACCGCAGATAGCAAACTGACTTCTCTTCATGCGAAGCAAAACTCACGGACCTTTCACGGCAATTGATATGAACATGGTTATCAACTAACGATCCATACCTGAATGACATCCATCCCACTCGCAAACGGATCGGATCAACTAAAAATTCTCTACCATACATAGATACAAGGCATTTAGCACAAACAACGGAGGTAGTCACCGAACCCTTGGCTGGAGTATCGATAACCATCTCCCTCAACATATCAGATAAAACAAGGCTTAAGTTCTCAACACATGCAAGCAAAGAATAAAACTATGGGTAGCACCAAAGATCAACAATAGCAACAAGAGGAGTATTATTGATATAGCACGTACCTCGAATCTCGTTTACTACGGCAGACTCAGCTAGAGCAAATACTTTTCCATACGACTTCTCTTTCTTAGGTTTAGGACACTGTGCACTGACGTGACCACTCTCTTCACAATTGAAGCATACCACCTCCTTCTTATCACAGTTGAAGGACATGTGTCCCTCCTTCCCACACTTATAACATCTCTTCTTTTCCTTGTTTGGGCAATCTGGACTCTTATGGCCTGTTTTCCCACACGTGTAACAAGTAACACTGGCTGCAGCATCTCCCCCACTTCGCTTAGACCCACCAACAGATTTACTAACAAACTTCCCTTTGCCCTTACCAGCAGGCACCTCGTATGGCTTCCCACGACCCGAAAAATTCTTTTGCCTTTCCTTCATAACTCTAGAGAAGGCATTATTGTCCTCCTCAAAGATCCTGGCGCTATTCACCAACAAAGGGAACACACGAATTTGCTGATACCCTATGGCTCTCTTAATATCAACACGCAACCCGTTTTCAAACTTGATGCATTTGGAGAACTCAGCACTCTCTCCATCATAGTGTGGGTAAAACTTGGGACAATTTCAAGAAATTTTGCAAAGATACTCGCCATGATCATGCTACCTTGCTCAAGTCTCAAAAACTCCACCTCTTTCTTTCCGCGGACATCTTCCGGATCGTATTTCCTCTTGAACTCCCTCTCAAATACCGCCCAAGTGATCTCCTCATTGGCAGTCGTCAACCCCTGACTAGCTGCCCTCCACCAATCATAAGCCTCTTTCTTCAACATGTGTGTGCCATAGCGAACCTTACGAGCATCGGTGCAATCCATGACACGGAAAATCCGCTCCATCTCACTTAGCCACTCAAGGGCACCATCGATTATACCCGCCTTCAAAAGTAGGAGGTTCTCACGCCGAACGTAGCCAAACCACGCGCCCCATCACCAATAGCATTGGGTATGTTACCCACAACTCCAAAGAATAGCTCGCAGCGCCAGAGCAAGTGCGACATCGTTCCGCCCCGCCATTCTAGTCCGCAATGAAAACAAAAATCAGAAACAAGTAACAAAGCTCCATGTTACTCAACTTGACGACTCAACCACCGGCCGGACAGACCGAACTGCTCTGATACCACTAATGTAACACCCCTTATCTACCCCTTAATTTCCAACGTCATTATCGGAGTATTCCTTCGCTCAAAAATATTAATTAAGTAGTAGAAAGAAATGTTACGTCTCCATTAAATTAAACTCATCGTATGCACCATTAAATTTGTGCAACAACACATACATCACAAAGTTAAAACTTCAAAAATCATCTTATCACAGAGGAAATAAATATTGACTCACTAGTCCACTCAAACACGCCTCATAATCCTCAAATAAACCTCATACGCTTAAGTAATTTAACATCAAATCCCAAAAATACGCCCCTAGGTGCTACACGGTATCGTAGAGCGACACAAAGCAGACTTCGACGACTAACAAGAAAGCGGCTAGACCTTCACTCGCGATTACTGCAGCGTTGCCACAATAGAGCAACATTCCAAGCGAGAAGGGTGAGAATTTCAATAAAACATAATCAGATACATAATAGAGAAATGAGAGCAGCAATCACATAGTATCATCATCATCACCAATTCATGGTCACACAACAATGACTCCAATCACAAACAAAGACAATTCACGCTTATAATTATGTATGAAAGTGCAACCCCACGAGGGCATAATGCATGATGGTACCATATTCATCACAATTAAGAGGCCGAAGCCTATTCTTCACTGGAGGCCGAAGCCTATTCTTCGCAAGAGTCCGAAGCCTATTCTTCACAATTATGCACATGCCATGAGATTCTATATACACATGTGCATTTCATCAAAATACTCACCTGGAGTACTCCTCATCATCATCATAAAACACTCATAGAGTGTATTCGTCGCAATTCATCACAATCACACAACAGCATTATTAAAACTATACTCATAGAGTATATTCTTCACAAAACATCACAAGTCATATCACAACACCATAATCACTCATAGAGTGAACTCATCACCTTTCACACAAATCATACTACCACACCATCATAATTATACTCATAGGGAACATTTACCGCAACTCGTCAAAACCATACACACCAACATCATTTAAAGTATATATATTTTTCGGTTATCTTTTGGTTTAGTGTGTTATAAAATAGTGAACTGATTGACTATGGGATTTCTCCGGACCAGGTTACGACTCACCACAGGCATTGGCCACTCCAGAAGAAATTATTTTCTGAAAGTTGGTGAGGTTCACATGGTAGCCAAACAGAGAAAATACATCAGCGAACGAATTTCTAACCTTAGTGGTAAACCACAGTCTAGCCATAGTCAATTAGAAACACTAGTAGTATAACATTTCACAGTAAATCACTTTTATAAACATAGTACCACAATTTTCATAAAACAGCACCATTTACTTAATAAATACAGCAATCATAAACGGTTATTTTGCCTTAAAAATAGAATATTCAGTTAGGCCTCTGAATAATCTTTCCAACGCATTTTAGAACACCTCAATCGGGTTCCCGGTTCAAAAGATATTCAATTTACAAAAACAGTGACAAAAACAGCACCAACCGTGAGAACAGGTGACTCGCGCTCCGGGGCGCGAGTGAGGCGCAGCCGAGGCGCGAGAGGACAGCAACATCAGCCCTCAGCGCATCACTCTTGCGCTTGAGGCGCGACCCGAGCGCGACCGAGGCGCAGGTAGGCAGAAACAGCTCAAAACACAGAAAACTCAGAATTTTCGATATTTTTCCCAGCTCAATTTCAGATTTCAAAACATGATTTTGTTCATCAAGATATTCATTATAAGATTCATCAATAGATACATCAAAATACCCCAAGGGGATCACCAGAAACTCATCATGCAACCTTCAAACATTCATCAAGAATCACCGAATTCATCAATTAATCATCAGCAGGTATCAATCACTCAAACAACATCAAACTCAGTAGGAATTTCGATCTCATCAACTCATCATAATAAATATCAATTCATCAACAATATCTAACTCACAAAGCCCCGTAAAACCCTACCTATACCCAATTATGTTAAACGAAACGCTCACCCTTACCTCGAATTTGAACGCTCCGGAAAGGTGAATGAGAACACGTACACAAAACCACAGCAACTCAATCGAACACGCTTCTCCTTCTCCCTTGGAAATTCGCGATTTCCCCCCCTCTTTGATCATTGAAACAAAATCAACACAACGGGAATCAGAGATTAAAGACCACATCATTAGGAAAAAGAGGGAAACGATAAGGAATGATTGAGAGCTCTTACCTAACGAAAATTTGAGATGGTTCCTTCCTTCCTCCTTTTCTCAGCGTCGTACTCTCTCTTCTCACTCTCTCAAATTTCGTTTTCTTTCTCTGATGCATGGAGTGAGGCGCTAACCCTAACCCCTTAGCTTCAGGAGCCTCAGGAGCGCCTAAGCTATTGGGCTTGGGCTTCCTGGGCCACTCTTCACCACCCCCGAGTTGCCACCGCCACCCCCAATGCTCGTTCCACATCCTGAACCACGCCCATCAATTTAATTAATTTAATCACGTTTCCAATAAAATCCATAATTCAATTAAATACTTTAATTAAATTATTTCCGGGGTGTTACATTGTGTGTTATGCATTGTTCATGGTGTCGCATAAATCATAAGCATAATGGTGAAAGCAGAGGACTTCGGTCCTATGGTGAAAGCAGAGGACTTCGGTCCTAAGGTGATAGCAGAAGACTTCGGTCTTAATGGATCCATCATGCATATGCCCTTGGAGTTTGGGTCTGCATCATGCATATAACTCATGCACTGAATAATTGTGTTATTTGTGTGCTGTGCCGAGGTGTTTATATGTGTTGCTTAGCATAATGCTTGTCATAAACCTTATTATTTGTGTTTAGAGACTCACCCTACTGCTTTTATGTTGCTTCTCATGTTGGCAACTTGCAGGTATTCCCGAGTAGAGGTCAGTCCTCACTCTGTGTCGTTTGGCGTCGTTTTGCTCTGGTAGTGTAACACTGGGGGCCGAGTAGCGTAGTGGTCTTTATGTAGGTTTATTTTGAGTTGTAAACCTATGTCTTTTGGAACATGTATTATTTGGCTGTATTGTAACTAAAAACCTATTACTTGTTGAGCTCGGTTCCTTCTTGGCCGAGGTGTGGTATGTACATTACACTACAACTGTTTTAGCTGCGCAATTGTTTTATTGTCTTGCTTGGTTGAATTCATGTAGAAAAATGTAGCACTCCTTGAGTGTTTTTTTGAAAACTCTGATTTAATTCGTTAAGTAGTATTCAAGGTAAGGGGGTGTTACAATAGTGGTATCAGAGCAAAAGTCTGGTCTTGTCCGACCAAGTGTTGAGTCTTGAGTCCCCAAAGTTTCGAGTTTTTATGGCTCGTTCTAAGTAGATTTGCTTATGTGTTTAGTGTAATGGCTGGAAGAGCTGGGAGGAATGATGCTGTGTTAACTGCTGCTTTGGAAGCGATGGCTCTTTGCTATAGGAATCAAACCTCAAAGAGCAAACGAGGATCTTTGGAGCGAGAAGGTTGGCTACGTTTTCAGAGGAGAATCCTCCTACTTTCAAAGGGAGGTATGATCCGATGGAGCTATGGCTTCAGTTAAAGGAAATAGAAAGGATCTTTCGAGTGATGGAGTGTTCGACTGCGCAAAAGGTGAGGTTTGGTACTCACATGCTAGCCGAGGAGGCAGATGACTGGTGGCTTGAAAATCTTCAAAGGTTAGAGATTGCTGAAGGAGAAATCACCTGGGATATTTTTAAGAGGGAGTTTCTGATGAAGTATTATCCTGAGGATGTTAAGGGAAAGAAAGAAATGGAATTCTTAGAGTCAGGCAGGGAATAAATCGTTGTGGCGAGTATGCGGCAAAGTTTACCGAGTTGGTGAAGTTCTACCCCCATTACACTGGAGCTACTGCTGAGTTCTCCAAGTGTATTAAGTTTGAGAATGGTTTAAGACCTGACATCAAGCAGGCCATTGGGTATCAACAGATAAGAGTGTTTGCTCAGCTGGTGAATAGTTGCAGAATCTTCGAGGAAGACAAGGTGGCCGCGACTACCACCTATAAAGCTGGAAGGGAGAAGCAGAATTCTCAGTATCGTGCTAAGCCTTACGAGGGTTCTGGTGGAAAGGGTAAAGGAAAATGGAGAGCTGGTTGGGCCAAGGCGCCAAGTGGGGGAGACACTCCTCCGAGTATAGTGTGTTTCAAATGTGGAAAACCTGGTCACAAAAGTTTTGACTGCTCAGTCGTTAAGTGTTTTAAGTGTGGCAAGGAAGGCCACAAGGCTCCAGACTGTGAGAAGAAGGATATAGTTTGCTACAACTGTGGGGAGGCAGGGCATGTTAGTACGAGGTGTCCCAAGCCGAAGAAGGAAAAGAATGTTGGAAAGGTGTTCGCGCTAGCTGGGTCTAAAGTGGTGAACGAGATAAAAGGTACGTGCTTCATTAATGGAATTCCTTTGATTGTAATCGTGGATACTGGTGCAACGCACTCTTTCATTTCTGCATTGTGTGCTAAAAGATTGAATTTAGTTTTGTCTACCATGGTGAGGGAGATGGTTATTGGCACTCCAGCAAAGGGGTCAGTGACTACCTCTCTCGTTTGTTTGAAGTGTCCTCTGTTAGCCTTTGGCAAAGACTTCGTAGTTAATTTGATTTGTCTACCTTTGGAAGGGATGGACATCATCCCGGGTATGGACTGGTTAGTGGCTAACCGAGTTCATATAAATTGCGCTAGTAGGTCGTTAAGTTTCCCTTCTTCCGAGGTGGAAGAATGCATTACGATGTTCGCCGAGAGCACCGCGCAGGTAATGAAGGAAGGGGCTACGTTGTTTGCGTTGAGTGTGACAATGTCTGTAGAGAGCCGAGCTAAAATTGGTGAAGTGCCAGTGGTGCGAGAGTTCGCAGACGTGTTCCCAGACGAGATTCGTGAGGTTCCACCAGAAAGAGAGGTCGAGTTCAGCATTGAGTTAGTACCAGGGACTAGGCCGGTGTCTATGGCACCTTATAGGATGTCTGTAGCTGAGCTAGCCGAGTTGAAGAAGCGATTGGAAGAGTTCTTTGGAGAAGAGGTTCATAAGGCCAAGCGTGTCGCGCTTGGGGCGCACTGTGTTATTGGTGAAAAAGAAGGATGGAGGTATGAGATGAGATTGCGTGGATTACGCATACGGTTGAACAAGGTAACAATTAAGAACAAGTACCCACTCCCAAGAATAGATGATTTGATGGACCAATTGGTGGGTGCGCAAGTATTTTCGAAGATTGACCTGAGGTCAGGGTACCATCAGATCAAGGTGAAGGACGAGGACATTCCTAAGACGGCATTTAGAACTCGGTATGGGCACTACGAGTATTCTGTAATGCCATTTGGTGTGACGAATGCTCCTGGAGTGTTCATGGAGTATATGAACCGTATATTTCATGAGTACCTAGACCGTTTTGTTGTAGTGTTCATTGATGACATTTTAGTCTACTCCAAGTCAGAGGAGGAGCACGCCAAGCATCTGAGATTGGTGTTAGAGGTATTGAAGGATAAGAAGATGTACGCCAAGTTGTCCAAGTGTGAATTCTGGTTGAGGGCAGTGAACTTCCTAGGTCATGTGATCTCCAGTGAAGGTATAGCATTGATCCTTCCAAAGTCGGCCGTGTTGCAATGGGAAGCACCAAGTCACCATCGAGGTGAGAAGTTTTTAGGTTTGGTGGGTATTACTGAAGGTTCATTGAGGGTTTTCAAGTTGGCGTTGCCACTAACTCGATTGACTGTAAGGGAAGGCATTTGTGTGGGGCCTTGCGGTGTGAAGAAAGTTTCCAAGAATTGAAGAAGAGATTGACAACGCCTCTCGCCCCGACGTTGCCTAATCCAAATGAGCCTTTGTGGTATATCTTGTGATGCGTCTAAGTTGGGTTTGGGCTGCGTCGATGCAAGAAGGTAAGGTAGTTGCTTACGCTTCAAGGCAATTGAAAATTCATGAGAAGAACTACCCACGCACGATTTGGAGCTTCACGCCGTGGTGTTGCATTGAAGATATGGAGGCATTATCTATATGCTCAAGGTTCAAGTGTTTAGTGACCATAAGAGTTTGCGTGATCTGTTTGATCGGAAGGAGCTGAACATGAGGCAGAGGAGATGGTTGGAGCTACTGAAGGACTATGATTTTGGGTTGAACTATCACCCCGGGAAGGCAAATTTGGTGGCTGATGCGCTAAGTAGGAAATCGTTGCATGCATCAGAATGATGGAAAAAGAGCTAGAGCTAATTGAGCAATTCGAGACCTAAGCTTAGTGTGTGAGCTAACTCCTCAAAGCATTAAGTTGGGAATGTTGAAAATCGAAATGAATTTCGAGTGACATCAAAGAGGCGCAGGTGGGCGTCAAGCTTGTGGGCGTGGCGGTATTGGCCGAGCTGCGAACGAAGATTTTGAGTTGGATGCGCAAGGATTGCTAAGGTATAGAACTCGGATTTGTGTCCCGGATGACGAGAAGATCAAGAGAGCAATCTTGGAAGAGTGTCATAGGAGTAAGTTGAGTATTCACCCAGGCGCGACCAAGATGTATCAAGACTTGAAAGGGTTGTTTTGGTGGCAAGGTATGAAGAGTGATGTAGCGGTTTATGTACGCTTATGCGGTTTGTCGAGAAGTCCAAGGTAGAACATCAGAAGCCAGCAGGGTTGTTGCAACCATTGAAGATTCCAGAGTGGAAGTGGGACAGTATTGCGATGGATTTTGTAACCGGTTTGCCGAGTACAGTAAGGAGGTTTGATACCATTTGGGTAGTGGTGGATAGATTGACGAAGTCTGCTCATTTCATTCCCATCAACCTCACCTATCCGATGTCAAGGTTGGCAGAGATATACATCCAAGTGATCGTAAAGCTACACGGGGTTCCTCAAGTATTATTTCGCAGAGACCCAAGGTTTACTTGAGTGCGGGAAAGTTTGCAAGGCGCGTTGGAGTGCGAAATTGCGCCTGAGCTCGGCATATCACCCACAGACTGATGGTCAGTCCGAGAGGACCATCCAATCGTTGGAGGACTTGCTGAGAGCGTGTGTTCTTGAGCAAGGAGGAGCGTGGGATTCGTATCTACCACTGATTGAGTTCACGTACAACAATAGTTTTCATTCTAGCATAGGGATGGCACCCTTTGAGGCTTTGTATGGGAGGAGGTACAGGACTCCATTGTGTTGGAGTGAGTCAGGAGAAGGTGTGGTACTCGGACCCGAGGTCGTGCGAGAGACCACCGAGAAGGTAAAGCAAATTCAAGAGAAGATGAAGGCTTCGCAGAGTAGGCAGAAGAGCTACCACGACAAGAGAAGGAAGGATTTGGAGTTTCAAGTAGGTGAGCATGTGTTTCTGAGAGTCAACGCAGTGACTGGAGTCGGTAGAGCATTGAAGTCTAAGAAGTTGTCCCCTCGTTTCATTGGTCCATACCAGATTCTAGAGAGAGTTGGGAAGGTGGCTTACCGAGTTGCTTTGCCACCTAACCTATCAAATTTGCATAATGTGTTCCATGTGTCTCAGCTGAGGAAATATTTGGCACTGGCCCCATAATTCGGATGGACGACGTGCAAGTAAGGGAGAATTTGACTGTGGAGATAGTGCCGATCAGGATTGAAGGCCGAGAAGTGAAGACCTTAAGAGGAAGAGAGATCAAGCTAGTGAAGGTGATTTGGGTTGGAGCTGCCGGTGAGAATGCTACTTGGGAGCTGGAGAGCAAGATGCAGGAAGCCTATCCTGAGTTATTTGCTTCAGGTAAGATTTCGAGGACGAAATATTCCAAGTGGGGGAGAGTTGTAACACCCCAAAATAGTTCAATTAATTATTTAGTTGAGTTATTTAAGGTTTACAACTTTTTAATTTAAGCCAAGTATTAATTAGGAGTTTATTTTCATTTAGGAGATACTTAAGTGAATGGAGAAGGTGGGCGTAGAGGCCCATGAGCCATTGGAGGCCCATGAGCCCTTAGAAGCCCAAGTGTGTGCTTTAAGTGAGAGTGTCGAAGGAAAGGGAGCATGTTTCACCAAAAAGGAATCTAAGAAAAGTCAAGAGAGAGAAGTTGGTAGGTGAGATCATTTTCTAGAGAGAAGGGAGAGCTTTTGGCGTGGAAGAAGCTCAAGCTCAAGGGAGAAGTGTTGCTGTGTGGAGAATCGGGGAGCATCGGTGAAGAGAGGGTCTTTTGCTCAACTGATCAAGGTTAGGGGGCTCTCTTCTCACGTATAATTTTGTAGTATGATGAGTTGTTATGTGTGAGTAGACTGTAGTTATGTTTGCTGAGTTGTTTTGCATGCTTGTTGTGTTTTGATGTTTTTGATGTTGTGTTTTGGCTCACTTCAGTGGAGATGTGTGGAGTGGATGAGAGAGTTGATCGTACGAGGGACCAAGGAGTGAAATGGGAGCTGAGGAAACTCTCAGTCCCAGTGAGCTAGAGTGAGCAACATAATCTGGAAAGGTTCTTAAGGAATGGGCTTAGGATAACAGAGGAGTAGCTGAAAAACGTACATCATAAAGTGACGAGCGTGCGTTGAGTTAAATGGAGTAGTCGGCTTAGGATTTCCGAGGTGAAGTTACCTTCCACACGTAAGCTGGAACTTAAGTGAATAATCGTAAGTGTCAAGAACGTAAGTAACGAGGTCATAGGAGCCGAGATGAGTGATAGGGCACCAATAACTAAGTGTATGAGTACCTGAGACTAGGTATAAGTATCGGTTTGTGCTTGCTGAGGTGTAAGGTAAGTAGGCCGAGATGCTTAGGCCGAGATAGCGTACTTAGGCGTAGCTGCTGAAGTGCCGTTGATAACGTGTAGCGTGTAGTAACCGAGGTGTTATGGCCGAGATGTAGAGTATATCCTACCTAGGTGTACTTGACGAGGTGAGACGTTTCGTGTGAAGTGAAGTGACTATGAGTGGAGTAGAGTGTAGGTATGCCGAGGTGCCAAGCGTGCCGAGGTGCCGAGTGTGCCAAGGTGCTATAGGTGCCGAGGTGTTGTTTTAACGCTAGTACAGCGCAGGTTGTTGCTAGACGCAACTGTGAGCGTCGTTTTTAGTGCCAAGTACGTGAGGGGTTAGATGGTGTAGTCATTTTAGTCCCTAATCGACGTTTTAGTCCTACGTAACATGGTAGTCCTCGTAGTGACTGTTTAGTCCACTACTAGGCGCCGAGGTGGTTGGTGGTGAGGTGTGACCTTAGCGCCAGAAAGCCGATCTGAGAGACGTCTACTTAGTACGAAAAATGACATATGAGTGTTGTTGGCCTTATGGCTACGAGTAGAGGAGTAATAAATGATGAAGTCCCTGATGGGCATTAAAATAAATGAAAATGGTGAATGCAGAGGACTTAGGTCCTAGAGGTGAGCAGAGGACTTAGGTCCTATTTATGAATAAAGGCTGCGGTCTAATTGGTGAGTACTGGAATTGTGTTATGATTTAATTGAATAATGTATATGTTGTGTGTTATGCATTGTTCATGGTGTCGCATAAATCATAAGCATAATGGTGAAAGCAGAGGACTTCGGTCCTATGGTGAAAGCAGAGGACTTCGGTCCTAAGGTGATAGCAGAAGACTTCGGTCTTAATCGATCCATCATGCATATGCCCTTGGAGTTTGGGTCGCATCATGCATATAACTCATGCAATTGAATAATTGTTTTATTTGTGTGTGTGTCGAGGTGTTTATATGTGTTGCTTAGCATAATGCTTGTCATAAACCTTATTATATGTGTTTAGAGACTCACCTCTTCGCTTTTATGTTGCTTCTCATGTTGGCAACTTGCGGGTATTCTCGAGTAGAGAGTGGAGTCCTCACTGCGTGTCGTTTTGGCGTCGTTTTGCTCTGGTAGTGTAACACTGGGGGCCGAGTAGCGTAGTGGTCTGTATGTAGGTTTATTTTGAGTTGTAAACCTATGTCTTTTGGAACATGTATTATTTGGCTGTATTGTAACTAAAAACCTATTACTTGTTGAGCTCGGTTCCTTCTTGGCCGAGGTGCGGTATGTACATTACACTACAACTGTTTTAGCTGCGCAATTGTTTTATTGTCTTGCTTGGTTAAATTCATGTAGAAAAATGTAGCACTCCTTGAGTGTTTTTTTGAAAACTCTGATTTATGCTTGGTTAAATTCATGGAGCGACGCTGATGTGAGGTTGAGATTAGGGTTCACTAACTTAATTTGTTCCTTTTTATGCTTCCGTTTTGATTTTGATATATTTTATTTTTATTTCATTTTTTTTAATTAAAAGTAATCAGATTAGTACATTTACACCCCATTTTAAATAATACTCCCTCCCCATATAAGCCTATTGATTCGCAAGTCAAGTACAAACCATACGGACTAGACTTTTGTTTTTTACACCCTATGTTAATAATACTTCACCCTGCTGTTAAATGTATCCAATTATTACTGTTTTGCAACCTACCTTCTTATCAATGATTTTAAATTAAAAAAAAATACCAAACACACAAATTTTTTCTATCAAGAACTACATGTGATTTGATCCCCCACCAAGGGGTATGTAGGAGCAGAAGGCGGCCGACCTCTGTCAATTGCACTAATAAAACCATTTTTTTTAAGTTTCTCTAATAGTTCATTTCTTACTTTCTCAAAAATAACCAAAACAACTAACTATTTATCATAGTCTTTTATTTAGTTTTAATTTGTAAAAGGGTAAAATTCAATATATTTTAAATTAACATTCTTACACAATTAATTAATAGGTAGCCTTCTTTGAAGGATGTTGCGGGGTGCTAATACCTTCCCCGCACATAAACGACTCCCGAACCTAAATCTAGCCCTTATCCGGATTCAAAGGGATTTTCCAAATTTTCCCTTAAACTAAAATTTGGTGGCGGCTTCATCTTTCGAACTTCGAAGAATCCTAACCCGGATTTTTCGGTCGCTACACCTGTCACTGTAAAAGTGCGATTACGGATTTGTTAACCGTTGGATCGTCTTCGTTTCTTGATAGTAGGTTTGTCAGACATATATCTTCACTTTCACCGTTCGGATCGTTGAAACGAGGTCTGAGGGGAGAGAAATTGCCTTCGCAATAACTGCAGTTTTGGGTCCGTTTTTCTCAAACCACTCACAGTAAAAGTGCGATTCCAGATTCCTTTAACCGTTGGATCGTCTTCCTTTTTTGACAGCAGGTTCGCTGGACATATGTCTTCACTTTCACCGTTCGGATCGTCAAAACGAGCTCTTAGGAGAGAGAAATAACCTTCGCAAGTATCCCTATATTTCTTGGTGCTCCACTGTCATTGCTAGAAATCATGTCCACAATCATTGCACTTAGAGAAAGAAAACCGTTAAGGTAATCAACACATTTGATGCAAAGGTGCTGTGCTCTATGCTCTATGCTATGCTATAATGTGTTAACATGGGAGATGGAACCGAGAGAATGAAGACAAGTTTGGTTTGGAGATTTTTAATGTTTGGTTTCTATGATTATTGTAAAAAAACATTCTAATTAGACAATTAAATTAAATCTACTATTTTTGTGATTTTGCATTATATATTTTTTGTTTTGTTTAACCTAAAAGAGTAAAAATAATGCGAAAGTGACAAAAATTACTAAAATGACGTATTCGACGGCTAAAACACGCAAAAAGCGCATATTTTCGTAATTTTTCAGAGAAAACGTCAAAAATACCGTTAAAAATTGAGTGTTCACAGGAAGTGAAGCAAGTATCGAATTTATCAGTGTAACACGACCCCCAAAGGATAATTTCCTACTCTTCCAACTATTAAACCTTGCCTTGATTGAATCAATAACCGGTTGCCAAGTACACATCATTCTCAAGTTTGCTCCGACCGAGACTCGAAGAAATTTGAAAGAAGCTGAACCCATTCTACAAGTAAGGAATAGAAAGATCCCCTCCATACTCCTCTCATCCATATTTATACCAATCACATTACTCTTCGTGAAATTTACCTTCAATCCCGACACTAGTTCAAACTTCAAAGCTTCTTAGCATTGCTTTCAAACACCACACACTCTTCTCTCCACCGTCACAAAAGAAGATTGTACCGTCCGCAAATTGTAATAATTCGACCGAGAGAGTCACACTTACTTTGAAGTCGTGTAAATTATTAGATTCCACCCCCTTTCGCAAAAGTCCCACTAAGACTTCTAATGCAATCAAGAACAAGAATGGTGCAAGAGGATCACCTTGTTTTAACCCTTTCTGAGCCACAAATTCCTCAGTTGGACTACCATTAACCAAGACTGAAATGGAATTAGAGGAAAAGCACGCACGCATCCAGCTTCTCCACCTCACGCCAAAACCCAATCTTCCCAACATGTAATCCAAGTACGACCAACTCACTAAGTCGTAGGCTTTTTCAAAATCGGCTTTTAGCACCACACATTTCTGTTTCTTCCTCTTTGCCATATCCATGACTTCATTTTTTTTAGATTAAACGGGGCAAACGCCCAAAGAAGACTACACGAGGATCAATCTAGGAGTAAGGAATCCAATTACATCAGCATCAACTAGAAGCTTAACACTAGGAGGAGGAACATCAAAATAAAACAGACCATCCTCATAATCATATCCCATATTAGCAAAAGCATCTGCAACCTTGTTGGCTTCACGATAGATGTGGGTGACACGAACACTGGTGAAAGTAGCCATAACCTGCTTGATGCGCCTCACTAGTTGGTGACCGGAAATGCTGCCCCCACGATTATTATTATTAAGACTCTAAACCAGGGCGAGAGAATCCAATTAAAGCTCAACATGAGAAAGATGTTTAGTAGCAGCTAAGTTGAGTCCTTCCAAAGCACCCCATAGCTCAGCCAAATAAGCAGAAGAGACATATAATCGCTTAGCGAAACCACCAATCCACCGGTCCTGCAAATCCCGCAAAACCCCTTCGCAACCAAACACGCCGAGAGAGGTTATCCTAGCACCATCTGTGTTGATTGTGACCATACCATCCCCATTCGCCTGCCAACCAATCTCAACCCACTGATAGGAACGACCAACCATAGTGTTACGCAAGACCAAGCCTTTAGAATAATCATGAGCACTAGCAAGAACATGACGGGAAGGATAAGGAGGCCGGTTATAGCTGTCATCATGCACTTTCTTATTTCTCCAAAACCAAAGGAGATAACACCCAGTGGCCCACACATTGCGCCACTCCAAGGAAGTGTCAATGGAGGAGGTGTTTGTAAGGTTGAACATCATCCAGTCTTCCATGCTGCAACTATAGAAGGAGAAACGCACCTGAGTAGGAATCAAGTGGTTCCTGTAACACCCCAAATAATTCAATTAATTAACTTAGTTGAGTTATTAAGGGTTTGCAACATTTTAATTTTTTTTAAGTAAAGTAATTTATTAAGTGAGTATTAAGCATGTGTTACCCTTATTGAAATGCCTAAGTTAGGAGATGGGTGTGGGTAGTGGAAGCCCACGGCCTAAGTAAGGCCAAGGCCCATTTAAGTCATTAGGACACATTAAATTGGTGCCTTCGAAGGAAACACTCTCTCATTCCAAAAATTGGTTAAGTTTCGAAATTGAGACTTAGAGAGAGAAGTAAGACCGAGGAGAGAAGGAGGAGAAAACGAGCGTGGAGAGTTCAAGAGGAGAGGAGAATTGTTGCTGTAGTTACTTGGAGAGTGAAGGATTCTCATTCTTCTCAAGTCATTAAGGTTAGGGGGTCTTTTAATGCTTTTAATGTTCTGTGTTTGATTGTGTTTTGGTGTGTGTGGTTCTGATCACCTTGCATGCATGTTTTATGTGTTGTTCTTAACATGTTTTGCTGTGTTCTTGCCCTTTGATGTGATTTGTGGTGATGAACGACGGTGGATCAGTTTGGAAAGAGTGAGGAGTGTAACACTCTCTCTGTTCTGAGTGGTATGAAGAGAGAGCATTGCATGGTGAGCTGAAAATGAGTTTGCATGTAGAGTTAGGGAGAGGATCGGTGTAATAGAGTGAGTATCCGAGTGTGCATGAGTGTGGTGAGCTGAAAGTGAGCTTGCATGTTGAGTCTGAGTGAAGAAACAGAGTAAAGGAGTGAAATGGGAGTTAAGCGCCTTTATTACGCGCGAAAAACCGAAGTGTTCTTCAGCTAGAGTGAGAAAAACCGAGTGGAGGAAAGTCAACATCTAGAGTGCCTTAGTGTTTGAGGGTCTGTTGGTGAGTTTGAGGGTGAGTGTGTGTCCAAATACCATTAGTGAAGGGTAGGGACGCATAAACCGCAGTATAGGTGTTTCGCCTTTAGGTTACCGAGGTGTAGAAGTAGTGAACCGAGGTCATTAGGCCGAAGAAGCGTCACCGAGGTGAAACGCCCAAGTGCCTAAGTGTAGGTGAGCTGAACCAGGGAACACAGAGGAGTGAATTCCCATGACTTAGGTGATTTTGGTGTAAGGTAGTGCTTAACTGTGAGCACGTTACCGAGTTGAGGGTTGAGTGTGTTTAGCCGAGGTACACACATAGTGTGCCGAGGTGATGTCGTGGGGTTTAGCCGAGGTACACATATAGTGTGCCGAGGTGATGATTAGGCGCCAATGTTGTCTACCACATTGTGGGACGCCACTGTGAGTGCCATTTAGTACCAATGTGCATAAGTGTTGGAGCGATTAAGTCCATTTTGGTCCTTAGGTGACATTTTGGTCCCTAAGTATAGTTGTGGTCCTCGGTGTGACATTTAGTCCACGAGAGGTGCCGAGGTGACTGAGAGGTGCCGAGGTGACTGAGAGGTCGGTTGTAGGTCCTAGGGTGATTCTACCGGTGTTGTAGGGTCGACCTTAGCACGGTGATGATGTCTAGATGGTGTGGACGTCATGTGAGCGACGGAGTATAACGACGAGTAACGACGGTGAAGCAGCGGTGTAGACTTTCACATACGCTATGATTGAATTGTGTGTGATTGTATTTGTCATGGAGTCACATATTCATGTGCATATTACGACGGAGGAGGTCTCGGCCTCGGTATGGTAGGACTTGGTCTCCATATAAAATAACGACGGAGTTAACAGCGGAGAGATGCCGACGGGCTAAATAACGACGGTGGAGGTACCTCATTGCATAAATGCCACGTGGTTGGGTTGCATACATGCATACATTACAATGAATGAATGTGTTGGTGATTGATAATTGTTGTGATTGTTTTGAGCTATTGGTGAGTGTTTTGGTAGCTGAGCCGAGGTGTTTTTAGTGCCAGTTCTAACTTTAATGCTTTCTTCACATTATATTACTTGTGTTAAGAGACTCACCCTAGCTGCTTATTGTTGCCTGCTCTCGTGGCAACTTGCAGGTACTCATGAGTGATGGTTGTGCCTAGCTCAAGTCGGCCGTGGTTCGCTCCGGTCGTGTAACTTTGGGTTCAGCCGAGTAGTCTCTTTTTTGTCTTTGTATATCTTTGGACTTGTGTATATTTTGCTAGATAGTCTTTGAACTGAAAACTATCATTATTTTGTGTAACTATTACTATGTAATGTGACTTAGTGTTTAATGGACGAGGTGCCTTATATGATGGGCTGAGACCCTTTGCCGTGGTGATACGTATGATGGCATGCTTTGTATGATGCTGTGAACTGTTTTGAACTTAATTAAATTCTGTTTTCATTTTTAATCACCAAATGTAGCACTCCTTTGAGTGGAATTTTGAAACTCTGATTTTAATTTAGTAGATTCGAATTGATTAAGATAAGGGGGTGTTACATTGTTGGTATCAGAGCATAAGTTCGGTCTTGTCCGACCAAGTAGTTGAGTCTAAATGTCTTAAGCCTCGAGTCTTAGGCTCGTTCTAAACCAGTTCTTGATTGTGTGATCAGTGAAGTAGAAATGGTGGAAAAGTGGAAGAAATGATCTTTGCTATAGGCGATGCGTTGGAGGCGATGGCAAATGCTATGGGAATCGACCTCGGCAAAATGCCGAGGATCTTTGGAGCTCGTAGACTTGCTACCTTCCAGAGGGAAAATCCTCCTACCTTAAAGGGGAGTGCACGATCTGATGGGGCTCTAGTATGGTTGAAAGAGATAGAGAGAATTTTGGGGTGATGGATTGCACCGATGAGCAAAAGGTGAGGTTTGGGACTCATATGCTCGCTGAGGAAGCCGACGACTGGTGGCTTGAATCTCTTCAAAGGTTGGAGACTGCTGAAGAAGGGATCACATGGGATATTTTCAAGAGGGAGTTTATGAGGAAGTATTACCCAGAAGACGTGAAGGGAAAGAAAGAAATGGAGTTCTTGGAGCTCAAGCAAGGTAGCATGGTGTGTGCGAGTATGCCGCCAAGTTTTCCAGTGGCGAAGTTCTACCCCCATTACACTGGAGCTCTTGCTTGAGTTCTCCAAGTGTATTAAGTTTGAGAGCAGTTTGAAGCATGAGATCAAGCAGGCCATTGGGTACCAAAGGATAAGGGTGTTTTCTGAGTTGGTGGACTGCTGCAGAATTTATGAAGAGGATAGTATGGCTACTAGCCGAGCTGGGAAGGATAAGAAGACCTTCCAACCTCAGAACCGTTGGAAGCCTTATGACCATTACGGTAGTAGAGGAAGGGAATTTCGCAGGAGAGGAAAGCCTAGTAGGGAGATGCTCCTGCTATTACGACTTGTTACAAATGTGGGTGCTGGGCACAAGGCAAAGGAGTGCAAGGCTGAGGTGAAAAAGGTGTTATAGGTGTGGCAAGGAAGGCCACCTGTCTACTGAGTGTGGGAGAAAGGAGATAGTCTGTTTCAATTGTGGGGAGATGGGGCACATCAGTCCTAAGTGTCCTAAGCCAAAGCAAGAGAAAGGCGTGGGGAAAGTGTTTGCACTATTTGGTCCGAGGTGGTGAAGCGAAATCAAAGGTACGTGTTATATCAACGGTGTTCCTCTAGTTGCCATTATAGATACTGGTGCAACTCATTCATTCATTTCTGCCATGTGTGCTAATAGACTAAGTTTAGTGTTGTCTTCATTGGGAAGGGAGATGGTCATTGTCACTCCGGCCATGGGTACAGTGACTACCTCTCTGGTATGTTCGAAGTGCCCACTGACTATATTCGGCAGGGACTTCTCTGTTAATCTAATTTGTTTACCACTAGAGGGAATGGACGTCATCCTTGGTATGGACTAGTTAGTAGACAACCATGTTCATATCCATTGCGCTGAGAGATCGGTTAGTTTTCCTGCTGCCGAGGTAAGGGAATCGGTTTTACTTCCTGCTAGGCAAGTGCGCAAGTTGTTGGGAGAAGGGGTTACTCTGTTTGCATTATGGGCGTCGTTGACAGTAGAGAATCAAGTTAAGATTGAAGACCTGCTAGTGGTTAGAGAGTTTGCCGAGGTGTTTCCTGGAGAAATACCTGATGTTCCACCTGAGAGAGAGATTGAGTTCACCATAGAATTGATTCCTGGAACAAGGCCGGTGTCTATGGCACCTTATAGGATGTCTGCATCCGAGTCGGTCCCAGTGAAGAAAGCAGATTAGAAGAATTGCTAGAAAGGAAATTCGTAAGACCAAGTGTGTCACCATGGGGAGCACTGTGTTGCTCGTGAAGAAGAAAGATGGAAGCATGAGGTTGTGCGTGGACTACGCACGGTTGAACAAGGTTACAATTAAGAACAAGTATCCACTACCAAGAATTGACGACTTGATGGATCAATTAGTGGGTGCTCAAGTATTTTCAAAAATTGATTTGAGGTCGAGTTACCATCAAATCAAGGTGAAGGACGAAGACGTACCAAAGGCGGCTTTTAGAACTTCGGTATGGACACTACGAGTACTTAGTAATGCCATTCGGTGTCACTAATGCTCAGGAGTATTCATGGAGTATATGAATCGTATCTTCCATGAGTACTTAGATCGGTTTGTGGTAGTGTTCATAGGCGATATTTTGGTCTACTCCAAGTCGGCGAGAAGAGCATGCCGAGCACTTAAGGATAGTCTTTGGAGGTTACGAAGGAGAAGAAGTTATATGCGAAGCTATCCAAGTGTGAGTTTTGGTTGAGGAAGTGAGTTTCCTAGGCCATGTGATTTCCAAGAAGGGGATTGCGGTGGACCCTTCAAAGATTGAAGTGTGTTGAGGTGGGAGGCACCCAAGTCGGCCACAAGTGAGGAGCTTCTTGGGGCTAGCCGGTTACTCTGAAGATTCATTGAGGTTTCTCCAAATTGGCGTTGCCATTAACCCAATTGACTTGTAAAGATAGGGCTTTCGTATGGGATGTCCGATGTGAAGAGAGTTTCCAAGAGTTGAAGAGGAGATTGACAACGTCGCCAATCTTGACGTATGCTTCAAGGCAACTGAAGACTCATGAGAAGAATTACCCCACTCATAATTTAGAGCTAGCTGTCGTGGTGTTTGCATTGAAGATATGGAGGCATTACCTTTATGGTTCAAGGTTCGAGGTGTTTAGTGATCACAAGAGTGTGCAGTACTTGTTTGATCAGAAGGAACTGAATATGAGGCAGAGGAGATGGTTGGAGTTATTGAAGGACTATGACTTCGGCCTGAACTATCACCCGAGGAAGGCCAATGTTGTAGGCGATGCATTTGAGTAGGAAATCTCTGCATGTGTCATCAATGATGGTAAAGGAGGCTGGGCCGATTGAGCAGTTTAGGGATTTGAGCACAGTATATGAAGTAACACCTCGGAGTGTTAAGTTGGGGATCTTGAAGATCACCAATGAGTTCATGGTTAGTATAAAGGGAAGCACGAAGGTTGATGTGAAGTTGGTTGATGTGTTTGTAAGTGTTGGTCGAGTGATAACAAAGATTTTGAGTTGGATGCGCAAGGTTTGTTGAGGTTCGGAGGGACGATATGTGTACACGATGATGAAGAGATCAAGAAGGCTATTCGGAGGAGTGTCACGAGAAGTCGGTTGAGTATCCATCCGGGGCTACGAAGATGTACCAAGACTTGAAGAAATTATTTCGTGGCAAGGTATGAAGAGGATGTAGCTCGGTTCGTTTATGCGTGTTTAACGTGCGAAGTCAAAGGTGGAGCACCGAAGCGGCAGGTTGATGCAACCGTTGCATATTCTCGAATGGAAGTGGGACAAAGCATTTCCATGGACTCTCAGAATAGGGGTTGCAGAGGACAACAAGAGGATTTGACACCATTTGGGTGATTGTTGATAGGTCGACAAAGTCATCACACTTTATTCCTATTAACATCACTTACCCCAAAGGCCGAGGTTAGCGTAAATTTATATCAATGTCATTGTGAAGCTTCATGGAATTCCTTTAAGTATTGTTTTGAGCAGAGATCCAAGGTTTACTTGAGAATTTTGGAAGGGCTTGCAAGAGGCGTTGGGTTCCAAGTTGCGTTTGAGCTCGGCGATACCATCCTCTCGATCGATGGTCAATCCAGAGAGGACTATCCAATCCTTAGAAGACTTATTGAGGGCTTGTGTGCTTGAGCAAGGAGGTGCGTGGGACTCGTATCTACCATCGATAGAATTCACTTACAACATGTGAGTCATCATTCAAGTATTGGAATGGCACCATTTGAAGCATTGTATGGCCGTAGGTGTAGGACTCCACTGTGTTGGCATGAAACAGGAGAGAGGGTTGTGTTGGGACCCGAGTTGGTTAGAGAGACTACCGAGAAGGTTAAGATGATCAGAGAGAAGATGAGGGCGTCACAAAGCAGACAAAAGATTTACCATGACAAGAGAAGCAAGGACTTAGAATTTCAAGCCGGTGACCATGTATTCCTTAGAGTCACCCCTGTGACTGGAGTTGGACGAGCTCTGAGGTCCAAGAAACTGTCACCTCGTTTCATTGGACCCTATCAAATCTTGGAGAGAGTTGGGAAGGTGGCATACCGAATTGCACTGCCACCTAATCTGTCAAATTTGCACGATGTGTTCCATGTATCTCAGCTGAGGAAGTATGTTCCTGACCCGTCCCATGTCATTCAAATGGATGATGTGCAAGTGAGAGACGACCTCACTGTGGAGACAATGCCAATCATAATTGAAGACCGAGAAGTAAAGACTCTTAGGGGAAAGGAAATCAAGTTAGTGAAGGTGGTTTGGGTAGGAGCTGCTGGTGAGCATGCTACTTGGGAGCTAGAAAGCAAGATGAAGGAAACCTATTCCGAGCTGTTTGATTGAGGTAAGATTACGAGGACGTAATCTCCTAAGTAGGGGAGAGTTGTAACACCCCAAATAATTCAATTAATTAACTTAGTTGAGTTATTAAGGGTTTGCAACATTTTAATTTTTTTTAAGTAAAGTAATTTATTAAGTGAGTATTAAGCATGTGTTACCCTTATTGAAATGCCTAAGTTAGGAGATGGGTGTGGGTAGTGGAAGCCCACGGCCTAAGTAAGGCCAAGGCCCATTTAAGTCATTAGGACACATTAAATTGGTGCCTTCGAAGGAAACACTCTCTCATTCCAAAAATTGGTTAAGTTTCTAAATTGAGACTTAGAGAGAGAAGTGAGACCGAGGAGAGAAGGAGGAGAAAACGAGCGTGGAGAGTTCAAGAGGAGAGGAGAATTGTTGCTGTAGTTACTTGGAGAGTGAAGGATTCTCATTCTTCTCAAGTCATTAAGGTTAGGGGGTCTTTTAATGCTTGTAATGTTCTGTGTTTGATTGTGTTTTGGTGTGTGTGGTTCTGATCACCTTGCATGCATGTTTTATGTGTTGTTCTTAACATGTTTTGCTGTGTTCTTGCCTTTGATGTGATTTGTGGTGAGGAACGGCGGTGGATCAGTTTGGAAAGAGAGAGGAGTGTAACACTCTCTCTGTTCTGAGTGGTATGAAGAGAGAGCATTGCATGGTGAGCTGAAAATGAGTTTGCATGTAGAGTTAGGGAGAGGATCGGTGTAATAGAGTGAGTATCCGAGTGTGCATGAGTGTGGTGAGCTGAAAGTGAGCTTGCATGTTGAGTCTGAGTGAAGAAACAGAGTAAAGGAGTGAAATGGGAGTTAAGCGCCTTTATTACGCGCGAAAAACCGAAGTGTTCTTCAGCTAGAGTGAGAAAAACCGAGTGGAGGAAAGTCAACATCTAGAGTGCCTTAGTGTTTGAGGAGTGCATTGGTGAGTTTGAGGGTGAGTGTGTGTCCAAATACCATTAGTGAAGGGTAGGGACGCATAAACCGATAGAGGTGTTTCGCCTTTAGGTTACCGAGGTGTAGAAGTAGTGAACCGAGGTCATTAGGCCAAGAAGCGCCACCAGGGTGAAACGCCCAAGTGCCTAAGTGTAGGTGAGTGAACCGGGAACACAGAGGAGTGAATTCCCATGACTTAGGTGATTTTGGTGTAAGGTAGTGCTTAACTGTGAGCACGTTACCGAGTTGAGGGTTGAGTGTGTTTAGCCGAGGTACACACATAGTGTGCCGAGGTGATGTCGTGGGGTTTAGCCGAGGTACACATATAGTGTGCCGAGGTGATGATTAAGCGCCAATGTTGTCTACCACATTGTGGGGACGCCACTTTGTGAGTGCCATTTAGTACCAATGTGCATAAGTGTTGGAGCGATTAAGTCCATTTTGGTCCTTAGGTGACATTTTGGTCCCTAAGTATAGTTGTGGTCCTCGGTGTGACATTTAGTCCACGAGAGGTGCCGAGGTGACTGAGAGGTGCCGAGGTGACTGAGAGGTCGGTTGTAGGTCCTAGGGTGATTCTACCGGTGTTGTAGGGTCGACCTTGCTTGCGGTGATGATGTCTAGATGGTGTGGGCGTCATGTGAGCGATTTTGAGTATAACGGCGAGTGCGACGGTGAAGCAGCGGTGTAGACTTTCACATACGCTATGATTGAATTGTGTGTGATTGTATTTGTCATGGAGTCACATATTCATGTGCATATTACGACGGAGGAGGTCTCGGCCTCGGTATGGTAGGACTTCGGTCTCCATATAAAATAACGACGGAGTTAACGACGGAGATGCCGACGGGCTAACTAACGACGGTGGAGGTACCTCATTGCATAAATGCCCTGTGGTTGGGTTGCATACATGCATACATTACAATGAATGAATGTGTTGAGCTGATTGATAATTGTTGTGATTGTTTTGAGCTATTGGTGAGTGTTTTGGTAGCTGAGCCGAGGTGTTTTTAGTGCCAGTTCTAACTTTAATGCTTTCTTCACATTATATTACTTGTGTTAAGAGACTCACCCTAGCTGCTTATTGTTGCCTGCTCTCGTGGCAACTTGCAGGTACTCATGAGTGATGGTTGTGCCTAGCTCAAGTCGGTCGTGTCTGCTCTGGTCGTGTAACACTGGGTTGGGGCCGAGTAGTCTATTTTGTGCTGTATATGCTGGACTTGTGTATATTTTGCTAGATAGTCTTTGAACTGAAAACTATCATTATTTTGTGTAACTATTACTATGTAATGTGACTTAGTGTTTAATGGCCGAGGTACCTTATATGATGGGCTGAGACCCTTTGCCGTGGTGATACGTATGATGGCATGCTTTGTATGATGCTGTGAACTGTTTTGAACTTAATTAAATTCTGTTTTCATTTTTAATCACCAAATGTAGCACTCCTTTGAGTGGAATTTTGAAACTCTGATTTTAATTTAGTAGATTTGAATTGATTAAGATAAGGGGGTGTTACAGTTCCGAAGAACCTTGGCGTAGTGGCAATCACGCAAAACATGCACAATTGATTCCGGGACATTGTGACACTTATAACAGTTGACGTCACTGTTGCCCCAATGACCACAGTACTCCTTAGTGGCTAGCTTCCCATGCATAATCTGCCACTGTTAATAATTTGGCAAGTGTACCAAATCGTGCAAGTAATAAAACCGGTAAGTACCGGGATATCGTCCACAAGGATCGAACTAATTTACTAATCACGTTAACAATTGCTAAGAGAACCGATTTGAAAGGGGTTTGGTTGAAATGGTTGAGTTATGCAGCTCAAGGGTAAGCAATAAATTATCTTTTTGAGTTTTTAAAGAAATTGAAACTAAGAACACGTTGATGACTGTGATGAGAATGGGTGCTAGGGATGAACGTCTTTTGATTTCGCACAATATAACTGTCGTAACATCAAGGATACCTCTCTCTATATTTTGCTACCTAACTCGTTATATTAACTAAGTCCTAATTCCTTAGGTAACTAGTCCTTTATAGATTATTAAAACCCCTGATTCCTTAGGTGATCCTAATTACCTACAAGCCTTAAACTATAGAGTTCACCACATACAACAATTCGATGAATATTCCTAAGCTACGAATTGCCGGAATTGAAATTCTACCATTCAACAATAACAATTTCCATTAAATCATTGAATAAGGATAAATCCACAATTTTCCAATTGTAAACAACTTAAAAGTGAATTTCAATCCACAAAATACGAGAGAGAAACAAATTAACACAGTTACGAACCAGCTAACATGGTGCTCTATCAAAATCTATTCATCCCCAACATAAGGGTTTAGTTACACATGATCAAAGATAAGAGAAAGAGGGAATTACAAGATAATAATGATGATGATGATGACATTCGAAGTCTCAATGCTTGTTCCCAAGGCTTGATTCTTCGATGGTCAGCAGCTGCAACCAATTCTCTCTGGTGTGCTAGGGTTCCAATTCGTCCAAAAGTGAGAAGATCCCTCAAAAACGCAGCTTTTGCGTGTTTTATCGTGTTTTACAGCGACTGGCGCCTCGCTGGCGCCTCCAGCGACACTTAAGCGCAGCTGATTGGAGGACGCTACAGTAACTCGCGCCTCGCTGGCGCCTCCAGCGACACTTAAGCGCAACAAGGAGGACGCTACAGTGCTCGTTGCGCCTCACCTGCGCCTCATGTGAGAGTGGGGCGCGAATGGACAGGGACTGGCTATTTCCTGCACTCCTTTGGCGCCTCACTGGCGCCTCCAGCGCCACTTAGGCGCAAGCTCATTCCTTGGCACTTTTTCGTCCGTTTGCTTGCATTTCTTCGTTCTTCCTTTCACCTAGTCCTGGGGCACAAAAACACCACAAAAACCAAGCGTAAACACTGCAAAGCAATTCAATTTCAACTAGCACAATTTACTCCTTTAGTGTTGCCATTTTCCCTACATTCAATAAAATCTTCACATAAAATCCTCTTTTTCATACTAAGAACCATCATGTGATGGGGATTCATCAGCCACACAAAACACCTGATGCGCTCCGGAACCTGAAGCTGCCAAACTCTGCTCCACATAACATCTTCAAGGGCACTGTCATTATTAGCAAGCCAATTATAAGCAAGAGAAACCAAAAACTCACCATTACCATCACCTGGCCAGTATCGCAAATCATCTCCATCGTGAGGAAGAGGGGCTAGTTGCGCGAGAATCTGAGTAATAACGACACTTGGTAATATAGCTGTAATATTGGAGAGATCCCAAGTGCCATTTTCCCCAACAATCTCACTCACGGTCCAACCGGCTGCATGGGTTGGAATATTAGTAACAACATCGCACAACCGAGTCACGCCATTAAGCCACTTGTCATGCCAAAGGTTGACAGTGGTGCCATTGCCAAGCGACCACGCTTCATGGGTGCTTATATCATTCCAGCAAGTGCACATGTGTTTCCATAGGGTAGAGTCTGATACCTTGGCTTGGGGGGGCTCCAAAGGCAGGCTACCTCTGTAACACCCCTCCTATCTCTATTAATTAACTAATTGAAAATCAGAGTTTAATAAAATTCTCATGGGAAAGATGCTACATTATCACTCAAACACCTTATCATATATCTATGAATTAAAACAACAGCATACATGTAAACATAGGCAACTCGGCCAAAGGGACTACGCCCATCAAAACATGTTTTCAAGTGTTTGCATCACATCGGACACTCATATATATTAGTTGAACATATACATTACAACTGAATAGTTCCAAAACAATCACTACTCTACCCTACTCGACTAGCCCCAGTGTTACAACTACCAGAGCAGACCGACTCCAACAACCAAAAGCAAGCTGACCTCTACTCAGGGGTACCTGCAAGTTGCCACAATAGAGCAACATGGAAAGTAGTAGGGTGAATCTCTAAACATTTATAATATAGGTTCATGACTAAGGTAAATACATAGAATGCAATAAACACCTCAGTTCACATATCAAACAGCAAACTCAAGTATAAACAGCCCATATAGCTAACTCGACTGATAACAGCATCTCAACATAATTCACATGAGTTATGCATGCAATGCAATGCAACCCAAACTCCAGGGTATAATGCATGAGGATCCATCTCTTTTAAGCCACTCAGGCATATCCGTCGCTAGTGATACTCAGACCGAAGTCTTTCATATCGAGGCCCAAGTCTATAGCAATCGCCGATGCATATGAATTCATGAGACTCAATGAACAAATGCATTCACTCAGAATAAACAACTCTTTTGTGCAAACCGCACCGTCGCCTTACGTTGCCTAGTCCTCTTAGACAACCACCATAGCACAACGGCTATTTGCCCACTCACAGGGCACCTCAGCTCCTCAGGCAGGGAGCCACTCCATCACTATGAAGGCCTCATGGCGCCTAGGATCGAACCATCACATAGGGACTAAAGCCCCGGACAAGGCCAATTCGTCCCCTTAAAGCGACTCTTGAGGTTAAGCGTCACTCTCACGGTGGCGCTAATGACTCTACTGTTGTTATGCGCCAAAAATAGGTCTCCTCGGCACTCTTAGTCACCTCGGCACCTTCACTCTTCTCGGTATACTCGCTACTCACCTCGGCACACCTACTCACCTCGGCACACCTACTCATCTCGGTACGCTAAGCTGACGTAGTATCACTACCCATTACGTCACCAATACTCAACTCGGTGGCACCTCACCTGGCATTCCACTCGTAAAGCTCTCCACCTCGTTCTGGGACCTCACGCCACCCTATCTTCCATCACACCTACACTTCCACACACACACTTCCTCATCTACACTTAGTTATTTCACACCTAACCACACAACTTCACTTTGATTACTACACTTAGGCACAATACACCTAAGCACTCACCTTACCTCGGCTTAAACGACACAACACCTCGGTGCACTCACCTCGGTAGATACACGCTATAACATAACGTCTGCACTTCAGCAACTACGCTTAAGTATATATACACTCCACTTCGGCCACTTCACCTCGGCTATCATACGCAGACTTGCCTACGCCCTACGTCTTGACCCAAACACCTCGGTATAACCATGTTATACCTCAGCAACTACTTGACGACACTCGCACTGGGTTCTATTTACACCTACGCACCTTCGTCCATCAAGTACAGCTCAACTCGTCCTCTTCAAGCCTAGGAACTACGCTTTAACACTTACGTCGTGCGTTAACCTTCATGCACTTCAGCTTTCTCTACGATCACGTGCGCCTAACTTCTCCTTCCTCTCTTTAGGTGCTCCTGACTAGGATTAAGCTCAAGAACACACTCTTAAACTCTCACGCTCACTGAGACTGAGAGTTCTCAGCTCTCATTTCCTCTCCATGGTCACTTACGTGACCAGCTCAGAATCAACCATTAAAATCTTCACCAAGGTGAAGTAACACAACCAAAGTACTTAAAAACACATAAGCACACATTCAGAACTCAATCTGAAATCATTCATGCAAATACACTCAACATAAACACTATATTACGCATGGAAGAGACTCCCCTTACCTTAAGCAACTTCAGATGATCACTCCTTTCACTCTCCAATAACCACAGCAACAAGCTCTCCTCTCCTCTTGAACTCTTCACGCCCAGATTCTCTTCTTCTTCTTTCTAATCACTATTCCACCTAATTGGACTTGGGCCTCTAATTGGACTTGGGCCTCCCCATTACTCATGGACTTCTATTCAATACCTCTTCCCATTACTCAAACCTCTCCTAACACATAAACACTACACGTTAGCCTTAAGCTTAATTTAATTAAAAATGTTGAAAAACCCTAATTAACTCAATTTAATAATTAATTGAACTATTTTGGGGTGTTACAACTCTCCCCCACTTAGAACATTTCGTCCTCGAAATCTTACCTGAAACAAATAACTCCGGATAGGCTTCTTGGATCTTGCTCTCCAGCTCCGAAGTTGCATTCTCACCAGCTGCTCCTACCCAAATCACTTTCACCAATCTGATCTCCTTTCCCCTTAGAGTCTTCACCTCTCTGTCATCAATTCGAATTGGCCTTGTTTCCACAGTGAGGTTGTCTCTCACTTGCAAATTATCTACTTGAATTACGTGAGACGGGTCTGGCACATACTTCCTCAGCTGAGATACGTGGAACACGTCGTGCAAATTAGACAAATTAGGTGGCAAAGCAACTCGGTAAGCCACCCTCCCAACTCTCTCCAAAATTTGATATGGTCCAATGAAACGAGAAGACAACTTCTTCGACTTCAATGCTCGCCCAACACCGGTTACTGGATTGACCCTTAGAAACACATGATCCCCGGCCTGAAATTCTAAGTCCTTCCTTCTCTTGTCATGGTAGCTCTTCTGCCTACTCTGCAAAGCCTTCATCTTCTCCTGAATTTGCTTTACCTTCTCGGTGGTCTCTCGCACGACCTCGGGTCCGAGTACCACACCTTCTCCTGACACACTCCAACACAATGGAGTCCTGCACCTCCTCCCATACAATGCCTCAAAGGGTGCCATCCCTATGCTAGAATGAAAATTGTTGTTGTACGTAAACTCAATCAGTGGTAAATATGGATCCCACGCTCCTCCTTGCTCAAGAACACACGCTCTCAGCAAGTCCTCCAACGACTGGATGGTCCTCTCGGAGTGACCATCAGTCTGTGGGTGATATGCCGAGCTCAGGCGCAATTTCGTACCCAACGCGTCTTGCAAACTTTCCCAAAATTCTGAAGTAAACCTCGGGTCTCTGTCTGAAATAATAGATCGAGGAACCCCGTGTAGCTTTACGATCACTTGGATGTATATCTCTGCCAACCTTGACATCGGATAGGTGAGGTTGATGGGAATGAAATGAGCAGACTTCGTTAATCTATCCACCACTACCCAAATGGTATCAAACCTCCTCACTTTGTACTCGTGAACCCGGTTACAAAATCCATCGCAATCTTGTCCCACTTCCACTGGAATCTTCAATGGTTGTAACAACCCCTGCCGCTTTTATGTTCTACCTTGGACTTCTGACAAACCAGACAAGCGTACACAAACCGGGCTACATCACTCTTCATACCTTGCCACCAAAACAACCCCTTCAAGTCTTGATACATCTTGGTCGCGCCTGGGTGAATACTCAGCTTACTCCTATGACACTCTTCTAAGATGGCTCTCTTGATCTTCTCGTCATCAGGGACACAAATCCGAGTTCTATACCTTAGCAATCCTTGCGCATCCAACTCAAAATCTTCGTTCTCGGCTCGGCAATAATACTGCGCCACGTCTACAAGCTTGACGTCCAGCTTCTGCGCCTCTTTGATGTCACTCAGAAATTCATTTGTGATTTTCAGCATTCCCAACTTAATGCTTTGAGGAGTTAGCTCACACACTAAACTTAGGTCTCTGAATTGCTCAATTAGCTCTAGCTCTTTTACCATCATTGCTGATGCATGCAACGATTTCCTACTTAGCGCATCAGCCACCAAATTTGCCTTCCCGGGGTGATAGTTCAACCCAAAATCATAGTCCTTCAGTAGCTCCAACCATCTCCTCTGCCTCATGTTCAGCTCCTTCTGATCAAACAGATACTGCAAACTCTTATGGTCACTAAACACTTTGAACCTTGAGCCATATAGATAATGTCTCCATATCTTCAATGCAAACACCACGGCAGCAAGTTCCAAATCGTGCGTAGGGTAGTTCTTCTCATGAATTTTCAATTGCCTTGAAGCGTAAGCAACTACCTTACCTTCTTGCATCAGTACGCAGCCCAAACCCAACTTAGACGCATCACAGTACACCACAAAAGGCTCATTTGGATTAGGCAACGTTAGGACAGGAGACGTTGTCAATCTCTTCTTCAATTCTTGGAAACTTTCTTCACCGTGTCGCCCCACACAAATGCCTTCCCTTTACTGGTCAAGCGAGTTAGTGGCAGCGCCAACTTGGAAAACCCTCAATGAACCTTCGTAATACCCCACCAAACCCGAAAACTTCTCACCTCGTTGGCGACTTGGGTGCTTCCCATTGCAACACAGCTTCGACTTTGGAAGGATCAACTTCTATACCTTCACTGGAGATCACATGACTTAGGAAATTCACTGCCCTCAACCAGAATTCACACTTGGACAACTTGGCGTACATCTTCTTATCCTTCAATACCTCTAACACCAATCTCAGATGCTTGGCGTGCTCCTCCCTTGACTTGGAGTAGACTAAAATGTCATCAATGAACACTACCACAAACCGATCCAAATATTCATGAAAGATACGATTCATATACTCCATGAATACTCCAGGAGCATTAGTAACACCAAATGGCATCACTGAATACTCGTAGTGTCCATACCGAGTTCTAAATGCGGTCTTAGGAATGTCCTCGTCCTTCACCTTGATCTGATGGTACCCTGACCTCAGGTCAATCTTCGAAAATACTTGCGCACCCACCAATTGGTCCATCAAATCATCAATTCTTGGGAGTGGGTACTTGTTCTTAATTGTTACCTTGTTCAACTGTCTGTAATCCACGCATAATCTCATACCTCCATCCTTCTTTTTCACCAATAACACAGGTGCGCCCCAAGGCGACACGCTTGGCCTTATGAACCTCTCCTCCAGCAACTCTTCCAACTGCTTCTTCAACTCGGCTAGCTCAGCTGCAGACATCCTATAAGGTGCCATAGACACCGGCCTAGTTCCTGGTACTAACTCAATGCTGAACTCGACCTCTCTTTCTGGTGGAGTCTCAGGAATCTCGTCTGGAAACACTTCTGCGAACTCTCGCACCACTGGCACTTCACCAATTTTAGCTCGGCTCTCTGCAGACATTGCCACCCTCAACGCAAACAACGTAGCCCCTTCCTTCATTTCCTTGCGCAACTGCTCGGCAGACATCATGACTGATTCTTCCACCTCGGAAGTAAGGAAACTTAACGACCTACTAGCGCAATTGATATGAACTCGGTTAGCCACTAACCAGTCCATACCCAGGATGACGTCCATCCCTTCCAAAGGTAGACAAATCAAATTAACTACGAAGTCTCTGCCAAAGGCTAACAGAGGACACTTCGAACAAACGAGAGGTAGTCATCGACCCTTTCTTTGGAGTGTCAATAACCATCTCCCTCACCATAGAAGACAAAACTAAATCCAATCTTTTAGCACACAATGCAGAAATGAAAGAGTGCGTGGCACCAGTATCCACGATTGCAATCAAAGAAATTCCATTAATGAAGCACGTACCTTTTATCTGGTTCACCACTTGGACCGGCTAGCGCGAACACCTTCCCACCTGTCTCTCTCCTTCTTGGGCTTGGGACACTTGGGGACCGATGTGCCCCACTTCTCCACAATTAAAGCAGCGACATCCTTTCGCCTACAATCACAAAGACACGGTGGCCCTCCTCGCCACATTGATAGCACCTCTTATCTCCACTCTTGCACTCGTTCTTCTTATGTCCAAAGCTTCCCACACCTGAAACACACCACATTTGCAGGGGCGTCTCCCACTTGGCCTCTTGCCATACCCGACCTTCCACTTGCCTTTCTTTGCGAGAAACCTCATAGGGCTTTCCCTAGGCGAGAGTTCTTCTTCTCTTTACCAACCACTCGCACCTTGCCTCGAGTGTTCTCCTCATATATCCTGCAACTATCCACCAAGTCAGCAAATGCCCTGATCTTCTGATGCCCAATTGCCTACTTAACCTCAGGCCTCAAACCGTTCTCAAATTTCACACACTTGGAGAACTCAGATGTAGTTTCCCCATAGTAGGGGTGGAATTTCACCAGTTCTTCAAACTTTGCAACAGATTTCCACCAGCGACTCACTCCTTGCTTGATTCTAGGAACTCCATCTCCTTCTTTCCTCTCACATCTTCAGGGAAGTATTTCCTCAGAAATTCCCTCTTGAATACCTCCCACGTAATCACCTCTCCAGCAGCTTCTAACCTTGGCATAACTCCCAGCCACCAATCATCTGCCTCCTCGGCCAGCATATGTGTTCCATACCTTACTTTCTGAGCCATTGTACAGTCCATCACCCTAAAAATCCTCTCTATGTCTTTCAACCACGCCAACGCCCCATCCGGATTGTACTTCCCTTTGAACGTTGGAGGGTTCTCCCTCTGAAATGTAGCTAGGCTACGAGCTCCAGCGTCCTCGGCAATTTGATGAGGCTGATTCCCCATAGCAGCAGCCATCGCTTCCAGGGCAGCAGCTATTGCTTCGTCGTTTCTTCCAGCACGTCCAGCCATTTTTACTTACTCTCTGAGACAAGCCAATTAAAACGAGCATTAATACTCGGGGACTAGGAACTCAAGACTCAATACTTGGTCGGACAGACCGAACTTTTTCTCTGATACCACTTAATGTAACACCCCTCCTATCTCTATTAATTAACTAATTGAAAATCAGAGTTTAATAAAATTCTCATGGGAAAGATGCTACATTATCACTCAAACACCTTATCATATATCTATGAATTAAAACAACAGCATACATGTAAACATAGGCAACTCGGCCAAAGGGACTACGCCCATCAAAACATGTTTTCAAGAGTTTGCATCACATCGGACACTCATATATATTAGTTGAACATATACATTACAACTGAATAGTTCCATAACAATCACTACTCTACCCTACTCGACTAGCCCCAGTGTTACAACTACCAGAGCAGACCGACTCCAACAACCAAAAGCAAGCTGACCTCTACTCAGGGGTACCTGCAAGTTGCCACAATAGAGCAACATGGAAAGCAGTAGGGTGAGTCTCTAAACATTTATAATATAGGTTCATGACTAAGGTAAATACATAGAATGCAATAAACACCTCAGTTCACATATCAGACAACAAACTCAAGTATAAACAGCCCATATAGCTAACTCGACTGATAACAGCATCTCAACATAATTCACATGAGTTATGCATGCAATGCAATGCAACCCAAACTCCAAGGTATAATGCATGAGGATCCATCTCTTTTAAGCCACTCAGGCATATCCGTCGCTAGTGATACTCGGACCAAGTCTTTTCGATCGAGACCAAGTCTATAACCGTCCGTCGATGCATATGAATTCATGAGACTCAATGAACAAATGCATTCACTCAGAATAAACAACTCTTTTGTGCAAACCGCACCGTCGCCTTACGTTGCCTAGTCCTCTTAGACAACCACCATAGCACAACGACTATTTGCCCACTCACAGGGCACCTCAGCTCCTCAGGCAGGGAGCCACTCCATCACTATGAAGGCCTCACAACGCCTAGGACTAAACCATCACATAGGGACTAAACTGGACTATGCCAATTCGTCCCCTTAAACAGCTCTTGACGTTAAACGTCACTCACGCGGTGGCGCTAATGACTCTGTTGTTATGCGTCAAAAATAGGTCACCTCGGCACTCTTAGTCACCTCGGCACCTTCACTCTTCTCGGTATACTCGCTCGTCACCTCGGCACACCTACTCACCTCGGCACATCTACTCATCTCGGTACGCTAAGCTGACGTAGTATCACTACCCAATACGTCACCAATACTCAACTCGGTGGCACCTCACCTGGCATTCCACTCGTAAAGCTCTTCACCTCGTTCTGGGACCTCACGCCACCCTATCTTCCATCACACCTACACTTCCACACACACACTTCCTCATCTACACTTAGTTATTTCACACCTAACCACACAACTTCACTTTGATTACTACACTTAGGCACAATACACCTAAGCACTCACCTTACCTCGGCTTAAACGACACAACACCTCGGTGCACTCACCTCGGTAGATACACGCTATAAAATAACGTCTGCACTTCAGCAACTACGCTTAAGTATATATACACTCCACTTCGGCCACTTCACCTCGGCTATCATACGCAGACTTGCCTACGCCCTACGTCTTGACCCAAACACCTCGGTATAACCATGTTATACCTCAGAACTACTTGCGACGACACTCGTGACCGTGTTCTATTTACACCTACGCACCTTCGTCCATCAAATACCAACTCGCCCACTTCACTTGAGCCTAGGAACTACGCTTTAACACTTACGTCGTGCGTTAACCTTCATGCACTTCAGCTTTCTCTACGATCACGTGCACCTAACTTCTCCTTCCTCTCTTTAGGTGCTCCTGACTAGGATTAAGCTCAAGAACACACTCTTAAACTCTCACGCTTACTGAGACTGAGAGTTCTCAGCTCTCATTTCCTCTCCATGGTCACTTACGTGACCAGCTCAGAATCAACCATTAAAATCTTCACCAAGGTGAAGTAACACAACCAAAGTACTTAAAAACACATAAGCACACATTCAGAACTCAATCCGAAATCATTCATGCAAATACACTCAACATAAACACTATATTACGCATGGAAGAGACTCCCCTTACCTTAAGCAACTTCAGATGATCACTCCCTTCACTCTCCAATAACCACAGTAACAAGCTCTCCTCTCCTCTTGAACTCTTCACGCCCAGATTCTCTTCTTCTTCTTTCTAATCACTATTCCACCTAACAGCTCTCTCTCTCTTACTTCTCTCTAAGACTTTTCTTCACTTTGATGGAAATGAGTTGATCCTACGGCTATTTCCTCTTATGGAAGGGACTTGGGCTTCTAATTGGACTTGGGCCTCCCCATTACTCATGGACTTCTATTCAATACCTCTTCCCATTACTCAAACCTCTCCTAACACATAAACACTACACGTTAGCCTTAAGCTTAATTTAATTAAAAATGTTGAAAAACCCTAATTAACTCAATTTAATAATTAATTGAACTATTTTGGGGTGTTACAACCTCTACCATATTTACCATTCAAGACTCGGTACCATAAGCTAGTATTATCGGTCTTAAGGCTCTACGCTAGTTTCATCAAACACGCTTTGTTCATGGTAGGAAGATCCTTGATTCCTAGCCCACCCATTTGTTTAGGGAGAGTGAGTGTTTTCCAGTTAAGAAGGTGCAATCTGCGAGTGTCTTCGGTGTCTCCCCAAACAAACCCCCTCTGAAGTCTTTGAATCTCATAGAGACAAGCCTTTGGAATAGGAGTGGTCATTATGGTGTAGATGGGGATATCCTGAATAATAGATTTTGAAAGAGTAACTCTCCCTGCAAAAGACAAATGTTTACTCTTCCAACCAGATAGCTTATCACGGACCTTGTCAATCAGATAATTGAAATCACTCTTTCTTGGGCATTTTCCTAGAAGAGGAACCCCCACGTATTTCCCCATAGAAGGGGTAACCTTGAAACTAGAGATCCGAGCAAGAGTATTCTTCATAGTGTTGGGCACATTTTTGGAGAAGAACATAGAAGTCTTTTCAATACTAACAACCTATCCAGACATAGCACAGAAAGTGCAAGAGTGTTAATAACACAAGTCATATTTTCCTCTGTGGCTTTGGCAAAGAGGAGGAAGTCATCAGCAAACATAAGGTGAGAGATCTCTGGGTCGTTTCTCCCTGTTCGGATAGGCGTCCAGGCCCCATTGTCCACTTGCTCTGCAATAAGGTGAGTTAACCTGTCCATACAAAGAACAAACAAATAAGGTGAGATGGGGTCTTGATAACTCTATTTTATATAGAGTTATTCATATGTTTAAACTTAGTAAATTGCTCTCTTTCAAGTAAAGGTAAGGAGTTTATATAGTATTTTGTGTGATATATGATAACTTGAGTGTTTAACATGGTTAAAGTTGTTAACTAGGCTATTTTGGATATATTGTGGTATGTTTGATGAGTTTGTTCAGTGCAGCCTATAGATGCACCTGCATTACAATGCTCCTGCACTACAATGCTCCTGCACTGCATCTGCATTACACCAGCTTGCTTTAAGCGACATTGGAAGCACCTCAAATTTCACCAAAGCTTATCACCTCTATGACATCATGCTTAGTCATGGATCACATGGGGGAACATGCCCACTTGCTAAAGGAGGCGCCTACCTTAGTCCACCATAGAAGACTAGCTTTGAAGAGTCATTTACTTATGGACATGTGGCCATTCATTATTGGACCTCTCTATACACTCGAGTGTATGCTTCAACTTGTGAGACAACTTCTGAAAAGTAACCATGGTTACACCTCTAGTTTACTTCAACTACAAGGAAGGAAACCCTCTCATGAAGAAAGCTCAAAGCCTATATAAAGACCTTCACTCTTCACTTGGAAAATCATCTCTCAAGAGATCAAGATCTCTCATATCATCTCATACACTTCAATTTACATTTCTAGTAATGTATTTTTAGTTAGTTTTTAGATTGTAAGAAGGTAAGGGAGGAATTGACAACTTCTTCCTTCACTTCTACATAGAGGTAGCTTAGTGCAGTGGAGTACCCGCATCACTTGGCAAGTTCATGCAAAGGAAACTACAACCGTGTAACTTCTATCTTATTGTTTCCTTTTGTTATTTCAATTATATGAATATGACTTGTTCTATTTATATAAGCCTTGTGATGTCTAGCATGAACTAAACTCTTTTGGTTGAGACTAAACCGAATTGGAAGTTGTGTTTCATCAACTCATTGCTCTGATATCTTTTCTTCTTGTGAAAATACAAACTGGCTTGGATTTGTCTAGAGTATGAACATTCATACTGCTGTTTTGTGAAATTGTCTAAGCTGTACCCCATGTGGCTTTAAAATATTTAATCTTCTCTTTCTCTTATTTTTAGCTAATTACTTTGTTAGTATAAGTTAGTAGATTATGCAGTGTTCAACTGAATAAATGAGTAAGTGTAAATGCAATATTTAATTTTTTCCAAAATAAATAAATAAGAAGAATGGAAATTGGGGTGGGAAACACAAACGTTAAGTAATTCAATTCTAACACGTGAACATGTTTTTGTTGTAGGACGAACTTATGGTTATGAGCAGCCAAAGGATCTTTCGTTCCGCGAGGAAAGAATGATATTTTGACTGTTGCCATTGGAACACCTGAGCATCAGAAAATGGTATTTCACTTGTTTGATGGTATTTCACCTAAGCTTGCCTCTGCATTACATAATTACTCCCCACACAAACTTTCTTCTTTTTGTATTTAAGTATGCTTTGTTGATGTTGAATCATTGATGTAGGTGGTGGATGTACTTAGAGATAATAAGCAAAAGAGGCATTGTGACGGGTAACTACTTCAGCACTCTGTTTTGGATTCTGATTTTGCATGTAGTGGGTTGTGACATGCTTTATCAGATGGTTCTTTTCTGCTTATCATCTTGAAATTGATTCTGTTAAGTTTTATTTTCTAGAATCATCATGTGCAATTTCGTAATACATTAGTTATGATGAACATCAAGGTATCTCGAGAAAACAGAAATCAGTGAGAGTACCAAAAACTCAGTGAGATTTTAAAATGTATGCAGAGTTGTGGGAATCACTGAAGCTATCCAACTTTTATCATCAAAAAGAAACTCCAATGAATATAAATAATTATTCAATTGTAAATGCAATATTGAAGTTATATCATCACACCCTCCAAATAAAATAATGCGCAACAAACACTATTATTTTATGTTTTTTCACCATGGATGTTTGCCTATTCATTCTACTTATTTTAGGATTGTGCTGGAGTTATACTTTTGTGTTTGAAAAGAGCAACTCAAGTGGATTTCCACCAAGTATGAGATACTGCAAAAGTCTTCAGATATTGGCCTTAAGAGATGTAGACAGAGTTGCAGACTTAAGTGGTTAAATTACTTGAGGCCTAACTATATAGTTTTGGATGTTGAGCTCCTGTTTTATGTAGGAATGATTTATTAGGAATGATCAGAGGATTATATGGCATTTTTCTTGAACCTTTTATTAAGTTTTGGATGTTGAGTTGTCATGTTTTATGCTTGATTATATTTGTTGTATCTATTTTATTGTTATAAGGAACTGCTTTTATGTTCAATTTAATTGTTTGATGTTAGTTTTGGAGTATAACTGAATACTAGGATGTCAAGTAGGGAATCTGGTTCTCAGTTCACATCTTACCACACACTACTATATGTAGTGTGTGTGTGGTAAGATGTGAACTGAGAACTTTTTTTTTAAAAAAAAATAGACTTTTAGCATCGGTTGTTTGAACACCCGATGCTAAATGTCATTTTCTAGGACATTTACCATCGGTTGTTTAAACAACCGATGCTAAATGTCATTTTTCAGACAGCAAAAATAGTCATAAAACGTCATTTAGCATCGGTTTTTTGAAAATCCGATGCTAATTGTCAGACATTTAGCATCGGTCGATTTAGCATCGACTGATAACCGATGCTAAATGTACAAAATAACCGATGCTAAATGTCTTTTCTGACTAGTGAATGTTACAATCGATTTCTCTGGATGAGAAAAGGACCAAACACGAGAATGCTATAATATCTGTGAAATAGCTAAGAATATGAAGAATGAATGTTGGGATCCCTTTATTAACCTTAGAGCGCACATGTTTATTTTTCAGCACCGATAATCTCAAATCATGTTGGATAAATTTCTATTGTACCTGTTACAAATGACCCACACACATGAGGTTCAAGATCTTCAAAGGTTTTAAACCCAAAAATCTTGTTGTATCGAATAATCATCTAAAACTGACTTAACAAATATTTGTTCATTATATGAACGTCTCCGTCGAAAACAACGACACGCTTCATGCCATTCAAATCTCCAACAGTAAAGTCACACTCGGTAGAATTTTGGCCACTACTTTTCCCAAACCCCTCTCTACTCAGCGCACACCCTCAAACCTAAAATATTCCAAAATTACCCTCACGTGGAAACCTCCCCTACGCAGTGTTTTTGACGGGTTCGGACGCATGCAATCGAACACATTCGGACACCATCATCCGAACACTCTAACAACCGTGAGATCTGCAACCTCCGTCAACGCTTCCCTCTACTTCCTTACCTTTTCACTATCACTTCCAAACTTCTCACAATGTTTATCAAATGCCTTCTCAAAATTCCCTCGTTGGTGCCTCACATCAGAGGGATCCATGTAACACCCCAAAGTAATTCAATTATTTATTTAATTGGGTTATTTAAGGTTTACAACATTTTAATTAAGCTAAGTGAGTAATGTAGAGTGTTTGTTTGATTTAGGAGGCGTTTAAGTAATGGAGAAGGTTAGATTAGAGGCCCATGAGTTATTAAGAGGCCCAATGCTCCTTGAAGCCCATTGCGCATGGCTTAAAGGAGGTAACCGTAGATGAGAATTCATTTCCAACCAAAATATCAAGAGAAGTCAACGGTAAAGTGAGAGAGGGAAAGTGTTAGGTGGAATAGTGTTTCTAGAGAGAAGAAGGAGAACGTTGGAGTGGAAGGAGCTCGGAATCAAGGGAGAAGAGAGCTGTGAGCGTTAACTAGAGAGTTTCAGTGAAGAGAGGGTGTTCTACTCAACTGATCGAGGTATGCCGAGTAGAGCAGGTGAGATAGTTTTAGAGAGAGGAAGAGGAATCTGGCGTGGAAGAGCTCAATGCCAAGGAGGAGGAGCTGAAATGTTGGTGATGGTTGGTGATTCTTGGTGGATCGGGAAGGCTTGGTGGAGAGAGTGCCACTTCTTCAATCTTTTGAGGTTAGGGGGTTCTCTCTTTCATCTATAATAGCATATATGATGTGTGTTATGTGTGAGTAGACTCTAGGAATGATTTCTGAGCTGCCTTGTATGTTTTGAGTGTTTGATGTGTTTGAAGTCGTGTTTTAGTTTCTCTTCGGGGAAGTAGGGTTGTGTTTGAAGTTATGCTTTGATGTTGTGTTTTTGGCTCATTTCAGTGGAGTCGTATAGAGTGGATGGGAGAGTTGGTCATTACGAGGGATCAAGGAGTGAAATGGGAACTGGGGAGACTCTTAGTCCCAGTGAGCTAGAGTGAGTGAGAGTTAGCAACATAATCTTGGAAGGGTTCTTAAGGAATAGGCTTAGGATAACAGAGGAGTAGCTGAGAACGTACATCATACAGTGAAGAGCGTACGTTTGAGTTAAATAGAGCAGTCGGTTTAGGATTGCCGAGGTGAGAGTACTGAGGTCTAGGTGCGTTGAGTAGTAAGTGTAGGGAAGCTTGACGTGTCGCAGTGTAGAGAACCGAGGTGCCTAAGAGTGCACCGAGGTGTTGTGTCATATAAGCCGAACTAAGGTGAGGGCTTAGGTGTATTATGCCTAAGTGTAGAAATTAAGGTGAATGATGATGAGGCGTAGCTATTTACGAGAAGTGTATGTTCGTCGAGGGCAGCATGGCCGAGATGTAGGGAGGTGTAGTTGTACTGAAGGGTGGTATGCGTAGCGTACTTAAGTATATTAATCGAGATGAATTGTTGGCCGTAAGTGTAGTGCGCCTAGGCGAAGTAGCCGAGGCGAGGTGTTGCGTTAAGTGTGGTGTGTTCAAGGGTAGAGTAACCGAGGTGGTGTTGTAGGAGTACAGTGGGCGTATTGTTCGGTATGTTGTGCGCGTTGGGTTTTGAAGTGGCGTGTGCGTAGTGTTTGGTGTGTAGCGCAGGGTGTTTTGGTGTGGGTCTCGGTGTGGGGCGCCAAGCGTGGCGTGCCCCTTGCGCCAGGTCCTGCGTGCGTAGCCGAGGTAACGCGAGAGTGACGAAGTGCTTGGTGAAGTGTGTGCGTGAGGTTAAGTGCATACGTGAAGTGAAGTGAGTGAGTGCGTAGTGAAATGAGTATGCGCGAAGTGAGGTGTCTAGCCATGCCGAGGTGCATGTTAGCGTGCCGAGGTGCCCTTTAAGTGTGCCGAGGTGCCGTTTTAACCCTCGCATAGCGTCAGTAATGGTTGAACGCCACTGTGAGTGTTATTTAATGCCAATTTCGTTTAAGTGGCTGAATGGTGTAGTCAATGTTTGGTCCCTAGGTGACATTTTAGTCCTAGGTGACGTTGTGGCTCTCGTAGTGACTGCTTTGGTCCACAACTTGGAGCCGAGGTGGTTGGTGAGCTAAGGGCGACAGCCTTAGCGTCGTTGGCCGATGTTGAGACGTCGGCCTTAGCCCAGAAAAGGGTATATGTGCGTTGTTTGGCCTTATGGCTATGTGTAGAAGAGTACTACATGATGAAGTCCCTGAGGGGCATTAAAAATGAATGAAATGGTGATGCAGAGGACTTCGGTCCTAGAGGTGAGCAGAGGGCTTAGGTCCTATTATGAATAAAAGGCTGCGGTCTATTTGGTGAGTTACTTAAATGGGTTATGATTTCGTTGAATAATGTATATGTTGTGTGTTATGCATGGTTCATGGCGTCGCATAAATCATAAGCATTGTGCCCTGAAACGATGGGTCGTGGACTTCGGTCATATGGTGAAAGCAGAGGACTTCGGTCCTAGGACTTCGGTCCAACGGTGTAGCAGAAGACTTCGGTCTTAATGGATCCATCATGCATATACCCTGAAAGGATGGGTCTGCATCATTCATATAAATCATGCACTGATTGGTAGTATTATTTGTGTTATGAACTAAGGTGTCATAGCCTGCTGAGAGGATTTGCTTTGTGTGAGCCGAGTCGTTCTGGTGTCTCTTCGTGTTTTCTCTAGCATAATGTTTATCATATGTTTTTATTATTTGTGAAAAGAGACTCACCCTAGCATTTTTATGTTGCCTGCTCTCGTGGCGACAAACAGGTGATGTGCAGGTGATCCTGAGTGAAGGTCCTTTCTTCCCTCAGTCTAGTTGTGGCGTCTTGCTCTGTGACGTTGAACTAGGGAGCCGGGTAGTCTATTAGTGGTTTAAGATTATTGTTGAACTGTAATAAATTGTCGTAGTAGAATTTGAGGGTTCGCCCCATTAAAAACCTGGCTATGTATCATGCAATTATATATTATTAATTGAAGAGTATTATATTTTCAGTGAAAGTGATGTTTGATAAACGTAGCATTCCCTTGAGGATGTATCTTTAAAAAGAAAAAAACGATTTTGAACTCTGATAATATAAATCAAAGTATTAATAGTAAGGGGGTGTTACAATCCACATCATAGAAGATTGGGAAAACATGGTGAATTTGTTCCATGTTTCTTCTCCCCTATGAACACGTGGAATTTCCATGGTGGAGCTTCTTTCGCTGCTGCCATAGAACAGATGAATTAGAACACTTTCGAGGTTTCTGTTATGGAGTAAAAGTCCCATTGTTATTCACACCTCCCATCAGAAATCAAATTATTGGGCTTACAAGTTGAAGGCCCATTAGCATGAATGGCCCACTAACTTTGTGAGATCCAACGGTCAAGATCTAAGCATAAAATCGAACGACCTCAAGCAACACCGATGATCACCCTTTGACTCTATAAATGCAACCATCAATAGAGAGAGAAGGTAAGCATTTATTACCCATTAATACTTGCCATTAACTCTCCAACACCTGACTTTAGCATCGGAGTGACTTTGCATGTACACCCCACCTCGTCTCGGAACATCAACATCGGACGTGACCAGTGATTGATCAAACCTCATTTCCTACTTACTGTCTAAGATCGGCTGACCCATAGACACGGTACTGAACATTGGCGACCACAGTGGGAGCTTCTTGAATTCAAGTACTTTCACTTTCCTTTCTGATCAATAAATGGCTCCCCGATTAAGATCTAGCTTACGTTTGGCGAGTGTCGTCGACCGGTCGAGACTCAACTGGCTCGGAATCAACCCCATTAGCGAGAGCCCGACTTCCCTCACCTCCAGCAGTCCTTCCAGTTCCCGTGTACGCCGTACAGCAGCTGGTCCAAATTTTAAATCAACGCAATGAAGCTGACCATGCTCGGAGCCTCCGGATTTCTGAACTGGAAGCCGAGATTGCGGTGTACCGAGCCCGGGATGTACCGGACCAGAATTCTCCACAGCATTATATTCCCCTGGCTAACCCGATCGCGGAACCTGAGGAGCTCGGTAGGGCACCCGAGCAACGAAGACGGCATCGGTCTCCTCCTAGACGACGTCGTTATCATCGCTCCCCCAAGAAGACGGAGAAGGGAAGAGCCTCAGACAACCCCTGAAATCATGGAAGACACCGATGAGGAATACTCATCTTTCGCTTCATCCTCACCACAAAGGCAACGTTCTAGAAGCCAGGAGGCACAACAGAGGCGAGAACATCGTCATCACCGCTCTAGAAGAACACCGAAGCGAGGGCAGCACCTCTCTAGGTATCAGACTCGGCAAGCTCCAACCCGAGTGGCAGCTCAGGGAGTCCCGCCTTTAACGACTCCAGCCCCAAGAAGAGGACCATTCACGTCAGAGATAGATTATTTCCCCATTCCCCGCGGGTTGGAGAAACCCCCAGAACACTTGAAAATCTACGACGGACTCGGAGATCCGGATGTTCATCTAGAATACTACGAGACAATGATGCAATACCGGAATGCCCCAGGTGAGATAATGTGTAGACTTTTCTCCCTCACCCTTGATAAATCCGCAGGTATATGGTTCAGGGACATCCTGGCGAATTCAATCTCATCATGGGAGCAACTGTCCAAGTTGTTTTCCGCAAGTTTTGCACATTCCAAAGTTAGGCCAAAGTCATGGATGGTGCTGCATGTTGTACACCAAACAGATGATGAGTCTATCTGATCTTTTATTGCGAGATTCAACGCAGAAGTAGGGAAGGTGCATGGTCTAAATGAGGATTTTCGTCTATATTTCTTATCTCAGGGTTTGCGCAAAGGCACTTTATTCCAAATTGATGTAAGCATAAACCAACCCTCGACTTTAGGAGAGTTCCTCCGACTTTCAGAAAAATACATAGACCATGAGGAAGGTGATGAAGCAAGTAAGTTCTTTGTGAAGCACGGAGCCAACCATTCCAAAGAGGTTAGGCCTCGGTCATATAGGGGAGTCCCGAACACAGAACACACCCGGAGGTTCCAGACCGGCAGCCCATCTCGGGAATTCAAACCTAGACCCAGTAGACATCAGGATTACGCCGAGCTCATATGTAGCAGGGAGAAGATACTGCAAGAATGCCAAAACAATGAATTTAAGCAGGTAAGGTATCCCGATCCTATTGCTCCAAGACCGGGATTAAGGGGTAACAAGTATTGTCGTTATCATCAAAGTGCCGGCCATGACACAAATCGCTGCAACGCGTTGAAAGACGATATTGAAGACCTTATCAAAAAAGGAAAGCTCAGACAGTACGTTAAAAAACCAAATCTACAAGACAAAGACGTCAAACATGAGAAGAACATTGACGAGATAAAAGGCAAAAACATCATGGAAGATTACAAGGAGGAGCCAGACAACCGGAAACACAGGGGACGACCGGTAGTAATGGTAATTTCTAGTGGAGAGATAGAGGGAGCAACAGCCAGGACAATTAAAAGAAAATGGAAAGAAATTCAATGTGTGACTTCCACTTCATCAACCCCATCTTTAGCAACTCATCCTCCTTTGTCCTTTGGAGACGAGGACCTGCTGAACGGGAAGGTAAAAGAAGACATTCCGCTGTTAATCTCGGCGGTAATGGCTGAAATCGAAATAAGGAGGATCCTGATTGACCAAGGCAGCTCTTGTGACATTATGTTTTTTGATGTGTTAGAAAAAATTGGAATCTCACCAAAGGAACTATTCCCATATCGCGGAACGGATCTTTCTGGTTTCAATGGATCTCGAACCAGACCTATGGGTTATGTCGACTTGAGGGTCACATTTGGGGAGGAACCTCTAACTCGTACCGTTTTGACGAAATTTATGGTGTTACCCTGCCCATCAATATACAATTGCATCATCGGAAGACCGACGTTGGGCAAACTCGGAGCTGTCACATCAACGGTACATTTGAAAATAAAGTTTCATTCTCACTGTAATAAAGTCATAACCGTCAATGCCGATTTAGAATCTTCAGAAAGGTGTTATTATCTACTTCTTAAAGCGGAAGTCGCAGCAAGAGAAGAAGCCGAACTTAAATCACCGGTGAAGGATACTAAGATGAAGTTCTCCGAGGTCAACTTAACAGATCTAGATGCACGGTATGACCCGGGTAGCTCGGATGAAGAAGATGATGACCCACTGTCTCTAAAATACGAGAAGAAGCTAGAACGACCAAAACCCGATGGTGAATTCATCAAAGTAGTCTTAGGAGACGACCCTGAAAAGACGATAAAAATTGGTGCAGAGCTTCCAGACGAGATCAAAGTAGAATTAACCCAGTGCTTGAGGGAGCACGCCGATCTATTTGCATGGTCGGCCGAAGATATGCCTGGCATTCCACCTGAAGTCGCTTGTCATCACTTATCTATGTTGCACCCCGAAAAATCCGGTTTGGGATTCTCAATGTACAACGTGGAAAAATTTTGAAGCCGCCACCAATATTTTAATTTTAAGACGAAAACATTGAAAAAACGTCTTTTTATACAAGGCGGGTGGTCTTTTCGAAAACAGGAGATGTAGGTTCGGGGGTCGGTTAGGTATGGGGAAGGTATTAGCACCCCACACCTCCTTTCTATCGAAAGGGAACCATTAATTTGATGTGTGGTTTTGACAAGGTTTGATTTGAAACAATTGTTCTACTTCTTTTCGAATTCTTTTTATTTGAGAAAAATGTTTGTAAGCGGAGAAAAGAAAGATTCTTTTTAAAATTTTTGAAAAGCGCGCTTGACGGGACGTGGCCCGCTCCTACGTATCTCCCGGTGCGATGGAGAATTCAAAGCTTACGTAGTTCTCCTGAGTCGAGAAGTTTTGGGTGTGTTGGTGTTTTTTTTATTGTAGGGGTTCTCAGGTCTGAACTGTACAGTCCACTAACCCTAGAACATAGATATCCCCGCCCGTACAGGCGACTTGCCCCCTACTTATCGAAAAGTGATTTGAATTACTTGAAAAATTTGTTGTGAGGTTGGTTGCTTTTATTTGAGCAAGTATCTCAGGCTCGCACGAACTGTACAGCTCGCTAACCCTAAGCCGCTAACCAACCCGGATGTACATCCGATTTGATTCCTTACTCATTTTTGAAATAGGGTTTAAGTTGTTAGTTGCTTGTTTTATTTCTCATAAGTATCCCAAGATATTTGAGTTGTACAACTCCGATCTTAGGACGCTAGTCAACATCGGCCGTACGTCCGACTTGACTCCTTATGAGTTGTTTTTTTAGGAAAAAGGAGTTTTTTACTTTATTTACTTGTGAAAGGAAAAGAAGTTAATTTGGTGAGATTTTGGAAAACAAGTAGAACATTTCAATCAACTCCAAATCCATAACCAAATGCAAAATGAATGAATGAAGTTCAAACATACTCAACTAATCAAGCAATCATGAACATGTTGATCATCAACTAAGATTAAGCATGCCAATATAATCAAGAGATTTAATTGTCAAAGATGCAAGACAAAGTTCTCAAAATAATTGTGCGTGTGTGTGAGAGAGAGGTGCATTTATCTTAATGACTCTATGCTACACAAGTAGTAGGCTTGCGTCTTCATATAAGAGTACATGCATGGGGGAGGAATTGCACACAATTAAGTCAAGACATTTAAATGGCATCATGAACAAGAGAGATACAATTAATTATAGGCATAGAATATTCTTAGTTAAATGAATGAACATGCAAGCAATGGTATGCATGATTAGGCAAATATGCAAATTCATGAGCATACAAGGATATGAATGAATGATCATATAACACTATGCATGAATGAATAGGCATACAAGACTATGCATGAACATAGTTATTGTGCAAGGTATGAACATTTGAGTATGCATGAACATGTGAATGAATGCTAAACAAGGAATTAATGAATGCATGAGCATGTGAGAGGGCAAGAGAATGCAATAGGCCTAAGCATGTATGAATGTATGAACATGTGAGCATATCAAAGTATGCAAGTACTAATGTGCAAACATAAGAATGTGTCATACAAGTGATGCAAATAAATGAAATGCAAAGGGTGAAAAGTTTAATGAGATGAGGTAAAATGTTTGAGTAAAAGGTAAATAAAAAGCAAAAGTGTTTTTTATGTTTTTTAGTAAATAATTAATGAATGGTAAAGTAAAAAGTAAGTCAGTGGTTAAAAGTGAAAAGTGAAAACACAATTACACAACTTGTATTTACAAACACAAGATCAAATCAACAATTTATGAGCAACAAATTGGTAAAAATTGAGGCCCTTGGCCGAATGCATAGCAAGGCAAAGCCAAGCACAAATTTCATCATGTTCTTGCAACCAAATCACATCAATGAGCATATGAACATAAACCCTAGGATCTACTCATACATTTGATGCTCAAACAATTGTCATTTCATCATTTATTTCAACTCAAAATCAAAGGAAATGCAAGAACAATAGAAACCCTAATTTCTACTTATGAACCTAAGAGCATAGTTGGCTAGGTCCACCTTTTTATTCAACTTGAACACAAGAAATGGTCAAAGAAATGCATGAACAACCAAAATCACCATATGGCCGAAGCCTTTTTGAAGGAAAATGAGGTTTTATTTCATGAAATTTAGTGAAAAATGTGTGAAAATTCAAGGGAAATTATTCATGCACAAAACAAACTCATTCAAGGCCAAGGACCCATCTCAAACACCCAAGGCTCCCAATGTCCTTGTCATAATATTTGAAATGGATCCTCAAAGCAAACAACAACAAGCAATCAAGAAGAAGTTGGGAGTAGAAGAGAAATTTACATGGTAAAAGTGGAAAAAGCAAAGATCTGAGGCTTACCTTAAGAACTTTCAAAAGAAATGAAGAAGAAGATCAAATAAAAACCAAGAACCCTTGAACCTCTTCTTGAATCCCACGAAAATCTCTTGATCTTGAAGAATTATTGTTGAAAGTTTGATGATAATGCAAGATTAGAAGTAGGTCTAGTATAAGAATCAAGGAAAAGGAGGCTTTGATGGTGAAAAATTGAAAAAATGGAGGAAGGATGAGGAAGAGGTAGCTTCGGTTTTGAGAGAGGGAGGAGAGGAGAGTATTGTGTGCTAGGGTAAAAATGAGAGTCCTCTCTTCATGGTCTCTTATTTTGGGTTTTATATGAGGTGCAAAATTAAGGGTATATAGGACATTGTGCTTTTTGCAAACCATTGAGATTTGAGATAGAATTTAAATCAAGGGCTAGGATTGCAATCCACATGGATTAGGGGCAATGAGAAAACACAAGTGAGGGGGGAATGGCTGGTCATACACAAAAATTAATAGTTTTTGTTGCACAAAAATTGTTAAGGGCAATTAGGACTTTGTACACAAAGTTGTAGCCTTGGATTTGATCTTGAATTTTAATGAATGGCTAGGAATACAACTCTCATGGATGAAGGGCATGAAGAAGCACAAAATGAGGTAAAAATAGGGCTGAAATTCGCAGCCATGAGTGGGTTGGCATTTTCCAAGTTGTCATTGTACTATTTGTCTCCCACTACCTTTGTAATTATCCTTTCCTTTTCTTGATTATTCTTTTCTAGATAATTCCCATGAAAATCTTACCATTTTGGGCCTCATCCTAGGAATCAATCATTGGGCCTAAAATTCCATGATATCACCATTCCCAAAATTGATTTGATACCTCACCTTGAGGGAAATTCCCATTTTACCCTTTCCTTTAAATTTGAGTTTTTTTATGCAAATAATTAACATTCATGCGCATAAAATAAGATAATTAAGCACATTCTTCCTCAAATAATTCCCTTAAGATTGCCCAATGATTTGGGACGAAAAACCGTTTGTGAAATGACCAAAATGCCCTTTCACCCTAAAAATCATAGTTCTTTGCCCAAAGCACATTTTCACTTAAAAAATGACTTTTCACCCTAGGAATGACCTCTAATACCTTGAAATGCATGTTAAATGGCTCGTCCTGAGAAATTGTCCCTTATTTGCAAAATGACTAAAATACCCTTTTGTACTGAAAAACCCTAGTTTGTCCAAAAAGTGCATTCCAACTCCAAAAATGATTTTAGAAGCTTTGAAATGACTTTTAGAACCCTAAATGCAATGCATGATGCTATTTTATCTTCTATTTATTTATTTTTGGGGAAAATTAGGGTTTTGACCTAAGCCGGACAAAATTGGGGTATGACAATCTCTATATCCGGATGCGAAGTGGGTTGCCCAGCGCAAAAGGGTTCAAAGTATAGAAAAAACTGAAGCAACAGCAAAAGCAGTGGACGATTTAGTTAAAGCTAAATTTGTAAATGAGGTCAAGTACACTACTTGGCTCTCGAATCCTGTACTTGTTAAGAAATCTAATGGAAAATGGCGTATGTGCATTGATTATACCGATCTTAATAGGTCATGTCCTAAAGACGCTTTTCCGGTTCCAAATATTGATCGCTTAGTTGACCACGCATCAGGATTTTGCCTGTTATCGTTCATGGATGCGTAATATGGTTATAATCAAATTCCGATGTTTCCCCCCGATCAGGAGAAGACCGCATTCATGACTGAATGCGGAAATTTTTGTTACCGAGTTATGCCTTTCGGGTTAAAAAATGCAGGAGCAACGTATCAGAGAATGATGAACAAAGTCTTCAAAAACCAGATCGGGCAAATTGTGGAGGTTTACTTGGACGATATGATCGCTAAGAGTAGACAAGCAGATTGTCATGTCAATGATCTTAAAGAGATTTTTGCCGAGATAAGGAAAAACAGGATGAGGCTAAACCCGGAAAAATGCACGTTCGGTGTCAAAGCTGGAAAGTTGTTGGGATTTTACCTCACTGAAAGAGGTATTGAGGCAAATCCAGACAAATGCAAGCCTGTAACCGAGATGAAAACTCCAAGCACAAAGAAGGAAGTTCAGAAGTTAAATGGGATGATTGCAGCTCTGTCTCGTTTTATCTCGAATGCCGCTTTTGTAACACCCCCTTACTCTTAATACTTTAGTTTATAAAATCAGAGTTCAAAAATCGTTTTTCTTTTCAAAGATTACATCCTCAAGGGAATGCTACGCTCAACAACATCACTTTCACTTAGCCAAATAATACTTTTCATTAATAAAATATAATTTGCATGATACATAGCACGACTTAAATGGGCAAACCCTCAAATTCTAATACATCAATCTATTATAGTTCAACACTAAACTTAAACAGCTAATAGACTACCCGACTTCCCAGTTTGACGTCACAGAGCAAGACGCCACAACTAGGCTGAGGGAAGAAAGGACCTTCACTCAGGATCACCTGCACACCACCTGTTTGTCGCCACGAGAGCAGGCAACATAAAAATGCTAGGGTGAGTCTCTTTTCATAAATAATAAAATGTAAGATAAACATTATGCTAGAGAAAACACCTAGAAAACACCAGAACAACTCGGCTCACACAACAGCACACTCTAACTCAGGAATAATCAAGACATCACCAAAATCATGTGGCCAACCACAACACCCAATCAACAACGTAATTCACATGAGTTATGCATGCAATGCAATGCAACCCAACTCCAGGGTATAATGCATGAGGATCCATCTCTTTTAAGCCACTCAGGCATATCCGTCGCTAGTGATACTCAGACCGAAGTCTTTCGTATCGAGACCGAAGTCTATATCCGTCGCTGATGCATATGATTCATGAGACTCTATGAACAATGCATCACTCAAAACAAACCACTCTTTTGTGCAAACCGCACCGTCGCCTTACGTTGCCTAGTCCTCTTAGACAACCACCATAGCACCACGGCTATTTGCCCACTCACAGGGCACCTCAGCTCCTCAGGCAGTGACCCACTCCATCACTATGAAGACTTCACAACGCCTAGGACTGAACCATCACATAGGGACTAAACTGGACGATGCCATTTCGTCCCCTTAAACGACTCTTGACGTTAAACGTCACTCACGGTGGCGCCTAACAGCTCTACGCTGTTATGCGTCACAAATAGGTCACCTCGGCACTCTAAGTCACCTCGGCACCTTTACTCTTCTCGGTATGCTCACTCGTCACCTCGGCACGCTAAACTGATGTAGCATCGCTACCCATTACGTCACCGATACTCAACTCGGTGGCACCTCACTTGGCCTTCCACTCGTAAAGGTCTCCACCTCGTCCTGGAACCTCATGCCTAGGATCTCTTCTAGGGTTCTCGACTATACCTCCACCTCATCTCATCTTACCTTACGCCTAACTGTCCTCGACTAGACACCACGCAATCACTTCGTCCCAGCTCACGCCTAGACTTAACGTATCATTGCGTAACTCCACGCTCGACTCCCGTCTCATCCAAGCTCACACCATCTCGTCACTATACTCGTTTACGCCTCTCGCCTAAGTCCACACCCTATCTGGGCACTCTCGCACCTCGGTATAACATGTTACAAGTCGACTCCTTCACCTCGGCTATCATACGCAGACTTGCCTACGTCCTACGTCTTGACCCAAACACCTCGGCATAACCATGTTATACCTCGGCGACTACTTGACGACACTCGCACTGGGTTCTAATTACACCTACGCACCTTTGTCCATCAAGTACAACTCAACTCGTCCTCTTCAAGCCTAGGAACTACACTTTAACACTTACGCTCCTTGTAACATCTACTCCTCAACACATACATCACGACACACCTTCCCTATACCTTGGCAACCACAAACCGGCTCTACGCGTAACCTCAGATACACTTACTTCCTCACTTATACTTTGTCGCACTCTTCGTCACCTACAGACCTTCACTTACGCTTTGATACTTATACTCATTCACTTATGCTTCGTCCTTCTCATAGTTAGGCAACTACACCTCGGTTCCTATGCCTCTCTATACGCCTAGCCTACCTCTTCCTTCTCCTCTCTGGTCCTCACGCTCTGATCAGACTTAGACGCAAGTATTACACACGTATTCCTTCAAAACCAGCTCGACACTCCTCAAGAACTCAACGAAGGTGACAACACCAACAATAACGCACTGGGACTGAGGGGTCCTCAGCTCCCATTCCTCTCCTAGGTCTCCCATACGACCAGCTCATCCACAATTTTAACACATTCACACACACCAGCGAGACACACACGCACCCAAGACATGGCTCCCAACACAACTTCAACACAGGGAAGTAAACACAACCACCATCACACAACAAGCAACACAACAACTCCGAAATCACCCTAGAGTCTAACTCACGCACAACATTCATCATATAATCTATTATAGATGAAAGAGAGAGTCCCCTAACCTCAAAAGATTGAAGAAGTAGCACTCTCTCCACCAAGCCTTCCCGATCCACCAAGAATCACCAACCCTCACCAACAATCCGGCTCCTCCTCCTTAACTTTGAGCTCTTCCACGCCAAGCTTCCTCTTCCTCTTCTTCTTCTCTCTAAAAGCTAAACTCACCTACCACTTTCTCACTCTTACTTTACTCTTTGATATTTGTTGCAAGTGATTGTCTCCCCTTCGACAACACCACTTATGGCATGCATAATGGGCTTCAAATGGGTAATGGGCCTCTAATGGATCATGGGCCTCTAAGCACACTCTCTCCATTACTTAAATGCCTTCTAAATAAAATAAACACTCTACATTACTCACTTAGCTTAACTAAAATGTTGTAAACCTTAAATAACCCAATTAAATAAATAATTGAATTACTTTGGGGTGTTACAACTCTCCCCCACTTAGAACATTTTCGTCCTCGAAAATTTAGCTAATTATAAACTTAGTTATGCTCTATCTAGTTCATACCCGAGGTTACACCTGACCCTACTCAATGACAACAAGCATAATTCACAGCAAGGTCCCTGTCGAATTGACAAGAGACACAGAAAGCACACCAAGCAATACAAGACTCCAAGTTCACAGCATTTCGACCTTAATAAGACAAGGAATAGCATAGGTATTGACAATAAATTCTAACAGATTACCCTTAACGAAACGCTTACGTTTCGTCACGTCTAAACGACGACACTTAAACTCCAATACCTCCACATCTCAACCCATACACCTCGGTTAATCTTAGGGACAGCACCTTATCACTATTCAACTCGGCTACTACTCCTTGGTCACTCGTAACGACATCACCTCGCCACAACCCATCTCGGCTACTACCTCAGTTACTCTAGGAAACCACATTATAGCAATTACTTAATGTACAAACGTTCATCTCTTACATTAATCTATATCCAAGCTACAAATAATATCCTCCTCATCCCTTCATCCTATTTCTCATACTGAATTTTAATCCTTTAATCATCCAAAGTTACACTTAGACTTAGGTATCTATACTTCATCACATACTTACAGTTCTATGACCATCTACTCTCCTCGGCACATAGCCACGACACCTTGCCTCAAGATTAAAAGCAAAGATTTGGCGCGACAAAGCGGTGGGCTCCACCAGACGCAACACCGACTTGGGCACGGCATGGCGCCCTGCTCTGCGCCAAGACTTCACTAGCACACACGCACGGCTACCCTACTCGGCACCCAGTACAAAGTGCGCGCAACACGCCACTAAAAACAAAACGCAAGGGGCATGCCATACTCGGCGTCCATTGCCTTACACGCCACAAGACACTCACCACACCGAGCACACACTCACTCCTCTTACCTACTTCTCGACGACATTAACTGCCCATACATACACTCTACATCAATACATCCATAACTCTACAACACTAGATTCGACATGCTTAAACTACACATACTGACAGTTCAACTCACTTATAGTTCAACATCCTTAATACCTCTTAACCTCGACAGTACATACCTCGACCAGTATACCCTTCACTTAGATATCTATAAGTCGATTGTATGCTTAAACTCAGACACCCTTACACTATGTCAGTCACCATCTCTATGACTACGCACAACTCACCGAGCTCATCGCCACCAACAGTGGTGGACTTCAACGCCACTTAAATCAACGGCACTATGGCCAAACTAAAACTCACCAACACTTAGGGACCCACGCGTCACCTAAGGGCCAAACGACTTCACCATTCTATAGCTTAGACGTACTCGACGCAAACCAATCACCAGGCCAACAATGCCTTGAAGGCTCCCCAAACTTCACGAGCACAACACCAAATAGACCGAAGTCTTCTCACTACAGAGAATGCCTAGAAGGCAACCCCAAACACTACGAGTATAATACAGAAAAACGAGGTCATAGACCCAACACTCAGCGTCAGTCCCCTTTGGAACCTCACCACCTAAACACATCATCACTCACAGCTCTAAAGCTGACTTCGCACCTCGGACATAGCCCCATGGTTATCGTCCAACCCTCCACTCAATACTCTCACAATCGTAGTTCTCACGCTATCTCAACGCCCTCACACTAAACGTAGTGGACTAAACAGTCACTACGAGAACTACAACGTCACCTAGGGACTAAAAGAACTATCCCATTTCAACCACTTAAGCGTTCTCAACACCCAACAACACTCCCAGTTGCGCCTGGCAGTGCCTTGCGCAACTGTGGCTTCGAAAAACACCTCGGCGCACTCACTTGGCACCTCGGCGCCCCCTCTCCTGACAACTAGGCACACGCACTACTCAACTCGACACGCGCACCCCTCAACTCGGTATCTATACTTATACCACAACTACCCTACTTCACCTCAATCATCACGCAACTGGGTTACACTACCTCATTACACCCTTCACCAACTCGGCTCTCCCTTAAGAGCAACACCTCATCTCGGCACTCTACTCCCAGGCATACTACACCTAAGCGCCACACTACAACTCGGCTTGCTCACACCTCGGTAGCTTTACACTACAACACAACGCCTGCACTTCCGCAGCTATACTTGGGTATATACTTAACACTACTTCGATTCACCCTCAATCACCCCAGTTCACCACCTCGGCTACGCCTCCACTTAGGCGCGCACTACATTTTCAATGGCGCCCTTGTGCCTGACCTCGGTTTCCTAGTTACTTCACTTAGGCAACCTATCCTTCCTCACTTCTCTGCCACTCGCCTCAGTTCACTGAGGAACAAACTCATCTTCATCCACCCTGGTATACCTACGCTAAACGCAAACAAGGATTTTTTTTTTTTTTTTTTTTTGCTAACTTCACTTCGGCAACTACGAGTCGACTCTCATATGGGGTCTAAGCCACCTACACCTCATCGTCATTTACCTCAATTTCTACCTCGCTTTGCCTCGGCTATACTCACAACGCCTCGGCATACACACCTTACCCTTCGTTTCCCACTACACAGCACCTTGGTGCACCATATTGCACCTCGGCAACTATCTTAGACGTCCATGCACTACACCTCCTCAACTACACATAGGCTTATTCACAACTCACTTCATCATTTACACTTAGTCACTTCACACCTAACCACACAATTTCACCTTGATTTACTACTCTTAGGCACAATACGCCTAGGCACTCACCTCGGCTCGGCTTATACGACACAATACCTCGGTTCTCTACTCTGCGACAAGTTAAGCTTCACTACACTTACTATTCAACGCACCTAAACCTCAGTACACTAAGTACTAGGACATCGATATATTACATCTTAAAAACTAAGTCAAAAGACTACTACTCTACATCAGCCCCCCAGTGTTACACTACCATACTTTTAAGAACAATTTTTCCACCTTAGGCTTTCCAGAAACCATATCTCTAAACTTTTTCCAAAAAGACATGCTCTATTTTCTTTGCATGAACTTCAAACACAAAGTGTCAATTCCTTATTTTGACATCTCCCTACTATCAACTCCCAAATCAAACTCAAACATCCATAAGGCACCTATTTATCTAAAAATTAACAGTCAATCAAACTTGCACACACCACTCAATCAATCAAGTTGTAATTAGTACATATTCAAAATTTATAATAATTACGAGTTATTGTCACCTCTTTAATTGGGAATGAGTTATTGGGGTGATCAGTCCCTCCTACTCACGCATCCAATTTAGTTAAGGTCACAAAACTACGTCTTTTCAAAAGTTACACCTTTCGCATTGAAAGACTTTTAACGCAGTCCAGAGTACGAAGGCGTCGTCACGACTCCTACTCCTTTGACGTCGTTAAAATGCCCTTCTAATCTCACATACCTCACTTAATACAAACAACAGTCACAAGCAACTACAAGCAATGCTACAATCAACAGCTGCAAACAACCAAACAAAATCTACAACAAAGTCTCTGTTGGAGATCGACAAGGGATCTCTGAGACACTACGACTGGACAAACTTGGCCGGACAGACCGAACTTTTGCTCTGATACCAACATGTAACACCCCCTTACTCTTAATACTTTAGTTTATAAAATCAGAGTTCAAAAATCGTTTTTCTTTTCAAAGATTACATCCTCAAGGGAATGCTACGCTCAACAACATCACTTTCACTTAGCCAAATAATACTTTTCATTAATAAAATATAATTTGCATGATACATAGCACGACTTAAATGGGCGAACCCTCAAATTCTAATACATCAATCTATTATAGTTCAACACTAAACTTAAACAGCTAATAGACTACCCGACTTCCCAGTTTGACGTCACAGAGCAAGACGCCACAACTAGGCTGAGGGAAGAAAGGACCTTCACTCAGGATCACCTGCGCACACCCACTGTTTGTCGCCACGAGAGCAGGCAACATAAAAATGCTAGGGTGAGTCTCTTTTCATAAATAATAAAATGTAAGATAAACATTATGCTAGAGAAAACACCTAGAAAACACGAGAACAACTCGGCACACAACAAAGACACTCTAACTCAGAATAATCAAGACATCACCAAAATCATGTGGCCAACCACAACACCCAATCAACAACGTAATTCACATGAGTTATGCATGCAATGCAATGCAACCCAACTCCAGGGTATAATGCATGAGGATCCATCTCTTTTAAGCCACTCAGGCATATCCGTCGCTAGTGATACTCAGACCGAAGTCTTTCGTATCGAGACCGAAGTCTATATCCGTCGCTGATGCATATGATTCATGAGACTCTATGAACAATGCATCACTCAAAACAAACCACTCTTTTGTGCAAACTGCACCGTCGCCTTACGTTGCCTAGTCCTCTTAGACAACCACCATAGCACCACGGCTATTTGCCCACTCACAGGGCACCTCAGCTCCTCAGGCAGTGACCCACTCCATCACTATGAAGACTTCACAACGCCTAGGACTGAACCATCACATAGGGACTAAACTGGACGATGCCATTTCGTCCCCTTAAACGACTCTTGACGTTAAACGTCACTCACGGTGGCGCCTAACAGCTCTACGCTGTTATGCGTCACAAATAGGTCACCTCGGCACTCTAAGTCACCTCGGCACCTTTACTCTTCTCGGTATGCTCACTCGTCACCTCGGCACGCTAAACTGATGTAGCATCGCTACCCATTACGTCACCGATACTCAACTCGGTGGCACCTCACTTGGCCTTCCACTCGTAAAGGTCTCCACAAATCCCGGAACCTCACGCCTAGGATCTCTTCTAGGGTTCTCGACTATACCTCCACCTCATCTCATCTTACCTTACGCTGCGCCCTCGACTAGACACCACGCAATCACTTCGTCCCCACCACGCCTAGACTTAACGTATCATTGCGTAACTCCACGCTCGACTCCCGTCTCATCCAAGCTCACACCATCTCGTCACTATACTCGTTTACGCCTCTCGCCTAAGTCCACACCCTATCTGGGCACTCTCGCACCTCGGTATAACATGTTACAAGTCGACTCCTTCACCTCGGCTATCATACGCAGACTTGCCTACGTCCTACGTCTTGACCCAAACACCTCGGCATAACCATGTTATACCTCGGCGACTACTTGACGACACTCGCACTGGGTTCTAATTACACCTACGCACCTTTGTCCATCAAGTACAACTCAACTCGTCCTCTTCAAGCCTAGGAACTACGCTTTAACACTTACGCTCCTTGTAACATCTACTCCTCAACACATACATCACGACACACCTTCCCTATACCTTGGCAACCACAAACCGGCTCTACGCGTAACCTCAGATACACTTACTTCCTCACTTATACTTTGTCGCACTCTTCGTCACCTACAGACCTTCACTTACGCTTTGATACTTATACTCATTCACTTATGCTTCGTCCTTCTCATAGTTAGGCAACTACACCTCGGTTCCTATGCCTCTCTATACGCCTAGCCTACCTCTTCCTTCTCCTCTCTGGTCCTCACGCTCTGATCAGACTTAGACGCAACTATTACACACTTATTCCTTCAAAACCAGCTCGACACTCCTCAAGAACTCAACGAAGGTGACAACACCAACAATAACGCACTGGGACTGAGGGGTCCTCAGCTCCCATTCCTCTCCTAGGTCTCCCATACGACCAGCTCATCCACAATTTTAACACATTCACACACACCAGCGAGACACACACGCACCCAAGACATGGCTCCCAACACAACTTCAACACAGGGAAGTAAACACAACCACCATCACACAACAAGCAACACAACAACTCCGAAATCACCCTAGAGTCTAACTCACGCACAACATTCATCATATAATCTATTATAGATGAAAGAGAGAGTCCCCTAACCTCAAAAGATTGAAGAAGTAGCACTCTCTCCACCAAGCCTTCCCGATCCACCAAGAATCACCAACCCTCACCAACAATCCGGCTCCTCCTCCTTAACTTTGAGCTCTTCCACGCCAAGTTTCCTCTTCCTCTTCTTCTTCTCTCTAAAAGCTAAACTCACCTACCACTTTCTCACTCTTACTTTACTCTTTGATATTTGTTGCAAGTGATTGTCTCCCCTTCGACAACACCACTTATGGCATGCATAATGGGCTTCAAATGGGTAATGGGCCTCTAATGGATCATGGGCCTCTAAGCACACTCTCTCCATTACTTAAATGCCTTCTAAATAAAATAAACACTCTACATTACTCACTTAGCTTAACTAAAATGTTGTAAACCTTAAATAACCCAATTAAATAAATAATTGAATTACTTTGGGGTGTTACAGCTTTCAAATCACTACCTCTTTTTAAACTTTTAAAAAAGGAGTCAGAATTTGTCTGGACTACAGAACGGGATGAGGCGCTCACCCAACTGAAAAAAGTATTATCAGAACCTCCAATATTAACCAGACCTGAACTCGGAGAAGTGTTATATTTGTATCTCTTTATATCTGACGAAGCCTTTGGAGCGATGCTGGTCCGAGAAACAAATGAAGGGCAGAGCCCGGTTTACTTTGTGAGCAAAGCTCTACAAGGACCAGAAGTCCGGTATCAAAAAATTGAGAAAATTGCTCTGGCCCTAGTGATAGCAACTCGGCGTTTCCGACCCTATTTTGTATCTCACCAAGTGATTGTCCGAACGAACCACCCAATCCGACAAATCTTGCATCGGCCAGATCTTTCAGGAAGGATAATCAAGTCGGCGGTAGAGTTATCGGAGTTTGGCATCAAATATGAATCAAGATCGGCGATGAAAGCTCAAGTGTTAGCCAATTTTGTGGCAGAGATGACTCCAGCAGAAACGGACGAAGAGATATGGACCATCCATGTTGATGGATCTTCCAATCTCAAGGGGAGCGGAGCAGGGATCATTCTTGAGATCCCTTCGGGAATCGTTATAGAATTATCACTCACCTTCAAATTCTCGACTTCCAATAACCAAGCGGAGTACGAAGCATGCATTGCGGGTCTTCGATTGGCTCTGGACCTCCGAATTACTCGGCTAATCTCAACACCGACTCACTTCTCGTGGTCTCCCAAATCGGGGGACAGTACGAGGCTAAAGACATAGTCCTCCAGAAGTATTTGAACCATGTGAAATTATTGCTTACCCATTTTCATTCTGCCGAGGTAAAGCACGTACCAAGAGCGGATAACATAAGGGCCGATGTTCTTTCTAAATTGGCAAGCACCAAAACTTTGGGAAACCACCGATCAGTGATACAAGAAGTCCTCAGCAAACCCAGTATTGAAGACGACCTACATTTGATTTCATCAGTGTGTGTATCAGAAGAGAGCAAAACTTGGATCGCCCCAATCTTAAATTACATAAAATCGGGGACAGAACCTTCCGACCTAAGAGAAGCCAAAATCGTCCGAAGAAAAGCAACTTCTTTTTCGTTGATCAATGGACGTCGCTATAAAAGAGCACTCTCTTCACCTTTGTTAAAATGCATAGAACACGAGGAGGCCGATTATGTATTGGCTGAAATTCATGAAGGAATCTGTGGACAACATTTAGGTGGTAGATCCTTAACCAGGAAAGCGTTAAGGGCGAGATACTTTTGGCCAACCATGGAAGCCGATGCCAGGAATTAAGTGAAGAAATGTCCAAAGTGCCAAATCCACGCAAATATCCACATCGCTCCCCCCACCGGTCTCATGACTCTATCCTCCCCTTGGCCTTTTACGTGGTGGGGGATAGACATTCTAGGACCATTTCCAAAAGCCCCAGGGAGAATCAAATTCTTAATAGTACCGGTGGACTACTTTACCAAGTTGATTAAGGCCAAACCGTTATCTGTCATAAGTGCTAAGAACTGTATATCTTTCTTCAGGAAAGAAATTATAACCAGATTCGGGTTACCCGAGGTTGTGATCACGGATAATGGAACTCAATTCGCTGATAAGGGATTCAGGAAATTAATGAACGATTTAAAAATCAAGCATCGATTCACCTCGGTAGAACACCCTCAAACAAATGGTCAGGCAGAATCAGCAAACAAAGTGATTCTCAACGGGTCAAAGAAAAGATTGGACGATGCTAAAGGAAACTGGGTGGAAGAACTCCCTTATGTCTTATGGGCATACAGAACCACGCCTCAAAGCTCTACCGAAGAAACACCTTTCCGACTCTCATATGGTAGTGAAGCAGTTATTCCGGTGGAAATTGGGGAATTAACTTGGAGGACTTCAAACCCAAAATCACCTGAAGATAACAGTGAGTCTCTTCACGAAGAGCTTGATCTCGTGGAAGGAATCCGAGATCACACATCCCTTAAAGAATCATTAGCAAAACAGAGGATGGCGACTCGTTACAATCAGAAAGTTGTTCCAAGAGATTTCGATGTTGGGGATCTCGTTCTAAGAAGAGCCGATGTTGGCCTGAAAAACGCATCTCAGGGAAAATTGGCCCCAAATTGGGAAGGCCCATATCGTATTATTCTTAAAACCGGAAATGGAGCTTTCGAACTGGAAACACTAGAAGGAAAGGCGATCCCAAGAACTTGGAACGCCACTAAGCTCAAGAAATATTACAGTTAAAACCCAAGAACGGTGTACGACTTATCTTCTTCAATAAATACATTTGTAATCTCGTACTAATAGACTTGGCTTTTTCAAAGCATTCTATTCCGACGTTACATGTATTATCTCTGCTTAAATAGACTTGGCTTTTTCAAAGCATTCTATTCCGAAGTTACATGTGTAATCTCGTACTAATAGACTTGGCTTTTTCAAAGCATTCTATTCCGACGTTACATGCATTATCTCTGCTTAAATAGACTTGGCTTTTTCAAAGCATTCTATTCCGACGTTACATGTATTATCTCTGCTTAAATAGACTTGGCTTTTTCAAAGCATTCTATTCTGACGTTACATGTGTAATCTCGTACTAAAAGACTTGGCTTTTTCAAAGCATTCTATTCCGACGTTACATGTATTATCTCTGCTTAAATAGACTTGGCTTTTTTCAAAGCATTCTATTCCGACGTTACATGTATTATCTCTGCTTAAATAGACTTGGCTTTACCAAAGCATTCTATTCCGATTTCACATGTTAAGCACGTATAAGAGAACTGGGCTTTTTCATAGCAGTCCAGATTTAAAACATTCTTATTTAATCCCGCTCTCAACAGTTAAAATTTTTTTACGTTATCAAACGAGATTAAAACAGGAGGGCAAGGGGGTTACCCAAGACCCTAAAACTATTTAAGTTATAAACAAGTTCATAACCGATATATATGTCTTCAGTAAAACCAAAAAACTTTCAAAAAATAAAAACACCAAAGTTCACCCAAGATCAAAATATTACAAAGTTATCCCGGATATGGCCGAGCCCACCAAGTTCAGACCTACACTAGGCGTAGTCAAAAAATGAAATCCTACATAGAAAAACTATCCCTAGCCCTCGGCAGGGAAAACTACCTTGATAATTTGATCAGTCTCGGAATCAAGAAGGACGATTTTATCTCCCACAACGGTGTGATCTAGCTTCAAAATATTTTCATCAGCAACAAAACCTGGCCGAAAAATAGCTACCTGCGCAAGAGCATTGTTGAAAGTAGAAGCACCCATCAGCCCCGAGTTGATACGCCTCAGCGACATCCGCTTCAAGTTGAGCAATTTTTTCTTGAAGTTCGGAAGTCGCCATAAGGGTACTGGAATCTTTTAGCTCGGCGAGTTCTTTTCTAAGCAGTTCCAGATCTTCGACATTTTTTGTTGCTTTTTCTTCCGCCGAGGTCAATTGGTCCTTTATCTCTTGAAGTTTTTGATCAGCTTCCTCCTTCAGAATTGCCTTCTCATTCTCTGAGGTAGCTAGATCGGCTTTCACCTTCTCAAGAGCGTTCCGAGCCTCTTCAGCTTCCTTTTTCACATCTAAAGGGAAAATACAAGAGCATAAGTATCATGAAAAACGACGCTACTAAACGAAATAGATACCGAGATTAAAACAAACAACCTGCGATCTGTTTGTTAGCCTCCGATCTCATATCATCAACCAAGTCGGTCATACGAGTAAAAACCGCCAATGAGGTTCGGAAGGGATCAACTTTGAAATCTTCAGCTTTGGTGTTCATGAATTCTTTACAATTAAAGGGCGCGGTCTTTTTAGTCCTACTTTTTTTAACCCCTTGGGAAGAGGTGGTGACGACTTCCTTACCTATTGATCGTACCTTGACCAATGAAGTGTTGAAGTGTTGATTGGTTTGTCTATGGGCCGGTCGTTGAAGGAGTGAAAGGACCGGTCCTGGCTTCACGCGTTGAGCACCTCGGGTGGTACCTGCAAAGACACTCCGACGATCTAGTGAGAGGTCGCTCGGGCAGATAGCACAAGGTTAGAGAACGCACACGATACCATATGCGAATGGCGTATATATCTGATGATGTCCGACCGTTTAGCGAGAATTTCGGCGGCGAGAAGTGCGCTCCAAGCCAGCGTGTTGGGCCGATCGTGATGGGCCGGGCCGCAGTCCAATTCTTCATTGGCGATCCTCGTAATTGCTAATACACCCGAGAACGATTGCCCCCAAGCCTAGGTCGCTTAAGAGCGGGCCGAGGCTTGAATCGATGCCCCGTGAGTGAAGTTAATTTGATGAAAGCGACGCGCCGTTTGCTTTTTCCACGGGCGGTGTCGACCGCCATCAACCACCGGCCGTCTTTGCCGTGGACGGTTGGTCTTTCCCGACATTTTAAGACGTGGACGTTTGGTGTTTAGAAGGCATGTCGAGACAACCATTGGCGAAGGCGGCGAAGCGTTGTGACTCTTCGTATCCGGTCCCCCTTCGCGCCAGGAATTTACACTATAAATAGCCCTTCTGCTGAGTTCATTTCTCACACTTCCAAGATTTGCTCTGCCAACGACCGACTCGTCTGCCGCCGACTTGCATTCGAAGCTGTTTCTGTCTTCTTGCGACCGATCTTCAACATCTGCTTAAGGTATGAATCGATCGCTCCCTTTACTCTTTTCAACTTTAGTTTTTTCTTTAAAGTACTTCGTGCTTTTCCACGCCTCGTGATAGGGGTGTCAGTCGAGGATGGCGGCTCGCCCCTCTCATGAGCGCTTTGCTCGATCGACCTTACTCGATCCTCTATCGTGTGTGTTTGTGTATGCCACGGACAAAGCTAATCGCGTATTCCGAAAACGCCTTGATCTTTTGCCACATACATGTCGAGGCCGGGTGAAACCAAGTCGTCTTTGGGCGACAAAAGCTCTAGCTTTCTCAAGTAGTTCCTCGAGCAAAGACGGGCTCGAGTTCTCGTTCTTACGGTCGGGGATCAACTAGCTCCAAGAGTCTTTGGTTCCGGACCTTCCCATTCTCGCAGAAGCGGCCGAAAGCGCCTCTCCACCGCCCGAGGATGTTGCATCCCGAGTGGAAGGAGAAGAAGAAGACGCCGATGTGATTATCATTGATGATGACGAGGCGCAGAGTGCCGCCCGGCCGTGGACGAGGAGATGGTGGAGGCCGGCGGCCAGCCGAAGAAGTCCAAGGAGAAGAGGTGGCTCACCGAAGTCAATATTTACGGTTTGGAAGCCAACATCGGAGGTCGAACGAAGGTCGGCCGAGGTTCAAGCCGAGGTCGAAGTCCAAGCCGACGAGCTCGGGAGGTGTCGACATGTCTTGGGTGTCGGAGACTCTTCGCTCTAACAGGAGCATTCTTACGGTCGGTCACGATGCTTTGCCCGATCTACGGAGCCCCCTTTGAAGACTCACCGGGCTGGAGGATAAGAGGTATGAAGGAGGGCGAAGATATCGCGACTTACTCTTCCAACTTCAAGTTCACGATGTATCGGCTCGTGTTCGAGAAGATGAAGATTACCCCTCCTTTTACCGAATTCCAGCGCGACGTCCTGCGCCATATTGGGGTCGCCCCTTCACAGCTTCACCCAAACGCATGGGCGTTTTTAAAGACTTTCGAAGTTTTGCTGACCAAGCTGGGTCGGCCGGTATCGATGATGCTTTTCTTTGCTATCTTCGAGCTGAGCTGGCTCAGAGAGAAAGCCAACAAGGAGAAGAGGGAACAAGTCTCCTTCAAGATGCAGAAGACTCACCACAGATTTTTCAAAGCGTTCCAGGAGTCGTTGGGAGCGGCCTGGAAAAGTCAGTATTTCTGGATCGTTCCCACCGAGGAGGCCGGGAAGACCGTTTGTGAGGTTCAACCGGACGGGATGCTAGGTCCCCCTTATTTCCCAATCATGTGGAATGAGGCTCATTTCTGCAGGCGGCCGGGAGATTACATCTACACAGTGAAAGATCCGGAGAGGCCGACACCGAGACTTTGGAGATGATAAAGTCATTTGGCGGGCATGATGCGTCCAGATCCTAAGGGCGACATACCTTGCCGGCCCTTTGTCTTGTACGAAGGCTACGAACTGGAGGCCGAGATTGGTTCGCTTTTGAACTTTTTCGTCCTCATATACTGTCGTTGCCTTTCTCTTTTTTCTTTTAACTCATGACTCGTTATTTTGCGTAAAGAATGGGCCGCAAAGCCGGGAACCGCCGCTTCCGCCCCGAAGCCCGAAGGAGGGGCTAAAAGATATGACGGTCCTCTACGGGATAACCCCGAATCTTCCTCGAAGGTCCTCACACCCCTAAGAGCCAAGGAAGAAGCCGGCCGGCAATCGGCCGCCTCCTCCCAGTCGCCGATCGCTCACCCAAGCGGGCCAAGCGTGATTGTCGTCCCGGCCCCGCAACGGAGGAGGTTCCCATCATTCACTCGAAAGCTTGGGTGCGCCGATCGGAGCAAGATCTGGAAGAAACCCATGGCGCTCTGCGCTTCACTGTATGGGGTCGATAAAGTCATGGCCGAGTGGTGGCCGAATCGATGGTAATTTTATTTTCTTAGTCTTGTACTTTTCATTTACCTTTGTTCGACCGACTAACAATCCTTCGACTGAATTTTGCAGAAAGGACAAGGCTTTAGCCGAGGCGCGACTAAAGTATGACAAGCTCCTCCAGTCGAAGAAGGAGGCCCTGAAACGGGGGGAGGAAGACCGGGTCAAGCTGGCAAAGAGGAACAAGGAGCTTGCTTCTCAGGTCGCTACTTTGAAGGCCGACCTTGATGCTACGGCCAAGAGAGAGGCTGCCTGGGCGACCGATAGGGCCGAGCGGAGGGAACGATCCGAAAGGTGGCCCAGGCCGGTCAGGAGGCTGCAATTGAGCAGTTTTACAATGCTCTCGGGCAAAGCGGGTATTGAATACCGATCTGCGCAGTCAACTTTGATGACAAGATGATCAAGCCCACGCATTATGTTGACAACAATAAGATCATGTTGCCTGCAGAATATGACGAGCAAGGCAACGTCATTCGCCCGGCCACCATTCTCTTTTGAAGCCCGCCTGCGAGCGGTGTAACTTTGTAACTTGCCTTCGGGCCTGACAATTTTTCGCGCCGTGCGTTCTTCAATTCGTGGTCGCTCGGCCGGCGGCGGCCCCATATTTGTAATGACAATCTTTACTTGCTTTTAATTACGCCCTTTTAAATTTATATCGTTGTCTGCGTACTTCTTGCACTTATTCGCCTTATTCATTTTGGACTTGTGGGCCGCTCGGTGGCCGTTTCGTACTACTTCAATAGCGCTCGTTTTTGGTCGCTTTCTTTGTGCGCCTTGTATGTTTATTTTTCTCTAAGTCTTTGAGCTTTACGGCCGTTCGGTCGTCATTCGTGCTTATTTCGAAAGCATCCATTCTTTGATAAGTTAATGTCCCAACGGGGCCTTGGATCGCTCGGCGACCTTCAATCAGGCCCTTTCGATGGTATTTAAGGTAGATCGTTTTCGACGGCCCACCGCGATGGGTTATTACTTAACCTTTGGGCCATTTTCGATGGCGCTCGATGTAGATCGTTTCGACGACCTAGCGTTGTTGGGCCATTTTCGATGGCGCTCGGTTGGGACCGTTTCGACGGTCGCTCGATTCAGATCGTTTCGACGATCTAAGGTTTGCGGGTTTTAACCCTTGGGCCATTTCGATGGCACTCGGTTGGGACCGTTTCGACGGTCGCTCGATTTAGATCGTTTCGACGATCTAAGCAACTTTGATAAGTCTTCGATCGCTCCTTTGCCACGGGCAATCTTGAGCGACCGGTCATACATTCTTGCAAGAAAGTAAAGGATACATCATGTTTTTAAAGGTCGCCCTCGTAAAAAACCCAGTGGGAAAAAAGCGCTGCCGCTTTTCATTGATAAGTCGGTCGTTATTACATTCAAATCTCTTGTTACATTCAAACGTAATATTTCCTAAGTTTTTCTGCATTCCATGTTCTGGGGATAGTCGCCCCATTCATGGTTTCCACTCGTATGCCCTTGCCGTCTTCTTGATGACTCGATACACGGACCTTCCCAATTTGGTGCCGCTTCCCTTGGCGTGCATTCTTGTTTCCCACGTCGGCCCGTCTTAGAACGGTGGCCGACCGAGAAATCTCTCTTTTGAACTCGAAGCGTTGTACTGGCCGCGACCTTACGCTTTGATCAATTGCTCTCTTAGCGAAGCTTGGGTGCGCAGATTCTTCAATTAGGTCCAGCTCTTCGCGGATAGCCCGGTCGTTGTCAACCACTGTAGGGGGGTTTGAAGTCCTCCAATTCAGCTCGCCCATTTCTATGGGTATCACAGCATCAGTTCCGTACACCAACCTAAAGGGCGACTCCCCGGTCGATGAATGAGGGGTCGCCCCTGTAGGCCCACGAAACAATTTGCGACTCTTCGACGAGTCAGCTTTCGCTTCATCCGGTCTTTCGCTTTAAACCACGTAAGATAACTCTGGCCGGCGCCGCCTACGGCCATTAGTCCGAGGGTGCTCGACCGAGGTGAAACGCTGTTTGACCCCTAAGTCGGCCAACATTTCTCTGAATCTCTTGTCTGCGAACTGGGTGCCGTTGTCTGTTATCAATTGCTGGGGGATCCCAAAACGGGCTAGCACACACCGTCGTCAAAGAACTGGCGACTTTGGCCGATGTGATTGTTGCAAGCGGCTCGGCCTCGATCCACTTAGTAAAGTAATCATCGCCACGATCAGAACTTGAACGGCCCGGAGCAGTGGAAACGGGCCTAGAAGATCCATGCCCCACCAGGCGAACGGCCAAGGTGAGACAAGACTTTGTAACTCTGAGGAAGGTGCAATGTGAACATCAGCATGTACTTGGCATTTTTTGCACTTCTGAACGAGTTTCTTGGCATCCTCGTCCATGGTCGGCCAATAGTAGCCGGCCCTGAGGGCCTTCTTGGCTATGGAGCGAGCGCCACGGTGACTCCCACAAACACCTTCATGAATGTCCTCAAGCATGGTGGGCCGACCGACGAAGACACCTTAACAATGGAGAGGAGAATCCTCTTCTATACAATCTTCCTTCTATAACCGAGTACTTGGTCGCTCCGAGTCGACCAACTTAGCTTGCTTTGGGTCGTTCGGCTCCTCTCCTTCAACAATGTACCTCAGGATAGGGGCGATCCAATCTGAATCCGTGGTGACACACAGAACGGACAACGGCTGACTTGGCTTGGTCGAGACGCTCGGTCGATTTAATGTTTCTTGAATCACACTTCTATGATTCCCTGGAGTTTTGGTACTTGCCAGCTTTGATAGAATATCTGCTCGAACATTTTCGGTTCGAGGCACATGTACCACTTCAATTTCGGTCGAATCGCTGAGCGCTTCTTCACCTTTGCTAGATAACTTTTCAAAGACGTCGTCTTTAGCATCATACAATTCCTTGATCTGTGAGACTACGAGTAGGGAATCTGATCTGAGTTCAACCCGGTCAACATTGAAGTCTCTGGCGAGCTGCAGGCCGGCAATACACGCCTCATATTCGGCCTGATTATTTGACGTATGGAAAGCGAAAGTCAAAGACACCTCCACGGCCAGGCCTTCGGAATTTTCTAGAATTAGGCCGGCTCCACTTCCTTTACTATTAGGCGACCCATCTACGTGAAAGATCCGGTCGCTTCAAACTTGATCTTCCGGAGTAGGAGTCATTTACGCTATAAAGTCGGCCAAAGACCGAGCTTTTGCGGCCGATCCGATTCGAATTTGATGCCAAACTCATCGAGTTCTACCGCCCACTTTATCATACGCCCGCCGGATCGGCCGATGAAGGACTTGCTCGATAGGGTGGTCGGTCCTTACCACGACACGGTGGGCCACAAAGTAGGGTCTCAATCTTCTAGCGACTATTAGGAGTGCAAGGGCAAACTTCTCTATCTTACGGTATCTCACTCGGGCCTCTGGAGTACTTTACTTATGAAATAGATCGGATTCTCGCTTTAGCTCGTTCTCTCTAACTAGCACAAAGATCGAGAACTTCTTCGGTATGGCCAAGTATGGATATAACGTCTCGCCCGTGAACGGCTTGGTCATGATCGGCGGGCTAACCAAAGCTTGCTTTAACTCATCCAATGCTCATTGGCATTGCTCGGCCCACTCGAAGTCCACCTCTTTCTTTGAGCCTAAGCGATTGGAAGCGACTTGCAGCCGCTTTGGGGATGAACTCGGATAGAGCGCCACCATGCCATTTAGTCGTTGTATTTTTTTTCGATGTGGCGGCCTCATATCGGCGATCGCCTCTACACTTTTTTCGTGGTTTGCTTCTATCCTCTTTCATCGGTGGAAACCCAAGAATCTGCCGACTACTCACCCCAAAGGTACACTTTTCAGATTTAGTCTAAGTGAGTTCCTCCTAGCTTCTTCAAATATTTCCCCGAGGTCGCCACGTGGTCCGGGTCGGTTACGCTTTTAATGATCATGTCGCCCGATAGACCTCGAGATGCGACCGATCCGTCTTTTAAAAATCTTGTTCATCATCCATTGGTAGGTCGCTCAGCGTTCTTCGCACTCAAAGGGCATCACCTTGTATCGAAAATTTCCCGATCGGTCATGAAGGTCGTCTTGTGCCGATCGGGCGGATCATCGTGATCGATTGTATCCAGAGTAAGCATCCAGAAAAGACAGTAGTTTGTAGCCCGAGGCCCCATCGACCAGCTTGTCGATGTTGGGTACGGGGAAGGCATCCTTCGGGCATGCCTTATTTAAATCGGTATAGTCCACACACATCCTCCATTTTCCATTCTTCTTCTTAACCAGCACGACATTGGATAGCCAGGTCGTGTATTTGATCTCTTCTATGAAATTGGCCTTTATGAGGTCCTCAACGGCCTTTGCAACGGCTTGAGATTTTTCCTCGCTCTGAGTACGTCTTCTCTGAGCGACCGGCTTGGCCCCTTCATCGACTGAAAGTTGATGGCAGGCCACTTCGATGGGGATGCCGGGCATGTCTGATGCCTGCCATGCGAACAGGTCGGCATAGTCTCTTAAGCATCGTGACAAGATCTTGCTTCACTTGCTCTGGTAGGTCGCTACCGAGCTTTACCGTTTTGGATGGGTCGTCACCCAATCGAACATCTACCAACTCTCCATGAGGCTCTGGTCTTATCAGCCTGTGTTTCAGTTCTCGAGCCAAATCATCATCATTGTCTTACGGGTCATTTATGCGGATCATATCGAGCGCCCAAATCGACATTGACTTGATGGCCTTCACTAGTGCTCGAGCGTTCGGGCCACGATCTACCTCGTCACATATTTCTTGGTATAGAGCGTGGCTTCTTCTTGGCGATTCCGTGTCGGCCGCCAAGGTAACCACTTGGTCGTCCTTGCTATAGAATTTCATTTTTAGATGCACCGTTGATGTAACGCCTCTAGCTTACCCAAAGTCGGCCTACCAATAATACATTGATAGCAGGATTTGAGGGGAGTACAAGGAACGCCGCCCGACTGGCCCCGTGCATGCAGTCATCGTCTCGGCGTCGCCACCAAACGTGACCAAAGACTCGATCGTTCCCAACGGGTAGGTCGTCGCCCCATTGAAACTCGTTAGAGGAGTAGGCTCGGCACTGGGAATTATCTCGCCGATCAACCTTTATCTTGTCGATCAAATCTTCAAACATGATATCGGCCGAGCTACCTTGATCGACTGTGATTCTCGCGACTACGTGTTTGCCATGACGACACGATTACGATTACAATGGAACATAACTATTAGGCTTGCCGTCAGATAAGTCGTCACACCGAGCGAGATAGTGGGTCCGCTCGAGACCGGTGGTGGTCTTTGAAGTGGATGCGACCATTAACAACTCGCCCCACTTTCTCTTGGTGGCTTTGTTAGATTCCCCGCGATCCAGGGGGTTTCCACCATGAATAACCATCGCAACATTACGGCCTTTAGACTGCCGAGTGTCACGATCTTCCGATCGATCCTTGTTTTGGGTGCTTTCTAGGGCCAGAGGCCCCTTTCCTCTATCTGGATCGGCTTCTTTCTGTTTCTCTTGAGGTCGGTCGCCTTCCTCCGGCCTCACATACTTTCCCAACTTGCCTTTCTGAATAAGCTCTTCGATGTCATCTTTGAGGCCATACGATCGTTAGTGTCGTGCCCCTTACTCTTGTGGTAGCGATAAAGATCTTTTAGTCTGGTCGTGCCCCCTTCTTGAGCACGAGTGGTTCAGGTCGCTTAACTCCCACAAACTCATTGTTCTGGCACTCGCTATAGATCTGCGCAATAGAGGTGTTGAGTCGAGTGCGATGATCGAACTTCTTATCACGAAAGTCAGGCCGATTGTCGCGGCGACTTTCATACCCCCTTTAGCCGCCATCGCTTTCCTCTTTGGGTCGGCGCGGACGGCCTTTCTCGCAGCCCAAAGTCTCTTCATATGCCATATGGACGTTTGCTCGCCAAGAAGTAGCCGAGATCTTGGTAATGGTTCGTGGTGAATTCTTCTACGAACCGGTGGTCCGGTCGAATACCACGCTTCGAGATATTTCAACTTGTCCTTATCTCGACAAGTCACGCAATGCGACTTCGGCTTCCGTGATTGAACCTGGTCGATATCTTGTCTCAACGTCTCATTCTCACCTTGAACGCAGCGAGTCCAAGTATTCCTCGTATCGGTATTGGCACCGGTTGGCGGTGTAGTGAGACAAGAAGATTCTCGATCAGTCGTCCCCAGGAGGAGATGGAATTGGGTCGCAGAGACTCCCACCATTCCAATGCTCTACCGCCCGAGATCGGGAAAGAGCACGCATTTCATGGTCGGTCCCAATTCCCTATAGCAGCAGTAATGAATTTGAAGTAACGGAGATGCTTGTCAGGATCTCCTCGGCCGTCAAACTTGTTGAGATCGGGCGGCTTGCGGAGATCTCTCGGAATCTTATAACGCTCGATCTCCACGGAGAACGGCCGTGCTCATTCGAATGCCGCTCGACCCAAAGAGGTTGCATTGCGAGGCATGCCTCGTTGTTCGGCATTCCATAGAATCCTCTCCGGATGGGCGATTGGTGGGAAGCCGAGGTGGCCTCTGGGCGCCGCTTTGGCTCTCCTAGGCCGATGCGAAACGCCCCTAATTCTCCCATTTCGTAATCTTCCGACTCTTCACGAGAATCCCAGATCTCGCTTCTCGACCGACGCGTGACCGGACGACTCATTGGAGGAATACGGTAGGCGGCGGCCAGGTGTCGGGACGGTAGCTAGAATCTTCATAGTCATAGGACATGGGCGGCGCGTCACGCTGCGTTCCTACTGGGGCCGTCTGTGTGCCCCGCTTTCTTCTGCGGGGAGCGATGAGTAGTGCTCTCGGCGAGAAATGCTCCTTCGAGGAGGGAGCGGTGTCTTCGCGCGGCCGGTCGGCGCGAGCGAAGGTTCTCCGTCTTCGCCGTGGGCGGCCCGGAATCGAACTCTCTCGTCATCGAGAGATGGCGCCTCTCGATCTGCGATCACTTGATTTTTGTTTTTGCAGAGCCGCAAAACGGCGAAAGTGACATGATCGGTAGAGGTTCGAATGCCCGCTTCAACCGGCTCGGGCGGTAGGTCTCGTGAACGGCCGGATGGATCTGGCTGGAGGACCGGCCCACGCGCCGTTGCACCGAAGGTTCTTGTCGTGGAAGGCCTTGAGATTCGTGGGATCGTGGACGCCACGCCCCCGGAGTGCATTGTTGATTCTCGCCGGAGGATTGAGTCGGAGAAGCGGCCCGCGCTGCGGGGCGGTCGCGTGGAGCCATGAAAGAGGTAGGATAGCGCACGCCTCCCATCGTGGTCGCCAATTGATCGTACCTTGACCAATGAAGTGTTGAAGTGTTGATTTGTTCGTCTATGGGCCGGTCGTTGAAGGAGTGAAAGGACCGGTCCTGGCTTCACGCGTTGAGCACCTCGGGTGGTACCTGCAAAGACACTCCGACGATCTAGTGAGAGGTCGCCGGGCGAGATAGCACAAGGTTAGAGAAGCGACACGATACCATATGCGAATGGCGTATATATACAGTGATGTCCGACCGTTTAGCGAGAATTTCGGCCGGCGAGAATTGCGCTCCAAGCAGCGTGTTGGGCCGATCGTGATGGGCTGGGCCGCAGGTCCAATTGCTGTTGGCAGTCCTCGTAATTGCTAATACACCCAGGAACACCTCTATTACCAAGAGGGGGTAAAGTCCTTTTCTTACTAGGCCGCCGGGAAAAAGGACGATCTTCAGCCTCAGAAGCAGTCACGGTGTTGATAGGCTGTGCGTCAAGGTTGACTAGAGTTTGAATCGGGGAAGAAGCAGGTCCTGAGCCTCTGCCTACACCTGCTTTAACAGCATCTCGGGCCGCCAGCATCTGAAAAGTATTCTTCGGTGCCATCCCGACTCAAAAATAAAAGCAAATGTTAAAACAACATAAAGAAGAATACAAGAGAAACCGGGTTTTAAATTTATCTTCTTCCTACCAAGACCGGCTTCAACATGACTCCTCTTGAGAGCTTCCACCAATCTTTTGGTTTCGAAACCCCAACGACCTTTAGTAAGATCGTTGGTCCTAACTCTATCAGCACAGTATTGCATCATGGCCAAGGTGGCAAGATCGGTCGGATTGAGTGTTTCTTTGGCTACAGCATAATCTTTGGTAGCCCAGTTATAATGACGGAGAGTCCATCCTAGAGGAAACTTGGTGGTCAGCACTATGTCTTTCTCGTCATTAAACTTACCCACTCGATCCACAGCTTCAGCAGTAACGAGCTCCACCCAAAAAAAACTTGTTTTTCCACTCATTTTTCAAGATATCGGTATAAGGCCGGAAGATCTTCACCCCCCATTTTGATCGGAGGCTAACATGTAGCTGACGCCCAGGATCGCCGCTATTATCTTCTTTCCTCCGATTTACTTCAAAAAGATAGAAAAATAAGGCAAGAGACGTCGGCCTCTCCAAATGGATACATACCAACTCATAAGCACGCATAAAGGCCCATGCATTGGGGTGAAGCTGAGATGGGGCAAGCTCCAAAGTCGCCAGCACTGATTGTTGAAACCGGGTAAAAGGGGGACGAATGTTCATATGGACCAAAGTTGTATGATAAATAACGAACTTCATCCAATCTGGATAGGTGGCGACATGCTCTCCGGCTTTCATTCCATAAGTGTGCCATCTCTGAGGATCTTTCCAGTAAATCCTTTTTGCATGACGGCTGCAATCTTCCTCCTCTCTAAAAAGAGATTCCACTCCACGAATAAACCTGCAGGAATGGGGGCGTTTAAAGTCAGGAAATTTCTGGGCTAGGGTTCACGACAAGGTCGGAACCCGACCTGACAACCCCCACCCTGACGGGAAGTAGGCAGGCTGGGGGCAAAATCCCAACCTGGAATCGTAAAAGAAAAGTAAAAAGGGAAAAGACAAAGGAGTACTAACCTCAGGCAGAATTTTTGTCGATCCGAAGTTGATTCCGAATCTGACTCACTTCGCTCCACTGAAACCAATGAGTCCGCGCCACTTCGAAAGTTAAGGAAGAGTCCGCCTGGGGAAATTTTTAAGATCGGGAGGCAGCGCAATTTCAGAAGGAAAGAAAGCATAGAAATGGACTGGAGTGACTTTATTTATAGTGGGCCTCAGGACCCCAACCGGTGACACACGTAACGAGACGTCGAATCAACTTTCATTTAATGACGTTGCACGAAAATCAAAGCGCCATCATTATAAAACGCATCGATTTCCTCAAACAGCCACCTCGATCCGCTAAGCCATTTATGATCTTTCTTGAAACCCGAAGAGACGCCATTTAAATATTTTCGTTCTCGGCATATCAACATCGCCCATGCCAGTACCGGATAACTTAACATTGTCCACATTACATCAAGTCCGGCCCGCCTCTAGAAAGCGACCAAACTTGGGGAGCAACTGTTATGGAGTAAAAGTCCCATTGTTATTCACACCTCCCATCAGAAATCAAATTATTGGGCTTACAAGTTGAAGGCCCATTAGCATGAATGGCCCACTAACTTTGTGAGATCCAACGGTCAAGATCTAAGCATAGAATCGAACGGCCTCAAGCAACACCAATGATCACCCTTTGACTCTATAAATACAACCATCAATAGAGAGAGAATGTAAGCATTTATTACCCATTAATACTTGTAATTAACTCTCCAACACCTGACTTTAGCATCAGAGTGACTTTGCAGGTACACCCCACCTCGTCTCGGAACATCAACATCGGACGTGACCAGTGATTGATCAAACCTCATTTCCTACTTACTATAGGATCGGCTGACCCATAGACACGGTACTGAACAGTTTCTAATTTCTGTTGCATGTATGTATACCATATGTTTATTTGATTTGATATGGTGGTTGATAATTTATTGATAATAACAACGTCAAGATTGTTAATGAAGCAATGGTTTTTGACAATTCGGATGATGGTGTCCGAACTAGTTCGGATACCGGGTAATTTTCATACAACGGGGGTGTGTGTCAAATATTTAACACACTCGAATGACATTGTTTCATCTGGTTCGGATGCCCCTATCTGAACCGGTGAATTTTTTTTGAAAAAAAAACGCTTTGGCAATTTCATTAATGGTCTTTTTCCATGATTATGAGGTGTGTTTGAGTAGGAGGGGGAGTGAGGAAAGTAATCCCCAGAATTTTTTGGTTCGTGGGATTGTTTTCTGAGTTCTTGGTTCATGAGTATTATGTCTAGAGTTTTTTTTAATACCCCCACAAGACTCCCCTTATACCCCCCACAAAATTTAAAAACCCCAAATATCCTCGGCTCCAAAAAAAAAATATAGGAATCGTATATACTCTCCCTAAATCGTATATACATAGTCGTATATACCAAATGTGGTGGTATATACAATTTGTTAAATTACAAACTTATACACCTCCACCTTTGGTATAAACGACTTTGTATTTTACGAATCGTATATACTCCCACATTTGGTATATACGACTATGTAGTCAAATAAAAAATAATTAAATTCTTTAAAAAAATTAAAATTATATATTTTAAATAAAAATAAATTAAATATGAATAATTTAGGCTAAAAAATGAGTTTACTGTGTAGTTTGTTAACACGTGACGATGTTATACGTCGAACGAATAATTTAGGCTAAAAAATTGGTTTTCGCACAACCTACTCCGATTGTAATGAAACCACAACCATTAAATCTGAAAAAAATCAAGGACCAAATACAATCGTTTACTATTTTTTATTATTTTTTTTAATTTTTCATAGTCCCCAAAAAATCTAAAAAAAATTTCATAGACTTATTTTGGTTTTGTTAGATTTTTAGTGGTGTTTTTATAATTTTTGGATTAGTTTTGACTCTTTAACAAATTTTTAGTAGCATTTTTATAACTTTTTTTAAAAATTAAAACAAATCATATTAACAAATAAAAAAAATAAAAACAAGTCGCATATACCCCCACACCTTGGTATATATGACTTGTTAAGATACAAATCGTATATACCGATGTGTGGGGGTATATACGACTTGTTTTAAAAAATCCAATCGTATTTAATTTTTTGTAATATATATACGGTTCCTACAAAATGTGAGTCATATAGATAGATAACATATATACGATTGATTTTTTTATTTATGTGGGGGTATGGAGGGATGTGGTGGTTTTATGTTAGGGTTTTCAGTTTATGTGGGGGTATGGAGGGATGTGGTAGGGGTAAAAAAAACCCCTTATGTCTAAGATTTATGGTTTAATCCATTTTGTTTTTTTTTTTTTTTTGACAAAATCCATTTTGTTGTTAAGCTTCAACAATTTATGTTTTTTGTTATTTCATTAAATTTAATCTATTAATATACACATTTTAAAATATAAAAAAACGTATTTAAATATAATAGTGATTGTTTGTCAAAAAATATATAATAACCACATGGGGTGCCAAATCACATTAGGAAAAATAAATTGCAATGTCACATCATTTTAAAAAAATTACACCATAGCTTTTAAGAAGAACAAATTTAAATTTGGTAAACATTTCAGAAATCAACAAAATAGGATAACTAAAATTGCAAAAAACAAACTAGAGGGACTAAAATTACGGATTGGTTTAGAGACACTAAAAGTGCATTTAAGCCTTAAAATAATATGGGAATCAAGATTGTCAAATGAAGAAAAAAATAAAATAGAGGGATCAAAATTGACAAACTAAGAAAACTTGGGAGACAAATTGTGATTGAACCTAAAAAGATTGGTATATTCAAATACTCTCTACATAGATAAATGTGAATCATTATATTTTTTTGAATATATAGAGGGCCTAAGCCCGAAACAAGAACTATTAAATGTAAAAAGTTATCATAATTAATAGGGGTATAAGTAGAAAAAACTATTAAAAGTGTCATTAAAAATCTAAAACAACAATCAATTTAGGAGAAATTGATTTTGCTAAAACAAAAAACAATTTGGGACGGAGGGAGTACATTATAATTTATTAGACAAAATATCTCCCAAGGTCCCTTAACTTATTTATTTATAACGAATAGGTCCCTTAACTTTTTTTTATAACGCGTAAGTCCCTTAACTTATTTATTTGTAATGAATATGCATGTCTCTTAACTTTTTTTTTTGTAATGCATAGGTCTCTTAATTTTTAAAAACGTAACATCGTTGCCCCTTAAAATTTCTCCCTTAAATAAGTTAAAAGGGGCAACAGTCTTACGTATTCAAAAGTTAAGAGACCTATGCGTTAAAAAAAGTTAAAGACCTATTTGTTACAAATTAATAAATTAAGGGACTTATACTTAAAACAAAGTTAAAGGACTTATTCGTTACAAATAATTAAATTAAGTGATCTGAAGAGATATTTTGTCATTTAATTATATTTTTACACTATAATAAAGGGGAAAGATCCTCTAACTTTTTGGAGGGAACTTCCCCCTAACTTTTTATCTATCTCTCTCCTATAATACCTTCTCTCTCATCTTATTTCCCTCTATTTTTATTTTTCTCTCTCATAAAAAAAACACTAAAGTTAGAGAAATGTAGAGGTCGAGAAGTTAGCCAAATCCATGATAAGGCACTAAACTTAAAGATAGCTTGGAAGGTAGGCAGTAAAAAAAAGTCAACATGAAGGTCTTCCTGGCGTAGACACAGATAGAGCTATCACTGTCACACACACAACCACAAACTGAATACTAACAAGCAAACGATCAGATCAAATCAGATTAACAAAGAAAATGTCATCGGGAGGAGGAGCATTCAGGCTACGGTGGGATGTATTTCTAAGCTTCAGAGGAGAAGACACACGCAAAAATTTCACGAAATTATTGTACGAATCTCTACACAGTAACGGCATTCGTGCTTTCATGGACGACGAAGGGTCGCAACGTGGCGACGAGATAGCACCGAGTTTGTTAGAAGCCATTAACGATTCTGCTGCTTCTATTGTCATTATTTCTAAAAATTACGCTGATTCTCACTGGCGTCTCGATGAACTTGCAGAGATTTGTGATTCTGAAAGACTTCTTATTCCAGTTTTCTATTGCGTTGATCCTTCTCATGTGAGGAAACAAATTGGTCCGTTTGAAAAAGGTTTTAATTACCTTGAACGGAGGTTTGCTGAAGACAAAGATAGGGTTAAGAGGTGGAGGAAGGCTATGCTTAAACTTGGTGGAATTGCTGGTTTCGTCTTCAATGGAAGGTATATTGATTTTGTCACCGTAGGAAACTTTTGAATTAAAACCTGGTTTCCTTGAAATTACTTTAATATTATTTCAAATTTTGATCTGTTGATTTTAAAAACACTCTAATCACTCAAGAGTCAAGAATTGTTCTTATCTCATTGTACAATTTTGCTATTTTTTGTGTTCTCTATTTTTGCATGAGTTGTGTTATATGGATACCTATTTTATTTTTTTTATGCTTAAGGGAGTTTAAAAATTGGTGTTAATTCAGTTTAGTGAGTGATTGGAACTGAAGGCAAGTAATTCATTAAGTATCAACTAAACTGAACTAACAACTAATATCAAAAAAAAAAACTGAACTAACAACTAAGTTGAACTTGATTAATCACGAGTTTTTAGGTGCTCAAATCTACGTATAATTGAACACAAAATTGTGGTTAACAATATTCAAATATGTGATTAGTTCAATTCAAATTATGCTTACCAACCTATCAAAAACATATTAAATTGAACTAACTTCAATTTTGAACTGTCTTAATCGGGTGTCCGATATATTTTCTGTTATTCTATTTTTGTTGATCTGTTTGTGGTCTAATTTAACTTCTGTTGTTTTTGTTACTCATCAGGGATGGGGAGGATGAGAATCTGATTTGGAATTTGGTGAAAGTGGTTTTGAAGGAGTTAAGAAATACACCAATGGATGTGGGTGAGTTTGCTGTGGGGATTGATGAACGTGTTCGGAAGGTGATGGAGCTGTTACAAATTCAATCCTATGGTGTCAAGGTTTTGGGGTTATATGGAATGGGTGGGATTGGCAAGACAACTCTTGCCAAGGCACTTTTCAATACCCTTGTTGGCCATTTTGATCGTCGATGCTTTGTTTCAGATGTGAGACAAGTTTCTTCCAAAGATGATGGTTTGGTTTCTCTTCAACACAATATCATTAACAATTTTTCTCCAAATGGAAGCACTCCAGGTCTCATAACTGATGTCAATGCTGGTATTCTCGCAATCAAACGAATAGTTGGCGAAAATTGTGTTCTGCTAGTGTTGGATGATGTTGATGATGTAAACCAGCTTGGTGCTTTGATTGGTAAGAGGGAATGGTTTTATGATGGAAGCATTATTATAATCACCACAAGGGATACACGTTTTACCACAGAAACATGTGAATATGTTTTATGAGGTGAAGGAATTGTTAGTTGAAGAAGCTCTAGAGTTGTTCAGTCATCATGCACTGAGGAAAAAGAAACCTCCAAAAAGTTTTCTAAAACTGTCAACGGAAATTGTGACTCTTACAGGGAGAATGCCTTTGGCTATTGAAGTGTTTGGTTGTTTTTTGTTTAGTAAGAGGAGGGTGGAGGAATGGGAGGATGCTGTGGTGAAATTGAGAAGAACTCGGCCTGAAAATCTTCAAGATGTGTTAAAGATAAGTTATGATGGATTGAATGAAGAAAACAAGTGTATATTCCTTGATATAGCTTGTTTATTTTTACAAATGAGAATGAAACGTGATGATTTGATTGATATATTGAGAGGTTGTGGTTTTAGGGGAGAGATAGCTATCACTATCCTTGTAGAAAAATGCTTAATGAAAATAACTCCTGATGACAATACCCTGTGGATGCATGATCAGATTAGAGATATGGGAAGACAGATTGTTCTTGATGAAAATCATGCTGATCCTGGTATGCGCAGTAGGCTGTGGAATCGTCCTGAAATCATGGCTGTTTTGAAGAGTAACAAGGTGATTAAGGATTTAAATACAGAGCTTGATTTATTGATATATAATGAGAAGGGCGGTTTGTTATGTAGTTAGTGAAATAGGAAGTTAAGGACAAAAGAAGGCAAATAAATAAGTAATACACTAAAAAAGTCACCACATGTGATCCCAAAATCCCACTTGTATGACGTGAAGTGTCTCGTTCATTAATATTTTAATTAATAGGTGAAGGAGCCATCTAAGATACGTTAATATGCAAAGCCTTAAAATATTATAGTCTGATAGGTTTTCAATATAACAGTAAAACGAAACAGCAGAATTGAGAGAAATGGAGTGTATTAATGGAATTCAGTGAGAATTACAGAGTAAATGGTACTATGAAAATAGGAAAAATGGAAGATGCCCTAGCACAGAACTCCGCCACAGAGTATCTGCACTCCCAATCCCAAAGGCCCAGCCAATTCTTGCCTACTCTTTCTTACAAAATTCCTACTTTTATTCCTAGGCAACACAATCATTGTGAGCCAATCAGCTATTACACCTCAGCAACACTGAAATTGAAGTATTCCACTACTTGGGGCTAATGACTCTTTTGCCCCTCCTAACAAAAACATTACCAAACCTGTTCTTTTTTGAGACATTCGCATCAATACTCCCCCCTAAAACATTCACCTTGTCCTCAAGGTGGAACTCCGGAAATTGGCTCTTCAAGTCCTCAAAGTCTTCCCAGGAGTTCTCAAAGTCAGGGAGATGCTTCCACTTCACAAGAACTTCAAGCCTATCATTCTGAGCTTTCCTCACAGCTAGTATGTCTTCGGGCATGACCTGCAATTCAAGATTCTCAGCCAAGCACTTTGGTAAAGATTGAACCGCAGCAGTGGGAGCAATGGCTTTCTTCAACAGAGAAGCATGAAACACTGGATGAACTCTGCTCTCTGGTGGAAGTTTCAGCTTGTAGGCAATCTGTCCCCGATCTTCTCCAATACCTCAAAAGGACCATAGAACCGTGGGCTAAGCTTCTGATTCAATCTCTTGGCTAGTTGTTTAAGCTTGTAAGGTTGGATCTTCAAGTAGACCATCTCTCCAACCTCATAGGTCACCTCCCTCCTATGCTTGTCAGCTTGTTGTTTCATACGGTTCTGGGCTTTGCTCAAGTGGTCTCTCAGTTCACGGAGCAACTCATTTCTCTCTTGAGTTAGCTGCTGAACCTCATCCACAAAGCAACTGTTTTCATCCCCCCTCACTAGCACTGGGGGTTTCCTCCCATACAAAGCTTCAAATGGGGACATTTGAATGGAGGAGTGGTAGTTGGTATTCTACCAATACTCAGCCCAAGGTAGCCACTTAACCCATTGCTTGGGTTTGCTTCAGTCAAACATCTCAAATAGGTCTCAACACACCTATTGACCACCTCAGTTTGCCCATCAGTCTGAGGGTGGTAAGCTGAGCTATACTTTAGTTTGGTCCCTGCAGCAGCAAATAACTCAGACCAGAAAGCACTGGTGAAAACTCTATCTCTATCAGACACCACAGAGGTTGGGAAACCATGCAACTTCACAATCTCTTTCATGAACACCAGAGCCACGTCTTTGGCATTGTAAGGATGAGCCAAAGCTCTGAAGTGCGCGTACTTGGTAAGCCTATCCACAACTACCAAGATAGTGTCCATCCCCATTGACTTAGGTAAACCACCAACAAAGTCCATAGACACATCACTCCAAACCTGAGTTGGGATTGGAAGTGGTTGTAGCAATCCTCCCGGGCTAAGGGCCTGGTACTTGTTCTGTTGGCAGACAACACAAGCTTGAACATACTGTTGGATCCTCTTCTTCATTCCCTCTCAATACACTACACTGGCTATCCTCTTGTAGGTTCTCAGAATTCCCGAGTGTCCACCCATAGTTGAATCATGAAACTCCTCCAAAACCTTGGCAATCCGAGGAGAGTCCTTGGGAAGAACCAATCGGCCTTGGTAATACAATCTGCCATTCCTCAAAGTATAGCCCACATGAGTACCCACCTTAGCAACCAAGTCTTGCACAATAAGCCTCAACTGCTCATCTGCTTGCACCTCGTCCTCCAAACCCTCCCACTCTTGGCAATGCACTGTGGAAATGGCAAGGAAATTGTGTTGTCTTGACAAAGCATCAGCTGCTTTTTTCTCAATTCCTGGCTTGTATTTGATCTCAAAATCAAAGCCTAGCAATTTGGTTACCCACTTTTGTTGTTCTTCCCCCATCAACCTCTGCTCTGTTAGGAACCTCAAGCTCCTTTGGTCAGTATGCACTACAAAATGTCTGCCCAAAAGGTAATGCCTCCATTTCTGAATTGCTATTACAATTGTCATCAGCTCTCTCTCATAAACGGATTTGTTTTGAGCTCTATTAGATAATGTCTGACTCATGTAGGCCACTGGTCTCCCCTCTTGCATAAGCACTGCCCCTAACCCCTTACCAGAGGCATCAGTCTCAACAATGAACTCCTTCGAGAAATCAGGCACTGCAAGCACTGGCAGTGTTGTCATGGCTACCTTCAGTTTCTCAAAAGCTAACTGAGCCTTCTCATTCCAACAAAAACTGTCTTTCTTGAGTTGTTGGGTGAGAGGCCAGGCAATCTTCCCACAATTCTTCACAAACCTTCGGTAATACCCGGTCAGACCAAGGAACCTCTAAGACAAGACACATCCTTGGGAGTTGGCCAATTAATCATAGCTTCTATCTTGGAGGGGTCAGCTGCTACACCCTTTCCAGAAATGATATGACCAAGATATTCAATTTGATTTTGTGCAAAGGTGTATTTCTTTTGGTTTGCAACCAACTGGTTGCTTCTCAGAATATCCAGCACATTCCTCAAGTGTTCCAAGTGGCAATTCGAATCCTTGCTATACACCAAAATATCATCAAAAAACACCAGCACATACTTTCTCAAAATGGGCTTCAAAATACTGTTCATCAACTTGAAACGTGGAGGGAGCATTAGTCAACCCAAAAGGCATCACCAGGTATTCATAGTGACCCTCATGAGTCCTAAAATCCGTCTTATGGATGTCTTCACTTCTCATCCTAATGTGATGGTAGCCAGATTTCAAATCAAGCTTGGAGAATATTGTAGCATTGCCAATCTCATCCAACAGCTCATCAATGATAGGTATAGGAAACTTATCAGGCACAGTGTATTTGTTTAGAACTCTATAGTCAATGCAGAACCTCCATCCCCCATCTTTCTTCTTAACCAACAATACTGGACTAGAGAAAGGATTCACACTAGGCCTTATAATACCAGCAGACAACATTTCATTAACAAATTTTTCAATTTCATCTTTTTGATAATGAGGATACCTGTATGGCCTGATATTGGGGGTTGGTGCGCCTGGCTTGAGCACAATCGCATGGTCTTGCTCCCTTCTAGGAGGTAACTCAGTGGGTTCTTAGAACACCTCAGAATACCCTTCAAGGACCCTTCCAACTTCGGGCAGCAGCTGGGCTTCAACTTCCACATTCTGCATCTCATGATATTGGAGTAGATACCCCTCTTCGTCACTTAGTAAAGCTTTCCTCATAGTCTTGAGTGAAGCTTGGTGTTTGCTAAGTGATGGTTCTTCTCTAATCTTGAACTTCTGTCCCCCACCTTTCCACTTGATAACCATGTTCTGGAAATTAGCTTTGATGTCACCCAAACTAGCCAACCAGTCCATACCAAGTACCAATTCAGTCCCTGCAAGAGTCATTAAATAGAAGTTCTGAGTAAAGGTGATCCCCTGCACTTGCACCTTGAGTCCCATGCATACTCCCTTGTGAGTAATTTCTCACCATTCCCCACCTCAATAGTATACTCAGGGGTGTCCTCCAAAGCCAACTTTAATTCCTCTACTAGCTTGTAGGATATGAAATTGCTAGAGGCTCCACAATCAATCAATATCAACACTTTCCTCCCATTGATAATTCCCCACACCTTGAAGGATTGGTTTGAAGTCAAGCCCTCCTTGCTCTTGAGTGAGAGCAATAGAGTCTTAAATTCACCCTCCACTTCCACTACTTCCTCCTCGGTTTCCTCCCCTTCTTCATCTTCCTCACTCTCTTCTTCATCAATCAACTCCACTCTAAAATGTTTCATCTTACAAATGTGATCTTTGCCCCACCTTTCCCCACATTTGAAACAAAGCCCCTTCCTACTAAGATCCCTCAACTCCTCTTGAGTGAGTTTCTTCCCCATCCCCTGTTTCTTTTCACCTCCTCCACCTTGACTCTTCACTTCTTGAGAGCTACTGCCACTACCTCCCCCATACTCAAACTTGGGTTTGGTAATAACAGTTCTATTCTTCCCCGGGTCACCACCCGAGCCAAAACTCCCACTTCTCCACCTATTCCCCTCATTCCTCTTCCCTCCATCATCCTTCAACGCCTTGTTCCTTTCCTCTATGAGTAATGCTCTATCCATCAACGCATTCAATCCTCGGGTGTTATGCAGCTTCAATTCAGTTTGAATTTCCTCACGTAAACCATTGAGGAAGATGCTCTCCAACATACCCTTATCACGCCTTTTCAAAGGAGCCATCAACATCTCGAACTGTTCACGGTATTCCATCACCGTTCCGGTCTGTTTAACACTCAGAATCGGTCCCAATGGATTCCTAACAAGACTAGGCTGAAAACGCCGTATCACAGCCTGTTTAAACTCGTCCCAAGTTGGCTCAGGGTGCTGTTCCTCCCACCATTGAAACCAATTTAGGGCTTTCCCATCTAGAGCAATCATCACAGCCTCCAACATCTCATCTTCTTCAACACCATTAATTTTAAAATAACGTTCTACTTTAACCAACCACCCGTAAGCTTCACCTCCTTCAAAAATAGGGATCTCAAGTCTTCTCCCTCGATACCGATGGTGGAAACGTTGTCCAGACCCATCGGAACGCTCTGTTTCTGTTGTAGAAGAATTATCATCATCTTCCTCTTCTCCTATCGGCGTCGCAATACCACTCCCTGACCTCTGCCTTCGTCGTTTCTTCTTCTGCAAACGGAGCTCTAGCCGTTCCATCCACTCACGCATCATCTCTCCCTGCGTGCGAACATCCAACGCTAACCCCGCCAACTCTTGTTCAAGTCGTTCTTGCCGTTCTTCGATTGCCGTTTTCTTCACCATCGTACCAACTCCGTTGAATCAGAACTTTGATACCATTGATAGGTTTTCAATATAACAGTAAAACGAAACAGCAGAATTGAGAGAAATGGAGTGTATTAATGGAATTCAGTGAGAATTACAGGGTAAATGGTACTATGAAAATAGGAAAAATGGAAGATGCCCTAGCACAGAACTCTGCCACAGAGTATCTGCACTCCCAATCCCAAAGGCCCAGCCAATTCTTGCCTACTCTTTCTTACAAAATTCCTACTTTTATTCCTAGGCAACACAATCATTGTGAGCCAATCAGCTAATGACACCTCAGCAACACTGAAATTGAAGTATTCCACTACTTGGGGCTAATGACTCTTTTGCCCCTCCTAACAAAAACATTACCAAACCTGTTCTTTTTTGAGACATTCGCATCATAGTCAAAATCATTCATTAATATTTTATTCAAAAAGGTTTTGTCTTTTATGATGGTGCTCTTGCCTCATGTGCGGGTAGTGGAGAATGGAAAGCCAGAATAAAGTATAACACAACCAAACAAAAATGGTCGTTCAGAACATTTTTTTAATAAACCAGAAACTAAAGACTACTTATTTAAAGGAAAAATAGCACCCGAGGTCCCTTAACTTATTTTCTGTTTTCGCTTAGGTCCCTTAACTTTTAAAGCTTACGTTTATGTCCCTTAACTTTTTAAAACGTTTCACTGTAGTCCTATTTAATGTTTTAAACTTAACACCATTTACTGAGTATTACGTGGCTGTTTGCTGGACTGATTGGGAACGCCACGTCAGCTAATATGGTAAGGGGTCAATTAGTTTCTCTTCATTTCTCTCACTCTCACTCACGCCGTTTCACGGAGAGAGAGTCTCTCTCTTCTCACTCACCTGCCGCGAACCCTAAATTAGGAAGAAGAAGAAGAGGAAAGACGGCGAAGAGGAAGAGAAAACGAAGGAGAAGAGGAAGCTTCTGGTTTCGTCGGCCATTGTTACTGAAATCAAAGGATAAAACGAAAGAGAAGAGGAAAACGAAGGTCTTCGTGAAAGCTTCTAGTTTGGTAAAATTGGAGCTTCTGGTTTAAAGAATCACAAAAGGTAAGTCTTCTAGTATTGTTTAACTGTGGTAAATCCACAACGACAGTCAGGTCCTACAACTGGGAGAAGTTCGTTTGAGTTAGATCTGAAGCTTCTTGAGTTAGAGGAACTGTGTGAGGCCATGAGAACAAAAACGATGTGAATTACTATCTTAAGCTTCAGCAGCAGTAGAGAAATGATGGATGTGCAGAAACTTGATGAGAGGCAACAATGGAGGTTTTTAAGATCTAGGGTTTTCTAAGAGAGAGAGAGAGATGGAAGGGAAAAAAACATAATAACCTGTTTTTTTTAAAAAAACTGACGTGGCGTTCCCAATCAGCAGTTTAAATAGCCACGTAATACTTAGTAAACGGTGTTTAAGTTTAAAACGTTAAATAGGACTACAGTGAAGCGTTTTAAAAAGTTAAGGGACCTAAATGTAAGCTTTAAAAGTTAAGGGACCTAAGCGAAAAAGGAAAATAAGTTAAGGGACCTCGGGTGCTATTTTGCCTTATTTAAATTACCACCTTTGTTGGGTTTAGTGTTATCATGCTAACGTGTCCTCGTGTGGTTTATATATTCGAACAACTAAATATTCAAATAATAAATTTTAATTAGAAAAATGCCAACAGTTTTTATCTGCTATAAGTTGAGTTGTTTTTTTTTTAAATGTAGGGGACAAGATGCATAAAAGGAATTGTACTAGACTTTAAGGAAGAATCCTCATTCCAAGCATTGAAAAACAACGAGGTTATACTTGATACGAAATCTTTTGAACCAATGGTTAACCTGAGATTGCTTCAGATCAATAATCTGAGATTGGAAGGTCAGTATCTTCCAGCTGAATTGAAGTGGCTACAATGGCGTGGATGTCCTTCAGACTGCATGCCTTTGGACCCTTGGCCTCGAGAGCTGGCTGTCCTTGATCTCTCTAATGCCAAGAAATTAAAAAGCTTGTGGGGATGGGAAAGTCACAAGGTATGTATCAGCTGTATGATATTACTTAATATGTTTCTAGAATAAACTTTCAATTTAGTCCCTAAAGTATCTTTTTCTCTTTTATTTAATCTCTAAATTATGAAAACCTATTAAATAGTTCTGATATGGGTTGTCTTCTTCAATCAATTTAGTCTCTAAGCAGCAAATTTTAGGGACTAAATTGATGGATGAAGAAAAACTTTATGGACTGTTTAGCAAGTTTTAATCCTTTAGAAACTGTGGTTATCAAATCGGGATACGTATATTGTATCGGAAGACATATTTTCCGAATCGTGTATCATATCTTGCATCGTATCATAAGATACATAATCAAAAAAGTATATAACATTTTTAAGTAAAACTAAGTATAATAAGTAAAAAAAAAATACATGAACTTCAAAATAATTCAAGTCATAAATAAACATAATGTATGGGCCCATCCCTTGGCCCAATGGTCACATGGACCGAAGATATGGCAAGTTTATTCTAGAAGGGGAAAAAGAGAATAAGGAGGGAATGTTGGGGCTCAGGTGGCATGAGGAGAGCAGCAGCTCTCTATAGGGGCCTAGCCCTGTGGCAGTAGGTTAATCCTCTGTAAAAACAATTCCAATGATTATGTATGCCAATGATTAATAGGTAGTGGAGAGAAGGGTGTGGTATCTTGTATTATTATCTGGCATTTTGTTAAGAATGGAGAGCAGCAGCTCTCTATAGGGGCCTAGCCCTGTGGCAGTAGGTTAATCCTCTGTAAAACAATTCCTACAATGATTATGTATACCTATATTTCTATTATCTCTGAAGCCTTTATTTTCTGTGTTGCTGTGAATTTTCTGGTTTCTATCACATAACAGGTGTTTGGTTCAACCCCTATAAAAACAAAATCTAACTAGTCTTATACCCAATAAAAACAGAAAATGACTGCTGAAAAAACTTAGGAAACAAATAAATAAAAGAAGAAGAAAACAATAATATAACAGAGAGGTGGGGAATCAATCATGGTTATCAATAATAGGCAGAAAGTTTAAAAAATTCGCATTTCAGGAGGGAGTGCAGACCAAAAACATAGTGGACTAGGTTTGTTTCTTAGTCAATCTAACTTGGGGTATTTAGAAGGATTGATTTTGGCTTATTATATACCATTTAAGAAAAATTTCAAAAATCAAAACCACTTGAGCAGGCATTTTAGCAGTGTTAATTCGATCGTAAGATTCAACGAAATTCATGAATCGTAAAATTTAACAGAGTGAATTGGGATTCATGATAGGATTCAAGTGCAAAATAGATACACGTTAAGATACGTATTGTTTTTGTTTGATTTTGGTATCGAATCGGTATACTAATCGTATGAATCGTAAGATAAACTAAATAGGAGAAATAATGATACTTTAAGGACTAAATATAGAGTTTTTTCTATTTTTTATTTTCCTTATTTAATCAAGAGTACAGTGCAAGTATAAAACTATAAATAGAAATTACTAGCCTTTAATTTGTAACACAATAAACATATCATCTCATATCACACAAATATCTATTTCCAAAATATAGTTTCTAGTATTATTATTCGTCCCTATGTAAGTACCTTATGATTTCAACAAATATAATATCATATAATATAATACAACATTTTGTTGTTTAGCAGGTACCACAGAACCTAATGGTCATGAACCTCACCAACTGCTACCAACTTGCTGCAGTGCCCGACTTATCTGGGTGTCTCCATCTAGAAAAGATTAATTTGGAGAACTGCATTAATTTAACAACGATTCATGAATCAATTGGCGGTTTAACTACCTTGCGTAGTTTGAATTTGACGGGATGTTCAAAGCTCATTGACTTTCCTAGTGATGTATCTGGGCTGAAACATCTAGAGAGCCTCATTTTGTCCGAATGCTCAAAGCTGAAGGCATTACCAGCAAATATAGGAATCCTTAAATCTCTGAAAACACTTGTTGCTGATCACACAGCTTTAGAAGAGCTTCCTCAATCCATTTTTCGCCTCTCCAAACTCGAAAGACTTGTTTTAGATTATTGTTTATCTTTGAGAAGGCTACCAAACTGCATCGGAAATTTATCTTCTTTGCAAGTATTATCCCTTAATGATTCTGGATTAGAAGAATTACCCAACACTGTTGGATCCTTGAAAAACCTTGAGAAATTGAGTTTGATTAGGTGTAAATCTCTCATTGTAATTCCTGATTCTATAGGCAATCTAAAATCCTTGACAGAACTTTTGGTTATTAACAGTGGAATCAAAAAACTACCTTCTACCATTGGTTCTTTATCTTATCTGAGAGAGTTATCAGCTGAAAATTGCAAACTTCTCACTGATTTGCCAGACTCAATTAAAACTCTAGCCTCACTTACTAAACTTCAGTTAGATGGAACAGCTATCACAAATTTGCCAGATCTCATTGGAGAGATGAAACAGCTGAGGAAACTTGAGATTGGGAATTGCAGCCATCTGGAATCATTACCAGAATCCATTGGCCATTTAGCATCTCTTACATCACTAAACATATTCAATGGAAATATAAGGGAATTGCCAGATTCCATATGCTTACTTGAAGATCTTGTCACCTTAAGATTGAACAAATGTAGAATGCTCAGAAAGCTTCCAGAATCTATTGGAAATTTGAAATCTCTATGTCATTTAATGATGGAGGAAACAGCTGTGTATGACTTGCCTGAAAGTTTTGGGATGCTCACAAACTTGAGAACACTCAGAATGGCTAAGAAGCCTGATTTAGTCACCATGCCTCCTGAGGACCATGGCTCTTTTGTCCTACCATCTTCCTTCTGCAATCTGACCTTGCTATACAAGTTCGATGCGCGTGCCTGGAGAATATCAGGGAAAATTCCAGATGATTTTGAGAAGTTATCATCATTAGAGACTTTAAATTTGGGCCAAAACAATTTTCACAGCCTTCCTTCTAGTCTTAAAGGCCTCTTCAATCTTAAGAAGCTCCTAATGCCAAACTGCAGGGAGTTGGTTTCTCTTCCCCCACTTCCTTCAAGCTTGATTGAGCTGAATGTTGAGAACTGTTATGCATTAGAAACCATCCATGACATGTCAAATTTAGAGTGTTTGGAGGAATTGAATCTCACAAATTGTGAGAAAGTGGTGGATATTCCTGGTCTTGAATGCTTGAAGTCCTTGAGGGTATTGTACCTGAGTGGTTGCATTGCATGCTCCCCCCAAGCATGCAAATTTTGTTTATATTTCGTCACCAACAAAGAGAGTAAAATTTAAGAAAAGATAGAACAAAAAAGACTTTCACTTAAGAGAACTCAAGTAATTGATCAGGTGGTTGATATTCAAGCAAAAGGTTGTTCTCTCGTTCTCTCTCCCCTTCAATCATTGCTCAATAATTAGATACTACCTCAATGACAAGATATACACATAATAAACTACTTACACACTTACTAATATAAGTATTGATTCATATTTATTATTGTTATCTCACTTAAAAGTTCAACTTGTACACTCATACAATTCATTATTTTGTCTATAAAGCTGGATCCGTTTTGTTACTAAATCAATGTCGCTTTTTGTAGGGTCATGATGGATCGCACTCCAATTAGTTGAGCATGATTCATCAACATTGGCAGAGGTTGAATTTCAAAATACAAGCAGAGGCAATGGATGATGAGTTGAGTGTAGACATTGAACTTGAAGCTATCATTTTGGGAACATGTAGATGACAAATTTGACTCCCAGGGGTTCATCTAGTGGATGTTTTGCTCGATCCTCGTAAACAACCTACTCCCCCAAAGCAAGAGTGGGCGTCTACAAACCCATCTGATTCGGTTCAACTCCCGCTCCTACTTTGTCAACGTGTCCAAGACCTAATCCATCACAAAGCAAAAAGAGAACTCAGCCGATAAAGGTGCTACTACAATCCCTACTCCTCCACTTACATAAGAAACCAACGCCCACACCTATTGTTACTGACTCGCCATCGCTCTTTGTTTCAAAAGCTCTTACTTTGACACGGCTCTGTTCTTACACCGAATCCTATTGTTTCTTCGATGTTGCAGTTATGGATGTATTTAATACATACATCGTAGGGATCTTGAGCATACATGCGTCCCCTATGTTGAAAAAATTGTTAATGTGGTTGGTGATGGTAGCTGTGGATTAGGTGTATTGCGGCATTTCTTGGAAGGGGTGAGGAGGCTTGGCGATCGATCGAAGGCGATCGATGGAGGAGCTTAACCAATACAATGACTTCTACACTCGAATGTATGGTGGTATTGGTAAGGTCACATTTTTGATGAAGTCGTTGTTGAGAGCACATCATGGGAACAATGTTGAAGATAATTGGATGACTATACCGGATATGGGGTATCGATCGAGTAACAAGTACAAAGTTGTCACGAGTTGTTGGTCACCTAATTGTTGTTACACAATTTTTCCCTTCAATGTTGCGCCATTCGAAGTGCGTGATTCAACATCCTATTGGTACGAACACAAACACTTTATGCAGGTAAAGTGTCTTCTATTTAGATTCGGTGTAGTTATTCCAAAACATTACATAACATTATGTTTTTGTTGTCTTTTGAAGATCTTTATGAAGCACGGAAGTCCAATGCCCCTCACGGATTTGATGTGGATGACTAATAGGGCACCCATGTGAAAGTGGGACTCGCTTTTTATTAGCCGCATGCAAAAGTAGAAGTGTTTGCTCATACAATCACAACCCCCCCATCCCCTTCCTTGTGTAGATTTAAGTAAAGATACTGATGGTAGTCAATGTTAAGTTAGATTTATAATTTTGGTACACAACTTTGTATATGACTATTAGTAGGAATCTTTTGAAATGAAAAAACCTCTGCATTTACATTTTACGGTTTTAAGTTTACATTTTACGCATAACATTGGTTCGAGTGATACCATTCGAACGCTTGTTCGAACGACACCCTTCGAACATGTTCGAATAACTCCATTCGAGGCTGCAATAACACCCCCTCATACCAACAGTTGGCAATATTCCTTAACACGCATGAGCTCGTTCGAACAGGTTCGGACGATGTCATTCGAACACCATAAATTCCTTAACACGAACAAGGTCGTTCGAACGTGTTCGCACAAGGCCGTTCGAACAGTCACTTAAAACACGCTTCACGAGCGTCCCACGCGAGGTCATTTTTGGAAAAATAAAGTTTGGGGGCGTGCGCTGAGTACAAGGGGGTGTGGGAAAAGTAAAAGCCTTCTTTTTGCTATCCATACCAATCCATGGGGCTTAAAGTTAAGTTGCCTCTTAATGTGGTTCACTAAGACCTCTTCCATATAATCTGGCACATGATCACCCTACATTCATGGATGATTGGATAAATAGCTACTAGAAAGGATAAGGATTTATAGTTTATGCAGTTTGCTATCACATATGCGTTAGATTAAACAACTACTCTCTGTATCTTTTGATCATTTGCTGTTTGATGACTCCATCTCACCCCTTAAGGCCTCATCAAGGACATGTTCAACTACTTGAGGTTGTGTCCACCTCTGCGATTCCTTTTGTCGAGTATTACCTAAAAGATTACCCCCTTATTATTGTGGTAAGGGATGAGCATGGTAGGTTCAAGTTACTCCAACTCGAGGCAGCCATAGGAGCAATGCTCAAGGAGCCCAACTCGGGGTACCCAAAGGCAATTCGACATCACACAAATAGATAAGATCTTAATGTGTGTCGTAGTATCTCGCCAACTTCATCAACCGAGACCGGCCAGATGTTCATTGCCAACCAAATGGGGCACCATGAACGATTGGGAGCATTAGCATTCGCTCACTTTGACTATCGAATTTTGCTCCAACACCCTGCGCTTAACCATGCCTCCTATACACCAACCCGCTACTAACCGACGCCTCCTCACGAGAGCCTCAGCGCCTCCTCTCGATGAGCATCGGCCTCTTCCTCATGTGCACCCGCCTGGCGATGTCGGATGATAAAGGATCATCATCGAGAAGGGCCGGCCGGCTCGAATGTCGGACATTGAGCATCACGCTCAATGTCCTAAATGGATCCATTCTAACCCGAGTAACTCTTGGGGTGTTAGTGGAGGAGATTGAGAGAGAGATTGGAGGAGATGAGTGAGAGTTGGGAAGAGATGAGTGAGAGGAGAGAAGCGGTTTAGGGTTCGAATGGGGTGGGTAAAGTTAGAGGAGTGAGGGAGTGAAGGGGTGTGAAGGGGTTAGTGGGAATTTTTAATTTTTTAAATTGGGGGTAATTTGGGGTTTTTAGAAGTTAGGGGGTGTGTTTAAGTAGGAGGGGGAGTGGGGAAAGTAATATCCTTAGGTTGTGCTTTTTAGATTTTGCCCTCTATGTATGTAACGTTGTCGAGTCTATGACTAGCGGATCTATAAACTCCCAATTATAAAAAATAAAATAAAATAAATTTTATAGTTGAATTAGTTGCAAGGGTTTCCCCTTCACGCTGAGGAACTTGAGGCTCATAGTTCTTCATATGTGTGGGCATGGTTAAACTCCTGCACAAATTTCAACATTGCCCAAGCTACTTCATTAGGATTGACAACGTCAGACCTCGTTAGTATATACATACTCTCTTCGAGCTGCATTGGTTCCACCCAAATTCAATGTGTCCTTCTGAGCCTGGTTGGGTAAGACTGAATAGAAATGGTCCAGTAAGGCTTGGGTGTACGATAGCTGCTTTTGGATGTGTGGTAAGGGATGAGCATGGTAGGGTTCAAGTTACTCCAACTGCGAGACCAGAGGCTTTCAGGACAGTTCATTGCCAACCACAGTGGGAGCATTAGCATTCGCTTTTCACCTATCGAATTTTGCTCCAACCTGCTTAACCATGCCTCCTATACACCAACCCGCTACACACTGACGTCCTTGGATCCATTCTCAGGTCGAAGTGCAACCCCGGTGCTCACTTATGCTAGACAACCACATCCAAACTATCTCGCCCGAGGAGCCACCAGTCCAAGAACCGTTGCTGACAGTGCCCCTCGCCGAGGCCAAACCAATTCCTATAGCTGTGTGCCCTTCCCAACGAAAGTCGTCCAAAACTTGATAGCATATTTGGTGATCAAGCCAGGAGTATTGCAAACCAGAATGCACGAATTTCTCAGGTCGAAAGGGACATGGTTGTGGTCTGGGCTAACACCGCGCCAATCCTCTGGCGAATATATTCTTGGTCACCACGTTCGAGTATCATGGCGTTGAGGCGTCGTCGCTCTCCGACACGCCGTCATCGTCCCCGCCGATGTCGTCATCAAAAAATAAGAGATTCGAGATCACCTCCCAGTTCACCTTCCACTTAGCTAGATTCAACTTATCTGCCCGATGAGTCGCATACTTCATAACTTGTGTCCTCCTCACCTCATGAACACCGACACCGATGGGATAGATCGTCTCGACGGGCAAAGTAGAAACCGAGTAGGCGGCGGGGATCTCCCATAAGAAAAGACCGGCATGCGTCATGTTATGAAGGACACAATAGAAGAATCAATTGGGCAAGTGGTGATAGACACGCGCCAGGAAGCAAGTGGAATGGAATTGACTCAGCCACGTCGTAGTATGCGTGACAAGAGGGACCACCCAAGATGGAAGGAATTCGTTATGCAGTAGTCACACTATATGTGTGAAGTTGTGAGTAAGAGAAAGTTATGCATTGTGAAGAATCATTCTCTCTCTTACCTTTACTCTCTGTACTTTCCCTTTTTCTGCAATTTCCTTCGTTGTACTCTCATAGTCCCTTGCTGAACTCATTTTGAATTGAATAAATTCCATCTACACCATAGCTGACAATACTAGAATGAAGGAACTGTATGCTGATTTAAGGAAGAATGCCGAGGCTATTGAGCTTGCTGCAACGGCGAGCGATGCTCGATTTAGAAAAATTGAGGCAAATCAAGCAAGTGCAGATGCAAAGCTCAACCACATTACTGAAGCACTAGAAACTCTACTCATTCGAGAACCCAGAAACACTATGCAACTTGGTGTAACGAACTCATTACAACCGGGATTCCAGGTAAGCAAGATTAAACTCGATTTTCCTAGATTTAATGGGAAAAATGTGCTAGACTGGATCTTTAAAGTTGAGCAGTTTTCACGTACTACAATACCTCTGATGCTGATAGAATTACAATAGCTTCTGTAAATCTAGATGAGGATGTGGTACCTTGGTTTCAAATGGTACAAAGAACTACGCCATTTCAAACTTAGCAAGAGTTTACTACAGCTTTAGAATTGGATTTTGGTCTGTCGATATATGATTGTCCTAGAGGTGCTCTGTTTAAATTGAAACAAACAGCTTATGTGAATGCTTATTATTTGGAATTCACTGCATTATCCAACCATGTATATGGTTTAAGTAATGATGTTGTTGTTGATTGCTTTGTTAGTGGTTTAAATGACGATATTCGCAGGGACGTGATGCTCCATACCCCACCCAACATTGTTAAAGCCGTAGCACTTGCAAAAGTCTATGAAGAAAAACAAAGTGCCCAGAAAGCTAACCTAAACACCAAGACAATTACCCCAAACACAACCAACCTAAACACCAGAGCCCACTTCAATCCAAGTAAAACACAATTTGCTGAAAAACAAACACCACCTATCCTAAACACTCCACCTACACGACCAATGAACCTTAACCAAAAGAAACCCAACATTAGGAGAATTTACCTTGCTGAAATGCAACTAAGAAAAGAGAAGGGACTTTGTTATTTTTGTGATGACAAATTCTCTTTCACTCATAAATGCCCCCATAACACCTAATGCTACTCCAAGTTGATGATACAGATACCTTGGAAACTGTAGAACCACCCCCACCAGACATACCTAACACCCAGACCAACCTAGACAGCGAGCATCACCTATCCCTCAATGCAATGAAAGGATCAGGAGGTTTTGGAATCATTCGGTTCAGGGGCAACATTGGTTCCATATCTGTTTCTGTGTTACTAGATGGAGGCAGTACAAATAATTTCATTCAACCTCGTATCGTTCATTGTTTGAAAATGCCAATTGAAGCTGCACCTAAATGGCAAGTTCTAGTTGGGAATGGCCAGAAAATGACTGCAGAAGGAATGGTGAAAGATTTGGCATTGAGTATTGATGGGCATGAAACTAAAGTCTCTGCATACTTACTACCTGTTGTGGGAGCTGATGTGATTTTTGGAGCCCCATGGCTTGCTTCATTAGGACCTCACGTGGCTGATTATGCCACTGCTATGATGAAGTTTTATCTCAATGGGAAATTTATCACTCTGCAAGGTGAGAAACATCAAAGTCTTGATGTAGCACAGTTGCATCATTTGAGAAGATATCAGCAGACTCAGGCTATAGCAGAAAGGTTTACGGTACATTAATTGTTTGAACCAGAAAATCCACAAGACAAATGGTTAGAGTTACCTCAGAATATGGAGCCTGATTTAGCTTTGCTACTGAATAACTATAGGGAGGTTTTTAATACTCCTACTGGTTTACCTCCAAACCGTGAGCATAATCACAACATTGCTCTCAAAGATGGTTCTCAACCAGTGAAAGTGAAACCCTATAGGTATCCTCATAGTCAAAAAGCTCAAATTGAGAAGATTGTACAAGAAATGCTAGAGCAAGGAATCATTCAACCTAGCACCGCCCGTTTTCATCTCCTATTGTGCTAGTCAAGAAGAAGGATGGCTCTTGGAGATTTTGTAGTGATTATCGTGCTTTGAATGCTATCACGATCAAGGATAGCTTCCCCATGCCAACTGTGGATGAATTGATTGATGAACTTCATGGAGCACAATTCTTTTCTAAACTTGACTTGAGGAGTGGATATCACCAAATTCTGGTGCAACCCGAGGATAGGCATAAGACAGCTTTCCGGACGCATCAAGGACATTATGAGTGGCTTGTAATGCCATTTGGGCTCACCAATGCCCCAACAACATTCCAAAGCTTGATGAATTCTGTATTTCAACACCTCTTGAGGAAGTGTGTCTTAGTTTTTTTCGATGACATATTGGTTTATAGCCCTACATGGAATGCTCACCTTGAACATTTAGAGATTGTGTTACAATTGTTACATCAGAATTGCTTGTATGCTAAGCTGTTCAAATGCTCCTTTGGTTTGGCAGAAGTTGAATATTTAGGGCACTTGGTATCTGGTCAAGGAATGGCAATGGAGAAAACTAAAGTACAAATTGTACTACAGTGGCCAACACCAGGGAATTTGAAACAATTACGAGGATTCCTGGGCCTCATGGGGTACTATAGAAGATTCATTAAGTCCTATGCCACTATAGCATCACCTCTTACCAATTTGCTGAAGAAAGAGGCATTTCTGTGGAATGAAACAGCAGAGACAACATTCCAAAAATTGAAGGTAGTTGTGACTAGTGCTCCTGTCTTAGCTTTGCCCAATTTTCAAACACCTTTTGTGTTAGAAACCGATGCATCAGGCACAAGTATTGGAGCTGTTTTGAGCCAAGGTGGTCACCCCATTGCTTATTTCTCAAAGAAATTGGCACCTCGTATGCAGAAACAGTTTGCCTATGTTAGAGAGTTTCATGCTATCACAACAGCTTTGGCCAAGTTCAGGCACTATCTACTTGGACATCAATTTATTCTCAGGACAGATCAGAAGAGTTTTGAGAAGCATACTTGATCAAGCTTTGCAAACACCTGAGCAACAGGCTTGGCTCCACAAATTCATGGGGTATGATTTTAAGATTGAATACAAACCAGGTAAAGACAATCAAGCTGCAGATGCTCTTTTGAGAGTGATGTCTTTAGCTTGGTCAGAACCTAAGGCTATCTTCTTAGAACAGTTACGGGAAGAAATTGCTAGTAATGAAGAGATGCAGGACATTAATAGAAAATGAAGAGATAATGCTGCAGATGCAGGTGCTTATGCAGAAAGAGAGAAATTGTTGTTTTGGAATGACAAGCTAGTAATTCCTAAGGGTAGTGCTCTGATTGGACAAGTGTTGTATGAATTTCATGCTTCTTTGATTGGTGGACATGCAGGAATAGCTAGGACAATTGCTAGAATTTCTTCACAGTTCTTTTGGCCAGGTCTAAGGGAGATGTTAAAGCTTTTGTGGATAAATGTATCGTGTGTCAGCAAGCCAAGACTATGAATACGGCACCTGCAGGCTTGTTACAGCCTTTACCAATTCCATCACAGGTATGGGAAGATGTTTCTATGGATTTTATAACTGGATTGCCTATATCTTTTGGTTTTACTGTTATATTGGTAGTGGTGGATCGCCTTACCAAGTATGCTCATTTTATGGGACTTAAAACCGATTATACTGGCAAGTCAGTGGCTGAATCTTTCATGACAAATGTGGTGAAATTACATGGAATGCCAAAATCCATTGTCTCTGATAGAGACAAGGTATTCACTAGTAAGTTTTGGCAATACTTGTTTGAATTACAAGGTACAACTTTGGCTATGAGTTCAGCCTATCACCCTCAAACTGATGGCCAAACTGAGGCAGTAAACAAATGTCTTGAGATGTTTCTGAGATGCTTTGCTGCTAACAACCCGAAGACTTGGTACAAGGCATTGAATTGGGCAGAATATTGGTATAATTCATCCTTCCATACGAGCATAGGCATGACTCCATTCAAAGCTGTCTATGGATGTGACCCTCCCATGTTAATCAAGTATACACCAACTGGCAGTGATCCAACTGATTTGCAGGAACAATTGTTGATGAGGGATGCAGTGATAGCAGAGTTAAAAGGTAATCTGTAGAGAGCTTCGCAGGTGATGAAAGCTACAGCTGATAAGAAAATAATTGATGTGAATTATGAAGTTGGTGATCTGGTTTTGGTTAAGTTACAACCTTATAGACAGACATTTGTGGCCATGAGGAAAAATCAGAAGCTGGGAATGCGTTTTTTTGGACCGTTTCCAATCATAGCCAAAGTGGGAACCGTGGCGTACAAGTTACAATTACCTGCAGAAGCAAAGATTCATGCTACTTTTCATGTTTCTCAGTTGAAGAAATTCAAAGGTGATACAATTGATCCATATCTTCCTCTACCTTTGACGACAATTGAGGAAGGACCAGTGATTCAACCTGAGGAAATTCTGCAGAGCAGAACTGTGGGGAAGGGCAATCAAGAAGTGAATCAGGTGCTAGTGAAATGGGTCGATATACCAATAGCTGATGCAACTTGGGAGGACAAAGATGATTTTGTGAACAACTATCCTACCTTCAACCTTGAGGACAAGGTTGTTTTAAAGGGGATGGTAATGTTATGAAGGACACAATAGAAGAATCAATTGGGCAAGTGGTGATAGACACGCGCCAGGAAGCAAGTGGAATGGAATTGACTCAGCCACGTCGTAGTATGCGTGACAAGAGGGACCACCCAAGATGGAAGGAATTCATTATGCAGTAGTCACACTATATGTGTGAGGTTGTGAGTGAGAGAAAGTTATGCATTGTGAAGAATCATTCTCTCTCTTACCTTTACTCTCTGTACTTTTCCTTTTTCTGCAATTTCCTTCGTTGTACTCTCGTAGTCCCTTGCTGAGCTCATTTTGAATTGAATAAATTCCATTTCCACATCTGTTATTTTTAGTACTGCTACACGTCAACCCGCAAATGATCCTGACGCCCAGGATCGTCCCGGCGTGGGCCATTCACCCGAAGGATAGATGAGTATCCTCTCCCGTTATGTTTGTCTTACCTTTTTTTTATTCATAGTTAGATTTGTGCTCTAGCTTTTCAGTGTGTGGCATTGGTTTTGTTTTATTTTCATTTTGTTTTTATAATTTTTGTTTTAAGTATAAGTGTTATGGGTGTGTGTATTTTTCTTCTAGTTATTAGAATCTAATCTGATCTTATTTAAATCTGTCTATATAAAATCAAATTAATTTTAATCAAAAATATTGATTTTTGAAACCAAAATGCTTTCGGAGTAATCGGTGATAACCACTTTGATTTTTTCTATCTGGTTATTTCCAGCACTTTTGGATCTTAATATTAAAGACAGACTCTTTGAATCGAGCTAATTCACAATATTGCTATATTTTTTTGTCAAAAAACTTTTTGACTTCCATGTCAAAAATGATCAAAATGGATTGCGCTAATGACAAGGCTTTCAATGGTGTCCAAAGAGTACAATATCCTTTTGTGAGAATTACAAAACTTATTTTTCCCCCTCAACCAATCAATCATCTTTGAGACGGCGAAGACCAATCTTTTATACCAGTTGTTCAAAAGTTCTTCTTAGGAGTGACTTTGTGAAAAGATCTGCAAGATTATCACATGAACAAATTTGTTGAATGCTTATATTACCATTCTACTAAAGATCATGAGTGAAGAATTTTTTTGGGGAAATATGTTTTGTTCTATCTCCTTTAATGTAACCCTATTTCTACTAAACAATGCATGCAATATTATCTTTATAGATGGTTGTTGCATTTATTCTTCCGGAAGATAAACCACAAGTCTCTTGTATGTGTTGTATCAGAAACCTAACTAAACGCATTTCTGACTTACTTCATGTAGTGCTAAAAGTTGGAGGTTCAAAATTCAATTAAGCAAAAGAAATTTGGTATATTAAACTAAATTAGGATTGAATCATATTTCTTTAATAGGTGAATTTGATTATTTTTTCCACCATGAGGCACTTAACATAAAGATGGCTGAATTAATGCAACAACATAAGTCAACTTCAATCAAGTTCTTGCCATCGTAGATGTTAGAGCTATCACTGTCAGTGCTATCACTGTCGCACAATATTCTTTTCCTTTTTCTTAATTTCTCCATTTATTTATACTCACAAGTCACAACTATGCATATCCAATTAAACTAAAGAAAAGTAAGGTGGAACATCTGTGCACCGGTCATATATTGACAGTATGATATTATATAAAATAGGTAAAATACCATTCAGGATTTCTTAACTTATTTTTAAGTTTTTATTAGGTCTTTTAGATTTAAGGGACTTAAGAGACCTAATTAAAAATTAAAAAAATAAGTTAAAAGACTCCGAATAATATTTTGCCTATTAAATATTAAAAGTGGTTGAGATTTTATCAACTAACATTAAGTCTGAATCATTCTTAACAGTTTATACTATATTCTATAGTCAATTTGACTACCGGTGATGAATTTAATTGATCCCTCACTGTGGGAGCCAACGAATTTGATTATATTTTACACTGGTAAACATGACTAAAATGACTTTGTGGAGAAGTATGTGCGGACTAGTATAACCTGCCGCCCATCAAAAGAAAAAAGATACATAAAAAATGTTTAATTACATTTCCGGTACACTAATTTTTCACAATTTAGATATTTTGCTTAGTCTTATATATTTTTGATCATTTTGTTCTCCAAAATTTTTAATATAACAATTAAGGTCCCTATAATTTTTAATTGCATTTCAATTCTTCAAAATTGTAGAGCTTTTGAATTTACAATCTCCAAAAATCTTGAATTTCAAGAAAGTGGAGAACCATTACTATACAATCAACGATTTTCCACGATTTTTGAGAGACAAAAAGAGCAATTAAAAAACAGAAGAATTAAACTTGCTAAACTCAGAAAAATAGAGGGAAAGAAATGGCCAAATAGAAAAGTTGAAGGTTCAAAGTGCAATTAGGCAAAAAAAAAGTTGGTATACTGAAATAAATTAGGATTGAATCATATTTCTTTAATAGGTGAATTTGATTTTCTTACACCGTAAGACACTAAACATAAAGATGGCTGAATAGATTTATTGTAACAATATAAGTCAACTTCAATCAACGTCTTGCCATCGTAGCTGTTAGAGCTATCAGTGTCTCACAATATTCTATTCCTTTTTTTTTTTTTTAATTATCCCGTTTATTTATACTCACAACTATGCATGCAAACAAAGTTAGTCAAACCCAATTAAACTAAGAAAAGTATAATAAGTCACTCATCTTTGTACCGGTCATATTACTCGTATATGATACAATATAAAATATTATAAGTGGTTGAGGTTGTATCAACCAACATTAAGTCTCAATTGTTCCTAACATTTTATACTATATCCTATAGTCAATCTAACTAATCCACCGGTTAGGAGTTTAATTAATCCCTCATAGTAGAAGCCACCAAGTTTGATTATATTTTATTGAAATTAGAAGAAGCAAACAAGTCAGGATTAGATAAGAAGAAAGAAGGAATTGGTGAAGTCCATCACATTGAGCTGGGAATTAAGTTTGGTGAGTGAAGTCCCACATTGGGCGCCTATTGCTCGGCAATCTGACGCCACACAGCAGGCGCAGGATTCCTAGCCATATTGCGCCAGGTGTACTGTTGCATTGGATAGAAGCTTCCTTTTGTCCTTTTCTCCTCTTGCTAGCTGTCAGATTTGATTCTCCTTTTCTGTTAGGATATGCTAGGATATTTTCTCTAGGTCTTTCTTGCATTTTGCTATTGTGTATTTTCCTTTCTTTTGGAGTAGCATAGTCCCTAGCTTCTACTATATATAGTTGTACTATTTTCAGCTTTCATCATCAATGAATACACATTTTATTGATCAATAACTCTTCCTTTCTACACTTATTATCTGCACAATGTCAATTTATTCCGCTGTGTTTAAGATGGTATCAGAGCAATTGCTCTGATTACCTATTTTATTCATCTCTGTTCTTATTCTTTCTGGTTTTCATGGCTAAAGGAACTGGTACTTCTGGCCCTGGTCACGCAGATCCACCTAAGGATCCTGCTAGTGAACCAACCAGTGTGTATTATGTACACCCCAGTGATGGCCCTTCATCTGTCACAATTTCTCCTGTTTTGAATGTTAATGGCACAAATTATCATACATGGGCTAGATCCATGAGGAGAGCTCTAGGTGCTAAGAACAAATTTGACTTCGTTGATGGAACAATTGAGGTTCCAGATTCTTATCATCCTTCTTACAAAGCATGGTGCAGATGTAACATGATAGTACATTCCTGGATCATGAACTCGGTTGCTGAGTCTATTGGACAAAGCATTGTCTTCCTTGAGAATGCCATAGATGTATGGAATGAGCTCAAGGAGAGATTCTCTCAAGGAGATCTCATTAGAATCTCTGAACTTCAATGTGAAATTCACTCTCTAAAACAAGAATCACAGTCTGTCACTGAATATTTTTCTGAGTTAAAAGTTCTTTATGAAGAATTAGAGTCATATTGGCCTGAACCTACTTGTGGTTGTCCTAGGAAATGTGTCTGTCATACTGGTATAGAACAATCACAGAAACAGCATCAATTAAGCAAGACAATTCGTTTTCTCACAGGCCTAAATGAAAACTTTGCTGTCATAAGATCACAGATACTGATAACAGAACCTCTACCTAAATTAAACAAAATTTTCTCTATGGTAATTCAACATGAAAGGCAATTTTGCCCTGTTAATGACAGCAAAGCATTTATAGCTAATGTTGATACTAAGAAGCCTTTTGGTCGTGGAAAGGGAAACTATCAAGGAAAGCCAAACAGGATCTGCACTCACTGCAACAGGCCTGGTCACACAGTGGAAACATGCTATAAGAAGCATGGTTTTCCACCTAATTGGTCAAGGAGTGCCTCTAATGTTTCGAGTGATGGCGAAGAACAAAAAGAAGATGAAGAAAATAGGTCTGTTGGAATCTCCAAAGACCAATATGAGAAGCTGATAAATATGATTCAAGGTGTTGTCACTTCAAATGGCTCGAGTTCTTCTTCAAAGTCTGTCAACATGGTTGGAAAATCATTCCCTTCTCTTGATAATACTGATGCAGGTAGTATACTTCACATTTGCTCTTTAGCTTTGAAGAAATTTGAGTGCGTGGATTTTGGATCTCGGTGCTAGTGTTCACATATGTTGTTCTTTGAAGTATTTCAAGAATTATGTTCCTATAAAGCCTGTTAGTATTAGACTTCCAAATGGACACAAAGCATATGCTACTTTCAAAGGAACTGTAGAATTTTCTCCAAAGCTCTTTATTATTGATGTGCTTTATATTCCAGAATTTTATCTAAACTTAATTTCTGTACCTAGGCTTATGGTAGATCTGAATGCTAGTGTATTATTTGATATTCCTAAGTGTATCATACAGGACAAGAGGACCAAGGAGATGATTGGTTCGGGTATGATCATTGATGGACTTGTGTATTTGGAATCACTAGAGAACGAGGTTGCTGCTGCTGCTGTAACCACCCCTGAAAAAGTACAAGACACCTTACCTAAGACTGCTTTATGGCATTTTAGACTAGGACACCTTTCAAACCAAAGAATAAAAACTATGCATGATGACTTTCCTTCAATCACTGTTGATGAAGGAGCAGTTTGTGATATTTGTCACTATGCCAAACAAAAGAAATTGTCTTTTCAATTAAGCATGAATAGAGCTACAAAATGTTATGAGTTGATTCATTTTGATATATGGGGTCCCTTGTCAATTCCTTCTATTCATGGACACAAGTATTTTCTTACTGCTTTAGATGATTACAGTAGATATACTTGGATAATCTTGCTCAAAACAAAAGCTGAAGTTAGTAATCATGTCAAAAATTTCATAAACACTCTTGAAAAACAATACAATGCCTCTGTCAAAACCGTAAGGACTGATAATGGTCCTGAGTTCCTTCTATCTGATTTTTATTCAAACAAAGGGATAATTCATCAAACTTCTTGTGTTGAAACACCTGAACAAAATGGGAGGGTTGAGAGAAAACACCAACACATTCTTAATGTGGGGAGAGCACTATTATTTCAGTCAAAATTACCTAAACAGTATTGGTCTTATGCTGTGCTTCATGCTACTTTCATCATAAACAGAATTCCTAGTCCATTACTCCAAAATAAGTCACCTTATTTCCTTCAAAACAATTCATTACCTGATGTTGAGTCTTTAAAAGTCTTTGGTTGTTTATGCTTTGCATCAACTCTAAAGGTTCATAGAACAAAACTTGATCCAAGAGCAAGGAAATGTGTTTTCTTGGGTTATAAACCTACTGTTAAAGGAATTGTCCTGTTAGATTTGCATAACAGAGAAATTTTTGTGTCTAGAAATGTCATCTTTCATGAGCACATTTTACCATACAATAACTCTCAACCCTTGTCTAGATGGCATTATTTTTCTCCTAACTCATCTCACTCAACAGAACCTGTTGCTAACACTGATATAGCAGATCCTGCTATAACAGATACAGCTTCTGTTAGTGACCCCCCCAATGATTCACCTTCCATTACACCTACCACTCACTCACCTATCATTCATCCACCTCCCATCACACCTCCTCAAAAACCAGAAACACCACCCACCTCCCCAAACACAATTCCCAGCTCACCTACTTCCTCAAACAGTTCACCAAATAACACTGCACCAGTTACACAAAATGTGAGAAAATCAACAAGAGAGAAGCAGCAGCCATCTCGTTTATCTGATTACATATGCAGCAATTCCTCTCTTGATCATGACAAATCAATCTCTCCAGGTATCATCTATCCTATCTCTAGCTTTCATTCTTTTACCAATTTGTCTAGTGATTATCAGAAATTTTGTTTAGCTTTAAGTTCTGTAAATGAACCACAAACATATGAAGAAGCTTGCAAAGAAAGTCATTGGAATGAAGCCATGGAAGCTGAGCTTGAAGCATTGAAGAAGAATGATACTTGGAAAATTGTCGATCTTCCTCCAAATGTAAAACCTATTGGTAGCAAGTGGGTGTACAAAGTCAAACATAGAGCTGATGGAACTATAGAAAGGTACAAGGCTAGACTAGTTGCAAAGGGATACAATCAAATTGAAGGACTGGATTTCTTTGACACTTTTAGCCCTGTTGCAAAATTAACTTCTGTCAGACTGTTACTAGCAGTAGCCTCTATGTTAAAATGGAATCTTCATCAACTTGATGTCAACAATGCTTTCTTACATGGTGATCTCAAAGAAGATGTGTACATGGAAATTCCAAAAGGAGTGAATTGTGATAAAGAAAGACAGGTCTGCAAGCTAAAGAAGTCCCTATATGGGCTTAAACAAGCAAGTAGGAAATGGTATGAGAAACTTACTGATCTATTACTCAAGCAAGGATACAAGCAATCAAATTCAGATCATTCTATATTCACCTGCGCAAGAAATGATAATTTCACTGTTCTATTAGTATATGTGGATGATGTCATTCTAGCTGGAAATTCTCTAGAGGAGTTTGACAGAATTAAAGGAATTTTGGATGATGCATTCAAAATCAAGGACCTTGGAGCTTTGAAATATTTTCTCGGTCTTGAAGTAGCTCAATCCAAGGGAGGGATCACTATTAGTCAAAGGAAATATTGCTTAGATCTACTCCATGAAACAGGACATCTTGGTTCTAAGCCTTGCTCCACTCCTCTAGATGCTAATATGAAGATAAGCCAAGATTCTGGTGAGGCCTTCACTGACACAGCTCTATACAGGAAATTGATTGGAAAATTGCTTTACTTAACCAACACTAGACCTGATATAACATTTGCTATCCAACAATTGAGTCAACATGTGAATTCTCCTACAATCACTCATTACAACACAGTTTGCAGAGTGTTGAAATATCTGAAAGGAACTGCTGGCCGTGGTTTGTACTATCCTAGAGACTCAATTCTACAAGTGTTTGGTTTCTCTGATGCTGATTGGGCAAATTGTATAGATACTAGGAAATCTGTATCTGGCTATTGTTTCTTTCTTGGCTCTTCTCTTGTGTCTTGGAGAACTAAGAAACAACAAACCGTATCAAGATCTTCATCAGAAGCAGAATATCGGGCATTATCCACTGCTACTTGTGAAATGCAATGGCTACTTTACTTGCTTGAAGAGTTAAAAGTAACTTGTGATGGACTCCGCTTTTATCTTTGTGATAACCAGAGTGCAATTCACATTGCTGCTAATCCTGTGTTCCATGAGAGGACCAAGCTTCTTGAAATCGATTGTCACTTCGTAAGGGAAAAGCTACAAAGTGGAATGATGAAGTTGCTGCCAGTTTCATCAAAGGGGCAGATTGCAGATTTTTTTACCAAGGCCTTAACACCAACCTTGTTTACTTCATTCATTTCCAAGCTTGGCATGATAAATATCTACCATGGTCAAGCTTGTGAGGGGCTATTGAAATTAGAAGAAGCAAACAAGTCAGGATTAGATAAGAAGAAAGAAGGAATTGGTGAAGTCCATCACATTGAGCTGGGAATTAAGTTTGGTGAGTGAAGTCCCACATTGGGCGCCTATTGCTCGGCAATCTGGCGCCACACAGCAGGCGCAGGATTCCTAGCCATATTGCGCCAGGTGTACTGTTGCATTGGATAGAAGCTTCCTTTTGTCCTTTTCTCCTCTTGCTAGCTGTCAGATTTGATTCTCCTTTTCTGTTAGAATATGCTAGGATATTTTCTCTAGGTCTTTCTTGCATTTTGCTATTGTGTATTTTCCTTTCTTTTGGAGTAGCATAGTCCCTAGCTTCTACTATATATAGTTGTACTATTTTCAGCTTTCATCATCAATGAATACACATTTTATTGATCAATAACTCTTCCTTTCTACACTTATTATCTGCACAATGTCAATTTATTCCGCTGTGTTTAAGATATTTTACACCGGTAAACATGACTAACATGATTTCGTGGAGTAGTATGCACTAGTAAACCAGCCGCCCAGCAAAAGAAAAGAGTTGTTTTAAAAAAGTTTAATTACATTTCCAGTAAATGTTCACAATTTGGATATTTTGCTTTGCCTATTATATTTTTTGATAATTTTGATCTCTAAATTTTTTAATATAGCAATTTAGGTTCCTATACTTTTTTATTGTATTTCAATTCTTCAAAATCGTTCATTTTTTGTATTTTCAATCTCCAAAATTTTATCTGGAATTTCAAGAAACTGGAGAACCATTACTATACAATCAATAGTTTTCCACGATTTTTGAAAGACAAAAAGAGCAATTAAGATAACAGAAGAATCAAATTTTCTAAATTGAGAAAATTAGAGGATTGGAATCGACAAAAAAAATAGAGGGCCAAAAATGGCCAAACTAAGAAAGTTGGAGATTCAAAATGCTAATAGGAAAAAGAAAATTAGTATAGTGAAATAAATTAGGATTGAATTATAATTCTTTAATTGGTGAATTTGATTATTTTTTACACCTAAAGTCACTAAACATAAAGATGACTGAATAACATTATTCTATCAATATAAGTGAACTTACCTAATAGTACTTGGATGAGATGGTAGAGGTTTCTTCCAACTTAATCAACGTTGGGTTCGAAGCAAATTTTGGACATGCAGCAGTGTTAAATCTACTGAGAGATAACTTTGTCGCCATTTGCGATCTTATACCCGACTCGAGGGATTAGTCTTTACAGTTACGCGCCCGATTTATACCAAAAACAATATATGTCAACTTCAATCAAGGTGTTGCCGTGGTAGGTGGTAGATGGTAGATATATCATTATCCCACAATATTCTATTCCTTTTTCTTAATTTCCCCATTTACGTATACTCACAACTATGCATGTAAACAAATATATTCAACTTGTTGGGAATTCCAATTATAATTTCCAATACTTAATAATAATAGTGGTGGAAAATTTAAGGGACACCTTTTGAAGAGATGAAGAGGTGTATCTAGAATGGTGAAGAAATATCAAGAAGTGGAACTCCTTGGAAATGTGGGATAATTAATACCCATTATGTAATGACCCAACTCAAGAGGATTAAGTCCAAATACCTAAGAGAATTATGTGACCTAATAAGAAGTATCTAGAAGCATAGAAGTCACCTTTTTATATTTCTTTATTTTGTCTTTTTGTTAATCAATCTAGAATGTTATTTATTGGGGTGAGTCACCCTTTTCTAGCACCTATAAATGTACTCTCACTCATTTGAATGAGATCATCAAATCAATGAAAAAGAATGTTTAGTGTAGTTTTTAGTTTGTTAAAGGAGGCGCTCTCCCCTCGAAAGGAGCTTTAATTTTCTATCATTGTGTTTTGAAGGTTCACCCATTTTTGGGTACCTTACATTGGTGCTTTCATTGCCATGGACTCACCTTCCCATATTTCCTCCATTCTCACGTTTTACTCATACAACATGTCACCTCCATCTTCATTTTATCCATCTTCCATTTCTTCATTTTATTCCACCAACAGTTCTCTTACATCTCCATCTTCATTTTATCCTTCCTACAGTCCTTCACTTTATACCACCGACACCACTGTTACAACTCCATCTCTAACGTCAAATCTGAGTTTCACTCAGACTAACATGGTGATTCCCATTTTTGATGGTAGTGGTGATGGCTATTGGTGGATTCTTTGTATTGAAAGATATTTTAAAGCAAGAGGAACACCAGAAACAGCAAAAGTTTCAGATGTTGTCACAGCTTTGTACGGTTCTGCTCTTCAATGGTGGCTTGAGAGGCATCACCATTCAAAGTTGAGTTGGGAATCCTTCACTACTGTTTTTCTATGGTGGTTTAAACCAGAATATAGAGATGTTTTACCTTTACTAGAAGATGGTAAAGAAGAGTTAGACAACAATGAATCTCTGTGTTCTTCCTTTCAAGCTCACACCACACTCACTAATGATTCAAAGGAACAAGGAGATGACGAAGATGCAAAATCAGAGCTATTAGGAGTTGAGTCATTTCTTGTCCAAGAAGATCTCATTGAGGAAGAAAGGGACGAACAACCAAACGAAGAAAAAGCAGAATCAGATGAACAAAGAGTTGTTGGTGAAGAAAAACCAGATCTGGTAAAAACTCCTACCACTCTTTTACAGTTATCCCATAAAATCATATCAAAAGCCCCTTCTTCTAGCTACCTTCAATCCCAATTATTTTGTGCTGCAAGCAAGATAATCATGCCAAATGCTTCAAATGAAGATGCCAAACGATTTCTTGAAGTTGTAGTTCTTCCTCATTTTTCTGCTTGTCATAGTGCATTACCCATTGTTAGTGCTGGAAAAAACTTTGTTTATGTGAAATGCCAAGATACATCCACACTAACCAGGCCTTTTCCACCACCAAAACCACCTGATAGAGGTTTGGTTTCACACCCTCCGTCACCACCGCCTGAACCACCAGCTCGAAGTTTCACCCCCACCGTTCACAACGTCTCACATCCGACTGAATCACTCGCATCATTTAAAATGCACCAGCTACCGTTTGATTCCTTTTCTCTTTCTAGTACTCTATTTGTTTCAGGCGCATCTTTCCAAGAGTGTGTGATTAATGCTCTGGCAACACAGACTGTGACAACAAACGCTGTGTATTCTCAACCACATGATTTACCACCTTCTCCTAATTTTCGATCTCCTCCGTTCATTGAAATCACACTTCTTGTGAATGAATTCCAGCCATCACTTGCTAGCCACGTGTTGCGGTCTGATTTGGGGGGTTTGCTCAAAAGTTGTCTTAGAATTGATGGGAAATCTGATTATAAACCCAATACTATTTCCCACGCGCGCAATGTTTGTATGCTCTCGGCGCAATTTTAATCGCCCACTCACTCCAAGCTTTTTGTTTTGGGATCAACCACTCAATAAGCGCATAGCTGCCAACGCTTTGTCTCTTGCATTAGTAATTGCTTGGCAGGGACTTTTTCATAATAACCCTGCTCCAATTCAAATATGCAACTATTCAATGTCCCCGTTTAATGCATTGGTTATCACTTGGATTGGAATTGCAAAAACAATCTCACCCATTGTTATCATGATGCACCATTACCACGTGCCATGCCATATGTCAATGATTCCCTTGTCCTGGCCACTCAACGTGGCAACTAATGCATTCCTTGTGAGTTTTGATAAGCCATATGTGTTTTGCAACATTGAACCACGTTACTTCCCAACAAGAGCATTCATTCAAGTGAAAATTGGAATGGAAGAATGGGATCCTGGTGGAAATTTTTTGGTGTTTAAAATGGCTAAGTTATCAGACTTCAAGCAATGGGATCCAGGAAAATTTGTAATTACCTCCATTTTTCTTCAATCTTGAGGACAAGGTTGCTGTGAAGGGGAATGGAATGTAATGACCCAACTCAAGAGGATTAAGTCCAAATACCTAAGAGAATTATGTGACCTAATAAGAAGTATCTAGAAGCATAGAAGTCACCTTTTTATATTTCTTTATTTTGTCTTTTTGTTAATCAATCTAGAATGTTATTTATTGGGGTGAGTCACCCTTTTCTAGCACCTATAAATGTACTCTCACTCATTTGAATGAGATCATCAAATCAATGAAAAAGAATGTTTAGTGTAGTTTTTAGTTTGTTAAAGGAGGCGCTCTCCCCTCGAAAGGAGCTTTAATTTTCTATCATTGTGTTTTGAAGGTTCACCCATTTTTGGGTACCTTACACATTATGTCACATGCATGAATGGTGACTACTCTCCTATTCTATAAATAGGGAGTCTTTGTAGCAATCTCAACCAAGATCAAGAGAATAGTGCAAGTGTGAGTGTGTGAGATCACTTGTGTGAGAGTCTCTTGTAGTGAGTGTGTTATCATTTCTTGTAACTCTTAGAGTGAGAGTATTGTAGAGTGATACACCAATTGGGTTGGGTTGTAATCTTATTTGAGATAGTGAATACAATCATTGCGGTGTTTTTGTGGACGTAGGCAAAAGGGTACGAACCACGTAAATCTCTTTTGTGCCTTCTCTTCTTTCTTTGTGGTGTGTGTTCCCATATAAGATCCTAGGTGTGTGCGGTTCTTCCCCAACAGTGGTATCAGAGCAATAGCGGGGAACACACCGAGGTTTGAGGTCCCATTATTTGATGGGAAAATCAATTTCACAATTTGGCAGAGTACCATTCAAGACCTCTTGGTGCAGCAAGGTCTTGATCAAGCTTTAGAAGAAGAGAAGCTAGCCACCATGAGTGAAAACGATTGAAGTAGCATCCAAAGGAAGGCTGTGAGTACGATTCGTTTGGCTCTGGCTCCTGAGATCAAATACAATGTGTTGAAGGAGACAACGCCGAAGGCCCTTTGGGAAAGCTTGAGAACATTTATGCATCAAAGTCACTGACAAATCACCTTTGCTTGAAGATGCAGTTGTATCAACTGAAAATGGAGATGGGGGGAAATCTTCATGACCACATCAATGCATTCAACCAACTAGTATGTCAACTAATAAATGCTGATGATAAAATTTCTGATGAGGAGCAAGCATTGCTCATGTTGGCATCACTACCAAGGTCATACAAACCTTTAGTTCAAACTTTGCTCGTTGGGAGGACAACTTTGAAGTTGGATGAGGTGACTGCTGCTCTACGAGAAAGTGAAAGAATGACAAGACACGAGAATATCAATGATGAAGATCGTGCACTAGTTGTGGAGGACTCAAAGAGAGGAAGGAGTCAATCGAGAATACAAGGTCAGCCAAGAGAAAGATCGAAGTCTCAATCACGCATCCCACGTGATATGAGCAACGTTGAGTGTTACTATTGCGGAGAGAAGGGCCATGTGCAAGTAAGGTGTGCACAAATGAGGGAGGACTTAAAGAAATTAAGAGAAATGAAGAAGGATGGAGACAAATCCCAAACCAACGTGGTTGAGACAAGTGATGATGAAAATGTGTTCTTAGCAACAAGTGAAGAGGTTGCTAAATCAAAGTGGGTGATGGATTCTGCTGCTGCAAAACACATTTGTCGAGATCGAGCAATGTTCGACACCTTGAAGACTAATGGAGATTTTGGTCATTTTAAGTTGGGAAATGGTGATAAAATGAAGGTGGAAGGAATTGGAATTGTGAGAATGAAGCTTCACAATGGTGCTATACAGACTTTCCATAACGTGAGGTATGTACCTACTGCTGTAGCCAATATAATTTCTTTGGGGGAGATGACAACTCAAGGCTACAAATTTGTTGGTTCAAAATGGGGTTGCAAGGTGTACAAAGGGAGACGCTTGGTTTTGCAAGGGCAGAAAAATGAGAAGAATATTTGCTACTTAGAATGGCACTCATTGAGAAAAATAAATGGTGAAAAGAAAGTGAAATTTTCTAATGACGTGAAACTTTGGAAATTTTAATTGAGGGGGGATTTGTTGGGAATTCCAATTATAATTTCCAATACTTAATAATAATAGTGGTGGAAAATTCAAGGGACACCTTTTGAAGAGATGAAGAGGTGTATCTAGAATGGTGAAGAAATATCAAGAAGTGGAACTCCTCGGAAATGTGGTTTAATTAATACCCATTATGTCACATGCATGAATGGTGACTACTCTCCTATTCTATAAATAGGGAGTCTTTGTAGCAATCTCAACCAAGACCAAGAGAATAGTGCAAGTGTGAGTGTGTGAGATCACTTGTGTGAGAGTCTCTTGTAGTGAGTGTGTTATCATTTCTTGTAACTCTTAGAGTGAGAGTATTGTAGAGTGATACACCAATTGGGTTGGGTTGTAATCTTATTTGAGATAGTGAATACAATCATTGTGGTGTTTCCGTGGACGTAGGCAAGAGGTGCCGAACCACGTAAATCTCTTTGTGCCTTCTCTTCTTTCTCTGTGGTGTGTGTTCCCATATAAGATCTTAGGTGTGTGCGGTTCTTCCCCAACACAACTCAATTAAATTAAAGCAAAGTAAACTCAAACATGCAATAGCGTAATGGAATCATATTCATGTGTATTTTGGCAAGATATTTCTCATTCAGAATCACACACACTCACAATCACAAACAGAATAACAATCAAACAATAAAATTAGAAGTAACAGTAGTAACAACGAAAATGTCATCGGGAGGAGCATTTAGGTTACGATGGGATGTATTTCTAAGCTTTAGAGGAGGAGACACGCGCGAAAGTTTCACGAAATTATTGTACGAATTTCTCCACAGTAACTAAATTCGTGCATTCATGGATGACGAAGAGTTACAATGTGGCGACAAGATAACATCGAGTTTGTTAGAAGTTATTGACGATTCCGCTGCTTCTATTGTCATTATTTCTCCAAATTATGCTAATTCTCACTGGTGTTTTGATGAACTTGCCAAGATTTGTGACTCTAGAAGGCTCCTCAATCCCGTTTTCTACCGTGTTGATCCTTCTAATGTTAGGAAACAAATTGATCCATTTGAAAAAGGTTTTAGTTACCTTGAATGGAGATCACTACAACAGATTTACCCAATGGGCAGCGTTTTTTTCCATCTATGGGCAGCGCTTTTGAGTGTTGCTGAACGTGGCGCTGCTGATTGCACTCCAACAATGGGCAGCGCTCCCTAAAAAGCGCTACCCATTGCCAAACGCGTCATCAGATGGGCAGCGCTGCCCATTGCCCCAACGCATCCTCCTTTAGGCAGCACTTCCCTAAAAGCGCTGCCCATTGCCTAAACTTGTCCCCCTATAGGCAGCACTTCCTTAAAAGCGCTGCCCATTGTTTAATTTTTTTTAAATTTTTTTTTTCTGTTCTTGTGTATTTTCCTTTTTATATTTGCAACAAAAAAAATTAAATCATACATCCAAAATATTTTTTAATAGTGATATCTATGAATTTGTTGTATTTAAACCTGAATTAAATCATACATCCAAAAAATTAAATCATACATCCAAAATTAAATCATACATCCAAAAATTAAATCATACATCCAAAATTAAATCATACATCCAAAATAAGAAAACATGAATTTGTTGTATTTAAACCTAGCCTTGTAATGAGCATCAGAAATATCACGTCCAAATGACTTATATCGCCTAACACTACAAAGTAGTAAGGACCCTGAAAAGTAAAGTAATAACTCATTAACTCCTCTTTCTGAAATTCACAAACTCATGTGAAATTTGAAATGAAATCAAAAAGAAGTGGCATTACCTAAGGACCGGGATATCCACCTACGGGCCAACCTAAAGGCCACTTCACATCTGTTTGAAGTAAGGTGTACTCTTGTTCTATTCCATACCTTCACAGATGCTGTCAAATATGCAGAGGCAAGACTAGAAATCATGTTAAGATGAAATTCACAAAGTAACCTTTAAAAGATACACATAAATAAACAGAGGAGAATCTGGAAAGCGTAGTAAAAACCAAAATCTAGTAGTGTACACAACTTCAAGCCTAATATGCAGGTTATAACAATTTGGTCCCACCTCATCAGCCAAAAGTTAGATAAATAATTATAGGAACAGATAAAACTCAACATATAACTGGAGCTAAATTAAGCCCATCATTTCATTGACTCACAATTTATAGAATTATAGCATCACCTATTGAAAATTATCATACTGCTGCATAATGTTTCAGCACACTATTACTCCTCTTTCTATACATATAATACACTAATACACTAATACATACTAGAAATTACAAAATGCCACAATTCAAAAAAGGGTAACTGGGTAAGGAAAACAAAAGATGGCTCAAAGCGATTCAATTGTAGTCAACACGAAGAAAAGGAAGTGCAGCTCAGAGTGTGAAATCACACATAAACTACTTGTGAAGGCATTTTCACTACAAAAATGGAAAATCCCCATTTCCAGCTAAATCTCACTAGAGAAATTATAAACTTAACCCTAAAATTTCAAATATGAAGCCATAAATAATAAAAGGAATCTGAGGAAACAGCGATGAAGCAACGCAAATTGTTTCAATCGAAAGAACGAAAAAAATCAAATGAAATAGTAAATAGGAAAATGAATTGATTATAGATAGAGGAAAACATAACTTACCCATACTTAATTGTTGGCAGATACAAGTACTTAATCTTCACCATCCACTTCAAGAATTCAGAATAACTCATCTCAACAAACCCTTCTAAAGAACCTTAAAACAAAAAAAACACTACTAATTAATCAAATCCACAAATATGAAATATCAAAACAAAAGAAAATAAGATAAAATATAATAGCCACTACGCCAGATTTGAAGATGAAAAACGAATTGCTCACACAAATTAAGTTAGGGTTCGAAAAACGAATTGCTTACACATATTAAGTGTTAGGGTTTGATGATGGAAAAAACGAATTGCTTGAAGCTTTGTAAAAATTGAGATCTCAAAAAGCTTTCTAAGAAGAGAAAAACGAATTCTATCAACTATTGAGATCTTAGATTTACCTTTGGAGGATAAAGATGAATCTCAACTCTGGCATTCACTATTCATGATAGATGCTAAAACAAAACTAACAACAACAAAGTGATAATTAATTATAGATAAAAAACAACAAATTTTATTTAACGAGGAAACGAACCTTCTTCTTCTGCTTGACACCGCCAGATTTGGCGGGCTTAGAGGAAGGTGGAGGAGCCTTATCCTTCTTTGGAGCCTGCTGGTGTGTGGAAATGCCACATACACTTGAGTGCAAGTATACACTGTCCAAAAACAAGTAGTAAAAAGATCGAACCCACAGAGATTGAAAAACTCACTTTTAAATGATATAAAGTAATATAGTGTAAAGTCACAAAGTAATAAAATAATTTTGGATTTTGGTTGATGATCACAACTAAGTTAGAAAACAAAGAAAAGAATGTTGATAGTGGAAAAGAGAAAAGCTAGTTGGAATGTCTTCATCAAGTAATTTACTTAAAAGTGTATGATGCAGTATGTGATGCAGCTGCACTGAATGCTGTTGCATTAGCTATGTGCCTTTCGGTCACTTTCTTGAGTATCATTACCACTCTTATGATCCTTGTTCTATGCAAGAAAAAGAAAGGGGTGTTAGTGCCTATCTTGCCTCCTAACAATTATCCAATTTGCTTAAGTGAATTCACTCTTGTATTTTAAGTACCCACAATTATCCTATGGACTATACTATCCTATGTCTAGGACTTAGCATGGTTTTCACAAAGTTTTCTTTATGTAAAACACTCACCCATATTAGTTCTTGAGTTCTTAATTGTAAGCCATGTCTGGTCATTTACAATTCATACTTATTCTAAGTGATCAAGTTTAAAATAAGTAATAAAAATATTATCAAGCAAGAACTAAAGTACAAACATACATACATGCAACATACTTACTTAAAAGCTCATTAAATGATTAGAACATTCCAACTAAGAAAGGTTTAGCTAACAAGAGACATTGCAAGATATATATAAACTGAATAGACCATGTTTATATATATAGAAATCACAAAAGAGAAACAACAAGAGTAAAGTTACAATTGTTGAAAATCTTTATATGAAGTCTTCTAGCAATGCACTAGCATTACTCCTTAGCACTATACAAACACTATGAAAATGAGTAAAGGAGGATTTATGAATTCCTTCCTCTTCCTCTAAAAATATAAAAACTAACTATGTATATTGAAATTTTGATCTAACTTATGGATTGTGATATATTTCCAAATGAAGATGTGAGGTCCTTTTATAGCCTTCAAGTGAGGTGCTTCCTTCCTTCATGTTGAAGTCATCTTGAGTGGATCATAGCTGTAGTTGCTTTTCAGAAGTTAATCCCATGTTGAAATCTTTGACTTGATACATAGGGCGGTTCATTGATGTTAGAACAAGTGTCCCTATGTTGGTGACTCTTCAAAGCTATGCCTATAGCTATGTGTGAATGGTAGGCGCCTACTATACATTGTTGGATGGCATCAGGGAAGCAGGTAGGAGGTCATCACATTGCATGTGGATGCATATGAAACAGGCTGCTTATTCACCAAGTTGCGCGTGAGAATTGATGCAGGATCGGTCACGAGGAGCATTGATGCTGAGCATAAAAGATTGAGGCGCTGCACGAACAAAACATCAAACATACCACAATATATCCAAAATGGCCTATAACTAACTATAACCATTCAATTCACTCAAGATATCATATATCACACTAAATACTATACAAACTCTTTATTATTACTTGAAAGAGAGCAAATACTAAGTTTAAACATATGAAATACTCTATATAAAATAGAGTTATCACCTGCAAGTAAAATAACAAACACACAAATCCGATTAGAGAGATGAGAATCGAGGAGGTGAAAAAGAGAGAAGCATTAACAGAGAGAGGATCGCGAGTGAGAAGGAAGATGGTTGAGAGTGAGAGACGTGAGAGAAACAGAGAGAGTATCGACAGTGAGAAGAAAAAAAGAAATCAGAAGGAAGAGAAGGAAAATGGTGAGGAGAGAAAGAAGAAGAGAGAGAGAGAGAGAGAAAAAAGAAATCAGAAGGAAGATGGTGATTGATAGGCCGCAAGTGCACGGTTTCTATCTCGTAGTAAAAATGTATCGATCCACAGGGAGTTAAGCAATTGCCAATCTAATTTTTAGTTTTGATTAGCTGAAAGGAATAATTTTTAGAAGATGGAATGATTGTTGGTTTTAAATTCAGAATTATAAAAACGTCCTAGGATTGTGGTTTCATCTCAATGATAGAAACATTTCACAATCCCCCATCCATTCTCTATTTTATTTAAAGTCTTTTCTAAGGACAAGGTATTCAATAGTAACTCATGTTTCCTTTCGGAATACAAGAGTGTGCCTCGAAACAATAATCAAAACCTATTCTCATGGTTGATTATTGCCAAGACCCCTTAAGTACAAACCTTGTTGTCCCAAGACTCTCAAAACTATTCTCATGTTTTGAGAGTCTTGTTTAACCTCATAGTTCTAATATCAAACTTCACCTTTCGGTACCTCGTTTGATACTTGAATTATAGCTTTGAAATCGATGAGGTTAAATTAGATATAAAAACTTCAATAAAATAGAGTCTAGACTTGGAATTGTTTAGGGATCTATCATTGGATTATTCCCACAATCCCAAGACTAGAAGGATTTACTCACTCATGATCATTGTAGACAAGGACTTAGAAGAAGAAGAAGAAGAAAACGACATAAAGGATAAATAACAAGAATTGTAAATGACGGAATTGTAAATTGCATAATGTAAATGACAGAAAATAAACGAAAGCGATAAAGGACTGAATATAAAGTTGCTGAAAATAAGAACAGAAATTAAAAGTGCAAGAAGGTAAAGAACATGAAAATAAAAGAACAAAAGCTTAAGAGAAATGCAAGAACGAGTGAGTTTACAAGTAAGAATCACATGCCTAGCACTCAGAATTTCGTGCTTATTTATAGGCCTTTGAGTCATAAAATCTGATTAAAAATCAGTTACAAGAAGTGAAGGAAGAAAAGTAACAACAATTGGAGGAAGTTGGAAAAACACGGCCATGTTTTATAACTTTGGCGATATGTTTTTTATTACTTTGCGCGGTGTTTTATTACACCGCTTGCCGGTGTTTTTCTCTGAGAATTAGATTTTGGCTCTTGACTTTCTAGCGAAACATGGCCATGTTTTATAACACGCCAGCCGTGTTATCGCTCTGCTTTTCGGCTATAAAACTCCTCTTTTCTTGCCTCTTTTTGGTTCTTTTGGTACTTCTTTCCCTCCTTTTGCCTTGGGATTTCATTCCTATGCATTAGAAGCTTAAATTCCCTTACTTTGCTCAACACTTATCCTGAAAATAAAAACAAAACAAAAGGTAGTAAAATAACTCTTGAATAGAACTAAAATACCAAACAACTTACTTAAAATAAGTACTAAAAAGACAACTAAAAATGGACTTATCAAACTCCCCCATGCTTAAATCCTTGCTTGTCCTCAAGCAAAACATTACAATTTATTTGGCAAATCCTTGAATGAAAATTATCGGCTTAGCACATGAACTAGAAATGATCTGGTGGTATCCAACAACATTTTTTTTCTCAGCTTATGACACTTTTCTGTTGAGCTTTATGTGCAGAGAAGATCAGTTTTGTGGTACTAGAACAACAAGTTAGATATCAACAGCCAAATTCCCTAGCACCTTTTGCTTGGGTCATCCACTTATATGCAAACAATGCAATTGCCACACTTGGTCTCAAAGGAGTGCCTCTTTTTCCCAGTAGCCAATCGGTCTCAAAAGGGTACTCAAAGTATTTCCCTAGTAACTTATGAAGCCTCAAAAGGGTACTCAAAGTATTTCCCTAGTAACCTATGACCTCAAAGGGATGTTGGGCTAAATTGTTTAGATTTTCTTTTTTTTCTTTTTTTTTTCTTTTTCAACTTCTTTCCATTTTCTTGCTCTTTTTAAGCAGCCCAACACAGACATTTCTCCAGCAACCAAAATGCAGTAAGTGTCACCAAGGGAACTAAGTGGCTTTTTTCCCAACCTTTCTTAGACATCCTAGTACCAGAAACCTATCTTAGCAGTGTGTGTAAACCCAACAGTAAGTACCAACAAGCATATCTAATAGCTGAACTCCAACCAGAACATTCAAATAGATGAAAATAGAAAAATTTATCACAGAATTGCCATAAAAAAATTACTTCGAAGATTCACAAGGATCTATCACATAGGAGGAGATGATGACTCAACTACCAAATAAAGAAGAAGAAAAGACTAAAGTCACCCCCATGCTTGGACTAGACATTGTCCTCAATGTATAAAAATGAAAAGCACATGAGAAGAGTAAAGAAAGCTCACATTGACTAGTATTTGCAGCTTTCCTCTTTATTCCAGCAAAGCAAAACAAAGGTAAACCTGTGGGTTGCCTCCCACACAGCGCTCTTTTAATGTCATTAGCTTGACGAGTATGGTGATTATCCTGGATCCAACCTAGAGATGCTTGTCCCTTTAACTTTCCAAACCATGAGGGATTTTGAACTCTTCATCTTTTCCTCTATATGTGACATGTTTCTTTTAACATCATCTACCCATGTGGGCTTTGTGAAAACATCTTTTCGACGAGCACGTTTTGCCACTTTACTCTTGATCTTTTGTAGGGCTTTGTTCTCTTTCAAATCATTAGGTTTAGACTTTGATTCAATAATCTCCTTGTTATCCTTTTTGGATGAAAATTCAGGGCATGCTTCTAGTAAGCAGGTATACTCGGATGCCAAACCCTCATCATCACTCGAGAGTACACCAACCAAGCACAACTCTAATGGATCATCAAAGTGTGCATTGTTTGACTCTAACAAATCAATCCTGCAACAAGAATTCTCAAAGGAAGGTTGTTTCATAGATTTAAATAAATAAAATTCTACCTTTTCATCACCAACATTGAATGCCAACTTACCATGTTTGACATCGATTATAGCTCCTGCAGTGGCAAGGAAAGGCCTCCCCAAAAGTATTGGAACTTGGGAGTCCTCTTCCATTTCCATTACAACAAAGTCAGCTGGTATAAAAATCTCTCCTACTTTAATAGGAACATCCTCATGAATCCCAACCGGATATTTAACGGAGCGGTCAGCCAACTGTAAAGTCATTTTGGTGGGTTTCAACTCTCCTAGACTCAACCTCTCACAAAGGGATAATGGCATTAAGCTCACACTAGCTCCTAGATCACACATGGCTCTATTTATGGTCTCACTCCCTATCACACATGGTATGGAAAAGCTTCCCGGATCCTTAAGCTTTGGAGGCAATTTGTTCTGAATAATAGCACTACATTCTTCCGTTAGAGCAATTGTCTCATTGTAATTGTCATACCCCAATTTTGTCCGGCTTAGGTCAAAACCCTAATTTTCCCCAAAATAATTAAATTAAAAAGTAAAAAAAGCATCATGCATTGCATTTAGGTTTCTAAAGTCATTCCAAAGTTTCTAAAATCATTTTTGGAGTTGGAATGCACTTTTTAGGGTTTTTTAGTACAAAAGGGTATTTTGGTCATTTCACAAATAAGGGACAATTCCTCAAAACAAGTCATCCAACATGCATTTCAAGGTACTAGAGGTCACTCCTAGGGAGAAAAATCATTTTTGAAGTGGAAATGTGTTTCAGGCAAAAACTAGGGTTTTTAGAGTGAAAGGGCATTTTGGTCATTTCACAATAAGAACGGTCTTTTATCCCAAAGCCTTGAATAATCATCATTGATTTATTTGAGAGATATTTGTGCTCCATTGTGATTATTTTTGTGCATAAATATTAAACCTTTTTGCCTAAAAACCTAGTTTTTGGATAGAAGGGTAAAATGGTCTTTTCCTTTGAGGTGGGGTAAATAAATCAATTTTGGGATTGGTGAGATCATAAAATTCAGAGCCCAATCATTGAATCATGGATATAGCCCAAAATGGCATGAACTAGGAAGAATAATCTAGAAGGGAATATTCTACATCTTTTTGAATTTTGAAAGGATAAGGATAGTACAATAGTACAATTTGCAATTCCACTCACTCGCTCACACTCCTTGCTGCGCATAAACAGCCCATTTCACCCCATTTTCATTTATTTTTATTGCTTGCAAATTGTATTAAATCATGGCCTTCCATTTAAATGAGAAAATCAATCCTCACCTTTCATTTGAATCAAAATGGCACTTGTGTAATAAGCTTTGTAGAAAATTACATTTTTGTAAATGAGCTTAACCTTCACCACCCTTCTTAGGCTGCGCATTCCAGCCCTCTCTCTCTCCCATTTTATGATTTTAATTACCCTCAATCCATGTGATCTTGCATCTTGACCCTTGATTCAAAATTTATCTCAAATCCTATTGGTTTGCAAGAGTTACATTGTCCTAATTACCCTTTAAGTTTTCACTTCATATAAAAGCCCAAAATAAGACCTAGCTCACACACATTCTCATTTTACCCTAGCACACTCTTCTCCTCTCCTTCTCCTCTCTCAAGGCCGAACCCTCTCACTCTTCTCCTCCATCTTCTTTCTCAAGTTTCATCCACCAAATTACCTTAAACCTACTCCACATTCACATATCTTCTTCTCTTCACCTTTGATTCCATTTTTACACCAAAAAGGAGCTTGCTTTCTTGAGGTTTGCGTGGCATTGTTGGAGATTTGTGAAGGTTTTGAGTTATATTGGTTTTGATCTTCATTCTTCTATTCTTGTGTAGCTTTGATCTTGAGGTAAACATCATATCTCTTGCATTTTTAGCTATTAGCATGTAAATCTCTCTTCTACTCCTCTATCCTCTCTAAGAGGCTTAGAGGGTTCATTTCAAACACTATGTCAAGGACATTGGGAGCCTTGGGTGTTTGAAGTGAACCCTTGGCCTTGAGGAGAGGTTTCTTGTGTTTTCATCATAATATTCTTGCATTTTTCATACTCATTTTGTCACCTTTTCATGAATAAGTGATTTTCACATGATATATGCATCCTATTGTTCATGTCATAGCTTGCAAGTTTGAATGTGGTTTTGATCTTGAGGGATTAGGGGTTTCGGTTTTAGGCTACAAAATTAGGGTTTGCTTGCCTTCTTTTTACTTCTTGATTCATGTGAATAAAATGCTTGATTTGTATAATTTGTTCCATATGTTGATCTTGAATTTAAGCATGAAATAAATCAATGTTTTGTGCACATATGGGTTCGGCCTTAGAGTCATTTTAGGGTTCATCTTAGTGCTTAAAATGTATGTTTGATCTTGTGTAGAAATGTGTAATAGTGTTAGCATGTTTCTTAACCTTTTACCACTCATTTTCATATTTACTTTACCACTCACTAGCATTTTACCATAAGTAAAAAAAAAAAAAAGAAAAACATTTTTACTTTTTTACTTTACCATTTCATTAAGTAATTACCTTACACTTCATGCATGCTTGTTTTACTCTTTACTAACTTTTTACCATAAGTTTTACCACTTGTCCATTATTTGCAAAAATACCCCAAAAGATTTTTACACTTTGCATCTTGTCATTCATGCATTCATACAAGTTTATATCTTTTGCATTCATACTCTCTTAAATGTCCATGCATATATTAATCCCATGTCTTGTGTTCTACACATGTATGTTCATGCATTTTAACACTTGCCTACTCATGCATTCAATAATGCCATGCCTTGCTTTCCACTATTGTATGCTCATGCATTTAATCATACATTCAATAATGTTATGCTTTGTATCCTACAATTACATGCTCATACCCTCATATACTTGCTTAATCATGTATTCAATTAATCATGTATTCAATTAATCATGTATTCATTTGTTCATGGCAACTTGTAAATATTCTTCATGTTTGTTTTGCTTATGCTTTCTTATTGTTGCCTTGGTTTGGACTTGAAAAGATTTGAAGTGTTCTACTTCTTTTTCAAACTTGAAATCACTTGTTTTTCTAATAAAGAACCTAAGGCATCTTTTTCATAAACAAATTATTAGCCATCACTCGAAGCCATTGCTTGTTTGATCGTTAATGAGGAGTTATTAGTGATAGTCACTCGAAGCCTTTGCTTGTTTGACTATTATGAAAGCTCCCACACATTAATTAAACAACAAAAACCCAATTCAAATTTCCTAAAAATAATATGAGTCATTAGTGGTAATCGTCACTAAGACTCATCCTTTTCCAAAACAATTTCAAAAAAGATAATAAAACGTTGCAACTAGTGATTACTTGAGTAATTGCTCGATTGATTACCGGTTCCAACACATTTCTTTCAAGTTAGTAATGAACGCCACTCGAAGCCATTGCTTGTTTGGTATTCATGAACGCTTGAGTCATATTTCCAAAAACTCAAAAGATAAGATAAAGACAAAACACAGATTTTCTCAAGATTAAGAACCAAGAACTACGTAGCTTTGATCTCTCATCTCATTGAGGGTACGTAGGAGCGGGTCACATCCCGTCAAGCACACTTTCAAAAAATCACAAAGCCGTCTTCGGACGCAAAAAACCTAGAACTACGTAGCTTTGATCTCTCATCTCATTGAGGGTACGTAGGAGCGGGTCACATCCCGTCAAGCACTTTTTTAAAAAATCTTAGTTTAGTTTTTCTTTTCAAAGATCCCAAAAAGATTTCTTTCTCCCTTGTTTTCTAAAAACTCTTTCAAATAAAAAAGGAAAAGAAAAGAAGTAGAACGATTTATTTCAAATCAAACAATCCAAACCACACATCGAATTAATGGTTCCCTTTCGGTAGAAAGGAGGTGTGGGGTGCTAATACCTTCCCCACACCTAACCGACCCCCGAACCTACATCTCTGAGTTTTCAAAAGACCAGTTGCTTTCCAAAAGGTTTTCCTAATATTTTCCTTAATAAATGTTAGTGGCGGCTTCATTGATCGATTTCTTTTAGAAAAGTTGTAAGCGAGGAAGGTTCTCCCTCGGGGACTTTTTCGGGCGCAACAGCTGGCGACTTCACTGGGGACAAATTTTTTAAAAAAAATAAGTGGGTCAAACCTAATTAATCCGATGTGTGGTTCCAAGTGTTTGATTTGAATCATTTTTCGTTTTTACTTCTTCATTTCCTTACCTTTTTCCTTTTCTTTCTATGCTTATAATAATGCATGCTTTCCCCCATCTATTACAATCCCTTCTTCTCTGCTCCCTTTCTTGAGGTAAGATATATATGGTTGTTGATGACACCTTAGGTTAGTTCATTTGTTTTGTGATACTAAACCTTAGGGTAGACGACATGTTACTGTTTGCTTCTGTCTGGAATGGTCTGGTTTTTTTTTCCTTGCAGGTGGGGAGGGTAGATTTTAGAAAGTATGTCCTCAATCACACACTTTCACACCTTACTTTTTGTATGTTATGAGTGGGCTCCTATACCCGGATCCAACAAACACCTAGGAGAGTGGAGACGATTAGTGACTGTCATTCGAGACCTTCGTCTGTCTGACACTCATGAAAGTCTCAACCAGAGTACGCTTTCTCATGACGCTTCACACTTGGTAGTTCTCTACATTTGTGGGTGTCGGCATGAGGATTCTATAGCTCTGGTAGCCATTGTGAGGGTGTGAATTAGAACTACATGGAAGGAACCTTTGAAGTTGCCCTAGAACTTAGGATTCCCACCTTTGTAGGACACGAGGACATACAAATTGTGTGTTGCATTGTAGTTTAGACATGTCTTTCCTAAAAAAAAAAGAGGAGATTTTCAAAAAAAAAAAAAAAAAAAAAAAAAAGAAAGGGTTCTTTGTTGTAGCCTTTTTTTTTTGCCGCCCTGCATAAAAAGCGACATATGACCCCTTTATTTCAAAAAAAGGGAAGAAAGAGTTACTGTTGTAGCTTTCCTCCTACCGGTCTATATGAAGCAGTGTACGGTCCGTACTTTCAAAAAGGGAAACCTGAGTTATCGCAAATAAATTTTTTTATTTCTAACCTTGCATTTGCATAAAGCATCATCGTCATTTGCATACATCCCCGCATTGCATAAAACAAAAACTTGATAAAATTCATACATGCATTTTTTCTCTATCTCATTAAGGTTTGTTAGGAGTGCATTCTCCGCACGTGTGCATTTCCATTCACGAAGGCTTTTCCCCCTAATTGTCTCGAAAAATCCAAAAAAATCGTGTCTTATTAGGGGTGCGTCTCATGCATTATTGTTTTCCTTTTTCACACATCATGAAAAAATAATACATTAACATCTCATTTTGCATGCATTTTCACAAGAATCATATCTTTCCACGCACTAAAAATAATTGCTAGTATCATGCATTCCATTTCATTACAAAAAAAAAACAATTATCGTCTTCATAGCATAAGCATTTCATTTATAATCAAAAAGAGGAAAAAGCTCCTCGCCAAGTTCATCCAAAACATGGTATTCATGCATAAGCATTATTTCAAAAAGGGACACAGTAGAACTACGTACGCTTTGATTCCTCAAGGAGGATACGTAGGAGCGGGTCCACCCCGTCAAGCATAATAAATAAAAACTTCATTTTGAAAAAGTGTCTTTCTCACATCATTCGAAAATGCATTTCATTTTGCATCAAAATCACAAAAACCTCTTAGAATAATTGCACTTTTCAAGTGATCATGTTTCCACGCATTTGCATATATAATGTTTTCACATAGAATAAAGGTTTTGATGAGAGACGAGGCGGCTGCGTAAATATTCATTCTTTCAAAAAAATAAATAGAAAAAATATAATAGAAAATAAAAAAAATTTGCATCTCCTCCATTCCTCGATAAATGACTGAAGAAGTTCGTCAAAATTCCTATCCTGTCCTAACTGGTGTTAACTCTTTGTGAAACGTGCCTTTAGTGAACATGCTTCGTCATTTCTTTCATCCATATGCTCATGTCATGTGTCCTGTCTTAAGGAAGAGGGTCAACTGGTTTGTCAACAGCAACTTCAGTCTCAAGATTCATGGCAACCAATCAAGGAAACCTAGTGATTGAGAGTCTCGGCAATTCAGGCCCAGATAACCCGATTGTGGAAGTCCTCAAGCAGCTAGTCCAAGGGAATCAGACACTAGTCCAAGAGAATCAGTCGTTAAATAATAAAGTCGGGGTGATAGAAATGCAGATGGATGCGATAAGAATGCAGATGACTGAAATGATGGACGTCCTGCAAGCTTTGAAAAATGGGGCCACTACCGAAGTTACTGCTGTCGTAAACCCAGGAGAGGCTACAACCATCCTTCCTACCTCGGGACCGCTGAAAGCCGTGGATCGCTATTCCTCATCCGGATTTGGGGTCAATCATCCGCCACGCCCGGGAGTTTGCCGATCCACATGAGGTTTCTCTTTTCAATGTGAATGGTGATCCTCAAGGTCACCTATTCGAGAATTCTCAACCCGAGATCGGTTGCATGAATTGGAAAAGCGCTTGAAAACCATAGAGGATTCAAAACCAAAGCTAAAGACGCCCGTGATCTATGTCTTGTTCCGGACTTGGTTATTCCCCAAAGATGAAGGTGCGGTCTTTGACCAATATTGTGGTACCAGCTGCCCAAATAGACACGTAACCATGTACGCCGAAGGATGACGCGTGATACAATCACGACGACAAATCGCTCATCCACTACTTCCAAAAGATGCAACTAGCAAGGGCATCTCTCGGGTGGTACATGCGATTCTTTCTCGACATCCACAGTTGGAAGGACCTTTCGAGGCTTTCTTAAAGGAGTACGAATACAACAAAGACATGGCTCGATCGGATTCAATTTGCGATATATGAGCAAGAAAGATCATGAGTCCTTTAAGGAATATGCTCAAAGATGGAGAAATACGGGTTTGCCCGTGTGAAGCCACCAGCGATTGAGAAGGAAATAGTGTCTATGTTCATGGAGACTCTCCCAGTTGTTTTCTATGAACGTCTGGTTGGAAGTGGGTCCTCAAGCTTCTCAGATGTGATCAAAGTAGGGGCAAGGCTTGAAGTCGGGATGAAAAGAGGAAGAATTCCCTGCAACCCTTCTACTGGCGCCAACAATGCTAGTGATTTGCCCGCAAAGAAAAATGGAGGAATCAATGCTATAGCGGGACAAGGAAAGTCACGTCAGTACGACCCCATTCCTATGTCATACACTGATTTGTGCAGCTATCTAATCAACCATGGGTTGGTCTCTCCTCGTGGGATGAAGCCACCCAACCTCCATTCCCAAGAAGATACAATGCAAAGGTCGCTCGTGAATTCCATTCTCGTGCAATTGGTCACTCATCGAGAATTGTCATCCTTTGAAGCGGTTGGTTCAAAATCTTATTGACACAAAACAGTTGACCTTTGATGAGAGAAGTGAAGGACTAAACCCTTTGAGATCGTGGTGTCAGTAGGGATGGCGAGAGTTGAAGAGGATCGAGGTGTTGATCGTCAAGCATTTGTGTTTTCGTCATGCATTTTTATGTAATGCAATCCTGCCCCGCCCAAGGCCTTAGGATATTTCAATAAGGGCACAGGTTTCCTTTTCAAAGACTTGTCATTAATAAAAGTTATCCTCTTGATCCACTTTGGTTCAAGTTCGTCATTGCCCCTGTTTTATCATAATTCCATCCATGCATATTTGACTTTTGGCTCATTTTAACGCTTTAAGTCCTCCATGCTGGGGCAAGTTTGAGGTCACTAATTTCCCTTGTTAATATCATATTCTTTCAGTGCAAGTCCTTTAGAAAATAATAATAACAAGAAAATAAGCTCGCTAGTTTGAAAACCCGCAAAGGGCGACCTAGGCAAAAAAAAAAAAAAAAAAAGAGCGCCCGGTGGATTGAAAACTCGCAAAGAGCGGTCCAGGCAAAAGTTAGGGCATAAAAACAAATGCAAAGAAAGGAGCAAACACATATAGATAGATGAACTGTTGTCATGTTTTACGAAAAATAAGCAATCGGAATTTGAAATGAAGTATGGCCATCTCCCCATACCCTCAAGAACCCAAAATCCCAGAAAGTCCCTTTCCTACCTACCTTAAACCAAGAAAAAACTAAACTCAAAAATATACCCTCAAATCACCCTAGACAAGGATCATCTCAAATATCAAAAAAAAAAAACAGTGCATCACTTTTTATCAGCTCACCCGAGTCAAAGAAGGAAAAGAATCATAAAAAAAAAAAAGAAAGAGGAAAAAGAGAAAATCAAAAAAAGGGGGATTCAAAAATGAAAATCCCAAAACAAAAGAAAACACAAAGAAATGTAAGTGGTGAGCTGATACATGTTACCCCAAAACATAAAAGATCCTTGTCTCAATAAACCTTCAAACACTTCATCATTCCCATACACCCCTCCTTCCATAAACCGCAAACACTTCCCTTTGACCGCGGAATCCCGCTCTCCACAAACCCTTAGCCAGGAATAAAATTTCCAAGCACCTCATCAAACCAAATAACCATCATAAATCGTCGATCGTCAGCCAACGCCGAATAAAAATCACCCTACCATTAGCCCTAAGCACTTCATCCAGCCCAATCATCCTTCCTCCACAAAACACCACAACCCCGAAAAGTCCATTCCGATCAATGATGATTCTTTGTTGTTTTCTCAAATTTTAAATCTTAGGACAACTAAGTTTATCATTTTACAATGTGTTCGCTCAAAAGAAAAAAAAAACAAACGATCAGAAAAAAGAAAGCTGATCAAGAAAAATAAACCCTCGGGAAAAGAGATGAGGAACAAAACAAACAAATCAAAGAAAAAGAAAGTCGTGAGAAAAAGAAAGACTTGCACTTCAAACGCATTCAAGCTGCATTGAAACAAGGTTTAGTGATCACCAAGTGAACTTTCTTTCACACCAAAGGTCAAGACATTAGTAGAAAACCAAAGAATTGCACTGAGAACACCGCTCAGATCTAAAAGTTGGGGCATTCTCTTCACCACCCGCCCACCCTAGTAGGGGGAAAGTGCATTCGAGTGTCCATCCATGGCCATTCATCCTTTCACTGTGTGTCACCGTGGCACTAGTTCTTGTGTATTTGCTCTTTCACTCCGCTTCCTTTCACACTCCGGTTGCCAATACCGCCAGACAGGGGCAAGTCATTCATTCACAGTCGCCAAAGGCCTGGGTTGGGGCGGCTTGGCATTCATCCTAAACACTCACCTAGCGTCTGCATATTCATGTGTGTTTACTTGGCAATGTTTCATAGAGAAAGCACAAGATTGTTATTGAAAGTTCAGTTATCATGGAATGGAGAAAAACATAAATGAGTTTGTTTGTAAATAAAAACCCTGAGAACACCGGGGTTTTAAATCAAAATTAGTTTTTTTTCAAAAAGAATGATCCAGATTCACCTCCACTTTTTGCATCCAAGTCTCGTGTCTCATCATTACAAAAATGTTCATCAAAACGGTTTAAATACCCAAAATTCATGTCATATCATGCATCAAAGCATTGCATTTGCATCCTCAAATAACAAAATATGGAAATTCTTTAACCAGTTATCTTGGCGCGTGAGGGTCGCTTAAAGTTGACCGTTTGTAGGGCTATAGTGCTCGCCTTCATCCTTAGGGATTAGGTTGTTATCTTGTAGGGCTTTAGTGCTCGCCTTCATCCTTAGGGATTAGGTTGTTATCTTGTAGGGCTTTAGTGCTCGCCTTCATCCTTAGGGATTAGGTTGTTATCATGTAGGGCTTTAGTGCTCGCCTTCATCCTTAGGGATTAGGTTGTTATCATGTAGGGCTTTAGTGCTCGCCTTCATCCTTAGGGATTAGGTTGTTATCATGTAGGGCTTTAATGCTCGCCTTCATCCTTAGGGATTAGGTTGTTATCATGTAGGGCTTTAATGCTCGCCTTCATCCTTAGGGATTAGGGTGTTATCATGTAGGGCTTTAATGCTCGCCTTCATCCTTAGGGATTAGGTTGTTATCTTGTAGGGCTTTAGTGCTCGCCTTAATCCTAAGGATTAGTTTGTTACCTTGTAGGCGCTTAAAGTGTTGACCCTCAAAAAAAAAAAAAAAAAAAAAAGAAAGCAATCAAAGAAGAAAATCAAAACATAATATCCAGCATTCCACTAAATCATCGCATCGCATACGCTCGCATAACATGCATTTGCATAATAGACCCTGCATAACATGTGTTACATAAAATCATGCACTCATCAGTCATGCATCATGAAGTAAAGAAAAATTCAGGCGTTTGCATTACATTCACCATGAGGAAGAGGAAAAGAAAATAGCAATCATGGCATTTGCATTGCATGCGTTTGTTCATCTCACTTGCAGGTACAAAGAGGGATATGCACTTCGGCATTAATGTTCGATTTCAGGTTCCAGAAGGGACTCCCTCAGTGGAGAGATCAGAAAGAAAGAAAGAGAAAAGAGAAAAAGAAAGGAGAGCGCCCAAGCGCGCAAAAGAAGAAAAGAGAGCGTCCAAGCGCTCAAAAGAAGATAAGAGAGCGTCCAAGCGCGCAAAAGAAGAAAAGAGAGCGTCCAAACGCTCAAAAGAAGATAAGAGAGCGTCCAAGTGCGCAAAAGAGGAAAAGAGAGCGTCCAAGCGCGCAAAAGAAGAAAAGAGAGCGTCCAAGCGCGCAAAAGAGAAAAGAAAGCATCCAAGCGCGCAAAAGAAGAAAAGAGAGCGTCCAAGCGCTCAAAAGAAGATAAGAGAGCGTCCAAGTGCACAAAAGAGAAAAGAGAGCGTCCAAGCGCGCAAAAGAGGAAAAGAGAGCGCCCAAGTGTGCAAAAGAGAGGTCTCACATCGTATACGAGCAACGCGATGGACCGCAGCCCCATGCGAGGCGCAACGGAATAGTCATCGGCCCTAAGATCGAGTGGACGCCGTGAGATTGATCTCAGTATATCGATTCCGAGCGATAACGGTCCCCCCGGTCGCTCGAAAGGCCAAGGATTTCAGGAAACGTGCTCCTCCAAGCCGCGTGCAAACTCGGATTTGCCAAGAGTTCGTTTAAGGATTACTGAGTTTTAGCGCACTGGGCATTTTACGCGCCAAAGACGCCAAGTGCCCATTTACCGCTTTCAGCACGCCAAGTGCCCATTTACCGCTTTCAGCACGCCCAGTGCCCATTTACCGCTTTCAGCACGCCAGGTACCCCTTTATCTTTTCTTTCAGCACGCCAGGTTTTCATTTACAGTTTTTTCAAAAAAATATAGAAGGCTAAGTAGTCATAACAATAGGATGTTTGAATTGATCACTCAAGTATCAAAAAAAAAAAAAAAAAAAAAAAAAAGGGGGAAATCCGTGTTTCCCCAAATGGACAAAATTGGCATGATTTCTGAATTCTTTATTTCTATTTTATCTTCGAAATATGTCTTGCGCGATTCATATTTCTTGATAAAATCCAAATAAAGAGGGGCAGCTGTCATACCCCAATTTTGTCCGCTTTAGGTCAAAACCCTAATTTTCCCCAAAATAATTAAATTAAAAAGTAAAAAAAGCATCATGCATTGCATTTAGGTTTCTAAAGTCATTCCAAAGTTTCTAAAATCATTTTTGGAGTTGGAATGCACTTTTTAGGGTTTTTTAGTACAAAAGGGTATTTTGGTCATTTCACAAATAAGGGACAATTCCTCAAAACAAGTCATCCAACATGCATTTCAAGGTACTAGAGGTCACTCCTAGGGAGAAAAATCATTTTTGAAGTGGAAATGTGTTTCAGGCAAAAACTAGGGTTTTTAGAGTGAAAGGGCATTTTGGTCATTTCACAATAAGAACGGTCTTTTATCCCAAAGCCTTGAATAATCATCATTGATTTATTTGAGAGATATTTGTGCTCCATTGTGATTATTTTTGTGCATAAATATTAAACATTTTTGCCTAAAAACCTAGTTTTTGGATAGAAGGGTAAAATGGTCTTTTCCTTTGAGGTGGGGTAAATAAATCAATTTTGGGATTGGTGAGATCATAAAATTCAGAGCCCAATCATTGAATCATGGATATAGCCCAAAATGGCATGAACTAGGAAGAATAATCTAGAAGGGAATATTCTACATCTTTTTGAATTTTGAAAGGATAAGGATAGTACAATAGTACAATTTGCAATTCCACTCACTCTCTCACACTCCTTGCTGCGCATAAACAGCCCATTTCACCCCATTTTCATTTATTTTTATTGCTTGCAAATTGTATTAAATCATGGCCTTCCATTTAAATGAGAAAATCAATCCTCACCTTTCATTTGAATCAAAATGGCACTTGTGTAATAAGCTTTGTAGAAAATTACATTTTTGTAAATGAGCTTAACCTTCACCACCCTTCTTAGGCTGCGCATTCCAGCCCTCTCTCTCTCCCATTTTATGATTTTAATTACCCTCAATCCATGTGATCTTGCATCTTGACCCTTGATTCAAAATTTATCTCAAATCCTATTGGTTTGCAAGAGTTACATTGTCCTAATTACCCTTTAAGTTTTCACTTCATATAAAAGCCCAAAATAAGACCTAGCTCACACACATTCTCATTTTACCCTAGCACACTCTTCTTCTCCTCTCCTTCTCCTCTCTCAAGGCCGAACCCTCTCACTCTTCTCCTCCATCTTCTTTCTCAAGTTTCATCCACCAAATTACCTTAAACCTACTCCACATTCACATATCTTCTTCTCTTCACCTTTGATTCCATTTTTACACCAAAAAGGAGCTTGCTTTCTTGAGGTTTGCGTGGCATTGTTGGAGATTTGTGAAGGTTTTGAGTTATATTGGTTTTGATCTTCATTCTTCTATTCTTGTGTAGCTTTGATCTTGAGGTAAACATCATATCTCTTGCATTTTTAGCTATTAGCATGTAAATCTCTCTTCTACTCCTCTATCCTCTCTAAGAGGCTTAGAGGGTTCATTTCAAACACTATGTCAAGGACATTGGGAGTCTTGGGTGTTTGAAGTGAACCCTTGGCCTTGAGGAGAGGTTTCTTGTGTTTTCATCATAATATTCTTGCATTTTTCATACTCATTTTGTCACCTTTTCATGAATAAGTGATTTTCACATGATATATGCATCCTATTGTTCATGTCATAGCTTGCAAGTTTGAATGTGGTTTTGATCTTGAGGGATTAGGGGTTTCGGTTTTAGGCTACAAAATTAGGGTTTGTTTGCCTTCTTTTTACTTCTTGATTCATGTGAATAAAATGCTTGATTTGTATAATTTGTTCCATATGTTGATCTTGAATTTAAGCATGAAATAAATCAATGTTTTGTGCACATATGGGTTCGGCCTTAGAGTCATTTTAGGGTTCATCTTAGTGCTTAAAATGTATGTTTGATCTTGTGTAGAAATGTGTAATAGTGTTAGCATGTTTCTTAACCTTTTACCACTCATTTTCATATTTACTTTACCACTCACTAGCATTTTACCATAAGTAAAAAAAAAAGAAAAACATTTTTACTTTTTTACTTTACCATTTCATTAAGTAATTACCTTACACTTCATGCATGCTTGTTTTACTCTTTACTAACTTTTTACCATAAGTTTTTACCACTTGTCCATTATTTGCAAAAATACCCCAAAAGATTTTTACACTTTGCATCTTGTCATTCATGCATTCATACAAGTTTATATCTTTTGCATTCATACTCTCTTAAATGTCCATGCATATATTAATCCCATGTCTTGTGTTCTACACATGTATGTTCATGCATTTTAACACTTGCCTACTCATGCATTCAATAATGCCATGCCTTGCTTTCCACTATTGTATGCTCATGCATTTAATCATACATTCAATAATGTTATGCTTTGTATCCTACAATTACATGCTCATACCCTCATATACTTGCTTAATCATGTATTCAATTAATCATGTATTCAATTAATCATGTATTCATTTGTTCATGGCAACTTGTAAATATTCTTCATGTTTGTTTTGCTTATGCTTTCTTATTGTTGCCTTGGTTTGGACTTGAAAAGATTTGAAGTGTTCTACTTCTTTTTCAAACTTGAAATCACTTGTTTTTCTAATAAAGAACCTAAGGCATCTTTTTCATAAACAAATCATTAGCCATCACTCGAAGCCATTGCTTGTTTGATCGTTAATGAGGAGTTATTAGTGATAGTCACTCGAAGCCTTTGCTTGTTTGACTATTATGAAAGCTCCCACACATTAATTAAACAACAAAAACCCAATTCAAATTTCCTAAAAATAATATGAGTCATTAGTGGTAATCGTCACTAAGACTCATCCTTTTCCAAAACAATTTCAAAAAAGATAATAAAACGTTGCAACTAGTGATTACTTGAGTAATTGCTCGATTGATTACCGGTTCCAACACATTTCTTTCAAGTTAGTCATGAACGCCACTCGAAGCCATTACTTGTTTGGTATTCATGAACGCTTGAGTCATATTTCCAAAAACTCAAAAGATAAGATAAAGACAAAACACAGATTTTCTCAAGATTAAAAACCAAAAACTACGTAGCTTTGATCTCTCATCTCATTGAGGGTACGTAGGAGCGGGTCACATCCCGTCAAGCACACTTTCAAAAAATCACAAAGCCGTCTTCGGACGCAAAAAACCTAGAACTACGTAGCTTTGATCTCTCATCTCATTGAGGGTACGTAGGAGCGGGTCACATCCCGTCAAGCACTTTTTTAAAAAATCTTAGTTTAGTTTTGCTTTTCAAAGATCCCAAAAAGATTTCTTTCTCCCTTGTTTTCTAAAAACTCTTTCAAATAAAAAAGGAAAAGAAAAGAAGTAGAACGATTTATTTCAAATCAAACAATCCAAACCACACATCGAATTAATGGTTCCCTTTCGGTAGAAAGGAGGTGTGGGGTGCTAATACCTTCCCCACACCTAACCGACCCCCGAACCTACATCTCTGAGTTTTCAAAAGACCAGTTGCTTTCCAAAAGGTTTTCCTAATATTTTCCTTAATAAATGTTAGTGGCGGCTTCATTGATCGATTTCTTTTAGAAAAGTTGTAAACGAGGAAGGTTCTCCCTCGGGGACTTTTTCGGGCGCAACAGTAATCTATTTTTCTTTTCTTAGATAGAATTTCTTTCAAAAATTTTGCATAAGATGGCATCTGAGACAAAGCATCTGTGAACGGAATATTAATGTAGAGTTTTTTTCAAAAGATCAACAAATTTTTTAAATTGCTCATCAAGCTTAGTTTTTGCAAACCTTTGTGGGAAGGGAATTGGTGGCTTGTATGGTGGTGGTGAGACATATGGTTTTTCTTTCTCTGTCTCTTTTTCTACCCCCTCACTTTCTTTTTCACTCACATTATTTTCTTTCTCTTCACTACCCTTAGGTTCCTCTCCTTAATGTGACAACATTTATTTGGGCTTTAGGATTTGGTTCAGGCTGTCCAGGAAATGTTCCAGTGGTTCTAGAGGATGAAGCAACTTGTTGAGCCACTTGAGTAATTTGGGTTTCCAACATTTTGTTGTGAGTGGAAATAGAGTCAACTTTTGATGTTAATTTTATGAGAGTGTCATTCAAAAATCCATTTTGGTTTTTAAACTCTTCATTTTGCTTTGTTTGTGTTACCACAAAAATTTCCAATAAAGTTTCCAAATTGGATTTTTGAGGGGTGAATGCCTTTTGATTTTGGAAATTTTGGAAACCAGGGGGTGTTCTATTTGCTTGCTGAAAAGGGGTGTCGGATGGAGGATTTTTATAGGAAAAATTTGGATGATTCCTCCATCCAGAATTATAATTATTTGAAAAAGGATCCCTTTTTTGAGCAAAATTTGCTTGCGCATTAGCATTAGGATTTGCCCCAAGTTGGCATTCTACCCCAGTGTGACCAACAATCCCACAAATTTCACAAGGAGGTATAGAAGAAGTAGAATAAGGCGAGACAACACTGACATTTAATTTTTCAAATTTTTGAAACAGTGCGTCCACCTGAGAAGTTAAATGGTCAAGGGCAGAGACTTCATAATTACCTGGCTCTTTCTTTGATGGAACTGGAGCAGTGACAACTCTCTCACTTGTCCATTGGTAGTGATTTTGAGCCATGTCTTCAATCAGAGCATAAGCTTCTTCAATATTTTTGTTCATTAGAGCTCCACCTGCAGCTGCATCAACAGTCATCTTTGTGGTATACAACAGACCATTATAAAAAGTGTGGATGATCAACCATTTCTCTAGTCCATGATGGGGGAAAAGCCTTAGCATTTCTTTGAAACGCTCCCATGCATCATAAAGAGACTTCCCATCATTCTGAGTGAATCGTGTAATTTGATTCCTCAGTTGAGCAGTTTTGCTTGGGGGAAAGAATTTAGCAAGGAATGCTTGCTTTAGTTGATCCCAAGTTGTGACAGATTCATTAGGTAATGAGTGAAACCAAGCTCTGGCTTTGTCCCTTAATGAAAAAGGGAAAAGTTTTAGCCTTATAGCTTCAAGAGTCACTCCATTCAATTTCAGAGTGCCACAATATTCAAGAAAAATTGAGAGATGGAGATTTTGGTCATCAATAGCAGAACCTGAAAATTGGTTCTGCTGGACCATAGAAAGTAAAGACGGTTTAATTTCAAAATTATTAGCATCAACAGCTGGATGCACAATAACAGCATGTTGCTCCGCTGTAGGCGTTGCATACTCTTTGCGAGCACGATTTGCATTAGCTGCCATTTCTTGGTTATTGCGCAATTCTCTTCTTCTTCTATGAAAATATCTCTCAATTTCAGGAATTGGTTGAACAATTTCCCCAAGACTAAGAGTTCTTCGCATTCAAGAAAAAGAGAATTCTGAAAGTTAAAAAGAAAACAAAAATTTCAGTCTAACCGGTACCAAAAAGTTGATTAATATCACAAACTCCCCGGCAACGGCGCCAAAAACTTGATAGGCCGCAAGTGCACGGTTTCTATCTCGTAGTAAAAATGTATCGATCCATAGGGAGTTAAGCAATTACCAATCTAATTTTTAGTTTTGATTAGCTGAAAGGAATAATTTTTAGAAGATGGAATGATTGTTGGTTTTAAATTCAGAATTATAAAAACGTCCTAGGATTGTGGTTTCATCTCAATGATAGAAACATTTCACAATCCCTCATCCATTCTCTATTTTATTTAAAGTCTTTTCTAAGGACAAGGTATTCAAAGGTAACTCATGTTTCCTTTCGGAATACAAGAGTGTGCCTCGAAACAATAATCAAAACCTATTCTCATGGTTGATTATTGCCAATACCCCTTAAGTAATAACCTTGTTGTCCCAAGACTCTCAAAACTATTCTAATGTTTTGAGAGTCTTGTTTAACCTCATAGTTCTAATATCAAACTTCACCTTTCGGTACCTCGTTTGATATTTGAATTATAGCTTTGAAATCGATGAGGTTAAATTAGATATAAAAACTTCAATAAAATAGAGTCTAGACTTGGAATTGTTTAGGGATCTATCATTGGATTATTCCCACAATCCCAAGACTAGAAGGATCTACTCACTCATGATCATTGTAGACAAGGACTTAGAAGAAGAAGAAAATGACATAAAGGATAAATAACAAGAATTGTAAATGACGGAATTGTAAATTGCGTAATGTAAATGACAGAAAATAAACGAAAGCGATAAAGGACTGAATATAAAGTTGCTGAAAATAAGAGCAGAAACTAAAAGTGCAAGAAGGTAAAGAACATGAAAATAAAAGAACAAAAGCTTAAGAGAAATGCAAGAACTTAGATAAATCTTTTAGAGTGGGTTTACAAGTAAGAATCACATGCCTAGCACTCAGAATTTCGTGCTTATTTATAGGCCTTTGAGTCATAAAATTTGATTAAAAATCAGTTACAAGAAGTGAAGGAAGAAAAGTAACAACAATTGGAGGAAGTTGGAAAAACACGACCATGTTTTATAACACTGGCAGCCGTGTTTTATTACACTGCTAGTGATAAGTAGCGCTTTTTAAAACAAAAGGTAGTAAAATAACTCTTGAATAGAACTAAAATACCAAACAACTTACTTAAAATAAGTACTAAAAAGACAACTAAAAATGGACTTATCAGTGATAAGTAGCGCTTTTTAAAAGCGCTGGGTATTGGGAGAACGCGTGAAGCCATACCCAGTGTTTTTTAAAAAGCGCTGGGTATTGGGAGAACGCGTGAAGCCATACCCAGCTGGGTATTGGGATAACGCGTGAAGCCATACCCAATGTTTTTTAAAAAGCGCTGGGTATTGGGAGAACGCGTGAAGCCATACCCAGCGTTTTTTAAAAAACGCTGGGTATGGCTAGTGCGTTTAAAGGCGATGGGCAGCATTTTTTTCAAAAGCGCTGGGTATGGGTTCGCTGTTTTGGCCATCCGTGGCGTTTTTACTTAAAGCGCTGCTTATAGGGGCGCTCTTTTTTGACAAATCTGGCGTAGTGGATGGATTTGTGGAACAGACAGAGAAGGTTGCGAGGTGGAAAGACTATGTTTAAACTTGGTGGAATTGCTGGTTTTGCCTTCATTACCACGGGCTCCTCATTGTCTTGAGGGGAGCTCTCAATTGAATCAACATTAACTGCTGGGGCGGTTGTCCCCGAAGCACTTACTGGCTCCATGTTCTTCGTTTTGGTAATAGTTCCATTTTTTGACGCCGAAGGTGGCTCCATACTTAGGTTCCTACCAGAGCGTAGCGTGCATACGCCAACAATAATCCAGTCCAGGCAAATAAAACATGTTTGTTTGTTCACACGTTCCTGTCCCACTGGGCGTGCCAATTTTTGTTGATGTCAAACTTTTAGGTCCTAGTCGTAGGATCGGCCAGGGGTTTGGACAAGGCTTTGATTCCTCTGTTCTTCAAGCAATTGCGCCAAGGAGGGAACTCTGCACCTCGACTGTGGGTTTCCTGACTCCTCTAGAAAGGGTCAGGTTGGGTGAATGAGACACGAGAGTTGGATTATATACAGGCCTAATGCATAAAGATAAAGTTAAAAGTAAAGTGCACTAAAAAGAGATAAACTTGAAGAAAAATTTGAGTTGTTGTATTGATGTGTGTCTTTTCAATTGTTTTTTTTCTTCTATTTATATATATATATATATATATATATATATATATATATATATATATATATATAGGCCCTCGTCGGCCACTATACGAGCCACTACTTGCCTACAGTTGGATCCATCAAAGATTAATGTCTATCATTGCTCCTGAGCCCTAAAGAGGCAGAGTAACTCCTGAGCATTTTAATATTAATATATGAATATTAAAGCATTTTAATATTAAAAGTTAGTCAACCCGATTAATCTTTCTAAAAATGCAACTCTCCTTAATCATATTCAGATATTAATATTAAAATGCTTTAAATCTTTTTAAACAAACCATGAACAGACACTTCAACACAGGCGCGTATTTTCAACAGGGATATATTTGTGGCTAGGGATGGCAATGGGTACCCTATGGGTAGGGTATCATAGTGCACGTTGTAACACCCCCTTTCTAATTACTACTAATTAGCCAATTTAAAAATCAGAGTTTTCAAAAAAATTTCTAGGCACCACAAAGAGAGTGCTACATTTCATCAAACAACATAAGCAACACAATTGCATGCTCATCAAATAACAAGTACGTGATACATAGCACATTATTCGGGCAATCCTCAAAACACCAGTTTAGGGACAACACGGTCCATACAGTCATCAAGCAGCGGAAATAAAACATGTATCGCAAAAAAAACAATACATCACCAATAACTGTTTGAAACAACAACAAATAAAACACTAGTCTACTAACGCCCCCCGGTGCTACGTATCAGAGCATGACCATAACCAGACTAGGAAGGTGAATACCTTCACTCGGGATCACCTGCAGGTTGCCAACATAAGAAGCAACACGAAAGCAGTAGGGTGAGTCTCTTTACATAAATAATAGCATTTAGAATGAGCTTTATATTAGAGAAGGCAACTAGCAACAATCACATTCCAACAAATAGCATACGACATTAAGTATAGCACATCAACTCACAACCATAAAAAGGCAACACCAATTACATGAATATGTGCATGTATGCAACCCTACACTAAGGGCATATTCATGTGGTACCATCAACCTCCTTAAATTTTGCCTTGAGGGCACAACCACCTTAATATATATCAACAACCGTCTTTTGATATCAAGGCCGAAGCCTACAACCACCTTTTGATGCATATGAGGTATGAGACACCATGAACAATGCATCAATCACATACAATCTCATTATATGTAAAATACCACCACCATTGAACAACCGTCTTAAGCAACAACCTTGAGCAACCACCTTAAATTCACCAAGACACCATCAACCATTAGCTCTAAGGCTAATACCAAGACATAGCTCTAAGGCTAACACCAATGTCAAGGACCAATTCACACATAAGGACCAACTTGTCACATAAGGACTAAACCGACACCCACAAGGACTAAATGGTCACCTAAGGACTAAACAGTCACATAGGGACCAAAGCAACACAATAGAAGGACCAATAGTGCACAAGGACCAAAACAGCACTTTTAGGGACTAAACGGTGCAAAAGGACCAAAACAACATTTTTAGGGACCAAACAGTGCAAAAGGACCAAAACAGCAACTTTGAGGACCAAATAAAGGTAAAAGGACCAAAACAAAGAACTTTGAGGACCAAGCAATTGCAAAAGGACCAAAACAGCGTCTAAGATGTAAAATCATGACAAAACTTAGACACAACACGCTGCGGCGGCGCGCGCGCGCACTCACGCGCACGCGCGACGCGCGCGCCAACAGACAGGAAGCACAGGGGACTGGCGCGCGGCGCGCCACTCACGCGCGACCTGCGCGGCAACAGACAGAGACCCTTGCGCGTAGGATGCGCGCAAGCGCCACTTACGCGCCAGACACGCACACACGCACAACCACCAGACCCGGCGCCCACCCCAAGGGCGCCAGCAACCCAAACCACAACATTTCAACACCAAATTCAATTTTCCCTAGACAACCACACCTAGACATCGACACCAACCAACATCGATTTCCTAGACATCACACCTAGACACCCAAACACCAACACACCAAAAATTGATCAAGGACATGGCGCACCCCAACTTGGGCACAAGGCAACATCGTGCCACGCCAACACCAACACACCAACAATTAATCAAGAACATGGCGCGCCCCAACTTGGGCACAAGGCAACATCGTGCCACGCCAACACCAACAATTAACAAAGACTACAACAACAACCACATAGTGGCATAACCACCCAACATCACAACACCAATAATCATGGGAACATTGTAGCCCAACCACCAATCTCAATCATGCCACATTCAAACATATCATCAAACACCAAATGCATCATAATTCATGTTCATTTTCATTGAAACAATTTATCAAACACCTTGCATACATAGTTCACATTAGGTCAAATTCAACAAGCAATCACCATGAAATCACCAAATTGAAATCACCCATGACATTAACATAAAAACAACACCACAATCAATCAATTGAACATCCTAGAACCTGACCCACATACAAAACACACTCTACACACTATTATGGATGAAAAGAGAGCCCCTTAACCTTGACAATGGAAGAAAATGGAGGAAGCCTCAAGCCCAAGAACCAAAATCAACAAGACTCCTTCTTCTTCTCCTTGCCCAAGAATCACGATTTGCTCTCCCTATTCCTCTTCTCCCTATTCGGCCACGCACCACTGTTCTCTCCTCTCTCTATTTCTTTTCTTTCTTTTCTTTGAATTGTGAGGAATGAGTTGAACCCCTAACACTACTCCTACTCAAAGCACTTAAATTGGGCCATGGGCCACTAATCCCATTGGGCCTATTATTCACACCTCCATTTTTCTCAAATACCACCTGAACATCATTAAAACTCCAAATTAATTAATTAGCTTAAATTAAATATTGTAAGCCTTAATTAACTTAATTAAATAATTAATTAAATTAATTAGGGGCGTTACACACGTACCCGAGCATACATGTATGGGTTTGCCCCGTACCCACTGGACACCAAGTGCCCATGGGCATACCAATTACCTGCACTTTAACAACAAAAAATAATAAATAACATAAAAAGCATTATAATTCAATTTAAAGAGCCATTATTTTTTTTGTATCTAATAATTAAAATATAACACACAATAATATTTGTGAATAAAAATATCCAAAATGTTATTTAGTAGTTAGATTTAGTGTTTTATGAAAAAAAATCATTTTTTAAAATTGTATATAGGTAAAGTTGTAGTGCCCGTACACGAGTCCGCGCCCATATGTGCGGGTAATTACCTGCCCGTTTCCGGGAAATTTTTACGGGTACCCTATGGACATGGGGTCAATTACCATCCCTATTTGTGGCAGGGTACCTGCAGGGCAAGGGTATGATGCTGTCAATGGGCCGGGCTGCCCCGGTCCATCGGGCCAAATGGTGTATACGAGCAGGGTCGGGCCAGCCCAATATGTATAAATCAAAATCAAAACTAGAACTTCAAACACAAATGCTTGAACTTGCATATCATGTTGATTTCATATGTATGAAAAAAAGATGGAAAGTTGGTATACTGTGATTAAATTTTCATGATATTACCGATTAAGAAATTTGAGTTACCAAATCTTATTCACTTTGCCTCTAGTTTATTTGTTTCTTGAGTGTGATTCATTGGGATTATGATTAGATTAGGATGTTGGTTGCCTTTATACCGAATTGGTTTTTTTTTACTAAATTAAGACAATTTCAATAGAGAAGAAGACAATGGCATCTTGAACAGTTATGTATCGGTATTTGGTGGTTTTTTTTTGAGTCGAATTGCTTCAAGAATTTATGAATGGAGTTGCAGAACGGTTTGAAGAGAAGACGAAGGACGATCCGTTAAGCTCCAAAATCGAAGACGTGGAATAAATAATTGACTTGTCATATTTTGATTGGATAACAGTAAAAACAGTATGTATAGCACTTGTCATATTTTAAAATTAAAATTGTTCATAAAAAAACAATTAAAATTAAAAAACAAAAACAAAAAACAAACGGGCCGGCCTGAAGCCCATGGGTCGGGCCAGGCCAGCCCAATAACATCATCGGGTCAATCGGGCCGGGCCAAAAACTTACCGTTGATTTTGGGCTACTATTTTTAGAGCCCAGGCTCGCCGAAAAAATCGGGTCATTGGGCCGGCCCATTGAGCCGGCCCCAAATTGACAACCCTAGGTATGATCTCAATCCCCATCTCCACTTATACTGCAGAGGGATCCCCACTTGATAGTAGAAATTGTCATCCCTATTTCCACGGGTATGCTCACAAAATTTGCACATACAACTATTAAAAAATAGGCTAAACTACTCTTTTGGTCCTTTATCTTTGGCTTTGGTTTCACTTTGGTCCTTTGTCTTTTTTTTTCTCGTTTTGGTCCCCCATCTTTCATTTCTATGTCATTTTGGTCCTTTTTTGGTATTTTCCATCCATTGACTTAACAGACGCCACGCTGGCAGTTAACTGCTGATGTGGCGTCTTAAGTGTCAGAGCTGACATGGAATTCATTAAATGATGTGGCACATGAGGGACCAAATTGAAACTTAAAAGAAACATAGGGGACCAAATTGACACAAAAACAAAAAACACTAAAACTTCACCTTCTTCCTCCAAACATCATCTCCATCAACTCCGGCGAGCCACCACCAGCACCACCTCCGGCGAGCCACCACCACTAGAGATCAATCACTCATCAACACTTAATCTTTAACCTCTCTCCTCAAATCCAAAACCCCCAATTTCTCAAGCTTAATCCCTAGTCTCAATTTGTAATCCTTTAGAACTGAAAGATTCATTTTCAATCTGGGTTTTATTTCGTTTTCTAAACCCCTAAAAATCAATAAATTTTCCAGATCTGAACAAAAATCAAACCCAAGTAATTTCTCTAAACCAATCTCTATTCTTACTTTCTCTATTACTTGGAGCTTATCTGTGTCTCTCCAATTGTGTTCTTTCACTAATTTTTTTTTCTCTCTCCCTTATTGATTAACTTCTAAAGGATCACAGATTTAAGCCATGGAATTAACCTTTCAAAAACACAAGGCGATGCTGCTATTGTAGATCCACAGACCATGGTTTTATTTTAAGTTTTGCTTGTAGCTTAAATCTGAATTTTACTGTCCACAGATTTTAAGTTTTGCTTGTAGCTTAAATCTGAATTTTTCAATTACGTAACAAACAAACAATTTATAAAGTTCTGGAAAATTTGTTTAAAAGTTTAGATCTGTATATGGGTTTTATTTTGTTTAAAAGTTCAGATCTGTATATGGGTTTTGGGGGTTTTGGATTTGAGGAGAGAGGTTAAAGATTAAGAGTTGATGAGTGATTGATCTGTGTGGTGGTGGTGGCTCGCGGAGGAGGGTGCGGTGGTGGCTCACGGAGTTGATGGAGATGATGTTTGGAGGAAGAAGGTGAAGTTTTAGTGTTTTTTGTTTTTGTGTCAATTTGGTCCCCTATGTTTCTTTTAAGTTTCAATTTGGTCCCTCATGTGCCACATCACTTAATGAATTCCATGTCAGCTCTGACACTTAAGACGCCACGTCGTGATTAATCGCGGCGTGGCGTCTGTTAAGTCAATGGATGGAAAAACCAAAAAAGGACCAAAATGACACAGAAATGAAAGATGGGGGACCAAAACGAGAAAAAAAATATAAAGGACCAAAGTGAAACCAAAGCCAAAGATAAAGGACCAAAAGAGTAGTTTAGCCTAAAAAATATAAAAGATGTGTATCCGTGAGACTCATTGAACTAGGATTGGGTGCAGTCATGCCGTCATCTAATCCTACCACTCTTGGATTGCCTTTAAATCCAATCTTAACTTTTGATTATTTCTATTTAAAAAAGTAAATGAAAATTATAGGAGGAGATATAAGGGCACTGGCAAATGAACCGGATCCAAATCCAAAATTATGGGGAACTTTCCCGTAACTTTATAGGGTTTTTTTTCGGCACCCCCCTCCTTCTCTCCTACACCCCCATAACCCAATAAAACCCTAAAACACCCCTGTTTTTAAAATAATAAAAAAATTAAAAATTTCGGAATTACCTCTAAAAAAGGTAATTCCGGTTCAAAAAATTGGGTATTTCGGAATTACCTTGTAAATTCGAAATGGAATTTCGGATTTACCTTGTAAATCCGAAATACCCCCTATTGTGAACCGGAATTACCTTTTTTAGAGGTAATTCCGAAATTTTTAATTTTTTTTTTAAAATTTGTATATTAAATTAAGATTTAAACGCGTTTTATTTTTAAAATACGATACGAATGAATTACGATTTAAATAACAATACGTCAAAATATATAAAATGCCCAAGACCGCTTTCGTCAACTGAGTGTAGAGGTAAGTGAGAGCAGCTACACTTCAAGACCACTGGCCACACTGCTGAAGATTCTGAAGCCGATACATCCACCTCACTGGCAGTAAATAGTGACTCTTGTCGGCCAGAATGGTGGTGCCTAACAAGAAGAGCATGTAGCACCGTGCAGCCTGCTCATAAGCACCCCGTGCCATGTTCTCCTTGTAAGAGTCCTCTACAAAGGCGATCCTCAGATACAGCCCCCTGTTTTCCCTAAGCTCCTCGATGACACTAGCCTGATTCATGCCCAAAGAGTCGACAGCCAACTGAAGAGCCTCAACAGAATCAAAATCGGGCCTGTGGTCCAATGGGGTGCCCTCTAGCGGCAAGTGGGCAAAGACGACCACATCGTCTGTGGTGACAATCATCTCCCAAAGGGCATGTGGAATGAGCGAGTCTCAGGATGCCACCTCTCCACAAAAGTAGATATCAACTCATGGCCGATCGCCCCGGAGGTGTGATGTCCCATTTCAAAAGCTTAGCCAGACGCAACAGTGGGCTACCTGTGGGTGGTGGTCGGTAGGTCTAATTTTAGGAAACTTCTGGCCGTGAGATACAACCTTTAGTTTCCGAGGCTGAAAAAATTAAAATTAAACCATACGTTATTAAAAATAAGTAATTAATTGTTGTTAAGTAAAATTAAAATAAAAAATTAAAATATTACCTCGCCTCTATCTATCCAGGACGCGCAGTGCGTATCCCAGTGTAACAATAATGGTGGGTGATCCACAGCTGGGGCAGGCTGAACCTCCTCCTGCTGATGCTGACCCTCATCCTCCTGCTCCTCCCAAGCCTCCCAACCGTGAGCAAGAATGTCATGATACAGCTCTAGGTGCTCCTGTTGGTGCCGCATATGGTACTCATAATCTCGGTGGTCATGGTAGGGCTGCTCATACCGGGGCTGAGGCTCAGGCTCAGGCTCAACCATCTCTATCACTCTGGCGCGGGCTCTCTGGTGCCTCTGACGCTCAGAAGCATGTCCAGCAGCTCTGAGCCTCTGTAGAGTGTCCGGAGAAGGAGTACTGCTACTGCTGGCCTCCCCAGCTGTAACACCCCATTTCTACCCAGCTATTTATGATAAAAATCAGAGTTATAAAAATTTATCTCCAAATGGAGTGCTACACTTAAATCGGCTCAAAACACAATTTCATATAACACAATACTTTATCTCATCAATATAATACGCAACACCATCCTAGGATGGAATTTCTCAAAACTTTATTGAATAGTTCCACGCACTAGGAAATAAACATCATACACTACGCAGCGGAAATAAAAATAGTTCAAAAGAGACAAACAATAGTCTCATCAATAACATTTAAATATCTCATAATATAACAGTTCAATAGTGAACAAATCAGACAGCTAGAAACTAAACCCATCCCCTAGGTGCTACGTATCAGAGCAGACCGACTCGGGGAAAGTGAAGGAGATAAGCCTTCACTCATGGCTACCTGGGGAAACAACAAACAGAAAGGGGTGAGTCTCAAACCACATAATAGAGACTATAATAAGCAGTATATTTAATCATAGTATCACTCACATACAGTCATACAGCAGCATAATTCATGATAATCATCAACCAACAACACACATGCCTTTCATGAGAATGTATGCAGTGCAATGCAGTCATGCATGTGGTACCATTTGCCCCCATGGAATCATCATCAATAAACTGAGTCCCCATGACTCTGGCCCCCATGGCCTCATCATCACAATATAAACGTCGCGACCGCAGCCGAATGGATGCATGAGACTCCATAAACACATCACAAGTACAAGTACACATCACAATTTATACATTAATTCTCACCTCATTGTCAATCTCAGTTTTAAGCCCCCATGGCTCATGCCCCCATGGCATCATCAATCACTTCATTCACTATCTCATCACACTCATGTCCCAAGGACTAATCACAACTAGAGGACTAAACCTCACTCAAGGACCTAAAACACCCTTTAGGACCAAGGCACCACCTAGGGACTAAAACAGCACACCTAGGACCAAACTGTCACCTAGGGACCAAAACAACACCTAGGGACCAAAACCACACCCTTAGGACCAAACTGTCACCTAAGGACCCAAACAACACTTAGGGACCAAAACCACACCCTTAGGACCAAACTGTCACCTAGGGACCAAACTGTCACCTAGGGACCAAAACAACACCTAGGACACACTTTGGCACCACCAGGCGCCATTTCCCCAACCGGCGCCCCAGTGTAACACAAAGACTAGCGCCAAAAACTCAAAGAACTTGGCGCGCTCGTGGGCAACACAACCATCGGGCGCCATTTTCACAAAGATACTGGCGCCCCGCAGGCGGTAAAGTCTTAGACACAAACTAAGACACAAACTGAGACACGATCTCGCACACGAGCGCATTCTCGTGCGCTGGCAAGATTTCTTTTGGCGCCCGCCTAGACACAGTAAGAAGCCACGAGCGCCACAGGGCAGCCATTTGGCGCCCTGTGCTGCGCCACATGCACACACACACCCTTGCCACAATTCTGGCGCCACCCTAGGCGCCATGGGCAGCCAAAATGGCGCCCATCACTTCGACACCCACGCACCCACCCACCTAGGCGCCACAGGGCAGCCATTTGGCGCCCTGCACTTGGCACAAACACAACCAGGCGCATTTGTAACACCCTAAATGATTTAATTAAGCAATTGATGATAGAGGTACGTGAGAACCTCACTGTGGAGACTATGCCAGTGAGGATTGATGATAGAGAAGTGAAGGTGCTGAGAGGGAAAGACATTGCCTTAGTCAAGGTAGTGTGGTTGGGAGCTGCTGGTGAGAGCATGACTTGGGAGCTGGAGAGCAGGATGCGGGAGTCTTATCCAGAGCTCTTTGACTCAGGTATGAATTTCGAGGACGAAATTTCCTAAGTGGGGGAGAGTTGTAACACCCTAAATGATTTAATTAAGCAATTGATTAAATTATTTAAAGTGTTGCACTATTTTAATTATATTAAATTATAATATGGCATTGTATAATTTAGTATTTTATTTTTAAATAGAAGGAAGTGGTATTAGAAATACCGGGACTGCAAGGATTGGCCCAGGAGCCCAAGCCCAATGACTTAGGCTCCTAGGGTTGGTGCAATTCGCACCATTCACCCAAAAGAAAGAAAAAACGAAAGACAAGAGAGAGAGAGAGAAGAGAAGCGGTAGCGCTAGAGAGTGAGAAGAAGGAGAAGAGGATCGCACCACTCAAGAAGAAAGAAAGGAGCTCTTGTTCTTTGTGGGTTTTGTACGTGACTCGGAGAAAAGACTTTCTACGGTTTAATTTAAGGTAAGGGAGTCTCACTCTATCATAGAGAGTATAATAGGGTGTATGTAGATTATAGGGTCTCTATTGTTGTTAATTGATATTGAATTTGAATTGAGTAGGAAAATCGATTTAGGGCTTGAAATTGGGGTTTTTGTTCTTGATTGGGTTTTGATGCATGATTGAGTGCTATGATATGAAATTGAATGTGTTGGCATGATTATACAATGTATTTGAGTAGTATATGATGTTTAGAATTGAAAAGATTTGTGAATTGGGGTTTTTTTGGGTCATGGGGCGCCAATGTGCTAGGGATTTGGCGCCCCTGGTATCTTTATTCACGTGCGTAAAAATGTGTGGTTCGAGTTGTCTCTGCCAGGCGCCACATTCTTTGGGAAAATGGCGCCACAGGGCTTCGTTCATGTCTTTGGAATGTGTTGTTGTGCAGGTGTGTTCTGCCAGGGCGCCAAGTTGCTGGGAAAATGGCGCCTGCGCATCGCTTGTTTGCGTCTTTGGGTGTGTGTGTGTCGATGACAAAAGGCGCCAAATGTCGCCCGGGTGTGCCCAGAATGGCGCTGTGTCCTTTATGCTTGATGGATCGTGTGTGTGTGTGTTCTTTGTGCTGGGCGCCACATTGCTGGGAAAAAGGCGCCCAGTGCACTATTTTGGGAGTTATGAGCATATTTTACCGTGCCAATTTTTGTATTCACCTGCCCAAAAACAATTTTAAACATTTTGGCTCGAGTAGTTTTAGTTTGGCACGTATCAGTTGAGGGTTGTGCTGGTGGGTGATACTGTAGCGCTAAAAGGGTGCGCCTATGGGGTGGGTTAAGTGAAATTTAGAGTTCTAGGCATATTTCACCGTGCCATTTTTTGTATTCACCTGCCTAAAAATAATTTTAAACATTTTGGCTCGAGTGGTTTTCTGTTTGCATGTGTTGGTTGTGTTGTGTCAAGGGTAGGTTCTATTTTATATAGAGTATTTCATATGTTTAAACTTAGTATTTGCTCTCTTTCAAGTAATAATAAAGACTTTATATAGTATTTAGTGTGATATATGATATCTTGAGTGAATTGAATGGTTATAGTTAGTTATAGGCCATTTTGGATATATTGTGGTATGTTTGATGTTTTTGTTGGTCTGCAGTCTCAATCGTCATCTGCATCAATGCTCCTGCACTGATCCTGCATCAATTCTGCGCTACTTGGTGAATAAGCAGCCTGTTTCATATGCATCCACATGCAATGTGATGACCTCCTGCCTGTAAGAAATGATATTACATCTTTTAGACAAAAAGAGTTTGAGTCTTTATTTGAAGCATGGGAAAGATGGAAGGAACTTTTAAGAAAATGTCCTCATCATGGTTTACCTGTTATTATTCAAATGGAAACATTTTATAATGGTTTAGAACCTCAAACCAGAATAATGCTTGATGCATCATCTGGTGGAGTGTTATTAAACCTGTCATACAATAAAACATGTGAATTAATTGATAGAATAGCAGCTAATAGCTCTAGTTGGCCTACTGAGAGGGTAAGTGCCCAAAAGAAACCATCGGTACATGAAATTAATGATATATCCGCCTCTATCCGCTCAAGTAGCCACTCTAGCTAATTTGATGAAAAACTTCACTTACAGCAATGCTATCTGCATCTAATGCAAGTGCATCACCGTAAAAGCTCTTATTCTGTGATAGAACAAGTACCTCCGTGCACACCTAGTTGTGTGTCTTGTGGAGGAGGTCACTTGTATGAGGAGTGTTCTAGCAACCCTATCTCTGTAAATTATGTAGGTTATAATAGGAATAACAACCCTTATTCCAACACTTATAATCTCGGTTGGAAAGATCACCCAAATTTTAGATGGAGCAACAATAGTGCACTGCACCTAGAAGCGCTCCAACTACACCAACCAACCCACACCAGATTCCCACTCAAAATAACCAAAGAAATTCTCAACCTACCACCGATAATTCTCTAGAAACCATGCTTAAAGCATTCATAGGTGAATCTAGAAGCGCTAGACAAACCCAAGATGCTTCCATCAAGAACTTAGAGAATCAAGTTGGTCAATTAGCTACACTCTGTATCAAAGGCCACAAGGTGCCTTACCTTCAAATCTGAAGCTACTCCTTCTCAAACCAAAGGAAAGGAGCAGAGTTAAGGCTATTTCATTGAGAAGTGGTAAGGATTTGGTAGAGTTAACCGAGAAGGAAAGTGTAGATAAGGGAGAAAAACCAAAAATCAAAAAGAAACCAATGCAGAAGCATCTAGTGCTCTGCATCACAAGAAGTTCAAAGTCCACTACCTAAGTTAGTACTGAATACCCTCCTCCTCCTTACCCTCAAAGTGAAAAAAGCACATGAGGAGAAGCGGTTTGGTAAATTCTTAGAGGTACTAAAACAATTACACATCAATGTTCCCTTAGTAGAAGCCTCCAACAAATGCCAAATTATGCAAAATTCATGAAGGATGTGCTTACTAAGAGAAGAAGATTAGGTGAGTTTGAAACTTGATTGCCATGACAGAAGATTGTAGTTTGCTTATGCAAAATAAGATCCCTAGGAAATTGAAGGATCAGGTAGTTTTACAATTCCATTTTCTATAGGAAAATCCTATACTGGTAAAGCTTTATGTGATTTAGGTGCAAGCATCAACTTGATGCCTAAATCTATTTTTGACCAGTTAGAAATTGGAAATGCAAAACCAACCACTGTGACACTTCAATTAGCAGATAGATCAATAGCCTATCCTGAAGGTATCATAGAAGACATCCTAGTTAAGGTATACAAATTTGTATTCCCTGTAGATTTTGTTATCCTTGACTTTGATGCAGATAAGGAAGTGCCTATTATCCTAGGTAGACCATTTTTAGCAACTGGTAAAACCATAATTGATGTACAGAAAGGTGAACTCACTATGAGAGTGAATGATCAAGAGATCAAATTCAATGTAATGAATGCTATGAAGTATCCTTCAGAAGAAATAGAAGAGTGTTCATCCTTATTCTCTCTAGATCAATTGGTAGAAAAACAGTTTTACAAGCAGTATGATCATTTAGCCAATGCAGATGCATTAGATGCAGCTGCATTACTAGATGATGAAATACTAGAAAAAGAAAATCTGCCAATAGAAAACTCTTGTAAGGAAATATGGGTTAGGACTTATGAACCACTCAACCTTGAGGATCCAAGTCTCAAGAAGAACTTACCCTCAATAGAACAACCTCCTAAGTTAGAATTGAAAATACTGCTTGAACACCTTAAGTATGCATTCTTAGGAACAAATGAGACTTTACCTGTTATCATTGCTTCTGATTTAACATCAAAACAGGAGAGTGATCTCATTAGTACACTCAAGAAGCATACCAAAGCTATAGGTTGGCAAATGGCAGATATCAAAGGAATTAGTCCTTCTATATGCATGCATAGAGTCATTTTGGAAGAAAATTCCAAAAACAGCATAGAGAGTCAAAGAAGACTAAATCCTATTATGAAAGAGGTTGTGAAAAAGGAAATCATTAAGTGGCTAGATGCTGGAATCATATACCCCATATCAGACAGTGCTTGGGTAAGCCCTGTCCAATGTGTACCAAAGAAAGGGGGTGTGACAGTGATAACCCAATGAAAAGAATGAGTTGATACCAACTAGAATTGTCACAGGTGGAGAATCTGTATGGATTACAGAAAACTCAACAAAGCTACCAAAAAGGATCACTTTCCTTTACCATTCATAGACCAAATGTTAGATAGACTAGCAGGGAAAGAATTTTATTGTTTCCTAGATGGCTACTCAGGCTATAATCAAATAGCCATTGAGCCTAAGGATCAACACAAAACCACCTTTACATGCCCTTATGGAACCTTTGCTTTTAGAAGGATGCCATTTGGCTTATGTAATGCACCTGCTACATTCCAAAGATGCATGATGTCTATATTCTCAGATTTCATTGAGCAATCAATGGAAGTATTCATGGATGATTTCTCTATCTTTGGAGAGACATTTCAAGTTTGCTTAACAAACTTGGAACAAATTCTCAAGAGATGTGAAGAAACAAATTTAGTCTTAAACTGGGAAAAGTGCCATTTCATGGTACAAGAAGGCATAGTGCTAGGACATAGGATTTCAAAGAAAGGTCTAGAGGTAGACAAAGCTAAAGTTGATGTCATTGAGAATCTACCACCACCAAATACAATTAAAGGTATCAGGAGCTTCTTAGGCCATGCTGGTTTCTATAGAAGGTTTATCAAAGACTTTTCAAAAATCTCAAAACCATTATGCATGCTTTTGCAACATGATGTAGAATTTATCTTTGATAACTTTTGTATAGAAGCTTTTGACAAGCTTAAAAAGGCATTGGTGACAGCACCAATTATAGTAACTCCAGATTGGAGCAGGCCATTTGAATTAATGTGTGATGCTAGTGACTTTGCAGTAGGAGCAGTCCTAGGGAAAAGGTATGATAAGGTCTTTCATTCCATATATTATGCTAGCAAGACATTAATTGAAGCTCAAGTGAACTACACAGTCACAGAAAAGGAATTATTAGCTGTGGTCTTTGCATTTGAAAAATTCAGATCATACTTAGTTGGCACTAAAATTATTGTCTATACTGATCACTCTGCCATTAAGTATCTAATTTCAAAGAAGGATGCAAAGCCAAGGCTGATAAGGTGGATTTTACTCCTACAAGAATTTGATCTTGAAATTAGAGACAAGAAAGGAGTAGAAAATCAAGTAGCAGACCATTTATCAAGGATTGAAGGAGAATCACTTGGTACACAAGGAGAAGAAATCAAGGAGAGTTTTCCAGATGAGAAACTATTGGCAATCACAGTCAATGCAAAACATGAAACTACATTTGTTATAAGCAATGCAGGAGCATCACATGCACCTGCACCATGGTTTGCTGATATTGTAAATTTCCTTGCAAGCAAAGTAGTACCAGTGAGTATGACATATCAACAAAGGAGAAAGTTCTTCCACATGGTTAAGCAATACTATTGGGATGATCCATTCCTTTACAAGATGTGCCCCGATCAATTAATGAAATGCATACGAAGAGGAGCAACAAGCGTGCTTACTGCATTGCCATTCTGCACCTTATGGAGGACACTTTGGAAGCACTAGAACAAGAGGCTAAGGTATTACTGATGGTTATTTTTGGCCTACTTTATTTAAAGATTCATATTTTATGGTCAAACATGTGATAAATGTCAAAAAGAGCAGAAATATTTCTGATAAGCATGAAATGCCTAGAACAAATATTTTAGAAATTGAATTATTTGATGTTTGGGGCATGGATTTCATGGGACCTTTTCCACCTTCTTTTGGCAAATTATATATTTTAGTAGCTGTTGATTATGTATCCAAATGGGTAGAGGCAGTAGCATTACATAATAATGATGCTAAATCAGTGAGTAAGTTTCTGCAAAGAAATATATTCACTAGATTTGGAACTCCTAGAGCCTTCATTAATGATGAAGGTTCACACTTTTGCAATAAGATCATAGAAAACCTTCTAGCTAAGTATGGAGTTAAGCATAAGATAGCTACAGCCTACCATCCTCAAACTAGTGGACAAGCAGAATTATCCAATAGGGAAATTAAGAGAATGCTAGAAAAAATGGTTAGTCCAAATAGGAAAGATTGGTCTTTACATTTGGATGATGCTTTATGGGCATATAGAACAACATTCAAAACACCCTTAGGAATGTCCCCTTACAAATTAGTCTATGGAAAAGCATGCCATTTACCTGTGGAATTGGAAAACAAATCCTATTGGGCTATCAAGAAGCTCAATTTCAACCTTAACAAGGCAGGTAAAAAGAGAATGATAGAGCTTGATGAGCTAGAAGAAATTAGGCAAACCTCTTATGAGAATGCTGAAATCTACAAAGCTAAGACTAAGAAATGGCATGACAAGAAAATTCACAGAAGAGAATTGAAAGAAGGAGGACTAGTTTGGCTATACAATCCTGGTTGAAGCTATTTTCTGGAAAACTAAGGTCAAGGTGGTCAGGACCATTTAAGTTGATAAAGGTTTATCCACATGGAGCAGTAGACTTATTTGATAAATCCTCAAATACTGTCTTCAAGGTGAATGGTCAAAGAGTTAAAGAATACTATGGTGAACATGTGGTGAGAGACAAAACCACCACCTATTTGAAAAATCTCTAAGTGAAAAGAGGTAGTCAGGCTGACAAGACTCTTAAAACAAGCGCTTAATGGGAGGCAACCCATTGTTTTTAATTATTTTTGTGCAATTTTATGTTTTTAGTTGTTTTGCAGAAATGCAGGAAACTAATGCAGCTGCATCAAATGCACCTGCATTGAAGAAAAATGTGCCCTGCATCAGAAATTTATAAACTTGAAGAAAATTGGTTAAGTGTGAATCATAAGGCTTCAGGAAGATCAAAGGAGGTTAAGTAAGATTAATGACACATTGGTAGCCAAAGCAAGACACTTGGCATGATGCATGCGCAGCACGCAATGCTAACGGCTACCTAATAAATCCACTAACTTCCCTCTTCCTGAAACATAAAGCCTTCATTGTTACCGTTACCCCTTCATTCGCAAAATCTCACAAATTTCTCTCATCTGAAACACAAAACCACATTTCACATTCTCATCTCCAAATTTCCTCAATCACACAAGCAATCAAAACCTAGAAATTCAAAGCAATTACAATGGTGAAGAAACAATCAGCACAGAAATCATCAGGCAAGCAGGCCAGAACTCCTCAGAAGGAAAAGAAAGCCATACATGCAGGATCATCATCATCAAAGAAAGGCAAAGCCAAGGAATCAACAGTAAGAAATGATGACAATGTTCATCTCTGGAACATGCATCTATTGCCCGAGAGAGGGTATGATTTGAAGAAGGCTAGCCCATCATTCATGTCCACAAGTGGCCAATCTCAATTGGGACCACTTCGTGCTACCAAGAGGAGGCTACATTGAAGACATAGTGAGAGAGTTCTATCTTTGGAATCACACCACAAGAAGGAGGACAGAACATTCCTACACTTCCATGGTGAGAGGTAAAATTGTACACTTCCATGCCAAGAAATTAAATGAACATTATATCTTTGAAATATAATGGGTGATTTTGAGAATAGAGTGGCCAAGGCCTTTAAGAAAGAAATGGAATAAATAAGGAATAGGATTGCTATACCGGGGGCTGTTTGGGAGAAATTCACACCTAATGAGATTAAGCTTAGAAGTAACTATTTGATAAATGCATTAGGTAATTGGCATTTGTTCATAGCCAATTCAATTTTGCCTACATCACATACATATGCTATGACCAAAGAGAGATTGATCTTGCTAGATACAATTCTCTCTGAGGGAAATGTAGATATAGGCAGATTGATAGCTAGGGAAATTCTTGCATGCTCAACAAAATCAAAGGATTTTGTTTTTCCTTGTCTTATAACTGAATTATGCATGAAAGAAGGTGTCCCTATAGCTGCTAATGAACAAAGGAAATTTCCCCCTGGTAATTTAAGTGCTGAAGTGAAGGAGAAATTAAGAAATGTAAGAGGCCCTGCTCCTGCAATGCAAGAACATTACATGCAGAAGCAGAGGGCTGTATGGAAATTTCAGAATGATCAACATGACTGGCTTCAATTGGTCTTTGACAAAATCTTTGATCTTGTGGGCCAAGTGAATGCCCCTGAATTTCCAAGTTGGGTACTGAGAAGGGAAGGAGAAGAAGAAGAGGAGAAAGAGGTTGAAGAAGAAGGGAAAGGAAAGGAGAAAGTAGAGGAACCTAGCACTAAGAAAAAAGTGACTAGGAAGCAATACAAAGTACAAAAGAAGGTTGTGGTAGAACCTGTGGTTGAAGACTTATATGATTCTGACTCTGAGGATGAGGAGTTAGAGAAGGAAATGGATGAAGGAATAAAGGAAGTTGAAGAAGAAGAGGAGGAAGAAAGTGAGACTGAAGTTGATGAAGAGGAGGAAGAGCAGGCTAGAGGTGTGATCCTAGAAGAAATTGCTAGACAGAAATATGCCAAACAAACACCACAAGCCCAGAAAGAAACCCCCCCTCATACTTCACCAGTTACCAAAACACCCATCATCTCACCAAACCAAGAATCCTCCTCCATTCCAAAATCACCATTACCCTCCCTCAATGATCCACCAGTCCTATCATCACCACAAACAACCCCTCAACCACCCTCTCCAACAAAAGAACCAGAGAAAACAACTCACACAGAAGAACCACTTTCTGAACAAACCCCTGTTATGCCAACAGAACAAGAAGTACCTTCTGACCCAAGCAACATTATTTCTAATGTTGTTTCTGCTCTTGAGAAAGATGTTTTGCAGGAAAGAGAAGAAGAAGGACTCAACAAAGGAGATAAAGAAGAAGAACCATCTGCAAAGGAGCCTGTTGCTCAAACTGTTGAGATGCAGAGTGATGCTCCTGCATCACTTGCTGCTGCATCACAACAGGCAACAACTGTGCATGATGAGGCAACAATTAAAATGGTTCTGGAAGAAATGGCTAAGCAGAAGAGGGAAGCATTGCACAACACTCAGAAATTCTTCAAGCAACCTGCAGGAAGGCAGGCAAAATTAACACTTAAGAGGAAGAAATCGGCTAGCCAAGATCGATGCAATCGCATCGTTCAGAACAAATTTCTGCAACTACACTGTAGTAGGAGGTGCATCTGCACCTACAGAAGCAACACCAAGCAAGCCCAAGGAGAAAAAGCAGAAGGTGAAACACACTCCTCCAAGCAGACATAGCACCAGAATCAGGAGTGGAGCAAAGAAATGAGTATCAATTTACAAGTTTTCACATAAACTGCAATATGTTTGTTTTGTTTCTTTCTGACTATTTCCCTGGTTGTATTAATCCCTCTCCCCTATTTTGAACAAATGGTTTGTATTTTTTGAACAAATTGCAGTGAGGACACTGCAACCCCTTAAGTTTGGGGGGGGGGATTTGCATGTTATGTTATGTTTTAATATGTTTTCTATCTAATATGTTGTGTGTTTAATTAATATGTTTTAGATAGTAAATATATATGTTTTAAGTAGTTTTTAGTTTGTTTAAATATTTTAGTAGAAAAATATCAGTTTTTCAAAAATATGGTGAAAGCCCTATGGATGGAATTTCAATGATGAAAAAGAGAAAAAGAAGCCTTATTTCTTAGAAAAACCAAAATTATTTTTACTTCAACACTTCAAAAGCGAGTTGTGAAAAGAACCTTGCTATTTAAAAGATCAACTGATGCAAGGGAATTTTTGGTAAGCTTAGGTCAAAACAAAGCTTTACTAAAAAGAAAGAAGAGCTTAAAGAATTAAGTTTGGGGGTGTTTTATGAAAACAAAGGCTGAATTTCAAAAGTGTAAAGAGTAAACAATGTAGAAAAAGAAAACAAAAAAATGGACAAGCCATATCCTGAATCTTTTGAAACTATACCTGTGCCTAAGTACATGAATGCATCTGGAGGTCAAAGACCTGTGCCATGCAGGAATAAATGTATCTGGAGGATAGTTCAATAAACTGAACCTGTGCCAAAGTGCAAAGAAAAAATATATGCATCTGGAGGTCAAAGACCTGTGCCAAAGTGCATTTGCATCTGGAGGTCAGTGAGGAAGGTAGTATGAGCTAGAAAAAGAAAAAGCATCATCAGTGCAGCTGCATCAATGTAAACTGCACTGAAGAAAAGCAAAATGCAGAAAAAAATCAATGCACAAAAACACTTCAAAGAAGTATTGCATTTGCACAAAAAGATCCACACAAAAAAAAAAAAAAATAGAAAATTGCATTGGCTCAAAAGCTTTGAAAAATTCAAACAAGACCTTTGAATTTAGAACTCCCCAACACTTGAGAAAATTTTGTGAGTCTAAACTCTCTTTTGAAAAATATTTCGTGTGACCAAAGATGAACCAATCCTTTCAAAGGCTAGGAGGAAATTTTTCACTTAGTCTTGGAACCAATCTCAACTCAGTGGGTTCACACACACACAAAAGAGTTTGAATAACTTTGGTAGTTTTGAAGAAATAAAGGCACAAGAAAAGTTGTTGATAAATGAAGTTCATAGGGAACTCCTCATGAAAATCCAAATCAAACTGATCTATCTTCTAGAATTATAGTTTTTAATAGTTTGTCTTTGTCATTACTTGCGGACAAGCAATGGTTTAAGTTTGGGGGTGTGATAACTCTATTTTATATAAAGTATTTCATATGTTTAAACTTAGTATTTGCTCTCTTTCAAGTAATAATAAAGAGTTTATATAGGCCATTTTGGATATATTGTGGTATGTTTGATGTTTTTGTTCAGTGCAGTCTCAATGTTGTCTGCATCAATGCTCCTGCACTGATCCTGCATCAATTCTGCGCTACTTGGTGAATAAGTAGCCTGTTTCATATGCATCCACATGCAATGTGATGACCTCCTGCCTGCTTCCCTAATGCCATCCAACCTTGTATAGTAGGCGCCTACCATTCACACATAGCTATAGGCATAGCTTTGAAGAGTCACATACATAGGGACACATGTTCACACATCAATGAACCGCCCTATGTCATAAGTCAAAGATTTCAACATGGATAAAGCTCTGGAAAGCAACTACAGCTATGATCCACTCAAGATGACTTCAACATGAAGAAAGGAAGCACCTCACTTGAAGGCTATAAAAGGACCTCACATCTTCATTTGGAAATATATCACAATCCATAAGTTAGATCAAAATTTCAATATACATAGTTAGTTTTTATATTTTTAGAGGAAGAGGAAGGAATTCATAAATCCTCCTTTACTCGTTTTCATAGTGTTTGTATAGTGCTAAGGAGTTATGCTAGTGCATTGCTAGAAGACTTCATACAAAGGTTTTCAACATTTGTAACTTTACTCTTGTTGTTTCTCTTTTGTGATTTCTATATATATAAACATGGTCTATTCAGTTTATATATATCTTGCAATGTCTCTTGTTAACTAAACCTTTCTTAGTTGGAATGTTCTAATCATTTAATGAGCTTTTAAGTAAGTATGTTGCATGTATGTATGTTTGTACTTTAGTTCTTGCTTGATAATCTTTTCAAAACTTATTTTGAACTTGATCACTTAGAATAAGTAGATTTGTAAATGACCAGAAATGGCTTACAATTAAGAACTCAAGAACTAATATGGGTGAGTGTTTTACATAAAGAAAACTTTGTGAAAACCATGCTAAGTCCTAGACATAGGATAGTATAGTCCATAGGATAATTGTGGGTACTTAAAATACAAGAGTGAATTCACTTAAGCAAATTAGATAATTGTTAGGAGGCAAGATTGGCACTAACACCCCTTTCTTTACTGCATAGAACAAGGATCATAAGAGCTGGTAATGATACTCTGAAGAAAGTGACCGAAAGGCACATAGCTAATGCAACAAAGATTCAATGCGTTTGCATCACATACTGCATCATACACTTATAAGTAAATTACTTGATGAAGACATTCCAACTAGCTTTTCTCTTTTACACTATCAACATTTTTACTTTGCTTTCTATCTAACTTAGTTGTGATCATCAAACAAAATCCAAAATTATTTTGTTACTTAGTGACTTTACACTTTATTACTTTATATTTGTTTTAAAAGTGAGTTTTTCAATCTCTGTGGGTTCGATCTTTTACTACTTGTTTTTGGACAAAGTGTATACTTGCACTCAAGTGTATGTGGCATTTCCACACACTTTGAGGGCGCCAAACAATGCTTGCCAGGCGCCTAGGCGACGCACGTGTGTCAAAGCGTGTCTCGATCTGCGTGTCTTAGTTTGTGTCTAGGACTGTGTTGCCCAGGGGGCGCCAAATTGCTAGAAAAGTGGCGCCTGGTGGCTGTGTTGCCACAGGGGGCGCCAGATTCTTTGAGTTTCAGCGCGCTAGTCTTTGTGTTGCACAAGGTGGCGCGAGAATGTGGGGAAAATGGCGCTGAGTCTTTGCCATGTGCCTAAATGTGTCTTTATTTTGGTCCCTAGGTGACAGATTTGGTCCCTAGGTGACTGTTTTGGTCCTAAGAGGTGTTGTAGGTCCCTGAGCGAGGTTTAGTCCTCTAGTTGTGTTCGGTCCTTGGGACTCAATTGTGTTGAACTAGTCACAGAGGTGATTGAGGATGGGCCATGGGGCCAGGCCATGGGGGCCAGAGTCATGGGGACTCAAGTGATTGATGAGAATGATGAGTAGTGGGCTGCGGTCTTGGTGTATAAATGATTGTGATGATGTGTGTGTTCATGAGTCACATGCATACATTCGGCTGCGGTCGCGACGATATATTGTAAAGGTTGCGGATGCGGTGTTTTATTTTACCGCGGTCGTGGAGTATAATGATTAATGATAAGGTCGCGATCGATGAGAATGGTACCACATGCATTGTGCATTGCATTACATCCATGCTCATAAATATCATAGAATGGACTGCGATGATTGTGATTGATTGACTTCTGTAAATCTGATATACTGCTTATTATAGTTTCTATTATATAGTTCGAGACTCACCCTTTACATTTGTTGTTTACCACGGTAGCCATGAGTGAGGGCTTTTACCTTCACTATTCCCGAGTCGGTCTGCTCTGATACGTAGCACCTAGGGGAGGGGTTATAGACTCTAGTTTGATTTGTTTTGCTCACTGTTGAGCCTTTATATGTATTGTGTACTGTTTGAGACTGCTGAGCACTCATTTTGAGATGTAGTGTTATTTTCCGCTGAGTAACATGAGATATATTTCCACGTGTTTTATGGTGTTACGTATTTGATTATATTTATGAGTTGAATTACCTGTTTAAGTGTTTTAAGAGATAAGTGTAGCATCCCATTGGATGAGTTCAGTTTTGAAAAACAAATTTTATACTCTGATTTTTATTATAAATGTACGGGTAGAAATGGGGTGTTACATTAGTGGTATCAGAGCAAAAGTTCGGTCTGTCCGGCCAAGTGTGTCTGTTTGTCATGATGTGTATGACAGTTAGGTGTCTTGAATTAGTTCTGAATGGTTGTTTATGCTGTAGTGCTAGGTTGATATGGCCAGAAGAGTTGATGCTGCACTTGCTGAGGCTTTGCAAGCCATAGCACAGGTTATGGGGACTCGTGAGAATCATCGAGACCCGCAGGTTTGGCAACATTCCGAGGAGAAACCTCCTACCTTCAGGGGAGGTACAACCTAGATGGTGCAATCGCTTGGTGAAGGAGATTGAGAGGATCTTGTGGTGATTAGCCGCAATGATGAGCGAGAAAGTCGTGCAGTACACACACTTTATCGAGGAGATTACTTGAAATTGAGGAGATTTCTGGTGTTCGGGAATTTCGAGGAAGTATTTCCGGAGGTCGTTAGAGGTAAGAAAGAGTGGAATTTCTTGGTGAGGCGGGGGTAATATGGTATCACTGAGTATCTTTGCTAAGTTTCTGAGTCGCCAAGTTCTATCCACACTACTCCGAAGGTGGGTCCGAATTCTCAAAGTGTATAAAATTTGAGAATGGATTGAAAGCTGATATCAAGCAAAGGCTATAGGGTATCAAAAGATTAGAGTATTTCTTGATTTGGTAGATGCTGCGCAGGATTTATGAGGAGGGGCAAAGAATGCCCGCTCTAGGGTCATGAGAGACCGGAGGGTAAATTTCATAACAGGGTAAGCCATATGAGGCATCTGCTGACAGGGGTAAACAGAGGTATGCTGGTAATAATAGGTATGCTGGTGGTAGCAGGTCTGCTGAGGGTAAGAGGTCTGCTGAGGGCAAGAAGCCAAGTGGGGGAGATGCTCCTACTGATATTGTGTGCTTCAAGTGTGGCAAGTCGGGTCACAAGAGTTTTGAGTGCAAGGCAAGAGTATGCTTCAAGTGTGGGAAGGATGGTCACATGGCATCCGAGTGTGATCGTAAGGAAGCTGTGTGTTTCAACTGTGGTGAAGCAAGTCATTTTAGCTCCAAGTGCACTAAACCAAAGAAGGAGAGGTCCACTGGGAGAGTATTTATATTTGGCGAGTTGAGAGGACCCAATGAGATTAGAGGTACATGTTTCATCTATGGTACACCTTTAGTTGCTATTGTTGACACGGGTGCTACGCACGCACTCTTTATTGCTTCGTCTGTCTTTGAAAGATTGAATTTAGTTTTGTCTACTATGGAGAGAGGGATGGTTATCGATACTCCAGCTAAGGGTTCGGTAACTACTTCTCTAATGTGTGCTAGGTGTCCTCTGTCGCGGCGTGAGATTTTACGATTGATCCGATTTGTTTACCTTTGCGTGGGTTGGATGTGATTACGGGTATGGGTGGTTAGTAGATAACCATGTGCACATCAACTATTTCAACAAGTTCTGTTAGCTTTCTTCTTCCGTAAGAGGAAGAGTGCATTTTGATGTCTCACGAGCAATTGCGCGGGGTAATGAAAGAGGGTGGTCATTTGTTTGCTTTGATGGCGTCTATGTCTCTGCCGAGAACCAATTTGTAGTTGATGGGTTGCGGTGGTGTGTGAGTTCCTGAAGTGTTTCTCGATGAGATTCCTAGTGTGCCACCGAGAGAGGAAGTTGAGTTTGGGATTGAGCTTGTGCTCAGTACTAGGCACGTGTCATGGCACCGTCTGGGATGTCGGCTTACGAGTTGTGCGAATTGAAGAAGCAGTTAGAGGAGCTTCTTGAGAAGAAGTTTGTGAGGCCTAGTGTGTCACCATGGGGAGCTCCAGTTTTGTTGGTTAAGAAGAAGGATGGGAGTATGCGTCTGTGCGTGGATTACAGGCAACTGAACAAGGTAACTATTAAAAATAAATATCCTCTCCCGAGGATTGATGATCTGATGGACCAGTTGGTGGGTGCTAAGGTTTTTAGCAAGATTGACTTGAGGTCAGGTTATCATCAGATAAAGGTGAAGGATGAAGATATCAGAAGACCGCGTTCAGGACGAGGTATGGGCATTATGAGTACTCTGTAATGCCGTTTGGTGTCACAAATGCACCAGGGGTGTTTATGGAGTACATGAACCGAATCTTCCATAGCTACTTGGATTGGTTTGTGGTTGTGTTTATTGATGATATTCTGGTGTATTCTAAGTCTGAGGAGGAACACGCAGAGCACTTGAGGTTGGTGCTAGAGGTGCTGAAAGAAAAGAAGCTGTATGCTAAGTTGTCGAAGTGTGAGTTCTGGTTGCGTGAGGTGAGCTTCTTGGGTCACATTATTTTACGGTGATGGTATAGCCGTGGACCCACCAAGGTTGATGCAAAGTGTTGCGGTGGGAGAGCCCAAAGTCCGTGGATCGAGATCGGGAGTTTCTTGGGGTTGGTGGTTACTACGGGAGGTTTATTGAAGGGTTCTCTAAGCTAGCCCTTCCGTTGACTCAATTGACCTGTAAGGGAAGAGCCTTTGTGTGGGATGCAAAGTGTGAAGAGAGCTTCCAAGAGTTGAAGAGAAGGTTGACCACGTCTCCAGTGTTAGTGTTGCCTGTGCCGGAGCAACCTTTTGTTGTATACTGTGATGTTTCCAAGATGGGTTTGGGAGGTGTATTGATGCAGGATGGGAAGGTAGTTGCTTATGCGCCCGCATGATTGAGGACACATGAGAAGAACTACCCGACTCATGATTTGGAGTTGGCTGCTATTGTTTTTGTGCTTAAGATTTGGAGGCACTATCTCTATGGCACCAGATTCGAGGTGTTCAGTGATCACAAAAGTTTGAGGTACTTGTTTGACCAGAAGGAGCTGAATATGAGGCAGAGGCGTTGGCTAGAGCTGCTGAAGGACTATGATTTCGGCTTGAACTATCACCCCGGCAAAGCTAATGTCGTGGCTGATGCTTTAAGTCGGAAAACTTTACATATGTCAGCTATGATGGTGAGAGAATTGGAGTTGATTGAGCAATTCCGTGATTTGAGTCTGGTTTGTGAAGTGACACCACAGAGTGTCAGACTGGGTATGCTGAGGATTGGGAATGACTTCTTGGTTAGTATCAGAGACGCCCAGAAGTTGGATGTGAAACTGGTTGATTTGTTGGTAGCTGGTGATCAGGCAGTGGATGGGGATTAAAGGTTGGATTCCCAAGGGGTGTTGAGATTCAGGGACAGGATTTGTGTTCCTGATGATGCTGAGTTGAAGAAAATGATACTTGAGGAGAGCCATAGGAGCAAGTTAAGCATTCATCCGGGTGCTACTAAAATGTATCATGATCTGAAGAAACTATTTTGGTGGCCTGGTATGAAGAGGGATGTAGCACAATTTGTATATGCATGTTTGACTTGCCAGAAGTCAAAGATTGAGCACCAGAAGCCTGCGGGGCTGATGCAACCGTTAGAGATCCCGGAATGGAAGTGGGACAGCATTTCCATGGACTTTGTGACTGGGTTGCCAAGCACTGTGAGAGGGTTTGACACTATTTGGGTGATTGTGGATAGGTTGACCAAGTCAGCTCATTTTATTCCTATCAACATCACCTATCCTGTGCCAAAGTTGGCTAGTATTTATGTTCAGGTGATTGTGAAGCTACATGGGGTTCCGAAGAGTATTGTATCGGATAGAGACCCGAGGTTTACATCTGAATTCTGGAGAAGCTTGCAAGAGGCATTGGGGTCTAAATTGAGGTTGAGTTCAGCTTATCATCCTCAGACTGATGGTCAGACAGAGAGAACCATCCAGTCCTTAGAGGACCTTCTGAGAGCTTGTGTGTTAGAGCAGGGAGGTGCGTGGGATACACATCTCCCACTGATTGAGTTCACTTACAACAACAACTATCATTCGAGCATAGGGATGGCTCCTTTTGAGGCACTGTATGGGCGGAGGTGTAGGACTCCTTTGTGTTGGCATGAGTCCGGTGAGAGCGTTGTGCTTGGACCGGAATTGGTTAGGGAGACTACGGAGAAGGTAAAGATGATCAGAGAGAAAATGAAAGAGTCCCAGAGTCGGCAGAAAAATTACCATGATAGGAGGAGAAAGGAGTTGGAGTTCCAGGCTGGTGAGCATGTGTTCTTGAGGGTCACGCCTATGACTGGTGTTGGGCGTGCCTTGAAGGCAAAGAAATTGACTCCTAGATTTATTGGACCGTACCAAATCACTGAGAGGGTGGGAAAGGTTGCTTATAGGGTGGCTCAGCCACCTAATCTTTCGAACTTGCACGATGTTTTCCACGTGTCACAGCTTCGGAAGTATATTCCAGACCCATCTCATGTGATTCGCATGGATGATGTAGAGGTACGTGAGAACCTCACTGTGGAGACTATGCCAGTGAGGATTGATGATAGAGAAGTGAAGGTGCTGAGAGGGAAAGACATTGCCTTAGTCAAGGTAGTGTGGTTGGGAGCTCTTTGGTGAGAGCATGACTTGGGGCGGAGAGCGGGATGCGGGAGTCTTATCCGAGCTCTTTGACTGTGTATGAATTTCGAGGACGAAATTTCCTAAGTGGGGGAGAGTTGTAACACCCTAAATGATTTAATTAAGCAATTGATTAAATTATTTAAAGTGTTGCACTATTTTAATTATATTAAATTATAATATGGCATTGTATAATTTAGTATTTTATTTTTAAATAGAAGGAAGTGGTATTAGAAATACCGGGACTGCAAGGATTGGCCCAGGAGCCCAAGCCCAATGACTTAGGCTCCTAGGGTTGGTGCAATTCGCACCATTCACCCAAAAGAAAGAAAAAACGAAAGACAAGAGAGAAAGAGAGAAGAGAAATGGCGCTAGAGAGTGAGAAGAAGGAGAAGAGGGATCGCACCACTCAAGAAGAAAGAAAGGAGCTCTTGTTGCTGTGGGTTTTGTACGTGACTCGGAGAAAAAGACTTTCTACGGTTTAATTTAAGGTAAGGGGAGTCTCACTCTATCATAGAGAGTATAATAGGGTGTATGTAGATTATAGGGTCTCTATTGTTGTTAATTGATATTGAATTTGAATTGAGTAGGAAAATCGATTTAGGGCTTGAAATTGGGGTTTTTTGTTCTTGATTGGGTTTTGATGCATGATTGAGTGCTATGATATGAAATTGAATGTGTTGGCATGATTATACAATGTATTTGAGTAGTATATGATGTTTAGAATTGAAAGGATTTGTGAATTGGGGGTTTTTGGGTCATGGGGCGCCAATGTGCTAGGGATTTGGCGCCCTGTGTACTGTTCACGTGCAGAAAAATGTGTGGTTCTGAGTTGTCTCTGCCAGGGCACCACATTGCTGGGAAAATGGCGCCCTGGGCACTGTTCATGTGCTGGAATGTGTTGTTGTGCAGGTGTGTTCTGCCAGGGCGCCAAGTTGCTGGGAAAATGGCGCCCTGTGCAATCGCTTTTGCGTCTTTGGGTGTGTGTGTGTCGATGTGGGCGCCAAATGCTGCCCTGTGGTGCCTGGAGAATGGCGCTGTGTGTCATGCTTGATGTTTGTGTGTGTGTGTGTTCTTTGTCTAGGCGCCACATTGCTGGGAAAAAGGCGCCCAGTGCACTATTTTGGGAGTTCTGAGCATATTTTACCGTGCCAATTTTTGTATTCACCTGCCCAAAAACAATTTTAAACATTTTGGCTCGAGTAGTTTTAGTTTGGCACGTATCAATTGAGGGTTGTGCTGGTGGGTGATACTGTGGCGCTAAAAGGGTGTGCCTATGGGGTGAGTTAAGTGAAATTTAGAGTTCTAGGCATATTTCACCGTGCCATTTTTTGTATTCACCTGCCCAAAAACAATTTTAAACATTTTGGCTCGAGTGGTTTTCTGTTTGCATGTGCTGGTTGTGTTGTGTCAAGGGTAGGGCGCCAAGCAGTCTTGCCCCAGCGCATAAGCGCGCGCTGTGTCTCAGTCTGTGTCTTAGTTTGTGTCTAGGACTGTGTTGCCCAGGGGGGCGCCAGATTGCTAGAAAAGTGGCGCCCGGTGGCTGTGTTGCCACAGAGGGCGCCAGATTGCTGAGTTTCTGGCGCCTAGTGCTGTGTTGCACAAGGTGGCGCCAGAATGTGGGGAAAATGGCGCCTGGTGCTGCCATGTGCCTAAGTGTGTGCTGTTTTGGTCCCTAGGTGACAGTTTGGTCCCTAGGTGACTGTTTTGGTCCTAAGAGGTGTTGTAGGTCCCTGAGCGAGGTTTAGTCCTCTAGTTGTGTTCGGTCCTTGGGACTCAATTGTGTTGAACTAGTCACAGAGGTGATTGAGGATGGGCCATGGGGCCAGGCCATGGGGGCTAGAGTCATGGGGACTCAATTGATTGATGAGAATGATGAGTAGTGGGTTGCGGTCTTGGTGTATAAATGATTGTGATGATGTGTGTGTTCATGAGTCACATACATACATTCGGCTGCGGTCGCGACGATATATTGTAAAGGCTGCGGTCTGGTGTTTTATTTCGGCTGCGGTCGTGGACTATAATGATTAATGATAAGGCTGCGGTCTGATGAGAATGGTACCACATGCATTGTGCATTGCATTACATCCATGCTCATAAATATCATAGAATGGACTGCGATGATTGTGATTGATTGACTTCTGTAAATCTGATATACTGCTTATTATAGTTTCTATTATATAGTTCGAGACTCACCCTTTCTGTTGTTGTTTACCACAGGTAGCCATGAGTGAGGGCTTTCTACCTTCACTATTCCCCGAGTCGGTCTGCTCTGATACGTAGCACCTAGGGGAGGGGTTATAGACTCTAGTTTGATTTGTTTTGCTCACTGTTGAGCCTTTATATGTATTGTGTACTGTTTGAGACTGCTGAGCACTCATTTTGAGATGTAGTGTTATTTTCCGCTGCGTAACATGAGATATATTTCCACGTGTTTTATGGTGTTACGTATTTGATTATATTTATGAGTTGATTTACCTGTTTAAGTGTTTTAAGAGATAAGTGTAGCATCCCATTGGATGAGTTCAGTTTTGAAAAACAAATTTTATACTCTGATTTTTATTATAAATGTACGGGTAGAAATTGGGTGTTACAGCAATATTGGGCAGCCACTTTTGGCGCCTTGCACCTAGACACAGCACACACAGCTCACAAACAGTGACACAGGCGCCATTCTGGGCGCCCTGGGCAGCCATTTGGCGCCCACATCGCGCACACACAGCCACCATCGCAATAAAGTGCATTGTGGCGCCATTTTTCGGCAATTTGCGCCTGAGCAAAGTGACAACCTGCACAAACACGCAACACAACACATGAAGCAGGATTGCGGGCGCCATTTTCCCAAAGAACTTGGCGCCTGGCGAACACACTGCACACACCCATCAAGCTGATGACACAGCGCCATTTCACTAGGAAATTGGCGCCCTAGGGTACCTAAAGTGCCCTAACTCAAATTGATCAAATTTTCCTCAACTCCAATCCTCAAATACAATTCAAAAACACTCTATAATCATTCTAATACATTCAATTTAATGTTTCAAACATCAAATCACACATCAAAACGAATTCAAGAGCATGAAACCCTAACATTAAGCCCTAAATCGATTTCTTCATGCAATTTATCAATTTCAACCAATCCAAACAATCATACCATAATCAAATAACATCAAACAAAGATCCTATGATCTACATACAACCTATTATAACCTCTATTATAGTCACGTACAAAACCTCAGCAACAAGAGCTCCTCTCCTTCCTTCTCCCTTGTTGCGATCAACTCTTCCTTCTTCTCTCCCTCTTAGCGTCGTTTCTCTTCTCTCTTTCTCTCCTTTCTTTCGTTTCTTTCTTTCTTTTGGCAAATGGTGCGAATTGCACCAACCCTAGGAGCCTAAGTCATTGGGCTTGGGCTCTTGGGCCAATACTCGCAGTCCCGGAATTTCCAATACCACTCCCTTCAATTAAAATAAAATACTACATTATAATTTAATATAATTAAAATTAGTGCAACACTTTAAATAATTTAATCAATTACTTAATTAAATCATTTAGGGTGTTACAACTCTCCCCACTTAGGAAATTTCGTCTTCGAAATTCATACCTGAGTCAAATAGCTCCGGATAAGACTCCCTCATCCTGCTCTCCAGCCCCCAAGTCATGCTCTCACCAACTGCTCCCAACCACACTACCTTGACCAAAGCAATGTCTTTCCCTCTCAGCACCTTCACTTCTCTATCATCAATCCTCACTGGCATAGTCTCCACAGTGAGGTTCTCACGTACCTCCACATCATCCATGTGAATCACGTGAGACGGGTCTGGAATATACTTCCGAAGCTGTGACACGTGGAACACGTCATGCAAGTTCGAAAGATTAGGTGGCAGAGCCACCCTATAAGCAACCTTTCCAACCCTCTCAGTGATTTGGTACGGTCCAATAAATCTCGGAGTTAACTTCTTTGCTTTCAGTGCACGCCCAACATCAGTCATAGGCGTGACCCTCAAGAAGACATGCTCACCAGCCTGAAATTCCAAGTCTTTCCTCCTCCTATCATTATAGCTTTTCTGCCGACTCTGAGACTCTTTCATTTTCTCCCTGATCATTTTTACCTTCTCTGTGGTCTCCCTAACAACTTCAGGTCCAAGAACAACACTCTCCCCAGACTCATGCCAACACAAAGGAGTCCTACACCTCCGCCCATACAGTGCCTCAAAAGGAGCCATCTCTATACTCGAATGGTAGTTGTTATTATAAGTAAACTCAATCAAGGGAAGATGTGTATCCCACGCACCTCCCTGCTCCAGCACACATGACCTCAATAAATCCTCCAAGGACTGGATGGTTCTCTCTGTCTGTCCATCAGTCTGAGGATGATAAGCTGAACTCAACCTCAGTCTAGACCCCAATGCCTCCTGCAAGCTCCCCCAAAAATCAGAAGTAAACCTAGGGTCTCTGTCAGATACAATACTCTTCGGGACACCATGCAACTTCACAATGACCTGAATGTATATCTCAGCCAACCTCGCCACCGGATAAGTGATGTTGATAGGAATGAAATGAGCAGACTTAGTCAACCTATCCACGATCACCCAAATGGAGTCAAATCCCCTCACAGTGTTTGGCAACTCAGTCACAAAATCCATGGAAATACTATCCCATTTCCATTCCGGAACCTCCAATGGTTGCATCAACCCCGCAGGCTTCTGGTGCTCAACCTTTGACTTCTGGCAAGTCAAACAAGCATATACAAACTGTGCAACATCCTTCTTCATACCAGGCCACCAAAACAACTTCTTCAAATCATGGTACATTTTTGTAGCACCTGGATGAATGCTCAACTTGCTCCTATGGCTCTCCTCAAGTATCATTTTCTTTAACTCAGCATCATCAGGAACACAAATTCTGTCCCTGAATCTCAGCACACCCTGGGAATCCAACCTGAAATCCCCATCCACAGCTTGATCACCAACAACCAACAAATCTACCAACTTCACATCCAACTTCTGGGCGTCTCTGATACTAACCAAGAAGTCATTACCAATCCTCAACATACCCAGTCTAACACTCTGTGGTGTTACTTCACAAACCAGGCTCAAATCACGGAATTGCTCAATCAACTCCAACTCCTTCACCATCATTGCTGACATATGTAAAGTCTTCCGACTTAAAGCATCAGCCACGACATTAGCTTTGCCGGGATGATAGTTCAAGCCAAAATCATAGTCTTTTGATTCTAACCAACGCCTCTGTCTCATATTCAGCTCCTTCTGATCAAACAAGTATCTCAAACTCTTGTAGTCGCTGAATACCTCAAATCTAGTGCAATACAAATAGTGCCTCCAAATATTCAGCACAAATACAATAGCAGCCAACTCCAAATCATGAGTAGGGTAGTTCTTCTCATGTGTCCTCAACTGTCTGGACGCATAAGCAACTACCTTCCCATCCTGCATCAATACTCCTCCCAAACCCATGTTTGTTTGTTCACACGTTCCTGTCCCACTAGGCGTGCCAATTTTTGTTGATGTCAAACTATTAGGTCCTAGTCGTAGGATCGGCCAGGGGTTTGGACAAGGCTTTGATTCCTCTGTTCTTCAAGCAATTGCGCCAAGGAGGGAACTCTGCACCTCGACTGTGGGTTTCCTGACTCCTCTAGAAAGGGTCAGGTTGGGTGAATGAGACACGAGAGTTGGATTATATACCGGCCTAATGCATAAAGATAAAGTTAAAAGTAAAGTGCACTAAAAAGAGATAAACTTGAAGAAAAATTTGAGTTGTTGTATTGATGTGTGTCTTTTCAATTGTTTTTTTTTCTATTTATATATATATATATATATATATATATATATATATATATATATAGGCCCTCGTCGGCCACTATACGAGCCACTACTTGCCTACAGTTGGATCCATCAAAGATTAATGTCTATCATTGCTCCTGAGCCCTAAAGAGGCAGAGTAACTCCTGAGCATTTTAATATTAATATATGAATATTAAAGCATTTTAATATTAAAAGTTAGTCAACCCGATTAATCTTTCTAAAAATGCAACTCTCCTTAATCATATTCAGATATTAATATTAAAATGCTTTAAATCTTTTTAAACAAACCATGAAGCAGAGACACACTTCAACACAAAGCGCGTAGTTTCAACAGGGATATATTTGTGGCTAGGGATGGCAATGGGTACCCTATGGGTAGGGTATCATAGTGCACGTTGTAACACCCCCTTTCTAATTACTACTAATTAGCCAATTTAAAAATCAGAGTTTTCAAAAAAATTTATACGCACCACAAAGAGAGTGCTACATTTCATCAAACAACATAAGCAACACAATTGCATGCTCATCAAATAACAAGTACGTGATACATAGCACTGATGAATCCCCATCACATGATGTTTTTCAGTATTAAAAAGGGATTTTACTTTGAAGTTTTGAGGAATTAATGTGAAGTGTTAGGAGAATTTGGCAAATTGTGCTATTAGAGGCTTATGTATTATGCAGTGTTTATGCTTGGGGTTCTTGTGTGTTTTTGTGCCCAGGAATTACAAGGTCTTGAAGAACAAGTGGTTCAAGTAAGGAAAATAAGGAAGCTGGCGCGGGACATGGCGCGGACGCGCTGGACTCAGCGCCACAAGTCAGGGAATTAAGGAAGCTGGCGCGGAAACTGGCGCGGACGCGCTGGACTCAGCGCCACAAGTCAGGGAAACTGGAAGCTGGCGCGGAATCTGGCGCGGAAGCTGGCGCGGCCGCGCGGCTGGGCGAGAAAAATAATTAAAAACGCGAATTCACTCGTTTTTTAGGGACGGTTCACTGTTTTGACGAATTGGAACCCTAGCACACCAGAGAGACCTCATTGCAGCAGAGGGCTATTGAAGAATCAAGCCTTGGGAACAAGTATTGAGACTTGGAATGTCCTCATCATCATCATCATCATCATCATCGTGTAATTCTCTCTTTTCATCTCCCTTGATCATGTGTAACTAAACCCTTATGTTAGGGATGAATTGATTTTGTTAGAGCACTATGTTTGCTGGTCTTTAATTATATTTACTTTGTTCTCTCTTGTATTTTGTGGATTCAAATTCAGTTTTAACATATTTACGATTGGAAAATTGTAGACTTATCTTTTATTCAATGATTTAATGGAAGTTCTTATTATTGAATGGTAGAATTTCAATTCCGGCAATTCGCAGCTTAGGGATATTCTCCGAATTGTTGTATGTGGCGACCTCTAGTGTTTAAGGCTTGTAGATAATTAGGATCACCTAAGAAATTAGGGGTTTTAATAATCGACAAAGGACTAGTTACCTATGGAATTAGGACTTAGTTAATATTGTAGGGTCGGTAGCAAAATAAGAGAGAGAGATATCCTTGACGTTAAACCAGTTACATAGTGCGGAAACAAAAGACGTTCATCCCTAGCATCCATTCTCATCGTATTTCGTTCAACGTTTGTTTCGTTTCCAATTTTATTAAAAGCTCAAAAACATTTTATTGCTTTATTTTAGAGCTTCATAGCTCAAACCATTTCAAACAAACCCTATTTAAATTTGGTTCATATTAGTCGTTGTTAACGTAATTAGTAATTTAGTTCGATCCTTGAGGACGATATTCCGGTACTTATCGGTTTTATTACTTGCACGATTTGGTACACTTGCCAATATCCTAACAAGTTTTTGGCGCCGTTGCCGGGGATTGAAATTAATTTACTAATTAATTCGAAGGCAACTGCTAATTCGAACCCGTACATATTTACATTTACTATAGTTTTATTTCTGTTTATTTTTGTTTATTGTATATATATCACACAGTTTGCTTTGACACTTGTCCAAGTTGTTGTTTTCTCAGTGCATGCACGGAGCTGTTGATCCTAAAGATCTACTTTTCGATCCGGAAATTGAGAAAACCGCTAGAGCTAATAGAAAGGAAGCAAGGTTAAGGAAGCAAAGAGCAACAACCGGAGAATCGTCTGTGCAACAAACTGTGACTGAAATCATGGGAGAAAATCCACCCCCTGCTCGCACTCTTGGCGACTTTGGGAACAGGAACCAAGGCGCCCAAGCTTACACCTTCCAACTGTGGGGCTGTAGCATTTGAGATCAAGTCTTCGATCCTCACCGCCTTGAAATCAGAACAATTCTCGGGTGCGATCTTTGAAGATCCAAATCAACACTTATTTCAATTCTATGAAATTTGTGGGTCCACAAATCTGCTGCGGAGTGAGTGACGGCCAAGTAAAAGTTGTGTCTCTTTCCATATTCTTTATTTGGTAGAGCTAAGGATTGGCTAAACACTATCCCAAAGAGGCTGTTAACAATTGGGGTGATCTAGAAAGCAAGTACTTAGAAAGATTCTTTCCAATTTCTAAGTTCATCAAGAAACGGCTGAAATATCAAATTTTGAGCAAGGAGATGGTGAGTCGCTTTATGATGCTTGGGAAAGGTTCAAACTGTTATTAAAAAGATGTCTTGGGCATGGTATTGATGATTTTCTTCAGTTGCAAACTTTCTGTCATGGTTTGCGACCTCAAACAAGGATGATGTTAGATGCCTCAGCTGGAGGATCTTTGGGTACTAAAACTGCAGAGGAAGCAAGACAGTTAGTGGAGCATATGGCCTCTAATGAGTACAAAATTCAAAATGATAGGGGTGCCACAGTGAAGAAAGGGATGTTAGAGTTGGATTCTAATAGTGCTGTGTTGGCTCAACAAAAGGTAATGTCACTCCAAATAGAAGCTCTTACTAAACAGCTAGTTGCTACTCTACCAGGGGGATCTCAAACTCCTGCGACCGTTCAAGCAGTACACCAGGGTGCATGTAATTATTGTGGCAGAAATGCTCATGAAGGTGACTGTGCAACTCATGGAGATAAAAGTGAACAGGTTAATTATATGGGCAACTTTCAGAAGCAAGGTGGGAACCCCTATTCTAACACCTACAATCCTGGGTGGCAGAATCATCCCAACTTCTCTTGGAAGAATAATGATACCGCAGGGTCACATCAGCAGCAACATGGTCAAGAACAAAGAAAGCCATCTCCTATGGAGGAAGCGTTGACACAGTTTATGCAAATGACAAAGACAACCTTTCAATCTCAAGACCAAGCTATGAAGAATATGGAAAAGAATCATGAGGCTTCCATAAAGAATCTAGAGACTCAAATTGGGCGGGTTATCAAAGCGACTTCTTTGGATCATCTAATGATGGTTTCTCAGCTAATACCGTTGACAACCCTAGGAATGAAACTGCTAAGGCTATCTCTCTAAGAAGTGGTCGGGAGTTGCCGACTCCTGTGGTGAATTGTGAAAAGAAGGTGTCAGTTGAAAATGAAAGCAAAGAGTTGAGTGAAAAGAATGAAAATGAAAAGAATGGAGAAGTTGAAAATGAGTCGAGTAAGGGAAGTGAAGAAGGTGTGAAGTCTAACCCTAATGAAAACAATTTGTTCTTTGATGTGCAGGTACAAGAGAAACTCAAGACACCTCCTCCGCAAGTGAAGTTACCGTATCCTCATGCTAGCAAGAAAAATCAAAAAGGCGAGCGATTTTCTAAGTTCATGGAGGTTTTTAAGCGGCTACAAATCAATATACCCTTCGCATGAAGCTCTAGAACAGATGCCCATATATGCTAAATTCATGAAGGAGCTTTTGACAAAGAAGAGGAAACTCAAAGAGGACGAAAGCAGTGGCTTTGAATGAGAGAGCAAGTGCTATAATCCAGAGGAAGCTCCCTCAGAAAATGAAAGATCCGGGAAACTTCACCATTCCATGTGCAATTGGCGACATAGCCATTGGCAAAGCTCTTTGTGATCTGGGGGCCAGTATTAATCTTATGCCATTGTCTATGCTGAAGAGACTGGGTGGTGGTGAGGTTAAACCCACTAGAATGTCTCTGACACTCGCTGATCGATCAGTAAAATATCCTTATGGAGTGTTGGAAGATGTTCTGGTCAGAGTTGATAAATTCCTATTTCCGGTAGACTTTGTGATACTTGACATGGAGGAAGATGCAGAGGTACCACTTATCCTTGGTAGACCATTTTTAGCCACAGGACGAGCTTTGATTGATGTGCAACAAGGGAAGCTGATCTTGAGGTTCCAGGATGAGAAGATTACTTTTAATGTTTTTGAAGCTATGCGCCATCCTGATGACAAAGGACAGTGTTTTAGGGTGGATATGATTGATAACTCTGTGAAAGAGACCTTTAGACAGGAAGTACCATCTCCTCCATTGGAGGATGTAATTGTGAATTCTATTGAAGAAGCAGATGAGAACTTGGGAAGTGAGATAGAAGACTGTATTATGCAATTTGAAGCTTCTCAGGTAGAAAGAGTTTTCAAGAAAAAGAAGAGCTAGATAGGGGAGATTCCCGAGAAAAAGATTCCTGAATTGAAACAACTTCCCCCTCATTTGAAATATGTTTTCCTGGCGGATGATGATCTTCATCCAGCTATCATTAGTAGTTCCATGACTAGATTGGAAGAGGAGAAGTTAATGAGGTTGCAAGTTTATGAATCTTCAAAGCTGTACAAGCAGAAAGTCAAAGCATACAATGACAAGAAGATCCAAAAAAGAGAATTCAAGCCAGGAGTAATCGAATTGGAGGAGCCTTCCTCAAAAAGAAGTTGGATGGTCAATGGGCAGAGGTTGAAGCCATACCTTGGCGAAGTGGTGAAAAGAGAGAAGCTGGCCTTGGTTTTAAGCGACCCTTAAAATTCGAGGTAACGTCAAGCTAGTGACGTTAAAGAAGCGCTTCGTGGGAGGCAACCCATGTGAGGTAGTGTTCTATCTCTTCTCCTTTATTTCCTTGTCTAGTATTATTTGATTGTGAACTTTGACGTTTTCTTTCAATTAGTTTCCGTTATGTGATTTTATTTTTGTTTTTGCCTTAGTCTTTGTAAATAGGTCTTCCCCTAAATCAATCAGTGAGGACACTGCTGTGTTTAAGTGGGGGGAGGACCTATCGTCAGTTTCATGAATAAAATGCAATCATATGGTGAATTTCCTATTTAAATTTGTTTTTATAATAAAGGACAGTTGAGCAAACTTTGTGATGATTCGGTGAGAATTGAGCGAATAATACCCCTGTGGTGATCAAATTAGCGCATTCTTGCTGCCACACATAAAACACTAACCTGTGGAACTTAGTGATCCTAGAAATGTTGGTAGCTAAGCTAGTTGTTGGTGGACCATGGGAGTTGCAAAAATTTTATTAAAAATTTAGGGTAGTTGTAGAAGCTAAGTTGGGGGTGCATCAGTTGTACTAAGACTGGGCATGAGGATTGTAGAAAGATCAGTGCATAGTGTGTGTGTGTGTGTGCAGCACTGTAGCGTCTACCCGTAATGCTATAGTGTATGTCGTGTCGTGTGTTAATGCGTGTGTGCAGCACTATGGCGTCCACCCATAACGCTATAGTGTATGCCGTGTGTGTCGGGGTGTGTGTGTGCAGCACTGTACGTCTACCCGTAACGCTGGAGTGTATGCCGTGTTGTGTAGTTTAAAATAATAATTGTTGCAATGTCCCGAAGTGCATGTTGATCAAATCCAAATGCCAATGTAATAAAAGGGGTTGCAGCCCAAAAATAAATTGGTGTAGTGAAATGCGTTAGTTATAATAGTTAGTGCACTGGTCGAATCTAAAATGCCTATTTAAGACCCTTTGTTGTGCTTGAAACCCCCCGATCATTTTGTGAAAACGTGAATCTACCCTATGTTTTGAACCATCTTTTGCACTCTCGGAAGAAAACCATCTAGTCTTAGGTAAATGCATTTTGAAACTAGCTAATGTCCAACTGAGTCAAGTGTCACACACACACACTATTGAGCAAGTTTATGCTAGTGAGAGTACCACGTGTGGGTTGGAAATTGAGTGGCCGGTCTGAAAGTTGTTGCTCAACTTGTCCTTTGAAAGTTTGTGATTGTCTTGTTTAGTAAGGGATTCATAATTGATTGCATGTTATCTGATGTTGAAAAAGTTTCGTTTTTGTCTTGCATTGTCTTTGCTTGAGGACAAGCAAATGTTCAAGTTGGGGGTTGTGATGAATCCCCATCACATGATGTTTTTCAGTATTAAAAAGGGATTTTACTTTGAAGTTTTGAGGAATTAATGTGAAGTGTTAGGAGAATTTGGCAAATTGTGCTATTAGAGGCTTATGTATTATGCAGTGTTTATGCTTGGGGTTCTTGTGTGTTTTTGTGCCCAGGAATTACAAGGTCTTGAAGAACAAGTGGTTCAAGTAAGGAAAATAAGGAAGCCGGGCGCGGACATAGCTTGCAGGACGCTACTGGACTCAGCGCCACAAGTCAGGGAATTAAGGAAGCTGGCGCGGAAACTGGCGCGGACGCGCTGGACTCAGCGCCACAAGTCGTGGAAGCCGGAAGTCGGGCGCAGGAAGGCGCGGCGCGCATGTGCCGGGCGAGAAAAATAATTAAAAACGCGAATTCACTCGTTTTTTAGGGACGGTTCACTGTTTTGACGAATTGGAACCCTAGCACACCAGAGAGACCTCATTGCAGCAGAGGGCTATTGAAGAATCAAGCCTTGGGAACAAGTATTGAGACTTGGAATGTCCTCATCATCATCATCATCATCATCGTGTAATTCTCTCTTTTCATCTCCCTTGATCATGTGTAACTAAACCCTTATGTTAGGGATGAATTGATTTTGTTAGAGCACTATGTTTGCTGGTCTTTAATTATATTTACTTTGTTCTCTCTTGTATTTTGTGGATTCAAATTCAGTTTTAACATATTTACGATTGGAAAATTGTAGACTTATCTTTTATTCAATGATTTAATGGAAGTTCTTATTATTGAATGGTAGAATTTCAATTAAGCAATTCGCAGCTTAGGGATATTCTCCGAATTGTTGTATGTGGCGACCTCTAGTGTTTAAGGCTTGTAGTTAATTAGGATCACCTAAGAAATTAGGGGTTTTAATAATCGACAAAGGACTTGTTACCTATGGAATTAGGACTTAGTTAATATTGTAGGGTCGGTAGCAAAATAAGAGAGAGAGATATCCTTGACGTTAAACCAGTTACATAGTGCGGAAACAAAAGACGTTCATCCCTAGCATCCATTCTCATCGTATTTCGTTCAACGTTTCCTTCGTTTCCAATTTTATTAAAAGCTCAAAAACATTTTATTGCTTTATTTTAGAGCTTCATAGCTCAAACCATTTCAAACAAACCCTTATTTAAATTTGGTTCATATTAGTCGTTGTTAGCGTAATTAGTAATTTAGTTCGATCCTTGAGGACGATATTCCGGTACTTATCGGTTTTATTACTTGCACGATTTGGTACACTTGCCAATATCCTAACAAGCACATTATTCGGGCAATCCTCAAAACACCAGTTTAGGGACAACACGGTCCATACAGTCATCAAGCAGCGGAAATAAAACATGTATCGCAAAAAAAACAATACATCACCAATAACTGTTTGAAACAACAACAAATAAAACACTAGTCTACTAACGCCCCCCGGTGCTACGTATCAGAGCATGACCATAACCAGACTAGGAAGGTGAATACCTTCACTCGGGATCACCTGCAGGTTGCCAACATAAGAAGCAACACGAAAGCAGTAGGGTGAGTCTCTTTACATAAATAATAGCATTTAGAATGAGCTTTATATTAGAGAAGGCAACTAGCAACAATCACATTCCAACAAATAGCATACGACATTAAGTATAGCACATCAACTCACAACCATAAAAAGGCAACACCAATTATATGAATATGTGCATGTATGCAACCCTACACTAAGGGCATATTCATGTGGTACCATCAACCTCCTTAAATTTTGCCTTGAGGGCACAACCACCTTAATATATATCAACAACCGTCTTTTTGATATCAAGGTAGAAAGCCTACAACCACCTTTTGATGCATATGAGGTATGAGACACCATGAACAATGCATCAATCACATACAATCTCATTATATGTAAAATACCACCACCATTGAACAACTGTCTTAAGCAACAACCTTGAGCAACCACCTTAAATTCACCAAGACACCATCAACCATTAGCTCTAAGGCTAATACCAAGACATAGCTCTAAGGCTAACACCAATGTCAAGGACCAACTCACACATAAGGACCAACTTGTCACATAAGGACTAAACCGACACCCATTAAGGACTAAGCGGTCACCTAAGAACTAAGCGATCACATAGGGACCAAAGCAACACAATAGAAGGACCAATAGTGCACAAGGACCAAAACAGCACATTTAGGGACTAAACGGTGCAAAAGGACCAAAACAACATTTTTAGGGACCAAGCAGTGCAAAAGGACCAAAACAACAACTTTGAGGACCAAACCGTGCAAAAGGACCAAAACAGCAACTTTGAGGACCAAACAGTGCAAAAGGACCAAAACAGCGTCTAAGACAGAAAACTGGCGCACAAAACTTAGACACGCTGGAAACTGGCGCGCGACGCGCCACTCACGCGCGACTTGCGCGCCAACAGACAGGAAGCACAGGGGACTGGCGCGCGGCGCGCCACTCACGCGCGACATGCGCGGCAACAGACAGAGACCCTTGCGCGTAGGATGCGCGCAAGCGCCACTTACGCGCCAGACACACACACACGCACAACCACCAGACCCGGCGCCCACCCCAAGGGCGCCAGCAACCCAAACCACAACATTTCAACACCAAATTCAATTTTCCCTAGACAACCACACCTAGACATCGACACCAACCAACATTGATTTCCTAGACATCACACCTAGACACCCAAACACCAACACACCAAAAATTGATCAAGGACATGGCGCACCCCAACCACCAATCTCAATCATGCCACATTCAAACATATCATCAAACACCAAATGCATCATAATTCATGTTCATTTTCATTGAAACAATTTATCAAACACCTTGCATACATAGTTCACATTAGGTCAAATTCAACAAGCAATCACCATGAAATCACCAAATTGAAATCACCCATGACATTATAACATAAAAACAACACCACAATCAATCAATTGAACATCCTAGAACCTGACCCACATACAAAACACACTCTACACACTATTATGGATGAAAAGAGAGCCCCTTAACCTTGACAATGGAAGAAAATGGAGGAAGCCTCAAGCAAACCACCAAGAACCAAAATCAACAAGACTCCTTCTTCTTCTCCTTGCCCAAGAATCACGATTTGCTCTCCCTCTTCCTCTTCTCCCTATTCGGCCACGCACCACTGTTCTCTCCTCTCTCTATTTCTTTTCTTTCTTTTCTTTGAATTGTGAGGAATGAGTTGAACCCCTAACACTACTCCTACTCAAAGCACTTAAATTGGGCCATGGGCCACTAATCCCATTGGGCCTATTATTCACACCTCCATTTTTCTCAAATACCACCTGAACATAATTAAAACTCCAAATTAATTAATTAGCTTAAATTAAATATTGTAAGCCTTAATTAACTTAATTAAATAATTAATTAAATTAATTAGGGGCGTTACACACGTACCCGAGCCCATACATGTATGGGTTTGCCCCGTACCCACTGGACACCAAGTGCCCATGGGCATACCAATTACCTGCACTTTAACAACAAAAAATAATAAATAACATAAAAAGCATTATAATTCAATTTAAAGAGCCATTATTTTTTTTGTATCTAATAATTAAAATATCACACACAATAATATTTGTGAATAAAAATATCCAAAATGTTATTTAGTAGTTAGATTTAGTGTTTTATGAAAAAAAATCATTTTTTAAAATTGTATATAGGTAAAGTTGTAATATTATTAATATATATGCGGGTGTGGGCTGGGCACCGTAGTGCCCGTACACGAGTCCGCGCCCATATGTGCGGGTAATTACCTGCCCGTTTCCGGGAAATTTTTACGGGTACCCTATGGACATGGGCTCAATTGCCATCCCTATTTGTGGCAGGGTACCTGCAGGGCAAGGGTATGATGCTGTCAATGGGCCGGGCTGCCCAGGTCCATCGGGCCAAACGGTGTATACGAGCAGGGTCGGGCCAGCCCAATATGTATAAATCAAAATCAAAACTAGAACTTCAAACACAAATGCTTGAACTTGCATATCATGTTGATTTCATATGTATGAAAAAAAGATGGAAAGTTGGTATACTGTTGTGATTAAATTTTCATGATATTACCGATTAAGAAATTTGAGTTACCAAATCTTATTCACTTTGCCTCTAGTTTATTTGTTTCTTGAGTGTGATTCATTGGGATTATGATTAGATTAGGATGTTGGTTGCCTTTATACCGAATTGGTTTTTTTTACTAAATTAAGACAATTTCAATAGAGAAGAAGACAATGGCATCTTGAACAGTTATGTATCGGTATTTGGTGGTTTTTTTGAGTCGAATTGCTTCAAGAATTTATGAATGGAGTTGCAGAACGGTTTGAATAAATAATTGACTTGTCATATTTTGATTGGATAACAGTAAAAACAACATGTATAGCACTTGTCATATTTTAAAATTAAAATTGTTCATAAAAAAACAATTAAAATTAAAAAACAAAAACAAAAAACAAACGGGCCGGCCTGAAGCCCATGGGTCGGGCCGGGCCAGCCCAATAACATCATCGGGTCAATCGGGCCGGGCCAAAAAACTTACCGTTGATTTTGGGCTACTATTTTTAGAGCCCAGGCTCGCCGAAAAAATCGGGTCATTGGGCCGGCCCATTGAGCCGGGCCCAAATTGACAACCCTAGGTATGATCTCAATCCCCATCTCCACTTATACTGCAGAGGGATCCCCACTTGATAGTAGAAATTGTCATCCCTATTTCCACGGGTATGCTCACAAAATTTGCACATACAACTATTAAAAAATAGGCTAAACTACTCTTTTGGTCCTTTATCTTTGGCTTTGGTTTCACTTTGGTCCTTTGTCTTTTTTTTCTCGTTTTGGTCCCCCATCTTTCATTTCTGTGTCATTTTGGTCCTTTTTTGGTATTTTCCATCCATTGACTTAACAGACGCCACATATTTGCGATTAAGCTGGCGATGTGGCGTCTTAAGTGTCAGAGCTGACATGGAATTCATTAAGTGATGTGGCACATGAGGGACCAAATTGAAACTTAAAAGAAACATAGGGGACCAAATTGACACAAAAACAAAAAACACTAAAACTTCACCTTCTTCCTCCAAACATCATCTCCATCAACTCCGGCGAGCCACCACCGGCACCACCTCCGGCGAGCCACCACCACCAGAGATCAATCACTCATCAACACTTAATCTTTAACCTCTCTCCTCAAATCCAAAACCCCCAATTTCTCAAGCTTAATCCCTAGTCTCAATTTGTAATCCTTTAGAACTGAAAGATTCATTTTCAATCTGGGTTTTATTTCGTTTTCTAAACCCCTAAAAATCAATAAATTTTCCAGATCTGAACAAAAATCAAACCCAGGTAATTTCTCTAAACCAATCTCTATTCTTACTTTCTCTATTACTTGGAGCTTATCTGTGTCTCTCCAATTGTGTTCTTTCACTAATTTGTTTTTCTCTCTCCCTTATTGATTAACTTCTAAAGGATCACAGATTTAAGCCATGGAATTAACCTTTCAAAAACACAAGGCGATGCTGCTATTGTAGATCCACAGACCATGGTTTTATTTTAAGTTTTGCTTGTAGCTTAAATCTGAATTTTACTGTCCACAGATTTTAAGTTTTGCTTGTAGCTTAAATCTGAATTTTTCAATTACGTAACAAACAAACAGTTTATAAAGTTCTGGAAAATTTGTTTAAAAGTTTAGATCTGTATATGGGTTTTATTTTGTTTAAAAGTTCAGATCTGTATATGGGTTTTGGGGGTTTTGGATTTGAGGAGAGAGGTTAAAGATTAAGAGTTGATGAGTGATTGATCTGTGGTGGTGGTGGCTCGCCGGAGGTGGTGCCGGTGGTGGCTCGCCGGAGTTGATGGAGATGATGTTTGGAGGAAGAAGGTGAAGTTTTAGTGTTTTTTGTTTTTGTGTCAATTTGGTCCCCTATGTTTCTTTTAAGTTTCAATTTGGTCCCTCATGTGCCACATCACTTAATGAATTCCATGTCAGCTCTGACACTTAAGACGCCACGTCAGCAGTTAACTGCCAGCGTGGCGTCTGTTAAGTCAATGGATGGAAAATACCAAAAAAGGACCAAAATGACACAGAAATGAAAGATGGGGGACCAAAACGAGAAAAAAAATATAAAGGACCAAAGTGAAACCAAAGCCAAAGATAAAGGACCAAAAGAGTAGTTTAGCCTAAAAAATATAAAAGATGTGTATCCGTGAGACTCATTGAACTAGGATTGGGTGCAGTCATGCCGTCATCTAATCCTACCACTCTTGGATTGCCTTTAAATCCAATCTTAACCTTTGATTATTTCTATTTAAAAAAGTAAATGAAAATTATAGGAGGAGATATAAGGGCACTGGCAAATGAACCGGATCCAAATCCAAATTTATAGGGAACTTTCCCGTAACTTTATAGGGTTTTTTTTCGGCACCCGCCTCCTTCTCTCCTACACCCCCATAACCCAATAAAACCCTAAAACACCCCTATTTTTAAAATAATAAAAAAATTAAAAATTTCGGAATTACCTCTAAAAAAGGTAATTCCGGTTCAAAAAATTGGGTATTTCGGAATTACCTTGTAAATTCGAAATGGAATTTCGGATTTACCTTGTAAATCCGAAATACCCCCTATTGTGAACCGGAATTACCTTTTTTAGAGGTAATTCCGAAATTTTTAATTTTTTTTTTAAAATTTGTATATTAAATTAAGATTTAAACGCGTTTTATTTTTAAAATACGATACGAACGAATTACGATTTAAATAACAATACGTCAAAATATATAAAATGCCCAAGACCGCTTTCGTCAACTGAGTGTAGAGGTAAGTGAGAGCAGCTACACCCCAAGACCATCGCCACACTGCGCCAAGATTTCGGCCGATACATCCCACCTCTTTGGCGAAGAAATGGTGACTCTTGTCGGCGGAATGGTGGTGCCTAACAAGAAGAGCATGTAGCAGTGCGGCACCGCTCATAAGCACCCCGTGCCATGTTCTCCTTGTAAGAGTCCTCTACAAAGGCGATCCTCGAGATCTGACCCCTGCTTTCCCTAAGCTCCTCGATGACACTAGCTTTGATTCATGCCCAAAGAGTCGATGACCAAATCAAGAGCCTCAATAGAATCAAAATCGGGCTCGTGGTCCAATGGGGTGCCTCTAGCGGCAAGTGGAGCAAAGACGACCACATCGTCTGTGGTGACAATCATCTCCCAAAGGGCATGTGGAATGAGCAGTCTCAAGATGCCACCTCTCCACAAAAGCAGATATCAACTCATGGTCGATCGCCCTGGAGGTGTGATGTCCACTCAAAAGCTTAGCTTGACGCAACCGATGGGCTACCCGTGGGTGGTGGTCGGTAGGTCTAATTTTAGGAAACTTACGGCCGTGAGATACAACCTTTAGTTTAGAAGAGGTGAAAAAATTAAAATTAAACCATACGTTATTAAAAATAAGTAATTAATTGTTGTTAAGTAAAATTAAAATAAAAATTAAAATATTACCTCGCCTCTATCTATCCGGGGCCGCAATGCGTATCCCAAAGTGTAACAATAATGGTGGGTGATCCACAGTGGGCGGTGAACCTCCTCCTCCTGAACCTCCTCCTCCTGCTGATGCTGACCCTCATCCTCCTGCTCCTCCCAAGCCTCCCAACCGTGAGCAAGAATGTCATGATACAGCTCTGGGTGCTCCTGTTGGTGCCGCATATGGTACTCATAATCTGGGTGGTCATGGTAGAGCTGCTCATACCGGGGCTGAGGCTGAGGCTCAGGCTCAACCATCTCTATCACTCTGGCGCGGGCTCTCTGGTGCCTCTGACGCTCAGAAGCATGTCCAGTAGCTCTGAGCCTCTGTAGAGTGTCCGGAGAAGGAGTACTGCTACTGCTGGCCTCCACAGCTGTAACACCCCATTTCTACCCAGCTATTTATGATAAAAATCAAACTTATAAAAATTTATCTCCAAATGGAGTGCTACACTTAAATCGGCTCAAAACACAATTTCATATAACACAATACTTTATCTCATCAATATAATACGCAACACCATCCTAGGATGGAATTTCTCAAAACTTTATTGAATAGTTCCACGCACTAGGAAATAAACATCATACACTACGCAGCGGAAATAAAAATAGTTCAAAAGAGACAAACAATAGTCTCATCAATAACATATAAATATCTCATAATATAACAGTTTAATAGTGAACAAATCAGACAGCTAGAAACTAAACCCATCCCCTAGGTGCTACGTATCAGAGCAGACCGACTCGGGGAAAGTGAAGGAGATAAGCCTTCACTCATGGCTACCTGTGGTAAACAACAACAGAAAGGGGTGAGTCTCAAACCACATAATAGAGACTATAATAAGCAGTATATTTAATCATAGTATCACTCACATACAGTCATACAGCAGCATAATTCATGATAATCATCAACCAACAACACACATGCCTTTCATGAGAATGTATGCAGTGCAATGCAGTCATGCATGTGGTACCATTTGCCCCCATGGCATCATCATCAATAAACTGAGTCCCCATGACTCTGGCCCCCATGGCCTCATCATCACAATATAAACGTCGCGACCGCAGCCGAATGGATGCATGAGACTCCATGAACACATCACAAGTACAAGTACACATCACAATTTATACATTAATTCTCACCTCATTATCAATCTCAGTTTTAAGCCCCCATGGCTCATGCCCCCATGGCATCATCAATCACTTCATTCACTATCTCATCACACTCATGTCTCAAGGACTAATCACAACTAGAGGACTAAACCTCACTCAAGGACCTAAAACACCCTTTAGGACCAAGGCACCACCTAGGGACTAAAACAGCACACCTAGGACCAAACTGTCACCTAGGGACCAAAACAACACCTAGGGACCAACACCACACCCTTAGGACCAAACTGTCACCTAAGGACCAAAACAACACCTAGGGACCAAAACCACACCCTTAGGACCAAACTGTCACCTAGGGACCAAACTGTCACCTAGGGACCAAAACAACACCTAGGACACACTTTGGCACCACCAGGCGCCATTTTCCCCTGTTGGCGCGCCCCTTGTGCAACACAAAGACTAGCGCCAAAAACTCAAAGAACTTGGCGCCCCTCGTGGCAACACGACCATGCGGGCGCCATTTTCACAAAGATTGGCGCGCCTGGCGGGCGCGGTCTTAGACACAAACTAAGACACTGGCCGAGACACGCCTCGAACAGCGCATTCAGCGCCTGGCAAGACTTTTGGCGCCCGCCTAGACACAGCAGCGAAGCACACAGCGCCTGAGGCAGCCATTTGGCGCCTGTCTTTGCGCCACATGCACACACACACCCTTGCCACAATTCTTGCGCCACCCTAGGCGCCATGGGCAGCCAAAATGGCGCCCATCACTTCGACACCCACGCACCCACCCACCTAGGCGCCACAACAGGCGCCACAGGGCCCATTTGGCGCCCTGCACTTGGCACAAACACAACCAGGCGCATTGGGCAGCCACTTTTGGCGCCCTGCACCTGTAACGCCCCAAAATAATTTAATTATTTATTTAAATAAGTTATTTAAGGCTTGCAACATTTATTTAATTCAAATAACTAATTTAGAGTTTTATTTTATTTAAGAGGTGTTATAGTGATTAGTTATATTAAAAATAGAGTATTTAATATAACTAGGAGGTGTTGGGTAGTAAATAAGGGAGTGGGGAATTAATTAAAATAGGAGTGGTTGAAGTAGCTGGGGGTGTAAATAAGGGCCCAAGCCCACTAAATAGGCCCGAATGCAAGGAATTAAACTTAGGGGTAGGTTTTCTCTTCTCATTTGCAACAAAGAGAAGAAAATGGAGAGAGGACAGCCAAGAGAGAGAGGAGGCGCTGCTGAAAGCTTGAGGGAGGAGAGAAATTCATTGTTGTTGCTTTGGGTAAGTGATTTTGACACCAATCTTTCCCATTTTTCTTCCTCTACCATTTAGTGTAGGTTTCATACACTAATCTTGTCCCATTTTCCTTTTACCATGGATGGGGTCTTGGAGCTCAAAATGTTGGGGAAGCTATTTTGGTGGTTTTTGTGTTGTTGAATGAGAGAGTATTTGGGTTCTTCAATCTTGAGGTATGGGGGCTCTCTTTCATAGTTAATAATTTATAAACCTTGAAATCATAGAGGTTAGGTGTTAGGAGTATTTGTTTGATTGTTTGAGTTGTGTGTTAATTCTATGTTTATTGTTGTATTGATATTTAATTTGGTGATACCATGATGCTTGATGTTGGAAATAAATGTGTTATTAAATGTGCATGCCATGTGTTTGATAAAATGCTTCAATGTGATGAAATATGAGAATATGTTGATTTAATGATGTTGATTAAATGCCTAAGTGTTGTGGAAATTAAATTGATGCTCATGTATTTGTTGGATTAAATGGTGTTTAAGTGTTGTTGAATTTATTGGGGGTTGATGATGAGTCTTACTTGTTTATGGTTTTTGTGTGTTTTCTGGACACTGTTTCGGTTTTCTCAAACGGGTACTGTTTGGCTGATCCAAAAATTTTGTGGCTAATTGTTTTTGAAAATAGACTTAGGGCCGGTCGTTTTGGCACTAGTTTCGTTAAATTCGGAGTTGTGTAGCTCCAGTTATGAGTCTCTAAAGTTAGGTCAAATTTTTGGAGTCAAACTGGGGGTAGGTTCAGTTTTTGCAGGTTTTGTGTGCCCAATTGAACTCCGTTTTGAGTGATTCTTATTTCATTGAAAAATAGACTTAATTCTCTACGAAATAGGCACTGATTTCACTGAATTTCATTAAGAAATGAGAAAGAAAATTTGGTTGCAAGTTGGGTAAAGCATTCTGTCCGATTTTGGTACCTCAGTGTAGTGTTTTGAAAAACTGTACCAACTGGACACTTATTTTGAAAAACTAAAATCATAGGTAGAACTAAACTCAGAGGGCTTTCCAATGAGTGGTCTTTTGTAAATTTTCGATGTCGTTTGCTATTTTAAATAATTCGCCAAAGTAGAGTCTCTCTTTGTAGGAATCCAAAGACTTCGTGCGGGTGTTGTCAATGTTACCCAAAGTGTCAAAATAGTCCCTAGGTGTCACAATAGTCCCTAAGTACTAAATTAATCTTTGGTGTGTCAAAATAGTCCTTTAATGCTAAAATGGTCCTTATGGTATCGGTTTGGTCCTCGTATGACAAGTTGGTCCTTATGTAATGTTTTAGTCCAAACAATGGGACGTGGTGTAATTGTTGAGTTAAATGCTAGTTTTCAATGCTGTAAGTTGAGATATAAAATGTTGAGGGGGCTTAGGCCTAAATGTTGTTGTGCCTTCGAGGCTTATGTTGTTGATGAATGAGTTGATTAATGATAATGGTGAGTTGATTAGTTGTTGTTGAAGTTGCTGGTTGGTGTGTTATGTTGCATTACCATGGCAACGCATAAGGCATGTGCATTATTGTTGAGACTTCGGTCTGTAAATGTTGTTGAGACTTCGGTCTGTAAATGTTGTTGAGACCTCGGTCTGTAAATGTTGTTGAGACTTCGGTCTGTAAATGTTGTTGAGACCTCGGTCTGTAAATGTTGTTGAGACTCCGGTCTGTAAATGTTGGTGATGGATCCACATGCATACTCTGGTGATTGATTGGGTGTTCATGAACTAATGGTGTGTTTGGTGTGACTGTATTTGGTGTGTACGAAGATTCACGAATCATTGTATATTTGGCGTAATCGTATTTATATATGTGAGTGCTCGCATTGATGATGTATTTGAATTAACCGTATCTTTGGTGTGCCTATTCTACTGTGTTTCCTGTTTTATTTATTTTTATCTATGTATTGAGACTCACCCTACTGCGTCGTGTTGCCTCGTATGTCGGCAACCTGCAGGTGATAACAAATGAAGTAGCCTAGTGATGGTCATGCTCTGTCACTGGCACACACACACACACAGCCACTGCAACAGTGCACAGAGCGCCATTTTCTCAGCAATTTGCGCCCAGGCAGTGACAACCTGCACAAACACGCAACACAGCACATGAACAGTGCACAGGGCGCCATTTTCCCAGCAACTTGGCGCCCTGGCAGTAACACATCTGCACACACCCACTGCTACAGTGACACAGGCGCCATTTCACTAGGAAATTGGCGCCCTAGGGTACCTAAAGTGCCCTAACTCAAATTGATCAAATTTTCCTCAACTCCAATCCTCAAATACAATTCAAAAACACTCTATAATCATTCTAATGCATTCAATTTAATGTTTCAAACATCAAATCACACATCAAAACGAAATCAAGAGCATGAAACCCTAACATTAAGCCCTAAATCGATTTCTTCATGCAATTTATCAATTTCAACCAATCCAAACAATCATACCATAATCAAATAACATCAAACAAAGATCCTATGATCTACATACAACCTATTATATCCTCTATTATAGAGTGAGACTCCCCTTACCTTAATTTAACCGTAGAAACGTCCTTCTCACATAGTCACGTACAAAACCTCAGCAACAAGAGCTCCTCTCCTTCCCTCTCCCTCTTAGCGCCGTTTCTCTTCTCTCTTTCTCTCCTTTCTTTCGTTTCTTTCTTTCTTTTGGCAAATGGTGTGAATTGCACCAACCCTAGGAGCCTAAGTCATTGGGCTTGGGCTCTTGGGCCAATACTCGCAGTCCCGGAATTTCCAATACCACTCCCTTCAATTAAAATAAAATACTACATTATAATTTAATATAATTAAAATTAGTGCAACACTTTAAATAATTTAATCAATTACTTAATTAAATTATTTAGGGTGTTACACCAAAGACATCTTTGTCGTCATTTGTGGTGTCTTTGCTCAGGAAGACTCTGCTCGCTACTTATTTATGCAGTGGTCGTCTACTACTCACTTTGTTAAACAAAATAATGTAAATAAAAAATATTAATAATTGAAAAAAAAATTGTAATTTTCGGAATTACAGGTAATTCCGAAAATCTCTCTCCGGATTTACTTACTTTTTTCAGAATTGTGAAATCTGATTTTTGTAAGTTTTCAAGTGCATTTTCGTCCGTTTGGGTAATTATGGGGGTGTGATAGACAAGGAGGGGGGTGCGAAAAAAAAAGCCAACTTTATATCTACCTCTCTCCTTTAATACAATCACTCTCCTCTTATTTCCCTTTATTTTTACTTTTCTCTCTCATCAAAAAAGGAGTAAAGTTAGGAAAAAGTAAAGGTTGGAAAGTTTTTTGGCTAAATTACTGTTTTGGTCCTTTATCTTTGACCTTGATTTCATTTTGGTCATTTATCTTTTTTTTTCTCGTTATGGTCCCTCATGTTTCATTTTTGTGTCAATTTGGTCCTTTTTTGTAATTTTTCATCCATCACCTTAACATACGCCACACTGGCGATTAAGCTGCGACGTGGCGTCTTAAGTGTCAGAGATGACGTGTCATTCATTAAATGAGGTGGCAAAAAAATTATTATTTAATTGTAAATCATTTTACACATAATCAATTAAGTTTTTTAAATTATAAAAACATAAAACAGAATTAAACAAAAAACTAATAACATTAAACTAAACAATTAGCTCTTCATCCTCATCACGTTTACATTACAAACCCAGAAATGCAAACCCAAAAATGCAAATCCAACATCAGAATCTTCAATCAGAAAACCTATTTCAATTTCCAACAACAAACTCATTTCATCTTTCCATCGTTCCTCATCTTCATTGGCTTCCATCATCATCAAATCAACCTTCCCAATATGGTTTACAGAGGAAACAATTCATTGGGCATATCTTCAATCAAAAATGAAACCAAAAAGGATGTTTCATCTTCATCTTACTTATAGTTACAGACCACCGGATCTTCAACAAAAAGCAAAACGAAAACCAAAACGAAATCCAGATTTGGGAAAAACAAAATGAAAAATAAAACAAAACAAAATCAAAAACGAAATGAAAATCAAAGCGAAAACTCAGATCTGGGAAAAACGAAATCAAAAACAAAACGTGTAGTAAAACGAATTGAAAACCAAAACGAAACCCAGATCCGGGCAAACAAAATGAATAACGAAACGAAAGCCAAAACGAAACCTATGATCTGTTGGTAATTTGCAATGTTGATTTTTTTTGTTCAAACAACTAAACATGATTGTTGCTGCAAACGTGAAGCTGGTCAATATGCAGAGAAGAGTAAACATGGCTTGATTGTTTTAGGAATGAGTTGATTTTGGAATGGATTGATTTTAGGAATGAATTGATTTATTGTTTTTGTTAATTTGTTAATTAAATTTTTGTTAATTTGTTTCTGATTTCAATAAAAGAAAATGCCACGTCATTAAATTATAATCCAACTCAGTTTGACACTAAAGACGCCATGTCGATTAGCTACAGGCGTGGCGTCTGTTAAATGATGGATGGAAAATTACAAAAAAAAACCAAATTGACACAAAAATGAAACATGAGGGACCATAACGAGAAAAAACAATATAAATGACCAAAATGAAATCAATGCCAAAGATAAAGGACCAAAACAGTAATTTAGCCAAGTTTTTTCTTTTGCTTAGAGAGAGGGCTTAGAGTAAGAGGATCCATTTCCTAGTTGTAACAATAAGTGTTTTTTGTTGGTTACTGAAGTTAATAGAGGTGCTACTGCTACTATAGATTTGTTATTTCATAGATATTTGGAAAATTAGATGATCCATTTTCCACAATTGTAACAATAGGTCAACTTGCCAGTTGCCATCGTAGATGTACGCAGAGCTATCACTTTCCCACAATATTCTATGCAGGTAAACATAGTTAGTCAACCCGAATTAAACTAGAGTAAAGTAAACTCATATTCATATTCATTCAGAATCACACGCACTCACAACCACAAACAGAATACAATCAAACGATCATCAAATTAGAATCATATTCATTCTGAACAGGAATTATGGTGGTTTATGAGGTAAATCCGGTAGAAACGAAACAATGTTTCCGGATTTAGAGGTAAATTCGAAAATCCTATTAGGTGGTGGGGTCTGATGCGTTTTTTTAGAAAATGAGAGAGGCATTTCTGAGTTTTTGGCATTTATGGGGTGGGAGAGATGGTGGGGTTGGGGTGGGGAATCCAAGCTTACTTAACGAAGAAGGAGGTTAAGAAGGCAGTAATAAAAAGTCAACTTGAAGGTCTTCCCACCGGTAGAGCTATCACTGTCACCCAACTACGGCATTTATTTATTTAAACACTAAAAATGCAATGCGTAGATATTTCTCATTCAGAATCTCTCTCACACACACACACAACCAGAAACAGAAACGGTTAAATCAAATTAACAAAGAAAATGTCATCGGGAGGAGCAGCATTCAGGCTACGGTGGGATGTATTTCTAAGCTTCAGAGGAGAAGACACACGCAAAAATTTCACGAAATTATTGTACGAATCTCTACACAGTAACGGTATTCGTGCATTCATGGACGACGAAGGGTTGCAACGTGGCGACGAGATACAGCAAAGCTTGTTAGATGCCATTGACGATTCTGCTGCTTCTATTGTCATTATTTCTGAAAATTACGCTGATTCTCACTGGTGTCTCGATGAACTTGCCAAGATTTGTGCCTCTGGAAGGCTGCTCATTCCCGTTTTCTACCGCGTTGATCCTTCTCATGTGAGGAAACAAATTGGTCCGTTTGAAGAAGGTTTTAGTTACCTTGAACGGAGATTTATGGAACAGAAGGTTAAGATATGGAGGGATGCTATGCTTAAACTTGGTGGAATTGCTGGTTTCGTCTTCAATGGAAGGTATATTGATTTTGTCACGTAGGAAACTTTTGATATAAAACCTAGATTGACTACACTTAATTAAAAAATTTCCTTGAAATTACTTTAATATTATTTCAATTTTAAACTGCCTTAATCAGGTGTCCAGTATATTTTCTGTTATTCTATTTTTGTTGATCTGTTTGTGGTCTAATTTAACTTGTGTTGTTTTTGTTACTCATCAGTGATAGGGAGCACGAGAATCTGATTTGGTGTTTGGTGAAGTTGGTTTTGAAGGAGCTGAGAAATACACCAATGAATGTGGGTGAGTTTGCTGTGGGGATTGATGAACGTGTTGGGAAGGTGATGCAGCTGTTACAACTTCAATCCTATGGTGTCAAGGTTTTGGGTTTGTATGGGATGGGTGGGATTGGGAAGACAACTCTAGCCAAGGCACTTTTCAATAGCCTCGTTGGCCATTTTGATCGTCGATGCTTTGTTTCAGATGTGAGACATGTTTCATCCAAAGATGATGGTTTGGTTTCTCTTCAACTTCAATCGCTGATGTCAATGCTGGTATTTCCGCTATCAAACGAATAGTTGGCAAAAATCGAGTTCTGCTAGTGTTGGATGATGTTGATGATATGAACCAACTTGATGCTTTGATTGGTAAGAGGGAATGGTTTTATGAGGAAGCATTATAATAATCACCACAAGGGATACACATGTTTTGCAAAATAGACATGTGAATGTGTCTAATGAAGTGAAGGAATTGTATGTTAAAGAAGCTCTAGAGTTGTTCTGTCATCATGCACTGAGGAAAAAAGAACCACCAAAAAGTTTTCTAAATCTGTCAAATGAAATTGTGACTCTTACAGGAGAATGCCTTTGGCTATTGAAGTGTTTGGTTGCTTTTGTTTAGTAAGAGGAGGGTGGAGGAATGGGAGGATGCTGTGGAGAAATTGAGAAGAACTCGACCTGAAAATCTTCAAGATGTGTTAAAGATAAGTTATGATGGATTGGATGAAGAAAACAAGTGTATATTCCTTGATATAGCCTGTTTCTTTGTTCAAATGGAAATGAAACGTGATGATTTGATTGATATATTGAGAGGTTGTGGTTTTAGGGGAGAGATAGCTATCACTATCCTTGTAGAAAAATGCTTAATGAAAATAACTCCTGATGACAATACCCTGTGGATGCATGATCAGATTAGAGATATGGGAAGACAGATTGTTCTTGATGAAAATCATGCTGATCCTGGTATGCGCAGTAGGCTGTGGAATCGTCCTGAAATCATGGCTGTTTTGAAGAGTAACAAGGTAATTAAGGATGTAAATACAGAGCTTGATTTATATATAATGAAAATGGCGGTTTATTATGTAGTTAATGAAATAGGAAGTTATGGACACAAAAAGGCAAAATAAATAAATAATACACTAAAAATCAGTCACCACATGTGATTCCAATGTTATACACTAAATCCTGCTTGTTATGTAACTCCCTCCGGTCCTTATTATAAGAAAATTTTGCAGTTTTATGTTTATTGAATAAACGAGATACATCAGTTATTCAATGAACATAAAATTGCAAAATTTTCTTATAATAGAGACCGGAGGGAGTACCACCTTTATTGGGTTAGTGTTATCATATGCGAATTAACGTTTCCTCATTTGATTAATACATGAAATTGCATGTTGTTTATAGATTAGTACAACTAAATATGAATTACATTAATTTTAATAAGAAAAGACCAACAGTATCTGCTATAAGTTAATTTGTTTGATTTTTTTTTTTAAATAAATGTAGGGAACAAGATGTATCCAAGGAGTTGTACTAGACTTTAAGGAAGAATCCTCATTCCAAGCAGTGAAAATCAACGACGTTATACTTAATTCGAAATCCTTTGAACCAATGGTTAACCTTAGATTGCTTCAGATCAATAATCTGAGATTGGAAGGTCAGTATCTTCCAGCTGAACTGAAGTGGCTACAATGGCGTGGATGTCCTTCAGAATGCATGCCTTTGGACCCTTGGCCTCGAGAGCTGGCTGTCCTTGATCTCTCTAATGCCAAGAAATTAAGAAGCTTGTGGGGACGGGAAAGTCACAAGGTATGTATTAGCTTGCCAGACTAAATTGATGGACTAAGATAAATAAAGTTTAGACACTATTTAACATGTTTTCATAATTTATGGGCTAAATTGAGAGTTTACTCTATTATTTAATTTCTTTATTTAATCAAGTTTCCAGTGAAGTATAAAACCAGAAATACAATCAGTAGTCTAGCGAGAGAGAGAGAGAGAGAGAGAGAGAGTCCAGTGCAAGTATAAAATTATATTTATAGATAGACCTGTTCATGGTTCAGTTCTCAATGTGAACTGCACTGAACTAAACCAAACTGTTAAAACAGTTCTACCGAACCGAACTGAACTGCCTTAGCAGTTCGACCGAACCGAACTGAACTGTCTTAATAGTTCAGTTCGGCAGTTCGAGTTCGAACTGAACTATGTCAAATTTGAACTTTTTTTTCCGAACTACTGAGCCCGAATTATTAAGTCTGAACTGCCCGAACTGTTATCCAAAATGCCCAAACTTTTGGACCCGAACCAAACTGTCAATCTAATTTTTTCTAACATATTTTGCTCTACAATGGCACAAGCATCTCGAAATGGAATTGTTAATGAATTAGATTCAGATCTAGTGCATCGAAGGTGAAACAAATGCTGAAACTCGAAATCGTGAGTTTGAAGAGAAAGCTGGTGTCCATAGCATCCTGGTTCTCATACCAGCAAAGGTGAAACCAGCGAAGGCATCAATGATAATTTCTGAACCTTTATTTTGAGAATAGCAAAGTTGGTTGAATGTTCCGAATCATAATTCAAAAAAATTGCAATTTTCCTCAATAATAGATCCAAGAAAACCAAGCTGTCTTATTAATTTTGTCAAAAAAAAGTTTGTCTTATTAATGAGATATGAACTATTATTTTAATGTTATTCACAATCACAGATGCAAATTCAAGAAAAGAAGATGGTGAGTTGTTGTGAACACAGTCTGTAGCGTGAACTTTGAAGCGTGTAAAGTGTGAACTGTCAGTGTGTGTAACACTGTGACTCAAGTTTAAGTGTTTAACAGTTCAGCAGTTCACTAACTGAACTGACTTTAACAGTTCAGTTACTGAACTGTTTTATAAGAGTCAGTTCGGTTCAAGAACTATGACGAAAAGTTCAGTTTTTTATGGTTCAGTTCAGTTCGGTTCTGCAGTTTGGTTTAGTTTTTTAGTTCTTTTGAACAGCCCTATTTATAGATTAGTAGTCTTTAGTGACTAGGAAATTAGTAGTCTTTTGTTTACTATAAACACATAATCTCATATCAAGCAATATTTCAAAATATTTAGTTTCTATTCAACAAATATGACATTATATAATACAACATCATGTTGTTTAGCAGGTACCAGAGAACCTAATGGTCATGAACCTCTCCAACTGCCACGAACTTGCTGCAATCCCTGACTTATCTGGGTGTCTCCATCTAGAGAAGATTAATCTTGAGAACTGCAGTAATTTAACTACAATTCATGAATCAATTGGCAGTTTAACTACATTGCGTAGTTTGAATTTGACGCGCTGTTCAAAGCTCATCCACTTTCCTAGTGATGTATCTGGGTTGAAACATCTGGAGAGCCTCATTTTGTCTGAATGCGTAAAGCTGAAGGCATTACCAGCAAACATAGGAATCCTTAAATCTCTGAAAACACTTGTTGCTGATCACACGGCTTTAGTAGAGCTACCACGGTCCATTTTTCGCCTCTCCAAACTCGAACGGCTTGTTTTAGATGGTTGCTCACATTTGAGAAGGTTACCAAAGTGCATTGGAAATCTATCTTCTTTGCAAGTATTATCCCTTGATAAGTCTGGATTAAAAAAATTACCCAAAACTATTGGATCCTTGAAAAACCTTGAGAAATTGAGTTTGATTGGGTGTGAATCTCTCACTGTAATTCCTGAATCTATAGGCAATCTAATATCCTTGACAGAACTTTTGGTTAATAACAGTGGAATCAAAAAACTCCCTTCAACCATCGGCTCTTTATCCTATCTGAAAGAGTTATCTGCTGGAAACTGCAAACTTCTAACTAAATTGCCAGACTCAATTAAAACTCTAGCCTCACTTACTGAACTTCAGTTAGATGGAACAGCTATCACAAATTTGCCAAATCTGATTGGAGAGATGAAACAACTGAGGAAACTTGAGATTAGGGATTGCGGGCATCTTGAATCATTACCGGAATCCATTGGCCTCATAGCATCGCTTACATCACTAAACATATTCAATGGAAATATAAGGGAATTACCAGAATCCATTGGCTTACTTGAAGATCTTGTCATCTTAAGATTGAACAAATGTAGAATGCTCAGAAAGCTTCCAGAATCTATTGGAAATTTGAAATCTCTATGTCATTTAATGATGGAGGAAACAGCTGTGTATGACTTGCCTGAAAGTTTTGGGATGCTCTCAAACTTGAGAACACTCAGAATGACTAAGAAGCCTGATTTAGTCACCATGCCTCCTGAGGACCATGGCTCTTTTGTACTACCATCTTCCTTCTGCAATCTGACCTTGCTATATGAATTTGATGCGCGTGGCTGGAGAATATCAGGGAAAATTCCAGATGATTTTGAGAAGTTATCATTATTAGAGACTTTAAATTTGGGCCAAAACAATTTTCACAGCCTTCCTTCTAGTCTAAAAGGCCTCTCCAATCTTAAGCAGCTCTTATTGCCAAACTGCAAGGAGCTGGTTTCTCTTCCCCCACTTCCTTCAAGCTTGATTGAGCTGAATGTTGAGAACTGTTATGCATTAGAAACCATCCATGACATGTCAAATTTAGAGTGTTTGGAGGAATTGAAACTCACAAATTGTAAGAAAGTGGTGGATATTCCTGGTCTTGAATGCTTGAAGTCCTTGAGAAGATTGTATCTGAGTGGTTGCATTTCATGCTCCTCCCAAGCATCCAAAAGACTTTCAAAGGTTGTTCTCTCATTCTCTCTTCCCCTCAATCATTGCTCAATAAATAAATACTCCCTCCACAAAATATAAGCAAAATAAACTAGTTACACGTTTACTAAGATAAGTGTTGATTTAAAATAAATGCTCTTTGTCAAAAAAAAAAAAGATAAGTATTGATTCATATTTATTATTGTTATCTCACTTAAAAGTTCAACTTTATTACCTAAAAGATTACCCCCTTATCTCATTTAATTGCATAGAAAAAGTCTCATACTTTTCATATTCAACATTAAATGTTCAGCTCTAGATGAAGGGTATTTTTGGGAGAATCTGTCATTAAACAGAACTAAAACAATCATTTTTGCTTATATTTTGTTACAACTTAGATCAGCCAAATGTTGTGTGTATTTTGTTAACAAGAGAGTAAAATTTAAGAAAAGATAGAACAAATTGCATGTTTCTGCTTATTACTTGTAACCAAAGGAGTACTTGTATGACAGGTTGCATTGAGGAATTTTCAGAATTTGAGTATGCCAGGAAACAGATTACCTGAATGGTTTTCTGGACAATCTGTTAGCTTTTCCAAGCACAAAAATCTTGACCTAACAAGTGTGATTGTAGGCGTTATTTTTTCCATTAACCATAAACTTAAGAGAACTCAAGTAATTGATCAGGTGGTTGATATTCAAGCAAATGTTCTTAAACTTGGCAAGCCTATTTTCAATTCAACATTGTACATAGGTGGTGGAGTACCAAAGACATATAAAGAACATATACACATAATAAGGTTGAAAGATTACCATCCATTGGTAGCATTTTTACGTGATGCTGATACAGTTTCTGTGACAAAGAGAAATCCTCCTGTTGATGAAGGGCTGGAGTTGAAAAATTGTGGGGTTCATTTAATTTTTGAAGGGGATGATGATTATGAGGGAAATGAAGAATCTTTGGACAAAGGGCTACAATCTGTCTCAGAAAAATTGGCCAGGTTTTTCAACACTTGTGAAGGTCTTGATGCCAACTGTGCCAGAGAGAATGGAGACTATTGTGAACAGAAATTGAAACAGAAAAAAGAAGAGCCTAGATCATATCATGTTACACTTCATTCCATTATTTTATTCATGATTAGTCTATTTTTGTTGTTTTGAGTTGGTTTAGTTTGAGCCCCGTTTGTTCTAAAGATATTGATTTTATACTCCCCCTTGGCTCTTATGAAATTTATACCATATAGATTTACATATTTAGTTGATAAATTTGTAGCTTAAAAAAAATTGATTTACGGATTTATCAATTAAGTAATTAAGTAGATAAATCTGCAGTAGAAAAAATCAATTACAAATTTGTTTATTTAGTTGATAAAATCCGTAATGATTCTTTCAAATGCGAATTTATCTATTAAAAAGGTAAATCCGTAGTGAAAAAATCAATTATGGTTTTATCTATTAAATAGATGAATGTGAAATTATGTTAAATGTTTTAAAAAATCTTAATTACTTTATTTAATTGATTATTTTTATTTTTTATCCCACCGACGATTTTGACCAACTATCCACTTTATTTTATTTTGATGGTTGTGGCAGAAAAAATGAGTAGATAAATTTGTTTTGATTATTGTCATTAGCAAAGGAGCCTACAAGCTTGAGAAACTAGATGAAATTACAGTGTTATCAAAACCAGACCGCGTCCAGTTGAACCGATCCGACCTGGAACTAGTGCCCTTCCCAGTTCGGGTTGCTTGCATAAATGGCTCAATTGCTTTTAATTTATTTTTCACGTTTTTTGTTACAAAATGGCTTCCTACGGAAAGCGAACGCTGCAACAGAAGGTTGTGCAGCACCACTTAACCACTGCGAAAACTTCATATGTTGTTAATAAGCTTACAAACATGATATATATTATATATTATATATCTTACGTAAAGTATATGTAATTAGGTACTAATTATGAATTTGGATATGTTGAGACTATTATTATTTAATGGTTGTTTATTTAATTAGGTACTTATAATATGGTTATGGACTTATGGATTTAAATTTGTATAATACATTTGAAGAATTTTGTTAATTTTGTGTTGAGAATTTGTTTTGTAGATTCTAAGATATATTACAATTTTTTGATGGCTTTGTTATGTACAAATTTATACATATCAGATCTATTATTAGTGTGTCGGCTCATGCGATCCCGACCAAAGACCACTGGTCCGACCAAAGACCCAGTGACCTAGTGTCTTGACTAGCTCGATGGGCAGGCTCGGTTCGATAACATTGGATGAAGCGGTCCCCTGTGTCGTGGAATGCAAACCAACCTACATTTTTACTCTGGTGAGCGGTGAACCGAACGAACTCCCCAATAAATGTAAAACCAAGTTATGAAACTATGTACCTTTGTATGTGGCAACATAGGCCCCCAATTATACTTCAAACTTTATTGAAATCAATAAAATGATCGGCAAAGACCAAAGACCCGTTGGTCCGACCAAAAACCCAGTGACCCAGTGCCTTGACTAGCTCGATGGCCGGCTCGGTTGTGATAACATTGGATGAAAAGTCCCCATGTCGTGGAATGCAGCCAACCTACATTTTTACTACAGCTGAGCGGTGAACCGAACGAGCTCCCCAATAAATGTAAAACCAAGTTATGAAACAATGTACCTTTGTATGTGGCAACATAGGCCCCCAATTGTACTTCAAACTTTATTGAAATCAATAAAACGATCGGCAAAGTCTATTTTGACTTTGCCTTGATCAAACCTAGAATGAGCTAACAATGCCAGACGTAAGTCCCGACAGGTATGAACCGAACATGGACATCCACTTCTTAATAGGTTGTTCCTGTTTGTTTGAGACAGGAACCAATGAATCCCTAACCGTGTGAACATTGTTACCCATCACATATGTGTACTGAAACCAGTTTGACTCCATCTCACAAATCAAATCATTCCGAACAACTTGCCAACTATGCTCCGACCAGTCTAGTGCAGCAGAAATGCATCTAAACCCACGGTTACCATCCCCCTCCACATCGAGAATGTCATCAACATACTTATGTAAAAATGGAAAGTGACTTACTGGTGGATCTTATGTTGTGCCCGCTACTTTCTTGACCTCTGTGATGGTAGCTCACGATGGTACTGTGATGCTATTTGTGAGGACCCGTCGGAGAGGTATCTTTTCCGCTTTCTGTGTGGGTTTTTCCAAAGATGCATCCACGTGCTCCCACCACGAAGGATCTCTCTTCACATCATACTCTTTCTTCTTCTTCTTCCCCTTCTTTGGTGCACCCTAGTTTTGACTTTGTGCTTTGGTGGAACCATGGATGTAGTGCCTCTGAATACATAATCATCAAGGCCTCTCTTCCAAACACATCTCTCCTCAAGGTGCATGTCATTCCATTGCCTCCAAATCTCCTCTATTGTATAGCTTAAGTCACCTCCTTCTGACGCTTCATTCATCCGCTCCTCATCCATTGCCTCCAAACTCAGTCTCATCCAATGAGAGTCAATCATATCCAATGGTATTGGAAGCTCATTTAGGTGCAACCTTCCAAGTTCACAAGAACAAGGTAATCCATGAATAACTTTAATCACACAACCAGCACACTTCTTATTATTCGTGCCTACACCATCCATCATGTTTTCAAACTCACCAGCAATATGATTCAATGCATTAAGAGACACTAATCCGTGTAGATTCTTGTAGAATGGAATGTTGTGTTGGGCATCTATACGGTTGATGCTATTTTGAAAAGAATCCACAATTTTATTAATTTGTGCATTGATCACCCCATGCATTGACTCCCAGCTTCTGCATAAATCACCACCACTAGATAAGGAAAAAATTAAAAACGACAAACATATAGATAAGCTTTAAACACATAAGAAAATATTAACGTACCTATTAGTCGTGGTATTTCCATAGTGCCTCACTATATCCGTCCACGGGCCACAAAATGAGGATACAACCATTGCTTGTTCACATATACCATAAGTTGGGGTATATCAGTAGATCATTGTTCCAAATCATGCAAAGCCTCAGTGAACTCATCATCAAATGTAGAGTCAACTACATTACGCCAAAGTCTCATCAGTGACTCCACTCTATCTCCCCTCGCCAGCTTCTTAATGTGAGCATTCACCTTTTTGGTTAATGTGATAATCGACAAAACAAATTTATTGCCTCCGGAAACACAACCTTGATAGCATTCATCAATGCCTCCTCACAATCAGTGATGATAACCTGAGAAACACAATCCAGAGCTTCAATTAGAAATGCAAAAAATAAAAAACAGTAATGTAATGCCAAAAACTACTTTTAAGTCTGTGAAGCTAACCTGAGGAAGTGCAATATCACACACCATCAAATCTCTTAAGCACTGCAGCACCCATGTGTAGTCATCATATCGCTCATGAGACATATATGCAAATGCAACAGAAAATGTCAACTCCGTGGAAGTGACACCAACAATCTCCAGTAGAGGCAATGCATACTTGTTGGTCTTAAAGGTACAGTCCATAATCAAGACAGTCGGAAACATCCTCAATAACTTGATACTATCAGGATGTGACCACATGATCTCCTCAACAATATCAGTACCTTTAAGTCGTCTCGTCCAACACAAGTAATGATTTGCCTGAATCAATGTCATAAGCTGTTGCATCTCAGTCATACTACCTCTCTTTGCCTTCCAGATACTGTTGCGGGTTCTATACAACTGACTAATGTTGCTCAAGTTGTTGGTAAATCGGTTCTTTAATGCCTCAAGACTTTTGGAGGCTTTCACTCCCAAAGACAGATGCTCCTCAACAACTGACCGCTCCAAAAATAGGTACGAGGCCCATGAGACTATTAGCCGTCAAAAAAAAAATTCCCGAAAATACCGCTGTTGAAGGCTAAATTCGGTCAGTTGTTGAGGAGCAATTTTTGACCACAAAAATAAAAAAAAAATCCCGGAAATACCGTTTTTAAAAGTAAATTCGGTTCACAATTTTTGAACTGAATTTACCTTTAAAAAGGTTTTTCCAGGAAGAAATCGAAAAAAAAATAATTCGGAATTACCTTTAAAGGAGGTAAATTCGATTGCACAATTCTCGAACAGGAATTATGGGGGGTTTTGAGGTAAATCCGGTAGAAACGAAACAATATTTCCGGATTTACCTTTTTTAAAGGTAAATTCGGAAATCCTATTAGGTGGTGAGGTCTGATGCATTTTTTTAGAAAATGAGAGAGGCATTTCTGAGTTTTTGGCATTTATGGGGTGGGAGAGATGGTGGGGGTGGGGAATCCAAGCTTACTTAACGAAGAAGGAGGTTAAGAAGGCAGTAATAATAAGTCAACTTGAAGGTCTTCCCAACGTAGACACCGGTAGAGCTAGGGGTGTTCGCGGTGCGGTTTGGTTCGGTTTTGAGCAAAAAAGTGAACCGAACCGCAAGTTAAAAATAGATGCGATTTGGTTTGGTTTGGTTTTGTTGGCTTTTTAAAAAAAACCAAACCAAACCAAACCAAACCAACGCGGTTTGGATTGGTTCGGTTTGTTCGGTTTTTTGCGAGGCAAAACACAATTTAGAACCCGTTTGGATAGAGCTTATTTTGAACTTATGAAAAACAACTTATGCAAATAAATTAATTTTTACGTATTATTCATAAGCATGTAAAGGTAGTTTATGGAAAAATAACTTAGGGAGATACAATTTTTGTTAGTGAGAACTTATGAATTAACATAAAAACTTACCTATCTTCATAAGTTGATTTTCATAAGCTCAAAAATAAACTAATCCAAACGTTCGGTTTCTATAATCAAAACCGCTGGTTCAAACCGAACCTTGCGGTTCACTAATAAAAAAACCGAACAAAACCAATAGAAAGCGGTTTTTTGCGGTTTTCGGTTTGGTTTGGTTCGGTTTGCGGTTTTCTATTGGTTTGGTTCGGTTTTGAACACCCCTAGGTAGAGCTATCACTGTCACTCAACTACGGCATTTATTTAGGTTTTTTTTTCACCCCCTTCTTCTATATCACACCCCCCAAAATACTAAAACGGACAAAAATGCCCTCTGTTTTTTTTTTTTAAAAATAATTTAACTTTCCGGATTTACCTCAAATATTGGTAAATCCGGTTCACAATCTGGAAAAAATCTGTTTTCGTGGGGTTTCCGGATTTACCTCATTGGTAGGTAAATCTCGGAACCCCCTTTTTAATTTTATTTTTAAAAAGATACGCGCTTTATTACGATTTAAAATACGACACGAACGCGTTATGATATCTGAGTAAAGATACGTCTAAATACGATCTAAAATACATCAAAATAGACAAGCAATCACGCCTATGATCCTACTACTCCCCGTGACTTCCCGAGTCTCATCGCTCCGAAAAAATCCGCCACGGCGATCGTCAAGGCAAAGAACCGCTCTATGATCCTGTGTAGCAACCGCTCTATGAGGAGCACTCGCCTGGCGTGACTGCCCGTCTATTTTGACGTATATTAGTTCGTATTTAGACATATCTTTATTCGTATATCGTAACGAGTTCGTATCGTATTCTAAATTGTACCAGACGCGTATCTTTTTAAAAATAATTTTTTTTTTTAAAAAAAAGGGGGTTTCCCGGATTTACCTCATAGGTAGGTAAATCCGGTTCACAATTTATGAAACGAATTTACCTACCTATGAGGTAAATCCGGGAATCCCAGCGTAATTTTTTTATTAAAAAAAATACGAATCGGAAATAGCATTTTGTGAGGTATTTCCGGAAATTTTTCTAAAATGTTTTTTTTTAAAAAAAACTGAACCGGAATAATTATGGGGGGTTTTGAGGTAAATCCGGTAGAAACGTAACAATGTTTCTGGATTTACCTTTTTTAGAGGTAAATTCGGAAATCCTATTAGGTGGTGGGGTCTGATGCGTTTTTTAAAAAAATGAGAGAGGTATTTCTGAGTTTTTGGCATTGGGTTTTTTTTTCTCACCCCCTCCTTCTCTATCTTACCCCATATTTCTAAAAACTCAATACTACCCCCGCTTTAAAAAAATTTTAAATTTTCGGAATTACCTCAAAATAAGGTAATTAGGTTCAAAAAATTAAATTTTCGGAATTACCTCTAAAAAGGTAATTTCGGTTCATAAAAATTAAAATTTGAATTACCTCTAAAAAGGTAATTGAAGTTTTTAATTTATTTTTATTTATTTAAAAGTTTGTATATTAAATTAATATTTAAACGCGCGTTTTATTTTGGAAATATGATCTGAACGGTTTACGATTTAAATAACAATACGTCAAAATATATAAAATGACCAACATAAAATAGAGTACAAATACAACTATGGGTCCAAAATGTTTAACAATGGTGAAAATAAGCACGTGAAGTAGGTGAGCAGGCGACATCTAGTGGCATCCGGGTCAATCTGTTTGCTCTCTCTGCTCTCTCCTCATATGTCTCTGCGGGACAACGGGCTCCGATGATATGGTGGATCCCGAAATGCTCTGGGCCGTGGCCGTGGCTCGCACCGAGTAAGACGCGACATGGTTACCCGACTTTACCAAGGAAGGTAATCGGGATCGCACTCGCCGTGGTAGCCCTTGATCTACTAGCTCGCCAAAAAGTCCGCGCCGAATCGATATATCAAGAACCCTCGTATGATCTCGTCGCAGAGGAGGATTACCCGAAATGGGTGGAAGAGGACCATCTCAGTGGTGGCCGAATCGCCAACGCACTGCCTCGGCATGTAGGAACATCATCATCGCCCCAAAGCAACGGCCTCTATAAGCAGATATGTTCGACAAAAGGAGCATATCGCTCGTGGTATCTGCGATGCATAAGGGGTGAGGATGACATCCTCACTGCAGAGCATCTATCCGCTCCCTAAAGTCCACCAACTTTATTTTATCCAAACTTCTTGTTCCCAATTTGGTGGCACGTGGTCGTGCGATGCGTCCTAGCTAACACTTTCCGACCAACGACGGTGGGAAAGTGCTCGTGAGATCCAAAGATGAAATAATTAAATTAAAAATAATCGATTATTAATATATGAGTAATTTAATTAAAAGCTTTAAATTTAAAAATAAATAAATGATTACCGAGGCGGTCGCGTATCCGCCGAACCGCTTGGTCGAATAAAAGACCGCTGCCACCGGTGGGTGTAGAGGTAATCGAGAGCGGCTATACCCCAAGACCACCGCCACACCTGCTTTGAAGATCTCGGCGGATACATCCACCTCACCGGCACTAATGTGTGAGTCTTGTCAGCCAGAATGGTGGTGCCTAACAAGAAGAGCATGTAGCACCGTGTAGCCTGCTCATAAGCACCCCGTGCCATGTTCTCCCTGTAGGAGTCCTCTACACAGGAGATCCTGAGATATCGCCTCGTTATCCCTAAGCTCCTCGGATGACAAGTGGCCTGATCCATGCCCAAAGAGTCCACGACCAAGTGAAGAGCCTAAACAGAATCAAAATCGCTGTGGTCCAATGGGGTGCCATCCGTGCAAGCAAGTGGAGCAAAGACGGCCACATCGTCCAGGGTGACCGTCATCTCCCCAAAGGGCATGTGGAATGAGCAAGTCTCAGGATGCCACCTCTCCACAAAAGCAGATATCAACTCATGGTTGATTGCCCCCAGAGGTGTGATGTCCAACTCAGAAAGCTTAGCCTGACGCAACTAGTGGTCTACCTGTGGGTGGTGCTCGGCAGGTCTAATTCTAGGAAACTTCTGGCCGCGAGATACAACCTTTAGTTTCCGAGGCTGAAAAAATTAAAATTAAACCATACGTTATTAAAAATAAGTAATTAATTGTTGTTAAGTAAAATTAAAATAAAGAATTAAAATATTACCTCGCCTCTATCTATCCAAGACCCACAGTGCGTATCCCAGTGTATATATAATGGTGTGTGATCGACAGCTGGGGCAGGCTGAACCTCCGCCTGAACCTCCTCCTCCTGAACCTCCTCCTCCTCCTCCTCCTCCTCCTGATGCTGACCCTCATCCTCCTGCTCCTCCAAAGCCTCCCAACCGTCAGCAAGAACGTCATGATACAACTCTGGGTGCTCCTGTTGGTGCCGCATATGGTACTCATAATCAGGGTGGTCACGGTAGGGCTGCTCATACCGGGGCTGAGGCTGAGGCTCAGGCTCAACCATCTCTATCACTCTGGCGCGGGCTCTCTGGTGCCTCTAACGCCGAAGCATGCCCAGCAGCTCCGAGCCTCTCGTAAAGTGTGCGGAGAAGAGAGCATCGCTACTCATCGCCTCCCTAGAATGCTCGCTCGTCGTCGTCGGCCGCGGTCTTTGCTCAAGAAGACTCTGCTTCGCTTACGTTGTCGATCGTCTACTCGCCATCGTTAAAAAAATAAATGTAATTAGAAAATATTAAAAATTGAAAAAAAAATTGGATTTTCGGAATTACCTAGTAATTAGAAAAGAATTTTGAATATTCTCGAAATTTGGTAATTCTGTCAGAATATGAAGGAATTACCTCACTTCTGAGGTAATTCCGAAAATCCCAACCGAATTTACTTACTTTTTCGAAATTATGAAATGTGAAATGTGAAATGTGATTTTTGTAAATTTTTAGAGGTATTTTTGTCCGTTTGGGTAATTATGGGGGTGAGATTGATAACGAGAGGGGTGGGAAAAAAAAGAGCCTTTGGCATTTATGGGGTGGGAGAGATGGTGGTGGGGGGTGGGGAATCCAAGCTTACTTAACGAAAGAGGTTAAGAAGGCAGTAATAAAGTCAACTTGAAGGTCTTCCCAACGTAGACACCGCTAGAGCTATCACTGTCACCCAACTACGGCATTTATTTATTTAAACACTAAAAATGCAATGCATAGATATTTCTCATTCAGAATCTCTCTCACACACCCACACAACCAGAAACAGAAACGGTTAAATCAAATTAACAAAGAAAATGTCATCGGGAGGAGCAGCATTCAGGCTACGGTGGGATGTATTTCTAAGCTTCAGAGGAGAAGACACACGCAAAAATTTCACGAAATTATTGTACGAATCTCTACACAGTAACGGTATTCGTGCATTCATGGACGACGAAGGGTTGCAACGTGGCGACGAGATACAGCAAAGCTTGTTAGATGCCATTGACGATTCTGCTGCTTCTATTGTCATTATTTCTGAAAATTACGCTGATTCTCACTGGTGTCTCGATGAACTTGCCAAGATTTGTGCCTCTGGAAGGCTGCTCATTCCCGTTTTCTACCGTGTTGATCCTTCTCATGTGAGGAAACAAATTGGTCCGTTTGAAGAAGGTTTTAGTTACCTTGAACGGAGATTTATGGAACAGAAAGAGAAAGTTGTGAGGTGGAGGGAGGCTATGTTTAAACTTGGTGGAATTGCTGGTTTTGTCTTCATTGGCAGGTAGCTATCTATCTTGATTTTCTCACTATTGGAAACTTCGATTTCAAACCTAGATTGACGAATCTTTTTGTTTTTGTTAACAAAAGTTTTCTTTAAGTGGGAATTACGATCTGAGTATCATTAACTTAATAATATTTCAAAATTTTGATATGTTGATTTTAAAGACATTGTAATCACTCAAAAACCGTTGTTTATAGTTACTCATCAGTTTAGTAGATGATTATTAGACAATTAAATCATTAAGTATGAACTGAACTAACAACTAAGTTGAACGTGATTAACCACAACTTTTTAGGTGTTTAAATCTACATATAGTTGGACACAAACAAATTGTGGTTAATAATTTTCAAATGTGATTAGTTCGATTCAAGTTATGCTTATGAATCTATAAGCCACATATTAAATCGAATTAACTACAATTTTAAGCCGCGTTAATCACGTGTTGCCCAAGTGTCGAAATGCATTTTCTGTTTTCTATTTTGGTTGATCCGTGTGTGGTCTAATCTAACTTGTGTTGTTTTTGTTACTCATCAGTGATGGGGAACATGAGAATCTGATTCAGCGTTTGGTGAAGTTGGTTTTGAAGGAGTTGAAAAATACACCAATGGTTGTGGGTGAGTTTGCTGTGGGGATTGATAAACGTGTTAGCAGGGTAATGGAGCTGTTACAACATCAATCCAATGGCGTGAGGGTGTTGGGGTTGTATGGGATGGGTGGGATTGGGAAGACAACTCTAGCCAAGGCACTTTTCAATAGCCTCGTTGGCCATTTTGATTGTCGATGCTTTGTTTTAGATGTGAGACAAGTTTCATCCAAAGATGATGGTTTGGTTTCTCTTCAACACAATATCATTAAAAATCTTTCTCCAAATGGAAGCACTACAGGTCTCATAACTGATGTCAATGCTGGTATTCTCGCAATCAAACGAATAGTTGGCGAAAATCGTGTTCTGCTAGTGTTGGATGATGTTGATAATGTAAACCAGCTTGATGCTTTGATTGGTAAGAGGGAATGGTTTTATGATGGAAGCATTATAATAATCACCACAAGGGATACACAAGTTTTGCGTCAGAGGCATGTGAATGAGTTTTATGAGGTGAAGGAATTGGAGGATGAAGAAGCTTTAGAGTTGTTCTGTCATCATGCACTGAGGAAAAAAGAACCACCAAAAAGTTTTCTAAATCTTTCAAAGGAAATCGTGACTCTTACAGGGAGAATGCCTTTGGCTATTGAAGTGTTTGGTTGTTTTTTGTTTAGTAAGAGGAGGTTGGAGGAATGGGAGGATGCTGTGGAGAAATTGAGAAGAATTCGACCTGAAAATCTTCAAGATGTGTTGAAGATAAGTTATGATGGGTTGGATGAAGAAAACAAGTGTATATTCCTTGATATAGCTTGTTTATTTTTACAAATGAGAATGAAACGTGATGATTTGATTGATATATTGAGAGGTTGTGGTTTTAGGGGAGAGATAGCTATCACTGTCCTTGTAGAAAAATGCTTAATGAAAATAACTCCTCATGACAATACACTGTGGATGCATGATCAGATTAGAGATATGGGAAGACAGATTGTGCTAGATGAAAACCATGTTGATCCTGGTATGCGTAGCAGGCTGTGGAATCGTCCTGAAATCATGGCTGTTTTGAAGAGTAACAAGGTAATTAGGGATTTAAATACAGAGCTTGATTTATTGATATATAATGAGAATGGTGGTTTATTATATAGTTAATGAAATAGGAAGTTAAGGACTAGGTGTACTCAATTAAATAACACAACCAAACAAAAATGGCCTTTCAGAACAATTTTTTTATAAAACAGAAACTAAAGGCTAGTTATTTATATTACCACGTTTGTTGGGTTTAGTGTTATCATGCCAACGTGTCTTCATTTGTTTAATATGTGAAACTGCATGTTTTTTATTTATTTTAATAAGCAATGATTCATTGATAGCTAGCACTAGGTGTACTCAAAACCAACCGTGTTTATAGATTATAATGTCCTAAATATGAATTATATAAATTTTAGTAAGAAAATGCCAACAGTGTTTATCTGCTATAAGTTAATTTGTTTGAATTTTTTTTAAATGTAGGGGACAAGATGCATACAAGGAATTGTACTGGACTTTGAGGAAGAATCCTCATTCCAAGTAGTAAAAAACAATGAGGTTATGCTTAATACGAAATCTTTTGAACCAATGGTTAACCTGAGATTGCTTCAGATCAATAATCTGAGATTGGAAGGTCAGTATCTTCCAGCTGAATTGAAGTGGCTACAATGGCGTGGATGTCCTTCAGAATGCATGCCTTTGGACCCTTGGCCTCGAGAGCTGGCTGTCCTTGATCTCTCTAATGCCAAGAAATTAAAAAGCTTGTGGGGACGGGAAAGTCACAAGGTATGTATCAGCTTGTGAGACTAAATTGATGGACTAAGATAAATAAAGTTTAAACACTATATAACATGTTTTCATAATTTATGGGCTAAATAAGAGAGTGATACTTTAGGAACTAAATTAAGAGTTTACTCTATTTTTTAATTTCTTTATTTAATCAAGTGTCCAGTGAAGTATAAAACTAAAAATACATATCAGTAGTCTTTTTTGACTGGGAAATTAGTAGTATTTTGTAACACACATAATATCATATCAAGCAAATATCTATTTCAAAATATATAGTTTCTTGAGAAGGTACCTTATGTAGGTACCTTAGGATTTCAACAAATATAACATCATGTTGTTTAGCAGGTACCAGAGAACCTAATGGTCTTGAACCTCTCCAACTGCTACCAACTTACTGCAATCCCTGACTTATCTGGGTGTCTCCGTCTTGAAAAGATTAATCTGGAGAACTGCATTAATTTAACTAGGATTCATGAATCAATAAGCGGTTTAATTACCTTGCGTAGCTTGAATTTGACGCGCTGTTCAAAGCTCATCGACTTTCCTAGTGATGTATCTGGGCTGAAACATCTAGAGAGCCTCATTTTGTCTGAGTGCTCACAGCTGAAGGCATTACCAGCAAACATAGGCATCCTTAAATCTCTGAAAACACTTTTTGCTGATCACACAGCTTTAGTAGAGCTTCCTGAGTCCATTTTTCGCCTCTCCAAACTCGAAAGACTTGTTTTAGATCATTGTTCAGATTTGAGAAGGCTACCAAACTGCATTGGAAATCTATCTTCGTTGCAAGTATTATCCCTTAATTGGTCTGGATTAGAAGAATTACCCAACACTGTTGGATCCTTGAAAAACCTTGAGAAATTGAGTTTAGTTGGGTGTAAATCTCTGACTGTAATTCCTGATTCTATAGGCAATCTAAAATCCTTGACAGAACTTTCAGTTTTTAACAGTGGAATCAAAAAACTACCTTCTACCATTGGTTCTTTATCTTATTTGAGAGAGTTATCAGCTGGAAATTGCAAACTTCTCACTGAATTGCCAGACTCAATTATAACTCTAGCCTCACTTACTGAACTTAAGTTAGATGGAATATCTATCACAAATTTGCCAGATCTGATTGGAGAGATGAAACAACTGAGGAAACTTGAGATTGGGAATTGCAGCCATCTCGAATCATTACCGAATCCATTGGCCACATAGCATCGCTTACATCACTAGACATACTCAATGGAAATATAAGGGAATTGCCAGAATCCCTTGGCTTACTTGAAGATCTTGTCACCTTAAGATTGAACAAATGTAGAATGCTCAGAAAGCTTCCAGAATCTATTGGAAATTTGAAATCTCTATGTCATTTAATGATGGAGGAAACAGCTATTTATGACTTGCCTGAAAGTTTTGGGATGCTCACAAGCTTGAGAACACTCAAAATGGCAAAGAAGCCTGATTTAGTCCCCATGTCTCTAGAGGACCATGGCTCTTTTGTGCTACCATCTTCCTTCTGCAATCTGACCTTGCTATATGAATTCGATGCGTGTGGCTGAGTATATCAGGGAAAATTCCAGATGATTTTGAGAAGTTATCATCATTGGAGACTTTAAGTTTGGGCCAAAACAATTTTCACAGCCTTCCTTCTAGTCTTAAAGGCCTCTATAATCTTAAGAAGCTCAAAATGCCAAACTGCAAGGAGCTGGTTTCTCTTCCCCCACTTCCTTCAAGCTTGATTGAGTTGAATGTTGAGAACTGTTATGCATTAGAAACCATCCATGACATGTCAAATTTAGAGAGGTTGGAGGAATTGAAACTCACAAATTGTGAGAAAGTGGTGGATATTCCTGGTCTTGAATGCTTGAAGTCCTTGAGAAGGTTGTACCTGAGTGGTTGCATTGCATGCTCCCCCCAAGCTTGCAAAAGACTTTCAAAGGTTGTTCTCTCATTTGCTCTTCCCCTCAATCAGTGCTCAATAAATAAATAAGGTTTTGTTAAATTACACTTTTCCTCCCACAAACTTTTTAGTTTGGCAAATATGGTCCCCGCCTTTTTTTTTGGTGAATTCAGTCCTCCTGAAGTCCAAATGTTGCAAATTTCGTTCTCATATTTTTTTAGTTGCGCTTTTTTCCCAGAATTCCTGGGCTTTTTGCACTTTTTATCCTTCTATTTTTTCAAAATCCAATAAAGTTAGGGACTAAAAGCACAAAAACCAGGAGTTGGAGGGACCAAAATTTGGGGACCAAATTCACAACTTTTGAATTTTAGAAGGACACAATCGCCATTAAAAAGTTGGGAGACAATTTTTGCCAAATTGAAAATTTTGAAACGAAAAATGCAATTTAACCATTATAATTTTAAGGAAAACAGAACTAAATTTCCTGTTGCTGCTTATTACTTGTGACCAAACGAGTATTTGTATCACAGGTTGCATTGAGGAATTTTCAGAACTTGAGTATGCCAGGAACCAGATTGCCTGAGTGGTTTTCTGGGCAATCTGTTAGCTTTTCCAAACGCAAAAATCTCGACCTTACAAGTGTGATTGTAGGCGTTATTTTTTCCATTAACCATAACATTAAGAGAAATCAAGTGCCTGAGGTGTATGATATTAGAGCAAATGTTCTCAAAGATGGCATGCCTATTTTCTATTCAACATTGTACATAGGTAGGGTACCAAAGACAAATGAAGAACACATACACATAAGAAGGTTCAAAAACTACCATTCATTGGTAGCCTCTTTACGTGATGCTGATACAGTTTCTGTGACAAAGAGAAATCCTCCTTTTGATGAAGGGTTGGAGTTGAAAAATTGTGGGGTTCATTTAATTTTTGAAGGGGATGATGATTATGAGGGAAATGAAGAATCTTTGGACAAAGGGCTACAATCTGTCTCTGAAAGATTGGCCAGGTTTTTTAACAGTTGTGAAGGTCTCGATGCCAACTATGCCACAGAGAATGGAGACTATTGTGAACAGAATTTGAAGCAGCAAAAAGAAGAGCCTAGATCATACAATGTTACACTTCATTACATTCTTTTCTTCCTGACTAGTGTATTCTTCTTTGTTCTATTGAGTTGGTTTAGTTTTAGGTACATGTCAAATGCTTAAACAAGAGACTGATTCTAGTTCGACTGAGCACTTGTACCAACGTAATGCTTTGATTGAAACATAATTTTCCCCTTCAGATATGCAGTTGTTTCTGCATACATATGGTAAAAATGATTTTTCTATTTTAAGATCAATTTCATACTGTATTAACCAAACCAATATTCATTACAAAGCATTTGACCAAATTGTGGCGAGGCATTCCCGGTTGGGAAATGGTCAATTATAATTTTCAAGAAAGTTGAAAATAGTGGAGATTGAAGAGATACATTTCACAAGGTGGGTGAATGTATCTAGAGTCTTGAAAATGTGAGACAATTAATGTCCACTATTCCAAATGCATGAATGGAAGACAAGTTCTCTCCTATAAATAGAGAGACTTGTGAATGTGAAGCATCCCCATCCCCACCATGGGTGATCATATGAAGAGTGAAACATTCCAAATGAGAAGTGAGGCATCCCCATTCTCGGGTGACAATGTAGAGAGTTGAAGAATTTTCAGCCAGGTCCTAGGTAGAGGAGAGTCTTGATGATTATTTGTTGTGTGAGATGAAAGTGTTATCATTCATCAGAACTCTTAGTGTAAGAAAAGTATTGTAGGTGGTGATACACATATTGGGGTAGGTTACAAATTGTTGTGTTCACGTTTGAGATGATGAATAAAATTATGTTGATGTGTTAAAGTGGATGTAGGCAAAGAGGTGCCAACCACGTAAATTGCATGTGTCTTCTTCTCTCATTTATTCTTGAAGTGTGTTTATCTATATTTCCTCAAAGATCCTTGGGTGTGTGAGTTTAATTTGTTGATGTGTGTGTGGTTTTCCCAACATTCCCCAACCAGGTTCTCAGCCTACTTTTTGCTATCCCTACCAATCATGAGACTTAGAGTTAAGTTGCCTTCAAATGTAGTTCACTAAGACGGTAAGACCTTCTCCATTAATGTGGACCTCAGCCATAATAAATAAATAAAAATCCTGAACAACCTACGAGCTTTGATTAAATATTTATAATTTAACTTGGATGAGATTCAGAGTGTCTCTTCCAACTTAACCAAGCTCTTGGTTCGAATCCAGGTGTTGAAAGTACGAAGTAGTGTTAAATCTCTTGAAGAAGAACTTCGTTGTTCATCATGGTCCTACCCAAATTTCGAGGATTAGTCAGAATGCAGTTGCATGCAGATGATACCCGATTTATACCAAAAAAACAGAATACTCATGTGAAATTATGTATTCTGATAATTAAACCTGGCCATTATTTAATTAGTTGAATTAGAACCATGTTGATCAAAACTCTCATTCAAGGGCTGATGATGATCACTCTGTTGTGCATCCTGATCCTGTTCTGTTTCTGCCCAGCCACGAAATCTCTGTTGATGCAGTCTGTTTCCATTCGGTGAGCACTTCTTGGGGCATGATTATTAAGGATCCAACCCTCACAATTCGGTTCGCAGCTTGCAGGAAAGAAATGATAAATACTAATGCTCTGTTGGCCGAAGCACTGGGACTGAGATGGGCTATCCAAATAGCCAAAATTCACAGTAGGCGTTTACTTTTTCACACCCCTCCTACTCAAACACACCTCAAACCTAAAATATTCCAAAATTACCCTCACGTGGAAACCTCTCACGCTGTGATGTTTTTAACGGGTTCGGATGAGAGCAAGAACCAACCCGTTCGACACCACCATCCGAACACCATCAACGTATTGTTCTTCCACTCTTACTTTTATTATCCTAATAATTTCTATTCCTCACATTGGCGGACCTTTTAACATTTTGTTGGATGATGATGATGCAGGCACGGCTTCCATATTATCTTATCCGAAGGAAGAAAGAACTGATTCATGAATAAGAAAGAAGTTGAATTTCAATGGCATTAAAGAACTTATCTGTTGTCTGGTTATTTGACTGGATGATGCGGAGAATAACCATTTAGAAAAGAAAACTTTGTTTAACATTTATTTGTCACATCTCCACCAAGGAAAACCTACTTTAGCAACTATAGAGCAGGCGTGGACCTCACTTCTCCACCAACCATTACAGACCAGCATGTTTTACATTTTCAAAAGTTGTCAACAAAAATTATGCAATTGTTCGGATGGTATATTCTCGAATCTGGTTCTGACGACTCCATCCGAAACGCTTAATTTTCATCCAACGAGGGTGTGTGTCAAATATTTAACACAATAACGGTCTTATTCGAACTGCTCAAGCCCCGTGTTCGAACAGTGAAAATTTGTGAAAAAAAGAGGTTTTGCCGGTCTTTTGGTCTTTTCACACCCTTATGGGGTGTGTTTTTGAGTAGGAGGGTGTGGGAAAAGCAAACACCTTCACAAGATTGACAAGCCTCTTTCGTGGGATCGATGCAAATTTGTTGTGGTTGATTGTCTATATCAATCTAAGGGAATCACACGTGAGAGAATCAAGAGACAACTCCACCTTGTTGATATCCTGCTCCACCTAAGGGTGGCCTCACCTTAGGTGCGGTTTGTTGTCTAAATTATTGTGCAAGTATACACAGTCCAACAAGTAGTATAATGATAAATATAGATCATTCCCACAATGACTGAAGTTTAATAAGTGCTTAATTTGGCGAACAAATTAATGATGGAAAATAAAGTAAAAACAAGTTTTGGAACAATCAATTCAATTAACAACAATAAGAGAAAAGGGGTTGTTAAAATCAGATTAGAGAATAAGTTGAAATGCTCTTTTACTATGTAAATCCATCCAAGTTTGCTAATCTTGTATCTGATGCTACATTATTGGGTCCTGTAGCATCTAGTGCGTACTTTTCAGACACTTTCTTTAGGCATTTGTTATAAGGGCTTATGTCTAAGCTCTAAATAAGTCCACCATTGACTATTAAACACCCACATTGTTTTACCCTATGAATTTTGCCATCCTATGTCTAGGTTATGAGCAAGGAGTGTTAAAGTGTCCTTTAACAGCCACCATCCATATTATCCTTTGAGATTAATTTATGAACCTTTTCAGAATTCATTAATGCTACTTAAATTTAGCGGGCTATTTCTAAATCAAGTTGAAAATATTATTACGCAAAGGATAAAATGCTAAAACATCAAACACATTTCATTAATAATACTAAGACTTCATTACATAGATCTAAGTATCCCAACTAAGAGTGATTAGCTCATAATGAACAAACAAGACAAGAAATACAACTCAAATATAAATGATATAATACCGAAAATACAAGATAAAAATATACGAAGATGAGGTAAGCTGAAGGTAAACTCCAATAACAGTAGTTAGAAGGTATGAAACAACTTCCCAAACCATGAAATTCTTCAAGTATGTCAGCTCTTTTGATGCTGTAGCAATACTCTCAGCAACAATATTTCCACTTTGGTGTTTAAAGGTAGCTTGGTACAAAAATTGAGGAAAACCTATTTCTAAACTATTATCCTTTCAGAACCAGCGTAATAAATGAGGAGGTAGGGCTGCCTTAAATAAAACTAGGGTGCATGATCCAAGAAAATCCTAAAAGAGAGGCGTCCTTGTCCACTAGTGTGCCCAAAAGTACATTGTGCCCAACAAAGAGGTGGATATTACGATTTCCTAGCTATTTGGTCCCTACAGTCTCAGTAGTCACCCTTATCTGACAGATGCCATGCACTGAAATCAGCGCCTATAGCTTTATCTCTCATCTGTCGCGAGAATGCAATGTTGTGGCACCTATTGCTGCAACAACAAAAACACACACATAAAAGCGTAACGAGGGCACCAAAGTGCCAAACGACTCCAAATCAAATTTAAACCATAACCTATAGCAATTAACACTTTTGACACAAATTACACATAAGATTACTAGAGAATTCACAATGATTTAAGACAAAGACAAGAGAACCAAGACAAACAATATCTAGTTGCACAAGTTCATCCAAACAAATTTACAAGAAAAACTGTTTTTTGTTGGGCTTAAATTTTCAGATCCTCAATCACTCATATACCTTAAGTTCATCAAGATTCAAAGAATTACATACTGCTCAAGGTGTGTGTGTGTGTGTGTGTGTGTGTGTGTGTGTGTGTGTGTGTGTGTGTGTGTGTGTGATCACTAGGCCTAGTTCAGTCCTGAACAAGTTTCAAAATTCCTTCTAACCTTGTGAAGCATGGCTTTCTTTTGGTTATGCCAATGATTTTTCAAAAAAATAGGATAGACTAACAACTTCCACACAAGAAAGGGAGTTGTAAGCATGATAGAGGGCTATAATGTAAGCATTTCCGAACTTAGGCCAGTGTACTTATTACATTGACACTTTCCAATTGTTGCAGCATGTGGTGCTGCAACATTTGGTGACTCAACAACTACTTTGACACTTTACTATTTGCTACTATGCTGCAATGCCCTTAATATTGAGTTTTTTTAATGCTTTAGAGACTGGGTAATTGCAACATTTTTTAACTCATTGCCACTTGTTGAGGCAAAATCCCTAAATAGTTTTGATGATTAACAAACTTCAAATGAGAAGCTTAAGTTATCTGATTCAATAAAGCTACTAATGTTTCTTCCTGAGTGTAAGACAAGAGCAGGTATAATCAATCAAGTCTCAAGAAGATATATGCTTATGAGAAGCATCATAATTGAGGAGACTTAAAACAATGTTGTACATAATAAGTAAAGAAGAAGGCTTCTCATGAGACAATCAAAAGATCAATACCAATTGGGTAAAACTTGAGAAAGATCATCATGAGAAGAGTCATTTCAACCTATGTCAACATGAGAAGGGTAATAAGAAGGGTCAACCTCAGAAGTATCAAGACAAAATCAATATAAGAGGTATCCTCAGAAAAAAGAGATGAGAAGCATCATGACATGAGAAGAGTCAAACTCAGAAGGGTCATGATAAAGAAAGGTCAAGTTGAAAAGCATCATGACAAGAGAAGAATCAAGATCAGAAGGGTCATGATGAGAAAGGTCAAGATAGGAAGAATCATTTCATACCCCCATAACAAATATCATCTTGAGAAGCATAAACTTGAGAAGCATCATCTCTAGAAACTGTCAATAGTTGAGAAGAGTCAGAGTTGAGAAGAGTCATGACAGCTGTGTATTGTTGTCTTCTCTGTAAAAGCGTAAACTGTTTGTATAAAGACAAAGAGCTTCCCAACGGCTATAACTCCTTGCCAACGACTCTTTTCTATTAACCAGAGGATATTGCACACACATTCAGCTATAAATAAATGCATTTGGGCATCGCTGATCAGTGTGAGAGTGCATTGAGTTCAAATTTTCCAACTTTCTCAAGTATCAAAGTTTTCTCTCATCCATACTCAGCTGTCTTACAACTGAAGGGATTCTTTCAATCTCTGAGTATTTTTTGTGCTTGTATTGTAATGAAATTGAAATACCTTTGTAACAATCAAGCTCTAGAAATCCCACAACCCATATACCAAACAGAACACCTGTAGGGAACCTTCTCAAGTAGCATGTGTTGCTTTAGGACTTGAGAAGTGAGTTGCTTCTGTTATAGAAGCTGCCTAATAGATCACAAGGATTGTGTTAGGTGTGAGAACAGTAGGTAGAGTTGTGTGAAGAAAACTACCAAAAGAACTTTAAGCCTAGGAGTGGTTGTAAAGTTGTAAACTATTTGAAAAATAGTGGAAACACTCACATGTAGCGAGGAGTGGATGTAGTCCTGGGTTTGGGTGAACCACTATACATCATTGTGTCATTTACTGCTTTATTTATGTTGTTTTGCACAATGAAACAAAACACTCCTCTTGGAGTAGGTTTATGAAAACTGAGAAGTCAACAATTGACCCTTCTCTCTGCTAAGATCTGTTTTAACTAATAACATTGTTTTCAAACCTTCTCATCTCTCAAATTAACTTGCTAACAACGGAATAGTTTTCTTTTAAGGTAGTAGTTAATATAACAACATTCTGAAACACATAATCTAAGGCCTTGAATCTGTATTGCAAATACACAAGTGATAGTGAGTTTGGAGAAAGGAATCTACTGACCCTTCTCAACTCAGTTACATAGTTGAGAAGACAGTTTTATTCAAACCTTCTCATCTTACTGTTATAGTTAAGAAAATAGTTTCTCACCCTTCTTAACTAATTACATTCGCTATCTTAACATATAATCATACTTGTGAATATAGTTACGTTGTTTTAGGTGCTTTTTAAAAGGGTCACAATTCCAACCCCCCTTCCTTGTGACACTTATTGACTTCACCACTTTGGTACCTTAAAATTGGCACCTTACATACATTACATAACTAACAACTTGTGCACTGACCTTTAGTTGTTCTTAATACTTGGCCTCAGTAAATCTCAAAGACCCTCAAACTAAGTTTTATACTCTACCCTAAATTCTTATTAGAAGCTTGACACAACCTTGGTCTACCAATGTCTAACTTCTGCATCAAATTGTTTCTAGCTTACTAATTTCCTACCTAGACCTAGTGTGTGAGTGTAGGAACATTAGCAACCTAATCATCAATCCAGATCAGGCTATCCTCACTCAACTAACCACAATTTTTATACCGAATTGAATCAACAAGTACAACTAAACATTCTTTTTACAAACATAAAGGTCCCCCCACACCTTAAAATCAGGCAGTGTCCTCACTGCATGTTCACTATTAAGGGAAGAAGACCAACACATGACAATAAATCGGAACAACAAAATGAAACATAATTGAAAATTCTAACACAACTGTCGGATCCTAAAACAGATGCTACAGCATCCAACAGGTTAATTCAATGCTAAACTAGCATAAATAGCATAGAAAAGGAAGAGAGCTAGTTAGGAGAGTTTCCTGGTTTGAACCTCTGGTTTGCTCTGGTGCGTCCTCCTCTAGTCACTTTAGGAAACATACCCTTGGGTTTCTTTTTCTTTGGCTCTTCATCAACAACAACCACGTAGATCTTTGCACCAACATATTGCCGCAACATCGAACAACATCCAAACAAAGAATCCAAACAATTGAGGTGGGGATCTTCTTTCCAGTCAAGGTGGCGGTAACCACATTCAGTGCTGCTTTGGCAGCAACATCAACCTTTGCTTTCTCTGTAACTGCTGCATTGCTGCAACATCGGGTGCTGCAACATCTTCCTTCTCAACAACTACTGCAGCAACTACGTGTTGTAGCTTAATATCCTCTTGAGTACCCAGGCCTTCTTCTCCTTATTTCTGCTCTTCCTCAACACCAGTCATCTTCCTTTTTGGGTCACAACAGGCCATGTGTTTGGTTCTTAGCTTCTTAGAGGGGGTAGCAACAAAAGCTACAACAACAACAGTTTCTTTAGATGCTGCAGTATTAGATGTTACAGCAGCACTGTCAGAACTTCATTCACTAGCTGAGGTGGTTCATTGTTGGCTAGTGTTTCAGGTTGGGTTGGAATGGTTTGTGGAGGTGTTATGGTGTTGGGTTGGTTGGTTAATTTGGTGATGGTGTGATTTTGGTGGGTGGTGTTGGCTGTGGTGGAGGTGATGGTGGAATGATGGGTGGTCTTGGTTGTGGTGGAGTTGATGGTGGAATGGTGGCGTCTTTTCGTAATGAAGTGGTTGAAGGGTTATTTTGTTGGTTGGGGGTTGGGATCTATCTCAATGTCAGTTGTTTCATCAAAATCCTTTTGGCTTTCCTCTCCACTTGCTTCATATGACTCATCATTCTCCTTCTCAATCTCTCCCAGAATAACTCTATTTCATGTTTCTCTTCATCATTGAGGGACTCATTATCCTCAGTTAACAACATCATCATCATCATCATCATCATCATCATCTTCTTCTTCTTCTTCTTCTTCTTCTTCTTCTTCTTCTTCTTCTTCTTCTTCTTCTTCTTCTTCTTCTTCTTCTAACACCTTTTTCTTACCCTTCTTTGCTGCAGCCACAACTTTTTGTTTCTTCTCAACCACCTCCTCCACAGGTTGCTCCACTTCAAGCTCATCTTCATTTAGTTCTTCCACCTCAAAGTCCTCTTCCAACATCCAATCAGGGAAAATAGAAGGTTCACCTTGAATTTTTCCATTGAAGTTCTCAGCAAGTACTTTCTTCTGCCATTCGTAGTGTTTTTTATGAAATTTCCAAACAGGCCATTGTTGTAGCATGAAGTGTTGTAGCAAGATCGCAGACACGCGATGCTACAACAATTCTTTTTGCTTCACACTGACAACTATTGGCAATGCACCTTTTGGGTATAATTTCTCTTCACCCTTCATCCTTTCAACCCTTGCATTGACACAGAGGTGAGTGATAAAGTAGGGGAAGAACAAATACCTTGTTGTTTTGGCATGGCATACAAGTATTTCTCTTGAGATTAGCCTTCCCACATCCACTTCTTTTCCTCCTAAGATAAATTCCAACAGCAACATTTTCTCCTTTTGCACATGAGGGGTGTGGGATGTTGGAAAGATGGAATGCTTCACAAAGTTGAACAAAACCATAGCATCATGGTTCAAACTCCCTCTTTTCACCTTGTATTCATTTCCACTTCTCTTCCCCCAATCACTTCCTTCGACATCAACTACTTTCTTCGCAACCACCATTTCTTTCTTTCTAAAACTTACCATTTTTTCATTAACACCAGACCATTGTAGTCCAATTCATACCCCTCATTGATGGTTCTTAAGTCAAAGTTCACTGGGACGACAATGAACGACCCTAACAACAAAGTAAAATTAGGGCTTACCCTCCGTAGGAGGTGGAATTCCTTCAAAAAAACTCACACACCACAATCTAATAAGATGAGGGGTGCTTCACAATCGTTCCCAACCTAATGCTTTCACAATGGATGTGAACACATCAGGTGCTTTCTGCAGATTAAAATCCCGCTTAGACCAGATATTTATCTTGCAGAAATTTTGATCATCCTCATCTACTTTTTTGAAACCCTATGCGTGGGTTGACTTGATTCAACAACGTCCATAGTTGATTTTTTTATGTCCCTGGTTTTGACAGCACTTTGCCTTCTTCTAGGCATGGTGACTTGAACAATCGCGATAATGGGTTTGAGGGAGTAGGGGAAATGGGCTATGGCTTCGGTTTAGATGAGAAATTTTTTTTCGAGTGAGAGTGGGTAAATTGAAGGGATATGGGGTGGTTTTTAAAGGTGAGGACGGTTTCTTGGGAGTGGGTAAATTAAATAATATAATCGTGGGCATATGGTGACGTGGCAGCGAGGGGATAAATGATGGGATGAGTGGTGGGAGAGGTTAGGTGAAATGGGACGGATTTATGCCACCTTAGCACTTTTGGAATTTTTAACTGCACACATTTGTAACTTCTTTCAAAAGCCTCCACAGATATGCTGCAGCATAATTGCTGTAGCAATTCCTACAACACCTGTTGCTACCACAATTGAACACCAATTACAATGAGATTCCTGCAACTCTAACATAGAAACAAAACACGACTCCGGGTTGCTTCCCGGTAGAGCTTGGTTTAAGAGTCCTCACCCAGACTACCCTCTAGTGCTAGAGGTCTTGCAAATTTGTGGTGACTTTGTTTCTCACCACAGTCTCCAAGTTATTGCTTTACCCTCTAATCATTTACTTTAAATGTGGAGCTAGTAGCTTCATCCAACAGATCTGTAGGTCCATGAGGATAAACCTTTAACAATTTAAAAGGGTCTGGCCATCTTGACTTGAGCTTCCTAGGGAACAATTTGAGTCTCGAATTGAACAACAATACCTTCCCTCTTCAATAAGCTCTCTCCTTTGAATCTTTCTATCATGACATGTCTTGGTCTTTGCCTTGTACAACTCTGCACTCTCATAAGCAAATTGTCTCGTTTCCTCTAATTCATTCAATTGTAAAAGCCTAGCTGCCCCTGCTTTCTCATAGTCAAATTTGAGCTTTTTGATTACCAAAAATGACTTATGTTGTAACTCCAATGGCATGTGGCAAGCTTTTCCATAGAGAAGTGTGTATGGAGACATCCCCAAAGGTGTTTTGAATGCAGATTTCTAGGCCCATAAAGCATCATCAAGGTGATTAGCCCAATCTTTCATTGTAGGTCCTACCATCTTCTCAAGTAACCTTTTTATTTCTCTATTGGACAACTCTGCTTAAGCACTAGTTAGAGGGTGTGAAGCAGTGACAATCTTGTGCTTCACTCCATACTTGGCCAAGAGGTTCTCAATTAGCTTGTTACAAAAATGAGAGTCTTCATCACTAATAATGGTGCTAGGAGTTACAAATCTTGTGAAGATGATCCTATGCAGAAACTTACTGACAAACTTGACCCATTGGGAAAATATTCCATGTCATTTGACAATTACCACACCTCTTGGCCATCTCATGGGCATCCTTAAACAAGGTAGGCCAATAATACCCCCAGATTGTAACACCTTAGCTGCAGTTCTCATCCCTCCAAAGTGATTACTATATGGTGCAACATGACATTGCTGCAACACCATATGTTGTTCTTCATCAGCCACACATCTTCTTAACAGTTGGTCAGGATACTTTTTGTACAAAAAGGGCTCATCCCAAAAATATTGTTTAACAACATGGAAGAACCTCTTTCTTTGCTTAGATGTCATATCACATTAGACCATCTTGCTAACTAGAAACTTGACAATATCAGCATACCAAGGTGTTTCAGCATCCGATGTTGCAACACTTACTGCCAATAGTTGCTCATCAGGATAACTCTCTTTGATTTCTTTAGTGTGGGTACCTGCACTGTCACATTTCAATCTGGACAAAAGGTCACCAACTTGGTTCTCCACTTGCTTTTTATCGCGAATTTCAAGATCAAATTCTTAGAGGAGGAGAACCTATCTTATTAGCCTAAGCTTTGCATCTTTCTTAGTAAACAGATACTTAATGGCAGAATGATATGTGAAAACAATTACTTTACTGCCAACTAAGTATAATCTAAATTTATCAAATGCAAAAACCTTATCTAATAATTCTTTTTCGATAGTAGTAGTATAATCCAATTGAGCATCTACCTTTGGCCAAGGACAGATCCTATGGAAAAGTCACTAGCATCACACATGAGCTCAAAAAACTTGCTCCAATCTGGTGTCACTATTATCGTGCGATCTACTAGTGCCTTCTTCGCCATCGTGCAAGAGTTACCTCTTTACCACTTCTGGTGGTTATTGCTTTCACATGCTCCTTGCCTGGTGCATGAGATGAAGAAGGTTCGATAGTAGATGGGAGTCCACCATTCGCGCTGCGTGAGCGATGCAATCTGTCCCACTTGATTCTCCAGGTTTTGATTGATGCTTCATGAGTCCGCATTGTTGTTTTACAATCAACGATGAATGACCTTAGCAGAGACTCCATTGAATTATCCATAGCAGGAGCAGGAGCATTTCTGTCTTGGAGGTAGTTGTTGTTGTCTTGGAAAACTCGGGGAATAGCAGGAGCATTTGTGCTTGTGTTAGCATTATTTCCTCCCCCCCATCCGAAGTTAGGATGGTTCTTCCAACTGTGGTTGTATGTATTGGAATAAGGGTTGTTACCCTATTGTAACCCACATAGTTGTGAGATGGGGTTTGTTGTACATTCTTCATACAGATGCGCCCCCCCACAGTATACGCAACTGGCTTCTCCAGGAGGAGCTTGTTCAATTGCTGCTGCAGTTGTCTTTTCAGGCGCTATAGCATCGGACGCTATAGCGTTGGCAGTGTTCAACTCCTTTATCATGTTTGTTAGAGTGGCCACTTGGGTGAGAGAGAGCAGAAACCTCACTCACTTCATGAACCCCACTACTTTCCTTGTAGAATTCAGCCTTTCAAGAGGCCATGAAGAAGCTCATTAATGGCAATGCGCTCTATGAGCTCACAAGCGTCATTATATGATGAGTTGAATTACACCTCCGGATGAGGCATCCAACATGGACCTAGTAGGTGCCTCTAGCCCATTATAAAAAGTCTCCATTTGAATTACTATAGGAATTCCATGATGTGGACATTTCCTAAGTAACTCCTTCCACCTTTCCCAAGCCTCATGTAATGATTCACCTCTTTTTGCTTGAAGGATGTGATGTCATTCCTCATCCTTGCATTTTTGTTTGGTGGGAAATACTTCTCCAGAAACTTCTTTGTCATATCTTCCCAAGTTGTGATAGAATTGGACTCCAAGGAGTTCAACCAAGCTTTGCTCTGTCTTTTAAAGAATAAGGGAGCAAGCCACTGAAAGCATCCTCACTCACCCCGGGGATAATGAAATTACTTGCACACTTCAAGGAAGTTTCTCGGATGAGCAAAAGGATCTTCTTGAGAAGAACCTCCAAATTGTCCATTGTTTGGAGCATTTGGAACATCATAAAGCTTGAACTCAAAGTGAGTAGCGAGTCACCACGAGCCTAGTGATGCTTGTTTCCATGGAATGTGGATCAAACACAAAGATAATCTCTCATTGGCTCTGTCTCTCTGTCATTCACCATTTGATCGAGTCCTTGATTAATGAATCTGTCTCTCTGCACCGGTATTCATTATCAACTTCGATATGGGTAAAAGGACCTTGCCTTCCACCTCTTGGCATTCTTCCTCCTATTGTGAGGGAGTTCTTCCCCCAATTGTGCCTCTACCAGTCTGATGAGAGTGTTCAGACATAGTTGGTCTGAGTTGTTGTAACCTTTGTTGGCGTCTTAGCCTTCTGAATCTTCTCTCTGGTTCAGGATCAAACTCAAAAGTGGGTGGTTCTGATCTGGGCATACGCTATAACGTCAAACGCTATAGCACTTCCTGTAACACACCACAGACAATTGCCAAGGTAAAACCTCCCTAAGGATGTAATAATTTCTAAACAATAAAAATTAAATGCAATCCCCAACAGCGGCGCAAAAACTTGTTGTGCGAAAAGTAGTTGTGCAAGTGTACACAATCGCAACAAGTAATATACTGATAAGTAGAGTTCGTCTCCACAGGGATTGGTATTAATTTTAGAGTTTAAAAAGGAATTACACTTAGAGGAACAAGTAGCAAATAGTTTGAGTAACAAAGTTTCAGTTGAACAAAGATTGTTAAAGTAACAAGTTAACAGTGAGTTAAAATATGAGAGAAATAAGTTGGATTGCTTTCACTACGTAAATTCCCAGAAACAAGACGCTATAACGTCACACGCTATAGCGTTAAGCGCTGTTGCAAATATTTTGTGCCTTTCAGTCACTAGCGCCAGGGTTTCATTACAAGATGCCTATGTCTAGGTTCTAAATAAGTTCACCCCTGTATAATCAAGATCCCACAGCTTAAGCTTTATAAACTATTGCAACTTCTATGTCTAGAGGAAGCAAAAATTGGCTAAATGTCTTTAACCAACCTTCTCGTTTATATTAACCCTTGAGTTCTTTCTATGGTTCATGTCTGAATCCACAGAAGTTCTTGTTTTACGTGGCCAAATATAAAACAAGATTGAAAGAATTATAACACAAGGATTAAAACACAAAACGTGAGAAATTATATACGTAATATTAAAGGTTCATTACAAGCTTATAGCAACCCAACTCAAAGAGTTTAGCTCATGTTGAGCATCATCAAAATAACACAAATACAAATACTTGCATTACAGTAGGTAAGAAGGAAAATACAAGTGCAAAAGATACAAGCTTGAAGTCTCCTAATCATCCACGCTTGAGAGATGGTACATCATCGACCTTACAAGTGAGAAATACGAAATTACAAAAGAAAGAAAAATAAAAATGCAAAAGCTTCAAAAGTGTATCAATGGAGAAGAAGAAATGTCACACACTCTCTCTCTACCAATACTCTCTCTATATCCATTGGAAGGGAAGGAAATCAGCATACCCCTAGACTTCTAGCATGTGTTACAAATCTTCTCAAAAGTCAATAAAGGTGATGTTTGCTTTTTCACCAACTCCACTATTCCTCACTCATGCGATGCCAAGTGTCCACACATATCCAATAAAATCCGCACATGTCAGCAAGCACAGTGGACACAAGATATGGAGCTTGGATTAATGAGCTTGGCGCCAAAATTGCACTTTTCCTTTAGATGCTCAGCTGATCTGCCTTCTTGACGCTATAGCGTTAGACGCTATAGCGCTAAACACTGCACTACTTCACAAAATACATCAAAACATTCACCAGGGCACCAAATGTGCCAATTTCATAGCAAAGCAGTGTTTAGCTCTTCCTTTCCTAGTATTAACATAAATGCCATAAATACTATCCTAATATTACTTGAGAACTTACTTAATTTAATGATTAGAGGTATAAATAACTCATATAAATATGAGTTATCATTAGCCACCACTGCCATCCCTCCTTTCTTAGGAACACACTGCACAAGACTCACTGATGCACTATCAGATATGGGATAGACCATGCCAGCATCAAGCCACTTAGTTATCTCTTTCTTGACTACCTCCTTCATGATAGGGTTTAGCCTCCTTTGCCATTCAATACTATTCTTTCAATTTTCATCAAGAATTATTCTATGCATGCAAATGGTAGGACTAATCCCCTTTATATCAGACATCTACCACCCAATAGCTTTCTTATGCCTCTTTAAGGTAGTAATGATATCATGCTCTTGACATTTGGAGAAGTAAAAAGCTATTATTACTTGTAGGGTATCATTTCCCCCTTAATAGGCATATTTCAAGTGCTTGGGCAGCTCCTTAAGCTCAAGTGAAGGAGGACTTTAAATTGATTGAACATTTTTCTTGAGGTTTGAGTCTCCAAACTCCAATGACTCGTATTTTCTTGTCCATATTTCTTAGACAGCAACCTCATCATGTAAAATGCTTTCTTCCACAAGTTCTTCTTTTTCAGATTCAGCAAGAGCTTTGACCAAATGGTCATTATGCTTGTGGAAGTGTTTCTGTACCACAGAATCAAGAGATATTACAAAAGAACACTCTTCAGTTCCCTCATCTGAAAACTTAAGAGCATTCACAACATTGAATTTGATTTCTTGATCATTGACCCTCATGGTTAGTTCTCCCTTTGCACATCAATTAAGATTTTCAAGTAGCAAGGAATGACCTTCCAAGAATAATAGGGACTTCTTTGTCAACATCAAAGTCTAAGATGGCAAAGTCTGTAAGGAAAATAAACTTGTCCACTTTAATCAACTCATCTTCTATTATTCCTTCAGGGAGGGCAATGGATTTGTCTGCAAGTTGAAGAATAACTGTGGTAGGCCTAGCAGTTCCAACCAACTGAGTAAATATGGATTTGGAAATCAAATTGATGCTTTCCCCCATATCACATAATGCACGACCTGTGTAAGATTCCCCAATGGAACAAGGGATAGTAAAAATGCCAGGATCCTTCAATTTTCTTAGGAGATTGCTCTGCATTATCATGCTACACTCCTCAGTCATTTCTAGTGTTTCAAATTCTCCCAAACTTCTCCATTTGGTGAGCACATATTGCATAAACTTTGCATATTTAGGCATTTGTTGAAGTTCCTCAACCAAAGGAACATTGATGTGATGTTGTTTCAGTACCTTTAGAAATTTACTAAGCTGCTTGTCTTGATGAGCCTTCTTGGGCCTTTGAGGAAAAGGTGGGGGAGACACATCTTGAAAAAGCTCAAGTGATGGCACTATTGCAGCATCGACTGTGACAGCATCTGATTTATTCTTTATTTTCATTTTTTTAAGTATCTTTTTCTTTGCTTTTCTTACCACCAGTTGTATCAGTTGATGGTCCTGTCAAATCCTTCCCACTCCTTAGAGATATTTCTTTAACATGATATTTCCCACTAGATTTTGAAGTTGAAGCTTTAGTTGTGGAAGGTCCACTAGGTCTTTGGGTAAGAGCAGTAACTATTTGACCTATTTGATTCTCTAGATTCTTTATAGCAGCTCCTTGAGTTTGATATTGAGTCTTTGTTTCATTCATGAAGGCTTTAAGCATTGTTAGGTTGAGTAGGAAATCCTGGTGGAGTAGCAGGTGCTGGAGTTGCTGCTGCAGTAGGTGTTATTGTAGCATTGTTGCTCCATTTGAAGTTTGGATGATTCTTCCACCCAGGATTGTAGGTATTTGAGTAAGAATTATTGCCCTTGTTGTACCCAACATAGTTTACTAAAATAGGGTTGGATGGACACTCTTCATACAAATGTCCTCCTCCATAATAAACACAACTTGTAGTTTCTGGTGGAGCTTGCTCAATTGCTTCTATTTCTGGTTTAGCGGCGAGATCTTTGCAAAGATAAATGTTGCAACACTAGATGTCTTTGAGATTCTTGATCATGTTGGTGAGTGATGCAATTTGAGTGATAAAGGTGGGACATCACTAACTTCATGCAATCCAACTACCTTTATCTAAATCTTGCTTCAAAAGTTGTAGGCCATTGGTAATTGTTTCTTTGCTATTATTTATATCAAGTCATAAGCATCAATATATGAAGAATTCAACAAAGACTCCTCCAAATGAGGCATCAAGCATGAGTGCGGTTTGTGGTTCTACCCCATTATAAAATGTTTTCATTTGAATACAAATGGGGATCCCATGTTGTGGACTTTTCCTTGGCAGCTCTTTATATCTTTCCCATGCTTCAAACAATGTTTCACTTTCAGTTTGTTTAAAAGGTGTAATTTCATTTCTCATCCTGGCATTTTTGATTGGTGGAAAGTATTGTCAAAAACTTTTCTACCATTCCATTCCAATCAGTGATAGAGTTAGGCTCTAAAGAATTTAGTCAAACCTTAGCTCTATTCTTCAAGGAATATGGAAATAGCCTAAGTCTAAAAGCATCATCAGAAACACCAGGTAATTTGAAATTATTACACTCTTCTAAAAATTGCTTTAAATGCAAATGTGGGTCCTCAGTAGGAGCACCACCATATTTCCCAATAGTTTGAAGCATTTGGAACATCATAAGTTTAAGTTCAAATTGATTTGTATTGAGCTCAGACCTTACTATGCTAGTTTGCATAGTTTGAGGGTTAAAAACTGCATAATCCCTCATAGGCCTGTCTCTATCATTAGCTATACCTATGACATTCAGTTTGCATAGTTTGAGGGTCAAAAATTGCATAATCTCTTATAGGCATGTCTCTATCATTATCATACCTATGACATTCTTGTTAATAAATAGTTGTCTATGAAAAGGGTCCTGAGTACCATGTTCACTCCAAAATATTGTACTAGAATCTGTAGTCCTCGGGCCATCTCCTTATTGATTGGTATGATGAGATCCATTTGCAACCTTCTAAACAATCTTTCTATTTCTGGGTGTAGCTCAAACTCTAGTGAACAACGTCTGTGCATATGCTGTAACAACCAATATTATAGCACTTAAAGTTGTAACAATAGAAACAGACCATTAAAGTAAGATAAAAATCACTAACTTGTTAACAAACTAAACAATAATTAAACTAAACAATCCCCGGCAACAGCGCCAAAAACTTGTTGTGCAAAATTTTGTGCAAGTATACATAGTCCAACAAGTAGTATAATGATAAATAGAGATATTTCCCACGAGGATTGAAGTTTAATAAGTGCTTATTTTGGCTAACAAATTAATGATGTAAAATAAAGTAAAAACAACAAGTTTTGTAACCATCATTTCAACTAACAATAATAAGAGTAAAGGGGTTGTGAAAATAAGATTAGATAATAAGTTGGAATGCTCTTTTACTATGTAAATTCATCCAAGTTTGCTAATGTTGTATCTAATGCTGCAGTATTGGGTGCTATAGCATCTAGTGCGTACTTATCAGATACTTTCTCTAGGGTTTCATTATAAAGGATTATGTCTACACTCTAAATAAGTCCACCATTGGCTAATAAGCACCCACAGAGTGTTGCCCTATGGATTTTGCCCTCATATGTCTAGGTTATGAGAAAAGAGTGTTAAAGTTTCCTTTAACACCCACCATCCATATTATCCTTTGAGATTAATTTATAAACCTTTTTTTGAATTCATAAATGCTACTTAAATTTAGCTGTCCATTTCTAAATCAAATTGGAAATATTACTACGTAAAAGATAAAATGCTAAAACATCAAACACATTTCATTAATAATACTAAGACTTCATTACATAGATCGAAGCACCTCAGCTAATAGTGATTAGCTCATAATGAGTAAACAAGGCAAGAAATACAACTCAAACATAAATGCTAAAGTCATAATACCGAAAATACTAGACAATGATATACTAAGATGAGGTAAGCTAAAGGTAAACTCCAATAACAGTAGCTAGAAGGTACGAAACAGCTTCCCAAACCATGAAACCGTAGCTTGGTGTTTAAAGGTAGCTTGGTACAAAAATGGAGGAAAAGTTATTTCTAAACTATTCTCCTTTCAGAAACAACGTGATAAATGAAGAGGGAGGGATTTCTTAATTAGAACTAGGGTAAATGATCCAAGAAAACCCTAAAAGAGAGCTGCCCCTTATCCACTAGTGTGCCCAACAAAAGGTGGATATTCAGACTTCCTAGCGTTGTTCCCCATAGGTCTGCACTCATCTTTATCTGACAATTGTCATGCACTGAAATCAGCACCTATAGCTTTCTCTCTCATCTATCGCGGGAATGCATTGTTATGGCACCTATTGTTGCAGCAAAAAGAACACATACATAAAAGCATAACAAGGGCACCAAAGTACCAAATGACTCCAAACTAGATTTAATGCATAACCTATAGCAATTAACACTTTTTACACTAACTACACATAAGATTACTAGAGAAATCACAATGATTTAAGCCAAAAGAGTATTAATAACTCCTATTAATATGAGTTATCACAGTTTCATCTAACGGATAACTATTTCCTCTTTTAACCACATAACATAGCGATTATAGGGGCAACTACACCTCATTGATAGCCCTCTCCATAAGGGTGGCCTCCCCTTAGGGGAAGCTCGATCTAGTAGATAGCCCTCTCCACCCAAGGCCGTGTAATCAGGTGCACGTAGATTGTTATATCTATTAACTATTACAATGTTCTAACATTAGTTCTTGCAAAACATCTCAAAATCATTATTATCTCCCCTGCATACACTTACAATTTAAAAATATCCAAGTAAGTTAAATACCGACATCAATAGTCTTAAAAAATAATTTCAGAGAAGCTAAAATAATTTTCCAAGGGTGTCTTTTCCATTTATAATTACTAATAACTTTGCAATAGAAAAACAAATAAAATGACGACATTTCAAAATAATTTAAATATGTGATGTTGATCGTCAACCACTCACAGTGAAGCAGTGACAGGCGAATCTGAATATCAATAATATTTCCAAGGTTTTTATAAGATTATTCTAGAGCTCTACTAACCATAGGGAACCAACACAATCCCTAAATATCTACCCTAAATTCCAAAAATGACTTTTCACAAAGACACTAAGTGAAAATAATGGAGAATAGTTCAGCACTCTAGCTCACAGTTGCTAGCTCCCAACTACTCACAACACCTGTCAGTGTTGACTGTTGTCACATTAAAAATGGAGGTTTAACAATGGTGGATGGATCAAGGTTGAAGATGATGACGGTAGTGACAGGTTTCTTAAAGTAAAACACAAGGACTCTGTAAAAACACCTTTTTGTCTAGTCTTGTATTGAAAGCCAACATTATTTTCATGCCCTTAATGTGTCTTTTTATATGGTTCCATGTAAGGAAATATTCCCTTGTGAAGTTATCCATGTGGCCTAAAAACGGTGTTCTATCTATTTCAAAATATCGGCATATTCATCCGCCTTTGCGATGACACTGTTGGAACCAAGTGGATCCAAGAACAATGACCTTTAATTATTGAAGGTAAAAAAATATCATAAGAAAGAATTTTTTCAAGTTTGCAGAAAATACATATTTGCTCAGAAAAACAATGTTACATGACCTCAAAAGACCAAGTCATTTTAGTATATGCTTCTATCTGATAGTTTTTATCATCTAGTTTTGTAAGACATTGATATCATCTTATCAATGAAGTATATCATCTCGGGCAAAGATCCTTTCCCACAAGGAAGCTTATGGTCAAAGGCTTATCTATCAGACTGCATGTAGTCAGCATTCAAGATGAAGTGTCTGGTCCTTCAAACATCTGTTTAGTATAAGTTGTGTTACCAAGCTTCTGTTCCCTACCCATCTGATATTCAATCACCAGAAGATCGGATAACATTAAATGGGATATTTAATGATATTTGGATCATGTATTATATACGAGGTACCAAAGGAATAAATGAAATAAAGATTAATGTAAGCGACAAGAAAGATATTGCAGAGGTTTGAAAAGCTATGATAGTACAAAGTCAACGGTTGAAGCGATTGTATGGAAAATCAAAGTTCTGACGTGATTGTAGTGTATGGCACGAGAGCATTTAATGTGGTTTTCTCCCATAAGAAATCCTAATTCCAACGGATTGAATTCTATCCCAAGAAGAACATCAACAACTATAATTTCTTGTTCTCTATATAAGGCATTCACCTCCTCTTTAAGCAACTAACGATTCTAAAGAGACTAAAATAATTCACGAGGACACTAGGAGTTTGCAAACTTTAAAGCTTGGTATATTGGGCATGGTACCACCGTTAAAATTTGGAGGATAAGTGGTTGGATAGACATTGAGTGAGGTTATGTCACAAGTGCTTAGCAAGATCTTTGGAGTGGGGAGTTTGTGATTTAGTAGTAGTGAAAGTGGTCATTGGAATTTAGATGTGTTCGTTGATTTTGGAATCACGGACAACGATGGCTCTCCTTCGCGCCACGATGGTTGATGGCTTTGCATCTCCACGCTGGAGGTGTCCCCTGCAAAGACACTCCATGCCTAGAGGTGAGAACCCTATTTATAGATGGACCTTCGGTCGTTGGGGCCCAAGGATCTAACCCTAGCCTTTGGAGGCCTTTTCGCTTGGAGTGAAAGTCACTGCGAGAGCAGTTATTGTGATTTTTGCGAGATCTTTGGCCATAATGCAGTCGTTACGTGTTCAATAAGTTGGTGGGAATTAGGGTTAGTTTCAACCCTTATCTATGTGTGAATCCGGTTTTGAAGTTCTACTCAAGGTAAACACAGGAGGCCGTCCCAAGGACTCGGTCATCTTTGTCTTTGCGAGTTGAAATTTCCATGAGAGATCGCCTATGTCATAGCCACTGGAAGCAGTAACTCACAGTTCATTAATAGGTTCTCAAGGGAGCTCGATGTTAGATTAGGTCTGAGCTAATCGCGACCATAACACAAGCGCCCTAGACTTTTGATTCGCGGAGAAACATAAGTCTAAAGAATGTCCCAAGCTGTTCCTGGGAAAGCCTAGCTACAGAGGTAGTGGGATCATTTGTGCTTCTCAAGGAAGATTATTGTCATGCCTCATTTAATACTTGAGTTTCTGGATATGACGTTAAGGGTGACGCGTGATGGCTCGTGTCCCGTCAGGCGCAAATCCCATAATATGAATCGATGCGACCCTTCTTGATCTGGATTATTGGACACTAAGTTTAATGTAGGTGCCCCTTGATTATCAACGGCTCGGATCCCGAGGTTGAGGGTGTTTCCTATAAAAAGGGAGAGAAGCCCTCCTTCTTATTCTTTACGAATTTTTGAGTCTCCATTGCAAAGTTCCTACAATTTCCTCAAATTCTTGCTCTCCATAAACCAAGTCTCAAGCTTTTCGAGTTTTCCAAGTTAGTCTTTTCTTTCCCATTATTTATTCAATTCATTTTTGTTGATGGGCCAGAACCCACTCCCATTTGTGTTATTTTTTCTGAGAAACCCACTTTAGTCTTGTCTTCCTCTTCTTCCTCCTCCTCATTTTCTTTGTTGATAGACTCTCCCCTTCGCCTATCTACGGGGGTTTAGGAAGTTTCAAAGAGGTATCCACTACGTCGGTAAGACAATACACACATGGAAAGCGAAGGTTCTCACGAGAAGTTGAGGATTTCAGACATCAAGTGTGGCGGTGTTCGGATGGTGTATCAGGGAGAGGCGTGTTATCTCTCCACAAGACAAAGAAAACTTGGAGTGCGATATGCTATCCCCATGATTATTCTTGGGTCGATCCGTCTGTTGATATAGAATCGGCGTACTGGAGGAAAACTGATACCAATGCGCTCCGTAGATCGATACCACACATCACTAGGAATGAACGATACGAGGAGAGGGTGCATCTTAATTTCTAACAGCCAGAGGAGAGAGTATTTCATATCCGCCCTGATTATCTCCCCGGCCACGTGTACCTGTACGACGTGATGTTGGATCAAATTGGAATTCAACTCCCTTTCACCATATTCTAGCGAGAGGTGCTCGATTGGCTCAATCTTTCCCCCTTATAGCTTCATCCCAACAGTTGGGAATTCATCTTAGGTTTAGAGTTCGTGTGTTTGTACTACGGTGTCGATGCCAAGGCCTTCATCTTCTTGTATTTCTTCCAATTGAAGGTGAGTTACCCTTTGAAGTGGTGCTCGCTCAATCAAATGTTCGGCCAATAATTTTTGAAGCTTTTTTAGTCTTCCGCTAAGCATTGGAAAACCAAGTTCTTCCGGTCCGAGCATTGGAATCTTTGTGAAATTTTGCATGAAATGCACTACTCATTTGTATGATTTGGTGCTGAATTGTGGAATCTGGATAATTCCTCTTGTTCTTGATGTTTTTGATGAACTGTTCTTCATTTTTTGCACTTTGATCTGAAACTGTTTATGTCAAACTTCAATTTGTGTTTGTGAATTCAATATTGCTCCGTTTACGGTGATTTAAAATATAGGTTATTGCTCTCAAAATCTAGTATTAATTAAGAGACTGAAAAAATACTGCACAAAAAAAATAGCAAAAAAAAAGTAAAATGGTCAAAGATAAAGGCAAAAGTTTACCCCAGGAGCATCAAAACAGTTCAAAAAATTCAAGAAATGTTCCTACTACGTCTATACATTTCTTGGATCATTGTGCAATTTTCTCAAAATAATTTGAGAACATTTGGACGATATTGCCCTTGGAGGCTTATATGCTCATTTAGTTGCAATATTTGTTGGTGTCTTGCTAGCAAACTTTTGAGTCTCATTTTCTTAGTTTAAACTTGTCTTTTAAATACTGTTAATTTGGTTTAGCCTTTTCAAAAAATTCTCTTGCTTTTGTTGTGTCTTCAAAATTTCTTAGTTTTGTCATAATAGTCTCTTTTTTTCTTAGTTTTGGATAGTAGCTTATAGGTCCATTTTTCAAATTCTAAAGGATAATTGAGTGGCTTGAGTGACCTACTTACATTGTGTGTGAGAGTGTTTCCTAAAAAGCCGAAACACGAGTGGAGTGATACTTAGTGAAACATTTTGGTGAGGACATTGGTGCATTTGCTTTTAAAAAATTCTCTTGCTTCTGTTGTGTCTTCAAAATTTTCTTAGTTTTGTCATAATAGTCTCTTTTTTCTATTCCTGTAGGTGATTGATCACACATGCCTTGGGTACTATAGTAACATCAACATCAAGGTTTGGATAGTAGCTTATAGGTCCATTTTTCAAATTCTAAAGGATAATTGAGTGGCTTGAGTGACCTACTTACATTGTGTGTGAGAGTGTTTCCTAAAAAGCCGAAACACGAGTGGAATGATACTTGTTGCGTCAAAGACACACTTAGAGCAAGTGTACTCTTTCGCAGAAGTAGTATAAAAGATTATCGTGTCCACGAGGATTAATTAACAAGTACTAAACTAGTCAAGATTATATATTGTTTAGACGAAACAATAATTTGAAGGTTATAGAAACTAAAATAAAAAGATATAAATAGTAAGAATTAAAATACAAAGTTTAATCAATGGAGAGAGACCTAGAGTCACGGTTTCACTTGCAATCTTCGATTCCCTATGTCTATTCTACACGAATTCCCTTATTTTATTTAATTACCAATCCCTTTACTAAAACTATTAATCCGTTTGGTCATTCGCGATTAATATTCTTTTTCCTAAATTAACCCCCGTTTGGTCATGCAAGAATTTTAATTCAGGAAAAGCATAAAGAGCAGAAAGGTTGAATGACTGGAAGACTAAATTATGGTTTGGTCATGCCCTAATTATAGCCCCAATTATCCTATAGGTCCACCAACTAATTGCAGTACGGTCGCTGATCAATTAATTAATTAAGAACATGCAAATGGTAGCTAATCCTAAGAATGTGATAAAAACAATAGGACAATATTAATTTAATAAAAATAGGAATTCAAATCAGAAATTAGAACATGAAAGGTCTCTAAATTGCAAGATCCACCTAAGACCCTAGAAGAAGACTTAGGTATCCATAAGTATCAAGAACAATAAACTAGAAATAAGATTCATGAAATACAAAGATAAAGAATAACCGGTAAATTAGAGAAAGTCTTATCTATGTCTTCAATCTCCTCTTTCAGCTCCAAAGCTCTCTCACGGTGTCAAAAACGGGTACCCAAAACTCCACTCTCTCACTCCGCGTTGTATCAGGTGTGTGGTTCCCTCCGTTACTGTGCGGCCCTTTTCTTCAATTCACGTCTGCGGCTACTCCCTAATTAAGGTCGTTGCTTTTCCCACACCCCCTCCTACTCTAAACACACCCCATAAGGGTGTGAAAAGACCAAAAGACCAGGCGAAACCTCTTTTTTTTCAGAAATTTTCACTGTTCGAACACGGGCCTTGAGCGAGGTTGAGCGAGTCGTTCGTGTGTGTTAAATCTTGACACACACCTCCAAAATTGTGATTTTATCCGTTCGGACTTTGTCATCCGAGCGAGTTGGACAATGTCATCCAAACATGTTGGACGATGTCAACCGAACAATGTTTTTTTACTTTATCGATAGCATCACCATACAATGATCCTTGAATAATTAAATAAAAGAGGTTGCCGCATGCGAATGAGTCAAATATTACGGTAGTAGAATAATACAACAGTCCACTAGGCACCTACCTATTACTCTAATCTCAGAACCTATGACTAGAACCATCATTCAATATAATTGAATTATGGAAGCACAGCAACACTCAAAACCTGCACCCAACGTCATTCTCATGTGGACCCTTCACGAAGCGAGAGCTACGAGAGCGGTTCTCAATCTCGAGAATTGTTCGGATGATCTTTGTCCGAGCGGGTTCGGTTGCCCACGTCCGGGCCGTCAAAAACAACTGCGTGGGGAGGTTTCCAAGTGAGGGTAATTTTGGAATATTTTAGGTTTGGGGTGTGTTGAGTAGGAGGGAGTGGGGAAAGTAATAGCCCTGCCCCTAATTAACATGCTTGCTGGCTATTTATAATAATGAAGCCTAGGGTTCCGTGCTTCTCAATTCCTTTCTTTTTTCCACGGCACTATTCCTTTCATGGACTGGCTAACTACAATTTTTCTTTCTTTCCCTCTATATATATATATATATATATATATATATATATATATATATATATATATATATATATATATATATATATATATATATTAATAATATAAATTATTTCCTTTCTTTTTATATTTTCTTTCTTTACTGCAAAAATAGAATAAATTAAGTTAGTGATTTATATAATTGCTAATAATTACTAAAAAAAAAGACTCAAATGTATCTGCAAAAATGCACCAAATTAGAGTTTATCAACTCCCCACACTTGACTTTTGCTTGTCCTCAAGCAAATTTCTTGGCCAAATAATTTTTCAAATAAGTAATAGAGATAGCCAAATAAGAGACCCAAAATTAGAGCACAATAACAGACAATATATAATATAGAACATATGAGATGTCAAAAAGTTACCCAATTAGAGGCTCATGTCTCTGAAGATTACATTTCTGTGAACAATGGCACTCGCTCACAATCTCTCTAAGTGTTTAGGGACTGGTGAAAATATACACTCAAGTTTCCACAAAATGCACATTACCATATGTTTGTAATTTGACCAAATCTCCACTAAATAGTTCACATGCATGCAAAAGATGGGGTTTCATTGGTTGTAATGGGGCGGGGTGAATTCATGCGAGGGTAGGAAATAAGAAGAGTGGGATAATCAAATGGCTAAAAGAACAAACAAGAAACAAATAGTAACTATTGAAACCAAATATGGAGCTCCTATCTATTTTACAATTTTTGTCCAAACTCCACATTTCACTTTCATTCTTCCCTCTTCTTCTATTGAATCAGCTCTCTTTGATTTACCTTCTCTCTTGAGTAGACCCTTTTTTTTTGGATTTGCCCTTTGGCTGTTTCATTCTTTTGATGTGTATTTTCCTCCTTTACTTTTTTTTTCAAATTATCTTTCTATATTTTTTCATTTTTTTTTCTTAGGAGGAAAAGGTAAGTACATGATAATTTCCATTTTGTTTCCTTTGTAGGAAGATATTCTTGTAAGCACATGATTCACTCTTTTTTTTTTCATCCTAACAAGATAGACAACTAAAGTAGGTAGCGAAATTTGATCTGAAAATATAGACCACTAAAATATAGGACGTAATTGTAATTTTCAATAGTTGCTCCAAATTCAATCTCAATTGGTTACCACAAAAAACAGGAAGAAAAAAAAATTATATCTGGGTACCAAAGAAAAAAAATATCAAATAGCCTCAAACAGGGCAACTAAGGGATAAATTCAACAAACAACTCTGGGGCCAGAAAAATACCTAAATTCTCCAAATCTTTTTACATGATGCAAATCAATTTTCGCCTTGAAATGGTCAAAAGACAAATTCTAGAATGTAGCAAATTGGGAAACACACTCATAGAAAGAAAAGGGGTAAAAATTTATGATTTAGTATCAATCCCCTTATGAAGGCTCAGATCTCATATTTAGAAGCTAGTTCACAAAAAGTACTCAAGAGGGACAAATGCTAATTATCAGCTTCCTAAGGACATCCTCACAGTTACAAATAAGCACAAGTCTGTCAAGTAAATAAATTATGGGATCCCCTAAAGGCAAAATCTCTATTTTTTTTTTCAATTTAAGCATAGTTCATGCAAAACAAGCCAGAAAAATGCTATCAACATTTATAGTGGGTATATGCATTAACAAAGATCAAGTGACAACATATAATATCCTCCCCCACACTAGCATGAAGCATGGTCCTCAATGCAAAATATCAAATTAGCACAAAAACAAATAAATGAGAGAGAGTAAGAGTGACTTCCCTGAGAGTGCTTCCAATCTGAGCTTATTCCTAAAACAAAGCAAAAAAGCAAAATAAAAATAACTGAAAATAAAACACGGGTTGCTTCCTGCGAAGCGCTTGTTTAACGTCATGAGCCTGACGATAGTTGGTGCTCAATCAGGGGGCTCTCCAAGAGCAAATTTTACATCTAACGCAGTGCACCTTCTTAGTTTTCTAACTATGTGATTGACATTGTTTTTTCTTTTTCCACGTGGTGGATGAACTTCATAGGATTGTGGAATTTTTATTTCATCTCCATCCACCACTATGCTAGGATCCTGCAAAATAATAATTTTCTTCAAAAGGTCCTGCATCTTTAGATCACAAAAATTGTTAGTTTCAACCACATCATCAAAATAAGGAGAAGTTAAAGAAGATAAATTTTCGTTGGAATTTAAAGCTTTAATAACATCATCTTCTTTACCACTCCTTAAAGTTACATTTCCCTCATTAACCTCAATTACAACATCACCAGTGGTTAAAACAACTTGCCCAAAAATTGGGGCTTTCTCCTCTTCCTCGAACTCATGAACCAATGGATCTTTTTCATTCTCCTCACAACCGCTCTCATCAGTATCATCTTTTATTTCAATATAACTCCCTTCAGTAGGAGCTATTATTTTTATGTGACTCCCTTCAGTAGGAGTCTCTTCATCTTTCTCGAGAGCTTCTTCCTCTATATTATCTTCCATGGAGAACTCTTCATCACTCCTAAGAATATTTTCTTTGTATTGCTCAGTTTGTAAATACGGAGTTTCTTGGACCTCTTGAGATAACAAAGCAATGATACTTGATAGTTGATCATTCAAGCTTCTAAATTTGTTGTTCATGGTTCCAAGTTGGCCCTCCATGCGGTCAAACTTTGCATTTATCTGCTCAAATACATCACTGGTGTATGGTATCTCCTCCTCTTGTCTTTGCACTTGTAGTGTCTCATGATTATCCCAGTGGGAGGAATAAGAAGGCGGCTCATAGTCATCCCAATAATCCAAATAAGGGTCATAAGGAGGAGGAGAAATCGGGATTTGGCCTTTGTGGCATATCCGATATGAGTTCTCAAAATTTCTTTGTTCCTTTGCCTCTTTATATAGTCTTCAAGAGTTTTAACCATGATTTAGACTTGTATCTGTAAAACAAAGTGAACTGCAACGAGCTCTTGGGAAAGAGTTATCAATGTTTTTTTTTTAACTTTTTAATAAGATAAATAAAAAAACAAAATTAAAAACTAAAGCATAAAAAAATGTCCAAAGCAATAAAAATCTTTTTCGTTTAATATTGTTAAATTAATCCCCGGCAACGGCGCCAAAAACTTGTTGCGTCAAAGACACACTTAGAGCAAGTGTACTCTTTCGCAGAAGTAGTATAAAAGATTATCGTGTCCACAGGGATTAATTAACAAGTACTAAACTAGTCAAGATTATATATTGTTTAGACGAAACAATAATTTGAAGGTTATAGAAACTAAAATAAAAAGATATAAATAGTAAGAATTAAAATACAAAGTTTAATCAATGGAGAGAGACCTAGAGTCACGGTTTCACTTGCAAGCTTCGATTCCCCTATGTCTATTCTACCTGAATTCCCTTATTTTATTTAATTACCAATCCCTTTACTAAACCTATTAATCCGTTTGGTCATTCGCGATTAATATTCTTTTCCCTAAATTAACCCCCGTTTGGTCATGCAAGAATTTTAATTCAGGAAAAACATAAAGAGCAGAATGGTTGAATGACTGGAAGACTAAATTATGGTTTGGTCATGCCCTAATTATAGCCCCGATTATCCTATAGGTCCACCAACTTTCGATTCCCCTATGTCTATTCTACCTGAATTCCCTTATTTTATTTAATTACCAATCCCTTTACTAAACCTATTAATCCGTTTGGTCATTCGCGATTAATATTCTTTTCCCTAAATTAACCCCCGTTTGGTCATGCAAGAATTTTAATTCAGGAAAAACATAAAGAGCAGAATGGTTGAATGACTGGAAGACTAAATTATGGTTTGGTCATGCCCTAATTATAGCCCCGATTATCCTATAGGTCCACCAACTAATTGCAGTACGGTCGCTGATCAATTAATTAATTAAGAACATGCAAAGGGTAGCTAATCCTAAGAATGTGATAAAAACAATAGGACAATATTAATTTAAATAAAAATAGGAATTCAAATCAGAAATTAGAACATGAAAGGTCTCTAAATTGCAAGATCCACCTAAGACCATAGAAGAGGACTTAGGTATCCATAAGTATCAAGAACAATAAACTAGAAATAAGATTCATGAAATACAAAGATAAAGAATAACTGGTAAATTAGAGAAAGTCTTTATCTATGTCTTCAATCTCCTCTTTCAGCTCCAAAGCTCTCTCACGGTGTCAAAAACGGGTACCCAAAACTCCACTCTCTCACTCCGCGTTGTATCAGGTGCGTGGTTCCCTCTGTGCGGCCCTTTTCTTCAATTCACGTCTGCGGCTACTCCCTAATTAACATGCTTGCTGGCTATTTATAATAATGAAGCCTAGGGTTCCGTGCTTCTCAATTCCTTTCTTTTTTTCCACGGCACTATTCCTCCTTTCATGGGCTGGCTAACTACAATTTTTCTTTCTTCCACCTCCCCTTAGATATATATATATTAATAATATAAATTATTTCCTTTCTTTTTATATTTTCTTTCTTTCTGCAAAAATAGAATAAATTAAGTTAGTGATTTATATAATTGCTAATAATTACTCTAAAAAAAGACTCAAATGTATCTCTAAAAATGCACCAAATTAGAGTTTATCAATACTTAGTGAAACATTTTGGTTAGGACTTTGGTGGCTGTTTTTGTGTACTAACTTTGTTGTGTAGGTACACACAAATCATGTAATGATGAAGTCCATATTTGATAGGAGGGTATGATCCTCATAGGAGATATCATTCTCCAATAAGGTACCATTCTCCAGATATGTATGATTCTCCCAGGAGATATAACTCTCAAAGAAGGTATCATTCTCCAAAAAGTATTATTCCTCAAAAATGTATCATTCCCCTATGAGATATGACTCTCCTTGTGAGTATTATGAGAAAATAAGTAGGAGGCCTACACATGTTGTTGAGGAGAATGAAATGAGTCATCAAAGGAGGGACATCAAAGAAGAAAACTCCAAGAGGGAGGAAGCTTCTACATCAAAAGGTAAAAGGTAAAGCTTGGCCATAGTGCCAAAGAGTATGGACACTTTCTCTACTCCTTCTACTACTCCTTCTACATTTCATACTAGATGCCTTGTGTCAACTAGACTCTGTTGTTTGCAAACTGATGTTGGAAGTTGTATTAATTGGGCTAGCACTCGCTTAGTTACAAAGCTCAATCTTCCCACCATCAATAATCCAAACCCATACAAAATACAAAGGCCTAACAAGCAAGAAGAAATGGTTGTGGATAAACAAGCTGTTTGTTAGTTTTTCCATTCGTAGGTGTACAAAGACAATGTATTATGTGATGTTGTCCCTATGGAGGTGGCCACCTAATCTTAGGAATGCCATGGCAAGTTGATACAAAATAACTCTACGATGGATGTACTAACAATTACTCCTTTATGCATACAAATTTGAAAATTGTTCTTTCTTCTCTTAGTCTTCAAGAAGTTTTAAAAGACCAAATTATTTTGAAAAATAAAATTGAGGAGGGGAAAAAGAAAGAAAGGTCAACCTCAAATTGGAAGGCCAAAGTGTAGTTGTGGTAGGAACCCCTAGTCTTTATCATGACACTAACAAAGAATTAAAAGGCAAATGGGTTGAGAAAAATGCCTCCAAGAAAACAAAGAGCATAATTGTAGTGCCCATCAAGGATTCAAAGAGGAAGGGTTGTATATACCTTAGAAAACCTTCGCATGATGTATCATATGAACTTAGGATTTTCACATCTAACTATTTCCTTGCACGTAGTTTTGTTAATTTCTTGTTTAGGACACCTATAGATTTGTTGCCAAAACCACTCTTGTGTGGAAAAAGTAAGAAACTTCAAGACACTTACAAAAGTGAGCCACAAAAAGGAAAGGTAAATGTAATGGAGACACTTCGAAATATTGAAAAGTTGCAAAGGTATAATATTCTCCCCATACTCTCCATTCCTTCTCCTATGTATGTTTCAATTCCTTGGAAGCTTGCCTTGCTTTGGATTTTTCCTTAAACATGTATTTGGAATTTGCATGAGTAGGCTATTATTTGGAGTCTCTCACCTTCCATTTAAATCCGGTGGAGCCTAAGCAATTAATGAACTAGCATAGTTGTTTTGTTCTTCAAAATAAGTGATATTTGTCCATGCTTGATGTAGGTTTCCAAGAGGGCGAGTTCACTTGAGGACAAGTGAAATTCAAGAGGGGGAGGATGATGTGACCCCACATGGAGCTTGGATGAAGGCCACAAGGATAAATAATCAAAAAATATCAAAAGTCAAAGTCAAAGGAAAATACTTTAATGTGCTTAATCTAATCATTAAGATCGAAACACATTAAAGGTGACCATGTACATAGTAGGGGATTTCTAGGATACCCAAACCCTAGTGTCTCCTATGTTTTATTTTTCCTTTAATAATTGTAAAAGACTTGTAAATTTGAAGCCAAGTGGCTTTGAGTAGATAGGCTACGACTTAGACTAGTTTTTGGCTAAATGCCTTACTTGTAATTGTGGATTTGGTATTTATATTGTGGACCTAGGATCCAATAAGTTCATGATATAAATACCTTATCACTTAGTGTAATAGGGAGAAATCTTGATGAATAAAATCTGATCGTACCTTGACCAATGAAGTGTTGATGTTGTTTGCTGTTGTTGGTCGGTCGCTGAAGGATTGAATGGACTGGTCTCGGCTGCACGCGGGTGGTACCTGCAATGACACTCCGACGCTCAAGTCAGTGGTGTTGCTCGGGCAAGGTATCACAAGGTAAAGATTACGTACCTGATACTGTGGATGGAGGTGGTACTTATACCAGTGGGATGTCCCGACCGTTGCGAAGAATTCGGCCGGTCCCCGCAGATTGCGCTCCAAGTAACGAGCTTGGGCTGGTTCGCTGGTATGGGCCGCTGGCGTGGGCCGCTGGTTCTATTTCTATTGGAACCTCTTGGTTTTGCTAATGCACCCCAGAACAGTTGCCCCCCAAGCCTAGGTCGCTTAAGGGCGGGCTGAGGCTTGAATCGTTGCCCCCTAGTGGACTTGTGTCGTCCGAATTTGGCTGGAGGTTGGGCGGTCACGGTCGCCGCAGCGTATGGTCGTTGGGACGGTCGCTGTCGTTCGTCGTCGGCCGTACTGACGCGACGGTTGGATTGTTGTCATTTATGATGTGACGCTTGGTGATCTCGAGGCCATTCAATGGCTGATTTAATGCGAAGGTGAAACGTTGCGACGTTTCGTCTCCCGATCATTCTGACGCTTCGGGGCTGTGCTATAAATATGCCCCCGAGAAATCATTTCTCACATTACTCTGAAGCGCTCTCCCACCGACCGGTCTGTCTGTAACCGACCTTTTTCGAAGCAACTTGTGGTATCGTGACTTAGCTTCCTCGGTCGATCCCCGACATTCTTCCAGGTATGAGTCAATCTTTCTCAGCTTTAGCTCCTTTGTTTTTCAATTGTAGATTCGCGCCTTGTGGCGGGGGGCGTCAGGTCCGGGGACGACCAGGTCGCCCCCTCTTCATGAGCATGTGACTCGGCCGACCTGATGCGTATTCCTCTTTCACAGACGCCTTTATATGCCAGGGTTGAAACAAACTGTACGCCTTCCCGGGGGGCCATCGCAGTCTCTGGCTCAAAACATGATGCGGCCAGGAAAATTCCAAGTCGTCATCGAGCGACTCGAGTTCTAGTTCTCCAAAGCAGGGTCGGTCGGCAAGCGACTCGATTCGGCTCTGCACGCTTCTAAGACCAAATCGTGGTCCCCTCCACCACCTTCGCCGACCTGCGACGCAGGAGATGAGGAAGTAGACATCGAAGGTGGAGTGCAGAATGTCACTCAGGCCGTCGAAGAAGACGTACCGGCCAATGCTGAGGCAAGCCGAGTTGAGATTGCTGTCGAAGAGATTGTCGACCGTCCTGTCGAAAGCACCTCCAGCCGGAGGTGAAGCGATGGAGAGCCGTCGAAGGAGAAGATGATGTTTTTGCGGATGTTGCTCGAGATCGGGCGGACATGTCTGGTATCCAAATCCGCCGATCCAATAGAAGTGTGATCACGGTCGGCCTTTGGTATTTGCGAGTACAATGTCACTTCAGAAACCTACCGGGCTGGAGAGTGAGAGGAATGAAGGAAGGCGAGGACATAGCGACCTACTCGGATAACCTCAAGTTTACGATGCATCGGATCGTGTTTGAGAAGATGGGGATCGTCCCTCCCTTCACCGAGTTTCAGCGTGATGTCTTGCGCTACATTGGGGTCGCCCCATCACAGTTGCACCCAAACACGTGGGCATTCCTGAAGACCTTCGAGGTATTGCTGGGCCTGCTTAATAGGCCGGTGTCGATCCAACTGTTCTTCACAATTTTAGTGAGTTGGCTCAGGGAGAAAGCCAACAAACAGAAGAGGGAGCAAGTGTCCTTTAAAACTCAGAAGACCCAACACAAATATTTCAAGGCGTTTTCAGAGTCGTTGGGAGGAACTTGGAAGAGTCACTACTTCTGGATCGTTCCGACTAAGGAGGCTGGCAAAGCGATCGCCGAGACGTGGCCTGACGGATCGCTCGGTGATCCTTACTTTCTGATTATGTGGAATGAGGCCCACTTTTTTAGGCGCGCTGGTGACTATATCTATGATAACCCTCATTTATGATGGTTATTACTTGCTTTCTAAGCTTATTTTTAAGTGAATTTGTTTGCATGTTATGTGAATTAGCTTGTAAATAAGTGTTAGGTTAGAATTAATGGTGCAGGAATGAATTAGTTTGAATTGGGCATATTTATGCCCTTTGTGTTTTTAACTGTGTTTTGTGTAGTGCTGCAGCAACAGGTGCGTGCGCAATAGCTAAAATGCGGAAGATGAGAGAGAAAGCTCAAGAGGATGCGGAAAACACGGAAAATGAGGCAGGGCGGTTTGTCGATTTGGATGGCACGGAAAGATATGACCTCATGTGGATTTCCCTCAATTGCCCTTAAACCTAGGACGCATTTCCCAAAGAAGATATTTTCTAGGGTTGCGTGCAAGGAGACACTATATAAGCTAGCCTCCATTTCCCATTCAGAGATAGCCACTGCTCTGCCGTCAAGATGAAGTTTAGAGATAGCTCCTCATAGCGTGCATAGCTCACCTCCATTACCAAATTTGATACATTGCTGAGACTATTGCGTTAGCAACACTGGAATTACATTTTTCTTGGTGTATTTCTACTTAGAAGAGCTGGACCAGAACTCCATTGTCACCATTGGACCTCCTTCTCTGTTTCTTCGTTATAGTATCATTTCTTACCTTGAAATTTGTAATATGACTTCTACTCTTTTGTTTAAGTTATTTTCTATGTTTTGTAAGCTCAATATGAGCTAAATACTCATAGTTGAGATGCTGGATCTGATGTAGTTAGATTTATTATGCAATTAATGAAGTGTGTTTAATGTTGTGCATTTTACCTTGTGTGTGATAATATTTCCATTTTAGAGTAGGAGTGGCCGTCTATTCTAAATAGCATTTATAAATTCAGAGATGGTTTGTAAATTAATCTCACAAGGTAATATGGGTAGTGGACATTAATGAGAGATCTTGATGTTCCTTGCTTAACCCTAAAGATAGGAGAGCATAACCCATAAGGTGAATACTGCCGGTGCTCAAGCAGCCTAGGAGGTACTTCTTTAGGGTTTAGAGATAAACTCTTGCAAGGAAACCTAGTGTGAAGTATTCGAGAGAATAACGTCTTATTGCTGCAGCACCTAATGCTGCAGCATTGAACATACACTTGATTGCATATTAATGAAGCTACTAAAGTGAATGCATCTTAGCTTGTTCTCATCATTGTTTTCACATTACCCTGTTTACTTTTACTACTGTTTATGTTACCAAAAACTTGTGTGTCATTTACTTTCCTCACTAAATTGTTAATCAAATTAAACTTTCAAGATTAAGCTTAAATCCTCGTGGGAACGATCTCACTTACACTCTATATTACTTGTTAGACAGTGTATACTTGCATTATCGCATGTTTTCCAACAACAATCTACACCACTAAGGATTTGAGTGCGGTCGACCTGGAGTCTCTGCAAATCATTAAAGCGCTATCAAGCCTCATGCCCCCTGATCCCAAAGGCGACATACCTTGTCGGCCGTTCACGCTTTTGGTCGGCCGTGCCCTTGAGGCTGCACTTGGTTCGATTTTTCCCTTGTATTTTCATTTCTATTATTGACCGTTTCGTTTAACCTTTGAATCGTTCTATTTTGTAGGAAATATGGCAGGAACAGCTTGGGCTTCTTTGGAAAAGATGGCTTTGAAATCTTCATCGAAGCCTTTGTCCTCAAAACCGGTCAAGCAGGTGGTTGACCTGGATGGCTCTTTCACTACAAACCCTCGTAGCCAAGGCAAAAGTAGTGTTCGCAGGGTCGCTCGCCCTGCAGGGACGGGACGGTCCGAGCCCCAAACGCAGCAGTGAGCAAACCCGCTCGTGCGATTCACGAGACTCTTGGCGATGAGATTCCGTGGTTCGGATCGATAGCAGGAGAGACCGACTTGAGCGGTTCAGCGGGAGCCCATGGTGGTCTGTGCTTCCTTGTGCATGGCGGTTGGTAAGGCCATGCGGCGGTGACGGATGATGGGGAGAAAAAGCTGCGGTATTTTAACTTTACTCGCCCGCCGATTTAACTTAAGATCGGTCGATTGAGCGATCTTATCTTTTTGTTGCGAGGCTCGAGTGAAAAAGGACCAGGCCCTACCGCCGATATGGAGGTCGTGAGGAAAAAACTTGAGAAGGCCACGACCTCCAAGAAGCGCCTTGGAAGCCAAAGATCGAGTAAGCGAGGACCAGGGCTAAGGTGGTGAAAGCGGAACAAAGAGTTATTTGCTCGGTGAAAGAACTAAAGGGGAAGTGGGCGGCTGAAGAAGGACAATCTTTGAAATGGAGGACCAAGTCCAAATGGTGGTGGCCTTGCAAAGGATGCGGCGATTGAACAATTCGAGCGCCATCGACCGGTGCGCGCTTCTTTGAATGCCGATCTAGACCTCAGCGTTGATGGCCGGGTGTTGAGGCCCAAGCATCGTGTTGAAGGTAATGAGATTGTCTTGTGAGCAAAGCGATGAAGCGGGAGCGTTATTAGGCAACGCCTCGGTCGTGTTCAACCGTTCTTGATCTTGCGACCGCCGTTACGAAGCGCTGCGGCGGTGTATCTTTTGTAAACTATTTGACCAGCCTTTGGGCATAACAATATTTTTGGCCTGCCTTCGAGCAGTTGGGCGCTCGGTTTTATCCGGGCGTCCTCGTTTGTAATGCACGATTTCTACTTTAATTTGTATGCCTTCATCTTTGTTTTGATTGCGACAACCGCTTCTAGCTTCGGCTGCTCCATTTTTTGGGCCAATACTTGGCGCTTCTTGCAGGTCGTTCGTCGGCCTACATTGCTTGGGGTCATCATACCATTTGTGCCATGCGATGTAACTATTTGTAGATCGCTCGGCAGCCCAAATTTGGCAGTGGATTATTACTTAATCGTTGGGCCACCTCAGTGGCGCTCGATTGGGTCAACGCGGTGACACTCGTGTTATTACGGGACATTACTTGTTCCCTAGGCCATTCGATGGCCCGCGATGGTGCCAACTCGGTGGCACTTTCGGCTACGATTCGTTTGTGGGGCGTTGCTTGTCCCCTTAGGTCATTCGATGGCGCGATTGTGCCAACTTCGGTGGCACTTGATGTAGGTCGCTTGGCGGCCTACATTCGTTGTGGGACATTGCTTGTCCGCCAGGCCATTCGATGGCGCGATTGTGCCAACTCGGTGACACTTGATGTAGGTCAACGCGGTGACCTCACGGTCGCTCTTCTGCCACGGGCATAACGAGCGACCGGACATACATTTGCATGAAGTAGTATACACTTGATTTTTAAAGGTCAGGCCTCAGTAAAAAACCCAGTGGGAAAAAGAGCGCATGCCCGTCTTTCATTGATAGATCGTTGATTACACTTAGACATAATATAAATCATCATCACCTTCCTCGGTCCTTTGTCGGGGTTGTGCCGGGCATCCAGATCGGCAAGATTAACTTGCTGCGCTTCCCCGAGATTTTGAGGAGCTGAGGTGATCACTTGTTCATCACAGATATCTTGATGCAAGTAGTGGCTTCTTTTGGCGCCTCCATGTCGGCCATCGAGTCACCAACGGTAAATCCTTCCCATAGAACTTCATCTCGCAAATGGATAGTAGAGGCAGCGGCCTCTAGTTTCCAAGAGTCGGACGACCAATGATGCAATGATAACATGACTTGATTGGGAGAACCAGGGCGTCGTCGGCCATCGCATGCGAGGTACTTCCATTCGTGTCATCTCCAAAAGTTACCAAAAGATCGGCGTTCCCGAGGGATAGGTAGTCGCCCGTTGAACCCCGTCGGGTTGGTCGGCAAACGAGGAGCGATCTCGCTGCGATCCACGTTTAACTTGTCAACAAGTTCTTCAAACATGATATCGACCAGAGCTACCTTGGTCGACCAATATTCTTTGACTTAGTGTTAATTCTCCCGTCCAACAGATCTTCATCACCAAAGGAAATGGGCGGCCTATTCGAGGCCGGCCGAGGAGCTGAAGTCGTTCCAATCATAAGGATATCGTTCCACTTCTTTTTGGTGGCCTTGTTGGATTCTCTTCAGTCTAGAGGATTTCCCCATGGATCACCATGGCAACCTTACGGCCTCTAGCCTGCCGTTTATCTCGATCGTCCTCAGATTCGCCTTTCTCCAGGGGTTGGGTCGTCGCAGTGACGATAGCTTTTCCCCTATTCTGAGCCGGTCCCCCAGCCTTTTCTGGAGGTCGGTCGTTCTCTTCAGCCCTTACATACTCGGTCAACTTACCCTTCTGGATAAGATCTTCAATATCATCCTTCAAGGCCATGCAATCGTTGGTGTCATGCCTCTTACTCTTGTGATATCGGCAGTATTTCTTGGTGAACCGTCCCCCCTTTTTGAGCACAAGGGGGTCGGGTCGTTTTACACCCACAAACTCATTATTCGGCATTCCATATAAATTTGAAGCGATCGATGTGTTGGCACGAGTGCTGTTTGCTCGTATTTCTTTGTTTGATAGTCCAACATTATTATCTTGCCCCCTGGCCGCTTACTACGATCTTCTTTAGAGATGCGCGTGGCGCATCTTCTTGCGACGGGGCTTCCTCATATGCCATATGATCGTTGGCTCTTTTTAGGAACATGCTGAGGTCCTGATAGCGGTTAAGGGTGAATTCTTCTGCAAACCTGTGGTCCGGTCTGATACCTCGTTTAAGGTATTTCAACTTGTCTTTGTTGTCGTCAGTCGCGAATTGTCTGCGCTCGGCATTGAAGCAGATTCGATATCTTCGCCTTAAAGTCTCGTTATCTCCTTGAACAACCGTGTCCAAGTGTTCCTCGTCTGCAGGTATTGGCGGCGATTGGCGTGTAGTTGGCGAATAATACTCTTATCAAGCCTTCCCAAGAGCGATGGTGTTGGGTCGTAACGATTCCCACCATTCTAATGCGTACCGTCCAACGATCGAGGAACAACCAGGCATTTCATGGTCGACCCCCAACTCCCTATAGGTGCGATAGTTGTTGAAGTATCGATATGCTTGTCGGGATCCCCATGGCCATCAAATAAACCCGATTGGGCGGCTTGCTCAAGTCTCTTGGAATCTGGTAGCGCTGATCTCCTCGTGAAGGGTTCGTGGCCGTTCGGGATATCACTCGGGCGAACAGTGCGTGGTGAGTATGCCTCATTATTCGGCGTCTGTAGAATCCACCACCGACCGGATGGCCGTGGTATAATGGGACATGAGGTGAGCGCCTCCTTGGTCGCTGAGAGACATCTCTAATCTCCCCATCTTGGTAATCATCAAATTCAGCATACGAGTCCCAAGGCGGCTTCTCGATCTTCGGGAACGGGCGACTCTCAAGAAGAAGCGATGCGACCAGGCGATAATTGGAGTCTTGACCATAATCGTATGAAGGGGAACGGTGTCTGCTCGGGGGCGACCTGTGCGCCCTATTTCTTCGTGCCGGGGATCGGCGAGAAGTACTTTCACGACGTGGGTCATTTCTTCTGGGAGGCGTCCTATGTCTTCGGGAAGGACCGCCTCAGCGAAGGCCGCCGTTGGTCGCTCATTGGCGGGCCGAGGCGACCTCTCGAGGCGTGAGATCTCTTCTTCACGATCGGTGATGAGCCGATTCTTAGTGCGGGCGATTTATAGAAGCGCACAGGTAACATGCTCTGGTAAGGGCTCAACGATTCCGGCCTCTACGAGTTCGGCCGGTATTTGCCGAGCGGGCTGCTGTATCGGTTCCAGAACTGGTCCTCGGCCGCCCTGCACTGAGGGATCTTAGCAAGGATTTCCTTGTGTTTCATGCTTGGTGATTGCTACGCCCTCGGGAGTGCATTCTTTGAAATTTCTTTATTCTTTGCCGGAGGGTTCAGTCGAGATGAGGCCCGCGTATGGTGCGCTCTTTCGCGTGGAGCCATAGTCGAAGTAGGATAGCGCTCGGGCCTCCCACTGTGGTCGCCAATTGATCGTACCTTGATCAATGAAGTGTTGATGTTGTTTGCTGTTGTTGGCCGGTCGCTGAAGGATTAAATGGACCGGTCTCGGTGCACGCTGCGGGTGATACCCGCAATGATGACACCGGACCTTTCAAGTCGGTGGTGTTGTTGCTCGAGGCGGTATCACGAGGTAAAGATTACGTGCACGATCATCGTGGATGGAGGTGGTACTTATACGGTGGAATGTCGACCGCCATTTGCGAAGAATTCGCCGGTCCCTCGCAGATTGCGCTCCAAGTAACGAGCTTGAAATTTGGTTATTTGGTGTGGGCATTTGGTTCTATTTCTATTGGAACCTCTTGGTTTTGCTAATGCACCCCGGAACAAAATTATTTCTTCATTTTTGCAAAGTTGAAAGCCTAGAGAGAAACCTAATGAGAGGTGAGTACATGCATATGAGAGAGTGAGATTCATCACGAGGATTCTCCATGGTTCTTGAGGGAGAGAACCTTGCTCACAACCTTGAGGCTAGAAGTGCCCAAGACTAGTTGATCTTATCACCTTCCAAGAAGGTGTGGCGATCACTCATTTCCACATCCATCTCTAGTCTCATCCATCTTTGATCTTTCTTCTACTTTTTCATGTAAGTTTCTTGAGTTCATGTTGTGTGTTGTTCATATTTTCTTAGAGATTTATATAGATTTGTAATTTTCTAGATCCTAAATTTAGTGATTCATGTGTTGATCACATTAACATCTCATATTTTCTTCCAAGAGGATAGTCTTTATGATTGGTTGAAACGAGGTCTTGATGGAGATCACATTTTTCTGTTCTTGGTAGCTTGCTGGTGGTTGTGGCGAGCCAGGAACAAGTTGTGCCTTACAAATGAGCTGGTGTCTCATTACGGTTTGCAACTCGTTTGTTAACTTTTCGAATTTGCTCTATAATTGCTTCCTCAAATAGACACCTTCCCCTTCCACCAGATTAATAACTTGGAACGCCGAAAAAGGAAGTGCAATGGTTTTGAATGTAGATGGTAGTATCCTTGGCAAGTAGGACCTTCCCCTCAAGAGATTTAACACGACTGCATCTCCAAGGTTGGATTCAAACTCATGACCAAAAAATAATGTTTTAATAATTTTTGGTCGAGACGAGATATCCACCGCCGAACACGATGATGACCAATCCACTTTGGATTGGAGCGCCTCGAAGGTGAGACAGTTGACCCAAGGATTTAAAGTTGCTTCATACCCAAGGTGATGATCGAACGATCGACACTTGGTTAAGGGAGGATGAGACTCAACCAATCAACAACACCATGTGGGTTATTAATGTTTTAATAATGCTCTTTACCTTGTTTTCTTAAAATAATATAAATATCAAAAAGAAAAATATATAATATGAAACTTCAATTTGAAATCACCGTACTTGCGGTCTCCGGCCACCGTTGCGCTTTTCGTCAAAGCTCGCGGTCGAAAACTCTATTGTCGCCGCTCACGCTCGCCTTCTCCAAACTGTACCAGGTACATTATTCTTGATCTTTTCCTTATTGCCTTTTCTCTTTGGGGATTCAAATGACGCTATTGATTAGGGTTATTGGGTGTGTATATAACGCTTGAAATTATGTGCTGAAATAATTATTACTTTGAGAATTTTGCTGTCATCTCCCAGAGACTATAATTTGGTTGCTTGACATTTCTAACATGTTTGATTTCAAGTGGAGATCTTTTAACTACTTCTGCTGCAGATTTTGTCTTTGCATTTTTTGTTTTAGTTCTGCATCTCTGGAATTTTTGATGCAGGACTTACAATCACTTTTAAGGATACACTGATCCTCACTCTATTAGAGACAGTGAAATTGCTTTCAAAACAAGCCTGATCAGTGTTATCAAATCGGGATACATATCGTGTATCGTTAGACCCATTTTTTGAATCGTGTATCGTAAGATACGTGAACAAAAAAATATAGAACATTTTAGAGTAAATCCAAGTAGGGTTAGCAAAAAAACATGAACTTCAAAATAATTCAAGTCAATAATTCAAGTCATAAATAAACATAACAAGTGCTTCATTCAACTCCTCCAAAAAAACATCATCTACTTATGAGTAAATCCAAGTAGCATTAGGAAAAAAAACATGAACCCATAAGAAAGAGAAATGGACGATGGGTTTAAACCAAATGGAGAAAAGTTGTGAACAAATTGTTCCATAGAATCTCTATAAATTGGTTCGTTTATGATTATAAGGTTTTTCATAGTAATGGTAGTGTGAAGGAAGGAGAAGTGTGAAAGAAAGAAGCATGGAAGACGCGCTAGTGATGCTGAGAATGAGACGGAACTGGTGATGCTGAGAATGAGGAAACGTGGAGAGGAAATTGGGGGTATTAGTGTTGTAAAATAGGAAATGTCGAAAATGCCCCCATTTTAAATTCAGAATTAAAAAAGAAGCGCCCCTTCATTTAACCAAACGCTGCGTTTCACTTTATTCATCTCAGTACACACTGTTTCACTAAACCAAACGCACCGTTTCACCACCAAACGCACCGTTTCACGTAACCAAAAGCACAGATCATCTTCTTCCTCGCGCCAAACCCTAATTTCCTGTGTTTTTCGAAAACGGCTGGCGTGACCCGACCCACCTGCAATTTGTTGCAGAATCGTGCGATTCTTTCTTGAATCGCGATTCCTACGATTCTGGCGCAATACATGCGATTCAGGGAGCGATTCGGTGATAGAAACGAGTCACCATGCGATATGCATCGTTCTCCTCAACTTTTGACTCGTATCGCGATTCGAATCGTACGATTCGTGCGATACGAACTACACTGAGCCTGATAATGTCATTGTCGTTTTTTCACAAGAAGAAATATAAACACAAGTTATTAAGAGTTTCTCCAAATGATTAATATCTTCGTATGTTTTTTTTCGCGTTATATTGAATTTAACAATTAAAAGTCTAAAAATATGATATACATTCGTGGAGTAAGCTTTGAAAATGTTGTCATGGTAGGCACATGTATGTAGAGAGTAGACAAAACCGTGTTTGGGATTGGATTACCATTGAATGGAGAATGTATCACTACAATCATTAATCATCACTCTGTTGCAGTGCTTGATTTCCACTCTTCCAATTTCCCTTTATTTGTTCTTTGTTTTTCAAAAGGAGCTTCTGTGCTTGAGGATTCCAAGGTTCAACTGTTTCTGCATAAAGCTAACTGTTCTGTTGATTTCTGGCTAGGATTAGTTCTAAATGGAGGTGTGATCTAAAATGTCAATTTTTCTTTTGTATGTTCTCATCTCCTCTTTGGTTAACTCAGCTGCACTTTTAATGACGTTTTATTAACATAGATTAAGAGTCTTGGTCTTTGTTTTGATATTTACAAAATACTATTATGAGTTTGATTCTTCTAGTCTTGACTTGTGATAATATCATCGTGTAATCTACTAGTAATAATATCTGCTACTGCCTATGGTGGACTTAACTTATTTACCTTTTATGTAATTTCATCATCTTTTATTCTTGCGCGCAGTATGGAGATGTCTTTGATCTAAATGTGCACGCTTAGAAGACAATGGACAATGCAATTGAAATATGATGTCTTCTACCATTGATTGCATATAGATTTGATGCAAGAAAGGAATAATAGAACTTGACACATAGTAGATTTTAACCTGCAGGCCTATCTGGAATTAGGCAAATTATTGCAATGGGTCCTAGCTTGGATGGTGGTAATTCTAATCCCGCTTTCGACCCAAATGGAGAAAAGTAGCATACGGCGGTATGCAACCTGGATCGATGACAATCATACCGTGAAACTTTCCTTGAAGGAATGGTAATGAATGCCAATGTGGTGAAAAGGGACATGTTGAAGGTGATGCTGGACTCAGTTTCCATTTCTGAATATCTATGCATTGTTGCTCTTGTTGTCTTAGTCTGGACTTATACACTTACATCAGCTCTTGATGTAAATTCTCTCTTTCTTATTGATATTAGTCTTCTTGTTTCAGGCTTTCTAGTTCTCCTTTTGACTCAAGAAATGCTTTCCCTTAGTCTTCTCGTCCATTACATTCTAAATATTTCCTTTTTCATAACTGGTTTATATGTTTTGGCTCCAATTTACCAAACTCTTACAAGGTCCATTAGTGAAGACTCCATTTGGGCAGTAACTGCATCACTTCTCATACTTCACCTTTTTCTACATGACTATTCAGAATCCACTGTCAAAGCCCCAGGGGTACTAAAGAATCCTGCGTTAACCAGTTGTATATCGGTAAATGCTTCCGTAGTCGCGTCTGTTTTTATAGCTTCTCGTCTTCCATCAAGACTACATGTGTTCGCCATCATGTTATTCTCATTGCAGGTTTTCCTTTTTGCTCCACTGGTTACATACTGCATTAAAAAATATTCCTTTTGCTTACAGCTATGCTTTTCTTTTAGTTTGATGGCTTTGACCTTAAGTTTTGTGTACATGCTGCATCGATTGCTTTTCGTGCTGCTACTTAGTTTGTTGGTTTTTGTCAACTTGGTTTGCCCTTATTGGCTTATAAGGATTCAGGAATACAAGTTTGAAATCAATGGACCTTGGGATGAGGCTAAGCTTTGTTTTGATATTACAGACTGAAATCAGAGGATAGTTGTTGAGAAATTTGAGTGCTTTATGTTTAGGAATTAGGTGGGAGTATAATTTACTTACTACTTGGTAGATACAAGTTCATTGGAGAATCCATGCAGTTCAAGTCAGAGAAGGGGAAGAAAATGACATTTTTATGCATGTTTTAGAATTATGAGTAATGATGGTTTCAAAAAAATTTAGGTACCATACCATGGATGTACATTTAGAATTTATGAAATTGATTGATTTGAAAAATTATTTAATATGTCAAGTGTAGGAGGGCTTAGTGACGCAATTTTTTAATTCAAAAAAAATAAAAGGGAAAATGCCTTTCTTCATGGGATAGCACTCCCAAATTTAACGATTGTGACATTACAAATGAATAGATTCACATAGAGAAACCGAACGATTGTGAGTAAGTGCAAACTTATTTTGCAATTCCTGCTAAACAACAGAGTTCAACGAAGTGATCATGGATAAAGTTTTTCAAGACTAATTCAACAATAAGTAAAAATGTTTTTTCTACTAAGTTGTTCACTTTATGAATGAAATGGCACCAACAACTTGTCGTCAATTTATTCATTAAGAGGGCGTCACGGATTAGAAGTCGACAATATTTTTTTCCTCTGAAGCTTTCAACAGTTTCCTTGATGCTGACTTCTAAAGGAGTAAACTTGATTCCCAAGCTCCAAGCCTTTTCCTTGGAGATCTGATACGTTGGCATATACGGCTCATCATCCTCACACTTCCTGATGATAACAACGTAAAGAGAGTGCATATATATGCTATTAAAAAATGATTTCTAGAAAAGTGATTTGTGTATTTTACATTCGTTTTAGTTCTGCTACGAGCTCACTAGTATATAGCAGAGACTAAACTGTTATAGCTAACAGTAACAGTTACAATAGAAAACTCAACTATCAAAGGAAGACAACATGGAAATTTCTAGAATTAGACTAGAGCTAATGCTGATGCTATTATGTATGGTTTTGCGATACTAAGGACATACATGCAAAGCATTCATACACAGTAAGTGCTGAATCTTTAGTGTCCAAGTTATTTTAGGAACATACTAGTACATTCTATCAATGAAAACTATTGGCATTCAATAATATTCACAAGGCTTACACTAAAGAATTTTAATAAAACATTGTTTTTTCACCCATTCATCGTGATGTCATGTCCTGTAGTTTCAGTTCTTTCATACATTGAACAAACATCACTAAAAATCAATTTCAATGCTGAGTACTATCCTTTTTAACTTGATTGTTTCAAACTACCAGCCAGTAAAGTACTAAAAAGGGGTTTAAATCAATGGAGATACCACTTCGTATTTTATATGCACTCTTGGAGGTATAGAAATAGAACTTATTTGTCTGAAATTTGCAATGTTGGGTACAGATCACGTAAAATCCTAGCAAGTTCAGTATAGTGTGCCACTCTCTCAGACACACAATATCTTCCACTAGCTGAAGCAATCTCATATGCTTGAATATGGGCGATAGCAACATCTTTCACATTTACCCATCATCCCATAGCTTTATTTGGAAAAGGTACACCTGCGTCCAACAATTCAAAGAGTTCTTCTCTTATGCAACATGACAATCTGGAATAAATATGATATATTACTTAATATGTCGGACATAAAAAATCCACTATTTTTAATTATTCGACGTAACAAATACATTAATTAATCAGTAACCATTTGGTGACTATATTAGAGACAAATTAATCACTTGAAATGCTATTACCTTCAAGCTAGATCCCAATTAATCAAAGAGATAAGTTAGTGTAGCGTAAATTGTATCTCTATCTTTTCACATGACCAAGATAATGATCAAATTAAATTGATATATTGCTCCAAAGATTTATAGGATTCATTGGTTCAAAATTGTTAATATGAATTAACTACACACATCATTGTTCAAAACTGAAGTTTGAAGGTTTTAGGACTTGTAATAAGGGGCTTTTAGTGGGGCTATCAGTAATAATGGGTTGTTAAAGGGCTGAGCATGAGGGTAATAAGGGAAAGTGAAGACTTTTGATGTGTTGGTGAAAGGTTCAAACGCAGTCAGGAGAAACCAAGCAGTAATGGTTCTGACTACTCTTACACCATCGCCGAAACTGCTAGACCTCAATTCCCATGGGGCTGTCGTTCCACCAGACTTGGCAATGACCATGAGGTTGCAGTTGAACAAGTTGCAAGGGAAGCAGACACGGGACGAAGTGACAGTGACATGGTTAAATGGGTTTCCCAAGAACCACTACCTCCACCAAAACCACTACTGGGCCTATTGGGCCTGGCTAGTGGCCTATTGGGTTCAAGAGAACTGGGCAATAAATGGCCAATTTCCAAGACCATATGCATGCATGTTGGAATGTTTTCCAATTCATAAACACTGAATTTGAAGCTGTTGAAGTTGCACCATTGGGCTGGCTAGTGCTGCCAAAAAATGCAGAAGAATGATATCTGCATCGGGCTCTGGTTTAACAAGACGCACACAAACATACTGCTTTTGAAGGATGCAATTCAGTTGCAGTCATTTTTCTGCAGCATGGCATATTTGGCTTCAAGTTTTAGTAAAAAAAAATCATTACTCCAGCATCCTCAATAAGAAACTTATGAGTTCTTTTGAGCTTAGGTATCATAATTTCCTACATTGACCAAATTTACTCATAAAAATTGTTCTCTACCGTATCTTTGGATATATTCGATCCGAGATAGTAGGTAGGTGATGAGATTTGATCAATATAGATAACGTCCGAGTTTGATATTAGAGTGATGATGTTGAAGTACTGCAGAGTCACTCCGATGCTAAAGTCGATGAGTGAAGAGTTAATGCAAGTATTGTGATAATTAATGCGCACTCTCTCCTTGGAATAAATACACGGATTTATAGGTTTAGGAGGCACTTGGGTGTGATCATCCGAACCATTGGTTGTGAGGCGCATGGTAGTAGGCGTTGGATGAGTGATTATGGGCCTTAGTTGTTTGGAGGCCCAAATGTTTTGTTTTGAGGAATGGGCGTGTAAATAGTGTTGCGCCCGAAAAAATCGGTTTGGGACTTTTCGGTTTGACAACGTGAAATTAGTAGAGCCGCCACCAATATTTATTTTTATGGAAAAACATTGAAAAAAACCTTTTTGAAAAGAGGGTGATCTTTGAAAACTTAGAGATGTAGGTTCGAAATTCGGTTGCGCATGGGAAGGTATTAGCACCACGCGCGCCCTTTCTACCGAAAGGAACCATTAATTTGATGTGGTTTTGAAATGTTTGATTTGAAATATATTGTTCTACTTTTTCTTTTCTTTTCTTTTGTAAAATGGTTTTATGGAAAACAGGAAAGAGGCATGTTTTTGGTATCTTTGAATATCAGGACAAAACAAAGATTTTTGAAAATGGTGCTTGACGGGACATGAACCCGCCTCTACGCACTACCTCTCACCGGCCACTCTGGTGAGGATCAAAGCTACGTAGTTCTCGTTTGTTTTTGAAAATATTTTTGGTTATCTTTGAAAATCAGGACAAAACAAAGATTTTTAAAAGGGGTGCTTGACGGGACATGAACCCGGTCCTACGTACCCTCACTGGCTGAGGGATCAAAGCTACGTAGTTCTTGTTTTGCGTGTGAAAACGGCTTAGGGGTTTAGGTTTTGGAGTTTTTGAAATAAGACTCGAGTGTTCGCGAACACCAAACAAGCAAAGGCTTCGAGTGGCATTCAGTATGAACTCGAAAGAAAAGAGGGTTGGAGCCGGTAATCAAACAAGCAATGGCTTGAGTGATTACTGGCGACAACATTGTATTATTCTTTTTTTTTTAAAATTGTTTTGAAAAAGGTGATGAGCCTTAGTGATAATTACCACTAAATAACTCATGTTGTTTTTTTGGAAATTTGAATTGGTTTTTTTGTTGTTTAATTAATGTGTGGGAGCTTTCATAATAGTCAAACAAGCAAAGGCTTGAGTGACTATCACTAATAACTCCTCAAGAACGATCAAACAAGCAATGGCTTCGAGTGATGGTTAATGATTTGCTTAGGAAAATGCCTTAAGTTTTTTTTATTCGAAAACAATTGAATTTGAGTTTGAAGAAAAGAAAGTAGAACATAACAAATCTTTTTCAAGTCAAAACCGAGACAACAATGAAGGCATAAGCAAAGCACATATGAATAATATTTACAAGTTGTCATGAACAATTGAATACATGATTAGTTAAATACACGATTGAGCAAGTATATGAGTGTATGAGCATGCAATTGTAGAATACAAGGTATGGCATTATTGAATGCATGATTCGGCTAATGCATGAATGCATGAACATACATGTGTGGAATACAAGACATGAGATTAATATATGCATGGGCATTTAGGAGAGTATGAATGCAAAAGATGTAAACTTATATGAATACATGAATGATAAGATGCAAAGTGTAAAAATCTTTTGGGTGTTTTTGCAAATAGACAAGTGGTAAAAACTTGTGGTAAAAAGTTAGTAAAAGAGTAAGACAAGCATGCATGAAGTGTAAGGTAATTACTTAATGAAATAGTAAAGTAAAAAGTAAAAAGGTTTTATCTTTTTTTTTTACTTATGGTAAAATGCTAGTGAATGGTAAAGTAAAAAGTGAAAAACACATTAACACTATTACACATTTCCATACAAGATCAAACACACATTTTAAGCATTGAAATGAAACCTAAAAAGGAACCCTAAGGCCGAAACCTCATATGGTCAAAATATCAAGTTATTTCATGCCCAAATTGATGATCAACACATGAAACAAGTCACACAAATCAAGCTTTTCATTTACATAAATCAAAAAGAGGAAAGAAACTTATGAGTTCTTTTGAGCTTAGGTATCATAATTTCCTACATTGACCAAATTTACTCATAAAAATTGTTCTCTACCGTATCTTTGGATATATTCGATCCGAGATAGTAGGTAGGTGATGAGATTTGATCAATATAGATAACGTCCGAGTTTGATATTCCGAGCTGATGTTGGGGGTACCTGCAGAGTCACTCCGATGCTAAAGTCAGTAGCTGAAGAGTTAATGCAAGTATTGTGATAATTAATGCGTACCTCTCTCCTTGGAATAAATGCAGTATTTATAGGTTTAGGAGGCACTTGGGTGTGATCATCTGAACCATTGGTTGTGGAGGCGCATGGTAGGCCGTTGGATGAGTGATTATGGGCCTTAGTTGTTTGGAGGCCCAAATGTTTTGTTTTGAGGAATGGGCGTGTAAATAGTGTTGCGCCCCGAAAAATCCGGTTTGGGACTTTTCAGTTTGACAACGTGAAATTAGTAGAGCCGCCACCAATATTTATTTTTTATGGAAAAACATTGAAAAAAAACCTTTTTGAAAAGAGGGTGGTCTTTCGAAAACTTAGAGATGTAGGTTCGGGAATTCGGTTGCATGGGAAGGTATTAGCACCCCACGCGCCCTTTCTACCGAAAGGGAACCATTAATTTGATGTGGTTTTGAAATGTTTGATTTGAAATATATTGTTCTACTTTTTCTTTTCTTTTCTTTTGTAAAATGGTTTTATGGAAAACAGGAAAGAGGCATGTTTTTGGTATCTTTGAATATCAGGACAAAACAAAGATTTTTGAAAATGGTGCTTGACGGGACATGAACCAGGGCCCCACGATACACTCACCGGTGAGGATCAAAGCTACGTAGGAGAGTATGAATGCAAAAGATGTAAACTTATATGAATACATGAATGATAAGATGCAAAGTGTAAAAGTCTTTTGGGTGTTTTTGCAAATAGACAAGTGGTAAAAACTTGTGGTAAAAAGTTAGTAAAAGAGTAAGACAAGCATGCATGAAGTGTAAGGTAATTACTTAATGAAATAGTAAAGTAAAAAGTAAAAAGGTTTTATCTTTTTTTTTACTTATGGTAAAATGCTAGTGAATGGTAAAGTAAAAAGTGAAAAAACACATTAACACTATTACACATTTCCATACAAGATCAAACACACATTTTAAGCATTGAAATGAAACCTAAAAAGGAACCCTAAGGCCGAAACCTCATATGGTCAAAATATCAAGTTATTTCATGCCCAAATTGATGATCAACACATGAAACAAGTCACACAAATCAAGCTTTTCATTTACATAAATCAAAAAGAGGAAAGAAAACAACAAACCCTAATTTCTAAGGCCTAAGGTCGAAACCTTATATGACATAAACAACACATTATTTCATGCACAAATTCATAATCAAACACATGGAACAAATTATGCAAGTTTAAGCACATCAAGCATTTATTTACACAAAAATCAAAGAGTAAAAGGAAGGCAAATAAAACCCTAATTTGTAAGGCCTAAAACCGAACCCTCACACTCAATGAATCAAACCAAAATCTCAACTTGCAAGTTATGACATGAACAAGGGATGCATATATCACATGGAAATTATTTATTCATGCAAATATGACAAAATAAGTGTGAAAAAATGCAAGAACATGGTTGAAAAAACACAAGAAACCTCTCCTCAAGGCCAGGGTTCCTTCAAACACCCAAGGCTCCCAAAGTCCTTGACATAGTGTTTGAAATGAACCTCTAAGCCTCTTAGAGAGGATAGAGGAGTAGAAAGGAGATTCACATGCTAATATTTAAAAATGCAAGAGATATGATTTTTACCTCAAGATCAAAGCTACACAAGAATAGGAGAATGAAGATCAAAACCAAAACAAACCAAAACCTTCACAAATCACCAACAATGCCACGCAAATTTGAAGAAAGCAAGCTCCTTTATGGAGTGAAAATGGAAACAAGGATGAAAAGAAGAGGATATGTGAATGTGGAGTAGATTTGAGGTGATTTGGTGGATGAAAATTGAAAAGAGAATGGAAGGGAATGAAGGAGGGGGTTCGGCCAAGAGGAGGAGAGGAGAGGAGAGAATGCTAGCTAGGGTCAAAAATGAGAGTGTCTTGTGTGAATTCTCCTATTTTTGGGTTTTATATGAAGTGAAAATTTAAAGGGTAATTAGGACAATGTGCTTCTTGCAAACCAATAGGATTTGAGATAAATTTTGAATCAATGGTCAAGATGCAAGATCACATGGATTGAGGGTAATTTAAAACACAAAATGGGGGAGAGAGAGGGCTGGAATGCGCAGCTTAGGAGTGGTGGTGAAGGATAATCTCAATTACAAAATGGTATTTTTCTATAAAGCTTATTACACAAGTGCCATTTTGATTCAAATGAAGGGTGAGGATTGTTTTTCACATTCAAATGGAAGGCCATGATTTAGTACAATTTGCAAACAATAAAAATAAATGAAAATGGGAGGTATATGGCTGAAGTGCGCAGCAAGGGAGTGTGGGAGAGTGAGTGGAATTGCAAATTGTACTATTGTACTATCCTTATCCTTTCACAATTCAAAAGAATGTAGAATATTCCCTTCTAGATCTTTCTTCCTAATTCATGCCATTTTGGGCCCTATCCTATGATTCAATGATTGGGCTCTGAATTTTATGATCTCACCAATCCCAAAATTGATTTATTTGCCCCACCTCAAAGGAAAAGACCATTTTACCCCTCTATCCAAAAACTAGGTTTTTAGACCAAAAGGTTTAATATTTATGCACAAAAATAATCACAATGGAGCACAAATATCCTTTAAATAAATCATTGATGATTATCCAAGGATTTGGGACAAAAAACCGTTTTTATTGTGAAATGACCAAAATGCCCTCTTACTCTAAAAACCCTAGTTTTTGCTTGAAACACATTTCCACTTCAAAAATGTTTTTTCCAACCTAGGAGTGACCTCTAGTACCTTGAAATGCATGTTGTATGACTTGTTTTGAGGAATTGCCCTTTATTTGCAAAATGACCAAAATACCCTTTTGCACTGAAAAACCCTAATTTGTCTAAAAAGTGCATTCCAACTCCAAAAATGATTTTAGACACTTTGAAAGGACTTTATAAACTCCAATGCAATGCATGATGCTTTTTTTACTTTTTAATTTAATTATTTTTTGGGGGAAAATTAGGGTTTTGACCTAAGCCGGACAAAATTGGGGTATGACAGCTGCCCCTCTTTATCTAGATTTTAACAAGGAATATGAATTGGCCGAAACATATTCCGAGGCAAAATAGAGATAAAGAATTCAGAAATCATACCGATTTTGTTTTCCTAAGAAAAAAACCCGAATTTTCCTTTTGTTTCCTAATTTTCTTTTTGGGTGAACGAATGCCAGCCAGAAACAACTGTAAAAACAAGAAAATAAATTGGTGCCCACCCTCAGGCGGCAAAAGCAAGAAGTAAGTTGGTGCCAACCCTCGGGTGGCATAAAAGCAGAAGAAATAAAGCAATAAATAAAGCAAGTAAAGAAAGTACAGTCCTCTCGATAAGCGCGACATTTGGCGAGTGCGGTAAAGAAGAAGAAGCGCTAATCATCGCTGAAGGAACACTGGTTCGAAGGAGCGTCTGCGCTCAAGGAGTACTTGGGCTTTGAAGGAACACTTGGGCTCTGAAGGAACACTTGGGCTCGAAGGTGGCCTATTCGAGCGCTTCGAGGTTCTCGTATCAAGTCGTAGAATTGATACACTTCACTGATGGACTTACGCTATGCTTTACACCGCACACCGGGTGCGAAGGGACGCGAAGTTCGGGGGCCGATCTGTCATGCTCCGTGATGACTTGGCGAAATGAAGGACACGAGGTCCGAGGGCCGATTCGTCATGCTCCGTGATGACTTGGCGAGATGAAGGTCGAGTTCAAAGTCATTGCATGGATCGTTGATTTGAACTAAACCGAAGGACTCGTGGTGCGATGATTCGTCGGTGCTCGATAACGACGGATCCGGGGACGCCTTGGTCCGAGGGGATGCACGGGAGTCCGAAGGGATTCACAAATCTGTTGATTGACCGATTGAGATGGGCATTCTTTGGCGCATTGAATTGAGGTACCTGCATATGTCAGTTGATGCAAGGAATGATGCATGAAGCATGGGTGCATGTTATGCAAAGGCATGTTATGCAGGAGTATGTTATGCGAGTGCATGCAATGCTATGATTTTGATGTGATGATGCATGTGGTGGATCGCTTTTCCTTTGTTTTTGATTCTTTTCGATTGTTTTCACCCGACTTTACATTTTCGGTTATTTGTTTTTTCATGTTTTTTTTTTTCTTTTCGATCAGCTTTCTTTTTTTCTGACCGTTCATTTTTGCTTTTTGACAAGGCTTATTTTTTTACTGGTTCAACCGACTTCCGATACTCCTGGTACGAGACTGAAAGGCCGAGGGAAACTGCAAGGCTTATGAACCGAACGCGCGTTTGCTCTCTGGTTCGCCATCTGGAACGGTTTGTGAATGCAACCTTCTTTGTAAGGTTAATTATCTCTAGGAATTTGCTTATTTCCCATTACTTTTAAAGATTTCGCAATGATTTATAATGCCTTATGATGTACTCACATGTTTTACAATTCAGGATCACCATCATCATAAAACGCTTATTTTGAGCAGAAAAAGCAGAAATAACAACAAACAAGACATGAGAAAAGCTGAGCTTTATTGATGTGGAAGCCGATCGTACAGAATGTTACGACGACCATTCAGTACATTTGAGAGTTTTAAACTACAAAAAGACACGAAAACAAGAGAGAAGTCGAATTGATTGTCCGCTCTCGTGGAGCAAAGGCTTGCGACATCTGTGTCCTTGACCTTGATCACTCCCTCATTCAAGCCTTCGGGGGGGAATTGTATGCCTTTCTTTACTTTTCATGCTCAAGTTTTCTGACCCTAATTTTTGCCTGGATCGCCCTTTGCGGGTTTTCAATCCACCGGGTCGCTCTGATTTTGCCTAGGCCGCCCTTTCGGGTTTTCAACCTAGCGAGCTAATTCCTACTTGGCTTGTCTTTCTATTTTTTCGTTGATTTCTTTCAGGCATAATACTTCTTTACTGAGTCTGAATTGACTGGGTTCTTGAGGTCCTCACCGTCCATGTTAGTGAGTATCAGCGCTCCTCCCGAAAAGGCTTTCTTGACTACATACGGGCCGTCATAAGTGGGTGCCCACTTCCCTCGGGGGTCACTTTGAATAGGCAGTATCTTTTTGAGTACTAAATCTCCCTCATTGAACTCACGCGGCCGGACTTTCCTGTCAAAAGCGGTTCTCATTCTCTGTTGGTACAGCTGCCCATGGCACAAAGCTGCAACCCTTTTTTCTTCAATGAGGTTTAGTTGATCCAGACGGGCCTGTACCCACTCTGCTTCCTCCAGTTCAGTTTCCATCAGGACCCGCAGGGAGGGGATCTCAACCTCAATGGGAAGTACTGCTTCTGATCCATACACCAAGGAGAAAGGGGTTGCCCCAGTCGATGTGCGCACTGAAGTACGGTAGCCATGCAAAGCAAAGGGAAGCATCTCATGCCAATCCTTGTAGGTTACCACTGTAACACCCCCTTCTATTCTTCTAATTAACTTAAATAAAAATCAGAGTTTTCAAAACAATTTCCACGCACCTCGAAGAGAGTGCTACATCTAATAAAAACATTATCAAAACATATTTAAGATTCAAACGCATCTAGTGCGTGAAATACATATCATAGTCACGTGGGTTAAAACCCTCAAAACCTGTTTAGAGTTTACAATAATCCAGAAATGGTTTTCTCAGCACATGATCCAATCAGTTCAAAATACATAGTATAAAATACTACACTACGATTTCCGCCGGTGTCACTAATCAGAGCTGACTCGAAGACTCAAGAAGGCATGGCACCTTCACTCAGAATTACCTGTTTGTCGCCACGAGAGCAGGCAACATAAAAATGCTAGGGTGAGTCTCTTTACATAAATAATAACAAGTAAGATAAGCATTATATTAGGAAAACATCTAGCAACAACAATCCATATTAATCAAGGCATTTACCAATCAATTAAAATACCAACAAGCCACCACATAGGATTAATTAAGCATCAACGAGAATTCAAAGAATGCATGGTTATATGCATGTGTGCAATATGCATGTGGATCCATAACCACCACAAAAACCCCGTCGGGCAACCACCACAATTTGGCCGAAGCCATACCACCACCACCACGTAATGCATATGATTTATGTGACACTATGACAAATGCATCACAACACAATCCATCACAATAAGCATTAAACCACCTCTTTGGCCGGAGCCCACATCAATTATCAACCCACCACTTTGGTCGAAGCCCACATCAATTATTAACCCACCATTTTGGCCGAAGCCCACATCAATTATTAACCACCTTGTTGGCCGAAGCCCACATCATTTATTAACCACCTCATTGGCCGAAGCCCACATCATCATAAGTTTATCACATCACCACCACACATCATTTATTAACTTAAATCTCACGCCGTGGACTAAAATCCCACCTAAGGACCGAAACACCTCATAAGGACCTTTTCAACACCTAAGGACCAAAAATAGTATTTTTAAGGACTAAAATTGTTCAAAGGACCAAAATAATATTTTTGAGGACTAAAAAGTTCAGAAGGACCAAAACAGTATTTTTGACCCTTTGAGCAACATTGGCAACACCCGCACAAAGTGCTGGATTCCTACAACATTACTCCTACTTGGTGAATTATTTAAAATAGCAAACGACATCGAAAAATTACAAAAGACCACTCATTGGAAAGCCCTCTGAGTGTAGTTCCTACCTATGATTTTAGTTTCTCAAAATCAGTGTCCAGTTGGTACAGTTTTTCAAAACACTACGCTGAGGTACCAAAATCGGACAGGGAGCTTTACCCAACTTGCAACCAAATTTTCTTTCTCATTTCTTAATGAAATTCAGTGAAATCAGTGCCTATTTCGTAGGGAATTAAGTCTATTTTTCAATGAAATAAGAATCATTCAAAACGGAGTTCAATTGAGCACACAAAACCTGCAAAAACTGAACCTACTCCCATTTTGACTCCAGAAAATTGACCCAACTTTGGGGACTCATAACTGGAGCTACACAACTCCAAATTTAACGAAACCAGTGCCAAAACGACCGGCCTTAAGTCTATTTTCAAAAACAGTTAGCCACATAATTTTTGGATCAACCAAACAGTACCAGTTTGAGAAAACCGAAACAGTGTCCAGAAAACACACAAAAACCATAAACAAGTAAGACTCATCATCAACCCCCAATAAATTCAACAACACTTAAACACCATTTAATCCAACAAATACATGAGCATCAATTTAATTTCCACAACACTTAGGCATTTAATCAACATCATTAGATCAACATATTCTCATATTTCATCACATTGAAGCATTTTATCAAACACATGGCATGCACATTTAATAACACATTTAATTCCAACATCAAGCATCACCATGTCACCAATTTAAACATCAACACAACAACAACCATAAGATTAACAGAAAATTCACACAAACAAACAACCTAGTGCTATTCCACACACAATACATATCATACAAATTATTATAGATATAAATGAGAATCCCTAACCTCCAAATTGAAGAATTCTAGTGTTCCCTCCTTCACAACTTCAAGAACCATTAAAACTAGCTCCTCCTAAACTTTGAGCTTCAAACCCTCTTCCATGGCAAGGTAGAAATGGGAGGGAATTAGTGATTAAAACTTATACTAAATGATAGAGGAGGAGAAATGTGAAAGATTGGTACCAAAAACACTCACCCAAAGCTAGAAGATGATTTTTCCCTTCCTCCAAATGCACCCGACTTATGCAACATACTTGTTGCTGTCCTCCTCTTGCATTTTCTCTTCTTGGTTGTAAATGAGGAGGAAACCCTACCCCCAAAGTTTATTTAATTGGGTATGGGCCTACTAATGGTCCATGGGCCTTATTTGCACCCCCTAGCTACTTACATACCTCCTCCCAATTTAATTAAAATACTCCCCACTTAACTGAAATACTCATCATTTATTTACCATACCTCACTCCTTAATTTAATTAATCACCCTATATTTATTTTAATATAGACAACCCAAAATATTACTTAATTAAATTAATCAAATAATCACTTAATTAAGTAAATTAAATAATCACCTAATTAAATTAGTTAAATACTCATCTAATTAATTTTGGGGTGTTACAACCACCATTTTCTGCACTATTTTCTTGATATTCTTGTTGGCTGCTTCAACTGCCCCATTCATCTTTGGGCGATAGGGAGAGGAATTATGATGCTGAATTTTGAATTCCTTGCACAAGTCCTTCATCATTTTCTTTGTTCAAGTTCTTTGCTAGTTATCGGTGATGATCTTGTCGTAGACCATATCGGCAAATCGGATCTTTCTTCACAAATTTAGCAACCATCGAGGCGGTTATATTTCGAGTATGAGGCGGCTTCAACCCACTTGGTAAAGTAGTCAATTGCAACCAAAATGAAGCGATGCCCGTTTGACGCTTTGGGCTCAATTGGACCTATGACGTCCATGCCCCACATTGAAAACGGCCAAGATGCAGTCAGAACACTTAGTTTGGCAGGCGGCACATGGATATGATCAGCATAGATCTGGCATTTGTGGCACTTCCTTACAAAGCTATAACAGTCTGATTCCATCTGGAGCCAGTAATAACCTGCCCTTAAGATTTTTCTAGCCATGGTATGCCCACTGGAATGGGTTCCGAACGAGCCTTCATGCACATCTCTCATGATTCTCTCAGCTTCTTCTTTGGCAACACACCTTAGGAGAACCATATCGTAGTTTCTTTTGTAGAGAACTTCACCATTCAAGAAGAAGTTCCTTGACAACCTCCTGAGAGTTCTCTTATCATTTTCTGATGCCCCAGGTGGGTATTCTTGATTAGTAATGTACTGCTTGATGTCATGATACCAAGGCTTCTCGTCAGGCTCTTCATCTATTGCCATGAAGTAGTGATGCGCAGGCAGGCTCCGATGCTGAATTCTGATCTTAGTCAAACTCTTGTCACAGCTAACATTGAACATAGAAGACAATGTTGCTAATGCATCGGCCAGCTGATTTTCACCTCGAGGGATATGCTGGAAAGTGATCTCATCAAAGGACTTCATCAACTCTTGCAGGTAATCACAATAAGGAATCAGTTTAGGATCTCTAGTCTCCCAATCGCCTCTTACTTGATGAATAACCAGGGCTGAATCCCCGTACACATCTAGCCTTTTAACTTTCCACTCTAGGGCTGCTTGAATACCTAGGATGCACGCTTCATATTCTGCTATGTTATTTGTGACATAGAAGCTTAGTCTTGCAGTGACAGGAATGAAGCGATTGTCAGGAGATATCAGCACAGCGCCTGCCCCGTGCCCCCATACATTTGACGCACCATCGAATATCATTCTCCATCTTTCACTTTCGTGGGACTTCCCCTCGTCGAACAGTGCCATGATGTCTTCATCGGGAAAATCATGCCGCATTGGTGGTAGTCGGAATCGGTGACACGCCAAATATTCAATGAGTGCACTACCTTTAAGCGCGCCTTTTGTGTGACATACAGGATATCGTGATTCGATAATTGCATCCGCCACGGGCAATTCGTCTGTGAGTCGGCTTCTCAAATATGTACTTGATTGGATCCATTTTTGACACCAACCAAGTTGTATGACTCAAAGATCTTTGCCAGTAAGCGACGAAAGCGGCCCAAACTAAAGCACAATGGTCTTCTCCAAAGATAGAATACCTTGTCTCACGGTCGGTGAACTTTTTGCTTAGATAGTATATTGCATGCTCCCTTTTTCCGGATTCATCATGCTGCCCCAACACACAGCCCATTGAATTGTCTAACACCGTAAGGTATAAGATGAGAGGCCCGCGACCACGGTGGCATTAAGGTAGTGGATTCTGCAAGTACACCTTGATTTTCTCGAAGGCTGCTTGACACTGATCATTCCACTTCGGCTCTTGACTTTTGCATAGCAATTTGAAGATTGGCTCACAAGTAGCAGTCAGCTGAAAAATGAATCGTGAGATATAATTCAACCTTCCGAGGAAACCACAGATTTCTTTCTCTGTTTGAGTGCAATCGCATTTCGAGGATGGCTTTTACTTTGTCCGGATCCACCTCGATTCCCTTTTGGGTGACAATGAAGCCTAACAACTTCCCCGACCTCACCCCAAACGTGCACTTGGTGGGTTTAGCTTGAGTTTATATTTTCTCAACCGCTCAAAGAGCTTACGCAAATTGACAATATGTTCCTCGCGTCGGTTTTAGATTTTGCGATCATGTCATCAACATAAACCTCAATCTCTTTATGCATCATATCATGGAATAAGGTAACCATGGCCTCTCGATAGGTTGCGCCAAAGATTCTTCAATCCGAATGGCATGACCTTATAATGAGAATGTTCCCCAAAGTGTTATGAAAGTTGTCTTTTCCATGTCCTCTGGGTCCATTTTGATATGATTATATCCCGAGTATCCATCCATGAAGGAGAATAACGAGTGTTGAGCTGTGCTGTCCACTAAAACATCAATGTGAGGCAAAGGAAAGTCGTCCTTAGGGCTAGCGCGATTCAGATCCCAATAATCGACACACATTCTGACCTTCCCATCCTTTTTGGGAACTGGGACAATGTTGGCAACCCATTGCGGGTATTTGGCCACTGCCAGGAACCCTGCATCAAATTGCTTCTTCACTTCGTCTCTGGATTTTGAGGACATCTCTGGCTTCATCCTCCTCAATTTCTGTTTGACAGGTGGGCATTCGGGCTTGACTGGTAGCTTGTGTACCACAATGTCGGTGTCCAACCCAGGCATATCTTGATATGACCATGCAAACACATCCACGTAATCACGCAACAACTGAACTAACTTTATGCGATCTTCGTCATTCATGGTGGTGCCTACTTTGACCTCTTTCTTATTCTCAGCTGTACCCAAGTTGATCACTTTAGTATATTCCCCGTGTGGCTGAATTACCCTTTCTTCTTGTTCCATTAACCCCATAAGTTCTGGAGGAGTTTCCCAGTCTTCTTTAACATCCCCCTCAGCCTGATTGATGAGGTGATCAAAGTCGAAAGGCGGGCCGTCGACACTGTCATTTTCAGAGACTATTGCTGTGGATCTGCATTTTGCCGAAGCGAAAAAGCAGAATGAAAGGCGAAACAAGAAAACAAACAGACAAATAAAGCAGAAAAAGACTCATGCAATGAAGAGAAATTGATTTTTATTGATTGAGGAATTCAAAACAAACGTTTTTATTGATGATGATGATTTTGAAAATAAAAACACGTGTGCCCCTAACAACTTGTCCTATGGCCTTGGGCAGAGCCACATGGTTGCATTACAAATGATTACTTTAAATTAAGAGTCACAGGAGAATCAGCAGTCTTCCAATTCTTTAATTCTTCACCGATACCGCAACGACGAACCAGACTCGCCTCGCCTTCTTCAGACTCAGAACCATCTCTGATGACATCAACTTGATTGGGATCCCACAAGCCAGCACTCACAAAACTCGACTAATGTCGCAAATTGGGATCCTCTGGGGGCCATGGATCTCGCCTTCGGACTTGGCCAACCACCGCGCTTTCGCTCATCCGCCTTATCCGCCTTTCCTCCTCACTGGGTGTACCCTAGCCCGCAACGGTCTTTGTTTTCCTTCAGTTGGATAGGAGCTAGAATCCCTTGACCGGACTTTCCCAAGCCGTAACCAGCCTTGTACCACTGGGCTATCATAATTTTGGCAACCATCTCCTCCTCTTTGGTCTTCCCAAACACTTTGCATTGGCAATCTCCAAAGACTGAAAAGCTGTTTCCAACGACTCTTCAGCGGCTTCTACATATTTGAACTCTGATGGCTTATTAACCAGAGTCTCTTCCTCACCAAATACTACTACCACCTTGTCATCCACCATGAACTTGACCCGTTGGTGCGAGAGAAGAAGGGATTGCCTGACCATGTGGATCCGTGGTCTTCCTAGCGCATGACTATATGAGGAGGTAATGTCCATGATTTGGAAGTTGATACAAAAAACTTCAGGACCAATCTGGATGGGAAATTCCATCTCTCCTAGCACTTCCTTTTTGGACCCATCAAATGCTCGCACCAGCGTCGAACTTGGTTTCATGTAGGAACAATCAACATCTAGCTTGTCCATGGTTGACTTTGGCATTACGTTCGGTGAAGACCGTTGTCGTCGATCAAGACTCGGCAAAGACATAGTCCCCACACTTTATCGAGATATGAAGAGCTTGATTATGTTCTTTCCGCTCGAAGGTAACTCATCATCGGCAAAAAGTTAGGTGATTTGCGGCCACCACACTCCCGACAATTCCATCAAACCGATTCACCGAGATGTCCTGCGCAACGTGAGCCTCACCGAGCACTTTCATCGGGGTTGTTACGTGTGCTTCCGAAGTGAGCAACGGTGATAACATGGATATCTTTGATGGCGTCTGTTTAACCGATCAACCACTCGATAATCGCTTTGCGGACAAACTTCGTGAATTCGTTGGCTTCCTTTTGCATTACTTTTCGGAGCAAAGATCTCGGCTCTTTTCCTTTATCTTTGCGGCCTCTCTGTTCGGCCTCCCTAGATGCTTCCGTCCGAGGGTTTCCGAGCATACACCCTTCCACTTCTTGTGATCCCACTCGATCTCGCTATGTTGGTCACGGTGGTAGCATTTGGAGAGCATTCTCAGTGTACTTCAGGAACCGCTTTATTTGACTCATAACGAAAGCGGGTGGTACCTCAATCACTATTGGGTGAGCATTTGCTCGCTTTTGACCTAGGATTGAAATCGTAAGGAATTTCAATGGGCTTTCTCGATTCCTCTATCATTGTCGTGGTATAGTGTCCACACTTCTCCGCATTCGTAACTATCCATGATGACGACCACTTGGTGGTGTTGCTCGTCTACTCTCACCCCATCCAAGAGGGTGGATATCTTCTATTCGGATTAGAGCACTTTCGGGAGCATCATATCGACCAAGTAATCAAACTTTCCACTGGGCTCTCCTAGAGTATCCCAACACCCCTCTTTTTCCATGGGGACAACCACTTGGTTGTCTTTGCTCATCTTCTTCATCCCACCACCGTAGGTGGATATCTTCTATTCGGATTTGAGCGCCACGAGCATCATATCTGACCAAGTAATCAAACTTTCCACTGGGCTCTCCTAGAGTACCCCAACATCCTTCTTTTGTAGGCACCACTGTTACCTCCTCAATGATCTCTTCCTTGCAGGAGAAGGGAACCGTGTCTTCATTGGCTACTGGTCGGGCCCTGGCTTGAACCGATCTCATAGCAGAATTGTGCAGAATTTCACTTGGCTTTTTGGCCTCTCTACCATTGTCTGAATATAGGGTCCACACTTCATCTTCCATACCGTAGGTTCCTATCTGGACCACATACCGATCCATCAAGTCTTGTAGGATCATCTTGAAAGTTTCACAACCTCCCCCACACAGAGAGTCAGCACACCCTTCTTCGTGGCAACACCCTTTTTTAACAACCTCGGCCCGGCATAACTCAGCATAAATGACACTTAGAGGAGTCTTGATCTCTTGTACTTTTTTCAGCAACTTGCCAACATCACTTTCTATAGCATTGGTAGCTGTCCCCTGGTGACCTGGTAATGGATTAATTGTTGTATTTGGACGGTTCTGTTTAAACGATATCCAGCCAGCATCTATCAAATCTTGCACCACATGCTTAAAGGCTTTACAATCTTCCACAAAGCATGACCCAGGCCCGTTTTTGTGGAAGCTGCAGTGGCATTAGCATTGTATCCTCACGGGAAATGGTGGTGAACTACTTTCATGGGTCGAGTGTTGATCAGTTATTGGAGGTCAAGTGATTAAAGCGGCTCGGTATATGTCATCGGGATTGGATCAAACCGGTCCGCTTCTTGAGCTCGATAACCTTGAGTCTTGGGACTCATCAACGCCTTCTTGAGGTGGCACGGGAGCGAGAGAATGGAATAGTTTGGGGTGGAGGAGTACCAAAAGATGAATTTCCCCCGAGATGACATTAGTTTCTCCCTCATTCTTTTTAGGGAAATGGGGCTGGTACTTCTTCTGGTTGTTGGACCCACCAGAGTTCCCTGCATTGCCGAGGTGATTCGAAATCTTCCCGCTTGAAGGCCATGTTCAAGTCTTTCCCAAGACTATCATGTCGAGAAACTGGTTGAGACACACTTGTGATCACTGTCATAATAGATTTCGGGCAGAGTTTCGGGAGAACATGTACACCATCTCTTTCTCGATCAAAGGAGGTTGAACACAGGCGGTGTGCTTCGCCATTTTTGAGCATACTCCTTGAAAGTCTCCTTTTCACCCTTACTCATGTGCTGCAACTGCGACCTATCTGGAACCATGTCCATGTTGTATTTATACTGTCTTATGAAAGCTTCAGACAAATCCTTCCAACAGCGGATTTCAGAGGATTGCAACTTCATATACCAATCCAGAGGAGCTCCTGCCAAACTGTTCTGGAAGCAGTAAATCAGTAATTTGTCATCGTTGGCATAGGGACCCATTTTTCGGACAAACATTGTAACATGGCTCTCTGGACAGCCGATCCCTCTGTACTTGTCCACCTCTGGAGCTTTGAATTTTGGTGGTAAAACCAAATCTGGGACTAGGCATAGCTCACGGGCTTCTTTGGCTCTAACACGCGAGTACCTCCATAGCCCTCACTCTTTCTTCAAGTGCTCGGATCGATCATTTGGTTGAGCTCCCTCAAACGCGTGCCCCTTGGGGGTAACTCCCATGCTATAGTAATACCCTCCTCCTGGCTGAGGAACATTTTGAGGTCGTCTTTGCAAACCACGGAGTGGAATTGTGCACGACATGAGGATAGGAGCCTGATTCTCGGGATCCTCGGCGGATTCCCAGGTATGGTGTGGTGATTTGATTAGGTGCAGCTATACCAACGGGAGTAGGTCTAACCGGTTATGGCGGTACCAGCAGGCATACCCGAAGGGTATCTCTCGTGCGATGTCTTTGGTTTGACACATTCATTTCTCGGAGCGAAACGGGATGGCCCGACCCCCGGATCCCGAAGGAAGGCGTGGTTGCAGCGATTCACCGACCTTCGGAGGGGGACGAAAGAAGTGACCCCATCTGGACCCACTACGGCGACGGCTTCAGCACTTGTCCCACTCTTCAAACCTTGCAGCATTACCATCATTTCATGGACCTGGGCCTCCATAGTACCCATCTTATCCTTCAGAGTCTGGTTTTCTGAGCCGGTGCTCAGATTTAATTTGTACACCCATGTCTTCCTGTTCTGGGTTACTCTCAATTTCAACCTCCGGATGTTCTGGTAGCTGAGCCATCAGCTTGGCTTGCAGTCGAGTGAAGTATCGGTGACGGAGAACCAGCGTGCCTTTTCTGTTTATTTAGACATTTATTGCATAAGAAACAAAATAAATTTATGAATGAATGTATGAATGCATGCACAATGTTTGCTCGATGCCGGGAACCGCGGGATACCTTGCCTTGTCATAAGCGCGTAAACTTTTTGATTTACGAATTGAAGTAAACAAGGAATCGAAATAGCACACTTCATTCATCAAGATTTCAAAGCTTCACCAATTTTCATTAAAGGGAAAAGACAATACAATGTTCATAAAAAGAACAGTACAATATTCTTGAATACAAAGCTCGAAATAAACTTTTAAGTCGAAAAATACAAATAGGCAACTCAAATACAAATAGCTCCAAGCTCCCCAACTCTCTTCCTCTTCTTGCTTACACTTGCGCCTTGAGATTGCTCTTTGAATTCTATGATCAACGCTCTGTGCAAGATGCTTCACAAACCGGTATACCTCGGTGGTATTGAAGAAATGCATCTCACTCTCGGCTAATCTTAGGTTCTTAGGGACCCCAACATGGCCTGACTGGCTAGCTCCGACAACTTTGAAAATTTGTTCTTCCACAGCTGTATCTCATCCTTGAGCTCTTTAATGACCTCTTGATCTTCAATCTTTCCAATCAACTCTAGGAAGCGTTTTTCCCAATACTGGCTCTCTACTCGGACACATCTGTAGGCATCTTCTAGGCAATGAAGGTCCTCTTCAATTCACCAAATATTTCTCTTTCAAAGCTCAAAGCTCTTTGGTATTCCTTGAGAGTTTCATTAATGGCAACCCTTTCTTGCTTGAGGCTTCTCAACCGACCCTCAACTCTCGCCACTAAATGTGATTCTTGCCGGATTCCATGGCTAGTGTCTTCCACTCTCGAGCTTCTTCAAGCGCTTTCCTTGTCTTTTGTTTATACCTTTGGAGCTCCTCTCTGGCCCCCTTCAGATGCCTCTAGGCTTCTATCTTACTTTGCTCTTCCTTCTTGAATCGTCTAACGCTTTCTTCCACAAAGCAATCATCTTGACATTGTTTTCTTCCTCTAGCTTTTCCTTCTCAGAGCTATCTCTTCTAACTTAGCTGCGCAGGCCCTCTTTTCCTCTTCTACCTTTGCTAACGCGGATTTGACTTCGTTTAGCTCTTCATGGGTAGGGACATAAGGCTCTGGTATCTCTTCCTCAAGGGAAAGCATCCATTGAATTGGTGATTTTGCATTTTGAAGCTTCTCCTTGAGCCATTGATTGAAGGTGATGTCACTGATTCTCTTTGTGACTCTTCACTACCTTTTCGCACTACGGATTCCCATGACTGTTGAACTCTTCGAAGCAAGTCGCCGCATTTAGGCATCCCCTTATAGAGGTAAATACGGGACAACATGCTTTCGGAGGGTGGGTTCCTCATCGGGTAACCGAGCTGCCTCAAGGTCAATGAAGGATTGTAGTTGATACACCCTTGAGTCCCCATGAGAGGCACGTTTTGAAAGCTTCCACAACTGAACACTACCACTGGTCTGTCATCCCAACAAGCAGCTGTGTACCACCGGATTTGGAGTTCATTGAGATTCTTCAAAAACTCAACCCATTCCATAGTAGTTCTGACCTCCACATCACAGCTTAGAGCATAAGAAATTAGCTCCCTAGCATCAGTTCGGTTGTGGATCACATGGGTAATAAGCCAGGCGTAGAGAACGTGGGAGGAAAGACATATTTTCTTTTTATGGAATTGGCTGTAGCGAGTAAGAGCGTGGTACGTGTTAGCAAGAATAGCGGGTACCGGATTGATAGGGTTCTGAGTGTCCTTGAAGGCCAAGAATGCACCGATTGCATCTTCATCAACATATCTCTCTATTTGAGGAAAGAGGACCACCCCAAATATGGTAAGAGCGAGCACTAACTTGAATGGTCCCCACTTCTTAGCCACGACATAAGATTGTAATAAGCCCTCGAAGTACTCTTGTGGATACCCCATTACACCATTTCTCTTTAACTTCACGCAACCTCAATTCATCCACACCGATCCTAAGCGGCGTTGCGAGCTTTTCATCGATATAGATCGCCTCTTGATATTGGTAAGGCTCGGCATGAGATCGGCGAACCCCAAAAGTCGCTCATACTCCTCTAATGTAGTGTGACGGTGAAAATTCTTGAAGAAGAAACACCTCACATCAGTCGTAGAAGCGGCTCAAAAGCTATAAGGCGTCCTCTTGAACATTCAAGCTGCAGCAATCTACGAACATTCCCGTATGCCCGATTAAAGGATTCTCTCTCGTCCGGGCCCATAAATGGTCGCCTTGATCTCTCGGACTACCGATCTCAACCTCTTCATAATCGGGAAGCGAGAAATGGCGAAGTCTTGCTATTCAATTCCATTCGATACACCTATGACAAGGCGAGACGTTATTCAAGGGTTCTCGGCAAGCAAATGCAAATGAGATGCAGTATGAATGCAGATGTTTACAACATTTAGCTTTAATGAATGCAGCATAATGCGATTATGATGTGAATGATGCATGTAGAGATGATGAAAGCGATGCATATGGATGGAGGTTCAAAAATTCAGGAGCGGTTTATTTGAAAGAAAGAAAATATTTTTGTATTTTCTTGGAAAGTTTTTTTTTTTTGAAAAAGCTCCCTTTTGAGGAAGACATGCCCTAAATTACCATGCAACACACAATTCGTATGCCCTCGTGTCCTACAGAGGTGGGAATCCTAAGTTCTAGGGCAACTTCAAAGGTTCCTCCCATGTAGTTCTAATTCACACCCTCACAATGGCTACCGGAGCTATAGAATTCTCATGCCGACACCCACAAATGTAGAATGCTACCGAGTGTGAGCGTCATGAGAAAGCGCGTACTGGTTGAGACTTTCGTGAGTATCAGACATGACAAAGGTCTTGAATGATGATCACTAATCGCCTCCACTCCCCTAAGTGTTTTGTTGGATCCGGGTATAGGAGCCCACTCATAGAACATAAATCATAAGGTGTGAAAGTGTGTGATCGAGGACATACTTCCTAAAATCTACCCACCCCACCTGCAAGGAAACCGAGCGATCCGGATAAGCGATGCGTCTACCCTAGGGTTCAACATGCATACACCGGTTTAATATACAAACCATTACGATAAGTCCACAGTGATTACACGCATTGCTTACCTCAAGAAAGGGAGCTAAGAAGAGGGGACATAATAGAATGGGGGAATGCATGTTTTACCTTAAGAAAAGGAGCGGAGAAAATGGATCATGGGAATTGAGGAATGCATGCATAAACATAACCACAAGCATACAAAAGAAGAGAAAAGAAAAGAAAGAGATAGAGCATAGTTTTTTCAAATCAAACAATTTAAACCACATCAAATTAATTAGGCTTGACCCTCATCTCTCTTTAAATAAATAAATAAAGAAAGAAAGTCCCCAGTGGAGTCGCCAGCTGTTGCGCCTCGAAAAATCCGGTTTGGGACTTTTCAGTTTGACAACGTGAAATTAGTAGAGCCGCCACCAATATTTATTTTTTATGGAAAAACATTGAAAAAAAACCTTTTTGAAAAGAGGGTGATCTTTCGAAAACTTAGAGATGTAGGTTCGGGGGTCGGTTGCGCATGGGGAAGGTATTAGCACCCCACGCGCCCTTTCTACCGAAAGGGAACCATTAATTTGATGTGGTTTTGAAATGTTTGATTTGAAATATATTGTTCTACTTTTTCTTTTCTTTTCTTTTGTAAAATGGTTTTATGGAAAACAGGAAAGATGCATGTTTTTGGTATCTTTGAATATCAGGACAAAACAAAGATTTTTGAAAATGGTGCTTGACGGGACATGAACCGGCCCTCACGCACTCACCCGGTGAGGATCAAAGCTACGTAGTTCTCGTTTGTTTTTGAAAATATTTTTGGTTATCTTTGAAAATCAGGACAAAACAAAGATTTTTAAAAGGGGTGCTTGACGGGACATGAACCCGGTCCTACGTACCCTCACTGGCTGAGGGATCAAAGCTACGTAGTTCTTGTTTTGCGTGTGAAAACGGCTTAGGGGTTTAGGTTTTGGAGTTTTTGAAATAAGACTCGAGTGTTCGCGAACACCAAACAAGCAAAGGCTTCGAGTGGCATTCAGTATGAACTCGAAAGAAAAGAGGGTTGGAGCCGGTAATCAAACAAGCAATGGCTTCGAGTGATTACGAGCGACAACATTGTATTATTCTTTTTTTTTTAAAATTGTTTTGAAAAAGGTGATGAGCCTTAGTGATAATTACCACTAAATAACTCATGTTGTTTTTTTGGAAATTTGAATTGGTTTTTTTGTTGTTTAATTAATGTGTGGGAGCTTTCATAATAGTCAAACAAGCAAAGGCTTCGAGTGACTATCACTAATAACTCCTCAGTAACGATCAAACAAGCAATGGCTTCGAGTGATGGTTAATGATTTGCTTAGGAAAATGCCTTAAGTTTTTTTTATTCGAAAACAATTGAATTTGAGTTTGAAGAAAAGAAAGTAGAACATAACAAATCTTTTTCAAGTCAAAACCGAGACAACAATGAAGGCATAAGCAAAGCACATATGAATAATATTTACAAGTTGTCATGAACAATTGAATACATGATTAGTTAAATACACGATTGAGCAAGTATATGAGTGTATGAGCATGCAATTGTAGAATACAAGGTATGGCATTATTGAATGCATGATTAGGCTAATGCATGAATGCATGAACATACATGTGTGGAATACAAGACATGAGATTAATATATGCATGGGCATTTAGGAGAGTATGAATGCAAAAGATGTAAACTTATATGAATACATGAATGATAAGATGCAAAGTGTAAAAATCTTTTGGGTGTTTTTGCAAATAGACAAGTGGTAAAAACTTGTGGTAAAAAGTTAGTAAAAGAGTAAGACAAGCATGCATGAAGTGTAAGGTAATTACTTAATGAAATAGTAAAGTAAAAAGTAAAAAGGTTTTATCTTTTTTTTTTACTTATGGTAAAATGCTAGTGAATGGTAAAGTAAAAAGTGAAAAAACACATTAACACTATTACACATTTCCATACAAGATCAAACACACATTTTAAGCATTGAAATGAAACCTAAAAAGGAACCCTAAGGCCGAAACCTCATATGGTCAAAATATCAAGTTATTTCATGCCCAAATTGATGATCAACACATGAAACAAGTCACACAAATCAAGCTTTTCATTTACATAAATCAAAAAGAGGAAAGAAACTTATGAGTTCTTTTGAGCTTAGGTATCATAATTTCCTACATTGACCAAATTTACTCATAAAAATTGTTCTCTACCGTATCTTTGGATATATTCGATCCGAGATAGTAGGTAGGTGATGAGATTTGATCAATATAGATAACGTCCGAGTTTGATATTCCGAGCTGATGTTGGGGGTACCTGCAGAGTCACTCCGATGCTAAAGTCAGTAGATGAGTAGCTGAAGAGTTAATGCAAGTATTGTGATAATTAATGCGTACCTCTCTCCTTGGAATAAATGCAGTATTTATAGGTTTAGGAGGCACTTGGGTGTGATCATCTGAACCATTGGTTGTGGAGGCGCATGGTAGGCCGTTGGATGAGTGATTATGGGTCTTAGTTGTTTGGAGGCCCAAATGTTTTGTTTTGAGGAATGGGCGTGTAAATAGTGTTGCGCCCCGAAAAATCCGGTTTGGGACTTTTCAGTTTGACAACGTGAAATTAGTAGAGCCGCCACCAATATTTATTTTTTATGGAAAAACATTGAAAAAAAACCTTTTTGAAAAGAGGGTGGTCTTTCGAAAACTTAGAGATGTAGGTTCGGGGGTCGGTTGCGCATGGGGAAGGTATTAGCACCACGCGCTTCTTTCTACCGAAAGGAACCATTAATTTGATGTGGTTTTGAAATGTTTGATTTGAAATATATTGTTCTACTTTTTCTTTTCTTTTCTTTTGTAAAATGGTTTTATGGAAAACAGGAAAGAGGCATGTTTTTGGTATCTTTGAATATCAGGACAAAACAAAGATTTTTGAAAATGGTGCTTGACGGGACATGAACCCGGTCCTACGTACCCTCACCGGCTGAGGGATCAAAGCTACGTAGGAGAGTATGAATGCAAAAGATGTAAACTTATATGAATACATGAATGATAAGATGCAAAGTGTAAAAATCTTTTGGGTGTTTTTGCAAATAGACAAGTGGTAAAAACTTGTGGTAAAAAGTTAGTAAAAGAGTAAGACAAGCATGCATGAAGTGTAAGGTAATTACTTAATGAAATAGTAAAGTAAAAAGTAAAAAGGTTTTATCTTTTTTTTTACTTATGGTAAAATGCTAGTGAATGGTAAAGTAAAAAGTGAAAAAACACATTAACACTATTACACATTTCCATACAAGATCAAACACACATTTTAAGCATTGAAATGAAACCTAAAAAGGAACCCTAAGGCCGAAACCTCATATGGTCAAAATATCAAGTTATTTCATGCCCAAATTGATGATCAACACATGAAACAAGTCACACAAATCAAGCTTTTCATTTACATAAATCAAAAAGAGGAAAGAAAACAACAAACCCTAATTTCTAAGGCCTAAGGCCGAAACCTTATATGACATAAACAACACATTATTTCATGCACAAATTCATAATCAAACACATGGAACAAATTATGCAAGTTTAAGCACATCAAGCATTTATTTACACAAAAATCAAAGAGTAAAAGGAAGGCAAATAAAACCCTAATTTGTAAGGCCTAAAACCGAACCCTCACACTCAATGAATCAAACCAAAATCTCAACTTGCAAGTTATGACATGAACAAGGGATGCATATATCACATGGAAATTATTTATTCATGCAAATATGACAAAATAAGTGTGAAAAAATGCAAGAACATGGTTGAAAAACACAAGAAACCTCTCCTCAAGGCCAAGGGTTCCCTTCAAACACCCAAGGCTCCCAAAGTCCTTGACATAGTGTTTGAAATGAACCCTCTAAGCCTCTTAGAGAGGATAGAGGAGTAGAAAGGAGATTCACATGCTAATATTTAAAAATGCAAGAGATATGATTTTTACCTCAAGATCAAAGCTACACAAGAATAGGAGAATGAAGATCAAAACCAAAACAAACCAAAACCTTCACAAATCACCAACAATGCCACGCAAATTTGAAGAAAGCAAGCTCCTTTATGGAGTGAAAATGGAAACAAGGATGAAAAGAAGAGGATATGTGAATGTGGAGTAGATTTGAGGTGATTTGGTGGATGAAAATTGAAAAGAGAATGGAAGGGAATGAAGGAGGGGGTTCGGCCAAGAGGAGGAGAGGAGAGGAGAGAATGCTAGCTAGGGTCAAAAATGAGAGTGTCTTGTGTGAAGTCTCCTATTTTTGGGTTTTATATGAAGTGAAAATTTAAAGGGTAATTAGGACAATGTGCTTCTTGCAAACCAATAGGATTTGAGATAAATTTTGAATCAATGGTCAAGATGCAAGATCACATGGATTGAGGGTAATTTAAAACACAAAATGGGGGAGAGAGAGGGCTGGAATGCGCAGCTTAGGAGTGGTGGTGAAGGATAATCTCAATTACAAAATGGTATTTTTCTATAAAGCTTATTACACAAGTGCCATTTTGATTCAAATGAAGAAGTGAGGATTGTTTTTCACATTCAAATGGAAGGCCATGATTTAGTACAATTTGCAAACAATAAAAATAAATGAAAATGGGAGGTATATGGCTGAAGTGCGCAGCAGAAGGGAGTGTGGGAGAGTGAGTGGAATTGCAAATTGTACTATTGTACTATCCTTATCCTTTCACAATTCAAAAGAATGTAGAATATTCCCTTCTAGATCTTTCTTCCTAATTCATGCCATTTTGGGCCCTATCCTATGATTCAATGATTGGGCTCTGAATTTTATGATCTCACCAATCCCAAAATTGATTTATTTGCCCCACCTCAAAGGAAAAGACCATTTTACCCCTCTATCCAAAAACTAGGTGTTTAGACCAAAAGGTTTAATATTTATGCACAAAAATAATCACAATGGAGCACAAATATCCTTTAAATAAATCATTGATGATTATCCAAGGATTTGGGACAAAAAACCGTTTTTATTGTGAAATGACCAAAATGCCCTCTTACTCTAAAAACCCTAGTTTTTGCTTGAAACACATTTCCACTTCAAAAATGTTTTTTCCAACCTAGGAGTGACCTCTAGTACCTTGAAATGCATGTTGGATGACTTGTTTTGAGGAATTGCCCTTTATTTGCAAAATGACCAAAATACCCTTTTGCACTGAAAAACCCTAATTTGTTTAAAAAGTGCATTCCAACTCCAAAAATGATTTTAGACACTTTGAAAGGACTTTAAAAACTTCAATGCAATGCATGATGCTTTTTTTACTTTTTAATTTAATTATTTTTTGGGGGAAAATTAGGGTTTTGACCTAAGCCGGACAAAATTGGGGTATGACAAATAGCATGTGTAAGTTTCCCATAACAGTTGCCCCCTAAGTCGGTTTGACGTGTTTGGGTTAAACTAGACTTGAAATATGTAAAGACAAATTTCCTTTACCTAGATTTAGAAAAGCTGAGCTTTGATGATTTTAGAAAAACCGAGCTGGCTTTGTGCCGAACTAAAGTCATTTCCGATCTTGATGCCGAGACGTGTTGGTGACGCTTCGATTTGAGAACTGTTTTAATGTTTTTTGGACAAAGCAATAAATGCTCGTGTTGATAGATGTGACCGTTGCAGGAATCGAGACGTCTTTTTAATGATGACTCTTCGTTTTTCGTGCCACTTTGATTTGATTGAGTGCGTCGCTTCGAATGAACAGTGGGTCCTCTCAGGAATTACTATAAATAATGGTGGGAGTAGGTCATTTCTTCTTTTTGGTTCCTCGCCTGTTCTGAGTACCGACCCGTGATTCTACGCTTTCCGATCTCGCTTTCTTCATTTCAAGAATCTCTCCTTATTGCTTATACCGAAGCTTCCTCTAAGGTTAGTATCTTGCTTTTAAATTTACTTTTTTACTGTGTTTGTACTTTTTTCCGGGCTGGGATCTAGCCCTCAGCCTGCAATCTTCTTTGTCAGGGTGGGGGTTGTCAGGTCGGGTTCCGACCTCTTTCGAGAACCCATCATATTTGAATTACCCTGATAGCTTGCCCCCATCCTTGTAGGTAAAAAACTGGCGAAGACTAAGCAAACAACTCGCGCCGAAACGCTCCGACTTATTGATCAAGCCGAGCAAGCTCGTCAATCCCGAGGTCCCGACATCGGCAAACTAATGGCAGCGAGATCAAGGACCGATTCTCACCCCAACGATCGTGAAGGGGTAGTTGCCCCCGAGATTCATGAAGAAGAGAATTTCGGACCGAGGGGAAGTGACAGCAAAAGGGTTTCTGATTGAGAATCGTCAACTCCTCCTTCTGCACACAATACCCCGGTTTATGAAGCTCGGGTAGATGTAGGCTCGGATCCAAGTTCCTCGGATGATTCTGACTTCGACACTGAATCAGATGGAAGGAAAGGTGATGATCGGTCAGGCGATCCGGAAGATAATTCTAATGAGGAGATTGACGCGGAAGATATTGGTGGGGAAAGAGAAGAAGAAGATCCAGAGGATACGGAGGGTAGTTTTGAGTTGATGTACGGGTATGAAGATTCCGGCAGTAACAATGTCGATCTTCCCGTAGATCCTCCTTTAGGCACTCCTCGAGATTATTCGTGGGTGTCCGAAACACTCCGGGGTGTAACCTCGATGATGACTTCGGAGGTCGACATCAGTAATTTTTCGCAAAGGCTCTACGGGAAGGATCCAGAGCGATGGCGTACATTCAGGATGGAAGAGGGCGAACACGTGGCAACTTACCCCACTTCTCTCAAGTTTATTATCTACTGGACGACCTTGGCTCATATGAGAATTCGACCCCCATTTACTGCCTTCCAACAGTCTGTAATGGCGAGATTAGAGGTAGCCCTTTCACAACTTCATCCAAATGCTTGGGTCTTTGTACGTGCTTTCGAGCTCGTATGCCTTCATTTGGGTCGGCCCCTTTCTCTACAGCTTTTTCTTCACATGTTCGAGTTAAATAAACAAACTGAGAAAAACAGTGGCAAACCCGCCCGCTTGGAGCATGTCAGCCTCCGATCTAGGAAAGGTGTAAGGGTATTTCGGCCGTACTCAGAGAGTCTGAAATATGAATGGAAGAATAAGTTCTTTTGGGTCGAGCCTGTGTTGCCCGCTGTTGTAGATAGGGTCGGAACTTTCAATGCCGAGAACGATATTGTTTTAACAACCAAATTTCCCCTTGGTTGGACTCGCCGTGATGATAAGATCAAACATTCCGTTGATGAGAAGCATCTCAGTGTGGAGGATCGGAAAACCTTGAGGATGCTAGTTTTTATTGCAGATCGGGTCGTTACTAATAATGAAAACAGACCAAATCAGTGGGGTTTTGACACTAAGTTACTGGTAGAGACTGTTAAATTTGAGCAGGTCGAGAAGGTTTTAGGTCGGTTTTCTCAAATGTTTAGTCGAGTTAACCTTGATGTTTTGACGATGTTTATTTTTATAATTCTACTAACTGAACTTTCCTTTTGCAGACGGGATGGCCCCAAAAAACAAGATGGCGGCTTTGAAAGCCCTTGCAGTCCTTGATGCCGATCAAATGGCGCAAAATGTCGGGACTGCTAGTAACGTCGCCGCTGAAAAAACTCCTGCAGTACATGTTACTCCAGCCCGACCTCTTACCGTGGTTCATTCTGAAGCAGCTTGTGAAGAAGAGCAGCCTTTCAAAAGGAAAAGAGAGGGTACAGCAGGTCGTCTTCCACCTAGGTCGAGTCCTCAGGATCGAGGTAAAGGCGTGATTGAGCTTAGTGATCGTTCCGACTTTCCCTCAAAGAAAAGTAGGAAACACAAATCCGCCCCTTTCGATCCGAAGGAATTCATGAACCTCAAAACTGAGGAGTTCCAAGCAGACCCTTTCCGAGTTTCTATCTCGGTACTGTCAAGAATGACCGATCTGGTGGAAGCCCAGAAAAAAGATGCTGATTTGAAATTTAAAGGTAAGACTTATTGTTTTTAAGCTCGTCACTTCAATATCTGTATTTTCTTTGCCGATCCTGATATTTTCAAACCGGAATTTTCAGTTCACGATGGGCACATTGTTGAGTTTGACCCAGTAACTGATGAAGTGTCTAGGGTCGTCTATCCTTTAAAAAAGGCCTAATTTGTCTTTGTTTTCATTTGTTTGAATTTTGAGGACCCGACCGTAACCGGTATTTTTTGTAATGACATTATCACTTGTTTCTTTTCATAATTTTGTTTTTGTGTGTGGATGAACCTCGGATATATCTTGCCCCTCTGTTTAATCTTAGGTTGGTAGAGCTTAAGTCGGAATAATGAGCAAGATTAAATAATAACGAAGTAACAACGGAGTTGCATGGTAACAAGATCGGAATAGAATGCTTTGAAAAAGCAAAGTCTAAAAGATCGGAATAGAATGCTTTGAAAAAGCTAAGTCTATAAGATCGGAACAGAATGCCTTAAAAAAGCGAAGTCTATTTAAACAAGATCGGAATAGATTGCCTTAAAAAATCGAAGTCTATTTACATAAGATCGGAATAGAATGCCTTAAAAAAGCGAAGTCTATTTAAACAAGATCGGAATAGAATGCCTTAAAAAAGCGAAGTCTATTTACATAAGATCGGAATATAGTGCCTTAAAAAAGCGAAGTCTATTTACATAAAGTCTGTTTCTATCCTTGGATTCTAACTGTAATATTTCTTGAGTTTAGTGGCGTTCCAAGTTCTTGGGATCGCCTTCCCTTCTAGTGTTTCTAGCTCGAAGGCTCCATTGCCCTGTGCTGCATTCTTTAGCCCAACATCGGCTCTTCTCAAGACGAGATCACCGACATTAAAATCCCTTGGGACGACTTTCTGATTATAACGAGTGGCTACCCCCTGTTTGGTGATGGCCTCTTTAAGGGACGCGTGATCCTGAATTTCTTCTACTAGGTCCAATTCTTCCTGTAAAGCTTGACCATTATCTTCGAGTGATTTTGGATTCAAAGTCCTCCAAGTTAATTCCCAATTTCTACCGGGATGATCGCTTCACTCCCATAAGATAGTCGGAAAGGCGTTTCTCCGTGGAGCTTGGGGGAGTAGTTCTCAGTATGCCCATAAAACATAAGGGAGCTCTTCAACCCGATTTCCTTTAGCATCGTCTAACCTCTTTTTCAACTGTTGAGAAGTACCTTATTTGCCGATTCCGCTTGACCATTCGTTTGAGGGTGTTCTCATCAAGTGAATCGATGTTTGATTTTTAGATCGGACATCAACTTCCACGAATCCTTTATCGTAATTGAGTTCCATTGTCCGTGATTACTACTCGGGTAATTCGAACACAGTAATTATCTCCTTCCCGAAAAAGATATACAGTTCTTTGCTTTTATAACGGATAATGGTTTGGCCTCAATCCATTTGGTAAAATAGTCTACTGCCACAATTAAGAATTTGATCCTCCCTGGGGCCTTTGGAAAAGGTCCTAGAAGGTCTATCCCCCACCACGCAAAAGGCCATGGGGAGGAGAGAGTTGTGAGACCGGTAGGAGGTGCGATATGCACGTTTGCATGGATCTGGCAACTCGAACATTTCTTCACATAATTCCTCGCATCGGCTTCAATGGTTGGCCAAAAGTATCCCGCCCTTAACACTTTTCTGGCTAAGGATCTACCGCCTAAGTGTTGGCCACAGATTCCTTCATGAATTTCCATCAACACATAGTCGGCCTCCTCGCGTTCTATACATTTCAACAAAGATGAAGAGAGTGCTTTTTTATAAAGGTGTTCATTGAACACTGCAAAAGAAGCTGCTTTTCTTCGGACGATCTTGGCTTCCTCGGGATCGGAAGGTTCTAACCCTGATGTTATGTAATTAAAAATAGGAGCAATCCAAGTTCGCTTTCACCTATCACGTACACTGATGAAATCGAGTGTAAGTTGTCTTCGATACTAGGTTTGCTGAGGATTTCTTGTATTACCGATCGGTGATTTCCTAAAGTTTTGGTGCTTGCCAACTTGGAAAGAACATCGGCCCGAATATTATCCGTCCTTGGAACGTGTTTTATCTCGGCAAAAGTAAATTGGGTGAGCAGTTTTTTCACATGATTCAAATATTTTTGGAGGATTGGCTCTTTTTTGCCCGTCATCGTCCCCGATCCGGGAGGCGGCGAAGTGAATCGGTATTGAGATTTAAACGAGTGATTCGGAGGTCTAAAGCCAAACGGAGACCCACGATGCATGCTTCATATTCAGCTTGATTATTGGAGGTTGAAAATTTGAAAGTAAGTGATAATTCTATAACAATCCCTGAAGGACTTTCAAGGATGATTCCCCGCTCCACTCCCTTTGGGATTGGAAGATCCATCTACATGGATCGTCCATATCTCATCCTCTGTTTCTGCCGAAGTCATCTCTGCCACAAAATCGGCTAATACTTGAGCTTTCATTGCCGGTCTTGATTCATATTTGATGCCGAACTCTGACAGTTCTACTGCCCATTTGATTATCCTTCCTGAAAGATCTGGGCGATGCAAAATTTGCCGGATTGGGTGGTTTGTTCAAACTACCACTTGGTGAGATACAAAATAATGTCGGAGGCGCTGACTTGCTATTACTAAGGCCAAAGCAATTTTCTCTATTTTTTGATACCGAAGTTCTGGCCCTTGTAGAACTTTGCTCACAAAGTAGACTGGATTTTGCCCCTCTTTTGTTTCCCGGACCAGTACTGCTCCTAATGCTTCCTCAGATATTGAGAGATACAAATATAATATTTCCCCAGGTTCGGGTCGGGTTAGTATTGGAGGCTCCGACAATACCTTCTTCAACTGGGTGAGCGCCTCATCTCGTTCTGTGGTCTAAACAAACTCGGATTCCTTTTTTAAGAGTTTAAAAAGAGGTAGTGATTTAAACGCGACATTTGAAATAAACCGAGATAGAGCTGCAATCATGCCATTTAATTTCTTAATTTCCTTCTTGGTGCTTGGAGTTTTCATCTCGGTTACCGATTTGCATTTGTCTGGATTTGCCTCAATTCCTCTTTCAGTGAGGTAAAACCCCAAGAATTTTCTGGCTTTGACTCCGAATGTGCATTTCTCCGGGTTTAACTTCATCCTGTTTTTCCTTATCTCGGCAAAGATTTCTCTAAGGTCAGTGACATGACAATCTGCTTGTTTACTTTTTGCGATCATATCGTCCAAGTAAACTTCCACAATTCGCCCGATTTGATTTTTGAAGACTTTATTCATCATTCTTTGATACGTTGCTCCTGCATTTTTAAGACCGAAGGGCATAACTCGGTAACAAAAATTTCCGCGTTCGGTCATAAAAGCGGTTTTCTCTTGATCGGGTGGGAACATCGGGATTTGGTTATAACCTGAGTATGCATCCATGAATGATAATAGGCAAAATCTTGATGCGTGATCGACTAAGCGATCAATATTTGGGACCGGAAAAGCGTCTTTAGGACATGACCTATTAAGATCGGTATAATCAATGCACATGCGCCATTTTCCATTAGATTTCTTAACAAGTACAGGATTCGAGAGCCAAGTAGTGTACTTGAGCTCATTTACAAACTTAGCTTTAACTAAATCGTCTACTGCTTTGGCCGTTGCTTCAGTCTTCTCTATGTTTTGAACCCTTTGGCGCTGGGCAACCCACTTCGCACCAGGGTATATAGATAAGTGATGACAAGCGACTTCGGGTGGAATGCCGGGCATATCTTCGGCCGACCATGCAAATAGATCGGCATGCTCCCTCAAGCACTGGGTTAGTTATGCTTTGATCTCGTCTGGGAGTTCTGCGCCAATGTTGACAGTTTTCTCTGGGTTGTCTCCCAAAACTACTTTGACGAATTCACCATCTGGTTTTGGTCGTTCTGGCCTCTTCTCGGATTTCAGAGATGGTGTGCCATCCTTTTCTTCGTCCGAGCTGTCAAGGTCATATCGTGCATCCAAATCCGTCACATTGACTTCGGGAAACTTCATTTTATCTTCTTTTGTAGATGCTTCTTTTGATGTAAGTTCGGCTTCCTCTCTTGCGGCGACTTCAGCTTTGAGAAGCAAGTAATAACATCTTTCAGAGGATTCTAAATCGGCATTGACAGTTATGATCTTATTACATTGTGAGCGAAACTTCATTTTCAGATGTACCGTAGAGGTTACAGCTCCGAGTTTGCCTAATGGGGCGATAGGATCAGGATATCTTAACTGCTTGAATTCATTGTTTTGACATTCTTGCAGTATCTTCTCTCTGCCACATATGAGTTCGGCGTAGTCCCGATGTCTTCCAAGCCGAGGTTTGAATTCCCTAGATGAGCCACCGGTCTGGAATCTCCGAGAATTTTCTGTGTTCGGATTTCCCTTTTCGGCCCGAGGCCTATTCTCTCTGCGTTGGTTGGCTCCGTTTTTCACAAAGAATTTGCTGGCTTCATCGCCTTCCTCGTGATCTATGTACTTTTCTGAAAGTCGGAGGAACTCCCCTAAGGTTGAGGGTTGGTTTATGCTTACATCAATTTGGAATAAAGTGCCTTTGCGCAAACCCTGGGATAGGAAATATAGACGAAAATCCTCGTTCAAACCGTGTACCTTCCCTGCCTCAGCGTTGAATCTTGCAATGTAAGATCGGATAGATTCATCATCGGTTTGGTGAACTGCATGCAAAACCATCCATGACTTCGGCCTAACTTTTGAATGTGCAAACTTGCGGAAAATAGCTTGGAGAGTTGCTCCCAGGACGAGATCGAATTTGTCGGGATGTCCCTAAACCATAAACCTGCAGATTTATCAAGGGTGAGAGAGAAAAGTCTACACATGATCTCACCTGGGGCATTTCGATATTGCATCATGGTTTCGTAGTACTCTAAGTGAACGTCTGGGTCTCCGAGTCCGTCATAGATTTTTAAATGCTCAGGGGGTTTTTCCAAACCTTGGGGAACGGGGAAATAATCTATCTTGGAAGTAAAAGGTCCTCTTCTTGGGGGTGGAACTTTTTGTGCTTTTGCTTGGTTCGGAGGTTGACGAGGTTGATGCCTAGAGCGGTATTGTTTTAACTCCGGGGTTCTTCTATGGTGACGATGATGTTCTCGTCTCGGCGGAGTCTCCCTGCTTCTAGATCGTTGCTTTTGCGGTGAGGACGAAGCGAAAGATGAGTATTCCTCCCCAGAGTCGCCCATATTTACAGGGGGCGTCCTAGGTCCTTCTCTTCCTCGTCTTCTCAGGGGGGAGCGATGAAAATGACGTCATCTTGGAGGAGAAAGATGTCGCCTTCGTGGTTCAGCCAATCTGCCGAGCTGCTCAGGCTCCTCTGCTGGGTTAATCCATGGAGCATAACGATGTGGAGAATTCCGGTCTGCAATGTCTCGAGCTCGGTACCCTGCAATCTCGGCTTCCAGCTCTGAGATACTAAGACTCCTAGCCTGGTCAGCTTCATTATGTTGATTTAGAATTTGGACTAGCTGCTGCAAAGTGTCTACAGGAACAGGGAGAACTGTAGGAGGTGAAGGAAGTCGGGCTGTAGCCGATCCTCTGTGATTGGCATTTCGATCCGAAATAGATTGAGTTACTGCTACTCCTTCGGGGGTTCCCTTCTCCTGGGGTTGAATGACACTTGCTAAACGTACACCGGACCTTAACTCGGGGGCCATGATTGATCAAAGAAAAAGGTGAAAATTTTTGAATTCGGGAAACTCCCACTGTGGTCGCCAATGTTCTGTACCGTATCTTTGGATATATTCGATCCGAGATAGTAGGTAGGTGATGAGATTTGATCAATATAGATAACGTCCGAGTTTGATATTCCGAGCTGATGTTGGGGGTACCTGCAGAGTCACTCTGATGCTAAAGTCAGTAGCTGAAGAGTTAATGCAAGTATTGTGATAATTAATGCGTACCTCTCTCCTTGGAATAAATGCGGTATTTATAGGTTTAGGAGATACTTGGGTGTGATCATCTGAACCATTGGTTGTGGAGGCGCATGGTAGGCCGTTGGATGAGTGATTATGGGCCTTAGTTGTTTGGAGGCCCAAATGTTTTGTTTTGAGGAATGGAGGTGTAAATAGCATGTGTAAGTTTCCCATAACAGCATGTAAACATACTATAGAGGACAAATTATTAACATTTGTGCATATAGGAGGAACAAAAACATTAGATATTTTAACTTGGTAGTAATTGCCTACGAACAAGATTGGGGGTACTAAACAGTTCTGAAATCATAACAGCAATAGCGTTGAAAGTATTGACTCTTGAAGATTGAAACAGTTTACAATATTGGCAGTTGCACTGGTAGTGATTATCTTCAGTTTACTTTTACCGCTCATCAAAATCAGATGAGGTGATGTTAAAATTAACATCAAAATCCGCTCATTTCTGGTAATGACTAAAGACTCACAGATTACTTTTACCGGACTCTAACACTTAGAAATGATATATATTTCGCTATTCTTGTAAAGCAGCCGCTTGTCCTCTGCCTCTTTGAAGAAAGTATCTCATACTTACTTTGTAGTCTAATTCAGTTCCCATCAAATCACAGGGCAAAAGATTCAGGGACCCATGGAATCAACATCTCTCAAGGATGATTACTTGATTAGGAAACACACAATTATGTTGTTCACTTTACGCAATGCAGTGGCAAGGTACATAAATGTTGTTTAGAGAGAAACAAAAAATCCATCATTCAATTTTCTAAATTTGGAGAAACTACAACAAATCACGTGTTCCAGCTTCCTGAGCTTCATTTTTAATAGTGAATAAATTTTAGTGAAATAAAGTAATTATAAAAGTTAAAAGGGATAAATAGGAAACCTACCTGTTTTGGAACGACAATAAAATCACTCATTTATAAGGGAAACCAAATAACAGAAAGAAGAAGGACAACAATGTTGGTGTATATATTTAAGGAGAAAAAAGTGGAAATAAAAGGAAGCATCGACTTGGGTCACGAACGGTGGCCCTGACAGTGTAACCACGTTCGAGGAGGAACTTGACAATCCATGAAGCAATAAAACCAGAAGCACCAGTCACACATACAACCTTTCCTTTGTCACTATTCATCCTCTTTCTTCGTCTTTCTTAGAACGTGGTTAAGGCCTAATTCAACCCCACACAACCGGGTTGTAAGTTGAGGGTTGCCTCTTCATTATAAACCCTCTTGAGATCTTATCACTAGTCAATGTGGGACTTGGGATTTTCCCTAATACACCCCCTCACGCGCAACACTTTTGGGCTTGTAGCGTGTTTAATGGTAGTGTACCGATAGATCTAGGATAGGCCACGATACCATCTTAGAATGTGGTTAAGGCCTAACTCAACCCCACAAAACCGGCTTGTAAGTTGAGGGTTGCCTCTTCATTATAAACCCTCTTGAGACCTTATCATTAGTCAATGTGGGACTTGGGATTTTCCCTAATACACCCCCTCACGCGCAACACTTTTGGGTTTGTAGCGTGTTTAATGGTAGGTGGCCCGATAGATCTAGGATAGGCTTTGATACCATCTTAGAATGTGGTTAAGGCCTAACTCAACCCCACAAAACCGGCTTGTAAGTTGAGGGTTGCCTCTTCATTATAAACCCTCTTGAGACCTTATCACTAGTCAATGTGGGACTTGGGATTTTCCCTAATAGTCTTCACAATTAAAAGATTAACACGTCTTTTTATATTAAATTCCATTTCCATGAGTTTCTACGACTACTTGTAATTGGATCAGGAGATAAAACGATTACTAGCTTCCTTAATCTTCTCTCTACAATAAAATTGAAATCTATCTGGTCATGGCCACACTTGACAAATTAAGCAAAAAGTTAAACTATAATACAACTACTTGTAATTGGATCAGGAGATAAAACGATTACTAGCTTCCTTAATCTTCTCTCTACAATAAAATTGAAATCTATCTGGTCATGGCCACACTTGACAAATTAAGCAAAAAGTTAAACTATAAATTTGAGTATGAAAATCATGTTTGATAGAAAAAGCTACAAATCCTAATTTCAGGTCAGAATCTGTTCGCCCACTCCAGACCTTGGGCCAAGACCCGACCCACAAATGAATTCCACGGCACCACCAACCTGCCTGCAACTAAATCCGACGGTCGATCCGCACCGAAGCTAGATCAACGGCTGGCATCGCCTCGCCGGGATCCGACGGATGTGATGACACAAGGCTACTTATGTTGTCCCATTCCCAACTCGCACTTGGCCTATAAATAGAAGTCAACCCATGAAATCATGTAAACAATCTCTCATTTTCTCAAATATTCACTTGACCTCCACCTACTGACTTGGACAATATCATGTTTTGCTGATCTAATTGAGTGATTTAGTATTGATTTTAGTAGTTATTTTAGACGTGAAATTACAAGTTTTTTCAAAAAAAAACTGCTGCACATGTTGCTGTCAAGAAACTCACCGTTTCTGTCAAGTATCAGGACGGTTCGGCCCTCACAGAGTCGAACAGGTTCTCATTTCATACAACCGAACAGTACAAAACGTAGGATTCGATGGAGGTCCAATCGAACCGTATATTTTTGCATTGTTCGATGCAGGTCCAGTCGAACCTGTTCGATTAACCGTGCGCCGATTCGTTAGTTACGTGCTTTTCACGTGAGGGCATTTTGGGATTAAACCGGTTTTGGGGGTGTCTAGTGAGTAGGAGGGAGGTTGTACGAAGCATGGGCCACATTTTATTTCCTAATATAAGAGGCCCATGCTTCTTAGAACCCCCTAGCTACTCACTAGAACCCCCTTTGCTCTATGAAAAGTCCAAAACACCCTCACTAAAAATAGAAATTTCCAAACTAAACTCTCACTCTCATCCCATACACCCCCTAAACTTCTAAACACTCATTACTCTTACTCTCATCACTCACTCACACTCCACACCCTTACCTCAATCTAATCTAACATTTCAAGCTGAAATCTACCTCCATTTAGTATCAACATTAAAGTATGTAGCTCAATCTATCTATTTGTAGCTTTATTTCGTGCTTTCTTGTTCAATTGCGGGTTTTTTTTTTTGAAATCGCGCACGGTTCGGACCTGCAGAGGTCGAACACGCACGACCAAGCGTGCGCCGAACCATATGGTTCGACCGGTCGTGTGCCGAACTAAGTAAAATAAGGGGTCTCTATATTGAGTTGGTTCGGCCAAGCGTGCGCCGAACAGGATCAGATTTCTATTATCTGAATCTACCTGATACACAGAATCTGCAGAATTTCCGGTTTTTAACTAGTTTGTGTGATTTTTTCCCAACCTTGTAGGTTTGAAGATGGTTGAAACTGGCCCGCTATCCCTATCACTAGCTAATTTAATTGTTGTGGATCATTCGAGTTCATTCCAAACTGATCAAGTCTTCGCTACTCGTAATCGTTCCTGCTATGATTTGTTGAACATCAACAAAATGTGTATATCGTGCTCTCCCTTTTCTGTTTATCCATTTCTGATTGCACCAATCAAGACTGCACCGGTCTTCCACATATTGTTCACGGGTAACCACTTTGTTACGCCGGTTATGAAGAGAGGCTCCCCAATGCCAGGAACAATTACGCCATAGACAAATAATTGGAAACAGATAGCAAAGGACTGGCCTTGGCAATATACAGGATCTTTGCAACAATACAAAGCTTTAAACCCATATTCACATGCTTCTCAAACTGTTGATTTGAGCAAATATTGATTTTGATGTATTTTTTGAATTTCATTGCCAATTTATTGATTTCGTTATGTATAAGACAATTGTATTAAGACAATATCATGTTTTGTTGATCTAATTGAGTGATTTAGTATTGATTTTAGTAGGTTTTATAGACGTGAAATTACAAGTTTTTTCAAAAAAAATCTGCTTTGACATGTTCTTTGTCAAGAAACTCTTTGTTTTATCAGCGGGGAAGGTTCGGCCCTCACAAAGTCGAACAGGTTCACATTTCATACAACCGAACAGTACAAAACGTAGGATTCGATGGAGGTCCAATCGAACCGTATATTTTTGCATTGTTTGATGCAGGTCCAGTCGAACCTGTTCGATTAGCCGTGCGCCGATTCGTTAGTCACGTGCTTTTCACGTGAGGGCATTTTGGGATTAAACCGGTTTTGGGGGTGTCTAGTGAGTAGGAGGGAGGTTGTACGAAGCATCGGCCACATTTTATTTCCTAATATAAGAGGCCCATGCTTCTTAGAACCCCCTAGCTACTCACTAGAACCCCCTTTGCTATATGAAAAGTCCAAAATACCCTCACTAAAAATAGAAATTTCCAAACTCAACTCTCACTCTCATCCCATACACCCCCTAAACTTCTAAACACTCATTACTCTCATTCTCATCACTCACTCACACTCCACACCCTTACCTCAATCTAATCTAATATCTCAAGCTGAAATCTACCTCCATTTAGTATCAACATTAAGGTATGTAGCTCAATCTATCTATTTGTAGCTTTATTTCGTGCTTTCTTGTTCAATTGCTGTTTTTTTTTGAAATCGCGCACGGTTCGGACCTGCAGAGGTCGAACACACACGACCAAGCGTGCGCCGAACCATATGGTTCGACCGGTCGTGCGCCGAACTAAGTAAAATAAGGGGTCTCTATATTGAGTTGGTTCGGCCAAGCGTGCGCCGAACAAGATCAGATTTCTATTATCCCAATCTACCTGATACACAGAATCTGCAGAATTTCTAGTTTTTAACTAGTTTGTGTGATTTTTTCCAAACTTTGTAGGTTTGAAGATGGATGAAACTGGCCCCCTATCCCTATCACTAGCTAATTCAATTGTTGTTCATTCCAAACTGATCAAGTCTTTGCTAGTCGCGATGATTTGTTGAATTATATTCGGTCTGTTTGTCGTACACTTGGGATGGTTACGGTTGTCAATCGATCGGACAACGGGGCGAGGTCGGGGAAAATATTCTGACAAGGTTCCTACGGGGAGTAGAAAATGTTGTTGCAAGTTTACTTTGAAGGAAAGTTTATTAAAAACTTGGAGGATGGATATTATGCATTATGTGTGGCATACATAACCACGCATTTGCACTTACCCTCAAGGTCATCCAAATGATAATAGATTAACAAGCCGAAAGCGTAAGGAAGTGGTTTCAAGAATGACAAAGAACTTGATTGCTCTGAATCGAATCTTGGACGAGCTGAGGTCTACTTACCCTAAAGACGATCACTTCAATCTGAAGCAAATTCACAACGTACGGTCAAGGTTAAGAACATCTAATCGTCAGGGTAGGACTAAACTACAACAGTTGATGAATTTGCTGGAGCGTGATAGGCATGTTTATTGGCACAGAGTTGATGAAGGGACTGACATTGTGAAGGACATTTTTTGGGCACACCCCAACTCAGTGGAGCTATTGAATACATTTCCAATTGCTTTGATGATCGATTCCACTTACAAGACCAATCGATATAGGTATCCGTTGGTTGATATTGTCGGTGTCACATCAACGGAGCATACTTTCTCGGTTGCATTCGCTTATATCAATTGGGAGAAGAAGGGTAATTTTGTTTGGGTACTTGAAAAATTGAAGGGGTTGTTTAGAAGATCGGAAGATATGCCAAAGGTGATACTTACCGACTGTGACACGGCTATTATGAATGCTTTGGCCATTGTTTTCCCGACTTCCGCAAACTTGTTGTGCCAATTTCACATAAAGAAGAATGTCAGGGCAAAGGCAAGGTTGTTGATCCATCCAGTGGTTGTTGCTGAGGGACAGGAAGAGCGTCCAATAGACCGAGTTGATGAAGTCATGGAATATTTTCAGAAAGTTGTCCACACAAAGACGGAGGAAGCTTATGAATTGGCTTGGGGCGAATTTGAGGCGGTGTGTCAACCTTTTGACAACTTCGTTTCGTATGTGAAGAAGACGTGGACCGACCCCCATAAAGAGAGATTTGTAGAAGCATGTATAAACCGTCATATGCACCTAGGCAACACCACCACCACCAACCGTGTGGAGTCGGCACACCCGGCTTAAAGAATGTTCTACATGACAGTAGGGGCTATATGTGTAAGTGTTGGGATTCGATTAATGAGATGCTTAAGACACGACATGGTGAGTTGAAGCGACATTTTGAGTTGAGTCTAAGCAGAGTCAAATATCATCTTTGGAACAAAATTTATGACAACCTTAAGGGCTTAGTTTTTTCATGTGTAATGGACTATCTCAACAAAGAGTCTAAGCGTAGCTTCTTAGGGATGACCTCTTCCGATTGCGGATGCGAGATAAAAACGACGCACGGTCTATCGTGCGCATGTGAGCTTTCTAGGTAATTCATTGAACCAACTCTTTTAGTTTTATATAACATAGAATGATTATGTTTGTAATCTGAAATTCATATATTTTGTAGTTACATGGGGAACCTTAACCGCGTTACATTGGATATAATACATAATCATTGGAAGAGGCTTACTTTTGTTGTTTCCCATGATGAAGACGAGATGGGATCCCCAAATGATGATCTTAATTTGAAGATTGAATTTGAGGCTATACAACGGAGGTTTGATGCCGCTGATCGTGGTGGTAAAGTAATGATAAAGCAAAAAGCACGTGAGTTGGCATTCCCGGACACTAATTTCATGTGTCCACCTCCGGAACGAGTCACTACAAAGGGTGCACCTAAGAAGGATAAGGGAAAGAAAAAGGGGAACAAGAGCGATGAATTTTCAACAAAGCGAGATCCATCATTCTGGGAACATGTTGATACTCATTTTGATTCACAACAAGACAGCACCTCCGCTGCTGCTTAGTCACGCAAACGGCATACTCCACCGGTGTCAAATTCATCAACTCCACGATAGAGTACAAATTCCACCCCAAGTGCCTTTCCGGTACCTAAAGGTGGAGCTCCTAAACCTACAAAAATGGCTAAAAGTGGAGTTCCTACACCGCCATTATCAAAGAAGTTTGATCCTACTCCCTCACAAATCGAGCAACCAAGCCAAACAACAAGTTCCAACCTCACACTCACTCAAATTCAGGGACTAACACTAAACCCCACCCCTCCCATCATTCGGTCAGAAGAATACAATTAATTCATAGTTTATATGCCGAAGGAGATGCATCGCTTTGTTGAGGATATATTGAATGTGCAAGGTGACAGTAATTGTGGGTTTCGGTGCTTTGCTAGACTACTTGGAAGGGGTGAGGACGATTTCTGGAAGGGGTGTCTAGTGAGTAGATGGGGGTTGTACGAAGCATGGGCCATATAAGAAACTATTCAGATGTGGTGTCCAAAAACTCTTTTTAGTTTATATTTATTTATTTTTTTGAAGCAAGTTTATATTTATTGTTTAAACACCAATTTTACCATCATTGAATGTTTTATCTTATTAATTTTCAATGTGTATGAGAGTAGTGCACATAAATCTGTTTAGTTGAGTGGAGGGCATTTTGGAGATTTAACTTAAAAAAGATAAGAATTAAATGAGTTTATTGGTGATGATTTTTGTATTTTTTTTTCTTATAATGGGACTCGAGAGAGAAATTTTTAATTCTTTTTAAAAAATATTTTATACGTTTTACCAACTACTCTCAGATACATTTTTGATACATCTTACCAACGAAACACATAATTGTAACTCATATATGATACACTTTAATACCTCAATAACTAAAAGACAAAATTATATGTTTTTTCGTAAAACAATCAAAAAAGAAATAATATATTGTGATATGGGTAGGATAAATATACATAACTATCTCTACTTGATATGATCACAAGTATTTATTTCTACAATGTGATGATCATATATTGATTAATGATAATATCATATGCTTATGTTTTATTGAGCAACTCTATAAAACGTCATCTATTTATTATATCTATTTATATGTGTGTGTGTGTGTGTGTGTATGTAATTATTGCTCCCCTCAATATTTAAGGCAAACTCTGCCACGGATTATTATGCAATTTTGGATGGTCTCGGTTACTTGTCCATCCCTAGTTTTTATGACTAGTCACTCATGCATATGTTTCGGTTGTCCTCTTCCTTTATCCAAATATTTTCTGTGTGATTTTTTTATCTATTTGGGCAGTTTTTTTTTGACAAAAGAAAACTTATGGAATTTCATTCAAAATCAAAGTAGCAATACATGAAGGAATACGATCAAAGACTTGGATGCTAGCAAAATTCCTTGCCGCTCTAGCAAGAGTGTGAGCAACAAGGTTGGCTTGCCTCCGAACAAAACTAACACAGTAGTTTTCTAGATTAGACAAAAGACTGCGACAAGTATTTAAAATAGAGTCATATTCAGTATTAAGACTAAGCGAGCCCCGTAATCCATCTACTACCGCTTTACAGTCAAGCTCAACGGTGGCGCGGGGAGTGCCTAAGTCTCGCTCGCAACCAAGTAATAGCTTCCAACAATCCAATCGCTTCAGCCTCCTGTGGGTGAGGGCGCCCGGTAAACCATAGCTTCTTCGCTTTCACAAAATTACCCCAGCATCTCTAAGACATAGGCCAAAAAGTGATTTGGGCAGATTTTTTTCATCTCTATGAAATGCAATATTTATGTTTTTCATCATGGTCAAAAAGTCGTTTTTTTCTATTTGTTGTCTTTCATTTCTATTTTATTTATTCCGTTAGGATGTTATATATTTAAATTTTAATTTAATTTTTTATTAAAGTATCTCAGTCGTGTCGTATCTTGATTTACAAAATTTTCTCATAACCCCGCATTTGTATCTTGTTGTATCATGTATCTGGACTTCATAGCCCTATACAGTGTGTCTCATGATTTTCGTTGAGACAACTTAATACAAGATACAATGTAGAGTTCCATCAAGATTGCCTTTATGTTGGAGAGAGAAATTGGTGAGAAAAACAAAAATAAAATAGAGTAAAATTGAGGTGTGGGTGAAGTTAAAAAAAAGAGAAGAGAAAAAGAATAATTTTAGGTGAAATTGCTACTAAGGTTCCTTAATTTCAAATTTTGATTTAGTCTTTTTCCAAAAACATAATTTACAACCAATCTCCCAACACTAGTTGACTGACTGATTGGCAAAACTGTAGAAGAGACCATGGTTACAATTCATCTAACTCTAGAGGGTCACTCAGCTCGTTGAAACTCGATGAGTTACTCACAGATGCGATGAAAGGGCAACCATTGTGTCGTGCGCACATCGTGTGTCCATCTGGTCTCGGAGTACCCCGGTGAACCATACACATATGTAGCTCTTCCTCGATAGATCATCAATCCTAGTTTTGCGCCAATCTCCCAGCCAGCACGAGTGCAATCATCATATAGTATCTGAAGGTCGTACCATCTCTAGGGAACTGGTACGTATTCTGCAACTTCATCTCTCCTCATCGTACTCTAAAATAGGGGTGAAAATGTCACTCGCTCAACGACTTAAGGTATGACCCTCATTGAGCCATGTCACTCTTGCCTACGTAGGCCCTAAAGTCTAGTATTCGCTCAGCCAAATTAGGTGTGTCACTTCTTCACCTGAACACATCACGGGCCACATGTGTCAGCATGAGCTTGAGAGATGCTTTACTCGCTCAGTGACTACCTAAACCATAATATTCTTACTTTTGGCTAAACCACTTAAACAAAATCTATTTGACATCCAAATGAAAATACATTTTATTAAAAGATAGTAATAATAACATGGTATCAAAATTTTGGATGTTAAATTACTACCCCCATTGAGAAATTTTGTCCTCGAAATTTGCTCAATGTATGAACACTTGTGGATATTGTTGTCTAATCTCTTCTTCTATTTCCCACGTCGTATCCCCCGCCACTTCGTCCCAAATGACTCTAACTAACGGAGTGGTTTTCCCGCGAATCTCCTTAACCTTACAAACTGTAATGCTTACAAGAAATGCTTCGTATTCCAACCTATTCTTCAATTGGATTGATTCTGATTCAATCACATGTAATGGATCAGGATAATACTTACAAAGTTGCAGTACGTGAAAAACATCGTGAAGATTCAACATGCTAGGTGGCAAAGCGATATGATAAGCAATCGTACCTATACGACGAAGAATCTTGAATGGTCTTATAAATCTATGGGTAAGTTTCATGGTCTTAATAGCACTTCCAACGCCCGTTATCGGTAACTCTTAAGAGAATTTGTTCCCCTTCTTAAAATTCTAAAGGTTTTGGCCTCTTGTTATTGTAAGTACTTTTCTGCCTAGCTTGTGGAATCTTCATCTTATCCTTTACAATTTTCACTTGTTCTTAATCTGTTGCACAAAATTTGATCCTAAGATTTGAGTATCTTCAATCTTAAACCATCACAAAGGAGTGCTACTGATAACTCTATTTTATATAGAGTTATTTATGCATCTAAACCTAGATAATTGCTTTGAAATCAAGTATAATATGTGTTAAACATAATAATATGAATAAAATAACAACATTCATGGTTTTACGATGAATGACATTCATAACTTAGCATTTTTTATGTATGTTGGTATGGTTGATGTGTTTGTTCAGTGCACCTACAGTTGATGCACCTGCACTAGGAAATCAACAGTCCATCTGCACTAGAAGCATTTACATAGTGCATCTGCACCTTTCTGCACCAAGACAGATTGCCCAACATTGGAAGCACCTCAATTCATACCAAAGCATAAGAGCCTCAATGACATCATGCTTAGTCACAATTCACATGGAGGCACATGCAACTTGTAAAAAGTACGCGCCCCACAATAGAAGACCATGATGAAAGGTCATTCATAAAGGAAACATGGCCATTCCTATAATTGGACCTCTCTTTGAGGATTAGTGTTTGACTCAAATTCCTTTATCAAGTTCTGAAAAGTAACCATAGTTAACCTCTCTAGGTTAACTTAATCTCCAAGGAAACCCTCACTTGAAGGAAAGCTCCAAGGCTATATAAAAGCTTTCTCACTTGAAGATCATCCAAATCTCTTCTCACTTCATTTCATATCTTGTATTTCAATTCCATAGAATAGTTTAGGTTAGTTAGTTTTATTTTCTCTTGTAAGGAGGCAAGTAAGGAATTGACAACTTCTTCCTTTACTTCAACAACAACCACATGAAGTTAGTGCACCGGCATCACTTGGCAATTTCATGCAAAGGGAACTCCAACCGTGTAACTTCTATCTTATTGTTTCCTTTTGTTATTTCAATTATATGAATATGACTTGTTCTATTTATATAAGCCTTGTGATGTCTAGCATGAACTAAACTCTTTTGGTTGAGATGTTCTAACCTTATAATGATCTTTTAAGTAAGTAATTGTGTTCATATGTGATGTTTGCATTTTAGTTCTTGCATGATAACTCTTTCATATTCATCTTTAGAATTGACCAACTAAAAGTGAATGCAAATCATAAAACAGACATGGTTTATGATTAGAACTCAAGAACTAATAGGGATAAGTGTTTAATAAAGGAAACTTTGATAATTCCATGCTAAAACCTAGACATAGGATAACATAGTCCTTAGGATGATACAGTGGGTACTTAAAATACAGGAGTGAACTTATTTAGCATCTTAAACAAGAATTGTAAGAAGGTGAGAAAGGAATTGACAACTTCTTTCTTTACTTCAAGACAAAGTTTTAAGAGCTTGTAATGAAACTCTGAAGACAGTGACTGAAAAACACAATTCTAATGCAACTGCATCTAGTCCACCTGCACCACATATAACACAAAACTCTTAAAAGTGACTTATATGGTGAAGACATCTCAACTATCATTTCCACTGACTTCATACATCTTTTACTTGCTTGTTTATTTTCTATTTGTTTACATTCTTGCACTCTCACCATATATTGTTTATTGGTTACCTTTCACTAGTGAACTATTAAATTTAAACTTGTAAATTAATCCAATCATTGTGGGAACGATACTCTACTTTCACTTTATTACTTGTTACGATTGTGTATACTTGCACATTTGTGTGTGTATCAAGCGCACCAGCTACGCTTCTTCCCACACAGTGCTTCATATGGAGTCATCCCTACACTAGAGTGAAAAGTGTTATTGTAGGTAAACTAAATCAAAGGAAGAAAATGGTCCCAATTGGTGGTGTGTTACAGTACACATGCCCTTAATCAATATTTTAATGATTGAATCGTCCTATCGGATTGACCATCTGCTTGCAGATGGTAGGCTGAACTCATATGTAACTTAGTTCACATTGGCCTGTGCAATTTATGCAAAAACATAAAGGTAAACCTACGATCTCTGCCACTAACAATATTAGCATGTATTCCACGTAATCTTACAACTTCCTTAATGTATATTTTTGATAACTTCTCTAAACTAAATCTCTAATTGATTGGGATGAAATGAGCACTCTTAGTTAGCCGCATCAAACTTTCTATGACTAAGTGGTAATCATGTCATAAAATTCATAGTGATACTATCCCATTTCGATTCTGAAATATCTAAAGATTGTAACATTCTTGTCGATTTTCGATGTTCCATCTTAGCTTTCTCACATACTAAACAAGATAGTATGTATTCTGCTATTCTTTTTTTCATACTTGGGCACCAAAACATCTTTTTAAAATCATGATACATCTTAGTGATGTCGGATGAAAACTCAACTTACTCCTATGTCCGTCTTTCAAAATCATCTTCCTAATCTCCATGCTATTATATACACAGATTATGTCCATTAATCTCAATACTCCGTCCGTACCTATCTTAGTGTCCTTTTTGTTGCCCTTCTTAGCCTTGATCATCTTTTCTTGAAAATGTTCATCCAATGTTTGCTTCTCTTGAATTTCCTTTAAGAAATATTTGGTCACCGTAGTTAAACCCAGATGAATCTTTCCTTTGGATAAGCTTACATCTAAATTCAAATTCAAATTCCTAAAATCAACCATTGCTCCTTTATCATCAATGTAGATACATGCTACCATGTCCTACTTCAAGCATCTGCGATTAGATTCGCTTTGCCTGGATGATATTGCAACACAACGCCAGAGTCCTTTAGGAATTCCATTCATCTTTGTTGCCTCATGTTCAACTCCTTTTGACCGAACATACTTCAAGCTCTTATAGTTATGATCACTGAACACAGTGAAATAAGCTCCAAGAGATAGTGGCTCCAAATCTTTAGAGCAAAGATTATAGAAGCTAACTCCAAATCCTTAGTCGGATAATTCTTTTCATTGATTGCCTTGATGCATAAGCAACCACCTTATTCTCTTGCATCAGTACGTATCCTAGTCCTTGATAAGACGTGTCACATATACTTCAAACTGTCCCAAGGGATTGGTTAAAACTAATATTGTTCGGATGTTGTCAAAAAAACAATATTGTTCAGATAATTTTTATAACTGAGATAACTCTGTCCTTTGTCAAATAATATGGACCAGCTTTCATTAAATGCAAACCTTATTTTATAAATTTATTCTCAACAACAGAGTTTATCATAATGACAAAGTGAACATGGATGAGGTTTGTCAAGACAAATTCACAATAAGTAAAAAGTTTATCTGCTAAGTGGTTCACTTTATGAATTAAATGGCACCAACAACTTGTCGTGAATTTATTTATTAAGAGGGTATCAAGGTTTAAAAGTGGACTATATTTTTTTCTCTGAAGCTTTCCACAGTCTCCCTGATGCTGACTTCTAAAGGAGTAAATTTGATTCCCAAGCTCCAAGCCTTCTCCTTCGAAATCTGATACGTTGGCATATACAGCCCATCGTCCTCACACCTGATAATAATGTAGTGAGAGTGTATATGCTATTAAAAAATAAAATAAAAAAAGAGAAAAGTATAACTATTTAAATGTTGAGCACAAGAAAAAATTAAGAGACAAGTTGTTTATAAATTTGTGTCATATATATAGGATTAAAGTAACTTATTACCCATCATCACCCTCACACCTGAAGAAAAGAGGGACAATACTGAGAGTTTCTCTGAACAGTGATTTGTGTATTTGACAATCGTATTAGTTCTGCTGCGAGCTCACTATATAGCAGAGACTAAATTGTTATAGTTACAGAAAGAGTTCCAATAGAAAACTGAACTACCGAAGTAAGCCAACATAGAAACTTCTATAATTAGACTAGAGCTAATGCTGATGCTAATATGGATAGTGTTAACTAACTACCGCAGTTCCACACATACACACACACACAGAATCAACAGAATGAGTAAAGGAATGCTGAATATTATTGATGAAGAAGAACAAATGTAGAAGGGAGAATATCCCAACTACTGAGCTCAACTCCTCAGAATTCTCAATTCAACTCTCTGCCAACAGAATACAAATTGTCCAAAAGATACTCTCTCTCTCTCTCTCACACACACACACACACACACAACGATATTGGGCGGCTGATGTACTAAGCCCACTTGGGCCCACACTCTAATTTGTGTCCTAACAGATGGCTTTGCGAAACTAAGATTAGGAATGAAAACCTTTTAGAGAGAAAGGTGAGATAGACACAAAAATACCTATACTAAATTGAAGTTAACCCAATCCTTTGTTTTCCATAGCACATCTAACTAAATGTTCATTTGCTCAAAAGGCCTAGTACAATTAATATTGTTTCTAAAAGAGTTTAAATAAACGGAGATCCCAGTTCATATTTCATATGCACTCTTGGAGGAAAAGAAATAGAACTTACTTGTCTGAAATTTGCAATGTTGGGTACAGATCACCTAAAATCCTAGCAACTTCAGTATAGTGTACCACTCTCTCAGTCACACAATACCTTCCACTAGCCGAAGCAATCTCATATGCTTGAATATGGGCGATAGCAACATCTTTCACATTGACCCATCCAACAGCATTGTTTGGAAATGGTACACCTGCATCCAACAATTCAAATACTTCTTCTATTATGCAACAAGACAATCCAGAATAAATATGTCGTATTACTTGTCGTAAATAGTGTATTTATTTTAAATATGTATCCGGCCCATTTGTCATTTTCGTAAGGTTTAGGTTAATAGTCTATTTAAATTTTCAGCGCTTGTACTCACTACACAATTCTAATATTATTTAGCAATCCTTTTCTACATGGTTTCAAGAGCTCTCGCTCTTGAGAGACTTGCTTCCACATAAATCTTCCTTGCCTTCATTGTAGTCCTCTTTTTCGCACTTTCATTGTCCAGTGCATTGTTCACCATCAACGGCTAATCTCGGACCAACCACCCATCAACCAGCCCTCGAAATTGAAAAACATGTCAGGCGCAAAAAGCGCGCCATTGCCAGAGCATCCTCGCGCCGCCATGCATGCATGTTCGCTGGATAGCCTTCTGCGCGTGACTGTCAAGCACGGCCCTACAGGTTGTTGTTGACCTCTGCCTTTCAGCTATAGACAGATAGACGCTCTCCCTTTTCACTTCAGTGGTCGTTTTCTTGTTTTGGGCACTCTTGCTCGTTGGTTATTTGTTGCCTACACACTTGGTCACCATTGCTGCTGCTTTTTGACTTCTCTGCAATCACTGTTACCTTTTCTGGCTGATTGCTGCTTTTTTCTTTTCTTGATTGTTGTTACAGATGGCTAACAAAATATCTGTTGATTACTCTATGTTCTTCACCAAGGATGATGTGAATCGTTTGAAGTCTCTACTTGACTCTCTTAGTCAGCCTTCTGATCCTCCAGACAGTAATGACAGATATGAGTTTATGCTCTTGATCCTTTAGTGTTTGTGCTACCATCCCTAAGTATGCTTAGATTTTAATTAACTCTAGTACCACATGACATTCGATTTCACTTTGTTTTCCTCTTGTACTTCCTCTAAGAGAAATCGTTATATTACTGTTGCTAATGGTTCTTATGCTTGTGTTGATGGCTCTAGGAATGTTAACTTGTCACTTTCATTCCAATTACAATTTGTGGCTGCATGGTCCCACACTTTCTCACAACCTAATATCTATTCATAAACTCATTCGTGATCACAAGAACAAAGTAACATTTTTCTCTTAACATGGTGTTTTTTACTGTTGCTAATGGTTCTTATGCTTGTGTACTTCCTCTAAGAGTTTAGTTTTAGTATAAATAAGGGTTATTAGTATTTTACCTTTTGTAACATCATTCAACATCAATTTCAGTTTCTATTATCTTAATATCTTAAATAGCAGTTACATAGTGAATACAAGATTGAGAATACTACAATTTTTTAAAAATAATAACAGCAATAGGTAACAGGTATGTCATACTTTTGTAGGAAACTATGTCATACTTTATTCATAGTCTAACTTCTCACATATCACAGTCCACAGAGAAAAAGTTTAAGGGGTCCCATGGAATCAACATCTCTCACATTCATGATTATTTGATTAGGAAACACACAATTATATTGCTCACATTAGGCAATGCAGTGGCAAGGTACATAAATGTTGTTCAGAGAGAGAAACAAAACCCATCATTTAATTGCTAACTTGGGAAAAACTACATCTAAATTGCATCTTCCAGCTTCGTGAGCATCACTTTTCATTCTGAATATAAAAAAAAAAAATTAGGCAAAACAACACTAACCTCAGATTCCCTACAGAAGTCCGCATCTGAAAACCATGTCTCATCAACTACTACTTCAGGAGTTTTTGGCCTTGTACAAAATACAACTGCAGCATTAGAAGAAGTCAAGACAACTCGTTTGATAGATGGTGATTTTGAGCATGATTTAAGAACATTAAGAGTTCCCTTCACTGCCGGATCGATCAACTCAGCCTGAAATCAAAAAATCAAAAGTCAAAAGTGGATAAATAGGGAACCAATCTGATTTGGAAAGAAATATTTTAACAATATATTTCATCTCACTGCCGATCTCGCACGGCTCTTATCGTTGAGGTCAGCTGCGAAAATGTACACATCAAGAAAGAAAATCCACAAAGACAAGGATGCTGAGCCAACTGAGTTTGAAGAGACAGTTGGGCAGGCATTGTTTGATCTGGAAAATACCAACCAGGAGCTTAAAAGTGAGCTGAAGGATCATTATATTAACTCTGCAGTACAAGTTGATGTGTCTGGTAACCGCAAGGCAGTTGTAATCCATGTCCCATGCAGATTAAGGAAAGGTTTTAGGAAAATTCATGTTAGGCTTGGTAGGGAGCTCGAGAAGAAGTTTAGTGGAAAGGATGTAATCCTGATTGCCACCCAGAGGATATTGAGGCCACAAAAGAAGCAGTTAATGAAGCAATGCTTGAGGATGTTGTTCATGAAGGTTTTCTTGGACCCAAAGGAACGTAACAACACTGAGTACAAGTTGGAGACGTTCTCTGCGGTGTACAGGAAGCTTTCTGGCAAAGATGTTGTTTTTGAGTATCCCGTTGCAGAGGAATTGAAAAGCCTTGCATCACTAAAGTCCTTCTTTTATTAATTTGAAGCCCTAATTCATGTGCTTCGTGTAAGATAGAGGATACATTTTTCTCAGCTATACTTTAAGTTGTAACTTGTGACTATCCCATAATGAAAATTTCATTTATGGTTCAAGAAAAGAAAGCAACCATTATTCCTTGATCATAAATAAATGGCAAACATGCATAGAATGATTTTGAAAAAGGCAAACCAAACTTAATTGTTTATAAACTAATTGAATGGAATGAACCTGTGGGTCATCGACAACGAAACGAACGGGCGAAGCAGTATGAAAGACACCATCACAGCCGTCAATAGCAGAGTCAAAGGAACCTTCTTCAAGGAGATTTGCCTTAAAGAGTTGCAACCTCTCCTTTGCACCATCAAGTTTAAGCAAGTGGTCAACCTTTTTGGGATTACCTGCTTGGCACAAATAAAACCACTCAATTATAAGGGAAACCAAATAATTAAAACAAGGACAAGAATATTGGTTATGCATCTAAGGAGAAAAAAGTGGAAATAAAAGGAAGCACTGACTTGGGTCACGAACGGTGGCCCTGACAGTGTAACCACGTTCGAGGAGGAACTTGACAATCCATGAAGCAATAAAACCAGAAGCACCAGTCACACATACCACTTTTCCTTTGTCACTAATCATCTTCTTTCTTCTTCTTCACAAGTTTTGGACTACCCTTGATTCTTATATTAAAAGATTAACACATGTATTTTTATATTAAATTTCATTTCCTTAAGTTTCTACAACTACTTCTAATTGGATCAGGAGATAAAACAATTACTAGCTTCCCTAATCTTCTCTCTAGGACTACCAATACAATTGAGATCTATCTGGCCATGACCCCACTTAAGGATCTTTTTACTTTCTGTCAGTTGTTTCCTGTTTTAGTATCCACTCATTTCTTTTCTATTAAAACTAAGAAACATCGTATATAACAAATTCAATATTTTCGTAAATTTTGAAAATGGCAAAAACGTGTTTTTATTGTTTTCAAAAATACATTCTTTGTAGCTAGTCTTCCATATTCTCTCTATGACAATTGTTCACCACATGAGTCTTTCAGCTTTTTGTTACCAAGAAAGTATATTTTAAAAATTAAGAACAAAAAATGTTTTTTTGCAAATAGACAGAGTTCTAAGAATTATTAACCAAGAGGTCCAAGATTAGAGAAAGGAAAACAAGAAGTGTACTTCACATATTCTCCTTTACATTACATCATTAGTTAGTAACTATATGTCCTTGATTGACTTTGCTTCATTAGTGCTCAGTTTTACAGGTAAGTTACATGTATGTATGTAAAGTAATTAGTATTTGGATACATAATACATTCTCGTAAAAGTGAGTTGAACTATAATTTTGAGTATGAAATCATGTTTGATAAAAAAAAAAAAAGCTAAAAACCCTAACTTCAAGTCAGAAACATTTCTAAAGGTAAAATCAATTCTAGTTGAGAACACTCAACCATATCAAAATGAATTTTAATTCTCTAGAATAACTTTTGGCATGCACTAAGTAGTATTGTATGCCCTCAAATTTGCTCTAATTAGTACATCTGTAAAGGTATGTTTGGATTGGTGGTATGGGATGGAATGGAGTGGAATGGAATGGAATGATTTAGTGTTCCATTGTTTGGAAATTTAAAAAAGTGATGGAATGGAATGGTAAGTGATGGAATCCATTCCATCCCATTCCATTGTTTACCACCATTTTTCTTTCCCCCCCCCCCCCCCCAATTTGGGAGGTATGGGATGGAATGATTCACTTAATTAAAATTATTACCAATTTATCCTCATGCAATCCATCTCTCGTTATTTTCCCCCAACTCCCTATGCTGCCTTTTCTCTTCTGCAAAATGAAACTAATTAGTAATATTAGTTACTGATGAATGCGAAATTTTTCTGATTCTTGCTTAATTTACTTAGTATTATTGGGTTTTGGTATTATAAAAAACCTAATAGCCAACTTAATGTGACTGTTGGAATTGCTTAACAAACAAACACATGTCAAAATTAAAAGTTTGTTAAGTGAGTTCCCTATACGGTTTATTTGGTTGGATGTTGTTAGCTCTACCTAGCTACTCCAACCAACATGTCCGTTTGTGCCTAATACCTGTGTATATATATCACATACAGCTACTGTAAATAAACACATACATTCAATAAAATTTTCTATTCTACTTTTCAACTTTCTGTATTCTAAACCGTAAGCTCCATCTTTCTTCAACCTTTGAACTTTGAGTTTGCAAAGAACAATCAAGTGGATTTGTACCTTGCAAGCAAGAGAGGAACAAAGGGTGAGAATTTGTTTTGTGACTAAACAAATTGAAGGAAGAGGAAAGGAAAACAGTGAGTTAGAGATTATACCTTGTATGTCAACATAGTGGTGAAATTCTGAGAAACAAGTCTCAAGAATTGCATCAAATCACAACAAGTGCTCGCAAACAAGTAAAATCAGAGGATTAGGGTTTGCTACACTTAAGGTGAAGAAGAAATAACTATAGAAGGATATCTAGAGGAAGTGATTACCTCTATTATTGCTTCTGTAGGGTGATTTCAAGGGTGAAATCACAAAGTTTGTATCAGTTCACAGTCTCAGCGGCACATGCAAACAGTAACACTGAACAAAATTAGGGTTTGAACAATCAAAGTGCAGAAATAGTAAATCAGAAGTTTCAGTGTGTGATTCTTTACCTAAGCGTGGTAAGAATTGTAACGCCCAAAATAATTTAATTATTTAATTAATTAAGTTATTTAAGGCTTGCAACACTTAATTGAATTAATTAATTAAGTTGGGTTTATTTTACCTAAAAGGGGTCTAATTTATTTTAAATAAGTTACTAAGTTGGATTTATTTTATTTACAGGAGGTGGGATGAATTAATAGTAGGAGTGGAGAATAAGGCCCAAGGGCCATTATTTAGGCCCAATAGTAGTCATAAAGGTTAGGGGTCCTAAACTAGGGTAACCATACCTCACTTTGAAAGAAAGAAGAAAAAAAATAGAATAGTAGAGAGGAGGAAGAGGAGCTGACGGCGAAGCTAAGGAGGGGAGAAGGAGGAAGCTTTTCCTTGATTCTTGGTGGTAAGTCACATTCTTGGTCTTAATCTTCATCATTTCTCTTCCTTGTTCCATTCTTAAGAGTTCCTAAGCTCATTTCTACATTTTGAAATTTCCATGGATACCCAAAGGAGGGGGAAACTCACGTTTTCAGCTTGAGGAGGAGAAAGGAGGAAACTTTTCTCAAGTTTTGTGTTGGTAAGTGAAGGCTTTGGTCCTAAACACCCTTGTTTTCCTTCCATATTCTATTTCCATGAGTTCCATAGGCTCATCCTCACTATTTTAAATTTCTTCTTTTCACCAAGCAAGGAGGTATTTCGGTTTGGGGCTGGAAATCAGTTTTGGAGGCTTCATTTAGTTGTTTTCTTGGTGGTTGATTGAAGCTTTGACTCATAAAAGGTTAGGGGACTCTCCATTACATTTATGATAACTTGTAGGATGTGTGTTATAGTTGGATTAGCTCTAGGAATGATGTGTTGTGTGTTTATGTGTGGATTGTATGTTAATTGATGTTTGAGATGTTTGATGTTGATCATGACATGTTATTGTGGTTGAAAGAGCATGAGTTGTGAAATTGTGCATAATAGGTATTTGATGAAATAATTCCATGAAATTGGGTGTGTGAAAATAATGAATTAATGGTGTTCATTTAATGTTAGATGAATGATGGTTGAGGTGATGATTGAATCGTTGAAAAGAAATTGGGTGTTGTAGTATAATGAGTGTGGATGTTGGAAGGGGGCGCCAAATGCCTAGCATTCTGGCGCCATGTTGTTGTTTTGTGTATGCGTGCAGGTCCAAGGGAGGAGAGGCGCCATTTGCTCAGCAAAATGGCGCCAGGCTTGTTCTTGGGTTGATCAGTGCAGGCGCCATTTCACTAGGAAAGTGGCGCTGGTGGGATGTTTAGTAGCCGGGTGGTGTTGTCTTTGGATAGGCGCCATTTGCTAGGCAAATAGGCGCCCAGGACTCTGTTTTGTACCTGATATTTTCGGTCTGGGTGGTTTGACAAGGGGGGGGGCGCCAATTCTCTAGGAATCTGGCGCCCGTGACTGTGTGTGTGTGCAGGAGAGTGAGCTGATGCAGGGAGGGGCGCCAGTTTACTAGCAACTTGGCGCCCTGTGCTAGTGTGTGAGTGTGGGCTGTTGGTTTTGGTTAACAATTGATAATTATGATGAGTTAATAAATGAGGTGGGCTTCGGCCAAAAAGGTGATGTAATATTTATTGTGATGGATTGTGTGTGATGCATTTGTCATAGTGTCACATGAATCATATGCATTACGTGACGGTGGTGGTGGTGATGTGGCCGGCCAAAATGAGGTGAGTGTGCTCGACGGGGTTTTTGGTGATGATTATGGATCCACATGCATATTGCACACATGCATATACTCATACCTTCATAAAATATTGTTGATGGTTAATTCACCTATTATTGAGTGTTGTGATTGGCTAGATGCTTTCTAACATAATGCTTATCTTACTTGTTATGATTTATGTAAAGAGACTCACCCTAGCATTTTTGTGTTGTCTGCTCTCGTGGCGACCAACAGGTGATTCCGAGTGAAGGTGCCATGCCTCTTGGGTTTGTTGAGTCAGCTCTGATAGTAACACCGGGGATGGGATCTTAGTATTATTTTATTATGGTTATGCATTAAACTGATTTTGAACTATGTATTGAGTATGTGAACTCAGTTTCATTTTCCGCTGTGCTGCAAACTATTTGATGGATTACTGTAAACACTAAAACAGGTTGTTTGGATGGTTTTAATTCATGTGACTATGATATTCATTTTATGCACTCGATGAGTTTGGATTTTTAAATAAGTTTTGATGTTGTTTTATTGAAATGTACCACCCTCTTTGAGGTGCGTGGACAGATTCTTGAAAAACTCCGATTTTTATTAGCTTAATTAGTGTATAATATAAGGGGGTGTTACAACAATCACTCTCAATCTTCGAGTACCTACAAGGATTGAACAGATCAGAAGTTAGGGTTTCCAAAATTAGGGTTTCTGGAAACACCAAATCAACGAAAAGAAAAGTGTAAAGAAAAAAAGATCTATACCTTAACAAATGTTCTGAAGGTTCGATTAAGTGAATCAAACACTTCAGAAGCAGATTAGGGTTCCAAAAGGTAAACTCCATCGCGAAGTGAGAAGTAGCTCTCACGGGCCGGGGGTTGCTCGATTCAACATAAAACCAAAGGGTTTTTGGTTGAATCATCGTCAACAATCATCATCAGCCATTACCGAGCTCGATTCAAGCTTCAATCACCGGAGTGAGAGCTCAAACCGAGCTAGGTTTCAGAGAGAGAGCAGAGAGAAGAAGAAGAGAGAGGAAACGGAGAATCAAGAAAGAGAGAGAAGTGTTTCTTGTTTTACCGGTGAAGAGAGTGAAGAGTATAGAATATATACGTCGGTCGAGGCGGTCGCGCGTTACAATACGAAAGCGGGTCTCTTGGTGCGCAAGACCCACCAAAATTTTTTGTTTGGCAAAGTGTGATTACTTCATTGGACTGGGCCATTTGCAAATCACACCTCCTCAGTTTACTGATCCAACCTTCCTACAAGATAAACAATAAAAGTCGTATAATTCACAGCAAAGATAACGATCCAGGGCAATTTCTATACTCTACTATTCTGTTTAAGTTTTCTTTCAAGTTCTTTAATTTCTCTAACATTTACACAGTTGTAAAAAAAATTGTGTAAGTGTGTGTTCTAATATTTTCAGTTGTATTTCTAAGTGTTACAGTGATGACTAACTCTGGTGGAAATGACAACTATGTTCCTAAACTCAAAGGAACTGTCTATGATCGATACTTGGGCTATTCAGATGAGGCCCATTCTTGGAGCTCATGGGTGCTTACATGTGGTAAAAGATGGACTTACACCCCTGGCAGAAGATGTTACACCAGCCCATAAAAAGGAATTCATGGAAAATGAGCAAAAAGACTTTAAAGGGTTGTCTCTCATTCATAGAGCCTGTGGAGAGGCTGACTTTGAGAGAGTAAGGGACTGTGAGACTTCTAAGGATGCATGGGATGCACTCAAACACTACTATTGTGGTGCTGCTCCTATCAAAGAAGAAAAATTACAAGCTTTAAGAGCCCAATATGAAAGCCTCAAGATGAGGAGGGATGAAAAGATAACAGATTTGTGAAGAAGATAAAAAATGATATGGCTTTAAGAGCAAGTCAGGTAACTCTAACTCTTCTACTAAATCTAACTCATCTAAACATAGTAATGCAAATCTAAGGTACAATGCTATAGGTGTGACAAGATGGGGCACTATGCCACTGAATGTCCCACCAGAAAGGGCTCTAAGCCTAAGGAGTCAGTTTCTGAAGCCAATGTGGCTAGGGAAGACTCTGATTCAGATACTGATGAGTCAGATACTGTTGCTTTCAGTATGCTATGTGATGAACCTAAGGTAACTAAACCTAAGAAGGATAGGATTAAAACAAAAAAGGAAAGGAATATGTTGTTTTAATAGTAACAGGCAGTGATGGTAAGACTATTACAGAGATCTGGTACTTAGACTCAGCATGTTCTAATCATATGACAAGTAATAAGAAATGGCTAATTAACTTTGATCCCACTGTTAGAATTGCTATTAGGTGTGCTAATGGTAAGACTATAGTCTCTAAGGGTAGAGGGAATATAGAACTAACTAGGGTTGATGGGGAAAAGGTAATTATCTATGATGTGTTGTATGTACCTGAGATTAGTTGTAATCTAATCAGCTTAGGGCAGCTAATTGAAAAAGGGTTCTCTTGCCTAATGAAAAATGCTAAGTTGAAATTGTTTGATAAAGAGGATAAGCTAATTCTAACTACTCAACTAGCTAATAACAGAACATTTAAGACCAGTATAAGCAAGACTGAGGCACTGTGTTTAAGTGCCACTACTGATAGTGACACTAGCTTGTGGCATAATAGGTTTGGACATCTTCACTATAAGGCTCTAGATAACCTAAGTACTAATAAACTAGTAAAGGGGTTACCTAAGATAGCTAATACTAAAGAAAAGTGCACTACATGCCTAATGAGTAAGCAACCTAGGAAGAACTTTAAGAAACAGATTGAACACAGATCTAAAGACTTATTGGAAGTGGTGTATTTATGAGTTATTTATGCCTTTATTCATGTAATTAAAGTGAGTTCTCAAGTAATATTAGTATCTTACTTATCTTATTATTGTAGTTGTAGGAAAAGAAGGGCTAGAAAATGTTTTGTGTTAATTTGGCACATCTGGTGTCCTTGTGAGAAATTTAATGTGTTTTGTGAGTGCTGCAGTGTTAAGCGCTATAGCGTCTAACGCTATAGCGGTAAGATGGCAGGCCAGCTGAGTGTTTAAAGCAAAAGTGCATTTTTGACGCCAAACTCTTTATTCCAGATCTCGTTTACTGTGTCCACTGTTCATGCTGACACATCCGGATTTTATTGGATATCAAGGGACACTTGGCGTTTCTTTAGTGGAAGGCTAGCTTTAGCTGGTAAAAGGGCTACATCACCTTTTTGTACTAGCTTTGGAAAAGAACACTACAACATCTCCTTCTTCTCCAACACAACGACATACCTTCGAAGATAGAGAGAGAGTTTTTAGAGAGAAGATCTTGACATCTTTTTCTCCATCAAAAACACTTGCAAGCTTTTATTTTTATTGTAATTTTTTGTTTACCATTCTCTTCGGTGTAGAGCTGACGTTATAGCGTTGTCTTTGTGGATGACTTGGAAGCTTCGATGTGTATCTTTTGCCACCATTTCTTCTCACTTTGTTCGCGGTAATATGAGTGTCTTATCTTGTATTTTCTTGATGATGCTCAACATGAGCTAAACACCTTGAGTTGGATTGCTTGAGTCTTTGTAATGAACCATTAGTATCGTATTTATAATATTTCACGTTTTGCGTTTCAATCTTTGTGTCATACTCCTTTCAAACTTGTTTTAGGGTTGGCCACTTAAAATGAGTACATTCGTGGGTTCAGACATGGTCCATGAATAGATTTCAAAGATTGATATGAATGAAAGTTTGTTTAAAGACATTTAAACAAAGTTTGCTCCCTCTAGACATACAAATGCAATAGTTCATAGAGCAAAAGCTGTGGGTTCTTCATTATACAGGGGTGAACTTATTTAGAACCTAGACATAGGCATCTTGTAATGAAACCCTGGCGTTAGTGATTGAAAAGCACAAAAAATCATTTGCAACAACGCTTGACGCTATAGCGTGTGACGTTATAACGCTGTGCTATTTGGGAATTTACTTAGTAAGAGCAATCCAACTTACTTTTCTCATATTTTAAAACCACTCTTTTATTGTTTTCTTCAAACACTCTTTTTTCACTGATAACTTGTGACTACAACTACTTGCTACTTGTTCCACTAGGTGCTAGCTTAACTTAAACTCTAAAATTAATATCAATCCCTGTGGAGACGAACTTTACTTATCAATATATTACTTGTTGCGATTGTGTATACTTGCACAACTACCTTTCGCACAACATGTATTACGATTTGTGTGGTCCTATGGATACTCCATCTATAGGAGGAACAAGTACTTTGCAACTTTTGTGGATGAATACTCAAGGAAGATGCGGGTATATCTACTTAAGTCCAAGGGTGATACTTTTTCGGTGTGTTTAAGAAGTTTAAGGCTATGGTTGAAACTCAAAGTGGTAAGAAACTAAAGGTATTGAGGACTGATGGTGGTGGTGAGTATACTTCAAAAGAGTTTGAAGAATACTGCACCACCAGTGGTGTTGTCATGAGCTAACTCCACCATATACTCCACAACATAATGGAGTGGCAGAAAGGAGAAACAAAACTATCCTAGAAATGGCTAGGAGCATGGTAAAAACCAAGGGACTACCTAAAAGGTTATGGGCAGAAGCAGTAGTAACTGTTGTCTATATCATAAATAGGTGTCCTACTAGAGGTTTGGAGGCAAATGTGCCTGAGACTGTGTGGATTGGTAAAACTCCATCTGTGTCTCACTTGAAGGTATTTGGCTCTATTACATATAGTCATATACCCGATAGTAAGTGATTTAAACTTGAGGACAAGAGTATACCTCTAATCCTAGTGGGATATCATCCTACAGGGGGTTATAGGCTACTAGACCCAAAGACTAATAAAATTGAGGTGTCTAGAGATGTGGTTGTGCTTGAAGACAAGCAATGGGATTGGGAGAAAGCTGAACAGGTAGGTTCAGTGCACTCTACAACCATTGATGAGGTCTTTAACACTGAACCTAATCCTAGTGACACAAATTCTGATGATGAGGATCCTGTTCTACCTAATGATGATCCTATTTTGCCTAATGTGGATCAAAATCTACATGAAGGGGTAAATGAGGAGGTTGAACGGGAACCTGAACAAGGTGTGCAGGCTCCTTCTAGGCCTCAAAGAGAAAGGAGACCACCTAGGAGGATGCTAGACTTTGAAATGAACATGGACAATCAGGTTACTAATGAGGGTGACTTGGTTCATTAGTCTATGGTGGCTGATTCTGAGCCCTTAGACTATGTGGAGGCACTAAAGTCTAAGGAATGGAAAAAGGTTATGTTAGAGGAATTGTCCTCTATTGAGAAAAATGGCACTTGGACTCTAACACTTCTGCCTAAAGGAAAAAAGGCAATAAGTGTTAAATGGGTCTTTAAACTGAAGTTGGGTCCTAGTGGCAAGGTTATCAAACACAAAGTTAGGCTTGTTGCTAGGGGTTTCAAACAGAAGAAGGGAATTGACTTTGAGGAAGTCTTTTCCCCTGTTGCTAGGCATGAAACCATTAGATTGGTTACTGCCTTGGCATGTTATAAAGGTTGGGGCTTACTGTAACACCCCTTTTCTACCCCTTAATTTACACGTCATTGATCAGAGTAATTTCATTTTCAAAATTATAAATTTATTTGATAGAAAGGAAATGCCACATCGTCATAAGTAAAAACTCATCGTCTGCACCATCAAAGTTTGTGCAACAACGCAATCGTCACAAAACTTAAATTTCAAAATAATCTTATCACAGCGGAAATAAACGATGACTCACTAGTCCACTCAAACATGTCTCATAATCATCAAATAAATAATTCATACAGTTAATTGATTCATTAACAAATCCGACTACGCCCCTAGGTGCTCTGATGATCGAGAGCGACTCGACAACCTCCCAACGACTAATAAAGAAAGCGCGCAGAACCTTCACTCGCGGTCACTGCGGCGTTGCCACAATAGAGCAACATTCCAAGCGAGAAAGGGTGAGTCTTCAAACAACATAAGAGCATAAATAATAATCAATATATTAAAGGACAATATCTATAACTACCACAAAGACACTTAACGTCGCATTACAACCATCACGCGAACAACATCGGCAACCAACATCAAAACACATCACAAACAACTACATCATTCAAATGCACATATATGAAAATGCAACCCACGCCAGGGCATATGCATGAGGTACCATCGTCGCAAAAATACAATCGCCGCTTATCGCCGCTTTGAGCATAGCTCCGCCGCAGCCCATATCGTCGCCGAATGCGTTATGATATGTATGAGACTCTATGCATCACTCATCAAATCAATCAACAGAAATCAACAATTACACATCACCACACAACTTTCCCCAACGTCGCTTTTGGCCATACCCGCCCCAAAATGTCATTATCATCGCTTTTATATCATCCTCATAAACATCATCATCATCGTCGCAATTGTATCATTATCATGAACATCGTCATTATCATCATGAACCATAAAAACACTCATAGAGTGTATTCGTCATAGTCATCAAAATCATATATATATATATATATATATATATATCACATCATCATAATCACTCATAGAGTGAACTCGTCATATTCGTCAAAACCATATCTAGCAACATCATCACAGTCATACTTTTTCTCATCATCATTGAGCATATATAGATATATTTTCAGTTGTCTTTTAGCTTAATGTGTCATAAAATAGTGAACCGATTGACTATGGGATTACTCAGTAATCGATACTACTTGCAAATGAGCATTGGCCACCTTTGCAAGACTCTCGATGATGCCCTTGTAAATACACCAAAAAAGAATTTCGACCTTAGTGGTAAACCACAATCTAGCCATAGTCAATTAGCACACTGGTAGTATAACATTTCACCGAGACTCATTTATATAAACATAGCATCACAAATTTTTATTTGTATTAACGGCAACACAAAACAGTTTACTCTGCCTTAAAAATAGAATATTCAGTTAGGGCTCTGAATAAGCTTTCCAACGCATCTTAGAACACCTCAATCGGGTTCCCGGTTCGCAAGATATCAATTTTTTTCAAAAACATTACAACGCTTTACTTTTAGGCACACAGCAGCATTTCATTCGTATAACAGCTACCACAAAACATTTTATTTTTCCTTAAAAATAGAATATTCAGTTAGGCCTCTGAATAAGCTTTCCAACGCATCTGAGAACACTTCAATCGGGTTCCTGGTTCGCAAGATATCAATTTTTCAAAAACGTGACAGCACTTTAAAGAAAACAGTGAGAAAACAGTGAAAAACAGTGACTCGCGCTCCAGAGCGCGAGTCGGGCGCGACTGAGGCGCGATTGGGCAGGGAAATCAGGCTGTTGCGCAGCACACTTGCGCATGGAGCGCAACTTAAGTGCAAGTGAGGCGCGATTGGGCAGCAGAAACATCAAATTGTGCAGAAAATTCAGATCTTCAACACTAAAAACACATTTTATTCACCAAATCACTCATCACCTCATCACTAAGGGTTCATCAAGAACAATTAACATTTTATCAACAACATCAAAGTCATCAATTCAGATCACAAACATCAAAATTCAGCAATCATCTCAATAATTCCTCAACAACATCAACAATCATCAATTTTATATTACAACATCAAAATTCATCCATAAATCATTCAATTCTTCAACCACTCATTAGACACCAAACATTAACGAATCATCAACAGCAAACATCAATAAATCCTCGACAACAAGCATCACAACTCATCTTAAATTCACAACAACACCAAAAATTCAACAAAATAATTAAACGTAATAACTAATACCGCTTTAGGTGTCATAGGACTACCCTCCCATATCTCGACCATTATATAAACCCTTATAATGCGAGACTCCCCTTACCTCGAATACGTAAGCTCCGTAGAAGACGTATGAGAGCACCGACGAGTAACTACAGCAACAAGACGATCTCCTCTTCTCTTTCTCTCCATTCCCTTTGCGCCAACTCCTTCTCCTCCTTCTCACTCTCTCTCTCTTTGTTTTTTTCCTAGCCGTCTCTCCCTCTCTCTCTCGCACGCTCCCTCTCTTCCTTTCTTCTTTTCTTTTCTTTCTCTCCAAGTTTCTAATAACTAACCCTAGCTTAAGTCATGGGTTCTCTTACTTGGGCCCTTCTCACCACCCGGTTGATTACTAACGCTACTCTTTTTTCCTAGTTAAATTACCACTCACTTCTTTACTATTCACCACTCTTCCTTTAAGTTAATTACTCTATTATTATTTTAAAACAACCCACCAAACACTACTTAATTAATTAATTAAATAAACGTTTTGAATTATTTTTGGGGCGTTACACTTACATCACCTAGATGTTAAGTCTGCCTTCCTAAATGGTCCTTTGGAAGAAACTGTGTACATCTCTCAACCTCCTGGTTTTGAGATAAAAGGAAAGGAAGATCATGTGTGCCTATTGCATTAGGCACTGTATGGTCTAAAACAGGCTCCAAGGGCCTAGAATAAAAGGATTGATGGTTTCTTTGTGAACAAAGGATTCACTAAGTACACCAATGAACATGGTGTTTATATTAAAGGTACTATGGACACTAACTTAATTCTTATTTGTCTCTATGTAGATGATATGCTGCTAACTGGGAACAAAGGGAAGCTAATAGGAGAGTTCAAGAAAACAATGCAGGCATAATTTGACATGACAGATCTAGGGGAACTTGCTTATTTTCTAGGACTAGAGTTCCTCAAAATACCTGAAGGTATTATACTTCATCAAAGGAAATATGTCAGGGAAATCCTCACTAAGTTTTCCATGACAGAATGCAACAACGCCTTAAATCCAGCTGAGGGGATACTTAGTAAAAAAGAAGGGGGAAAAGGGTCTAAGGTTGACTCAACCTACTATAGACAAATCATTGGCTCACTGAGATACTTGTGCCATTCAAGACCTGATATATTGTTTGCAACTGGAATGGTAAGCAGGTTTATGGCAGAACCCCTACAAATCCATTTAAATGCTGCTAAACGGATCCTAAGGTATGTACAAGGCACAATAAACTATGGCTTATTCTTTCCTAAAGCTAAATCTTTTATGCCTTCTACACCTACCACCTCTTCTACTCCTACCCTTTCTACTACTCTAGAAGGTTTTTCAGATTCAGACTGGTGTGGAGATCAGTTGGACAGAAGAAGTACATCAGGGTCTTTCTTCAGGTTTCTAGGTTCTCCAATCTGCTGGAGTTCTAAAAAGCAATCCATTGTTGCTCTATCTAGCTGTGAGGCAGAATATGTATCAGCCTGCAGTGCTGCTACACAAGCAGCATGGCTGGAATCACTTCTAAGTGAACTACAAGTGAAGCTAAAAGAGACACCTATACTATGGATAGACAACAAATCAACAATCTGTTTAGCAAAGAATCCTATTGCACACGGCTGAACAAAGCACATTGAGACAAGGTTCCATTACTTAAGGGAACAAGTGGCTAAAGGCAACCAAAGAGTAGATCATTGTTCTACTAAGGACCAACTTGCAGATATCTTCACAAAGCCACTAAAAGGCGAAAGTTTTACTAAGCTTAGAAGGGAAAAAGGTTTAGTTGCATTTACCTAATTGTGAAATTAAATCTTAAAGTCAACCTAGAGGCTTGTTCTAGGGTTTTAAAGATCTGCTATATCCAGGGGCATGTCCTGTGAATTTATTTTCCCTCTAGGTCTTAGCTTAGATTTCTGTAACTTAGGTTGTTTTTGTCTAGGCTGTAAGGTTTCTATGTAATAGCCTAGGTTTTTCATATTAAGTGGGGGTATTGGGTTTTGGTATTATAAAAAACCTAATAGCCAACTTAATGTGACCGTTGGAATTTCTTAACAAACAAACACATGTCAAAATTAAAAGTTTGTTAAGTGAGTTCCCTATACAGTTTATTTGGTTGGAGGTTGTTAGCTCTACCTAACTACTCCAACCAACATGTACGTTAATTTGTGCCTAATACCTGTGTATATATATCACATACAGCTACATAAACAAATACAATCATACATTCAATAAAATTTTCTATTCTACTTTTCAACTTTCTGTATTCTAAACCGTAAGCTCCATCTTTCTTCAACCTTTGAACTTTGAGTTTGCAAAGAACAATCAGGTGGATTTGTACCTTGCAAGCAAGAGAGGAACAAAGGGTGAGAATTTGTTTTGTGACTAAACAAATTGAAGGAAGAGGAAAGGAAAACAGTGAGTTGGAGATTATACCTTGTATGTCAACATAGTGGTGAAATTCTGAGAAAGAAGTCTCAAGAATTGCATAAAATCATAGAAAGTGCTCGCAAACAAGTAAAATCAGAGGATTAGGGTTTGTTACACTTAAGGTGAAGAAGAAAGAACTATAGAAGGATATCTAGAGGAAGTGATTACCTCTACTATTGCTTCTGTAGGGTGATTTCAAGGGTGAAATCACAAAGTTTATATCAGTTCACAGTCTCAGTGGCACATGCAAACAGTAAAGAAAGAAGTGTAAAGAAGTTAGGGTTTCCAAAATTAGGGTTTCTAGAAACACACCAAATCAGCGAAAAGAAAAGTGTAAAGAAAGAAAGATCTATACCTTGACAAGTGTTCTGAAGGTTCGATTAAGTGAATCAAACACTTCAGAAGCAGATTAGGGTTCCAAAAGGTAAACTCCATCGCGAAGTGAGAAGTAGCTTTCACGGCTTCAGGGTTGCTCGATTCAACATAAAACCAAAGGGGTTTTTGTTGAATCATCGTCAACAATCATCATCAGCCATTACCGAGCTCGATTCAAGCTTCAATCACCGGAGTGAGAGCTCAAACCGAGCTAGGTTTCAGAGAGAGAGCAGAGAGAAGAAGAAGAGAGAGGAAACGGAGAATCAAGAAAGAGAGAGAAGTGTTTCTTGTTTTTGGTGAAGAAGAGAGTGAAGAGTATAGAATATATACGTCGGGTCAGAGGCAGATCCGTGCGTTACAATACGGGTCGGGTCTTGGGTGCGCAAGACCCACCAAAAATTTTTGTTTGGCAAAGTGTGATTACTTCATTGTACTGGGCCATTTGCAAAGCTCGGCTTTGCAAATCACACCTCCTCAGTTTACTGATCCAACCTTCCTGCAAGATAAACATTAAAAGGTATAACAAGAGTTATAACTTGAATAATGTTTTTTATAAGGGTAAAAAAGGAATAATATAAGTATAATTTATTCCTTTCCATTCCACTCTGTTGGTTTGTCCAAACAATGGAGTAACTGTTCCGTCGTTAAGTTCCCAAACAATGGAGTGGGAATTTTGTTCCATTCCGCTCCGCTCCGTTCTGTTCCGTTCCACTCCATTCCATTCCATTCCGTTAAGTTTAGAGTATCCAAACATACCCTAAATTAACTTGTTATGGCTGTCAGTGAGTAGATTACTGAATATGGCAACAGCAGCAAATTGAAAAACAGAAAATGTAAATAGGAAATAACAAGTTTTCAAAAAGGTTGATGTATACATAAATACCTGAGGATAACGTCAAAGGAGAGTAGCCTAATAAAAAGAGTGGTGATCGGCGACTTCGAATGGTGAAAGAATGTTGACGAGTCGATGAGTTGAAGAGAAGAAAAACAAAACAACAGAGAAAGAAAAAGGCCACCACGCGAGTCACCAGTCACGAGCAATATTCTTTTTTAAAAAAAAAAAAAAACTTAATTACAGTTTTGGTCCCCTTATTTTCATTAACTCGAGATTTTGATCCCAAGGATTTTTTTCACGAATTTGGTCCCCATATTATCAGTAGCTCACGATTTTAGTCCCCAAGAATTTTGCTCACGAATTTAGTCCCCCTATTTTCGCCAATTCACGATTTTAGTCCCCCTATTTTTCCAATTTTTAAAATCAAAGTCTCCCCTCTAGGAAAAATAAGGGAACTAAAATCGTCAGTTCGTGAAAATAGGGGGATTAAATTCGTGAGAAAAAATCTTGGGGGACTAAAATCGTGAGTTACTGAAAATAGGGGGATTAAATTCGTGAAAAAAATTCTTGGGAAATCGTGAGTTGGTGAAAATAAGGGGACCAAAATTGTAATTAAGCAATAAAAAAACTAGTAGTATATACTAGGCATGGCAATTGGGCGAGGTGGGGACGGGTTTAACATTCCCCATCTCCATCCCCGAATCCCATATTCATCCTGTTCCCCAACCCAAACCCAACGGGGATGAAAATTTGATCTTCATCCCCGTACCCAACAGGTTCGAGGATCCATGCCCCAACCCCGTCCCCGCAGTGGAATCAATTTTTTAAAATTAAAAAGTAGTTTTTACCTGTCCCAAACCCAAAATTTATCCCACACCCGAACCCACCCCAAACTCAAAATTTAACACAACAACATAAAACCATTGCAATACTACAACATATAGCCAAAATGTCAACGTAAATGACGTTGCATATCAACATATAAATATCAATGTTCTAAATTAACCGGTAATCCAAATTATAAAAACAACAACATAACAAACTACAAATTACATAATTGTTCATTGAAATTTTTAATGGGTACTAATGTAATTTCATACATTCGGGGATATCAATGTGTTGTGTATTTAGGGTTTGATCTATGATGCTTTCTAATTTTAGATGAGTACTAATGTAATTTCATACATTCGGAGCGGGTTCGGGGACGGGACCTTTACCCATTACCCGTCCCGTCCCCATATTTTGATTTCGGGGAAAATCAAAACCCAGTCAAAACGGGAAAAACCCGTCAAATCGGGGTGGGTTTGGGTCGGTCCCGCGGGTATGGGTATTGTTGTCATGCCTAGTATATACCGTGCATATAGATTGAGATATAATAGTAGGTAAACAAAATGTTTCAAATTGTAATTGAGTTACTCTGATCAATATCCCGTGAAAACAAAATTGTATTAAAATTTCAAATTTTCCAAATGATAATATTTACCGTAGTGACAAAATAAAACTTTTTTTTTTGACGCAACAAAATAAAACTTATTTATAGAGAAAAATAGAATATTAAAATGAAATTAAAGTATATATATATATATATATATATATATATATATATATATATATATATATATATATATATATATATATATATATATACATACTGATTACATACAGTTTTTGGTCAAATATATATATATATATATATATATATATATATATATATATATATATATATATTGAAAAGAAGAAAGAGGATGAGAGGGAGTGAATAAGTGAAAAAGTTTGAAAAAAGTGTGAGAGAGAGAAAAAAGTAGACAAATAAATATGAAGAGATCAGTTTAACACTCATTTTTTTAGATAAGCAGTTTAACACTCAAATTATATACTTTGGCTTGTAGCTCATAGTTTTTATTTTTTAATTTCTCCCCAGGACATAGAGATGAAGATGATGAAATTTCCGGTTTGTGTGAGTTGTTGGGTTTGTGTTTCTGAGTGTGAGGTTGGAGATGATGAAGATGATGACTTATAAAGATGATGTTTTGGAAATGATTTTTGGATTTTTTTAAAATAAAACTAAATTAAAAATGACTTGGATTAAGCCACATAAGCATGAAAATGATTTGGATTAAGCCACATCAGCATTGTTAACGGAGTTGGATGGAGGTTGACGGAAAAGGGTTTATGTGCCAAAAATTTAAAACATAAAAGACTTATTTTGGACAAAAAAATAGATAAAGGACAAAATCATTACCTGAAACTAAATTAACCAATTTAGCTTTTATTCATTTATAAGGCAAGATGAAAGTAAACTGATAAATAAACGCCAAGATTGTGTTTAGGTTGGAGCGAGAAATTGGCGAGAAAAACAAAAATAAAATAGAGTAAATTTGAGGTGTGGATGACATAAAAATAAAAGAAAGAGAAGAGAAATAGAATAATTTTAAGTGAAATTGCTAAAATATATAGAAAAATAGGGGTTAAGACATGTATAAATTAGAAAATTGAAATGAAAGCATTAACTAACATCAAAATATGTTATTGAGACAATCAATCACAATTCTAATGACTTAGATCAGTATGTTCTCGTACTGTCTCCTGTCTAGGGTCCTTTTTCTTGGACTCATCATTTCTTGAACTATGCTCCATAATCATATTCTTCATCCTTGTGATCATTTTGTGTCTTCCCTGTGAGTTTTTCCATCGTTCAATCATCATACTATTCTAACATGCTCATGAATTCTAGACTTTAGCCATAATCTTGATGCCATGAAACGCTCTCAAAACGCCCATCAGACTATCCTCGAAGGAGTCTTGATGTTATAAGTCCCAACAACAATTAATCTGAATAAAAAATGGTTATTGGCCTCAATAGTATAATAAAATGTGCTCTTAAAAACATCGTGGGTTGACCGAGTATGCCCATACATACAATTGTGGACCTTATAAATAGTGCAATCTATATGAATCCTCTTACCTAGTAAGGTCACATCCTTAACTCACCATACGAACACCTCAAATCACATCACTAGTTCATTTATGATATCCTTCAATATACATCTTCTACAAACCTAACCTTTGATAACCAAAACTTATTACTTGTACTTAAGCCTCAAACAATTAATCGAACAAAGTAAAAAAAACAACATAACAATTTCTAAGTGTTAACTAGTCTTCGACGGTCTATACTTCACTTAACCTTAGCTCCAACTAGTAGTCAAATTATCTTTAGGTATCGTTGACTCTTTAACTCTAATAGAGCTTATGTCACTCTACTCATATTTAAATGAATATTTAAAGCTAACCGCCTCGATGTTATACAGTGTCTTGCCCCCACCTGTAGCAAGTTGGTAGCCTTTCTTTCAGTAGAACCCTAGTTTAACCCGTACAACTCTGAACTGCTTTGAACCTCAAACAGATTCTCAAGAACGCTCAAGAACAACTCTAGAACAACTCTTAGAGAGAAAAAACGCGGAGAGGGTGTAATGGTGTGAAGTGAGCTTTGACCTTCATCCAATTTATAAGGGTTAAATCGTCACTCGCACACCCCTCGTTGAACCCCGTCACCCTAGCCTACATAGGGTGGAATGAAAATGGCTTGATGAAGTAACGAGGATGCCGGATCCGTGAAGAAGCTTAGAGGCTCGTGAGCCAATGATGAATAAAGGTTAGACGTGCCTAGTATAAGACTAAAAAACTATTTTTGAAATTTTTTATCAATTGTTTTTTTATTTTTTTTAAAATGGGACCCAAAAATGAAAATGGGTTGGGGAAATAATTAGCAAGATATGATTCCACTAGTGAGGTAAGTCGTGCTTTTCGGTAGAGGCTAATTCGAAGATCTTAGTGAATAGAGGCACGGGACGAGGATCTCCTTGATCGAACTTTGAGCCACCCCGGACTTTGGCGGGCCGGTTCCAGTGGTTAGAGTATTCCCTATTATTTATAAGCCTACTCGGATCAAAACTAAACTAGTTGATTCTCTTTTCGCCTATCCCTTGTTGAATCGACTATTTATGCGGGATTGCCTGTTGATGCAAGGAATAAGGTGGGTGGCTTGATGCCAAAAAGAAGAAGTCGGTGGAGGAATAATGGCGGCTAAATCATCTCACGCACAAAGAGTAATGCGTATAAGGCAAATGGGATTTATCTTTCCTAGGCTCAAGAGCATAGTAAGAAGTCTTTGGTGCGTGAATGCTTTACTTAGAGCCTGAACTAGGGGCTGAAACCATTTCAACTGGATACCATCAAGAGGGCAAGAGAGGAGGAGCCGATAAAATTCGGAGTTCTTCCCCACTGACGTCTAAGCTCTCAAGGACTTGGATTAGTCAACAAGAATTAAATATAAGAAAGTTGGTAGCTCGAGCGAGGAGCGGAGCTCAATCAAGTGGATAGGGTGATTCGCCACTTGAGTGAAAGCCCAGTCCAATCCGCCGCAAGTAAAAATATATTCCAAAGAAAAAAAAATTCTTATTGGACGCAATTCAAACTGATCTGGACCATCAAACAATAAACGAAATCAGTAAAAAAGTTCCTAGATGGTCATACATGTTAATCGACGACTTGGAGGAACTGACGGAAGGAGTACCACAGGAATCTCAGATTCGTTGCAGATACGCCCAACGAATAGTGATTTTTAATGGTGAAACAGAGAATTACTCTCAAGAGCCTATTATTATAGGCACGAAAAGGGGGCATTCTGGGGATGTCTTTCATCAGCCAACACCTTCAACGTACCATGAGGGATGGATGCCGACACGGATTCCCCAATGGATTTTAGTATGTTGATTGAGAGATGCAAAGAAGTCACGAATCTTACTATAACTCCGCAAGTGAACGCAAAAAAGAAAACCTGACTAGACGAAAAGAACCAGAAGATCTTGGATCCGATGCCTGAGATGGTAGCCTCCATTGGATGGATTCATAGGAACCTCGTCCAGCAAAGCAAGATATCGGAAGAAAAGGTTTCATTTGGGTCAACCCGGCCCCGGCGGCTTCTATGAATAAGGCGGCGCAAAGGAGGCTCGAGGGCTTGTTAAGGAAGGCGGCAAGGGCCGGCAAAGGGGGGAAAACGAAAAGCGTTTTCTGGTCCACCCTTCGTCGGGGGGTGCTTTTGGGGGGTGTGCCACGAAGAAACAAGAGAATGAAAGGCCGCTTTGCGTTGAATGCTCTTGACCCTGCCCACAATGATGGCTTTGTTGTCTTGGGGAGTGATAAACTCCAACTTAGTGCATTTTTTAGAGATATTTTTGAGTCATTTTTAGAGTAATTATTACTGATTAATTATATAACTAACTTAAATTACTCTATATTTGCAGGAAGGTATAAAAAGAAAAATAATATAAATGTGGGCTGAAATTAGAAGAAATGGCTAACAAATATAAGAAAGCAAGTCCAAGCCCATTAATGCAAGAAGGCTCACATTAATAAAAAGAAAGAAGACCCTCTTGGAGATTTCAATTTAAAGTGATGTACATGTGACTTGGAGAGAAAGAAAGAGGCATGGAGTGGATAGCAAGCAACACATATTTAGGAAGGATCTAAACCCTAATATTTAGGGTTGAGATAAAAAGGTGCTCTTGCAATTAAAAAAGGAAACAACGTGACAGATGAGAGATTGAAGATTTAGGACCGTTCTTGACACCGTGAGAGAGCTTTGGAGCAGAAGAAGGAGATTGAAGACAAAGATTAGGACTTTCTCTACTTTCGGGTTATTCTTATCTTTGTAATTTCATGAACCTTATTTCTATTTTATTGTTCTTTATTATTATGGATACCTAATTCCTCTTCTAGGGTCTTAGTCGATCTTGCATGTTTAGAGACCTTTTTTTGTTCTAATTTCTGGTTTGAATTCTTGTTTTTATTTCAATTAATATTGTCCTATTGATTTAATCACATTCTTAGGATTAGCTACCCTTTGCATGTTTATAATCAATTAGTTGATCAGCGACCGTACCGCAATTAGTTAGTGGACCTATAGGATAGTTGGGGCTATAATTAATGCATGACCAAACTTTAATTTAGTCTTCCAGTCATTCAACCTTTTTGCTCTTTATGCTTTTCCTGAATTTAAATTCTTGCATGACCAAACGAGGGTTAATTTAGGAAAAAGAATATTAATCGCGAATGACCAAACGGATTAATAGTTTTAGTAAAGGGATTGGTAATAATCATCAAACTTTTGGTTCGTCTAAACAATAGTAAATCTTAAGTAGTTTGGTACTTGTTAATTAATCCCTGTGGATACGATATTCTTTTATACTACTTCTACGATAGACTACACTTGCTCTAAGTGTGTTTTTAACGCAACAAGTTTTTGGCGCCGTTGCCGGGGATTAAGTTAGCAATATTAAACGAAAAAGATTTTTATTGCTTTAGACATTTTTTTTGTGCTTTAGTTTTAATTTTTTTAATTTATTTATCTTATTAAAAAGTTGAAAAAAATTGATAACACTTTTCCAAGAGCCCGTTGCAGTTCACTTTGTTTTGCAGAGAAAAATCCAAATCATGTTTAAAACACATGGAGATTATCTTAGGGAGGCAGAGGCACAAAGAAATTTTGAGAACTCATATTGGTATATGCCAAATCCCGATTTCTCCTCCTCCTTATGACCCTTATTTGGATTACTGGGATGACTATGAGCCACCTCCTTATTCTTCCCACTGGGATAACCATGAGACACTACACGTGCAAAGGAAAGAAGAGGAGATACCATACACCAATGATGTTTTTGAGCAGATAAAAGCAAACTTTGACTACATGAAGGGTCGAATGGGAACCATGAACGGTCAAATCTCAAATATCATTGCTTTGTTATCTCAAGAGGTCCAAGAAACTCCATATTCACAAACTGAGCAATACAAAGATAATATTCTTAGGAGTGATGAAGAGTTCTCCGTGGAAAATAATATAGAAGAAGAAGCTCTCAAGAAAGATGAAGAGACTCTTACTGAAGGGAGTCAAATAAAAATAATAGCTCCTACTGAAGGGAGTCATATTGAAATAAAAGATGATACTGATGAGGGCGGTTGTGAGGAGAATGAGAAAGATCCATTGGTTCATGAGTTGGAGGAAGAGGAGAAAGCCCCAATTTTTGGGCAAGTTGTTTTAACCATTGGTGATGCTGTAATTGAGGTTAATAAGGGAAAGGTAACTTTACGGAGTGGTAAAGAAGATGATGTTATTAAAGCTTTAAATTCCAACGAAAATTTATCTTCTTTAACTTCTCCTTATTTTGATGATGGGGTTGAAACTAACATTTTTAGTGGTCTAAAGATGTAAGATCTTTTGGAAAAAAATCTTATTTTGCAAGATCCTAGCATAGTAGTGGATGGAGATAAAATAAAAATTCCACAATCCTATGAAGTTCATCCACCACGTGGAAAAAGAAAGAAAAATGTGAACCACATTGTTAGAAAGCTAAGAAGGTGCACTGCGTTAGATGTAAAATTTGCTCTTGGAGAGCCACCTGATTGAGCACCAACTATCGTCAGGCTCATGACGTTAAACAAGCATTTCGCAGGAGGCAACCTGTGTTTTATTTTCTGTTATTTTTGTTTTCTTTTGTTTTCTTTTGTTTTTAGGAACAAGCTCCAACTGCAAGCTCTCTCAGGGAAGTCACTTTTACTCTATCTCATTTATTCGTTTTTGTGCCAATTTGATATTGGTTATTGAGGACCATGCTTCATGTGAGTGTGGAGGAGGATATTATATTTTGTCACTTGATCTCTATTAATGCACATACCCACTATAAATGTTGATAGCATTTTTCTAGCTTGTTTTGCATGAACAATGCTTAAATTGAAAAAAATAGAGATTATGTCTTTAGAGGATCCCATAATTAATTTACTTGACAGACTTTTGATTAATTGTAACTGTGAGAATGTCCTTAGGAAGCTGATAATTAGCATTTGTCCCTCTTGGGTACTTTTTGTGAACTAGCTTCTAAATGTGAGATCTGAGCCTTCATAAGGGGATTGTTACTAAATCATAAATTTTTATCCCTTTTCTTTCTATGAGTGTGTTTCCCAATTTGTTACATTCTAGAATTTGTCTTTTGACCATTTCAAGGCGAAAATTGATTTGCATCATGTAAAAAGTTTTGGGGAATTTAGGTATTTTTCTGGCCCTAGAGTTGTTTGTTGAATTTATCCCTTAGTTGCCATGTTTGAGCCTAATTGTTATATTTTTTTTCTTTTGGTACCCAGATATAATTTTTTCTTTTTTTTTTGTGGTAACCATTTGGAATTAAATGTGGAGCAACTATTGAAAATTACAATTACGTCCTATATTTTAGTGGTCTATATTGCCAGGACGGAAATTTCGTCCTCTACTTTAGTGACATCTTATTAGGATGAAAAAAAAATATGAGTGAATCGTGTGCTTACAAAAATATCATCCTACAAAGGAAATAAAATAGAAGTTTTAATGTATTTACCTTTTCCTCCTAAAAAAATATTTAAAAAAATAGAAAGAAAATTTGAAAAAAAAAGCAAGAAGGAGGAAAGGGGACATCAAAAGAATGAAAGAGCCAAAGGGCAAAAAAAAAGTCTACTCAAGAGAAAAGGTAAATCAAAGAGAGCAGATTCAATAGAAGAAGAGTGAAGAATGAAAGTGAAATTAATTTGGAGTTTGGACAAAAATTGTAAAATAGATAGGAGCTCCATATTTGGTTTCGAAGGTTACTGTTTGTATCTTGTTTTTAGCCCTTTGATTATCTCTTTCTTCTTATTTCCTACCATGCATGAATTCACCCTGACCCCATTACAACCCATGAAACCCCATCTTTTGCATGCATGTGAACTATTTAGTGGAGATTTGGTCAAATTACAAACATATGGTAATGTGCATTTTGTTGAAACTTGAGTGTATATTTTCACTTGTCCCTAAACAATTAGAGAGATTGTGAGCGAGTGTCATTGTTCACAGAAATGTATTCTTCAGGGATATGAGCCTCTACTTGGGCAACCTTTTGACATCTCATATGTGCTATATTGTCTATTGTCTGTCATTGTGCTTTTAATTTTGGATTCCTTATTTGGCTATCTCTATTATTTATTTGAAAAAAATTATTGAGCTAGGAAATTTGCTTGAGGACAAGCAAAGGTTAAGTGTGGGGAGTTGATAAACTTCAACTTAGTGCATTTTTTAGAGATATTTTTGAGTCATTTTTAGAGTAATTATTACTGATTAATTATATAACTAACTTAAATTACTCTATATTTGCAGGAAGGTAGAAAAAGAAAAATAATATAAATGTGGGCTGAAATTAGAACAAATGGCTAACAAATATAAGAAAGCAAGCCCAAGCCCATTAATGCAAGAAGGCCCACATTAATAAAAAGAAAGAAGATCCTCTTGGAGATTTCAATTTAAAGTGATGTACATGTGACTTGGAGAGAAAGAAAGAGGCATGGAGTGGATAGCAAGCGACACATATTTAGGAAGAATCTAAACCGTAATATTTAGGGATTGAGATAAAAAGGTGCTCTTGCAATTAAAAAATGAGACAAGCTTGACTTGAGGAGAAAAGAATAACACACAACCCTAACTTGGAGAAAAAGAAAATGAATTAATATAAAAGGAGGACTTTACTTGAGAAAAAGGGACACATCACAGTAACAACGTGACAGATGAGAGATTGAAGATTTGGGACCGTTCTTGACACCGTGAGAGAGCGTTAGAGCAGAAGAAGGAGATTGAAGACAAAGATTAGGACTTTCTCTACTTTCGGGTTATTCTTATCTTTGTAATTTCATGAACCTTATTTCTATTTTATTGTTCTTTATTATTATGGATACCTAAGTCCTCTTCTAGGGTCTTAGGTCGATCTTGCATGTTTAGAGACGTTTTTTTGTTCTAATTTCTGGTTTGAATTCTTGTTTTTATTTCAATTAATATTGTCCTATTGATTTAATCATATTCTTAGGATTAGCTACCCTTTGCATGTTTATAATCAATTAGTTGATCAGCGACCGTACTGCAATTAGTTGGTGGACCTATAGGATAGTTGGGGCTATAATTAATGCATGACCAAACTTTAATTTAGTCTTCTAGTCATTTAACCTTTTTGCTCTTTATGTTTTTCCTGAATTTAAATTCTTGCATGACCAAACGAGGGTTAATTTAGGAAAAAGAATATTAATCGCGAATGACCAAACGGATTAATAGTTTTAGTAAAGGGATTGGTAATTAAGTAAAATAAGGGAATTCTGCTAGAATTAGAGACATAGGGGAATCGAAACTTGCAAGTGAAACCGTGACCTAGGCCTCTCTCCATTAATTATATTTAGCATTTTAATTCTTGTTATTTATTTCTCTTATTTTGTTTCTATAATCATCAAACTTTTGGTTCGTCTAAACAATAGTAAATCTTAAGTAGTTTGGAACTTGTTAATTAATTCTTGTGGATACGATATTCTTTTATACTACTTCTGCGATAGAGTACACTTGCTCTAAGTGTGTTTTTAACGCAACAGGTAGCGTTGAAGCTTGCTTTGGAGACCCGCGTTCTACCGAACTGAACTAAGAGCGCTTTTTTTTTTCATAAAAAAAATTTATTTTATGTGATGCTAATACAGCTTGCATGCATATACTAACTCAATAGCAATCGTTATCCATAGTCTTCCGGAATAGAATGGGATCTACGTAAAGTTGATAATTATGAGTGTTACGAGGAATTTGATTGGGAAGTTCAATGGCAAAAAGAAGGAGATTCCTTAGCTGTCCTATCCTTACTAGCGGGCTGGTTACACCTACAACCGAAATGGAAACCAAGCGTTTCGTGGTTTAAAAATGCCGAATCCCGTCTCAATAGAATAACCACCTAGTGCCGCAGCAGCCACCGCCTTGTGCACAACGGCCACGGTCCACTGAGTGCATAGCGACTACCCGCGAGCTCCTCCTTCTCGGTCTAAGTTTGGCGAGTACTCTGTAAGTTTGATGCTTCTTGTAGAGGAGATGTCTATTGAGATACCTTGTTCAAAATATGCTTCTTAGACCAAATGCTTCTGGCTTCTTCTGCAAAGTCACAACTTGACTTCATCTACGGTCTTCAGTAGACCAGATAATGAACTCCAGCTCGACTTCAGGTTTCTGATGCTTTGCCACGTCTTCTTGTAGGCACACATCTTCTGTTAACTTGGTCTTCATGATGAGCTTGAGCTTCAACTTGTTATGATTTTCTTTTGAGTTTCTTGACCATGTCTTCTGATGCTTTTGTCATGCTTGAATAAGTGAACATCTTATGCTATTAGAGATCATATAGTAATCTGCACACTTAAACAAACAGTTAGTAGAAAATTATTTTCTTACTTTGTTATCAACAAAACATCAAACTAAAGGAATTGTTCTTCAAACCAAATTGGTTCTTACAAATTTTTCATTTTAATTCTTATATTCAAACCTTATTCGTGTAAATTTGCTTGAACTTGAACATTGTGCATTCAAGTTCTTACTTGTTCTACATTCGCTTTTCATTTTCTATTTTTCATTTAAAAACCTCGACTACTTATGTGGCCTGACCACTAAAAGAAGCACCTTCTCCAACAACCGACATTTCGCCCTCTTCCCAAAATGTGTTATTATGATTATTACAACTTCAAATAAAATAAGGTTCATTCTAATTTTAATAAACGGGATTCTCTTGAAGCTCTTGAGATCCACGCCATTTTCCCTTCTGAAACTACGAACCTTTTTTTACAAATTCCTTATCAACAACATGGATGCGGTTTGCCAAGACTAATTCAACAATAAGTAAAAATGTTTTTTCTGCTAAGTGGTTCACTTTATGAATCAAATGGCACTAACAACTTGTCGTGAATTTATTCATTAAGAGGGTGTCACGGATTAGAAGTCGACAATATTTTTCTCTCTGAAGCTTTCCGCAGTTTCCTTGATGCTGACTTCTAAAGGAGTAAATTTGATTCCCAAGCTCCAAGCCTTTTCCTTGGAAATCTGATAAGTTGGCATATACGGCCCATCGTCCTCACACCTGATAATAATGTAGAGAGAGTGTATATGCTATTATTAAACTACTAAACAAAAAAGAGAAAAGAATAACTATTTAAATGAATGGGGTTAGCAACCACAGTTCCACACACACACACACAGAATTAGCAGAATGAGTGAAGAATTGCAAGCTATGAAGCACTGACACTTCTAGTTGATGTCAGACACCCGACACCGACACACACTTCAATTACTTGTATTTTTCAATATTATTTAAGTTAAAACCGATGTCTACGTGTCGTGTCCGGTGTCTGTGTTTCATAGATTTGCAAGTAAATGCTGAAAAGAACCCTAGAGAATTCTCAATTCTCTGCCAACAAAATACAGATGGCTTAGCGAAACTAAGCTCATGCAAAGCAAACTCTCATACACAGTATAACAGAATATGCTGTGTCAGCATATTTAATTAATTATAACCATCTATCTGAACAACTAAGCATATAAATAGGTTACTACAATTGCGGGTACAAATTTAGCTGTTATTCTAATATTCCATATGATCTATACTCAATTTAAGGGAAAATTCAATTGTGTAGTTATAAAAACTTGTAATGTATGACACTGAATGTTAGAAAACCCAGGAAAATAAGCCTCATTAGGCTCATTTTTGTAAAGATAACAATGTTACAACGTTAGTGGACTCATAGAATAAGATTAGGAAAGAAACCATTAGAGAGAAAGCTGAGATAGACACAAAAATACCGATCAAAATGTTTGCAAGCTAAAGTATTGAAAAAAATGTTTGCTTAGGCTGTATTTGATATAGATGAAAATTCAGTACTGAACTTCTAGAATATAAATTTATTGCCAGCTCAAACCCAACAGAAACAAAAATTAAGTGCTGAATCTTTAACGTCCAGATTATTTTTGGAACATATATTGTGATCTCATGTCCTGAATTTCTTCTCTTAATTTCAGTTCTTTCATACATTGGATAAACATCACTAAATCAATTTCATTGCTGAGTAGTACCCATTTCAACTTGATTGTTTCAAGCTACCAGCCAGTGAAGTACTAAAAAAAGGTTTAAATAAATGGAGATCCCAATTCATATTTTATATGCAATCTTGGAGGCATAGAAATAGAACTTACTTGTCTGAAATTTGCAATGTTGGGTACAGATCACGTAAAATCCTAGCAAGTTCAGAATCGTGTACCACTCTCTCAGACACACAATATCTTCCACTAGCTGAAGCAATCTCATATGCCTGAATATGGGCAATAGCAACATCTTTCACATTTACCCATCCAAAAGCTTTATTTGGACATGGTACACCTGCATCCAACAATCCCAAGAGTTCTTCTATTATGCAACAGGACAATTAATCTGTAATAAATATGACATATTACTTGTTGTAAATAGTGTATTTATTCTAAATATGTATCCGGCCCATTTGTCGTGTCTGTTAGGTTTAGGTTTAGAATAATCAATTTAAATGTTTTAGTACTTGTACTTAATACACTTTGGCAACAAAAATTCAATTCAATTGGAATACACTTTGTGTTACAAGATGCATTCCAATTAAAATTGTGTATTCCAAAACATTTAAAGTGTATTCCAAAACATTTAAAGTCATTCACTTTGGCAATAGAAATCCTTTTCTACATGGTATCAAGAGCTCTCGATCTTGAAGTCATTCACTTTGGCAACAAAAATTCAATTCAATTGGAATACATCTTGCAACACAAATACAGGCAAAACAGATAATAAAAGTCTTGTCCAGCATATATCTTCACGACTTATAGACACGCCATAAGTTATTTTTATAAGTGAATCCACATACTAATGTAAGCTTGTATGTCACGAAATAAGTCGAAAAAAGCTCTACCAAATGGTCCCTAAGTAAAAATTACCATTTATTAGGTTCAAAATTGGTTCAACACTTTCATTAACCTCTGATTGTAAGAGTGGTCCTGCTACCAATGTTGGGTTAATAACAACCATATCGATGCTGTTTTCATTTGCAAATTTCCAGGCAGCTTCCTCAGCCAAAGTCTTTGAAAGTGCGTACCATAACTGAAGACACAAATAGAAGTTGGCATGGCAAGAAAGTTAGTGTTAATAGTCTAAAAAATATTTACGATATTAAGTTGGTGTTTAAAAATCTTACGAAAAAAATTGGCAAGATATTGTAGTCTAAAACACTTCCCATCATTTCACAGAGAAAAAGTTTCAGGGATTCATGGAATCAACATCTCTAAAGGATGATTACTTGATTAGGAAACACACAACTATGCTGTTCACTTTAGGCAATGCAGTGGCAAGTTACATAAATGTTGTTTAGAGAGAGAAACAAATAACCCATCACTCAATTCCTAACTTCTGAGATTTCAGGTAAAACAGCACTAACCTCTGATTCCCTACAGAAGTCTGCATCTGAAAACCATGTCTCATCGACTACTACGTCGGGAGTTTTTGGCCTCGTATTAATCACAACTGCAGAAATAGAAGAAGTCAAGACAACTCGTTTCACAGATGGTGATTTTGAACACGATTTAAGAACATTAAGAGTTCCCTTCAATGCCGGATCGATCAACTCAACCTGAAATAAAGAAATCAAAAGTCCAAGAAGTGAAGTCAATAGCACAAACATGATTTTTTATTTACAGTTAAAGATAAAAAAATAACCATTCTTCTTTGATCATAAATAAATGATAAACATGCATAGAATGATTTAGAAAAAGGCAAACCAAACTTAATTGTTTATAAACTATTGAATGGAATGAACCTGTGGGTCATTGACAACGAAACGAACGGGCGAAGCAGTATGAAAGACACAATCACAGCCGTCAATAGCAGAGTCAAAGGAACCTTCTTCAAGGAGATCTGCCTTAAAGAGTTGCAACCTCTCCTTTGCACCATCAAGTTTAAGCAAGTGGTCAACCTTTTTGGGATTACCTGCTTGGCACATATAAAATCACTAACCAAATAATTGAAACAAGAAGGACAAGAGTGTTGGTGAATATATCTAAGGAGAAAGAAGTTAAAGAAAAGGAAACACTGACTTGGATCGCGAACGGTGGCCCTGACAGTGTAACCACGTTCAAGGAGGAACTTGACGATCCATGAAGCAATAAAACCAGAAGCACCAGTCACACACACCAACTTTCCTTTGTCACTGCTCATACTCTTTCTTCTTTTCCTTCACAACAAGTTTTGGACTACCCTTGATTCTTATAAACACTAAAAATACCAAAGAATTTAGCATTCACTAACAATGTACAAATATTTTACAACGTCAACCAATTAGAAATTGACGCAACATAGAAATGTTTGACATTTATATCATTTACCTTGAAAGTCACACCTACCGCCACACCTAGGATTATTTCTTATTTGTTCCTCGTGTAAACTATCTTTACACTTCAGTTTCTTTGCATGCAAATCAAACTCTTAACCAAAAAACCAAGGTTAGAGAAAGGAAAACCAGAAGTATACGTCATTGATTCTCCTTTGCTTCATTAGTAATGCTCCGGACTGGACCAAGTCTAATTCATAGCTGCCCAATATGGCCCGGAAGCACGCTGGTGGGCCACAGGACGCGATCCGTATGGCATGCCAACCAACGGCCGAGATCGACTACAGCGATCCAACGGTCTAGATCTCGCAAGCTCTAAAGCAAGCAGCGGAGTCCCTCCAATAGTCTATAAATACGAACTCTGCGGTCATCTCAGGTAGGCATCTCTCATTTGGTACTCTCCCCACTTTGCATCGGAGTGTCTGCAGGTAGCCCGGTACCAAATCCCCTCGGACTTGGGGCAAGAGTGGACGACCTCAACTCATTCACCTACCGACTTCTCAACCCGGCATACTCGAGGTATCCGACTCAAGGAAAGTTATAGAACAAGTAACAATAATGTGAAACCACAAAAGGCCCAATACAAATATAGTATTGCATGCGCACAATTTTGCTCTAATTAGTACATCTATCACCTTATTATGGCTGATAATAGATTACTGAATACGCCAATAGCAGCAAATTTTCAGAAAATTACAAATTGACAACTAACCAGAAAATCTCAATTCCAAATTACTACATGATTTCAAAAAGAGTTGATTTTATACCTGAGGATAACGTCAGAAAGAGTGTAGTCTTGCGAATGCTGAGCTTGATAGGCAGCTTCGAATGGATGACAGAATCTCGCGGAGTCGCTGAGTTGCAGTGTGCGGAGTAAGAAGAGAAGAAGAACAAGTGGAAAGAAAAAGGCCACCAGTCAGGAGCAATGTATTTTTTCAAATAAAAAAGGCAAAATATCTCTCCCTTAAATTGCCTTGTCCCCTTACCTCTCTGGATAAGGTCCTAGATGTCGTCGTTCAGGGTCATATAGTCGTTGGGTCAACACGGGTTTTACTCGCCAAACTCGGGGCGGATGAATATCCACGGGTTCAAGTTATATTGTCATGCCTACTTCGCATCGATTGTCATTTTTACAGTTTTTTGTTTAACTCCGTTAAAAAAACACTTAATCATTGTTTTAGTCATATTTTTTATTTTATTTATGCTCATGTGGCGTATATTTTTTTTGATAGACAATGTCTCCTTATTATTGCACTCATTTGCTACGTTCTTTCTGTATCACTTAGTTCGTCAACGGAGCTACTATCTTGAGATATGTGGCGTACTTGCTGACTTATTATTTAATTTTAATTAAAAAGTTGTTCTCCAACTTGAAACCCAGATTCATCTTCATGAATTTAATTTCATTTCCCTTTCATCAGCTTTCTTTTCATCTTTGAGCTGCACTTCATCTTGTCAGATATGGTTTTATTTCATCATCTCGAATCTTCATCTTCGTTTTCACTTCTGGATTTTCAGATCTGTTATGGTTTCATTTTCGTTATATTTATCCAAGGGAAGCGATGATTTCTGCAGATTTGGGGAACGAACTAGGTGAGTGAAACGAAAATGCAGATTTGGGAAAAAAAACGAAAATGGAAACTGCAGATTTGGGAAAGACGAAATTGAAAAGGAAAAAACCGAACTAGCTGACAACAAAATTGAAAAAAACGAAAATGGAAACTGCAGATTTAGGAAACCCTATTTGTCATTCCTTAGCCGTAAAGTAGAAACGAAAACGAAATCGAAAACGACCATAAACAGAATGAAACGATTCTGATGCAAATCTGGCTTTGTTTCGTTTCTGCAAGAGAAGATGAATAGTATTTGGGCAAAACATCGTGAGGTAGAAGATGATGAATAGTAACAGAGTGGTATTCTGAGTTTTTTTTAGTTTTGAATAAAAAATTAATTTTAAATTAAAATCCTCGATGGACCTGACACATCATCACCGTTTAGCCACATCAACATCGACGTCAGCACTGTCTGTCATTTAAGCTTTTTTTTTTTAACGGAGTTAAACAAAAAATTGTTAAAAAGAACAACATTTTAAAACTTAAGGGACTTACTCGTTGCAAAAAAAAAAATTAAGAGACCTAGGCTTATTTGTTACCTGAAAATAAGTTAAGGGGCCTCGAAAGATATTCTGCCAATAAAAAAACACAAGTCGAGAAGTAAATCGATGGATAATATCGGAATATCTGATTCTGTCGTTTTGTCAGTTAGCTTGGATTAAACTATAGACCAACTATCACTCGTGTATAAAGATTTTTTTGAACTGTTTCTGGTTTGATTTTTCATTTCTTTTAGCATTCTAATTTTGCCGCTTCACTGTGCACCCATTCTAAATTATAGTTTTGATCTCCCTATTTTCATAAATTCAGACATTTGGTCCCCCCATTTTAAAATTCGGACATCTAGTCCCCCTATTATGAAAAACTCAAACATTTTAGTCCAAATGGAGGTTTTTCAATTTTTTTGGTTGATGTGGAGGCATGTCAAAAAAAATGGATGAAGTGGACCTCATTAATTGACGTGGCGCTTGATATAGGCACCACACGTGGCAGCCACGTCAATTAATGAGTCACATGTACATGACATGTCATCTATACTTATTTGGTAAAATATTATAACTAAAATTTATTTACAAAATTAAAAATGAAATTATATTAACAGCAAAATTAAAAAACCCATCAAGGTTCATGACATTTTGATCTGAAACACAAACAATCATCATTAATACGAGGGATCTGAATAAACCCTCATTCTAGTGTCTGAGGTCCACCTCAATTTTTTTTTACATGCCTCCATATCAGTCAAAAAAATTGAAAAACCCTTATTTGGACTAAAATGTTTGAATTTTTCATAATAGGGGGGACTAAATATTCGAGTTTTAAAATAGAGAAACTAAATATCTGAATTTACAAAACTAGGGGAACCAAAACTATAATTTAGCCTTTAACATAAACAAATAAATATGGAAAGATCAATTTAACACTCCAATTAGATGCTTTGGCTTGTAGCTAATAGACTTTTTTTGTGGTGAGTAGCTGATAGATTTATTTATTTGTTATAAAGCAAGATGTAAGTAAATTAATAAAGGCTTAAATACGTTTTTACCCCCTGTAAATAGGGGGTGTTTTGTTTTTACCCCCTGCAATTTTTTTTTTAAAAAAACCCTTGCAAAATCAACTTTTTTGGTTTTAGTCCTTCTGTTAGATGGACGTTACAAAAAACGTCTATGTAGCATTTTTAAATACGTTTTTACCCCTTACAAATAGGGGGTGTTTTGCTTTTAACCCCTACAAAAAAATCTAAATCCCCTTCTCTTCCTCAGCACCCACCCAACCTCATATCAACTTTTCCATCTTCAACACAAACCAACACTTCCATATCAAACCAGAACTCATCTTCTCATCTTCTCTCTCTCTCTCTCTCTCTCTCTCTCTCTCTCTCTCTTTCTCTCTCTCTCACAGAACCAGCAAACTATGAGCACAACATGTAATTAACTTTTATTGCGATTCTGATTTAAGGGTTTGTTTCAAGTTTTATGGATTGTTGTTTATGGATTGTTCTTCATCTCAAAATCAATGTTTTATGGATCATAAGAGTTAGGGTCTTGATTGTTATTCTCCTGCGGTCATTGACCCTTGATAAAGAATAAACTTTAATTTTAACATATAAACACACATATCACACATTTAAACATGAAGAAAAAAATGGAAAACATGCAAAACACATAATAAAAGAATTTTAAAAGTCGAGAGATCTTTGCATTGTAAATCAAGTACTAGCTTGATTTGTTTATTGACTCGTTTTTAAACCACACACATTTATTAAATCCATAAAACATTGATTTTGAGATGAAGAACAATCCATAAACAACAATCCATAAAACTTGAAACAAACCCTAAAATCAGAATCGCAATAAAAGTTAATTACATGTTGTGCTCATGGTTTGCTAGTTCTGTGAGAGAGAGAGAGAGAGAGAGAGACGAAGAAGATGAGAAGATGGGTTCTGGTTTGATATGGAAGTGTTGGTTTGTGTTGGAGATGGAAAAGTTGATATGAGGTTGGGTGGGTCTTTGAGGAAGAAGAAGGGATTTAGATTTTTTTTTGCAGGGGGTAAAGCAAAACACCCCTATTGCGAGAGGTAAAAACGTATTTAAAAATGCTACATAAGCGTTTTTGTAACGTCCATCTAATGAAGGACTAAAACCAAAAAGTTGATTTTACAAAGGGTTTTTAAAAAAATATTTTTGCAGGGGTAAAGCAAAACACCCCCTATTTGCAGGGGGTAAAAACGTATTTAAGCCATTAATAAATAAACACCAAGATTATGTTGGAACGAAGTAAGGGTGAGAATAGATTGGGTCAATCTCGAATTTGCAATGCTTGAGTTTTGTCTGCACTTAAATTGTTAGGCATGACTCATGAGTGTGACATGTAGTTTGTAATAGGCTCATTTTTGAGATTTGATTTAGGCCTTTTGAAAATCTGACAGGCCTAAAAGCTGGTTTAAAAACTTATTTTCACTAATTTTATTTTACTAAAGTTTTCAACCTCTGAGTGGTGTAGGATTTGTAGATATAATAACAAGCTAATAGGTCTGTGAGATTAAGTTCTAATTCAAGATATAAAAAAACTTTTTAGAGAATTACCTTTCTACATCCTATTTAAATTATATTTTATAATAATACTTTTAAATATGTCAAAAAATTGATGTAGGTCAATAGTAGTAATAAAAATATTATTTATATTTTGTTCGGTACCTGGACCACGGAAATGACCGAATCTGGGGTACGTGTTGGGATGCTCCAAGATTTCTGAGGCGAGACTTGCACGGATGAAGATTCAGCACAGATCATTGGAGATGTAGCTCGGATGGCCCTAGGTGAACGCCGGAGCACGTCGGGTGGGGGTACCTACAAGACACTCTGATGCTTAAGTACTAGTAATGAGAAGTAGAAAAGGAATCAAGAGTAGTAATGTAACACCCCTTTTTCTACCCGGTAAATTTAAAGCAAAAATCAGAGTTTTTCAGGAAATCATTTTTCACTACACCCTCAAGGGATGCTACATTCACCCAATAAAACATTCGCGTTTTAATATTAAAATTCACCAAATAAAATCAGCGTGATACATAGCACGTCATAAATGGGACGAACCCTCAAAACACCTATTTAGTATCACCACGCAGCGGAATATAGTATAATCATAACATCACCAAATCAAAATCCAGCAAACAAGTAATTAAAACAACAAATAAAACTAGTGTTCGTTTCCCCCCTGAGTGCTACGTATCAGAGCGACGACACCGACTCGACTGAAGAAGGTAGACAAGTCTTCACTCGCTATCACCTGCACGTTACCAACATAGGGGTAACATTCAAACAGAAGGGGTGAGATATCTAACAATATAATAGCATGTATGATAAGCAATATGCTAGAGTTACAACAACTATCTACCACTTAACAACAACATCAGCATACAACAACCAAGGAAACATCAAATTACAACTACCAAAGAATATCACCAATGACATGAGTAAATGAATGAGATGCAACCCACACCAACGGGTATATGCATGCGGTACCGTTCATCACCAATAAATTTAGCCACTATGGACATCATCACCAAGTTTGAGAATCATCATCATCACCTATAGCTCGAAGGCCGAAGCCTTATATCACCCAATAATGCATATGAGTTGCATGCGACACCATGAACAATGCACCAGAAACAATCACCAATCATAGTCATGTAATTGACACAACAACACCAACAACAACAAATGGTCATAGGCCCATCACCTATCACCTTTCATCAAAAGAGGCACATTGTCTGTTATAGCATCATCACTAACACCAAAAGCATCAAACACCAACACCGATAGGAACGCACCCCAACACACCAACACCAATAAGAAAACACCAAACACACCAACACCAATAAGAAAACGCCAAACACACCAACACCAATAGGAAAACACCAACACACCAACCCTATAGGACAGTCTAACATTTAACAGCAACTTCAACAGCTACCAACACCAAAATACACTAACACCTATAGGACAACCAAATGAGGCGCCCAAAATAGCAGGAAATGGCGCCCAGAGGCAACACAGCAGCACAGGGCGCAACACAACACAGTAAATGGCGCCCAGGGGCAACACAGGCGCAACACAGAACACAAAATGGCGCCCAGAGACAACACAGGCGCAACAGGGCACAACACACAAAATGGCGCCCAGAGTCAACACACGCGCAACATGGCGCAACACAACACAGCAAATGGCGCCTAGTGGCAACACAACATGCACAGGGCGCTGATCAACGGTCGTACGCGGGTCAAAATAATGAAAAGTGTAAAATATAGTAACAAGGTAAGTTAACCTTGGTCGTCTCACAAGGACCTCTAAAACTAAGATTACCAAAATCAAGAAACAATCAATTACAAATAAAAGGGGGGTTTTGTGAAGAGTTTGTTGTTTAACAAAGAAAATCAGTTAAAGAGAGACAATCAATCTATTGTTTCCGGGTGTGTTTCTCGGATTTATCATCGGTTCTAAAATAAAGATTTGTGCAAGGTTTGATAACTCTTGATTGATCATAAACTAAGTGAACAAGCGTCGATCGGTTTATATGAATTCACGATTTTAAAGCAAGCGTCAAAGCAAGTGTGTTCAATCAATCGTGATAGTGAACAAGCGCCACTAACACAATTAACATCATAACCGAATTCTTTCAATCCTATAAACAAGCGTCATAGACTCTATCAATTCCTATCCAAACTAGATTAAACAAGCGATAAAATAGTTTGAATAATGAAAGTTGCAAAAACAGAATCATGATTAAGTGATTAAGCAAAATCGAATCATAAAGCGAATCACATAAGCAAATCACGAGTTTGAGTAATTAAGCAAAACACAAACCGAATTTGCAACAAAAATTACGGAGATGGAATTGATAGAGAAAGAATTAAAACCATAAAAACTAAATAAACATTAAGCCTTTGAACCTCAAAAAATCCTTACAAAGAACACCCTTCACCAATAGATTGATCTAGGGTCTTAAGCTTCCATGGAGGTTAGGACACAAAACGTAAAATTGAAAGTAGGAATGCGTAAGATGGTTTTAGACGGCTGCTCCAGCCAAGTCTATAAGAATAAAACGAAAAACCTAATCCCTTAATGGGTTCTTGGATAAAAGCCCGTTAACAAACTAATATTTGGCCCGAAACCCGTTTTACATTAAACTGCTTCGGTATTTTGCAGTTTTGGCCTTCAGTACTTCCGAACTGGGTTTCGCGCTCAACAGAAGAATTGTAGCTCTGTTCCTTAGCTTTCCAACGCATACTTGCACGCCTCAATCGGATAAACGTGGCCAAAGTTATGACCTGCAGAGTAGACAGGGGTCAATATGCAATAAAAGTATGAATTAAGCAATAAATTGCTATCTTTGCTTCAAATAAGACCCCAAAGTCTAGAAACGTGCTAAGACTTAAATATTAGGCACAAAACACAATTAAAAATACTAAGTGAAAAGCTATAAAGAGTACATTAAAATGCACTGATCAGGCGCAACATGACACAACAAATGGCGCCCGGTGGCAACACAAAGCACGGGCAGCACAGAATTGGCACCCAGTGGCAACCCAGAAACGCAACACAGATGCAACACAGACACAACACTGGCGCCTAGTGGCAACACAGAAACACAACACAGCAGGCAACACAGACACAATTTTGGCGCCCAGTGGCAGCATCAAAACGCAACACAACAAGCAACACCAGACACAGTTTTGGCGCCCATACAGAACATGGCGCCCAGTGGCGCCAGCAACACATAAAAGTGGCGCCTAGGTGCGCCAACATAGAGCCTAAATCATCAATCATCAAATAAATTGCACATAACACAAAATACATTTCATCAAACATCATATAGGCACTAAATTCAATCAAGAAACATCATAGGTCCTAATCTCCCACATAACACCCATCATATACCCTATTATAAAGAAAGAACTCCACCCTTACCTTAGCCTTAGATGATCACAAATCCTAGCCTTGGAAGATTGCAAACCCTAGCCTTCTTCCTCCTCTTTTGGTGTGCCGCCCTTCTTTCTCTCTTCCTTCGCACTCTCCTCTTTTTCTTTCTTTCTTTCTTTTCTTTTTCTCTCCAAATATGCCTATGACTCTAACCCTGACGCTTATATCATGGACTCTTGGGTCACGGGCCTCTTTCTACCACTTACTTAATTACTAGACACCACCCCATGATTTAAATGAAGTGCCCTATTATTATTTTAATATGACTATACCAATACAATACCTAAACAATTTAATTAAATAAATAATTAAATTATTTGGGGCGTTACAAGTAAGGAAAGTGAGAATGTGTACCGTAGTTGGAGGGTTGTACCTCTATTTATAGACAAATAAGCCCTGCCTGGAGCGTCGAATACGGGCGTCAAATCCTGACCGTTGAAGGAGGATGCATGCGATGGAGTGTGGATTGGAGTGCTCTCCGTAGCTGGGTTGGGTCCGGCCTAAATCTTACGGGGTTTTGGCCCAGACCAGAACAGTAGCCTCCCAAGTCGAGGTCGGATGATGTTCATGGTCGGCCTCGGCTTGAGAAGTTTGTTGCCTTTTAAGAGAAGATAGCGATTGTTGCGCCACATGTCAACTTATGCGAGGGGGGACAGAGATGTGATGTTTGAGTATATCGAGGTGACGTTTCGCTAAACCGAGGTTGCCCTGTCGCTCAGCATTGATGGGACGTAATAAAGGGGTGTGTCGCTTCACTTTTTGCCTATTGGAGGGGAATATAAGGCGAGATGAATGGTTCCATTCTTCATTTCACGTGACTTTGTGAGAATTCATTCCTCGAGAGCTTTGAAGTTTTGACTTTCTCCGATCACCGTTCTGAGATCAACTCTGTCGTGCGCTTTGACGTTTGTGGTCATGCAAGATCATTGTTAATCTCATCCGAGATCAATCTTCAAGCCGAGTTCAAAGAGTTTTCCTGCAAAGAGGTCAGTTTCATTATATTTTAACTTTAAAGTTTTTATTTACCTTTAGACGTGTTCGTCTGCGATCGATGTCATTGCGACTGTCGCTGCTCGTACCTCGCGGGGAGGAAATAGTTATGCCTCGGCTTCTCCGAGGTTGGTACTTGATTGGTTGGATAAGTGATAGTAGCGCCTTCCCCTTGTAGATGGTTCAAACTAAGAGCGAGGAAACGCAGAGCTTCGTTCCTCCAGGCAAACCGATCTTGGCCGAAGGCCATCTGGTGCTGGCCCCCGAGGGAGTGCCATCTTTGTTTTCCTCCACATATGCCAATACGTCTACAAGATCGGGTATCTCAGCTTCAGTCCAAGATATTGCGAGGAAAGTGTCGGAAAATACTAGGGAAGGCAACGCCGAAGTCAGTTCCCGGGCCCGGAGCGGCGCAGTCAATGTTGAGGAGAATGAAGAGCCAGTCGAGGAAGTCTACGATTGGGTGTCCACTAAGATTTGTAAGATTTACCCAAAGTCGAAGGCGTATTAAACAAACGATTTTGTACTACCGGAAATACCATGTCCCTCTGCGGGGACGAGGCGAGATTAGTGCCGTTCACTCGAGTCACGTGTGTGTAGTAGCCACAAGAATATTGGTTTCTGTTCCTGGGTGTATTAGCAAATATTAGAGCTGCCAACAGCAATTGGGCCTGCGGCCCAACCTAACACGATCGGCCCAACACGCTTGAGCGCAATTCTCGCCGGCGAAATTCTCGTGAAAGCGGCCGGACATCATCTGTATATATATGCCATTCGCACATGGCTTCGTGCACGTTCTCTAACCTTGTGCTATCGCGGCGACCTCTCACTAGATCGTCGGAGTGTCTTTGCAGTACCACCCGAGGTGCTCAACGCGTGAAGCGGGACCGGTCCTTTCACTCATTCAACGGCCGGCCCATCCGGCGTAACAACAAACACTTCAACACTTCATTGGTCAAGGTACGATCAATTGGCGACCACGATGGGAGGCCCGAGCGCTATCCTACTCCATTCATGGCTCCACGCGGCCGAAGCCCAGACGCGGGCGCTCTCGACTCAATCCTCCGGCGAGAATCGGCCAGCGAACCGAGGGCGTGGCGAAATCCACGATCCCACGAGTCTCAAGGACTTCCACGACAAGAACCCGGTGCACAGCGGCCGTGGACCGGCCCTCAGCCGAGATCCATCCGCCCGTTCACGGAGACTTGCGCGCGGAGATTGAAGCGGGCATCCAGAACCTCTGCGGACCGTGTCACTCAAGCCGCTTTTGCAGATCTTGCAAAACAAAAATCGGTGATCGCAGCATGCAGACGCGCTCATCTCTCGGTCACGAAAGAGGGTCGATTCGGGCGCCGCGTGCGGAAGGCGGAGAACCCTTCGCTGCGCCACGCCGGCCGCGCGCGAAGACATCGCTTCCCCTCCTCGAAGGAGCATTTTCGCGAGAGAGCACTACTCATCGCTCTCCGGCCGGAAGAAGCGAGGCGCGCGCAGTCGCCCTGGCGAGAACAGCGTGAGACGCCGTTCAATGTCCTATGATTATGAAGACTCTAGCTACCGTCCTGACACCGGCCGCTCGCCCACAAGGTACTCCTCCAACGAGTCGTCCGGGTCACGTCGGTCGAGAAGCAGGTCTTGGGATTCTCGAGAAGAGTTGGAAGATTACGAGAGATGGAAGAATTAGGGGCGTTTCGCGATCGGCAAGGAGAGGCGAGCGAAGCGACCAGAGGCCTCTCAACTTCCACCAATCGGCCCTTCGGAGGATTCTATGGAATGTCGGCAACGAGGCATGCCTCGCTATGCAACCCTTTGGGTCGAACGACATCCAGAATGAGCATGGCCCGTTCTCTCGGGAGATCAGGCGTTACAAAATTCCGAGAGACTTGCGCAAACCGCCCAATCTCAATAAGTTCGACGGCCTAGGGGATCCAGACAAGCATCTCCGTTATTTCAATAATTCTTCTTTGTTATAGGGAGTTGGGACCTGACCATGAAATGCGAGCTTTTCCTCGATCGTTGGACGGTAGAGCATTAGAATGGTGGGAATCTCTTCGCCCCAACTCCATCTCCTCTTGGGACGACCTGATCAGGGTCTTCTTGTCTCACTACACTGCCAACCGGTGTCAATACCGTTATGAAGAATACTTGGACTCTGTTGTTCAAGGTGACAATGAGACGTTGAGACGAAGACATCGGCCAGGTTTAACACGAGGCCGCCGAGTCCGTTCGTGACTTGTCGAGACAAGGACAAGTTGAAATATATCGAGCGTGGTATTCGACCAGGACCACGGTTCGTAGAAGAATTCACCCTCAATCATTATCAAGATCTCAACCATTTTCGACAAGGCAAACGCGTCCACATGGCATATGAAGAAACCTTGGTCGCAAGAAAAGCCGTCCGTTCACGACCTAAAGAAGAAAATAATAAGCCAGCTAAGGGGCATGAAGGTCGCCGCGACAATCGGCCTGACTTTCGAGATAAAAAGTTTGATCATCGCACTCGGCTCAACACCTCTATTGCGCAGATCTACACGCCGAGTGTCGAATAATGAGTTTGTGGGAGTTAAGCGGCTGAACCACTCGTGCTCAAGAAGGGGCACGACCGACTAAAAGATATTGTCGCTACCACAAGAGTAAGGGGCACGATACTAACGACTGTATGGCCCTCAAAGATGATATCGAAGAGCTTATTCAGAAAGGCAAGTTGGGAAAGTATGTGAGGTCAGAGGAAGGCGACCGACCTCAAGAGAAGCGAGAAAGTTAAGCCGATCCGAGACAGAGGAAAGGGCCTCCGCCCAGAGAAAGCACCCAAAACAAGGATCGATCCAAGATCGTGACACTCGGCGATCCAAAGGCCGTAATGTTGCGATGGTTATTCATGGTGGAAACCCCACGGATCGCAGGGAATCTAACAAAGCCACCAAGAGAAAGTGGGGACGAGTTGTTAATGGTCGCATCCACTTCAAAGCACCACCACCGGTCTCGAGCGGACCCCATCTCGTTCGTGATGACGACTATATACGACGAAGCAAGCCTAATAGTTATGTTCCATTGGTAATCGAGTCGTCATGGCAAAACACAGAGGTGCAGAGAATCCGGTCGATCAAGGTAGCTCGGCCGATATCATGTTTGAAGACTTGATCGACAAAATAAAGGTTGATCGGAGCGAGATAATTCCCGTGCCGAGCCTACCCCTCTAACGAGTTTCAATGGGGCGACCACCTACCCGTTGGGAGCGGTCGAACCGCTCGTCGCTCAATAATGGGGACGAGAACCCCTTCTCGTATAACTTTCCTTCTATCACGAGTATTTGGTCGCCCGAGCACGACCAATTTCGCGCCGCTTCGTCGCTCGGTTCTTCACCTTCAACGATGTACCTTAGGATGAGGCGATCCAATCGAATCGAATTGACACAAAGAACGCCGTGGATCAGGTTGGCTTGGTCGACACACTCTACCGATTTAACGCTCTCCGAATCAAACTCTGTGATTTCCCGAGTCTTGGTACTTGCAAGCTTTGATAATATATCCGCTCGAACATTTTTGGTCCGAGGCACATGTACCACTTTCAGCTCGGTCGAATCGCTGAGCGATTCTCTCACTCTTGCTAGATAACTCTTCAAAGACGTCGTCTTTAGCATCATATAATTCTTTGATCTGCGAGACTACGAGTAAGGAATCGATCCGAGTTCAACCCGGTCGACATTGAAATCTCTCGCGGTGAAGGCCCGACTATGCATGCCTCGTACTCGCCCGGTTGTTTGAAGTGTGGAATGCAAAGGTTAAAGAGACTTCAACGGCAAGGCCTTACGAGTTTTCCAATATTAGGCTGCTCGCTCCCTTTGCTATTGGACGACCCATCTACATGCAAGATCCAGTCGTCTCATTACCGCTTCTTACGAGATAGAGTCATTTCAAACTATGAAGTCGGCCAACACTGCGCTTTTGCGGCCGATCCGATTCAAATTTGATCCCAAACTCATCGAGCTCCACAAACCCACTTTATCATCCGTCCCGCTGGTCCGGCCGATGTAGGACTTGCACGATAGGGTGGTCGGTCCTCACCACGACTGATGGGCCTACAAAGTAGGTCTCAATCTTCTAGCGACTATTAGGAGTGCAAGGGCAAACTTCTCTATCTTCTCGTATCTCATTTCGGGCCTCGAGTAGTACTTTACTTATGAAATAGACTGGATTCTGCTTTGGATCGTTTTCTCGACTAATCACCGCACTTAGCACCTCTTACGTTATGGCCAAGTATAAATACAAAATCTCGCCGCAAATGCGCTTAGTCATAATCGGCGGGGTGATCAATGCTTGCTTCAACTCATCCAACGCTCATTGGCATTGGTACATCCACTCAAAATCCACCTCTTTCTTCAACATGATCTAAGAGTGGGAGCGACTTGCGAGCCGCTTTGGGAATGAACACAGACAGGCAGCTACCATGCCGTTCATTTGTTGTATTTCCTTTTTAGTTGTGGGCGGCCTCATATCGGCGCCGCCACCGCACTTCTCGTGGTTTGCTTCATCCCTCTTTCGGTCGGTGGAAGCCCAAAATCTGCCGCCCTCACCCCAAAGGTACACTTCTCGTGATTCACTGAGCGAGTTCTTCCTAGCTTCCTCAAATATTTCCCTCGGATCGTCCACATGATCCGGGTCGGTCCACACTTTTGATGATCATGTCGTCTAGATAAACTTCGAGATTCGACCGATCCGCCTCTTGAAAATTTTGTTCATCATTATTTGGTAGTCGCTCCCAGCGTTCTTCGAGGCCGTAAAGGCATCACCTTGTATGAAAATTTCCGATCCGTCATGAAGGCGTGTCTTGTGTCGATCGGGGATACATCGTGATCTCGATTGTATCTCGAGTAAGCGTCAAAAGGACAAGTAGTTTGTAGCAAGCCCCATCGACCGACTTGTCAATGTTAGGCGCGGGAAGGCATCCTTCGGGCATGCCTTGTTCGGATCGGTGTAGTCTACACACATCCTCCACTTTCCATTCTTCTTTTTGACCAACACGGACGTTGGATAGCGGTCGTGTATTTGATCTCTTCTATAAAATTGGCCTTTATGAGGTCCTCAGCGGCGCTGCGCGGCTTCGAGATTTTTCCTCGTTCGAGTCGTCTTCTTTGAGCGACAAGCTTGCCCTTCATCGATCGAAAGTTGATGGCGAGCTACTTCGATAGGGATGCGGGCATGTCGGATGCGCCATGCGAGCAGTCAAGATAGTCTCTCAAGCTAATCGCACAAGATCTTGCTTCACTTGCTCGGTAGGTCGCCACCGAGCTTTACCGTTTTGGATGGGTCGTCACCCAATTGAACATCTACCAACTCTCCATGAGGCTCACGGTCTTTTCACTGTTTTTGACTCTCGAGCCAAATCATCATCATTGTCCTGCGGGTCATTTATGCGGATCATACCGAGGCGTCCAAATCGCCGACATTGACTTGATGGCCTTCACTAGTGCTCGAGCGTTCGGGCCACGATCTACCTCGTCACATATTTCTTGGTATAGGCGTGGCTTCTTCTTTGCCGATTCAAGGTCGGCGCGTGGTAACCACTTGGTCATCTTCTTTGTAGAATTTCATTTTCGGATGCACCCGTCGATGTAACGACCTCTAGCTTACCCAAAGTCGGCCTACCAATAATACATTGATAGCGAGGATTTGAGGGGGAGTACGAGGAACGTCGTCCACCAAATCTGCATGCAGTACTATCCCCGTGTCGTCACCAAACGTGACTAGCAGCTCGATCGTTCCCAACGGGTAGGTGGTCGCCCCATTGAAACCTGTTAGAGGGGTAGGCTCGGCGAAATTGGTCAGGCTCGAGGCGACCAAATACTCGCGTGATAGAAGGAAAGTTATACTGGAAGGGGTTCGTCCCCATTATTGAGGTGCCTCACGCGTCGGTCGGTTCGACCATGTGCTACGAGATATTCATGAAGGTGTTTGTAGGAGCCACCAAGGGCACGTTCCATAGCAAAGAAAGCCCTCGAGGTCGGCTATTCTTGGCCGACCATGGATGAGGACGCCAAGAAGCTCGTTCAGAAATGCAAGAAATGCCAAGTACATGCGGATGTCCACATTGCACCTTCCTCGTAATTACAAAGTCTTGTCTCACCTTGGCCGTCACCTTTGGTGGGGCATGGATCTTCTAGGCCCATTTCCACTCGCTCCGAGGCGGTTCAAGTTCTTGATCATGGCGATGAGATTACTTTACTAAGTGGATTGAGGCCGAGCGCTTGCAACAATCACATCGGCCAAAGTCGGCCAAGTTCTTGGACGGTGTGTGCTAGCCCGTTTTGGGATCCCCAAAGAATTGATAAGCGACAACGGTACCCGGCTTTTCTTTGATAAAAGATTTAGAGAAATGTTGGCCGACTTAGGGTTAAGCGGTACGCTTTACCTCGGTCGAGCATCCTCGCATAAAACGGCTAAGCCGGCGCCAATGAGTTATCTCACGTGGTTTAAAGCTTAAGATCGGATGAAGCGAAAGGAACTGGTCGAAGAGCTGCGATCCGTTTCGTGGGCCTACGTGGGGCGACTCTCATTCATCGGCCAGGGAGTCGCCGCTTCGAGGTTGGTGTACGGAATCGATGCCGTGATCCCCATAGAAATGGGCGAGCTAAATTGGAGGACTTCAAACCCCTACGGTGGTTGACAACGCCATCGAGCTATCCAGAGAAGAATTGGACCTAATTGAAGAATCGCGCACCCAAGCTTCACTAAGAGAGCAATTGATCAAGCAGAAGGTCGCAGCCTGTGTACAACGCTCGAGTTCAAAAGAGAGAATTCTCCGCGGCCCGCCCCGTCTGACGCGCGGATGTGGGAAACAAGAATGCTCGACAGAGGAAAGTCTGGCGCCAAATTGGGAAGGCCCATATAGGGTCATCAACAAGACCGGAAAAGGGCATACGAGCTGGAAACCATGAATGGGGCGACTATCCCCAGAACATGGAATGCAGAAAAACTTAGAAAGTACTATGTTTGAATGTAATGAACGACCGACCAATTGTTAATGAAAGACAGGCAGGCGCTCTTTTTCCCACTGGGTTTTTTACAGAGGCCTGACCTTTAAAATATTCTTTGTTCCTTCTTTTCTCACAAGTATGTATGCCCGGTCGCTCACGTATGCCCGTGGCAAAAGAGCGATCGAAGATTTGCCGAATGAAAGTAGATCGTCGAAGCGATCTAAATCGAGCGACCATCGAAATGGTCCCAATCGAGTGCCATCGAAATGGCCCAAGGGTTAAAACCCGCAAACCTTAGGTCGTCGAAACGATCTAAATCGAGCGACCATCGAAATGGTCCCAATCGAGTGCCATCGAAATGGCCCAAGGGTTAAAACCCGCAAACCTTAGGTCGTCGAAACGATCTAAATCGGCGACCATTGAAATGGTCCCAATCGAAAGTGCCATCGAATGGCCCAAGGGTTAAAACCCGCAAACCTTAGGTCGTCGAAACGATCTAAATCGAGCGACCATCGAAATGGTCCCAACCGAGTGCCATCGAAATGGCCTAAGGGTTAAGTAATAACCCACCCTATTAGACCGTCGAAACGACCTATCTTGAGCGACCATCGGTATGGTCCCAATAAGTGCCATCGAAAGGGCCTGATTGAAGGTCGCCGAGCGATCCAAGGCCCCGTTGGGATATTAAAACTTATCAAAGGACGAATGCTTTCGAAATAAGCACAAACGATGACCGAACGGTCTTAAAACTCGAAGACTTAGAGAAAAATAAACATACAAGGCGCGTAAAGAAAAGCAATCAGATTCGAGCAAACAAGTAAATTAAACCAAACGAGAATTGTCATTACAAAACGAGGGGCGCGATGCCGTCTTGGCGTCCCACAGATCAAAATCGCACGAAGGCGAGAGAAATTGTTGTGCGAAGGCAAGTTAAGCGGTTACAAAAATTACACCGCTCGCGCAGCGGGCTTTAAAAGAGAATGGTGGTCGGCGAACGGCGTTGCCTTGCTCGTCGACCTGCAGCAACATGATCTTGTTTTGATCAACATAGTGCTTGGGCTTGATCATGTTGTCATCGAAATTGATCCTCGGATCGGATTCAATGCCCGCTTTGCCGAGAGCATTATAGAACCGCTCGATCGCGCCTCTCCCGACCGGCTGGGCTACCATCTCGAATTTTTGCCTCGGTAGCGGCCTTATCGGCCGCCCATGCGACTCTCTTTCTTGTTCATAGCATCAAGATCGTCCTTCAAAGTAGCGACACGAGCAAAGAAGCTCCTTGTTCCTCTTTGCAAGCTTGGCACGGTCGTCCTCCCCCCGTTTGAGGGCCTCCTTCTTCGACTGGGCGAGCTTGTCATATTTTTGCTGCAACGCAGCTAAAGCCTTGTCCTTTCCTGCAAAGTTCAGGTCGAAGGGTTGTTAGTCGGTCGAACAAAGGTAAGATGAAGAGTACAAGACTAAGAAAATAAAATTACCATCAGATTCGGCCACCAGCTCCGCCATGAATTTCTCGATCCCCATGCAGAGAGAAGCGCAGAGCGCCATGGGTTTCCTTCTGTACTGCTCCAGATCGGCCGTACCCAAGCTTTCGAGCGAGATGATAGGAATCTCCTCCGTTGCAGGGGCCGGGACCCGACCATCATACTTGGCCCGCTTGGGTGAGCGATCGAAGACGGGGAGAAGCGGCCCGAGGCCTCACCGACCGGCTTCTTCCCTTGGCTCTTAGGAGTTTGGGGACTTTTGAGGAAGGTTCGGGAATATCCCCGACCGAGAAGCGTCATATCTCTTAGCCCTCCTTGAAGCTCAGGGCTGAGGCGAGCATGTCCCGCTTTTTGCTCGCCATTCTTTACGCAGAAGTCACCGAGTCATGAGTTAAAAGAAAAAAATCAATAATAGAATATAAGGACAAAAAGTTCAAAAGCGAACCAATCTCGGCCTGTGTCTTGGCCTTCAGACAAGACAAAGGGTCGGCAAGGTATGTCGCCTTAGGATCTGGACGCATCATACTCGCCAACGACTTTATCATCTCCAAAGTCTCGGTCGGCCCTCGCCCAAGTCTTTCATCGAGTAGATGTAATCGCTCGCCGCTGCAGAAATGAGCCTCATTCCACATGATTGGGAAGTAAGGGGACCTAGCATCCCGTCCGGTTGAACCTCGAAACGGCCTTGCCGGCCTCCTTAGTGGGGAGATCCGAGAAATATTGACCTCTCGTGCCGCGCCCAACGACTCTTGATATGCCTTGAAGAACCGGTGATGGGTCTTACGCATTTTAAAGGAGACCGCTCCTCTTTTCCTTGTTGGCCTTCTCCATGAGCATTTCGGCTCGAAGAGAGTAAAGAAAAGCATGATCGACACCGTGACCAAGCAAGCCGTCAAAAGTACTTCAAAAGTCTTCAAAACGCCCATGCGTTAGGATGGAGTTGAGAAGGGGCGACCGATGTGACGCAAAGACGCCACGCCAAATTCGGTGAAAGGGGGTGATCTTCATCTTCTCGAACACGATCGATACATCGTGAACTTGAAGTTGGGAGAATAGGTCGCAATGTCCTCTCCCTCTTTCATGCCTCTCACCCTCCAGCCCGGTGATTCCTCGAGGCAGCTCCGCAGATCGGGCAAGGCAATGTGGCCGACAGTGATGATGCTCCTGTGGGAGCGAAGAGTTTCTGATACCCAAGACATATCAGACGGGTCTCGGGCTACATCCGCCTGGACTTCGGCCGACCCTTCGTTCGATCCTCCTCCATGGTTTACCTCTCGGCCGGACGAACTAGCTACGGGCTGAGCCACCTCTTCTTCAGGAACTTCTTCAGCTCGGCCACCTTCGGCCTCCTCCTCGGGAACTTCTTCAGCTCGGCCACCTTCGGCCTCCTCCTCGGGAACTTCTTCAGCTCGGCCACCTTCGGCCTCCTCCTCGGGAACCTCTTCAGTTCGGCCACCTTCGGCCTCTACCATCTCCTCGTCCACGATTGGGACGGCGCTCTGGACTTCATCCTCGTCAATAGTCACTACATCAACATCCTCTTCTTCCCCTTCCGATCGAGATGCGATGTTCTCCACTGTCGGGTTGTTATATGGCCGCCATCGAATGGGCGATGCAGAGCACCGGCTCTTGAATTAGCCGATCCTCGACCGGAAGAATGGGAACTCGAGCTCGTATTGCTCGATGTACTGCTGGAAGAACTAGAATCTTTGTCGCCCGAAGACGACTTGGGCTCCTCCCCTTGGGGGTTGGGCTCGCCCGGCCTCGACATGTATTTGGCGAAAGACTGGGACGGTTTTCCGGGAATACGGGCAGTTAACTTCGTCCGTGGCATACACAAACACCTGTGATAAAGGGATCGAGTCAGGTCGATCGAGCAAAGCACTCATGAGAGGGGGCGAGCTGGCCATCCCCCGACCTGACACCCCCTATCACGAGGCGTGGAAAAAGCGCGAAAACTGAAGTTCAGAAAATAAGAGTGGAGATCGAGCCATACCTTAAGCAGATGTGTGGATCGGTCGCGAGTGTACGGAAGCAACGATCAATGCAAGTCGGTGGCAGAAGAATCGGTCGCTGGCAGAGCAAATTCGAGAAAGCGTAAGAAATGAACTCAGTTGAAGGGCTATTTATAGTACGGATTCGGGGCACGAAGGGGACCGGGAGACGAAGCGTCGCAACGTTTCATCTTCTCACCAATGGTTGTCTCCAGACAACCTCGGAAACACCAAACGTCGTGTCTTAAATGTCAGAGAAGGCCAACCGTTGTGTCAGCTCGGCCGACGGTTGACGAGCGGCCGCGTCCGTTTCAGCACAATGACGACACTCCTGGGGGCATCGAATCAAGCCTCAGCCCGCTCTTAAGCGACCTAGAAGCAGGGGGCAATCGTTCTCGGGTGTATTAGCAAATATTAGAGTCGCCAGCGGCAGAATGGGCTGCGCGCCCAACCTAACACGATCGGCCCAACACGCCGCTTGAGCGCAATTCTCGCCGTGAAATTTCTCGCAAAGCGGTCGGACATCATCGTATATATATGCCATTCGCACATGGCTTCAGGTACGTTCTCTAACCTTGTGCTATCTGGCCGAGCGACCTCTCACTAGATCGTCGGAGTGTCTTTGCAGGTACCACCCGAGGTGCTCAACGCGTGAAGCCAGGACCGGTCCTTTCACTCATTCAACGATCGGCCCATCTGACGTAACAACAAACACTTCAACACTTCATTGGTCAAGGTACGATCAGTTTCTTTTTCTACGGAGTTGCTTTGGAAGCTATTAACATCAGACTCACGCTGAATGTGTTTCAACAAGAAGTTTTAAAGTACCTGCGTGTGGCCCATTCCCAACTACTGCCAAACAGTTGGGGGTTCCTTCGAGGCTTTGAGCTGACTATGGAGTATCTCGGGAGAAGGCCTATTGCCAAAGTCTTCTTCTGCTTGTTTAATGTGACTCGCAATCCAGAGCTGGGGTCAGATAGAACGAGGCAAGGGCACGTTGGATTCCGCAGTAAGACGAAACACTCTTACTTTAGGCCGATCAACGATTCAAACAAAGACTTTAAGTCGGTCTTCTTTTTTGTACAAGTCATGAACGGAGAGGCGAAGCGATCCATTGCTGAGTTCAAGGACGGGCAATTGGTCAAAGAATGTTTCCCATTTTTCTGGAGTTGGGCTCACTTCATCTGAGGTGGGAAGACGGTCGAAAATCAGTACTACGCAGTCAAACCCAACAAACTCCCTGGGGATGACGTGGAGTCTTTCAAGTTGATTAACCAATGGGGGAAGAGGTTAGCTGATAAGGGCTTGAAGCTCCAATGCGGTTCTATGTTCGAGGAGTTGGCCAGATCCAATGCCGACCTGAAGAAATACTTTGATAGTTGTAGTTGCCTTTTATTTCCTTTTAGTTCATTCATTTGATGTTGACCTCAGTAATGTCGATTCTGATCTTTGTTTGTTGTTTGCAGGTAAGATGGATCAGCTTGACAATCTTTTTGCCGAGACTGACATGGACCTGAGCCTTGAAGTGCCGAAGGCACCTGAGAAGGTGAAGAAAGGAGGAGGATCGGCTTCTGGTGTCGACCTTAAGGCTGATGCGGTCGCACAATCCCAGGGTTCTAAGCCCAACAATTTTGGAAAAGACCCGAAGTCTACCTCCGAGAAAGATCCGAAGTCTAAAGAGCAGGAGAAACCAAAGTCCAAGCCAAGACGAAGCCACGATGGAACTAAAGATGCTGCTGAGGGCAATAGTGGCAGTGCCCACAGTCCTCACAAAAAACAAATGATACAAGAATTGTTGGATAAAAGAGGAGAGAAAATAGAGGACATTACCTCGGCCGACTTCAAAATTTGTGCGAAAGTTGCGAAATTTGGTGCGGCGGCTTTCGAGAAGCTTGAGAAACGCATTGCTGAGAACTCCCCTGCTTGGCTCCGAGGTAAGCTTTCCGAGACCATAGCTTATAATAGATTTGTTGAAGGTGAATTGATCTGTACTTCCCGTGAGTTGAGAACTTACCAGAACCATAATTTTTTAGAACTTTCTGAAGAGAACCGGAGCTTGAAGGCCAAAGTTAGTCAGTTGGCTGAGGTCAAGAAGCAACTTTTTGATGCTCATAATAAAGTCACTGAGCAAAACCAGAAGCTCGCAAAGATGCTGACGATGATAACCTCAAGGCAGTAAGGGAAGAGCTTGAGAAAGCCAAGAATGAAGGGGAAGAGAAAACTGTCGAGATCGAGAGGCTGATGAAGGAGCGAGCCGATTTGAAGAAAGAAGCCGCTGTCAAAGCTAAACAGGGCTTCCAACGCTGCTTGGACCTTGCAGTTCTGCTTGAGCCCAATATTCAGCTTGAGTACCTGCAACTCAGCCACAGGGTGGTTGATGGCCGAATTATGAAAGGCAACACAATTGTCTTCGTGCCGAGCTCATATTCCTCCCCTGAAGATGCAAAGGTTGATGAGGCTGTGGATGCCAGAGGTGGTACCCTTGTTGTTGTTGATGCCGACGTGAATACTGATACCGAGAAGATTTCTCCTCAGGGCAAGCAATAAGGGACCAGAGCTGAAGGGGAGAGCCAAAACTAGAGCCTTCTGCATTTCTTTTTATTTTTGAACAATGTTAGTTTTGTGGTTAGCCCCGGGCTTGTCCGGGGCCGACCTAGTTTGCAAGAACATATAGGCGTCGTCCTTTTTCCGGTTAATTACCTGCACTTTGATTAATTTTTGTTTTCTTCGTACCTCGATTGCGCTTTTAACTTGTTAAAATTTGCAAAGAATGAATGTTGAATTAGCACATTAGGTCATGTCGATTTTTTGCTGGATAAACGACGTGGTCATGACCATAGGTTCCTCGCAATGATGGGGGGACCGTCGTTAGACTCAAAATTCACCGCAAGGGGGGTTGACTCCGAAACACTTACTGGCTCAGTGTTTTTCGTTTTCAAAACATTAACCTTTTTTGATGTCGATGCTAGCTCCATACTTAAGTTTCTGCCAGAGCGTAGGTGCATACGCCAGCTATAATCCAGTCCAGGCGAATCAAATGGAGGCGTTTACTCACCTTTTCCTGTCCCACTGGGCGTGCCAATTTTTGTTGTCGTCAAACTCTTAGGTCCTACCCGTGTGGTGTGGAAAATAGTATGCAATATACATAGTCACACAAATAATATAATCATAAGAAAAGGTCGAACCCACAGGGATCATGTAAAGCTTTGTAGAGTTTAGAGTGTACACTTAGTATGTCTACACTATTCACAGTTGGTTGGAGTGTACAAAGTGAATAAAAACAATATAAACAATAAATGTGTGTAAGGAATCAGTGAGATAAAGTAGTTGAGATGTTTTCACCAAGTAAATTACTTCTAAGAGTTTTAGTGGAGTATGCAGTGTAGGTAGTACTTTGGATGCATTTGCAATAGTATCTCGCCTTTCACCACTTTCTTCAGAGTTTCATTACAAGCTTCCTATGTCTAGGCATGCTAAATAGGTTCACTCCTGTCTCTTAAGCATCCACTATATCACCCTAAGAACTATGTTATCCTATGTCTAGGACTTAACACGGTTTTAACAATCAATTCCTTATTAAAGCTAGTTTAACAAAGATGTTGTTACAAAAACTCATTTTTATCAACTCTTGATTTCTTAAATGTAACCCATGTCTGCTGCTACAAATATACCTATTCTAAAGCGATCAAGTTCAAAATAAGCTTTGAAAGAAGTATTACACAAGAGTTAAAGTGCACAAACTACATAAACCACATTTACTTACTTAGAAGTTCATTACAAGGCTACAACATCTCAACTAAAGGGATTTAGCTCATATTACTCATAGTATAATAGAAAGAATCTACAAAGAGCATAATCAAATGAGTAATATAACAAAAGAACTCAAAAAGATAGAGATTACACAAAGGAGAGATCTTTTGCATGAGCTTCCAAAGTTGAAGTACAATACTAATGCCTTACACAAGTTTCCTCCAAGTAGAAGTGAAGGGAGTGGTTGTCAAGCACTTCCTTACCTTCCTTCTCTTTAGAAACTTAAATAAAAACTAAAACTAAATTACAAATAAAGAAAAATAAGTGATCATTTAAGAACTTGGATGAAGGATGATCTTCAAGTGAAGATATGGTCTCTATTTATAGGCAAGTGAGTTTTCCTCCCTTAGCGGGTTTCCTTTGGCGCCAATTTGTAACTGAGATCAGTAACCATGGTTAATCTTCTGATCCTCTATGAGCAAGTTGGTCTTTCACATCTTATCACATGGGGTGGTCCAATGGTGAAGTGCCAAATGACATTAAATGAATGGCTCCTTTAAAGCAATCCTCCACTTGAAGTCACCGAAATAAGCAAGTGGATCTGCTCCATATGACTAGGCATGATGTCACATATCAAGTGTTGAAGCATCAAATTGGCCCTTGGATGTTTTGGTGCAAAGTGATGGTTTGGCAGGTGTAGGCAGTGTAGGCACTCCTAGTGCGCGAGCGGTGTAGGCACTCCCAAAGGCGAGCGGTGTGGGTACACACAAGTAAATGCATTAAACAAATAATCAAACCTAACAAGACATATGCATTTTGCCTAATTCATTGTCTTAATCCATTTGAATCCTTAAAATGTTGTTTCTTTATTAATAAGCTATATTTACATATTAATTTACTTGAAAGTTTAATTGTATGAATAACTCTATATATAATAGAGTTATCACCGTGGTGTCGTCAGAAGTCTGGACAGTCTTTGATTCCTCGTTCTTCAAGAAATTGCGCCGAGGAGGGAACTCTGCTCCTCGACTATGGATTTCCTGAGTCCTCTATAAAGGGTCAGGCAAGGTGAGAATGGGACGCGAATGTTGGATTATACTACGGCTAATGCATAAAGTAATGTAAAGATAAATAAATTGCGGTAAAGAAAGATAAATTTGAAATAAATTTAGAGTTTGATTGATTGATATGTGTCCTTTACATTCTACTCTATTGTTATATATATACACAGGCTCTCGTCGACCACTATGCTAGCCAACATTTGCCTGCCGTCGGCTTGATCTAGGATCAACGGCTCTCATCGCTTCACAGGCCCTTAACGCAGCTAAGTAACTACCCACGATCCTGACTGGCGCGGTTAGTGGGGTTAGTGCTCGTTTCTCCACGTTCTCCGGCCTCGCTCTTCCGCTAACCGCTCCCACGTTCTATCTTCGCGCCACATTCTACCTTCCAAGTAATGTCCATCCTGCCTCGGCCTTCTGGTGGCTCGGATGTTCCAGCCCTCTTTAGGTAACAACTTAGGCAACCCGAGCCACCCCGGCCTTGGCACTCTATAGGGTGTGGCAATTACTTTCCCTCGGCTTGATTCATTGGCCCTCCCTCGGGGGTTTTGACTTTCTGTATGCCCCGAGGACCTCCTTTTGACTTCTCTCTTTTTTGGCAGATACCCTTTTAGGTCTTGTCGAGTGGCTTGCCTTTCTACCGTGACTCCTTTTCCCTCTCTTAGTCCTCGGCCTACGACTCATTTATTTTTGGGTGTTAACAAGTCCCTGCAAAAAAAAAGTTTTAAAAAGGCCCCTGCAAAAACAAAATGTTTTCAGTTTGGTCCCGCTGTTAACTTTCCGTCCAAAAAAGATGATGCGACAAACAATGATGACATCATAAATGATGTCACTACCACGTGTCAACATTCAATTGGGTCTATGTACCACGTGACACTGACATGCCACATTATCACTCCATGTCAGTACTACCACGTGCCACATCAACAAACAATTGATGGCTACCACCCGATGCTCACATGGCAATGCGGGGTGCATGCTTACTAAAAAAATAAGCATTTTAGTAAATATATAGGGTTTGAACGCATGATCTCCAAATGACACACACACCTTTTTACCACTAAGTCACCTAAATACTTTTGTAAATTAACCCAACTATAAATATATATTACATAAATGCTAATAAACAATAAAAAAATCTGCAATCTCGAAACAAACAAACACAACGTCCTTCATCACCACTTCATTCTTCTTCTTCTTCTTCTCACCCAAAAACTAATTTCTCAATCTCACATCCCTCCTAAGATATCGATTCCATTGAAGATTGAAGGCTTGTAACGTGTGTGTCTAAAGATTGAAAATTTGCAAAAATTTAAAAGGTTTATTGGATTTGATTTTTCAGATTGATTGAAGATTGAAGGTTGAAGATTTGGGATTGAAATCGATTTCGTTTTTGTAGATTTGAGATAGAAATTTGGGATTGAGATCATTTCTAGAAGATGAAGATTTTTCGTTTAAACCCAAATTTCGTTTAAACCTAGATTTTGTTTAAACCCAGATTTTCGTTTGATTTCATTTAAACCCGAATGAAGATTGAAGATTTTTCAGGAAGATGAAGAACAATATCTCTTTTGATTTCGTTTGCAGGTTTTTTTTGTTAATGAGTTTTAATTTTGTTCCAAAAATGAAGTTGTGATGATGATGAAGGTTTGTTTTTGGTGGTGTGGAATGTTTGTTTCTAGATATGAAGTTGATGATGATGATGAAGGTTTGTTTTTGGTTAGGGGAGCAGCCAATACTAACTAAATTATTATGATTGAATTCATTAGTCATATATGAGAATATATAAAATAAGTGATGTAACTAAAAGTGCACAAATCATTTGTCAATAATATTAAGCATAAAAAATTAAAACAAACAATCATTACGTAAAGTTCTTTCTAAACGCGGGAACTAAGTAGAGACACAAAGAGTTAAGTATGTATTTAATAAAATTGTAAAAAGAAAATATAATATCCAAAACTATAAATCCGGATGTAGTCTCCCTACCCCCTTGGTGTCAAAACCTCTCCCCTCCCCTACCCACACCCCCTTTTTTTCTTCTCCAAACTCTCTTTCCCCTTCTTTTTTTTCATTCATATTTTTATTCCCTCCCCCCTTCTCTCTCTTCCTGCATATTTTATATTTTATTGGTACTTTACAATTCAATAGAATATTTGGTTGTTTAAATAGGCGAAATTTGTTCCTCCAAAATCAAATTTTTGGAATCAAACATTAATTTCGTAACAAATTATATAAAGTGTAACACTATGCAGTGTCTTTTAGGTACTAAATTTAGATTGTACAAATATATTGTTCATTTCTAAGTAATTGGTTTGGTAAAACCAAAAAATAATTTCTGTTAAAAAAGCGTAAAAATCGACGTTAGGTAGTGTCTTGAGTTACTTTAGCGTTTGAAAAAATTAACTGTTCAAATATTTAAAGTTTGTTCTTCAATACCGGTTTCTTTGGTAAAAATAGTTTCATTACGAAATACGTATAATGTGATCTTAAGTGGTGTGTTTTGAGATTCTTTTAGCGCTGTAAAAAAACTAACTTTTCAAATACTTAATAAAATGTTACAATATTCATCTCAGACTGCTCCTATTTTAACATATTTGATTAAACGTGTTTATTCTATGATAATATTGTTTAATATGCGCTAACCATTTACTCTAACTTTAACACAATTTTTTTTTTCTTCTACAATTTGCTTTCCAATGTCCTTAAACTTTGATTTCAATTACTATTAATCTAATCTTCCTCTTATAATTCATTTTTTTTGTTTGACAATTTACTTTCCATTGTCCTTAAACTTTGACTTCAATTACTATTAATCTAATCTTCCTCTTATAATTCTTCCATAGAACATTTTTAATATAACTTAATGAAGTCAATAAAAGTCACAAGGAAGGGGGGTTGGAATTGTGACTGTAACACCCTAAATGATTTAATTAAGTAATTGATTAAATTATTTAAAGTGTTGCACTAATTTTTTAAATTAAATTATAATGTAGTATTTTATTTTAATTGAAGGGAGTGGTATTGGTAATACCGGGACTGCAAGTATTGGCCCAAGAGCCCAAGCCCAATGACTTAGGCTCCTAGGGTTGGTGCAATTCGCACCATTTGCCAAAGAAAGAAAGAAAACGAAAGAGAGAAGAGAAAAGAGAGAGGAGAACGACGCTAAGAGGGAGAGAAGAAGGAAGAGCTTGATCGCACCAAGAAAGGAGAAGAGAAGGAGCTATGTTGCTGAGGTTTTGTAGGTGACTCTGTGAGAAGTACTTTTCTTCGGTGTTTTTCAAGGTAAGGGGAGTCTCACTTTATAATAGAGGTTATAATAGGTTGTATATAGATCATAGGATCCTTGTTTGATGTTGAAATAGATGTTTGAATGATTGTTTGAATTGATTGAATTGGATAATTGCATAAAAATCGATTTATATGTTGATGTTAGGGTTTCATGATCTTGATTTCGTTTTGATGAGTGATTTGATGATTAGAATGTGAAATTGAGGGTATTAGAATGATTATAGGTTATGTTGGAGTGGTATTTGATGATTAGAGTTGAGAAAAATTGGATGAATTTGAGTTAGGACACTTTAGGTACTCTAAGGCGCCATATGGCTAGAGAAATGGCGCCTGGGTTACTGTTTGGTGTGTGTGTGTGTGTGTGCAGGTTGTCACTTGCACGGGCGCCAAATCTTTGCAGAAATGGCGCTCGTGCCTTTGTGTGGTGTGTCTGTGTGTGTGTGCGCGTGGATCGGGCGCAAGTCTTTCGCCAGAATGGCGCTCAGTGGCGCTGTGTCACTTTGTTTGCAGTCTGGGCGCCAAATGAGCTGCCCAGCGCCAGCACGGCGCTTTGTGTCTTTGTGTGTCTTTGTGTCAGTGCGGGCGCCAAATGTGGCTGCCAATGCGCTGGTTGTACTAGTGCAGAGGCGGGCGCCAGTGGGCGCCATGTGGCGCTGTGTTAGCGCGCCAGTTCTTTGGTTGTTGGTGGTGTCAGGCATCGGGCGCCATTTTGGTTTGCCCATGGCGCTGAGGGCGCGCTGGAGTGTGTGGCAGGGTGTGTGGGTGCATGTGGAAAAATGGCGCCCATGTCTTTGTGTTCTTGTGGGGCGCCGATTTGCCAGGAAAAATGGCGCTGGTGCTACCTTGTGTCTAAGTGTGTGTTGTTTTGGTCCCTAGGTGTGATTTGGTCCTAGGTGTCTTTATTTTGGTCCCTAGGTGACAGATTTGGTCCTAGGTGTCTTTGTTTTGGTCCCTAGGTGTGATTTGGTCCTAGGTGTGCTGTTTTGGTCCCTAGGTGACAGTTTCGTCCTAAGTGTGTTGTTTTGGTCCCTAAGTGCTATTTTGGTCCTAAGTGGTGTTTAGGTCCTTGAGTGAGGTTTTAGTCCTCTAGTTGTGATTAGTCCTTGGGACATGATTGATGATGATGCCATGGGGGCATGAGCCATGGGGGCTAGGGCCATGGGGGCTAAACTGAAATTGGCAATGAGGTGAGAAATGATGTTGATAATGTGTAATTGTGTGTGGCATGTTCATGGAGTCTCATGCTTACATTCAGCTGCGGTCGCGACGTTTATATTGTGATGATGAGGCCATGGGGGCCAGAGTCATGTGGGCTCAATTTATTGATGATGATGCCATGGGGGCAAATGGTACCACATGCATTACTGCATTGCATTGCATTCATTCTCATAAAAGGCGTGAGTGTTGTTGGTTGATAATTGATATGACTAGTTGTGCTGTAAACTGTGCTTGTGTGATGTTGTGATTAAATATACTATTTATTATAGTTTTTATTATGTGGTTTGAGACTCACCCCTTTCTGTTGTTGTTTACCACAGGTAGCCATGAGTGAAGGTTTATCTCCTTCACTTTCCCCGAGTCGATCCGCTCGATCACGTAGCACCTGGGGATGGGTTTAGGATCATGTTGTGTAGTTCTTTTTGGTGATAAACTCTGATTTCTTTGTTTTATATTATTGATGAGATCGTTGTTGTCTCTTTGAAAGCTATTTTCATTTCCGCTGCGAGTTGTATGAGTTTTCCACTGCATGGACTAAAACAGTATATGTATGAGGATCCTATATTCCACGTGTTTTTCTGGTGTTACATATTAATCTAGTGTTATGAATTAAATTGTTTGTTGTTGTTATTTTAATGACGTAATGTGTAGCATCCCATTGGATGATTTCAAATGAAATGATTATTATACTCTGATTTTTGATTTAAATTGCTGGGTAGAAATGGGGTGTTACGGTGACCCTTTTTAAAATTCACTTGAAAGCATATTAACTTTATATACACACATTACTATAAGTTTAAGATAGTGATTTTACTTGGGTGAGAAGGGTGAGAACTTATTTCTTCACAAGTTAACAAAGGTGAGAAGGTTCAAACAAAACTGTCTTCTTAACTATTTACTTAAGATGAGAAGGGTCAGTTGTTTCTTACTTACTCAGTACCTTTTAATATAAAATTATATCAATTGTGAGTGTTAGATAGATAAAATTAGTTTCTACCTCAAGAGAGTAAACTATTCAATTTTCACAAGTGGTCTATCTAAATGAGAAGGTTGAAAACTTTGTTCTGTGAGTAAAAACATTTATAGCAGAGAAGGATCAATTGTTTGTCTTCTCAGTTTTCATAAACCAACTCCTAGAGGAGTGTTTTGTTTTCAAAGTGTTAAAACAAATATTTAAAGCAATAAATGACACAATGATGTATAATGGTTCACCCAAACCCGGGGCTACATCTCCTCACTTCCTATGAGATTTTCCACTACTTTCCAAATAGTTACAACTTTACAACCAAGCAATGGCTTAAAGTTCTTGTGGTAGTTTTCTTAACACAACTCTACCTACTGTTTTCACACCTAATACAATCCTTGTGATCTATTAGGTAGCTTTTCAAGCAGAAGTAAACTCACTTCTCAAGTCCTACAGCAACACATGCCACTTGAGAAAGTTCCTTACAGGTATTCTGTTAAGTGTGTGGGTTTTTGGGATTTCAATGGGTTTGATTGATACAAGGTGTTTAACTTTACAAAACAATACAATCAAAATGACATACTCAGAGATTGAATGAATCTTTTCAGTTGTAGCTCAGCTGAGTATGGATGAGAGAAAACTTTGACACTTGAGAAGATTGGAAGATAAGAACTCAATGTACTCTGACACGGATCAGCAGTGCCCCAATGCGTTTATTTATAGCTGAAATGATGTGTTTTATCCTCTGGTTAAAAGAAAAGAGTCATTGATGGACAATATAGCCGTTGGAGCGTGTTTTGTCTGTGTGCAGAATGTGTTTCTGCAGAAGACAACAAAACACAGCTGTCAATTATTCTTCTCAATTGTGACTCTTCTCAACAGTTCACAGTTTTGGAGATGATACTTCTCAAGTTGATGCTTCTCAAGATGATGTTATGTTGTATGGAGATGAGTTGACTCTTCTCATCTTGACTCTTCTTATCATGACCCTTCTGATCTTGACTCTTCTCATGTCATGATGCTTCTCAACTTGTCCTTTCTTAATTTCATGACTCTTCTGAGATTAACTCTTCTCACATTGATTCTTCTTATGTCATGAACTTTGTCTCTTTGATGCTTCTCATCTCTTATCTTCTGAGGATACCTTTCTTAGTGTATTTTACCTTGATACTTCTGAGGTTGAATCTTCTTATCACCTTTCTCATGTTTGCACAGAAACTTGACAAGTCTTCTCATGATGATCTTTCTCAAGTTTACCAAACTTTGGTCTTGACCTTTTGATTTGTTTCATGAGAACCCTTTCTTGATTAATTGTGTGCAACATAATTTAAGTCTTCTCTACATGATGCTTCTTATAAGCAAATAACTTCTTGAGGCTTGTTTAGTACCTGTTCTCTGTCTTTCACTCAAGAAGAAACATTAGTAGTTTTTAAATCAGATAACTTAAGCTTTCTCATTTGAAGTTTGTTAATCATCAAAACTTAGCATGGGATTTTTGCCTCAACACTTAAAGCATTGTCCCCATCTTCAATAGAAACTGAAGCATTGGTCCCGTCCATCGGACGGGTCACCCCACTAGATAAAGGTACATTAGATTATACCATTGGTGCTCTATTCAATGACTAAAAATGTAGGGAAATGGCTTACCTCTTACTATTTTTGTTGATATTGTAAGGGCTTAATGTGTAGTCTCTATCTTGGCCTCAAAACAATTATTGTCATCTTTGCTCTTTCTTTTGATTTTGTAAACTCTACACAAATATTGACACTTAAGCTTTGTATTTAATATATCTTAAAGCATTGCTCCCACCTTCCATAGAACCTCTTTAATATAACTTAAAGTGTTGTCCCCATCTTCCATAGAAACTGAAGCATTGGCCCCGTCCATCGAACGGGTCACCCCACTAGTTAACTATTAAGCCACTTATGAGCACTGAGCAGCAATAGCGCAAGTTCCACTTATTATTTTGATCGGTACGCATTTTCTCTTATGAGTGAGTACTTATATATAGTATTAAGCCACTTAAATGGCAAACTGGGAATTGAACTGCAGACCTTGACTACACCACTAACGCTCTTATCTGCTAGGCCACTGGCTAAATATGTTAAACAATGTTCATTCGTTCATATATAATCTAATTTTGAATATAAAATATAGGTGTATATATTAATTTTTAAATTTTTTTTGGGGGGGTACCGTGGCATTCCCCGACTCCCAATTAGATCCGCCACTGATGAAGAGAGTGAAAACATGGTTCTAGATTCTTTTAAGAATCTATGTGGTTTGACAATATAAAAATATAATACCAAGAAAAACGACATCTAAAGAGGAACAAAGGGAGTATCATTTTGTGAACACCAAGAAAAATCTTTTGTGAACAAAAAAGTCCTATTATACCCTTATATAATTTCACATTTCACTATACATTGTTTCTTTTCCATAGACGTTTCCATACCCACTTACGCGTGTTTCCATACTTTCCTGCATATTGTATTTATTGAAAATTAAGAAAAAATGAAATATTTTGATCAAAGTGAATAGAGAGCTATTTGAGCATACATTTATGTAACATCTCGGAACTTTTAAAATATTTATAGTTAATTCTTGGAAAATATGCTTACAACTAATAAAGATAAGGGTATAATTGTCATAACATATTCCTAAACTATCAAAGTGACAAGTAAAATGAAACAAATTTTTTTCTTAAAAACGACATGTATTGTGAAACGGAAGGAGTATAACGTATAGACTAAATTAAAATACTTTTTTAAAAGTCAAAGACTAAATTATTATGTTATAAAGTATCAGAATCAAAGACAATACATCCTGTTAAGTCTCCACGTCACCTTTGCCATGTCATTCCCGCCAAAACGCCCCTCCTCCACGCCATTGCTCCGGTCAATCAATGGGAGCCATTTGTGCCATGTTGGATCCAAGTGGTGTGAGCTGCCAACTAAGCTAATGCTGATGCAGGTATGTAAGTAATGAATTAATGTTTTGGCAGCTTGAAAGAGTGAGTATATTGCCAAAGATTTTGTTTCAGCAAGTTCGCGCCATGTGTAATGCTGATGCAGGTGTGAAAGATTTAGTTCAGGTTATCAACGCCACATGTCTTCAATTGTTTGCTGCTCTCTTATTCTTCTCCTCTTGCTTACAAGTTATCTCCCTTGTTTCAGCAAGTTCGCGCCATGTGTAATGCTGATGCAGTTGTGAAAGATTTACTTCAGCTTACCAACGCCACATGTCTTCAATTGTTTGCTGCTCTCTTATCCTTCTACTCTTGCTTACAAGTTATCTCCCTCTTTCTTCTACACTTTTTTGCAATTTTCTTTTTACTTCAATCTACACTCTTCTCTAATCCTTACTTAATTTTTTCGTTCATCATTCACCATGACTCTTCTTTGTTTACTGATCATTGTTAATTTACTGTGCATTAAATGTTCATCCTCCCCTTTGTATAAATACTCATAACAGAACACTCATACTTATCATTTTTACACCCAGCGTTTGTCAGGTTGGTCTTCACATTTTATTTCCCAACTCTTCTTCCTTTGTTGTTTATTGCATTGTCTTCCATTCATTTTGCTTTGCATTTCAGGTTCTTCGTTTCCTTTTTCCTCTTCACATTTTCTGCAAACAGGTAACCACATTGCTTTGCTTTTCCCTCTTTATTCATTTGTTGTTTATTATTTGCATTGTCTTCTATTGGTTTGCATTATCTGCTATTGATTTTCCTATGCATTTCAGGATATACATTTCCTTTCTGTTATTCACATTTTTGCCTGCCAGGTAATCACATTAGTTCTGTTTTCCCTATTTTCTGCTACATATTTGTTCAGGTTCTTCAAGAACTGAGTTTGTTTATTTCCCTGTTTAAGCATGTTATAATACTATTATGTTGCATAACTCTCTTTGCTTCAGTATTGTTATATGTGTTCTAAGTACAGAAACTATGTGCATCAAAATCATTGAATTAGATCGATGCTTTATATTGTGATTAGCCCCTTTGTTTAGTGTTAAGTTTGGTTTGGATTCTTTTTTAGGTCAATGGTGATTCTTACTGTATTGGAACCAAGTGGTTAAATGTCGTTATTGTGATTTTATTAGGCACTAATTTCTCATTTTAAAATGAGACTCATGAAATAAGTTAGATTTATAGCTGTTTTGCTAAAAAAACGACATTCACTATTTTCTGATGTATCAGTGATTCCTCATATTAAAATAAGGCCCATGCTAAGAAGTTCAATTTATAAATTTGTTTTGCTAAAAATCCACTTTCACTCTTTTCTGATCTATCCTTGACACAATAACAGGTGGTTCAATGTTTGAGCTGGTTTAATAGTTGTTTTCCTAAAAAAATTACCTATATATATTGTTGTGTGTTTTGAGATATTTGTTTTAGTGACCTAACGTATGTTTGACCATTTATTTTTCCTTTTGCTAGATGGACCCCCTTGATATTGTAGCTAAAGAAAACGAGGTAACTCTATTTGTTCTGTTTTTTTTCCCTTTCAGATTATCCAACCATATTCGGTTGATTTATTCCATGTGTTTTGTTTGAAAACCATGTATTTGTTCTATTCCCGGGTTTATTGTTTGATTTTTATCTTTGATTTTTTTACATTATATTGGCTGTTGATTATTCTGTTGTTTTTATGTCTATTATACTCTGTTCAAGCTTAATTTACAAGTTATGATAAGTGATTGTTCATGATTATGGTGTATTTTTGTAGATATATTAGGTCTGGCTTAGTGTTTATGACAGACATTGTCTTGATCTGCTATAGTTAGCCTAATTTATTCTTCTATGTTGATTGGCATGGCATTTGGTTAGCTGGGTTCCCTCGACACTGCAGACTATGTTGACAAATATCAGACTTATGAATTTGAATTTGTTCCTGGCTTTGTGAGTTCCCTGTGCTCTCCATTTAACAGTCTGTTTTTCATTATTGTGTGCTCCTAATTGTATTCTCTTCTTTTACTCAGTCTATGCAGCCACTCCCTGTTCTGTTCTTAGCAGACTTCTATAACAATATGCCATCAATCGTTCGCCTCATGGATCCGTTGAGTAATGTTTTTGTCATCTCCATTAAACATCGTCCAAGCAGGGTTTACTTAAATCATGGTTCTGCTCGCATTGGGGAGGTTTACAATTTGTTGTCTGGTGGCTGGATCACTCTTAAATTTATGAAGGGTGTGACCTTTGAAATATCTGTCAAGGACAGGCTGTGGAACCAAGTTGCATATCCATTTCCTCCTAAGAATTTTGGTCTTGGAGAGCCTAACCTCCCTATGAGTCTTATTCATGAGGACCAGGATGAATTCCTTTTTGTTGATTCTATCCATTTTCACCACTCCTTGACCAAAACAATCTCTGTTGAGGAAACTAACAGCCCATTTCTGGTATGCATGAGTTTTTCTATGTATTACCCTTTTTAAATTTGTAGTCTTCTATTCCCTCATTCAAGGGACATTCTATTCTTATTTCTGTTTATTCACAGTTTCTTCCATCGTTTGTAAATCCTTATTTAAATTCTTTTCCTGAATTTTTTCCAGTTCCTCCACGTTGGTTTTTGCCAGTTTGCTTTCTCTCCTGCTGCTACTTCCATCACTTTAGTCAACTTTCGTGGGAGGAAATGGAAGTGCAAATTTCAATGGCAAAGTTCAAAACTCAATTACTGCTGTGTTTCTGAAGGGTGGGTGACCTTTCGTGGTTTGAATGGTCTTCTTCCAGGGACCTCTGTGAAGTTTGGTGTGGCCAAGAAAAATAGAAAATATCTCTTTGTCAAGGTTGTTGAGGACTAGGTGATATCTATTTATGGGAGTTAGGTTAAACCCGGCCACAAGATGAATGAGTGCAGATTTGGTGAGAAGAAGTGTTACCGATGTGGTAAGGAGGGTCACATGGCTTCTAACTGTGATCGCAAGGATGTGATTTGTTTTAGCTGCGGGGAAGCGGGACATATCAGTACTAAGTGTCCCAAGCCAAAGAAAGAGAAAGTCAGTGGGAAAGTGTTTGCCCTTGCGGGGTCCGATGCGGTCAAGGAGATTCGAGGTACATGTTTTATTAAGGGTATTCCTGTTAATGCTATTGTTGATACTGGTGCTACCCACTCTTTTATTTCTGCTGTATGTGCTAAAAATTTGGATCTTGCATTGTCTTCCATGATGAGGAAATGGTTATCGTTATCTAAATGATGGGTTCGGTGACTACTTTCTCTCGTATGTGCTAAATGTCCTCTATCGGTTTTGGTAGAGATTTTATGGTTGATTTGATTTGTTTGCCGTTAGATGGGTTGGATATTATTTTGGGTATGGGTAGTTGGTAGATAACCTTGTGCATATCAATTGTTTTGAAGAAGTCGTAAGTTTCTCTTCTCCCGAAGAGGAAGAGTCTAGTTTGTTGCCTGTTGGTCAGTTGCTTAGAGAAATGAAGGGGGAAGCTTATCTGTTTGTCTTGATAGCATCTTTGTCTGTGGAAAGTCAAGCTAAGATTGATGAATTGCCAGTGGTGAATGAATTCTCTGAAGTGTTTCCTGATGAAATTCCTGATGTGCCACCTGAAAGAGAAGTGGAGTTTACTATTGATCTAATGCCTGGTACTAGACCTGTGTCTATGGCACCTTATCGGATGTCTGCATCCGAATTGTCTGAGTTGAAGAAGCAGCTTGAGGATTTGCTTGAAAAGAAGTTTATAAGGCCAAGTGTATCTCCGTGGGGAGCTCCGGTGTTACTAGTGAAGAAAAAGGACGGCAGTATGAGGTTATGTGTTGATTATCGTCAGTTGAACAAAGTGACAATTAAGAACAAGTATCCGCTTCCAAGAATTGATGATTTGATGGACCAGTTGGTGGGAGCCAGTGTGTTTAGTAAGATTGATTTGAGGTCGGGTTATCATCAAATTAAGGTGAAGGATGAAGATATTCCTAAGACGGCGTTTAGGTCTCGGTATGGTCATTATGAGTATTCGGTGATGCCATTCGGTGTTACGAATGCTCCGGGGGTATTCATGGAATATATGAATCGTATTTTTCATGAGTATCTAGATCGTTTTGTGGTGGTGTTTATCGATGATATCTTGGTCTATTCTAAGTCCGAGGAGGAGCATGCGGAGCATTTGAGGTTAGTGTTGGAAATCTTGAAGAATAGAAAGTTGTATGCTAAATTATCTAAGTGTGAATTCTGGTTGAAAGAGGTGAGTTTTCTTGGTCATATCATTTCTGGTAGAGGTATTGCAGTGGATCCTTCTAAGGTTGAGGCTGTGTTGAATTGGGAGGCTCCTAAGTCAGTCACTGAGATTAGAAGCTTTTTGGGGTTAACCGGTTATTATAGAAGATTTATTGAAGGTTTCTCTAGGTTGGCTCTTCCGTTGACTCGTTGACTTGTAAAGGGAAAGCGTTTATGCAGGGACGCTTCGTTGTGAGGAAAGTTTTAATGAGTTAAAAAGGAGGTTGACAACATCTCCTATTTTGACTTTGCCTATTCCGGCAAGTCATTTGTGGTGTATTGTGATGCTTCCAAGATGGGTTTTGGGATTTGTGCTTATGCGAGGATGGTAAGGTAGTTGCTTATGCATCTAGACAATTGAGGATTCATGAGAAGAACTACCCTACGCACGATTTGGAGCTTCTTTGCGCTTGTGTTTGCCTTGAAGATTTGGAGACATTATCTATATGGTTCCAGATTTGAAGTGTTTAGTGATCACGAGGGTTGCAATATTTATTTGATCGTAAGGAATTGAATATGAGGCAAAGAAGGTGGTTTGAGCTGTTGAAAGATTATGACTTCAGTTTGAATTATCATCCGGGAAAGGCTAATGTTGTAGCCAATGCTTTGAGTCGGAAGTCTTTGCACGTGTCAGCAATGATGGTGAAAGAGCTTGAATTGATTGAGCAGTTTCGAGATATGAGCTTAGTTTGTGAAGTGACACCGCAGAGTGTTAAGTTGGGAATGTTGAAAATTACTAATGAATTTTTGAGTAGCATTCGGGAGGCCCAGAAGCTAGATGTTAAGTTAGTGGATTTGGCAATTGGGGTTAATCAGTCTGAGAATAAAGATGTTGCATTGGATGCCAAGGTGTGTTGAGATACCGTGGTCGTATCTGTATTCCTGATGATGTGGAGATAAAGAAAGCGATCCTTGAAGAATGTCATAGAAGTAGATTGAGTATTCACCGGGAGCTACAAAGATTGTATCAGGATTTGAAAAAGTTATTTTGGTGGTCTGGAATGAAGAAGGATGTAGCTCAGTTCGTTTATGCTTGTTTGACTTGTCAGAAGTCAAAGGTGGAGCATCAGAAACCTGCAGGGTTGCTGCAGCGCTTGGATATTCCAGAATGGAAGTGGGATAGCATTTCTATGTGATTGGAAAAAAAAACTAAAACAACTGTAGAACCTATTGGAGCTTACATTTTCAGCCAGATACTCAACATAATATCTATCAAACTTGATAACCAAGGCATAGGTGCTGTCATCTCTATGATCGATGGTAGTAAGAGGCATCTGCAAAAGGAAATTCTCAAAATAAACCAACCACAAGAAATCAGTGAGCTGAGGCAATACTAAATACGATAGCTCATTTTTAATCAAATTCATAACAAACATGACAATGTTCATTATATAAGCTGATCTGCAACATCAGCTGTAATGAAGGAAATCTCAAAAACAACAAATGTAACTATTTCTAGTAAGACTTTGCCTATTAGAGATCAACCAAACAGTAGATTTTCTATGATAAACAAATATGCGAAACAACATAGAACAGCAAGAAGACATGCATAGATTAGTTGAATAGAAGGCAAAATGAAAGGAAAGGCATTACCTTGTGATGCAAAAGGGAGAGAACACCGAGGAAAAAGAGAAATCTTGGCAATACAATAGCCTTGAATGGTTGAAAGAGATCAGAGCAAGCTGTTACCAAATGGTTAAATATAACAAATATATATAGAAGCAAGGGTGGAACAAATAAGATGTTAAGAGATAAACACATACTCAATAACTTTGAGTGAAATGTCAAATCGATGACATGAGCAGATAGTAAGGCGTCAGTTTTTGAGGGAAGGCAATAAGAAATGTGATGATCTCTCTTAAGTCATGTCAACCAAAGATTTGATTAGATTTGCAGAATATGGTGATCCCAAATTGAAATTTCATACATTAATCACTGTCAGGTATGGAATTAAAATGATTTATATGCCATGTGAGGACTAATTTGCACAATGGATCATTGATGGAATTTGATATCAGTTTTTTTTTAGTTCCAGTTTTAGCATGACAGAATAAGAAACCAGTGTTAAGTCCAAAAAATTATGCACAATAGATATATAAGAGCTATTCAAAAAAAGTGTTAATTGCAGGAATGCTGCTAATAACAGAATTTACAAAATTTTAATGCAAAAAGCCCATCAAATAGCACTTGCAGCAAGTTTACAACATTGAATAAGTACAATAGAAGTTCTGATATATGAAGAATGTTGCTTACTTTGGAAGATATACAATACTTGTGGTTAACCATTGATTAAAAAATACAATTTATAAGATACGTGTGGCCTAATTTGCACAAGGTATGATCAATGGAATTTGATATCGAGCTTGGCTTGAGTTCCATCTAAAAATCACAATTCATTGATATACAATTTTGTAATATAGAGACCAATCTTAATATTAGAGAACAGGAGGATGCTAACAAATGAATTTACAAAATATATGAATCAAAGAGTTAGAAGTTAGCGAAACTTGTCACAAAGTCCATTAAATAGCTCTTGCAAGAAGTTGACACCATTTCAATATGCACAATAGATATATAGGCAAAAATATAATCCACTAACACAAGAGAATTGTTCATTCTTAGATAAATAGGTAAAAACATGAGTATCAATCTTGTGCCAACAAATTCATCGAGAATCCATTGCTTAAACATATTAAAGAATTCCAACTCGAAAATAGTGAGTAAGGGAAAGACTAATTAAAGATATTTCATAAGGTAGTTTCCTTGGAACAGGTGAAAATAAATATATTTCATAGCTAGAAGCAGCACAATACAAAAAGACATGTGAATCATGTACTGATATTTCATAACAGGAGAAATAAATATATCTCATAGCCCAAAACAAAGTCAGATCAAGCTTTCTAACCAAGGAGTGTAGTTAATACATCAAAAGGCCTAGTTGGACAGCAAAACATTGATAATTAAAAGGCCTACACACAAAAGGGGGAAAAAAACACTGATATCCACACTTGTAGCACACCAAACCCGCGGGAGTATCTCCCACACTTGTTCTCTTGCCTGAACCAACTTTTCCTTTGCCTTTACTTCCACCAACATCATAGGGCTTTCCCCTAAACTGAGAATTCCTCTTGTCCCTCATGGCCTTGTAAGCAACATTACTATCCTCTTCATAGATCCTACACTTGTCCACCAATCTAGCAAAATCCCGAATCTCTTGATACCCAATTGCTTTCTTGATTTCTGGTTGCAGACCATTCTCGAACTTGACACACTTTGAAAATTCAGAATTGACCTCATTGTCATAATAAGGGCAGAATTTGACTAACTCTTCAAACTTGGCTGCATATTCAGCCACAGTCTTGCTCCCCTGTTTCAACTCTAAGAACTCTACTTCCTTCTTTCCTCGCACATCCTCAGGATAGTACTTCCTTAAGAATTCCCTCTTGAATACTTCCCAGGTGATCTCTTCACCTGTAACCTCTAGCCTCCGCCGCCTTCCCATCCACCAATCATCAGCTTCCTCCGCTAGCATATGAGTTCCAAACTTCACTTTCTGAACCTGAGTACACTCCATGACACGGAAGATGCGCTCTATTTCCTTCAGCCATGCCAAAGCTCCATCCGGATCATACCTACCCTTGAAGGTGGGTGGGTTCTCCCTCTGAAATGTTGCCAAATTACGAGCATTAACATCAGCAGCAGTTTGCTGATTAGCAACCTGTTGATTCCCATAGCCCGGCTAATGCTTGCAGAGCGGCTGACAAAGCGACTTCATTGCGTCTCGCGCCATAGTATCCTATCACTACACATAGAACATAATTAAAACCAACAGCACATAACGGCCAGGACACTTGGTCGGACAGGCCGGACATATGCTCGATACCACTATTGTAACACTCCTTTCTAATAACTACCTTTATGAAAATAGTATCTAATAAAATCAGAGCTTTTCAAAAATTTTCACACATAAGAAAGCAAGTGTCACAATGACTTCAAAAATCAGCAAAACAACAGTGCATGCTCTCCTGGATATAACAACAATACACAGCACATAAAGTTGGGGACAATACACCCACATACACCTGTCCTAATACATCACAGCTATAATAAACTTCTCACAGCGGAAAATGCCAAAATAATATCAACAACTCTTTTACATCACCAAAATAAAGAGTAAAAGCAGATATCGATCAAAATACAATATAACTACTACGCCCCGGGTGCTATGTATCAGAGCATGACTCAAAACAACCCATCAGTAGGTTGTACTATCTCAATCATCATCACCTGCACGTTGCCACGAGAGCAGGCAACATAAAAGCACTAGGGTGAGTCTCTTTACATAAATAATAGACAATAAGATAAGCATTATATTCAGGAAGGCAATCAAGAATACAATTTTACACCAATCTCAACATAAATCATTTATTTTACAGTTTCCAAGGAATTCCACTCACAGTATGATTTATGCATGAATGCAAACCAACACCAAGGGCATATGCATGTGGTACCATCAACCGAATCTGTAATTTTTTGTCTTGAAGGCACAACCGTCCTATATTTTGCCTTGATGGCACAACCATCCTATATTTTGCCTTCAAGACACAACCGTCCTTTGATGCATATGAATTCATGAGACTCAATGAACAATGAATCAATCACAACAATTCCATTCATATGAGAGTCACAACAGTCCTAGATTCATCATATTCATTTAATTCAACCGTCTTATAACTCAACCGTCATATAATTCAACCGTCATATAATTCAACCGTCATATAATTCCACCGTCATATAATTCCACCGTCATATAATCCTTGAGGGCTTAAACATTTATACTCATCAAAATCCTTGGACCAACACACACCTAGGACTAAATTTCACACCTCTCACACTCTAGGCGCATCAAGGCGCCATGGGGCAGCCCAAAATGGCGCCCCACACCGAGCCCAACACGCACCAAGGCGCACACAGGCGCCCAGGGGCAGCCACTTTGGCGCCCCACATGCACACGCGCAAGCGCAGCGCACACAGCGCCCACGCCCAGAGCACCGCGCCACTCCCAGCGCAACAAGCGCGCTGGGCGCCAATTTTGGCGCGCCGCCACAGCGCACATAGCGCGCTACTTACTGCCATTTTTGGCGCCTAACCGTGGCACACCACACCCAAACCAACCATCACAACACCTACTCAATCATGCCTCCAAAGACCATTTCCAACCCAAACAATTCAAAATAAGTCATGTACACCTCTTGCACATATATACCCATACTTCATTTTTTTTTTGTTTTTCAAACAACATATCATCAATCAATCCACATATACCTCAATCAACATAAAATCAAGCAATCATGTTCACTAATCAATCCAAATACACCTCAATCAACATATAATTGCTAATCACTATTCATCATCTTCACCAAATAAATCAATAATCATTTTAAACCCTAACCTTCATGCAATACAAATCTTACAATCTAGTATGAATGAAAAAGACCCCCTAACCTTAGGAGAAGTAGAAACCCTAACACCTCCTTCTTCAAAAACCAACAAGCCAAACTCTTCAAAACTTGGAGCTCCAAACTTCTTCCATGGTGAAATGCAAAACACAAGGATTGAAAGGTTTACACTTAGAAAAATGGAAAGGTCATGAAAAATGAGAGACAAAGGGTTCCAAGAACAACTTACCAAGATCAAAGATGAAGAAACCCTAGCTCCCTCCTTCTCTCTCAAACCCACGGCCTTCTCTCTTAATTCTCACTCTCTTCTTTTCTATTTTTTTAACTTGATATGAATGAGATGATGGGCCCAAACCCCTTTAATTGGATATGGGCCTAACCAAAAACCATGGGCCTCTACTTGCACCCCCCCCTAAGTACTTAAACAATTCCTGCAAACAATTAAACTCCAAATTAATTCTTTGATTCCCTAAAATGTTGTAATACTCAAATAACTCAATTAAATAATTAAATTACTCAAGGGTGTTACAAAGTTCGTATCATAAGACTCTGGACATTACCTGAGAAAAAAAAATCCTCTCAACACTAACAGTCTTGAAATGATTTTATTAGATGAGAAGGCAAGCTATTTAACTTTTTTTCCTGTTCTTTCATTTATCATCTTTGTTCTTTTCGTGTTTTGAATCTTCTCCCTATCTCAGCTTAATAGGATCCACTGTACTGTCAAGAATTCCCTGCTTCATGTATTCCAACTTGTATTGAAGGAGGGCAACTGCTATCGAATTGATAAGCTCAATGTTGGTCTTAATGACGCAAAGTTTAGGACAACAAACAACAAGTATAAGCTTGCTTTTATGCCTATCACGGCTGCATAAACCTTGCAGAGCAAACAACATTCTGCCAATGATTTTATCTTTACTCCTTTTGTTGATATATTGGCTTCAACCAAAGATGATAAAATCCTTGGTTTGTGGTTCCTGTACACAAAACTTTTTATTATCACATTGTCTTCAGTTTTTAGTCCTTCACTAATCTCAGATGTAATAGGACATATTGTTGAGAAGAGTGAATTTAAAACAGAACGGACAAAGAATAGCTTTTATAAACTGATTAATTTGGTCCTTGAAGATTTAGAGTTAGTTTCTCTCTCTCTTATTGCACCTCATATGTTTTGGTTCATGAATTAAATTCTCAGATTTTCTACTTTTCACATACTTCATCTACAGATTCAACAGGATTCACTGCACTCTCTTGAGTGACTTTGCTGAGCAGGTTGCCTCTGATATCACTGATGCCTCTTCCTCATCATCTCCAATTATCATCCTTCACTTTGCAAACTCAAAAGATATCAAGGTGCATCCTAACACTTAATTTTTTGAGTTGTTTTTGACTCCTCACGTTATTCTTCTTTCATTGCTAACTATTTGGGTTGTGAATGTATCATGGGTATTTCCAATGCTTACTATGGAACCAAGATTTTCATCAATACTGATCTCCCAGAGATTTTGGACTACAAGACCAAGTATAGTTTGTGTCCACTTTAGCTCTGTGAATATAAGTATTACATTTTTTTATTTAAAACCTTTGTTGCTTTATCTTAGAATGGAATCTTACGATCTATCCTTGACACAATCCATGAGTCGACTTTGCGCTCCCCTATTGTAATCGCTTCTCATGCGATTTTATGCAAACCCCTACAAAACTATTTCTCAAGTGATGGAGGCCACCATCTGTAAGAAATGTTCCTTTGCACTTTAATTGATTTTCCTCAAAGTTATCCCAATACCATACTTCATTCATATCATAAACCAAATTCAGGTCGTTTTTTTCTTTCTTTGTCCTTGCCCAAGTGGTTGATATTGAATCTACACATGGGTGGTTTTACAACTCATGCCAAAAGTGTTATCGTAAGGTGGTTGAAGTTGGATCTAAATTCTTTTGCAATGAATGCAACAAGAATGTTACCGTATTCCGTGTATTATTCAACTATTTGGCAAAGCTAAAAAAAAATCCTTCCCGGTCTCCTTACATTGTCTGCTTACATCATTGTTGTTTTTTTTTAAACACAATTATCTTCTGGTGTGTTTGATAAGGTACAAAATTGAACTCAATGTTATCGATGGAACTGGTTCCACAAGCTTTATGGTGTTTGATCGTGTGGTTAGCAACTTTCTTGGAATGTCTGCACAAGATTTAATTGGTCCTCCTGATGATCCTGTTAATGCCTCCAGAATTCCTAATGAGTTCCGCTCTTTTTATGACAAAAACCTTCTATTTAAAGTTGAGATCAGGGATTCAAACATTAATCACGGCTGGAATAACTACGTTGCTAGGAGGTTGACTGCGGATTCTGATATCATCAACGAGTTCATCCAATTGCACTCAATCCAGGTTGCCTGCCCTCATTTATTATTTGGGTGACACTGTTTTAAAATTTTTATTGTTTCTTGAATCTCAAATGTTTGTTGGTTTTGATTCCTAGACTTTAACTCTTGAAGAGGATCTTCATTCAAATGATTACTCTGACCATCGTGCTCAAAGTCCTCTGGTATCTCAGTTTTCACAATACAATTACATTTAGCACTAAGCAATTCCTATCTGTTTATTGCCTCATTATTTTTTCCACATTATTGCTAGGTTACTCTGGACAATGTTGCTTCCAATGATTTAACTGAGTCTGCTGCCATGGAAGTTCCCAACACTCCATCCAGCAAATTTGATGTTGTGGCCCTTAATGCTGGAAGCAGTTCTCCTGCTGTGTTGAGCACTGCACAAGCTAATGTTCCTGAGGCTTCCTCTTCTCCATCTGGTCTCAAGAAAGCTACTGTGTCAATGGAGTCTCCACAAACTTCAACTACAAAAAATCTTAAGAGGAAAGCCATCAAGAAAGAGAAAACCAACTGACTTGGTCTCTTATCTTCTGCAGTCCTGTTGTTACTGTCATTATGTATTACCTACGTGTTTCTCCCCTTTATAGTTAAAGGTGGATTAAATAAGAAGTGATTAGGAACTTATCTTGCTTTTCTGTCAAATATTTGTTTGCTGATCAAACAAAGTGGATTGCTACTACAATCCTTTTCTTACTGTTATTAAGTAGTAGGTGTATCTATCTCTATCTATTTATGTATTCTGTACCCTCTTCAGTTATCCTTACAAGAATGGTATGTAATGTCCTTGGATTTAATGTTATAAAATACTGAGTGTTTGTAATTTGGCCCTTTTATCTATTATAAGTTATCCTTTTATTTCCTTCCTATGCAGACCTTTAAGCAAAAGGTAGTTGTTTTTGAAGGTTTAGAATATTTTATAATGACAATTGATTTAGCTATTCATCTTCTTCTTTACCATATTAATGTTCTTCAATCTAATGAAAATAACACTATTAGTCTATTGTACACGTCCAAACCAGTTCCCCATCATGATATGTAACCCTCATAACTAACGTGATATTCTCCACTCCTTACTTCCACCAAGCAACGTAGTTCAAGTGCCAAAATACATTCCCACCTCATATTATGAAGTTGATATTCTTCTACACATGGTCTCTATTAACCATGAATATAAAAATCATATAAAATAAACATAAACTTACGTGATGCAAGCATGATTTAACTCTCTATTTCATGACATCATCGAAGATTGTCTTGATTTTCTTTCACTTTATCTGCTTTCCTTCATCATTCATATCAAAGATACTCAATATCCATATTCGGTTTATGACTTCTATTTTCATTGTTTTAACACTTCTTCTCAACGTTCTTTCCTCTTTTTTCTCATCTATTCCCATTTAACTGACTGGACATGTTTCCATCCATTATATACTTCTTACTGGTTCTTTTCGTTTTGAGCAACTCTTCTATCCTTTCTAACAACAATCTGTATATTGCTTAAACAACCAAGTTCTTCAATATTCTCAAATGAAAGATACAAAACATAACACCAAGAGAACCTGGTTTCCTATTGTTTCTAACAATTATAATTGTCAGTATCTTTTTACTTTCTTTTCCTATTACATTAATATGCAAATGGCTTATTTTTTATGTACATTTCTTTTTGATCCTTACATCATTCCTATTATAATATCTCTGACAGCTTCAGCTTCATGTTCCTCTTATGTAAAACCTTCTGTGGGACCTTTGAGACCAGGGAAGTTCATACTTAAACAAAGAAATGTTGTTCAAGAGAATGGTCTTCGACATCACAGTCAAACTGGTATTCTTTTCTTACAATTGATCTTAGCTTATTTAAATTTATTGTACGAAAATGACTGATGAATGTTTAGTCTCTTACATCTTCAGACTCACCTTCCTCTCATGAATGTTTGCAATATTGTACATTTATGTGGCAGATTTATGACTGATCAAATTAAAACTATGTGGAATCCAAAATAAATAACAGGAATCATTAATATGTGTGGCTTTGTGGTGTTATATTTACTGCTATTATTTGCTTAAATCCTCAACTCTCGAATCAAATGTTGTGTTATCCTGGTTAGTATTAAATGCTAATTTGTGAGTGTATGTCTAACTACTTGCCAATACCTGTTTTTTTGATCCATGAGACTTCTTCCAAGGTGTAGCTGCATTTAATCCAACCACTTGCGAAATTCCAGGACACTAGCATAAATCAGTTCATCAAGTTGCTGGTTATTCAATAAATCCTTTACTGGGCACATCACATGTTGCTTTTCATTCATTTAATCCCATCTCTTCAAAAGTGACTGCAGCTGAACTTATCCCCATCACTTCTCAGATAAGACCAACAACAGGCACTCACCAATTTCCTCCCTATTTGATTTTTGTTGTCTCTACTTAACTATTTTTCCCATCTCATAACTTGCTGATCTTTTTTATCCGGCTCCATAAATTTTATTCAAGATGCGGATGCACTAAATCCAACTACTTACGATCAACTTCACGAAAATTCAACAAATCCTCTTTCAAGATATTGCCACAAGTTCCTTCTTGATTACACCACCCATCTGGTGTTGACCAATTATCTGTTGCTAATAATGAACCTCCTCAAGACACACTCCTTGAACCTGTACTTCCAATTAATGGGATCACTCCTGAAATACCAACATCTGATCAAAGACTGTCACCAAATTCTCCTCCATTTCAATCACCAACTGGTATTCCACAACTCGTCTAATTCTCATTTATGTTTAATACAAACTTATATTGTAATTGATTACTCTATTTATTTGACATATGTGCTTCATGAAGTTTCTTATTGGGATATTGGAGATGCAAAACACGTATGCCAATTTTGTGGTGCATTGATGTGGTTTGAGGAAAGAATCCAAAAGAATTTTAAGCCTCGCTTTCCAAGATTTTCTTTGTGTTGTAAGCAAGGAGAGTAACTTTGCCTCTCTATGACCCTCCTCCTAAAATATTGTATGATCTATTTCATAAACATGATAGAGAGGCAAAAAAATTTTGGCAAACATTCGATCCTTCAATAGTATGTTCGCGCTTTACCTCGATGGGAGGAAAGATCGATAAAAGCATAAATAATGGTGGTGGACCTCCGGTTTTTGTCATAAATGGAAAACTATCATCAAATTGGTAGCTTTACCCCCTTCCGGATAATGAACCAAAATTCGCCAAACTTTATATACATGACACCGACAATGAAGTGTCCAACAGAGAATGTCCGTTGTTAGGTATTATCTACCCAATCTGTTTTCTATTTACATGTTATTATGTTGTTGTTTCTCGATTTATTAATTTCTCCTTGATTATAGGATGGATGATGATGATATAAACTTAAGAACACAGATTGTCACCGACATAAAACAATGTCTTGATTTATGTAATCCATTTGTGTAAAACATACCGAATGGCAAGACATTTGCTCTCTCAAAGATCCTCAACCAACAATTAAACTTCGTCTTTTGGGAAAAAGAAATCGAGACGCTAGGCAATACAACTTACCAACGGCGTAAGTCGCAGCTTTAATTGTTGGCGATTTTGATCCTCTTTGGATTTGATAGGGATGTTATTGTGAGTACTCATTCGGGATTGTTGCAAAGAGTTCTGTTTTGAGTCTTTGCATATTTACCCTTGCAAGCACTTTATTGTTTCCTCATGGGGAAGATGGTTTTTCGAGAGGGTATTGAGTTCGGAATCGATAACAACGCAGTGATCATAAAAGAGATCATCTCACTATTAGAGAGATCAAGCTAGCATATAGAATTCACCACAGAGAGAATGATAAAGGTGTCCTTTTATTTTCTCGGTCGTTTATTCCAACAATTTTTGGTCGATGGTTATACGATGATTGAATCTTCTAGATTGAGGTGGGTTAAAAACAACCGTAGTAGGCGAGAGGCGATGTTTACTGAGAGGTCTTGAAGAATCGGTTCTGCGAGGTGAGAGAAACACCTCCACAACGGGTAAAAGAATTATTTTGCCGGCTACTTTTGTAGGGGGGCCTCGTTATATGATCCAAAATTATCAAGATGCCATGACAATTTGTAATTGGATTGGATACCCTGAACTATTCATAACCTTCACCTGCAACCATAAATGGCCAGAGTTATCAAGGTACTTTTCCAAAAATAATTTGAAGTCAGAAGATCGTGCTGATGCGGTATGCCGAGTTTTCAAAGTAAAGCTTGATCAATTGATTAAGGATATAAAAAAAGGAGATATTTTTGGTCGTGTTGTCGCAGGTAACTCTTATCTATATCTTCTTTGTTTTTTAATATATATTCAATGTGTTATAAATTAAGAATGTCTTACTCATTGATTTGCAGTTATTTACACTATTGAATTTCAAAAACGTGGTCTTCCCCATGCCCACATCTTAGTCTTTCTTCATTCATCTTCTAAATGCAAGGATCCACGATGACATTGAGAAGATTATATGTCTTGAAATTCGATAAAGAATCGATCCACGATTATTTGAAATTGTTTCTACATCCATGCTTCATGGGCGTTGTGGAGTTCAAAATCCAAAATCTCCTTGCATGGAAAACAAAAGGTGTACCAAACATTTTCCAAAGAAATACAGTGACAAGACGTCAATTGATTCAGATGGTTATCCTCTTTATAAGAGAAGAGACAATGGAGTTTTTGTTCAGAAAGGTCAATCCTTTTTGGATAATAGGTTTGTTGTGCCTTACAACAAATCTTTGCTTTTGAAGTATAGTGCTCATATAAATGTTGAATATTGTAACCAATCTAGAGCAATTAAGTATCTCTTCAAGTATGTTAGCAAAGGACATGATAGAGTTACAACAAATTTTTATGCTTCTGGTGATTCCAACTCTAACAATGGAATTGTTGATGAAATCAAGTTGTATTATGATTGTAGATATCTAGCCTCATCTGAAGCTGCGTGGAGAATATTTTCGTTTGACATTCATTATAGAGAACCATCAGTAGAAAGACTACGATTTCATCTCCCAGGTGAACACTTGATTATTTATAGAGATAATCGGTCTATTCAATCTGTTCTTTCTAGGCCAAGTATTGGAGCTTCCAAATTTTTGGCATGGATGGATGCAAACCGAATATACCCACAAGCGAGAGAAGTGACTTATCTTTGAATTTCCAACAAAATTTGTTTGGAATGATGAAAAGAGAAAATGGTTTCCACGTAAAAAAGGATATACCATTGGAAGACTTCATTATGTCCCTCCTGGAGTTGGGGAACTCTACTATTTAAGAAGATTGTTGAATCATGTTAAGGGAGTCCAGTGTTTTGAACATATAAGAAAGGTTGAAGATTTTGTTCATCCAAATTTTAAAGATGCTTGCTATGCATTGGGTTTATTAGAAGATGACAAAGAATACATAGATGGTATCAAAGAGGCAAGCCATGGGGGGTACTGGGCACTTTCTTCGCAAATTGTTTGTTGTACTTTTACTATCCGCACAAATTACAAGACTGAGGTTGTTTGGGATGCTACATGGTTCCATTTAGGTGATGACATTTTGCATAGGCAACGATCCATTTTACGATTTCCAGGTTTGCTTCTACATCTTTTGCAAGTTGTGTTAGTCAAATTTGCCCTTCTTAGAAAAATTATAAATGCATTCATTTTTGTTCTGAATTGCAATTGTCTGTGATGAAATAAAAACATTTACTTTGGTTGAGATTAATAAGTTGTTGCAAAGCAATAATATGAGCCTTTCGATTTTACTACTTTACCTCAACTCGATGAAGACATTCTTGGAACAAATCAAAATAGGCTTATATTTGATGAGATGAATTATGATAGAATTAAACTACAGGTTGAGAATCAACGGTTGTTAGCATCAATGACAGATGAGCAAATCAACATTTATGATAGAATCATGTCAAGGGTAAATGAAAAAAAGCCTGGTTTCTTTTTTTTGAGTGGGTATGGCGGAACAGGGAATACTTATATTTGGAGGGGATTGACAACTGGTTTAAGATCACAAGGAAAAATTGTTTTGGCGGTTGCTTCAAGCGGTATTGCCTCTCTTTTAATTCCCGGAGGTAGGGATGACTCACTCTAGATTTGCAATACCACTCAACCTGGATGAGTTTTCAACTTGCAACATAAAAGCAGGCGATCACTTAGCAGAACTCATTCGTAGGTGTTCATTGATTATATGGGATGAGGCTCCAATGACAAACAAAAATTGTTTTGAGGCTCTATATCGAACGCTGCAAGATATTTTGAGACCTTCTCATAGTAACAGTTTAAGTGTTCCTTTTGGAGGTAAGGTTGTTGTTTTAGGTGGGGATTTTAAGTCGAGATACTACCGTTATACCTAAGGGAACAAGGCAACAAATTGTGCATGCCACAATCAACTCTTCTTATCTATGGAAAGATTGTGAGTTTTTAACGTTAACAAAAATATGAGATTATTGCATGGTACATCTAATGCAGATCTTCTTTGAAGCAAAAGAATTTGCTGATTGGGTTCTAAAGATTGGAGATGGCACAATTGGGGTAGAAGATGATTCAAATATTTTTGTCCAAATGCTAGAAGAGTTAATTATAAAAGATTTTGTTCAACCAATTCAAGCAATTGTTGATGCAATATATCCTTTGTTCCTTGATAAGATGCATGATCCTTCATTCTTTCAAGAAAGAGCAATCTTAGCTCCTAGAAATGAAGTTGTTGATGAAATCAATGATCATATGCTGTCTTTAATTCCAAGTGATGAAAAGACATATCTCAGTTTAGATGCGCCTTGCAACAATAACTCTAATGTTGACGCTATTGACGACATTCACACATCTAAATTTTTAATACAATTGTTGCCTCCGGTCTTCCAGCTCACAAACTTAAATTGAAAATCGGCGTTCCAATTATGTTGCTGAGAAATATTGATCACTCTTCTGGTTTATGTAATGGAACTCGGCTTATTTTAACAAGGTTGGGTAAATTTGTTATTGAGGCGATGGTTTTGTCAGGAAACAATGTCGGTTCAAAGGTATTTATACCAAGGCTATCGTTGACTCCATCTGATCCTCGAATTCCCTTTAAATTTCAAAGAAGACAATTCCCTATAGTTGTTTCCTTTGCAATGACTATCAACAAGAGCAGAGGCGATCTTTGAAAAATGTAGGTGTCTTTTACCACAGTAGGTTTTTCTCACACTGGTCAATTGTATGTGGCGTTTCAAGAGTTACTTCAAAAAAGGTTTAAAAATCTTGATAAGCGATGATCAAGGAAATTCAATGACGATTACCTCAAACGTCGTCTACAAAGAAGTTTTCCATCGGCTATGTTAGGTGATTTCCTTATTCATTCAATTATATAATTTGTTCAACTTAATTATATATTTTCTTTAAACTAAGGTGGTGTTTTTCCAAAAACCAGCCCAACAGTCCAAATTAAAAATAGTCCACCCAGTCCAATACGCTGACCGAAAAAAAAAACAATCCGTTTATTTCTCTTCCTCTCTTATCGTTTTTCCTTTTCATAACTTTACTATTTCGTTTCTTCAGTGGCAGCAGGCTCCGTTTCGTGATTCTTCGTCATCGTTGGTTAGAATTCTCCTCTCTAAATCTCTCTTCTCTTTAATCGATGTTGTTCTATACTCTTTCATTCGTTTACGTTTTCTTTGTTGCCTCTGTTAAATCGTTCAATTTTTTCTTGGAGGACATTCCGAAGTTAGGGTTCCATTACATGCACAATCAATTTCACACTCGCACAAATCAAATTTGTTGATTCAACCTGGTCCTGAGGTTTCATTAAATGTAGTCAAATTTCACCATTGTTCAAATGCATAAATTTCCATCCATGTATCTGATCCATTCCATTTAATCAACAGTCATCAAATTTTTCATAGTTCAAGTAGTTTCAGATAACAATCGTTCTTTGTTGCTTTACATTTTACATTATTCTCGAATTCATAGTTTATGTGTTTCTGTTTTATATAAATCGTTTTTTTGGAATCCTACAATTTTTCTAACATCTGTGCTCCCATTTTGATTAAATTTGGGTTTTCTGGTTGTCTCTGATTTTTTTTTATTCTATTGTTACCTCTATTGTGATGCAATTTTCTTAATATTGCATCATTTTCTCTTATTCTATTGTTACTAATCTTTTGTTCCGCATGGTTGATTGATGATTTATTTCTCAAGTAGTTTTTTTGTCAAATCATTAACCTCACCAAATTATTTCGATTTCCTCCGAGTTTTTTTGTTACTTATTTATTGAGTTATTCATACTAATTTGTCTTACTATTTTTTTCACCATTGGTTGGTCAAATTTCACAATGAGGTATGCCTTTGTATTTTGGATTGATAAGTTTTTATAACTATTGACACTAGCAATTGTATGGATTATAAAGTACATTGAACTCCTCTTTGAATTGTTTTTGTTTCATTGTAAACTATATTCAACTTTCTTGATTTATGCTCAAGTTACATGTCCTTTTGATTAATTTTTATCATTTTAGAGGTGTCACAAGTTAGGTCATGATGATATCTGTTTTACGAACCCTATTGGTTCTTTGTTTTAAACTGTACTAAATGGCTCATAATTTTGAAAAGTAAAAATATTTTTCAGAAAATGGACCTTATAAGCTTTCTAATGAGAGGTGATTTGTAATTTTTCATTATCATTTGATCATTTGATATGTCAAATAATTCCTTGAAATTTAGGTATGGTTGCTGGAAATTTCTGAGTTGTTATGTGTAGTCTATGAATTCATCCTTGTTTGTATTTAGAGGAACCAATATGATTGATGTGTATGTGTCTGTGACTGAATGTTTTGATATCCTAATCCATTCAATATATTTTAGTTTTCTGAATGTGTGCCCAAGAATGGTTAATGATCACATAAGCTAAGAGCCCATATGTAAAGGTAAATATAAACTGATGTCTTTTGGTTGTTATTGATAGTAAAAAAACCTTTGAAGCAACTTGGGAGACCAGGATAACCAAGCATATCAAAAGTAGGGGTGGTGTGATGGTGAGTTATTTTTTTACATACCTTTACTGATCTTACCGTTTTGATATATTTTGCTGAGGCACTTACTTTTCTCAACACTTATTTGCAGCACTTTCCTATGAGGGTTGGAAGATTAATACCAGATACATTGGATGTGATGGAGGCTTATGATCCTGATATGGATCTCCACTGGTTTTTCCAGATGCGCGTTGTTAAAAGAAATAGTGGAGAAAAGTATCTTCGTGGTTTTGAATGGCGAACCTTCTTGGGAAAAAATGCTATGCGGGTTGGAGACATTATAGAATGGCAAATTCAGGGCTTTCCCATTGACGTGGATGTGATGATCGTAAGGAAGGAAGATCAACGTAGGTTTGGGTATGGCCGTAAGAAAAGAAGATCGGCATAGCAATCATGTCTATTAAGTTTGCTTTTTCTTTGTGATAAATTATAACTTTTGGTGTTAAGTTTTTGTGTTCTGATGACTATTATCACGCAATTAATTTTGCTTATGACGTGTTCAAATTAAGCTTGTGACTTGATGTAGACAAAACTAATTTTAAACAGGTTTCCTTTTATGCTTTACAATTTACTTTTCGATGTATCGCTTTATGCTATATCTCCGACCCCAATCTTCCATAACAATTAAATCGTGAGGCCCGTCAATCGGATGATGCGAACAAATGGTTTAACAGAGTAGATACATTTTTTATTAGAAGAGAATGGATAAAGCCCAATAAATTACAAACAGTCGTGAAAGGAGAGAAGCTATAGTGGTTCAACTGGTGGGGGCTATAGTGGTTCACAACATATCTCAAAAAAAAACAACACAAATATATTTCTAAATAATATTACAACTGTATTGTATTATATTATTTATGCCCAGTTATAGGATAAATACACTTGACTTTATTCAACAGTGTTAGTGGAAATAACCGATAAAAGAATAATTACAATAGCTACTTAAAAAAAGGTTTACAAATCTTGATAACTAATGATGAAGGGAATTTGACAAACCAAACCTCAAACAATGTCTACAAACAAGTTATCCAGAACCTCTCTTAGGTCATTTTCTCATTTTATTATATATGTCATTCTTCAAATAACTTTGTTTGCCTTTTATATATGATTATAACTTTGTTTGCCTTAATAAGATGGTTTTTTTTTTGTCAACACGATGGTTTCTTTTTTTTTTGGTCAAATGGACTATGATTTCAATTCATTGTAACTATGGGCCAGGCCCAAACCATACATCCAGGGGGTACATGAAGTAAATAAGTAAGTGGAAATAGTGGGGCGTGTAACACCCCTTTTCTACCCCATAAATTACACGTCATTTATCAGAGTAAATTGTTTTCACATAAATTAATTTAACTGAAAAGAAAAGAAGTGCCACATCGTCATAAATAAAAATCGTCATCTTTACTCGTCAAGGTTTGTGCGACATAGCACTCGTCATAAAATTTAAACTTCAAAAATTTCATCACAGCGGAATAGAAATAGTAACTCGCCAAAGTCACTCAAACACGTCTCAGAACATCAATAAAATCATTAAACAGCTAGTTAAATAATTTAACAACTTCAACCACGCCCCCTAGGTGCTACGGTATCAGAGAGCGACTCAAAACATCCCAACAACTACTAAGGAAGGCAGCCGGACCTTCACTCGCGGTGACCTGCAGCGTTGCCACAATGGAGCAACATTCCAAGCAGAAAGGGTGAGTCTTCAAACAGCATAAGAACATATATATAATAATCAATATATTAGAGGACAATATCTATAACTACCATAGCACACTTAACGTCGCATTACAACCATCACAGAGCAACATCGGCAACCAACATCGAAAACACATCACAAGCAACTAAGTCGTTTTTATGCATATGTATGAAAATGCAACCCACGTCGCCGGACATATGCATGAGGTACCATCGTCGCAAAAATACAATCGTCGCTTATCGTCGCTTTGAGCATAGCTCCGCGCCGACCCCCATATCGCGCCGCAAAAATACAATCGCCGCTTATCGCCGCTTTGAGCATAGCTCGCCGCAGACCACATCGTCGCGAGATCGCGAAGATGACATGTATGAGACACTATGCATCACTCATCTAATCACTCAACAAAGATCAACAACTAATTCATCATGATACAACTTCATCAACGCCGCTTTTGGCCATAACCGACCCAACAATATTATTATCATCACTTTGGTCATAATGACCCCACACATCAACTTCGCATCATCATTTAGTCAACACACAACACACTCACATCAACTTCACATCATCATCTAGTCAACACACAACACACTCACATCAACTTCACATCATCATTTAGTCAACACACAACACACTCACATCATCATAGGTAACTTGGCATAATTGACACGTCGTTATATTTATCATTAGTTTTATACATTGGACATCGCAACATAGAAGCATAGACAATTAAGCGCTAAACAACAACAATTCATCAGAAAAACAAAGAACTTGAAAGATAGGGAAACAACACTTTAAAATATGGCGAAATAGCACCTTTACATTTAAGAAACAACACCATTAATTTAAGAAGGACAGCACACTTCAATTTAGGAAAACATCACTTTTAAAAATAATAGACAGCACCTTTAAAAATAAGGAGACATCACATTTAAAATCAAGAAGACATCACATTTAAAATTCGGGTAACAACACATTTAAAATTCTGAGTAACCACGCATTTAAATTTAGAAAAACGTCACATTTAAATTTAGAAAACCACATATTTTCAAAGTAGTAAACATCAGTCCTTTTTACTTATAAAGACAGCCACATTAACACGCCCTTTTCATTTACATAACGCAGAAAGTTCAGTTCTCAAACAACTGTATTTTTCTTCATAAAAACAACGACTCTGTATAAAGATAACAAAGAAAAACAACAACTTTTGGTGCGCTAGAACAAAGAGAAAGATGACAGTAAAAACAGCAACAATAAGACAGTTTATTTTGCCTTAAAAATAGAATATTCAGTTAGGCCTCTCGAATAAGCTTTCCAACGCATTTTAGAACACCTCAATCGGATTCGGTTGAAAGATATCCACTTTATAAAAAGCAAGAATAACAACTTACAACAACATAAAACAAAGCAGCCCATTTTTTTGTAAAACAAAGAACAATAAAGCAAAGTGACACCAACTCTTAATTTTAGAAAGACAACAACATCAATTTGATCCACCTTAAATCACCAATTTTTCGATTTATTCGCACAAATCCCCAAACACCCGACAATCATTATATTTTCTCTCTCAATTCTTGTTGAACCATTACAACACATACCTTATATGCACCTTTATCCTCATATTCCCTTAACACCAATTAACATAGAAGTCACCAATTTGAATTCAACAAGTGGTTTATCATAACAACACATCTCAATTTAATCAACAAACAAAGCAAATCAATTATCAATACAACAAATCCATCAATAACAACAACATCTCAATTTAATTAACAACACAACAAATCAATTATCAATACAACAAATCAATCAATAACACATATATTTGCATGCTTCATTCAAACGTATCAACAAACATCACCTAAGCATCATAGAACTACCCTCCTACATACTAACCATTATATAAACCCTTATAATGCGAGACTCCCTTACCTCGAATACGTAAGCTCCAAGACCACGATGAAGGCGACACAAACGAAACCACGGCAACACACGATCTCCTCTTCTTCTTTCTCTCCCTTCCCTTTGCGCCAACTCCTTCTCCTCCTTCTCTCTCTTTCTCCTAGCTGTCTCTCCTCTCCTCACGCACGCGCTCCTCTCTTCTTTTCTTCTTTTCTTTTCTTTCTCTCCAAGTTTCTAATAACTAACCCTAGCTTAAGTCATGGGTTCTCTTAACAGGCCCTCTCACCACCAGGTTGATTACTAACGCTACTCCTTTTTCCTAGTTAAATTACCACTCACTTCTTTACTATTCACCACTCTTCCTTTAAGTTAATTACTCTATTATTATTTTAAAACAACCCACCAAACACTACTTAATTAATTAATTACCTTATTCTTAATTTGATTTTTAATTTCCAACCATACGCTACTTTTCCTCCTACTTTTCCTCCCTCCCATAACCACTTTGGTTTTCCCTAGAAACTTGCTCTTAATAATAACAATAGTAATATTAATAATAATAATAATAATAATCTTATATCAAGTATTTCTAACATCAATTTTAGTCCTTCTCAACATGGTCCCTATGCCAAAAACTCTCCAATTTGGTCCACTATCCTATCAAATCAACTCCAAATAATTGCTAATAAAATTTGGGGCGTTTCAGGGCGGGCTTAAACTGAGGTGTTTTAGCCCAAATTCAAAATAATCCACCCAGCCCAATACACTATAAACAAAAAAAAACAACGGCTTATTTCTCTTGCTTTCTCATCGTTCTTCCTTTTCAAACCTTTACCGTTTCCTTTCTTGATGATAATGATCCATTGTTCCTGTTTCTTCATCAGGTTAGAACTCGACTCTCTAAATCTCTCTTCTCTTTGATCGAGTTTTTCGTTGCCTCTGTTAAATCGTTCCATTTTATTTTCATGGCCATTCCGAAATTAGGGTTCCATGTGTCCGTTTTATTTCGTTTAATTAACCATCATCAGTTTTACCATTGTTACAGTGGTTTGAAATCACAATCGTTGTTGTTTGTTTGTGCTTTACATTGTTCTAAACTCATTTGTACTATTATACTTACTATATCTTTTGAATTTAATCTATGCTCTGTTTTTTTTCCCGTTATGGATTTTTCCTTTCAAGGTTTAGAGTTAGTTCCTTTCTATGCAAACCTGTTTAATTGATATTCTGTTTTTTATTTACATGTAATGAACCTGAATTGTCTGCATAACACATTGCTTTCCCTTTGATTAGCGTTTCCATTACTATTTTAGAGTTGGAATTGTTTAACATGTCTCGGCAATGATTCTCAGGAATTTGTCTATGCTCTGCTTTTTTTTTTCCGTTATGGATTTTTCCTTTCAAGGTTTAGAGTTAGTTCCTTTCTATGGAAACCTGTTTAATTGATATTCTGTTTTTTATTTACATGTAATGAACCTGAATTGTCTGCATAACACATTGCTTTGCCTTTGATTAGTGTTTCCATTACTATTTTAGAGTTGGAATTGTTTAACATGTCTCAGCAATGATTCTCAGGAATTTGTTGGCACAAGATTAATTCTCATCTTTATTAGCTCTTTATTTAAGAGTCAACAATTCTCTTGTGTCAGTAAATTCTATTTTTTTATCAATGATGAACTAATTGATATGGATTTTTCATTTCAAGGTTTAGAGTTAGTTCCTTTTTATGGAAACCTGTTTAATTGATATTCTGTTTTTTATTTACATGTAATGAACCTGAATTGTCTGCATAACAGATTGCTTTCCCTTTGATTAGTGTTTCCATTACTATTTTAGAGTTGTAATTGTTTAACATGTCTCAGCAATGATTCTCAGGAATTTGTCTATGCTCTGTTTTTTTTTTTCCGTTATGGATTTTTCCTTTCAAAGTTTAGAGTTAGTTCCTTTCTATGGAAACCTGTTTAATTGATATTCTGTTTTTTATTTACATGTAATGAACCTGAATTGTCTGCATAACACATTGCTTTGCCTTTGATTAGTGTTTCCATTACTATTTTAGAGTTGGAATTGTTTAACATGTCTCAGCAATGATTATCAGGAATTTGTTGGCACAAGATTAATTCTCATCTTTATTAGCTCTTTATGTAAGAGTCAACAATTCTCTCGTGTCAGCAAATTCTATTTTTTTATCAATGATGAACTACAGGAATTATATATCTTCTAAACTAAGCAATGATTCTATTTTAAAATAATTAAATCTTTGCTTGACATGGCTTAACAGAGATCAACACATTTCTCCCTGTTCTTACATATCAATTAAATTAATTACTTTCTTATATCACCTTCAAATATTCCTATTCTTTCCATTTTTGTCAGAAATTTATCCTAACTTTTGAATTGCTTTGCTAACCGTTACAATGTCATCATCCAACAAAGGAAAGGAAGTCGGATCTCATGAAGCTCCAAAAGTATTTATCTCCTCTCTCATTAATAATTCATGGGAATCAAATATTTTTCTTTCTTACCTTAATGTATCTTCAATCTTGCTCTGCATTTCTTATTTTAGAACTTCTGGAGCCTTCCACACTGGTGCTGTCTATGTTATTGATTCCACATCATCTAGCTCATCCTCTTCTTCATCATCTAGCTCTGATGAGTCACCTTTTGTTAAGTTGCAAAGGAGGCAAGAAATGAGGGTTGCAATCATCAAAGAACTCCGTGAAAAACAGAGGTATCCAATTTTTTCCTACCTTAGTTCCAAGAATTTTAATTGTGTATTACCTATCATTTTAGTTATTGATTATGTCTAATTTGTCTTTGGCTCCGTTCATTGTTGTTTCTTTATTTTTGAAACAGTTTATTGCGACGACGCACCAAAATGACAAAGTGTCCGGGAAGTCTAAGGCTAATGATCCTCACTCTCCTCCAAGAAATGTTTGTGTTCTGCGGACATTGCTCCTTTAAAGTGGGAGCGAACAATTTCAACTATATCTGCAAAAATTCTTGTGTGATGGTGAGTTTTTTTATCTAGCTTTTGAGTTTACATCCACGTATTTATTATGTCATTTATTTTACATTACTTTTTATTTATTTCAAACCAAAGATTTCCTATGAACATTGGAAAGCATATACACGATTCAGTGGAGACCATCACTCTCCATGATAATACAACTGGAAAAACTTATGGATGTTGTATTTGAGTCTTTGAAAGAGTTGATAAAAATGGTGTCCGTGCACAAGCAGCGAAAAATTTTTGCATGGGAGGGTGTGGTTAGATTTTGTAAAAGAACAAGTGAAAAAGGGGATATTCTCAAGTTTGAGATTAGGGACTCACCTATTACTATTTTTGTTGATGTTGTAAGGGCTTAATTGGAGTGCAGTGAAACTTCTATTTTTGCTTCCTTTTTAGGTTGTATAACTAAGTTTTTAATATTATTATCGTTTTTTGTAATGACTTAAGACTACTTCTATTTGCTTTTTGGGATATTTAACTTGCTTATAAGTTTTTTGTTATGTCTAAACTTATAAGGTTAGGGTAGACAAAATTATTTCTAAACGGGTTTCCTTTCACGACGTACAGTTTACTTTTAAATGTATCGGCTTTATGTCCATCTCCTGACCCCATCTTCCTGAATGATTGAAGCGTGCGCCCCGTCCATCGGACGGGTCACCGCACTAGTAAATTGAACTCTTGTGAAATTTCAAGACTAAATTCATAAAATGTTTTCCTAACCTTTCGCAAATTATCCCAAACAATCCACAAGTACTTATGCTAGCAATTAAGACAATCCAAATGGGCCTATGACACATTTAGTGATTAATAAAATTAATTTTAGGTCAAACTTTAATTGTTAATCTTTTTAAGAAACTTTTTTGTCGCGTTGTTGTTGTCTCTCCCTGAGTGAGAAACACAAAACTGAAGAGCCAAAGAGAAAAAAGAAAACCGGGGAATGATTGAGAGGCCGAGATCAACGGCGCCATCTCAAAAACGGTGCGTTTCGCTCACCGCATTTGGCTTCCGAACCTAACCCTAACCCCGACATCTCTCCGATCGCCGTCGACGACGCTCCGGTCTTTCCATACGACCGATTCAGAAACCAATCGATTCCATCGATTTGGGCGTTTCGCTCTGTAATCTCCGCAAGGTCAGATCGATCTGCAAAAACAAGAAGAAGCGAAGGACTTGAAGTGTTTGGATCAAATCGTGGTAAACGATGCCGTCTCATGCGGATCTAGACCGTCAAATCGAGCACCTAATGGAGTGCAAGCCTCTTTCGGAATCGGAGGTGAAGGCGCTGTGCGATCAAGCGAGGGCAATTCTGGTTGAGGAGTGGAACGTTCAGCCAGTTAAGTGCCCCGTCACGGTGTGCGGCGATATTCACGGCCAGTTCTATGATCTCATCGAGTTGTTTCGGATTGGTGGAAATGCTCCTGATACCAATTACCTATTTATGGGTGATTATGTAGGTGAGTTATTTTTTTTTTTAATTATTTTTTGGATGAATTTTTGTGTTGGGGCTCAAAGATTGCTTTTGATCTGTACTTTTGTTTTGCCAAGAAGAGTACTTGGTGGTTTGAAGAAAGCTACGAGGACAATAGGATGGTGTTGAATTTTAATTTTAATTTCAGAATTGAAATATTTGTATTGAAATTGAATTTTTGGTTATTAGATATTGTTGTGAGGTTGTGAGATATTAATTGTTCTTACTTAATATGGAGTAAAGTATAGAAAACCCTGATTGTTGTGATTTTTCTATGTAGATTTTTAGTCTGTATGTTAGAAGAGCTTTATTTGTCAATCTGTTGATGAGTTTTCTTGGCGAAGTGTTGGACATGTATCTGATACCAATATGCTTGGATAATTGATCAAAACATACATGGAAATATTCTAGCAATTTCAGAATTGTCTATTCCCTATACGGCTTGAATATTTCATTGGTACATATCTATTAGTGGTGTTCTTTTCATTTTATGTTCTCTGCCTATATCAATGCTAAAACATGTCCAGCAAAATATCATGTTCTTTCATATCTTCACAGAAGATGCTCAAGGAGGAAATCTAATTGATATCTGATACTATTTCTTTTTGTAGGCAATATGCAATGATTTCTGCTGACAATGATTTATAATTACTAATTTCTAATTTCTATTAAGTAATGTTTAAGACATGTTTTTTATTTGGATTTACAAAATTGCAGTTGTATATTTATTATGTTTTGTGATTTTTTTCAATGCATAATCTATATACGATACGATCCCGTTATATGAACACCAATTTGGGACACATAAATTCGACAACTCGTTCAATGTTTAATGAAGTTCTCACATGGTTAATGAAGTGCTGGATTTGGTCAATTGATATATCATGTGTTTAATGCTGTTCTCACATAGTTAATGAAGTGCTAGATGGTCATTAACCATCTACTGAACTTGATTAACTAAAAATTTGAATTGATTAGCCACAATTTCCAAGTGTTCAAATCTACTAGTAGTTGAAAACCTAAAAATCGTGGTTAGTAATGTTTTTATGGTTAATAAAGTTTCGTTGATGGTTAATGTGTTGCGACACTTGATATATCCATTAACCAAATCCAAAAATTCATTAACCACGTTTGTCAACTGCATTAACTATTTAACAATTTGTCGAATTTAGGTATTCAAATTTGTGTTGAAATAACATTGCTCTATATGTAATATTATTCATTTATGCGGATACCATTGTCATTTCCTTCTTGATAATGGCCTCATTCATGCAGATCGTGGATACTATTCAGTGGAGACTGTTACGCTTCTGGTGGCCATAAAAGTCCGTTATAGAGATAGAATTACAATTCTAAGGGGAAATCATGAAAGCCGTCAAATCACTCAAGTGTATGAACTATTTCTTGTCATTCTATAATGCAATCTATGGTATCCATTTAATTTGTGTGTCATGGTCTATCATGTTTAAATCAAAGGTTCAAAATGTACATATTCAACTTGAATTCTTGAGAATAGGTTGTGGGTGGTCAGTGATGTAGCCCTAATGCCTCTAATCATTTGCTTTACTTGCCCCATAGAGCTCACTTGTTAGGACACCATCTATCCAAAGGGTAACTATGAAGCGCTTAAGAGAAACAATATGGTTTTTCATTTGTGATGGGACTAGGCCATAATTGTTCTCTTGTTGTCTTTCTTATCATTATGTTGATGTAATACTTAGTTTTGGTCTGGGTCATTATAAAATAGAATAATAAGATAATATTTAAACTTTATCCTGGGGGTACTGATAAAAATATGTGTAGGGTGTATTGGAAATGAGTAGCAAGATTCCTTTATTGGAATGGACATGCTACATGGATTACTGGGGGCGAACACTATAAAATGATGATACTCTTGAATCTGCAACAATATATAGTAAGCTCGTAAGGTGCATCTAAATGATGCCTTTTAACACCAATTCATCAGTGACTTGACTGAAATATAGAATGGAGAAAACCAAAATGTCTTTAGGTTTAGGCACTAAAAACAGGGAGTTTTTTAATATAAAAATTAGGAAATGTTTGCACATGTTGCTTTGCCATTTGATCTTTATCCTTCACTTTCTGCTTTTAGGTATGGCTTCTATGATGAATGCTTGAGAAAATACGGAAATGCCAATGTCTGGAAATACTTCACTGATTTGTTTGATTATTTACCTCTTACTGCTCTTATTGAGAGTCAGGTGAGTTATGTTGCAGAATGTTCAACTGAGTATTTTTATGCCGGCCTCTAACTTGCACTTATACTGCAGATTTTCTGCTTGCATGGAGGCCTCTCACCTTCCTTGGATACACTGGATAATATCAGAGCATTGGATCGTATACAAGAGGTTTGTGTGTTACAGTAGTGCATGAATGTTCTGAATAGTCTTATGATCCAATTGATAGTAAGAACGGTTTCTTGAAGGTTGATATATTGAGCTAGATACTCATCTGATGTTTAGTATGGTTTGACAGTTACTTAATTTGATGTTGCAATTATAGTTTGTAATACTCTTGTTTTGTTCGGGAGTTGTTTCATTGAGGACCTACAATAGTGACAGATTTTTCTTTCTCTTCAATATCCATTATGTTATCAGCCTTACCACAGGTTCATTATGCTTTTAAGATGTCTCATTAGCCAGTCTAAAATGTAATGCCGATTGTTTGCATTTGTATTGTCTAGACATGGTTGATGAGGTTAATTGGATGCTTTGTGGTACCTAGGTGTCCTAACAACTTTAATTGTGTATTACAGGTTCCACATGAAGGACCAATGTGTGATCTCTTGTGGTCTGATCCTGATGATCGCTGTGGGTGGGGAATATCTCCACGTGGTGCTGGATACACATTTGGACAGGATATAGCTGCTCAGTTCAATCATACCAATGGTCTCTCCTGATATCTAGAGCTCACCAGCTTGTTATGGAAGGATTCAATTGGTGCCAGGTGACTGACACTTAATTTTGAAACAGTATAATTATCTTAACCCGCCTCAGGTTTACCTTTCTGTTATTATGTAATGACTTTATGTTGATAATCATGTTAGGAAAAGAATGTGGTCACCGATTTAGCGCTCCGAACTACTGTTACCGATGTGGGAATATGGCTGCCATACTGGAAATTGGAGAGAATATGGATCAGAATTTCCTTCAGTTTGATCCAGCTCCCAGGCAAATTGAGCCTGACACTACACGCAAGACTCCAGATTATTTTTTGTAATTTCATTTATCTGCTTTCTACCATTATTGTAGATGTGTCTTCAAGGAAAGAGAAGTTTTACTGTTTAAATGGAGGGTGGTCATCAACATAATTCTCTCTTTTGGAGTTTTCCTAGTGCTTCAGCCGCCTTATTGCAAAGAAACCAATAGGGGAACTGACCCAAGCCACCAATTGGTGTTGTATATTTTGAGAGAAAGAAGCGGCAATAACATGGTATATCTTGCTCTGTATCTTTTTAATTAAACCTCAAGTTAGAGAACATATTTTTTTTAGTCGCGACAACTATGTTCTTTCGAGACTTTTGATGGTGCCAATTTAAAGTGCCGGTGTTCATTTTACGTGATTAATCATGGTTCACCCTCTGTTTTCTCTGTTTTCGTATATAAGCCAAATCATCTATTTAGTCAAAACTTGTTGGTTGATTTATCAAATTAACCCTTATTAGTTCCTCTATTTTTATTTTTATTTTGTTAATGAAAGTAACTTTTGGTTTATCAATTTTCCTTTCCTTTTTCGTAATGTTAAAGAAGAGTTTATAGGAGTAATTTAAGAATTATACTTTTTTAAACTGCTCTTAAAGGGTGTGCATAATTGTCTTTTGCATAATACGGACACGACACGGTCACGGGGACACTATTAATGTCCAAAACATAGGACACCGGGACACCACATATATATAATTATTTATTTATTATAATTAAATAAAAAATGAACATTACCTATAAAAGATTTAAATTGAACAATTTTTTTCATAACAATAAAAGTTTTTAAACAAAATAAGATAGCTTTCACATTTGTTTCCATCTACTATATCGATAAACTAAAAATGATGTAATCAAATTTGATATTTTTCTTGTCAATTTTTTTTTTGATATTTTTAACTCATTCCTTGATCATCACTACTTTTACACTTCTTTAACCTTTGTAGAAGTGTCTCACAAGTGTTCAAGAAGTGTCTAAGATGTGTCGAAGCAAAGAAAAAAAAAGATTTTTTTGGGACACTTGTCTGAGGTGTCAGACACGTGTTGTACGAGTGTCGTACGGGTGTCAGACACAGACACGTGTCGGACACCGGGACACGTCTAATCTCAGAGGTGTCCATGCTTCATAGGGGGGGAGGTTTTAGGGTTGTTCATGGTTCGGTTCGGAAGGAGAACCAAATTGAATCGAATTGCGCTAATGGTTTACCGAACTGAACTGAATTGGTTTAAAACAGTTTGTCGAACTGAATCGAATTGTGGTAACGATTCGGTTTGTAGTTCTAATATCGAACTGTTTAATAGAAAACTCTTTCAGCTGAGGACTACTTTTTCCAAACTGTTGGACCCAAACTTTTTTTTTTTGGTCCAATGTTGGACCCAAACTAAACCGAACTTTTCACCAAATTGTCCAAATTGTACTGTTCATCACAATCTCTTTGTTTTTTTGAACTGTCGTTTCATTTTTTTTCTGTTTTAGTACGTATCTAACACTGGCTGTTGAACAATACTAGTTGGTTAATTTGCAGAGCTTGTAAATGAGAGAGTAGAAGGCAGAACATAGAAACATAGAAACAATGAGCTTAACGAAAATCTATCAATAATAATATGACCTTAAAGAAAACATTATTTCAGTCTTCCTTTTTTCATTTGATTTATTTATGTTTAAAACCATCTTATATTTCCTTGAAATGTGAGACACATTTAAAAAATACAAAATAAAATAGATAGCAGATGGCTGCAATAATAAAAAATAAAAAGCAAGACAGCTGTCATCATAAAAAGGCAGGCTTTATGGTCTGCAGCGAGACAACAATAGCACTAATTAGGGCTAAGCGTTGGGCGGGTTCGGGCCTAAATGGCCCAATATGTCCAAAACCAAATGGAGTCTAAGTAGGCCCATTTTCGCCCATTACAACGTTCGGTTTGGTGCGGTTTATGGTTTGCAGTTCACAGTTAACTGAACTATTTTTTTATTGCAACCATCTTACAGTTAACTGCAAACCATAAAACATTATTAGTGGCCCATTGCAGTTCACAGTTAACTGAACTATTTTGGTATATAAGTTCAGTTTGTGAACTAAGTTTAGTAAGTTGGTTCAGTTCTAGAACTGGTATAGGCAGTTCAGTTATTTTAAGTTTAGTTTGGTTTTGCAATTCAATTCAGTTTTTTGGTTTTTTGAACAGCCCTAGGAGGATTGTTTAAGGGGTGGTGCATTAATATTTGAAACTCAAAAATTAGGAAGTGCTAAATGTTAAAAATAGTTTGGTAAAAAAAAGTTAAAAATAGTGGCTATAGATGTGGTTTTTAAAACACTAGTTGCTGCTTCGATTTGCACCACAGTTGATCTTTTTCTGTTGTGGTTGAGCATGTCACCTTGAGGTGTACTTGCAAAAGATACTCCGATGCTAAGTCAAATAAAGCTTTAGAGTATAGGTAGTGAAAAGTAGGGTAAAAGTGAAGTGATGAAACATGTGGTAAAGCCCCCTTATTTACTTAAGAATTATATTCAAATTGTTCCTCCTTCGGAAATAGGGCATCAGGTCCCCATTATCACAAAACTAGTACTTTTGTGGGCAAGTACGTGATATGCTTGGCATTCTATGAAAGTGGGATAAGATATCCAGAATTAGAAGTAATTAGTAGAAATTTGAGCCGAGGTTACCCCATGAGCGAGCTGGATTAAGGCTCAAGAGGCCCAACTCAAAACCTCTTCTAATCGAGGTGTTAGATTAGGCCCATACTTTGTAAAACCCCCCTTTACTCATTGGACACCCCAACCCTTCAATATCCCCAAAATACCCTCACGTGAAACACGCTCCCAACCCCCACCCCCCACTTCTGAATTTTTAAAGGTTCAGAAGTTTAGAACAGTACCGGTTCGGAACCAAATCTTCGAACCTGTGTTCTGTTGAGTTTGGATCCTTGATTGAGGTAATGAACTTCTTCATCTTTCATGTTTCTTTTCCCTTTTTATTTTTAATCCTTCTTCCATCCTCTCCTGTTTGATATTGAATGAAGATTCATACTTGTCGCAATGGAAAAAAAGGAATCACAGACATGGAATTGTGGTTAAAGAATCCAATAAAGGACACACTCCTCCATTCCCAAAGAAATTGACCAGTTAAAGAATCCAATAGTTTCCGTGCCCGTGTAAATAGGATTAGGTCAGTTCACAATCCAAAATTTAAGGTGGGGAAGAGCTTTGGTTATCTTCAACTGATATTTCAGTCTCCATAGCCTTCGGTGTCAATGGTGTTCTTCTTCCAAACTCACAGAACACAGATTTGGGAGTTTGGTTCGAACCGGTTTGGTTCCAAACTTCCAAATCTTTAAAAATTCGAGAAGGGGGGTGTCAGTAAATACATAAGACTCGGTACTTTGGTTCCGGATGGGTTCAGATCCAATCTTTCGAACCTTCGTAAACCCAGAAAAAAAGGGAACCCGCGTTTCTCATTAATGACAATTTGGTCTTTTCATAGAGTTTGGAAGTGTCCACTGAATAGGGAGGGGGTTTTAAAAAGTATGACCCTTAGATTATGCTACATCTCAGTCATGGGTTCTCATTAAGTACTTGAGATAAATATGTTTTTAATTCGTAAAAAATTTCATAATTTTATTTCTATTCCTTTGAAACTTTTTTGTTGACTTTTATCCCCACAATATTTTTCGGCGGCAGTTTTAGTCTCTATAAAATGTCAATCATTTTTGTCAAAAAAAAAGTCAATCATCTAAAGCCTTTAAATTTTGTATTGATGTTTTGCATACATGTTAAGAACATTCTAAACATCTCTCGTACAAAAACTTGGAACTTTTTAAGGGATTAATTAAATGAGTTTTTTAAGCACAACAAACTCGAGGATAAAATAAAGAAAATATGAACTTAGAAATCAAGTTTAAATCTTATTTTTTCTATGGACTTCTATTTAGTACATAGAGTGTATCTGCAAACTTTCATCTACAAATTTGAAGGATATGCATGAGGTAACATTTTGTAGGGACTAAAATGATGAAGAGAAATATTGTGAGAACTAAAAGTTGATAAAAAAATCTATAGGGAGGGACTAAAAAAACAATTGTAAAATTTTATAAGGATAAAAAACATATTGGCGAAATTATAGTTTTGGCCGCCCTATTTAAAACTCAGGCATTTGGTCCCCCTATTAAGAAAAACTCAGATATTTAGTCCAAATGGGGGTTTTTAATTTTTTTCAGGCTCATGTGGAGGCATGTAAAAAAAAAGATGAGGTGGACCTCATTAATTGATGTGGCGCCTGACATGGGAATTACACTTGGCTGCCACGTCAACTAATGAGTCACATGTACATACCACATCATTATATAGTTAATAAAATATTAAAACTAACAACAAATTGAAAAACTAAGGGCTCCTTCGGGGTGGTTGTGAGTTTTTGATTTTGAAAGTCAATTTTAAAACCAAAACTTGTTCGTGTGAATTGGGGTTGAGTTAGTTTTTTTCTTAATTTCAAAACAGTTTTTCATCAAAACTCAAAACCACAAAAATAGGTTTTATAATTTTTGTTTTTGTTTTTGTTTCATCCACCACGGATCATCAATATATCTGACCACTGTCAACTACCACTCCAACCACCGCCAACAACGACCAACCAACGCCAACCACGACTCCGGCCACCTCCGACCATCGTTAACCACCATTTTGACCACCATCAACCACCACTCTGACCACCATCAACCACCATGTCGACCACAATCAAAGAATTTGAAAAACTACTTATGGCGTATGAATAAGTAAGACAGAGTCCTAAGGTGACCATTAAGTAGATAGGTGACAATATTGTAAACCTCTCAGAATGTGGGATGACATTCGAAGGGTCAAAGTTCACAAGGCGATAGCAAGAAGGTTGTAGAATATGATGATGAAGATGACCTCATGACAGATGTATTCAATTCTGGATTCGACGATGACTTGCATGATATTTGTGCGGTAGTCTCTATTCTGCCTGCAGACAATGCTAAAAGAGTGCTAGGAGTTGAGGAGCTTGAAAAATACTTCAAAAGAACCAAAGATTTTGAAAGAGAATCTCTTGTTTTGGTAGAGTATATGCCTAGGGCCTCTGTAATCCCAAGAGTAGAACCACACGTATGTAATGATGTAATCTTCGAACTTCCAATTGATTGCATGAAGACTTATCTCAAACCTCTGCTCATTCAGATAAGACTTGATGAGTGCATCTTGGTTAATAAAGTGCTCATTGACGGTGGAGCAGCAATCAACTTAATTCTTGAAGAAGTCATGGAGAGGAGTAGAAAGACTGATGAGGACTTGATTTCCTTTAATTACAGATTTCAATGGAAAAAGTTTGAAGTCTAAAGATACCATTGCTTTGAACATTCTAGTGGGATCCATTTGTTGATACAATATGTTTGTAGTAGATCATTCACTATTAATTTCAATTTGTTGTTGGGAAGAGAATAGATTCATTCTCAGAGGTGCAAGACCTTCAACATTTGCATCAAAAGTTGTTCATCCGGGATGGCCTTGATGAATGTCAGATCATTGAGGCTTATCCCACGACTTTCAATACCTCTAATGCAAAGGTTTTCAATACTAATAAAATTTGGGTTGATGTTAGCCCATTCAAGATCGAGCAGGGTGCTGACATCAAGAGCCAAGTTAATAGAAAGGTGAACCTTTAACTATGATTCTTAAACCACATACTGGTTTTGCATTGATACATCAAGACATTGGCCAGGGTCGCGACATGGCCAAATGGGAATTAGTATGATGGACTCGAGCTTCATTGCTCGAATTTTGGCCTATATGGCCGAAAATAAAATTAGGGCGGCCTTTGTGGCTGAATGTAGAGCTTGTAACCCTTTGAGTTTTGGTCATAACCGACAAAGATGAATCTCTGACTCTTATCATTGAGTTTTGCTCTTCTCTCATCTGATATGTGAACATGGGCTACGCTTCCGAAGACTCTCAAGTGTGAGATACCATGGCTTTCTTCCGCTCTAGGCTTCTTGTGGTGTCTTTTCCCATACACTTCTTGTTGGGGTTTGATTTGATAGATAGACTGCACACGTCACTACTTCAGCCCAAACTACTTTTGGCAGTTTCTTGCTTTTAAGCATGCTTCGAGCCATGTCGAGGATTGTTTTGTTTTTCCTTTCTGCCACACCATTTTGTTGAAGGGATCTTGGAACCGTCAAAGGAAGTCTAATTCCATTATCTTCACAAAACTCCAGGAACTCTTTAGAAGTGAACTCTCCACCTTGATTAGTGCTCATAACCTCAATCACTCGACCACTTTCTTTTTCAGCTGCATCTTTAAACTTCTTGAAAACATTAGGACTTCATACTTCTGCTTCAAGAAATATACCCACGTCTTTCTTGAAAAATCATCAATAAATAGGAGTAAGTAGTGTTGTTTACCTAGCGAGCTTGGCTTGATTGGTCCACAGACATCAACATGTTTGAGCTCGAGCGGCTTTTTAGCTCTTGAGTTTGACTCCTTTGGAAAACTCGTTATGAATTGCTTTCCAAGTAAACATCCTTTGTAGAGTTGATTAGGTTTGTTGATAGATGGTAGCCCTCTCACCATATTCCTTTTCGACATTAAACTCAAACTTCGACAATTATAGCATTGAGTTTGAGATTTATCAACCTCTCGTTTGGATATCCTCGCCCACGCCCTCTTGTTGAGATTTCTCCTTTCTTGTAATTTCTGCTGGTGAAATTCGCACCTCGTCCATTAGTATGGCGTCCAAACTGTCCTCGACCAAAACTTTTCCTCTATCTCGACCTCGATATTTTAGTCCCCTCTCATTTCCTTGACTTCCTTCCTTCTCCTTTAGTTGCATTTTGAAGAGTTGCCTAGTGTTCTCTTTCTTTTTCTTGTGTTTCTCCTTCTAAGCTTGCAATGATCCTTGGAGTTGTTCGATCGTCATGGCCTCCACGCCTTTGGTTTCCTCGATCTTCACAACAATATGTTCGAATTTGGTATCCAAAGAGTGTAGTATCTTCTCCATAATCCTTACGTGTTTGGAGAAGTACATTCTTTACTTTGTCTTCTCCTTTGCAAGAGATTTGAAGCTTCATTCATGTCTCCTTAGCGGATGTCGCATTTGAAATTTTCTCAAACTCATCTTCATCCAATGCTTGGTAAAAGAGGAAGAGAGCTTTCTTGTCTCTATTTCTTGAATCCTTCAAAATATCCGTTTGTGCTTGAGTTAAAGAATCCTCATTATGTGATTCCTTATAGCCTTTCTAAACAATCTCCCAAACATCATGTGCTCCAAGAAGAGCCTTCATTTTGATTCTAGCTAGGTGCTCCCCTTTAGAAGTGGAACTTGGAAGGATGTTGCTCCATTACTCGCCATGACTACAAAAGATTTCTTATCAGAACCTAAGCTTTGATACCACTTTGTTGGAAAGGAAAATGGTTTTAGGAAGCTTTTGGTAGGAAGGAAGAGGAGACTATGATTTCTAAAGTGAGGATACTTTTCTCTTTAATTAGAACTTCTCTCCCCTATTTATAGGCTCCAAGGGAGAGTTCTACATAAATCTAGAGAAGGTTCTACACACTTCAAATGAGAGAGTAGTTCTACACACTTCTCTCAACTATTTATTTAAATTACATCTTTCACCTTCTAACTTTATCTGCTAATCTCTAGAATTTTCTATAGACTAAGACACTAAAAACAAATGGGCCTAACACTTGATTAGTCTAATGGGCCAAATCAAGTTTACTCGCCATCATATTCTACTCGCCTTGCAAAAACCAGTGAGCTATATAAAGAGAGATATATAGATATTGCCCAATATGCAAAATCCTCAAAGCGATGACATAATCGTTTTGTGATTGCAACATCTGTTGTGTTTGTGGCTACACTTATTTTCGAGAAAAGCATGAGGTGGGTTCAACAAAGTAGATAGGAAAATATGTACACCGGAGTGGAAATTATAATTGAGTGGTTACAATGGTTTTGTTGACGACCAAGGGCGGCGTGATTGTTTCTTTTTTTAGATAGACGGTGTGATCGTTTCTATTCCAAACAATGATTAGGTGACTGGAAGACGGCTTTAGAAAAGAAAATACGGCATTACAAAATTAAATTAGGTTACAATAGAAAAATGTGTGTAAAAGGGTAAGGTAATGCACACGAGGAGTAGTTTTAGTGGTTTCTACGAGAAGTTGTTTTTTGTGGGTTTACGTGCAAATAGGAAGGTTGACTATACGTACACAAACTAATCCAACCACAAAACTATTTTTGTGGGAACCAGCATTTTCCAAAAGTGTATATATACCCGTGATATATATATTACCAAAGGGTATACCGTTGATGTTGTTTAATCATACAGACATTTTTTATCATGAGTTGTACTTAAATGTGACAGCAAACGTTGGTTAAATTATTGGAGTACATACCTAGAAAAACATTAATATCATACCCTAGCTCATTTTCTTACAACTCAAATGGAAAATTGCAGCAAATTTCTCCCTGTCGAATATTGCATGGGTTTTAACAGCTAGTTATGTAAAATTTACAAAAGAGTGATACAAAAGAAGGGAACACGTGCTTTTTATTCCTGAACGACAAGTCAAATACAAACTTTCTTTATTCATCATATATCACTAGTGCAAAAAAGGCATTTTGAATCGGTTGTTTGGCACATTTGGAATCGGTTATTTCACGATTCAAGCAAAGCAGCGATTCCTAAAGTAGGGGGCGTTTTTGAATCGGTTATATAACCGATTCATAATGAGTTATTATGAATCGGCCTCGTGAAACCGATTCATATTGACTTTGATAAAGCGCTTGGTCAAACATTATTTTTATGAATCGGTTATATAAAGATAACCGATTCCTATTGTTTTTTTTTCTTTTGCAACTTCCTCCTTGTTTTTTTGTAATTTTTTCCACCTATTCACCAATATAATTTCAGCAATTGACCAATTTACATATAACTCATAATAATTCATAAACTTCCGTTAAACTTAAAAGTACTATAACCACAAACACCAATTCATAAACTTGAAATTCATAAACTTGGAAGTATACAAAATTACACCAACTCATAAACTTCAAAGTTATACAAAATTCCACCAATTCATACTTAAAAGTAGGTGCATGTTTCTTTCAAATCATAACAAAATACTTCTATCAAACTTGTTAGTCAATCAATGACTTCCCAATTGGACGAATCTTCATATAGAATTCCCGCCCAACGCCATGGCCTCTAAAATTTTCTCATGAGTGTATGCTTTTGTGTTATCAAATACCTACAAATGTCCATACAAAAACTCAAGACAATGAGAACCAAAAGACACATACACTAGCCAATACCATGTTGCAACACCAACATAAATTTAAAATAAGAAAATGTACCTCCTCCCGCCTATCTCGTGATAATCTGGCATTCACAATCGTGAGCATATATTTCATCACAAAATATCCACAGTGATACCTATTTTGTTGTCGTGCCACCTACACAAAAATAAAGTTAGCTTCACTTATACAAATGTAGCAAAGAGTAATGAATGCGGTAAATTATAGTTAATTACCTTCGGGAACAACCATCTAGTGTCCACCCGAGACTCCATTGCACTAAAACCATCATGTTAATTATAGTTAATTATAAAAATTTATCATATATAGTTAAAATATTACAATGATAAAGAATTATATAAAAACTTACTTGTTAATCATCTCTTTGATTTTTTTGGTTGGTTTTTACTTAGTGAACACATCCGGACCACATAATTTTGCTCGGGGACCAACACAATCGGTTGCCAATGGCCTCTCGTAGCATTGGTAAAGACAATAAGATATAAGAAAGAAAGAAACAAAGGAAAAATGTATTATCAATTTGTTCAAATATACAATTACGTACTCATTGCAAAAGGAGCCAAATATACTTTCTTATTATTGTTGACCACCTGTTTGAATATTTGCAGAAACAATGCTTGAGGGCCGCCCTCTAAGGTAATCTTATATGGACACATAAATCCGTATAAGTCACTAAGACTCCTTTCAAAGACACAAAGCGATGTAGATATCTAATAAACATGTAAAAATAAATTTATCAAATTAATATATTTAGAAATGTGAGAAATTTAATTATGAAATAAATTATACTACTTACGTGCACCATAAAGCCAAGTGGGATAACTCAAGGTAGTGTCACCGGTAGCCATGTCGAGTTCTCTCGAAAGAGATATAGCAATAATCATCTTCATGCTCCAATTTTATTTGGAGGTTCCCATCATCATACCCCCTTCACGACTATCTCTCTCACCAATCGGTTTTCGATGGCTCCTTCATCATATGAGATGGTGAGCAACTACCCTTAGATCCAAGAGTGCTTATGTGAGAGGAACACGGACACCGTGCATTTTGACCGCAATTTCCGCAGTGACCATTTGTTTGTGCATGTCAAAACCAATTGAAAAAACAAATATATATCACCACAATATTGGAAACCGAACAAGCCACATAATCATTTAACAACAAGTAGTGTAGAGTGCACATCGGTTGAGTACTTCATTGGTGTGAAATCGTTAAATTCAAAATAGGGCTACTAGCGGCTTCCACATAATTCAATTCAAAATATAACTATTATTCATAGCAACACGGATATACCTTTGCCACCTCAATCCTAACTCGTTCTTCCAATTTCTTCTCAAACAATTCCATCATCTCCATTGGAAATTGTGAACGGCTCGACTCCCACGAGAAACACCTCCAAAGAATTCTTTTAGCCCAACGCCTCTTCCACTTTGTCCGAGCACGACTGGGATGGTCGAGTTTTCCGATGGCAAAGACTCAAAATATCATTTTTTCCTCTCGGAACAAAGGATCCTTGGCTTCTCAAATCCACAAATTCATCCTACAACAAATGCTTGTTCGCGTGTTAGAATTAAATAAATTAAAATAGGGTCGATTGAATGTGATTAATTGAGATTTTTACTTACTATCTTAGATGCAACTCGATTCGACTCCTTGGTTACATAAGAACAGGACTTCTTTTTATGGGCAGCCTTCCACACACTCATGTCGCTCTCCGGAGATCTAGGCACCACCTCCAAATCGGGATCAGGACTCCTCCCGCACTTTCTTTACTTGATCTTCCTTCATATCTTGCTTCAACTTTTTATAACCGTCCATACTGTTGTGTGGTAGTATTTATTATGACTTTGACTTTTCTTAGCGATTCTCTTTTCTCCTCGTTACAAAGGACACCCACCATCACATTGAGGACAATATCATTACCATATTTATAACTACGTAAACTTTGCTTGCCAAGATGCTATTTACAAATGAAAACAATACCACAAATTCCGAGTAAGGCGACTTTTAACAAAAGCGATCCATGTCTCAAGAGATATCTTTGCTATACTTGTGAAATGGGGTTGTTTCGCTTGATCTTATCCCCTTACCAAAGACATATGTGTTCGTGAGTCTTGTCTTGAATTGTTTCCAACAAAGACCTATATACGCCCACCACCTTTCCTTGAATTCCTCATCATCGGGAACATCAAATATTTCCTTAACACAAAAATAAGGTGGCGTTAGCACAAGAATTTAGTAAAGATGAATTAACACAAAAATTCTATCATTATTGTATATACATACCAAAACTTGATCCCAAACAAGCTTCTTTGTATCCGAATCCACTTCTGTCCAATCCATCAGCAATATGCTCACTTTTGTCCGCGCAACCACCCCTAAATAGCTCTTGAATTTGTCATCATACGGACCAATAGGTCGCTTCACTATCAAAATCGACTCTATACCTATGACCGGTGGACGCCTACCAAGGAACCACTTTAATGATGTCGATCGCCTAGTCCTCTTCTTTTTGGAAGGTCGTTGTTGGAGTCACCCATGATATCTCATTGAACATAGGTAAAAACACAAATATAAATAACCAAATACAAATATCATCAGATAAGCAAGTATAAATATGTATTAGATAAACAAATATAAATATTAATCAAATAACCATGTATAAAAATGAACTAGATAACCAAAGAATAAGATAACCAAGTATAAATATGATTTAAATAACCAAATATATGTACCCATACTTGTTCATGGGTTAATCAAAACTTCATCGCATAAAATCCCTTCATTATGATCATTGCGAGTGGCATGTACATCGTCAACTTCGTTATCATCCATTAAAGTAGGCACTTGTGCTACGAAAGAAGGTGTCTCTGAAATTGCAAGAGTTGTATCTTCATTTTCATCATTACCTATTTTTCCTTGTAGGACCACCCACCAGTTTTTGTTAGAAGGATCCTTGATATAGAAAACTTGTTTTGCATGGTCAGCCATGATGAAAGGGTCATTCTTATGACCTACCTTGTCAAAGTCTACTAGTGTATATCCCATTTCGTCAGTACGTACACCACCGTTGTTGTTTACCCATTTACATTTAAAAATGGGCACTTTAAATTTAGTGTAATCAAGTTCCCAAATCTCTTCGATAACACCAAAGTAAGCAACAGATGCTAGTACGGGGTTTTTATCTCTTGAACTAGAGAAGTGCATTGAAGAAGCCATGACCATAACACCGCTATTTTGCACAGTACTCTTGTCATCTTGCGACTTTGTGTAAAAGGAAAAATTATTTATGTCGTACCCGTTCCAACAAAAGACATCAAAGCTAGGGTCATTTGCTAGCCATCTCAATGTATCAGAGGTGCTTGCATCTTTCTTAATCTCAGATTTAAACCACTCGATGAATGTCCTGTTATGCTCCTTCAATAACCAATATTCATCCCGTTTAGGATTTTTTGCCTTTACTAGCTTTTGATGAGAAGTCACGTAAGGTTCTACTTCAGCTGTGTTATTCAAAATATAAAAATGTGCTTGAAGCACCTCCTCTCGACCCATGCTCTTAATGTTTATACCTCTACCCTTACCCTGACATCTCCACGCATATCGAGACTTTGGTAGCCCTACAGGTTTTGCTTCTGACAAGTAGTCTGAACAAAACTCAATAGCTTCTTCTGTGACGTATCTTTCGACAATGGATGCTTCGGGACGATATTGATTCTTCACATATCCTTTCAAGATCTTCATGTATCGCTCAACTGGGTACATCCACCTTAAGTAAACAGGACCACATAATCTAATCTCCCTCACTAGATGAACAATTAGATGAACCATGATATCAAAGAATGAGGAGGAAAAAACATCTCCAATCGACACAAGATAATAGCGACTTGGCTTCCAACTCGTCCAATTTTTGAGGGTCGATAACTTTACCACGAGATAGTATTGAAGAATAAACACAACCTAGTTATGGTACGCCGGAGATCTTTCGGCAAGATGCCACGTATAGCCACGGGTAGTAGTTGTTGCATCAACACATGGCGATCATGAGACTTCAAGCCAACTAATTTGAGATCTTTCATTGACACAAGACTCTTTACATTTGAAGAGTAACCTTGTGGCACTTTGATTCCTTAGGCACTCGCAAAGCTTATTTTCTCTTTTTTGACAAGGTATGACATGCCGAGGCAAATATGTACCTTTACCTCTTGCCTTTGGATGTAATCGTTTCTCTTATGCCCATATCAAGCAAATCCAAACGAGATTTTATACAATCCTTTGTCTTGCCTTTAATGTTAAGAAGCGTCCCAATGACACTATCACAGACATTTTTCTCCACGTGCATGACATCAAGACAATGTCTTACATCAAGACTAGACCAATATGGAAGATCAAAGAATACTGACCTCTTCTTCCACTTGCAATTGCTATTCTCATTTGATCGTATCGCTTTTTGCCAAATGTCACATCAATGTCCTTAACCACTTGATAGACTTCTTCACCGGTCAAGGCATTAGGAGCAATGCCATTTTCCTGGCACCCATTAAAAGCTTTTTTCAACCTACGATATGGGTGATTACGTCTGAGAAATTTACGATGCCCAAGGTAGACAGTTTTCCTTCCATGTTTTAGTTGATGGTGGTACGTGCCTTCTGCACAAATAGGACAAGCTTTATGTCCCTTAACACTATACCCAGACAAGTTTCCGTATGCTGGGAAGTCATTGATCGTGCAAAAAGCATCGTCAGAGCTTAAAGGTTTCACCAGAATACCCATCAAACACATCCACGCCTTCATCCCACATTTTCCTCAAGTCTTCAACCAACGGGCTAAGATAAACATCTATGTCATTACCTGGTTGTCTTGGGCCAGAAATCATCATGGATAACATGACATACTTGCGTTTCATGCACAACCAAGGAGAAAGGTTGTAAATTATAAGGAGAACGGGCCACGAACTATGATTTGTACTTAAGTTACCAAATGGATTCATCCCATCCGAAGCAAGCGCGAGCCTAAGATTTCTTGGCTCTGAACCAAAATCAGGATATAAACGATCAACGTTCTTCCACTGCAGAGAATCGGCCGGATGGCGAAGCAGTCCGTCGCATTTCCTCTCATCTACATGCCATCTCATGTTCTTTGCGTCTTTTGCATTAGCAAATAAGCGCTTAAATCTGGGTATTATTGGAAGATACCATAAAACCTGCATGGAGAACCTTTTGTGACATCATCATCATCACTATTAGATTCACCAGTCTTTACTTTGTATCGCGAAAGATTGCACGTGGGACACTTGTGCAAGTTCTCGAAATCATTTCGATACAATATGCAGTCATTGGGGCATGCATGTATTTTCTTATACCCCACACCCATCGGGCACAATATCTTCTTCGCATCATACGTTCGATTCGGCAATGTGTTACCTTCAGGAAGCATGTCTTTCAACAACTCAAGTAATTCGGTGAAGCCCTTATCAGTCCACCCATTTATTGCCTTCAGATTGATCAATCTTATCGTCGCAGACAACCGTGTGAATTTATTGCATCCCAAATACAGAGGCTCTTCGTTGTCTTTGCATAGAGTATCATACATATGCGCCCGCTTGAAAGACTCAGGACCGATGTCACGAATCATATCCTCCATTCGGTCAGTCATATCCTCATCGACTTTCTCTCTTCTAGACACACTTGGGGTGTCTCCTGATTCACCATGCCATATCCATCCGGTATAACTCATGCAGAATACCGTGAACAATGAGATGGTCCTTTATTACGCTAAGTGGTTGTGGTGTAAGATTCACACACATAACACAAGGACAAGAATGATTCACAACATTGGGAAGCTTTGATTTAGCAAAATTTAGAAACTCTTCAACTCCTTTCGCATACTCATCACTCATACGATCACTTTGCATCCAACTACGATCCATGGCTATGCTCCAAAAATAATAGACTAAGCTGTGGAATCAGAGCATGTTATTTATACAACTATAACACAAACATTAGCTAATGAAAATGAAATTGAGTAATGGTAGAACCCAAAAATATAAGCAAAGCTCAGCTCAGAGCAAGGGGATATTTTATGTTCTAAGAATTTATGTAAGTTCTCAAAACTAAATAAGAAGAAAAAGGGCACATATATTACATCATTCAAATTCACAAGGATATTTTGGTTTGATCTTGATCTTGCAGAGAAAATGAATCTAGGATACAAAATCACTGGCTACTCACCTATTTATACAACTACCCATGTTTGCCTTGTGAGTAATTATAACCGTGGTAAATGTAAGTATGTTAGACCATTCTAAATGTGAAGAAGGATCTAGAAAATCCAAGTAAACAAATCAGATGAGAGCAGATACCCAACAATACACTATTGAATTGAGAAACAGATAGTGTGAAGCTCAAAATAAATAAAGCATCGAGTCAAACCACATTACCGACAGATATTTTGGTGAAGCTTGTCCTGGAGATCAATAAAGCTGTTGTATCTTGCTTTATCAAAAGTTAAACCTCTTAATACATATGGACGAATCAGAGATGTCTACAATGAGATCAAAAAGAATCACAAAATCAAAACCCAATACATACTAAAGAAAACCCTAGAACAGCTGCTCCTATAAAATCAAACAATCCATCACTAGTGCAGAAAAGTACTTTGGAATCGGTTATTTGGGACATTAGCAATAAGAGTCACTTTCATGATTACCTTGAGACCTTCCTCAGTTACATCTAAAACGGATGTTTTATGCAAAACAGAATAGTAATTTCATAATACTATTAATTAAAGTAGTATATAATAAATTAAGAATCATTAAGCAGATAGTGAACAAAAATTTCATCAATGCACGATCCCTATATCATACTAGCATGTAAATGTAAATATGCAAGCATCTCCAGAATTTTCTCAATTCTGGTGTGCAATTACACTTGATAATTGCTACACATACACTTGATACAATCAAAATTATCACATTTGAAGGAGTCAGAACTAAATAGCGAAATCCATTTTGGGTACTTGAGCCATCAAACATGAGGACCCACGACTAAAGGTATATAAAATGATGACACGAAGCGTAAAGATAAATATAGCAATCAGTCACTCACAGGACGTTCAAAAGCAGCATTATGGATCATATAATCAATACCGGAATCCGGAAAAAGGGATTCTGCTTCCTCAACAATCTTACTAAGAGAATACTCTCCAGAGGTTAAATCCAATGGTAAAATCTTAACCTCAGCAGGTGCATGCTTACCTGGTGGTATGCAATCTGTAACAGAAGTATAGGTTCCAGTAACAGCAACAAAACAACCAAAAACCAAAACAACCCCATCAGAAACAATGCATCTCCATCCCAACTCTTCCTTAAAAACAATACAATGAAACATAGCAGCTAACACAAACACTACTCCAACATAATAAACAACAAATCATTACAATACACAAATTCATAATAAACAACAAATCATCACAATACACAAATTATCCATTATATCCAAAAAGACAAAGCATCTACCTCAAGAAGCAACACGTTTCACACTTGTTTTTCTAAACCGACAAGAGAGACAGAAACCCTAAATCAAAATCCAGATGAGGCAAAAAGCGTGTGACTCGAAAAGAAAAATGAAAAACTCAAAGGGTAAGAAGCAATATAAACCTAGGGTTTTGATTCAACCAAAAATTGGGAGTTTTCTATCAAATAGAAGTAAAATAGAGAAAAACAACTTACCTTTAGAAGAAGAATAGAGAGAGGTCTTTGAGAGAAGAAGAATGGCGAGAGAAGAAGGCTAGTTTTCGTTCTTTGAGAGAAGGAGAGGATATGGTGGTTTGAGGCGATGATAGAGGAGAAGGGAAGCGAGAGCGACGCAGTGGTGGTGGAGGGACGATGTTGACGCGTTTCGTGGGGTGGATTAGAGGAGAAGGGAAACAAGAGAGTGAGGGAAAACCGAGAGTGAGAGTGAAGGTAAGCGAGAGAGTGAGAGTGAACTTTGAGAGGAAGTCCGAAAATTTTGGTAATGATCGAGCGCGAGAAAGGAGCTAGCGTAACCTTTAGTTTTTTTGATAAATGACTTTATGAATCGGTTATAAATAAAACACCGATTCCAAATGTCTATATACACCTACATTAGTAATCGGTTGCTTAAACAACTGATTCCATACGTATAAAATATATCTAAAACTTCCGTTTAATTGCAAAATTGCCACCGCTCATGCATTTGGAATCGGTTATCTAAACAACCGACTCCTAATAGTGCTTCTTAAAGCAAATTTTGTACTAGTGTATATCAAGCCATGAAATGTAATAATACAAAAATAAAATTCAATGCATAACATTTTCTTCTTAAAAAGTAAAAATCTATTATTCGCTAGCACGTAAAAACAGAAATTAGAGGTCTATATTGACAAATCAATGTATGTCTACATTGACAAACCAATGCAAAACTATGGAGCTTCCTTGAGCTTCTTGGTGATGGTGGCAATATACATTCCTTGGTGGAATGCTTGTTCCAACTCAAGCTTAGTTGGCTGCCTTGATCCATCACCTCCAGCATAAGTTCCTGAACCATATGGACTTCCACCTTTCACTTCTTCCATCTCAAACATTCCAGCACCAAATGTATATCCAATTGGAACAAATAACATTCCATGATGAACCAATTGAGTTATAGCTGTCAGCCTGTCAAACATATAACATTTCACTCATAGTAGGAATCACTTCCTCCAGACTAAATTCTAAACAAAAAATGCTTTGGTGGGTGGATTTATACTCAGAATTAGGGTTTCAATTATTTATACTCATAGTAGGAATCACGTTATGCGGCTGCAATATTGCCATTGCAGCAACGTCCACAACTGCATCAGCCTGCAATTGCTTTGTGATCTCAAATCACAAAAAAATCTACATCGCAACACCGCATTGGCCGTAACACAATGGTGCAACGGTTCCATCAAGCTGTATCAGACCGTAATAAAGTGGCTATTTTTCTATCTTCATTTGTCTTTATATCCGAGATTTAGAAGGTATTAAAGAATTAATGATATTTTAAAGTAATCGAGAGTTGATATATATATATATATATATATATATATATATATATATATATATATATATATATATATATATATATGAAATTTTAGAGAGGAAATAGAAGACATGTGAACTATAAGATAGTAACTAATAAATTATAGTATTTGATGGTAGTAAAAAATAAATTCATGCCGCAACGAATGCAATACGCGTCGCAACAGCTGCAACCGCATCCGCGACGGTAACCGCAATTTATAACCATTCTCGGGATCATTAAAATTAGGGATATTTTAGTAAATAAGTTTCTTACGCTGTGGTTTCTTGACCACTTCCTTGAACACCAGTGCTGTAGAATATACCAGCAGGTTTGCCTGCAAGCTGTTGAGTTTTCCATAAACCTCCAGTAGCATCTAGAAATGCTTTGAATTGAGCAGCCATCATTCCAAATCTTGTTGGAAAGCCAAATACAAAACCATCACCCTCAGAAAGCTCATTGAGAGTAATGATTGGTACATCACTCTTTGGTGGTCCTCCCATCTTACCAACTACTTCATTAGATAATGTCTCAGGTACCTGTTGAATAGTAGTATATCAAATCAATGAAACAATTTAATTAAATGCTTGTAGGATCTAAACTTATCATATAAATATGTATAAGTTATTTCTATAACAAAAGATAAATAATAATACATGCCTGCCATAGTGTGGCTTCAACACCTTGTACAGAATCAGCACCTTTCTTTATTTCCTCTGCTAGTCTCTCCACATGCCCGTACATTGAGTAGTATCTGAAAATTCCAAGTAATTCAAAATTTCATATTTTTAATAAACATGATTAACATACAATGTAGAGAAATAAGATGAGTAAGAAATGCATACACAATATAAACTTTGACAGCCATTGATGATCTTTTAAGGTATATCTATTTCTCTCTTTCTGTGCTTAACGAATACTTAAGTCGAGTCTGCAAAGATAGATGGAAGAACTAGCCATATTTATAGGTGAGCATAACATTAAATATAAAGGTGGCTTGACTTCCCTTTCATTATTAGACTATTCGTTTTGGTTGTCCAAGAGAACTACGACCCGTCAAGAAAAGTAATATGACGATTGTCTGGCGTCACGCTTACAAAAGTTCCAGAAATAGTTTAGCTTGCTGTACCTGAAATTCATATTCCTCTTATAAACCAGTATTTTAAAATCATTTGTTGAAGATTATGAAAAAGAAATAAAATTATCAAAATAGAAAATTGACCAATATAATATATGATATAAAGTACGTAATATTTAGGGCGCCGGTTTACGATAGTAAGCAATTTGCTTAGTTATTGTTACAAAATTAATTTCAGCAACTGGATCCCTTTTTATTAATCTAATTTGATCTAACTATTGATTATGAATAAGATCGTTGTTGTCATTTTACATCCTATTACTCAGAGAACCAATTCACACTCTCTCAGCATTATTTACACATTCCAGACCGCGAACTGTTCCTACCGTCTCTACGGTTGCCCCGCCACACGTCTTCCTCCTCTGTCGTCTTTCCACCTTCTGTCGTCGTCGCCGGCGAATCCTCTGGCATAATCTCTTCCACCGACGTCTCCTCCGGTAGCCTCCCCCAGTGCCTGTCATCCCGGAGCCTCTCCTCGCAACCTTTGGTTAGAGAGAGAACCTTGAGAGGTTCTGCATCATTTCATGCAACCTTCACGGAGCCTCCCCCTTCGCTCCTCTTCCTCGTTTCACGCAATCCAGAAACGAAAGTGAGAGGTTTTGCATCGTGAACGGGTGGCATCTCCGCCACCAACCCCCCTTCTGTAACACCCTAAATGATTTAATTAAGTAATTGATTAAATTATTTAAAGTGTTGCACTAATTTTAATTATATTAAATTATAATGTAGTATTTTATTGTAATTGAAGGGAGTGGTATTGGTAATACCGGGACTGCAAGGATTGGCTCAAGAGCCCAAGCCCAATGACTTAGGCTCCTGGGGTTAGTGCATTTCGCACCACTTGCCAAAGGAAAGAAAGAAACGAAAAGAGAGAAGAGAAAGGAGAAGAGAAACGGCGCTAAGAGGGAGAGAAGAAGGAAGAGTTGATCGCAACAAGGGAGAAGGAAGGAGAAGGAGCTCTTGTTGCTGAGGTTTTGTAGGTGACTCTGTGAAAAGGATTTTCTACGGTTTAATATAAGGTAAGGGGAGTCTCACCTTATAATAGAGGTTATAATAGGTTGTATGTAGATCATAGGATCTTTGTTTGATGTTATTTGATTATGGTATGATTGTTTGGATTGGTTGAAACTGATAAATTGCATGAAAAATCGATTTAGAGCTTAATGTTAGGGTTTCATGTTCTTGATTTCGTTTTGATGCGTGATTTGATGTTTAAATTATGAAATTGAATGTATTAGAATGATTATAGAGTGTATTTGAATTGTATATGATGATTGGTTTTGAGAAAATTTGGTTGGAAATGATTTAAGGGACCCTAGGTACTCTAGGGCGCCATATGGCTAGAGAAATGGCGCTGGAGTTATCAGATGCTTGATGAGTGTGTGGTTCGTGTTTCTTCGCAGGGCGCCAAATGCTTTGGAAATGGCGCTTGTGTAATCGTTCGTGTGATGTGTTGTGTGTGTGTGCAGGATTGTCACTGCCTGGGCGCCAAGTTGCTGGAAATATGGCGCCCTGTGCACTGTGTGGTGTGTCTGTGTGTGTGTGTGGTGTGATCGGGCGCCAGTCTTTGCCTAGAATGGCGTCTGGTGGCGCCTGTGTCACTGTTTGTGTGTGCAGGGGCGCCAAATGGCTGCCCCAAGGTGCCCAGAATGGCGCCTGTGTGCTGAATGTGAGCTGTGTGTGTTGTGTCTAGGTGCAGGGCGCCAAATGTGGCTGCCCATGCGCCTGGTTGTGCCTAGTCCTAGTGTAGGGCGCCAAATGGCTGCCCTGGGGCGCCTATTGTGGCGCCTAGGTGGGTGTGGGTGTGGATGTCTAAGTGCTGGGCACCATTTTGGCTGCCCATGGCGCCAGAATTGTGGCAAGGGTGTGTGTGTGCATGTGGCGCAGCACAGGGCGCCAAATGGTTGCCCTGTTGCGCCTGTGTTGCTGCTTGTGTCTAGGCAGGGCGCCAATTGTCTTTGCCCATGGCGCTGAGAATGCTTCGTGTTCAGAGGCGTGTCTCGGCTTGTGTCTTAGTTCGTGTCTAGTGCTGCCTTTGTGGGGGCGCGAGAATCTTTGTGGAAATGGCGCATGTGTGTGGTATGTGTGCTGCGGGCGCTAAGTTGCTAGAGTTTTGGCGCCCATGTCTTTGTGTTGCCTGATGTGGGGCGCCGCTTGGGGAAAATGGCGCTGGTGCCGCCTTGTGTCTAAGTGTGTCTTTGTTTTGGTCCCTAGGTGACGATTTGGTCCTAGGTGTCTTTTTTTTGGTCCCTAGGTGACAGTTTGGTCCTAGGTGTGCTGTTTTGGTCCCTAGGTGACGGTTTGGTCCCTAGGGGTTGTTTTAGTCCCTAAGTGCTATTTTGGTCCTAAGTGTTGTTTAGGTCCTTGAGTGAGGATTTAGTCCTCTAGTTGTGATTAGTCCTTGGGACATGATTGATGATGCCATGGGGGCATGAGCCATGGGGGCTAAACTGTTGATGATGCCATGGGGTCATGAGCCATGGGGGCATGAGCCATGGGGGCTAAAATTGAAATTACCAATGAGGTGAGAAATGATGTTGATAATGTGTATTTGTGTGTGGCATGTTCATGGAGTCTCATGCATACATTCGGCTGCGGTCGCGGCGTTTATATTGTGATGATGAGGCCATGGGGGCCAGAGTTGTAACACCCCATTTCTACCCGGCATTTAAATTAAAAATCAGAGTTACAAAAATTTAATTCCAAAATGGAGTGCTACGCTCAATACAGCACCCACAGTAACATTTTAAATGTAAACAGTTTATTTCAACACTTTAATACGCAACACCAGCTCAAGGATGGAATTTCTTATTACTTTAATAAATAATTCCACGCACCATAACTAATAAACATTACGCAGCGGAAAACAGAAACATAGTCTCTGATGGACAACAATAATCTCAAATACAACGTGGAAAACATCAATAACGTAGTCCAATAGTCAACAAAGAGGAAATGACTAGAATCCTAAACCCATCCCCAGGTGCTACGATCGAGAGCGGCATCGGCTCGGGAAGTGAAGGGACTAGGCCTTCACTCATGGCTACCTGTGGTAAACAACAACAGAAAGGGTGAGTCTCGAACTATATAATAAAAGTGACAATAAGCAGTATAATAGCTTCGTAGAAGTCAATCAATCACAAGTCATTGCACAACAATCACATTCACTTTAAAATTCATGTATGAGGATGAATGCAATGTAAATGCAGTCATGCAGGTGGTACCATTTGCCCCCAAGTATCATCAACAAATTGAGTCCTCATGACTCTGGCCCCCATGGCCTGGCCCCCATGGCCTCATCAGCACAATATAACGTCGCGACCGCAGCCGAATGTATGCATGAGACTCTATGAACATGCCACAATCACACTTCACAATATCCCAGTTAATACATTATTTCTCAACTCATTATTAATATCATATATAGCCCCCATGGCTCATGCCCCCATGGCATCATCAATCACCTCAGTCACTAACTCAACACAATCAAGTCCCAAGGACTAATCACAACTAGAGGACTAAACCTCACTCAGGGACCTAAACCACCATTTAGGACCAAATCAACACTCGGGGACCAAATTAACACCTTTTGGACCAAACTGACACCTAGGGACCAAAACAACACCTAGGGACCAAAACCACACCCTTAGGACTAAACTGTCACCTAGGGACCAAAACAATACCCTTAGGACCAAACTGTCACCTAGGGACCAAAACAGCACACACTTAGACACAAGGCAAAGACTAGCGCCATTTCCCCCACAATCTGGCGCCACCCCAGGCACATACAAGCACCAGCGCCAAAAACTTCAAAAATTTGGCGCTCGTGGCAACACTGACCATCGGGCGCCATTTTCCTAGCAACTGGGCGCCCGGGCAACATGGATCTTAGACACTGGCGAGACACACGTCTCGGACACGAAGCGCATGCCTAGCGCCTGACAAAGACTTTTGGCGCCCGCCTAGACACTGAGGAAGCAACACAGCGCAACAGGCAGCCATTTGGCGCCTGTCTTTGCGCCACATGCACCCACACACACGCAACACACACACTCGCGCGCCACCCAGCGCCATGGGCAGCCAAAATGGCGCCCACCACTTAGACACCCACTCACACACTCACCTAGGCGCCAAAACAGGCGCCACAGGGCAGCCATTTGGCTCCCTGCACTTGGCACAACACTCCCCAGGCGCATTGGGCAGCCACTTTTGGCGCCCTGCACCTAGAACAACACACACAACACATGAACAGTGACACAGGCGCCATTCTCGTGCCTGTGGCAAGCATTTCGCGCCTCGCATCGCGCACACACACACACACAAGACGCAAACAATTGCACTGGCGCCATTTTCCCAAAGAAATCGGCGGCCAGCAAAGAACTCCTCGCACACAGACACAACTCCAGCACATGAACAGTAACCCAGGCGCCATTTTCCCAGCAATGTGGCGCCCTGGCAGTGACATTCCTGCACAAAACACAACCTAGCACATGAACAGTGTTCAGGGCGCCATATTCCCAGCAAATTGACACCTGTGCAAAGACACACACACACACACCCAATCCATCAGCATCTGGTGACACAGGTGCCATTTCTCTAGGAAATTGGCGCCCAGTCAGTGGCAACTCAGCACAAAACTCATCACACCACACGTGAACAGTACACAGGGCGCCATTTCCCTAGCCCATTGGCGCCCCATACCCCAAAACCTCAATTTCTCCAAATTCTCTTGAACCAATTCATCCTATAACCCTTCTAACACTTCCAATTTCATAAATTAACAAACAATTGCACGTTCAAGTCATCACATACATCAAAATCACGAAATCACATAGTATAAAACCCTAACCTAAGCCCTAACTCAATTTTAGCATGCAATTCATCAAATTCATCCAACAACAATTCAATTGGCAATCAAACAACATCAAATCAAGACTCTATAACTCTTATACAACCTATTATATCCTCTATTATAGAGTGAGACTCCCCTTACCTTGAATTAACCGTAAAAAGTGATTCTCACCAAGTCACGTACAAAACCACCGCAACTAGAGCCTTCTTCTCCTTTCCTTGCTTGGTGCGATCCACTCTTCTCTCTTTCTCTCTAGGTTGCGCCGTTCTCCTCTCCTTTCTCTCTTCTCTCTTCGCAATTTTTCTTTCTTTTCTTTTCCTTTCACAAGTGATGCGAAATGCATCACTCCTAGGAGCCTAAGTCATTGGGCTTGGGCTCTTGGGCCAATGCTTGCAGTCCTGGTATTTCCAATACCACTCCCTTCAATTAAATAAAATATTTACATTATAACTTAATATAATTAAAATAGTGCAACACTTTAAATAATTTAATCAATTACTCAATTAAATCATTTAGGGTGTTACAAGAGTCATGTGGACTCAATTTATTGATGATGATGCCATGGGGGCAAATGGTACCACATGCATGACTGCATTGCACTGCATTCATTCTCATAAAAGCATGAGTGTTGTTGATTGATAATTGTTATGACTAGTTGTGTTGTATAACTGTGCCTATTTGATGTTGTGATAGTATATACTGCTTATTATGGTCTTTATTATGTGGTTTGAGACTCACCCCTTTCTGTTGTTGTTTACCACAGGTAGCCATGAGTGAAGGCTTACTCCATTCACTTTCCCCGAGTCGGTCTGCTCTGATACGTAGCACGTAGGGGATGGGTTTAGGATTCTAGTCGTTTACTCTTTGTTGACTATTGAACCATTTTATTTGATATTTCCACGTTGTATTTGAGATTGTTGTTGTCCATCTGAGACTATATTCTATTTCCGTTGCGTAATGTTTATTTTTCTGGTGCGTGGAATTATTTAATAAAGTGTTGAGAAATTCCATCCTGTGATTGGTGTTGCGTATTATATTGTTGAAATAAAGTATTTGTGTTATAATTGTTATTGTTTGTGCTGAATTAAGTGTAGCACTCCATTTGGAAATAAATTTTTATAACTCTGATTTTTATTATAAATTGCCGGGTAGAAATGGGGTGTTACACCTTCCGTCGCCAGTGCATCGTCTTCACCACCCCTTCGCTACTCTTACTCGTATGTTCCTTCTGACATTGCCTCCTTCTTCTTCTTCTTCTTCTTCTTCTTCTTCTTCTTCTTCTTCTTCTTCTTCTTCTTCTTCTTCTTCTTCTTCTTCTTCTTCTTCTTCTTCTTCTTCTTCTTCTACGTACTTGTTTCCTAGCTGGTTTTGGTGCACTCTAACCATTCTTATGTAAATCTGTGGTTAGTGACATCTACCCACATTTGTGCATATATGTGGTTAGTTTCATCTAAGCATTGACATCTAACCACTTTTATGCATATTTGTGGTTAGTGGCATCTAACCATTGCTATGCACATTTGTGGTTAGTGAAATCTAACTATTGTGCTATAAATTTATGGTTAATAAATGAAGTTTTTTATTTTTGAGTGGAAAAAAACACGCCCAGAAAATGCCGCATTTTTGTAACTTTTAGGTAAATGACCCTTTTACCATTTTAGTAATAAATACTAAACATATGTTTAGTGTCATCGATCACTCTCAATATTTAGTATATTGATAATTTTAAAAGATATTTTCTTTTGGTTATTTTGTCTTACAAATCTCATTTGGCATAAAATAGAGTTATGTGTTAAAATAGCAATTTTATGTTAACAAGTGACGGATGCACTAGTACAAAAATTGGAAAAGAATTGTAGTTTTTAAGTCGGTTCCTAAACTATCCGACTTAAAAGGCGGGTGCGATGGCAATTTTGTAATTTATTTAAAAGAAATTCTGAATTTTTCAAATATGAAAAAAACTTATCAGACTTACAATGTTAAGATTTTTCAACTTCTAGTGCGAGACACATCTCCTTAACATTCTACGTGAGACAGTGAGACGCATCTCTCCGTCTTTGAAACCGCTTCTCTCTCCCAACCTCACCGTTTCCCCTCCATCGACATCGCTATCTCTTTGCATCCCCGATCGCCTCGCTCTCGCTCCGGCTCTCGATGCACTTTCTTCCTTTATTCATGGCCTCCTCTACTCTCGCTCTCTAGGTTCTCCTTCTCTCGCTTCTCTCCCAAAGCTTCCTCTTCTCATTGTGAACCCTAGTTTATCTTCTATGGTTTTGCTTTATTTTTCCTTTTTTTTTCTTGCGCAAAAGCTTATAGAGATTCGAAACCATAATTTATCTTCCTCTTCTCTTTCTTATTCAATTTCAGATTTGGAACCCTAATTTATCTTCCTCTTCTCTTTTTTATTCAATTTGAAATTCATAAATTGATTTGAAGATCTATATCCAGAGGTTAGATATGCTTGTCATCATTTCCTCAGTGGGTTTAACATGTGGGCGCCTATTGATTTTCATAAATTGATTTGAAGATCTATTGTGACGCCTACTTTTTGAAAGTTGCATGGGCCTCCATGTGAACCAATAGGTGCCCACCATAATATGTTTGAAGATCTATAGGCTCCCACAATAACTTAAAAAAATATGTTCATCTTCCTTAGCACAATCAACCCAGTAACAAATAAACCCAGAAACAAATCAACCCAGTGTTCCGGGGTGTATCAGCAAATACAAGAGCTTCCAATAGCAATTGGGCCGTCGGCCCACCCATCGTAACCGGCCCAAGCAAGCTGCTTGGAGCGCAATCCTCGCAACCGGCCGAATTTCTCGCAAAACGGCCGGACACTACAAGATATATACGCGCCATTCGCACATGGCATCGTGCACGTTCTCTTGCCTTGTGTTATCTGCCCGAGCGACCCCTTACTTGATCGTCGGAGTGTCTTTGCAGGTAACACCCGAGGCGCTCAGCGTGAAGCCAAGACCAGTCCTTTCCCCTACTCAACGACCGACCTAGTCACAGGACAACAACTTCAACACTTCATTGGTCAAGGTACGATCAATTGGCGACCACAGTGGGAGACCCGAGCGCTATCCTACTCCATTCATGGCTCCACGCGACCGGCCCCAGACACGGGCCTCGTCTCGACTCAACCCCTCCGGGCAACATCCTCAACAGCAGACCCCGGAGGGCGTAGCCGTCACTATTCACGAATCTCAAGGAAATCCGCGCCAAGAACCCTCGGTGCAGGGGCGCGGACCGATCTTGGAGCAGGTGCAACCGTACGCTCCACCACAACTACCGCCCGAGCTGATTGAGGCAGGCATTGAAGAGCCGTTTCCCGAGCATGTCACTCAGGTCGTTCTGCAGATTCTTCAAAGCAAGAACCAAGTCATTGCAGATAGAGATGAGCTGATCTCTCGCTACGAAAGAGGGTCGATTCCGGACCGCCCGCATGCGGAAGACGGAGAACCCTCTGCTCCTCGCCGACCGGTGCGTAGGCACCGATCACCTCCTCGAAGGAGCCTCTCTCGCCGGGAGAGCACCACCCACCGGTCTCCGGCACGAAGAATCAGGGCACGTAGGTCGCCCCCAAGCAAGAATGCGCGCAATCGCCATTCACTCTCTTATGAAGAATACGAGGATTCCAGCTACCGTCCTGACACCGGTCGCTCGCCTACTAGATACTCCTCTAATGAGTCGTCCGGTTCACGTCGGTCGAGAAGCAGGTCCTGGGATTCCCGTGAAGAATTGGAAGACTATCGGGATGGAAGAATCAGGGACATCTCGCAACGGCCAAGAAGAGGTCAAAGCGAGCGACCCAGAAGGCCTCCTTAGCTTCCGCCACTTGGCCCATCTGGAGGATTCTATGGTATGTCAGGAAATGAGGCATGCCTCGCTATGCAGCCCTTTGGGTCGAACGACATTCAAAACGGTCACAGCCCATTTACTAGAGAAATCAGGCGCTACAGGATACCGAGAGACCTGCGAAAGCCGCCCAATCTAAACAAGTTTGATGGTCGTGGCGATCCGGATAAGCACCTCCGGTATTTTAACATTTATTGCAGCTATAGATAATTGGGCTCGACCATGAAGTGCCGGTTGTTCCCACAATCGTTGGACGGCCGAGCATTAGAATGGTGGGAATCACTTCGGCCCAACACCATCTCCTCGTGGGAAGACTTGATCAGAATCTTTTTGAGCCACTATACGGTCAACCGTTGCCAGTATCGATATGAAGAACACTTGGACACGATTGTTCAAGGTGATAATGAGACGCTGAGACAATATATCGACCGGTTCAACACGGAGGCCGAGACTGTTCGTGACTTGTCTGACAAGGACAAGCTGAAATACCTCAAGCGTGGTATTCGACCGGACCACAGGTTCGTAGAAGAATTCACCTTGAATCACTATCAAGATCTCAGTTTCTTCCTAAGAAGGGCCAATGATCATATGGCGTATGAAGAAACCTTGGCGCAGAAGGCGGCGCTGCGGCGCGCGTCCCAAGGAAGAGCAGAATAAGCCGGCCAAAGGGCATGAAAGTCGCCGAGATAACCGGCCGGATTTTAGAGACAAGAAGTTTGATCATCGCACTCGTCTGAACACTTCCATTGCGCAAATCTACAGTGAGTGCCAGAATAATGAGTTTGTGGGTGTAAAGCGGCCCGATCCACTCGTGCTCAAGAAGGGGGCACGGCCGACCAAAAGATACTGCCGCTACCACAAGAGCAAGGGGCACGACACCAACAACTGCATGGCCCTCAAAGACGACATTGAGGAACTCATTCAGAAAGGCAAGTTAGGCAAGTATGTGAGGTCCGATGAAAGCGAACGACCTCAGGAGAAGTCAAAAGAGCCGGATCAAGATAGAGGAAAGGGCGCCCTAGTCATATCGAGAGCCCAAGACAAAGATCGATCTAATCACCGAGATACACGACAATCAAAGGGCTGCAACGTTGCTTTGGTGATTCTCGGTGGAAACCCGTTGGATCGTAGGGAGTCCAACAAAGCTATGAAAAGAAAATGGGACGAACTCCTAATGGTTGCATCAACGCCAGTGAACGACCGGTCTCAACTAGACCGCCCATTTCTTTGGAGATGAGGACCGCCGATGGCGAGCAAAGCGATTATGTTCCATTGGTGGTCGAGCAGCGGATGGCCAACACCGAGGTCCAAAGAATTGCAGTGCGACCAAGGCGGCTCGCTACCGATATCATGTTCGAAGAATTGATTGATAAGTTAAAAGTGGATCGGAGCGAGATAATTCCCCAGGCCGAGCCTACCCCTCTAACGGGCTTCAATGGAGCGATCACCTATCCATTGGGGACGATCGAACTCCTAGTCACATTCGGTGACGATACTGGGGAAAGTACTTTGTACAGGACGGTCAGGACGACGTTCCTTGTACTCCCCATCAAATCATGCTATCAGTGTATTATTGGTAGGCTGACCTTGGGCAAGCTAGAGGCCGTGGCATCAACGGTACATTTGAAAATGAAATTCTACAGTAGAGACGACCAGGTGGTTACCCTGGCGGCCGACTTAGAGGCAGCAAGACGAAGCCACTTCTTATATCAGGAAATTTGTGATGAGGTAGATCGTGGTCCAAATACTCGAGCACGGTGAAGGCCACAAGTTAATCTCACGATGACGGACGCTCGTTATGATCCGGATAAGCGACCCGAGGACAATGATGACGCAGCTGCAGAGAGCTAAAGAACGAGTTAAAGAGACCAGAGCCTCATGGGGAATTGGAAGATATACCACCGGGTGACGACCACCAAAAAACGATTAAGCTCGGCAACGACCTACGAAAGCGGGTAAAGCAAGACACGTAAAATGTCTAAGGGACTACGCTGATCTGTTCGCATGGCAGGCGTCAGACATGCCCGATATTCCTATTGAGATTGCTTGCCACCAGCTTTCAGTCGATGAAGGAGTCAGGCCGGTCGCCCAAAGAAGACGAACTCAGAGTGAGGAAAAATCTCAAGCCGCAGCAAAGGCCGTTGAGGACCTCGTAAAGGCTAACTTCATCGAAGAGATCAAGTACACGACCTGGCTATCCAATGTCGTGTTGGTAAAGAAGAAGAATGGCAAGTGGAGAATGTGTGTAGATTACACCGACCTGAACAAGGCATGCCCGAAGGATGCCTTTCCTGTGCCCAATATCGACAAGCTGGTCGACGGTGCCTCGGGCTATAAACTACTATCTTTTCTGGATGCATACTCGGGCTACAATCAGATTACGATGTACCCCCCTGATCGCCACAAGACTGCTTTCATGACAAATCGTGGCAATTTCCAATATAAAGTAATGCCATTTGGCCTGAAGAACGCTGGGGCGACCTACCAGCGCATGATGAACAAGATCTTCAGGAAGCAGATCGGTCGAATTTCTGAAGTATACTTAGATGATATGATTATCAAGAGTGTGACCGATCCAGATCATGTGAGCGACCTAAGAGAGGTCTTTGAAGAAGCCAGGAAGAATTCACTTAGGCTAAATCCAGAAAAGTGCACTTTTGGGGTGAGGGCCGGCAGATTTTTGGGCTTTCACCTAACTGAGAGAGGAATAGAAGCCAATCCATAGAAATGCAGGGCGGTCGCCGAGATGAGGCCGCCCACGACCAAAAAAGAAATACAACAGCTGAATGGCATGGTAGCCGCCTTATCCAGATTCATACCAAAAGCGGCTTGTAAATCACTTCCATTATTCAGACTTCTGAAGAAAGACACAGATTTTGAGTGGACCGACCAATGCCAGCGAGCATTGGATGAGCTAAAAGATGCTTTGACTAACCCGCCCATCATGACCAAGCCGTTGCCGGGCGAAACGCTGTATTTATACTTAGCAATCACAGAAGAAGTTTTGAGTGCTGTGTTAGTCAGGGAAAACGACCTAAAGCAGAATCCGGTCTACTTCATCAGTAAGGTACTACAAGGGCCCGAGCTGAGATATCAGAAAGTAGAGAAATTCTCCCTTGCACTTCTAGTGGCCGCTCGAAGGTTGAGACCCTATTTTGTGGCCCACCAGGTCGTGGTTCGGACCGACCAACCAATCAGGCAAGTCCTCCACCGGCCAGATCTGGCGGGTAGAATGATAAAGTGGGCAGTAGAGCTCAGTGAATTTGGGATCAAGTTTGAATCCAGATCGGGCGCAAAAGCACAAGTGTTGGCCGATTTCATAGCAGAGATGACTCCGATCCAGGAGGAACAACCAACAACGACCTGGACGTTACATGTAGATGGGTCGTCCAATAGCAAAGGCAGTGGAGCAGGCCTAATCTTAGAAAATCCAGAAGGTCTTGCTGTAGAGGTGTCATTGACTTTTGCGTTCCATACTTCAAATAACCAGGCAGAATATGAGGCGTGCATAGCCGGCCTGCAGCTCGCCAGAGATTTTAACGTCGATCGTGTGGAATTACATTCGGATTCCCTGTTAGTGGTTTCTCAAATCAAGGAATTGTATGATGCCAAAGATGATGTGCTCAAGAGCTATCTGGCCAGAGTAAGGGAGCTTCTCAAACAGTTCGACCGAGCAGAAGTGAAGCATGTGCCTCGGACCGAAAATGTTCGAGGAGACATTCTCTCAAAGCTTGCAAGTACTAAGAGCCCTGGAAATCACAGAAGTTTGATCCAGGAAACTTTGAATCGGCCGAGCGTCTCGACCAAGCCGAGCCAGCCCCTGGCGGTTCTATGTGTTGATCAGGATAAAGATTGGATCGCCCCTATCCTACGATACATCGTCGAAGGAGAAGAACCGAGCGACCAAAAGCAAGCAAAATTGGTCAGGTTAAGGGCACCCAAGTATTCTGTCATAGAGGGAAAATTGTATAGAAGAGGGTTCTCATCTCCACTGTTGAGATGCCTTACGTCGGTCGAAGCCGACCATGTCTTTGAAGATATCCATGAGGGCGTTTGTGGAAGCCATCAAGGTGCACGATCCATAGCTAAGAAAGCTCTCCGGGCCGGTTATTACTGGCCGACCATGGACGAAGATGCAAAGAAACTAGTCCAGAAATGCAAGAAATGTCAAGTCCATGCTGACGTCCACGTAGCACCGTCTTCAGAATTGCAAAGTCTAGTCTCACCTTGGCCGTTCGCTTGGTGGGGCATGGATCTGCTAGGACCGTTTCCACCCGCTCCAGGCCAGTTCAAGTTCTTGATCGTGGCAGTTGATTATTTCACAAAGTGGATCGAGGCCGAGCCTCTCGCAACCATCACATCGGCAAAAGTAAGTAAGTTCCTCTGTGTGCTAGCTCGCTTTGGAGTCCCACAGCAATTTAACTGACAACGGTACCCAGTTCGCAGACAAAAGGTTCAGAGAAATGCTGGCCGACTTAGGGGTGAAACAACGTTTCACCTCGGTCGAGCATCCACAGACAAACGGCCAAGCTGAAGCGGCCAACAGAATTATCCTGCGGGGTTTGAAAAGAAGACTTGACGAAGCGAAAGGGAACTGGATCGAGGAGCTGCAGTCCGTTCTTTGGGCATATAGGGCGACTCCCCATTCTTCGACAGGGAGTCGCCGCTTCGATTTTGTGTATGGGGCCCGATGCGGTAATACCCATAGAGATGGGCGAACTAAATTGGAGAACTTTGAACCCCCCAGCAGCGGCCGACAACGACCGAGCCATACGAGAAGAATTGGACCTCATTGAAGAGTTGCGCACCCAAGCATCATTGAGAGAACAACCGATCAAGCGTAAGGTCGAGCTAGGTACAACACTCGCGTTCGTAAGAGGACTTCACGGTCGGTCGGCTCGTCACGAGGCGTGTGAGGCGTCGGAAACAAGAATGCACGTCAAGGAAAGTTAGCACCAAATTGGGAAGGTCCGTATCGGGTCATTAAGAAGGCCGGCAAGGGGCGTCTGAGTGGAAACCATGGAAGAGGCGACTATCCCCGAACATGGAACGCAAAAAAACTTAGAAAATATTATGTCCGAATGTAATGAAGCAGCCGATCTATTAATGAAAGACAGTGCAGCGCTCTTTTTCCCAATCGGGTTTTTACACGAGGGCGACCTTTGACAATTCTTCATTATTTACTTTCTCGCAAAGAATGTATGCCCGTCGCTCAAACATGCTCATGGCAAAAGAGCGGCGAAGAATTATCGAACGTGATTATCAAGCGTAAATGGGTCGTCGAAACGATCTATATCGAGCGCCATTGAAATGGCCCAAGGGTTAAGAAGTAACCCACAAACGTTAGGTCGTCGAAACGATCTATATCGAGTGCCATCGAAATGGCCCAAGGGTTAAGTAATAACCCACAACGATCGATCGTCGAAGCGATCCGTCTCGGCGCCATCGAAGTGGCCCAAGCGGTTAAGTAACCCACAAGCGTTAGGTCGTCGAAACGATCTATATCGAGTGCCATCGAAATGGCCCAAACGAGTGCCATCGAAATGACCCAATCAAGTGTCACCGAGTGGGCACTGTTTATCGGGTACGAAATACCCTATCGACCAGCACCGCCAAGCGGTCCATATGTAACAGGTCTGATCGACCTAAAGCTAAAGTTCGTAAACTTAGAAAATTATAAACGAAACAATCAAATTCGAACAAACGAATTAAGCGAAAGGAAATTGTCATTACAAACGAAGGACGCCCGGTCGAAGCCGAGCGCCCAACTATTAAGAACTGCACGTAGGCAGGAATATTGTTGTGCCCGAAGGCAAATCGAAGGATTACAAACATTACTCCGCTCGCAGGCGGGCTTCAGAAGAGGACTGAGCTAGGGCGAACGACATTACCCTGATCATCAAGTGCCTCGGGCTGCATGATCTTGTTGTTCTCGACATAGTGCCTCGGTCATCAAAATTGATGTTCAAGTCTGAGTTCAGCGCCCGTACCTGGCCGAGAGCATTGTAGAATTGCTCGATTTGCACCTTAGCCATCCCGGCTATCTTCGAACTTGTGCCTCAAATTTCACTTTGGGCCTCCTGTAACACCCTAAATGATTTAATTAATTATTTGAGTAAATTATTTAAAGGGTTGCATTATTTAGTTATGTTAAATTATTAAAGTGTTGTTTTATTTTAATTGAAAGGAGTAGTAATCGGTAGTGGAGTGGTATGGAATGGCCCAAGAGCCCAAGCCCATTGACTTAGGCTCCTAGGCATTAGGGAGTGATGCAATTCGCATCATTTGTGAAAGAAAGAAAGAAAGAAGCGTAAGAAGAGAAAGGAGAGAGAGAAAACGAGCGCAATAGAGAGAGGAGAATGAGAAGTTGGATCGCACCTTGAGAAGAAGGAAAGGAAGGAGTTGTTCTTTGTGGTTTTTGCACGTGACTCGGTGAGAAGGGCGTTTCTACGGTTCATATAAGGTAAGGGAGTCTCACTCTATAATAGGGAGTATAATAGGTCGTATGTAGGTCATAGGGTCCTTATTTGTTGATGTTTGATTGTTGATTTAATCGTTGTTGAATTAAAATTGTGAATTGGGTGAAAATTGATTACATGCTAGTGTTAGGGTTTGGATTGTGTTGATTTGCGTTTTTGATCCATGATTGATGGTTAAGATATGAAATTGAGAGTGTTGGTATGATTATAATGTGCTTTTGGATTGTTGTTGATGATTGGTTTTGAGAATAATTGGTTGATTTGGATTGTCTCTGGGTGATTGTGATACTGTGACATATGTAATTGTAATAGGGCAATGATCATTGCTTTTACTCAAAATGAAAGTGGAAATCGATTTCCCACTTTGAAAAGAAGCTAGAAATCGATTTCCCCTTTGAAATGAGAGGTAGAAATCGATTTCCCACTTCAAATTGGAAGCAAGGAATCGATTCCCACCTTTGAAATAAAGCAAGGAATCGATTCCCACCTTTGAAATGAAGCAAGGAATCGATTTTCCCCCATATAAATGAAACCAAGAATCGATTCCCCTCTTTAAAAATGAAAGCTATGAATCGATTCCTCTTTTGAAAGCCTTAGGTGTCGTTGTAGTCCTGATGGAGTTGTTTAGTCCTTAGGTGCTGTTGTAGTCCTGATGGAGTTGTTTTAGCCCTTAGGTGCTGTTGTAGTCCTGATGGAGTTGTTTTAGCCCTTAGGTGTTGTTGTAGTCCTAATGGAGTTGTTTTAGTCCTTAGAGTCTTTGTTGTAGTCTGATGGAGTTGTTTTAGCCCTTAGGTGCTGTTGTAGTCCTGATGGAGCTGTGTTGGTCCTTTATTGTTTGTGTCCCTGAGTGTTGTTTTGGTCCTAAGGGTGTGGTTTTGGTCCCCAGGTGTTGTTTTGGTCCCTAGGTGACAGTTTGGTCCTAAAGGTGTGATTTTGGACCCTAGGTGACAGTTTGGTCCTAGGTGTGTTGGTTTGGTCCTTAAGTGCTAATTTGGTCCTAAAGGGTATTTTAGGTTCTTGAGTGAGGTTTAGTCCTCTAGCTGTGATTAGTCCTTGGGACATGGGTGTGATGAGATGGTGAATGAGGTGATTGATGATGCCATAGGGGCATGAGCCATGGGAAATTTGGAGCCATGGGGCTAAAACTAAAAATGACAATGATGTGAGAGGTGATGATAATTGATGAACTGTAGGCTGCGGTCTTGACGTATAAATGAAATTGATGATGTGCGTGTTCATGAGTCACATGCATACATTCGGCTGCGGTCGCGACGATACATTGTGTAAGGCTGCTGATGCAGGTGTTTTATTTTTAATTTTTGCGGTCGCGACGATATATTGCGAGGTCGCGATGCAGGTGTTTTATTTTTTATTTGCGGTCGCGACGTATATTGAGTGATGATGAGGCCATGGGGGCCAATGGTACCACATGCATGACTGCACTGCATACATTCTCATAAAATGCATGTGTGTGGTTGGTTGATGATCACTATGAATAATGCTGCTGTGTGACTGTATGTGTGAGATACTATGATTAAAATATACTACTTATTATAACCTTTATTATATGGTTTGAGACTCACCCCTTTCTGTTGTTGTTTACCACAGGTAGCCATGAGTGAGGGCTTACTACATTCACTTTCCCCGAGTCGGTCTGCTCTGATACGTAGCACCTAGGGGATGGGATTAGTCTTTAGTTGTTTGACTTGCTCACTGTTGAGCTTTTATATTTGATATTCTATGTATTGTTGAGACTTCTGATCATTTTGTTGAGATAGTGTTTTATTCCGCTGCGTGACACTTATTTTTATAGTGCGTGGTTTTATTGATAAAGTTTTTGAGAATTCCATCCTTTGAGTTGGTGTTATGTATTCCCTACTTAAAGAGATGTGCATTTTATTGAGTAGTTGATTTTAATGAAGTAAGTGTAGCATCCCATTGGATGATTTCATGTGGAAATGAATCTTTAAACTCTGATTTTTACTATAAATTGCCGGGTAGAAATGTGGTGTTACACTCCCACTCGACTTTCTCTTTCTCCAAGGCTTCAAGGTCGGTTTTCAAATTTGTCACTTGAGTTTGGGATTCCTTGTTCTTCTTCAACAGCCTGGCCCGTTCGTCTTCGGCCCGTTGAAGAGCGTCCTTCTTTGACTTAGCTAATTTCTCCAGCTTTTGATGTGCCTCCGCCACGACCTTGTCCTTCGCAGCCCGAGCTTCTGCAAACAAAGATAGCCAAAGATGGTTAGTCGGTCGAATGTAAGTAAAAGCGCGACGGGTTAGAAAAGTAAAATACCTTGAGCTTCATCGGACAGCTCTTGGATCATTTTGTCAACCCCCATGCAAAGAGAAGCGCAGACCGCCATGGGTTTCTTTTTAAACCGATCGAAGTCGGCCAGCCCCAAACCCTCGAGCGAGAGAATAGGAATGTCGACCTATGGATATTCGCGGGTCTGCTCATCGAACTTGGCCCGCTTGGGGGAGCGATCATCGTGGCGAGGGGGCGACCGGACCTTGGAAACAGGCTTCTTCCCTTGGCTTTTAAGAGTTTGAGGCACCTTCGACGGCCCGTCGAGATCGACCACATTCCATGGCGGCGGCCGGGAGGCGCTGTTCTTAGAAGGATTCAAGACCTTCTCGATCTCGGCCCAGTTTTTCCAGCCATTCTTCTTGCAAAATAGAACAATTCAAGAGTTAGAAAGAGCGAGTGATAATTGAAAGTAAAAGATAAAGTACAAAAGCGAACCAATCTCGGCTTCAAGAGCTCGACCCACGAGCAGTACAAAAGGACGGCAAGGCAGGTCGCCCTTAGGATCTGTGGGCATCATGCCCGCCAAAGTTTTGATCATCTCCAGAGACTTCAAGTCGGCCGCACCCAAATCCTTAACAGAATAAATATAGTCGCCAGGCCACCGGAAGAAGTGAGCTTCATTCCACATGATTGGGAAGAAAGGGGGACCGAGCATCCCGTCGGGCTGGATCTCAGATATAGCCATGCCGGCCTCCTTAGTCGGGACAACCCAGAAATATTGGCTTTTCAGTGCGCCCAACGACTCTTGAGTACGCTTTAAAGTACCGAGTCTTTGGAGTCTTTTGAGTCTTGAAGGATACCTGCTCCCTCTTTAAAGTACCGGTGCTGGACCGACACTGGCCAGCCGAGCATGGTCAGAAGCACTTCGAAAGTTTTCAAAAACGCCCACGTGTTTGGATGAAGTTGAGAGGGGGCGACCCAATATAGCGCAGAACGTCGCGCTGAAACTCGGTGAAGGGTGGGGTGATGTTCATCCGCTCGAACACGATCCGATGCATCGTGAACTTCAGATTGTCAGAATAGGTTGCGATGTCTTCCCCATCCTTCATACCTCTCACCCTCCAGCCCGGTAATTTCTTGAAGTGAAGTTGCAGCTCGGGCAGGGCCCAATGACCGACTGTGAGGATACTCCGGTTGGAGCGAAGGGTTTCTGACACCCAGGACATATCAGAACGATCTCGGGATAGGTCAGGCAGAACGTCTTCTGCCCCTTCGTTCGACCCTCCTTCGTCGTTCGCCCCCTGACCAGAAGAGCTTGCCACAGGTCGAACCACCACCTCCTCAGCAGCTTCTACAACTCGGCCTTCCTCGGCCTCTACCATCTCTTCATACATGGCCTGGACGACACTTTGTGCCTCATCTTCTATATCCACCTCTTCATCTCCACCGGTGGCGCAAGGAATGGCACCTTCTGGTGGTGGTGGAGTACTCGATCTAACTCTAGAACTGGCAGGCTTGGAATCAGAACTTCCCAAGCTAACCGACCCCTTACTGGAAGAGCTGGGGCTCGAGCTCGAGCTGCTCGAAGAATTAGAACCTCTTCCGCTCGAAGACGACGTAGATTCCTCCTCATGAGATGCAGCCCCAGATGGCCTCGACATTTGGTCAGCAAAAGATTGCGATGGTACCCCGAGAATGCGAGCGGTCTGTTTCACCCGTGGCATACAACACCTGCGATAAGGGGATCATGTTAGGTCGGTCGAGCAGGGTACTCGCGAGAGGGGGCGACTTGGTCGTCCCCAGACCTGACACCCCCTACCACGAGGCGTGGAAATTGCGCGATCAAATGAAAAAATGCAGAAATTTAAAGACTAGAGATCGATCCATACCTTAAACGGATGTCGGAGATCATCGCGAAAGCAAAAAGGAGCAAGCGAAAGTCTTTGCAGATGTAGGTCGGCGGCAGACAAGTCGGTCGGCGGCAGAGCAATTCGTGAAAGCGTGAGGAATAGTTCCTACTGAAGGAGTATTTATAGCGCAGGCCCAAGACACGAGAGGGACCGGGAGACGAAACGTCGCAACGTTTCACCTTCTCCTTAAAAGCTGTCATTAAATGACCTCGGAATCATCAAACGTCGTGTCATAAATGTCAGCAAAAGCCAACCGTCTCGTCAGCTCGGCCAACGGTCGCTAGGCTGTCGAGACCGTCCCATGGGAAGCGAGCGGCCGTGCCCGTTTCGTTATCTGAAGATCCATCATAGCAACGTCACTCCTGGGGGCAGCGATTCAAGCCTCAGCCCGCTCTTAAGCGACCTAGGCTTGGGGGGCAACTGTTCCGGGGTGTATCAGCAAATACAAGAGCTTCCAATAGCAATTGGGCCGTCGGCCCACCCATCGTGAATCGGCCCAAGCAAGTCGCTTGGAGCGCGATCCTCATGAACCGGCCGAATTTCTCGAAAAAGCGGTCGGACACTACAAGATATATACGCCATTCGCACATGGCATCGTGCACGTTCTCTTACCTTGTGTTTTCTTCCCGGCGACCCTTACTTGATCGTCGGAGTGTCTTTGCGAGTAACACGGCGCGCGGCGTGAAGCCAAGACCAGTCCTTTCCCCTACTCAACGACCGGCCTAGTCACAGGACAACAACTTCAACACTTCATTGGTCAAGGTACGATCACCCAGTAACAAATAAACTTCCTTCTTCAAGATCCAAAAATTGATTTCCAAAGCCAGAAAATTGGTTTAAAATAAACTTCCTTCTTCATCCCACTCCTCAACACCCCACAACAGTTCCCAGATTTTCAAACCCTCAAAACCAAGACCAAATCAAACAGAAAAAAAAAATAAAAAAATACAGAGAGTGAAGAAAGGGAGAAGCTGAAGATTCAGATTTTGAATCTAGGTGTCATTCAGGATGAGAAAAGAGAAAAGAGAGTGGAGAAAACACAGAGAGCGATGGGTAAAAAATAGAAGTTCAAGATTCGGATCTTGAATCATGGAAAACGAAGATTCAGATCTTGAATCATGGAAAACGAGTGACAGTTGATTCGCCAACACCGCAACACCACCGCCATCATCGTTCTTCCTCTCTCGTTCTGTGCTCTCTCACCTTCGCAAACCATCCATGTTAACTGTAACACCCCATTTCTACCCGGTAATTTAGAATAAAAATCAGAGTATAAAAATTATTTCTCATTAAATGGAGCGTTACACTCTTCTCTTAAAAACACTCAAGCTTGATCGGTTCAAATTTCATAACAAAATATCAATACATTTACAATAATGTGAAACATGGAATAACTCATATCATGCAATGGAATATAAAACTACATCTCAATAATGGTACTCGGTAGTCTCAAAACAATACTCATAAGCTCAACAATGAGCAAAATAAAACAACTAAAGTTCATAACCCCAACCCCCAGGTGCTACGACGTCGAGCAGCGAGGCCAGGCTGGGGGAGTAGTGAAGGTAGTAAGCCCTCACTCATGACTACCCGTGGTAAACAACAACAGAAAGGGTGAGTCTCGAACTATATAATAAAAGTGATAATAGGCAGTATATACAATCACAATTCACAGCACAATCAATCATACCAATCATCACTCAATAATGTTCATGTATTCATGTGAATGTATGCAATGTAGTCATGCATGTGGTACCATTTGCCCCGGCCGCCGATCTCATCATTTGCCTCCTCGCTAGATCTCATTATCAAATGGAGTCCTCATGACTCTGGCCCTCCGGCCGGCCCTCAGGCTTCACAATCAGTTTATAAACTCTACGACCGCAGCCGAATGTATGCATGAGACTCAATGAATACAACACATACACATTTATAATAGCTCAATTCACGCACCAACTCTTACCTCATTACTAATCTCATTTATAGCCCCCATGGCACGGCCCTCGGCTCATGCCCCCATGGCATCCTCGGTCATCTCAAGATACAAGCTCAACATAATTAAGTCCCAAGGACTAATCTCATCTAGATGACTCAACCTCACTCAAGGACCTAAACCACCATTTAGGACCAAAACAATCATCTAGGGACCAAACTGTCACCTAGGAACCAAAACAACACACGCTTAGGCACTTGGCAAAGACTAGGCGCCATTTTCCCCACATTCTGCAGCGCCCCTAGTGCAACACAAAGACGGGCGCCGAAACTTCAAGAACTTGGCGCCCCGTGGCAACACGACCCACTGGCGCCACTTTTCCAAGCAGACCGCGCCCTGGGCAAAGACAGTCCTAGACACAAACCTGCACACCCACTCGGACACAAACTCGGACACGGCGCCTCCCGGGCACCACGGGCAAGACATTTGGCGCCTACACTGACCCAAAGACACACAACACGTTTAAGCAGAAAACCACTCGAGCCAAAATGCTTAAAATTGTTTTGGGCGAGCAAGCGCAAAAGATGGCATGGTAAAATATGCCTAGAACTCTAAGTTTCGCTCAAACCACCCCCTAGGCGCGCACTTTTGGCGCCACAGCAATACTCTCTAGCACATCTCTCAAATAACACATGAAAACAGAAAACCACTCGAGCCAAATTGTTTAAAAATGTTTTTGGGCAGGTGAATGCAAAATATGGCACAATAAAATATGCCCAGAAATGTGAGTTTCACTCAACCCACCCCATTTACACACACAAAATCACCCCCACCGGGACATTTGTAAAATAACACCTGTAACCAGAAAACCATTCGAGCCAAACCACTTAAAATTGGATTTGGGCAGGTGAATGCAAAAGATGGCACGGGAAATTGTGCCTAGAACTCTAAGTTTCACTCCCCAGGCAATAAAACACCCACATTCTGGCGCCCAGTCACTGACACACCTGCACTCAGACACAATTCCAAAGACGTGAAGCAAGAACTCCAGCGCCAATTCCTCGGCAAAGTGGCGCCCGGACAAAGAACACAAAGGCACCATGGCCCATCACTGAGTACCGAGCGCGACAAAGCCTAGCAATTTGGCGCCCAAGACTCAAAAACCCCAAATTCTCCAAACTCTCCCAAATCAAATCACTCCATAATCACTCTAATACTCCTAATTTCATATTATAACAATCAATTTCATGCTCAATCATCAAACACATCATAAATCACGAAAATCACATGTTAAAAACCCTAAGTAAAGCCCTAAATCGATTTCCACATACAAATCCATCAAATTTATCACCACAACTCAATCAATCAATCAATTAACACCAAATAGGGACTCTATGACTCTTATACAACCTATTATATCCTCTATTATAGAGTGAGACTCCCCTTACCTCAAATTAACCGAAAACAGAGCTCTCTCTACGAAGTCACCAACAGAACCACAGCAACTGAGCTCCTCTCTTCCTTCTTTCTTTCTTTTGACACAATACTAGGACGAGTCACCAGCTCTCGAGCGTGCTCTAATCTCAATGGCAGAATGTTTGACTCGCGTACATACAATTAGATACAAAACAATCAATTTATTACCCAATCACAATTCATTAGAAATACGTAATCGTTCGTTTAACAAATTACTAATTAATGTTGAAAAGGAGTACCTATCGGAAGGTGGCCGAAGCGAGATTTGAAGTCGGAAAACGAAGGACTCAAACCGGATCTGAACAAGCTTCCAATAGCAACATGACCACGAGTCCGAGCGTGGCGTGCATCTACCCGGGTTTTGAGCGTTCGAGTCTAGAAACCGGCGTAGCATCACCGTGAGTTCCCATGGCTACTGCGTTCGTGAGTGAAGAGAGGTTAGGAGCAGGACCGTGATCGAAGAAAGCAGACTCCATATTCGTGCTCGGTGGCCATTTCCAGGAGTGGAAGGGTGGAATTCGTGAGTGGCCGTGGAAAGGAGGGTGAGAACGCGAGGAGGAGAGGAACGACGCGTGAGGAACATGGTCTTTGTTTCACGCGACTTTCTGCGAAGAAGGAGCCACCGGGGACGCGGCCTGGGTCGGGTTAGGTTAGGTTACGGGTCACGCGTGTCCATGGGGCTGCGCAAGTGTGGGCTTAAGTGAGTTGCGGCGGTGCGTCCGATGAGGTAACGGGGTGCATGCGAGTAAAATAGCCCAAAACTCATTTTAAATACTTTTAGGACCCAACATCCCTATAACTATTATTTTAATATCTCAATAGACCAAAATAACTCCCTAAATAAATAATATCTCCAACACTAGTATTTAATAGAAATAAAATAAATATATAATATTATTAATCATATATTACCAATAGCATATAAACATACCATATTTTTATTTCTACTATTTTTCCACAATCTAATCCCCAATAATTTATTAAATAAATATCCAATGATCTTTGGGGCGTTACATTAACTGCAATTTTTCTTTGGGTTTTTTTTTTGTACCCCCACCCTCTCCCCTTAAACCCCCACCCACACTGAAATTCCCAAAATGCCCTTCAAAAAATCTGTTTTTTCACTAAATTACACGAATCGTATATATCTTTTTTGTGGCCTATATACGATGGGTAAAAATTTGACATCGTATATATGTTCATTGTGCGTATATACGATTGATGCGTTTTAAGTCAATCGTATATACGCAAAATGAGCTTATATACGATGAGTTAAAAATGCACATCGTATATATGTCCCAAAAGAGATATATACGATGGGCTTTGTTTTTGTTAATAGTTATGATTTTATTACCGGTTATAATTTGAAGTCTCGTGATTTGATTAACATCAACGGTGTAGATATATTGGATAAAATAAACGCGTATAATTACAAAAATGCGATATAGTAATATATACACGTGTAATACAAAAAATGTGTGAATCTATCTACAAGCCGTCAATAGAATCATCAGCTAAATCTATACATCTAGACGCATCACTGTGAGTGGGAGGCTGCACGGGAGGACACATAGACTGCCATAGAGTAAAACGTCCGGCATACGGTTAGTCCATGTGTCAAAAAATATCGAGTAACGGATAGAAATAATAAACAAGTGTTAAAGAAATACCTGTTGGTCGTGGAATTCCCCAAGTGTGGGATCTGGTTAGTCCATGCTGAGATAAATCGCTCATTGTGCGGTGTCAACCATGTGTCGTGCACATATTTAATGAGAACAGTTTATCGAGCAAGCGACCTCAAAAACTTCAGATTAGATAAGTACTCGACTCATCAATGAATCAATAATACATAGCGGAGAGATTCAACCTCCTCCCGTCTATCCTTGTGCACCAACTCTTTAATCTTCGCTTTGACATTTTTGTAACATGCCAATGACACAATAAATTTGTAGCGAAGGAAAGACATCAAGAATAGCGGACATACTGGTAGAGATCTATGTCCATCAAGAAAACTGAGGATGAATAGAATGCAAATCACAAATATCTTTCATTTCTTTGCAATACCCAAGAAAAGTGAATAGCAAGCTCTGTCCAATATAGGCAAATGCAACATGGAAACTCAACTCGGTGTTAGTCACTCCCACAACTGCAAAAAGAGGCAAGTTGTATCTGTTGGTCTTGTAGGTTGAGTCAAGAATGAGAACCCGGAAACAACCCGAGTAACTTGACAGAAGTGGGATGAGCCCACATGATATCACTGACTACATCAGACCTCGGAATCTTTCTACTCCAACATAGATAATTATGTGATGCAATCAATCTCAGTACCTCCTGAATGTCCTGTTTCTAGGACCCTCTTTGTAGACCCAGGTGTTTGTGACGCCTTTATAAACTTGCGAAGACTAGTCACATTCTTGGATCTAGCTTCTTCAAAGCAGTAATAGTAGCTTTCGGTCCGACATCAAGATCCGCATGCTCGTTAACCAGATCCTTTTGCGCCTTAGACAGACGCCCAAATAAACAAGTACTTAAGTAATTTAATTCCATTTACCAAACTTGAGTAACAAAAATATACCGTATCCGTCGTGAAAGTTAGTGTAGTATCAATATCAACAGGAGCCAAGCGAGAGTCGGGTATCTCACAGAGTAGGCGGGTCAATATCTGTTCCAACAAAACAGATAGCAACTCAGGAAAAAACGAAAAAAATAACCCAGTCGTATATACCTCCTCAACCATGTATATACGATGGGTATTTTTTTCACATCGTATATACATAGCCCAGATGTATATACGATTAGTTCTTCAAGCCCACTCGTATATAACCTATATACGATGGGTAGTCAACGAAGCATTTAATAATGCAATCGTATATATGCCTTGAAGGACATATATACGATGGGTAGTCAACGAAGCATTAAATAATGCAATCGTATATATGTCTTGAAGGACATATATACGACGAGTACTTTTTCAGGTCAGCGTTAAATATTAAATGTAACCATATATACCTTCCATCGAGGTATATACGATGCGTATTAATGTGGGTCCCAGTCAGAGTGAAATTAATGAAAATCAAAATGTTATTTATGACAGGGGTAAAATAGGAATTACAATAATGGGTGGGGGTGGGAGGGGATGGGGTGGGGGTATAAAAAAACAAAGCCTTTTTCTTTAGAATTCTGGGCGTTTGTGGGTTTGATGCGATTGTGGGTTCCGGGTTTGGGAATTTGTGGGTTCTGGGTTGAATTTGTGTGGGTTTGGGAATCGGGGCATTTGTGTGGTTTTGGGTTGAATAATACTCTCGTTTGTGGGTTCGAGAGTGAAGATGCTAATGAATGGAGATTTTTAATTTAAAAAACTATTTCATTTAAAAATAATTATAAATAATAAAAAAATGAGGTGGCATGCCATGTGGATGCCACATCAATTAAAATGTCCATGTGGCGTGCTCAGTCACGAATTCTGTTCCAGTCAGCGTGATTTAACGTCAGGGACTAATAATGAAAACAGAGAAATAAGTGAGGATCAAAACGTTGTTCCCGTAGCATTTCAGAAGAACGGTTGGTATATTAACTGATATCTGCTGGTAATCAGTTAAAAATCTGCCGGTAAGTTACCTGTGGAAAAAAATCCGTCGGAAAACACTTAAAAAACGGCCGGTATATTACTGGCAGCGTTATCCGCCGAAAACATACCAAATCCGCCGGTAATGTACAGGCAGATAAAATCTGCCGGAAAATGGGCGCCGGTATTTCACGAAATTCTGGTAGTAATTAGTATCAATCGGTATTCTCTGCGCGCAATTGCAGAGACTAATTTCTCAAGCTAAACAAAGTTCTCCCTTAAGAGTTTTAATGTTACGGTACTCCCCTAGTTGAACTCGAGCTTAGAAATTTATTTAGGCTGAAAAAGACTCTTACCATCTCCTCCAAATTCTTAAGGGTGTTTTATTATTTCTAAAAGCATGCGAAAGGTATGGATTGTTCTTCACTGCAGAGCAAAGCTGCTTTTTGTCTTTCAAACTAGTCACTCTTGTGGCTTGAATTCATTCTTTTCTACATTTTTAGTCAAAAAGCACTCCTATAAATATTTATATATTATCTATTAATTATTTACTAGTAATTATATTCAAATCTACTTATCATCTATTATAAGTACTATTTATTTTCAGAATACTTATCGAGTGATGATAACAATATAATTTAATTAATATATTAATAGCCATTTAGGCCATAAAAGAGATGATAGAGATCCAAGAATGAGTTTTAAAGGAAAGAGATAAAATTGGAAAAATAAACTCTTTCTATTTTGATTGATGGTACAATAGTATTATATACAAGTGTTTAACTATAGTTAACTTTTGTTTCAAAAAAAGAAAAACTATAGTTAACTTTAGTTAACTGCATTGGAAAATTAACTACACATGTAACAACTTCTAAACCAATTTAGTTAAGTTAGTTAGACACTAACTAACTTCTAAACTAATCTAACTAAGTTAGTTAGACACTAACTATATCAAATAATATATAAAAATGGTATTTTATTTATATTATCAATTTTCTAATTTGAGGGTGTTATATGGTGTGTTTCGTTTCCCGCTACTACTGTTGGAAATGAAGCTATCTTTTAAAAGAAGAGATGATGTAGTAAAAAAAGAAGAGATCATAACCTAAAAGGGTAAATTAAATAGACTTAAATACTTGTTACCCCCTACAAATATAGTCAATATCTAAATACCTCCGATAGAAAAAAAACAGTCTGCAAAATATGAAATTATCCAGTTTCCCCTCTCTTTTTAGGGGGGTAAATGAATAATGACTATATTTTTGCAGGAGGGTAACTGTATAATGTTGTATTTTGCAGGGTGTTTTTTAGTTAAATGGATAATAACTATATTTGCAGAAGGTAACAAATATTTAAGCCAATTAAATATGATGTGATTGGGTAAATTGAGATAGAATATTTAAAATTGCAAATTGAAGAAAATATTATGTTCTTCTACATTTTGGTGGAAACTTTCCACCAAATGAGGAACTGACTTTGGTCATAGTTATATTTGAACTGTAAACTTCAAATCAATGAGGTAAAATATAAAAACTGAATAGAAAGTAAGAAATATAGAAAATACGATGTTATCATTTTCTTTCTATCATTTATTGTCTAAGAAATAGATAAGCAGAGACTAAATGGGAAATATGAAAATACAAAATTTAGGCACAATCATTGACTAAACATTTCAATGATATATCTATGATATATCTATGAAGAGATTCTATAGCCAACTTATTAAACAAAAACTAAATAATAACAAATAAAGTCAGAAAATACATACACTCACTCATACATCATCAAATATTCAATATCAAACATTTCAATCCAAAACTATATACTAATATATAATTAATATTAGGCTTAAATACTTGGTACCCTATCTAAATATAGTCATTATCTAATTACTCCCTGTAGAAAAAAAACAGTCTGCAAAATATAAAATTATTTTGCAGGGCCAACTGAATAATGTTGTATTTTGTAAGGTGTTTTTTAAACGTTTTTTAGAAAGTAAATGAATAATGACTATATTTACGGGAGTAACAAGTATTTAAGTTTAAATATTATAAATATTTCACTGCAACGATGAAAAAAAAACAAAATCACATTCACATGTAAAATCATAGTAAGCCGACTAACAGTTACTGGTATAAAGTATAGATAACATATCACAATAAATACATATGCAGAAATTAAAGTTTAAGAGTTAGATATACCTTTTCTTTAATTTTTCCAATTCCGCACAATCCTACATAATAAGTGCTTAGAAGATCATCCACCAAATAAATAACGATCAACGAGTACATCTCTTAAGTGATATCCTCCTATTGGAATGGTGCCTTTGGTAGAGAAGCAGTGCAACATTCGGGTGAAGAGAAATTTAAAGTAGAAAAAACAACAATTTTTTGAAAAGTAGAGGGAAACGAGATGAAAAACTTTTGTTTAAGAGAACGGGTTTTAAAATCTTCAAGTGAGTTTTTGGGGATTGAAAGGTAATGGCAATGAAGTGAAGACGAGAAGGAAGTTGAAAGAAAGAGAGAGAAGCAATTTGATAATGAAAGGAGTGAGTTTATTAAATAATAAAGTGGAGGGAATAAAAATGATGAAGTGTGAGATTCTTAATATCGTGGAATTAATTCAATCAACTCCAATTCACTTGACCCAAAAAAAAGTAGGTTGTCCTCTAGCAATTGCTGAAGCTCAAACAATGTCAGAGTAATGTGTTGACTGGGCATTTGAGCCATGTGATGGTGTCGTATAAATTACTCCCTAGACTCTCACATTAGATGCGATATGGCCTGAAAAAGAGTTTATAAGAGAGAGACATCCCTCACTTTACAAGCCGGTATTGTGGGGTTGAGTTAGGCCCAAACCACATTCTAAGATGGTATCAGAGCCAATCCAAGATTCGTTGGGCCACCCACTATCGGGCCACTCGGGTCATGCTCTAGTTGTCGATCTGGCGTGAGGGTGTGTTAAGAGTCCCATATCGGATATCTCCAGTTGTCCAGTCCTTGGCGTGAGGGGGGTGTGTTAAAAGTCTCACATCGGATGTGATATGATCTGAAAAAGAGTTTATAAGTGGGAGACATGCCTCACCTTACAAGCCGGTTTTGTCGGTTGAGTTAGACTCAAACCACATTCTAAGACATTCTTAATCTACAATATTTTTAACTTGTTACACACAAATAAATGTACTGTTAATTTGTATTAATTATGTACTAAAATGTCATTTTTATAGTTGTCTTGAAAATGTTGAAATCATAATAAAAGAGTTATTTTGGGTTTCTAAAAGACTTAATAAATATGAAAATCAAGAACATACGAAGTAATTAAGGACTTCGACGTTCAAACTTTGATTTGATGAACTTTTGACTAAGACTCAGTTTGGCAAAAAATAGCTGAAAACAGAAAAGCTATCGAATAGTGGATAGCCAATAGTGGATAAGCTAGCTTATGACAAATGAAGTGTTTGGTAAAATTAACGGTTAAATTATCTGATAAATATAAAATGCATAAAAGGAAATGTTTAATTAATGGTTAGATTTATTTAATTAACATTAAATATGTATAAATTATTTTTCTATTTATCCATGATAACTAAACTAATTATTAAGATTTTAAAAAATAAGTTTTTTAAATTTAAATTTGAATAGTCTAATTTTTATGTTTATTTGAAAGTCTACATTTTTTTTTCTTTGAAGTCTACATCAAAATACAACTAAAATAAACCCAGTGGGTGTGGTTGAACGGTTGGGGATTATCCTACCTTAACCAAGTGTCGAGGGTTCGATCCTCGCCTTGGGTATGGAGCAGCTTTAAATCCTTGGGTCAGTTGTCCCACCCTTCGAGGTGCCTCCAATCCAGCGAGTGGATTAGTCACTGCGTTCGACGATGGATACTCTGGTCTTGACAAACTAAAATAAGGAGAAATCTGACTCCGGGCAATGGATACTACTTTGAAGGCCATCTCAAACCCAATCATAAGAGGGGCCCTCGAACTAATCCTCATCCTCAACTCAGACCTCGATGTTGGGAGCCTGGACTTCGTTGTTGGGCATCTAGACATCAACACTTGGGACTCCGAACTCATCATTACCATGTAAGAGGAGACATATTCTTCCTCCGGGTTCCCATTGCTCTCAATAAAGGGTCCATCCTTCCCATCGGTAACTCCCTCATCACATTTTGAGTAGTGTTACCTACTTACTTCATCAAATTGAGTGTCAATCAACCCGTAGGGGCCCTCAAAACTCTCTAGGTCGGTTGAATCCTCAGAAGAATCGGTGTCGTCAAATGGTGGTGGTATTTCAACCTCGGGCATTCGTGGGTCGATTTATGGTGTTGTGAAAGCCGAACCGTGGAAGTGATCCTCGTCCTTGCCATTAACCTACATGAAGAGAGTGCAGTGTTAGGATACTTACTAACGCTATGTGGGGCAGAAAAAGTCGACCCTAGTTCTGACGAATCCCCCTCTTTCAAAGATGTTCTATTTCGGGATGGAGAGAGACCCCACCGGAGGAAATTCAAAAAAATTACTAAAATAAAGGAGTATGACGTACCTCGGGTGGACATGTTGATGAAGGTTTAAACCCAGATCTTAAATCTCACCGGAGATCTGGAAAAACGTCGTGGCAAGCTTGAAGGTTGATCAGAATCTTCAACGTCAGAAGCACAAAAAATTCTCAAGGAAATTCTAAGTGACAAATGAGAAGGGGAAACCCCTATTTATATGGGTCGAAGAGGTGCGAGTGGGTCGAAGCGCAAATGTCACAACCCTAGAGACACATTGATGATGGGCGCAGAAAACAAGGCGATATTAGCATTGTCATTATGACAAGTCAGGTCAATCTAATGAAACATCACACCGATCGAGGTGACCACTAACATTCAAACGCCAGACAAGTCAACCGTCACGGACAAAGACCCGACAACGAGACTCATCGAAGGCCATCTCTTGAGTCGGTGTACAGCCAAGGTCAGATTGAAATGACATGTGGCTGATTTCTGAGGCCGCACAAACGCATTTAGGGGCAACTAGGTCAATTGATGGGCATCCTAGTCGACTCAGGCCATCCAGATGGCGGGGTTTTAATTTCGAAATCCAACCCCGAGCTCGCACACACTCGGTTAGAATAACGTACATAAGCAATGGTCATCTTCCTAGGGCAACAGCGTCGCCTTGGGGGAGGCAAGCTGCTCGGACTAAGCCGCAACTTATCCGCATTCGGGCCCAACACAACATCTCAAGCACACCCAGTGAGTCGACTATGGAAATCGTGCGCTGGATTCAAGCAATGGTTGGGAGCGCACGCTACATCGACGACTCGGATCTCGCCATTCTTCCAACGTGATATTTGACATGCCTAACTCCTATACTGTGTACGATCTCTCTTAACTCACACTCGAGTTCCCAAACCGGCCAGGCGTCGGGGTGTCGACTACCACGCCACGTCCGAAAGCGCGCGTGGAGTGCTCAGCGACAGGAGCAACCCCGACTCACTAAAGCGGCATCTTTCGAGTTTGACTCCCGAACAAAAGTGGTGCTAGCATTTTTCAATTTTTTAATCATTTTTTCTCTTCACCAAATTTTGTATTTTGTGATTGAGAAAAAAGATGGAAGGAGAAGATCCAAGCTAATATTTACCAAAAGTAGAATTCTACGATACCTAATGAGTTTTTGTGGGTATGATTCTTTTTAGGTAAAAGTAATATAATATTTAGATTTATTTAAAAATAATTAAATATACAAAAATAAAGTTTTATTGACTGATTTAATGTTAGGTTTCATACCTAAACAAACTTAATGGATACCGGAAACTTCACCTTACCGAAAATGTTAGAAGGGTCAAATATGTTCTTGATCACTATAAATTTTGGGTTTTTTGTTTGTAGTTCCACAAAAAAAAATCACAAAGTTTTGATCCTTATATAATTTGAGAATTTTGATTTTACTCCCTCATGACTTTTAATAACGCTTTATGACTTTTAATAGCGCTTTTTTGACCTTTTATAAGTGCTATTAAAAGTCTTGAAGCGCTATTAAAAGTCACGAGGGACTAAAAACAAAAAATTCAAAATTTAGAAGGACCAAAATGTGGTAAATTATTTTTAAGGGACTAAAACTAAAAAACCTAAATTTTATAAGACCACCAACATATTTAACCCATACTCTTGTAGGGGTAGTATTATTTTCAGTCTCCTCTCATACGGTGTTTGATATCCTGACATGTATGTTTGATATTATTATAAATGAAATGAAGTAGATTTCTTTTGTAAAAAAAGATTTAACCCATGTTTTTTTTGACCAAATGATTTAACCCATGCTAGAATAGACTCTATCTAGCAAAGTCAAACTCCTAGCTTATAGCAAATAAACTCGTTGTAAGTGTTTGTCATAGCTAGTTTATACAAATATCCATTTATGTCATTTTATTTTTATAAGTTAGTTCAACAATAACTTTAAATTCATCTGATACTTTATCTGCTATCAACAATCCGCCATCAACTTATCAAATATCATCTAACTTAAGGGGGGTGAATCCGGAGTCTCTGACATGTAGGTAAAAACCAGAGCTTTGATAGGTCTGATACAACTGGGTAGTGATTTTCTTTCCATGATCTCAGACTTTCAAAACACACTCATATGTGTGAATTAAAAATAAATTAAGAAAATAAGACTATAAAATAAACAAGACTACGTGACTTAACTAACAACGGTATTGGAAATAACCTGACAACAATATGTAAGCAATAAATTAAGGCTATAACCTATGTAAGCAATAAATTCAACTTACCAGATCAGCGAGTATAGAAGAGCAGACATGATCTGCTAAATCAGTGAATAGAGGATGTTGTTGATACTCTGGCTGAGCTTGGTCTCGTAGCATGGCAGCCCTAGCATCCCTCATCGAAGCATGGCCTGCCAGTCTGGTCTCTTCTAGCGTATTGAGAGGAGCTGGCGTATGCGACGATGCCTGGCCTCTGCTACTCTGACCACGGTACCTACGAGGCACTACAAAAAAAGGAAAAATTAATAAAAAAAATAATAACCAAATTGTATATACTTCTATAGAAGGGGTATATACGATTGGTAATCGTATATAGGTCATGCGTGATGTAAATACAACTCACTGATATGAGGTTGTCGGATATAACTCCTTCTTGATGTATATACGATGGTGCAAAACTTGAACCGTCGTATATAGCTACAATTTGATGTAAGTACGATGGCTAAAAATCTTGAACTGTCGTATATATCTCTTTGGAGGTATATACGATTGAAATTTAGTCAAACGAATATTGTGGGAGAAATTTCCAAAATATATTTTTGGAACACTCCAATTGATTAAATATAATTAAAGATACAATTGTAACATGTTGGTTCGTTTGGTGCAGTGGTTCTGTGTTTTATTGTGATCCAGTGTGTCCCTAGTTCGAATCCCAGTTGCAACTTTTTTGTGTATTAAAACATTTTAAACGGAAAAAACATTTTAAATGAAAAGTGGCAACCCTTGGATTCGAACCTGTAACACCCAAAATAGTTCAATTAATTATTTAGTCGAGTTATTTAAGGTTTACAACTTTTTAACTAAGCCAAGTATTAATTAGGAGTTTATTTCTTTAGGAGATGCTTAAGTAAATGGAGAAGGTGGACGTAGAGGCCAAGAGCCATTGGAGGCCCATGAGTCATTAGAGGCCCAAGTGTGTGCCTTAAATGAAAGTGTCGTAGGAGAGGGTGCATGTTTCCACCAAAAGGAATCTAAGAAAAGTAAAGAGAGAGAAGTTGGTAGGTGAGATCATTTTCTAGAGAGAAGGAGGAGCTTCAGTGAAGAAGAAGCTCAAGTTCAAGGGAGAAGTTGTTCTTTGCGAGTGTTAACTAGAGGATTTCGGTGAAGAAAGAGTGTTCTACTCAACTGAACAAGGTTAGGGGCTCTCTTTCACGTATAATCATGTATTATGATGAATGGTTATGTGTGAGTAGACTGTAGCTATGTTTTGCTGAGTTGTTTTGCATGCCTGATGTGTTTTTATGTTTTGAGGTTGTGTTTGGCTCACTTGGTGGAGTGGTGTAGAGTGAATGAGAGAGTTGGTCATACGAAGGAAGAAGGAGTGAAATGGGAGCTGAGGAAGCTCTCAGTCCCAGTGAGCGAGAGTGAGTGAGGGTGGGTGACATAATCTTGGAGAGGTCCTTAAAGAATAGACTTAGGATAACGAAGGAGTAGCTGAAAACGTATAACATAAGGCGTCGAGCATGCGTTGAGTTAAATGGAGTAGTCGGTTTAGGATTGCCGAGGTGAAGTTACCTTTCCATACGTAAGCTGGAACTTAAGTGAATATGTAAGTGTCGAGAGATGAGATGTGTGCGTCGAAGTATGTAAGTGTCGAGAGATGTGTGCGTCGAAGTATGTAAGTGTCGAGAGATGTGTGCGTCGAAGTATGTAAGTGTCGAGAGATGAGATGTGTGCGTCGAAGTATGTAAGTGTCGAGAGATTGAGTGTGTGCGTCGAGGTGTGTAAGTGTCGAGAGATGTGTGTGTCGACATATACACATGAGTCGAAGGAGCGTACGTAGAAGTATAAGAGTGCGTTGGACTAAGTATAGGTATCGAATTGTACTTGTCGAAGTGAGGCGTATATGTGCCAATGCGTAAGTGTCGAATATAGGTGACGGAGCGTAAGGGATGATGTATAGGAGACGAAGGGTAAGGAAGTGTAAGCCGAGGTGCTTGGTGAGGCTTGAGTGCTAAGTGCGTGAGGGGCTAAGTAGCGTAGTTATTGTAGTCCCTATTCGACATTTAGTCCTAAGTTGTAGGGTAGTCCTTGTGGGGACTCTTTGGTCCACCACTTGGAACCGAGGTGATCGGTGAGTTGAGGGCGACAGTCGTAGTGCTGTAGGCCGTTATGGGGACGTCGGCCTTAGTGCCGTAATGACGTATGAGAGTTGTTTTGGCCGTAGGGCTACGAGTAGAGAATTAATTAAACGTTGAAGTCCCTGAGGGGCATTGAATAAATGAAAATGGTGAAAGCAGGGGACTTCGGTCCTAGAGGTGAGCAGAGGACTTGGGTCCTAGTATGAATAAAAGGCTGCGGTCTAATTGGTGAGTGACTGAAATGGTGTTATGATTTAATTGAATAATGTATATGTTGTGTGTTATGCATTGTTCATGGCGTCGCATAAATCATAAGCATAAGGTGATAGCAGAAGACTTCGGTCTTGGACTTCGGTCCTAAGGTGATAGCAGAGAGGACTTGGTCGAAGGTGATAGCAGAAGACTTCGGTCTTAATGGATCCATCATGCATATACCCTGGAAGTATGGGTCTGCATCATTCATATAACTCATGCACTAAATAATCGTGTTATTTGTGTGTTGTGCCGTGGTGTTTATATGTGTTTGCTTAGCATGATACTTGTCATAAACCTTATTATATGTGTTTAGAGACTCACCCTAGTCGCTTTTATGTTGCTCTCATGTGGCAACTTGCGGTATCCCACGAGTAAGTCGGTTCTCACTTAGAGTCGTTGGCGTCGTCATTTTGCTCGGTAGTGTAACTTTGGGGGCGAGTAGTGTAGTGGTGCGTATGTAGGTTATGTTGTGTTGTAGACCTATGCCTTTTGGACTTGTATTATTTTGATTATGTTGTAACTAATAACATATGACTTGTTGAGCTCGGTTCCTTCTTGGCCGAGGTACTGAATGTACATTACACTACCACTGTTTTAGCTGCGCAAATGTGACTTGTTGTGTTTGATTGTTTTGCTTGGTTAAGTCCTTGTAGAAAAATGTAGCACTCCTTGAGTGGTTTTTGAAAACTCTGATTTAATTGCTAAGTAGTATTAGAATTTAAGGGGGTGTTACAGAACCCGTGCCAATCGTTACATTGTATCATGGGTTAAATAGAATCTGTCTTTGACTGTTTCGGTTCAGTATTGTAGAGACTCTTCCAAGAGTGGTTTCCCTTCACCAATTGACATGAATTTCTCTATAAATAGAGACACTTTCAGGCAGAAAACAACACACGAAAATCATGTTTACATGATCCAAAAATTATATCTAAGTCATTTTTCTTTTCTCTAGTGCACGAGAGTAATTGAAGAAACTTTATTCCGTAAACTACCATTGATCGATACGCTTGGTGTGATTGTGCAAAACACATCAAGGATTCCAAAGTATCATGAAGGGGATTCGCCATTTTACCCATTTGCATTCGGTTTACATATAAAGCGGTGGGGGCGAATCGAACCTAAAGATTGTGGGAACATTTGGGGGGACTTTGCAAATACTTGAACAAAAGAAGATGAAGATGGTTGCACAAATATATTCCAAAGCGTGTGTGTAGACACTAAGCTTTAGGTTCGATCATTTCACTGATTTTGTAAACCCGGATGCAAATGGGTAAAATGGCGAATCCTCCAGATACTTTGGAATCCTTGATGTGATGTGCAAAACACATCAAGGATTCCAAAGTATCCTGATGGGGATTCACCATTTTACCCATTTGCATCCGGTTTACATAAACTGGTGGGGGAGAATCGAACCTAAAGCTTAGTGTCTACACACACGCTTTAGAATATATTTGTGCAACCATCTTTATGTTCATCTTCATCTTCTTTTGTTCAAGAATTTGCAGTGGTCCCCCCAAAAATGTTCCCACAAATATATGTGCGAAATGGCATATGTTTTTGTTATTTTGTAAAGTGTTAAGGGTATTGCGGTCTTTTCGTAGGGTATGTGGGGTAGATGGAATTTGTGTGGGGGTAAAAAAAAATCCCAAAGAATATTCGCAATATTGTGTTTGAAATAACGCCAATTACAATTCCTTTAGACCCATGCTTCGTACAACCCTACCTCTACTCACTAGACACCCCTTTTTAGGGTGAAAAGACCAAAAACCTATGAAGCACCGATACTCTAAAATAGGCCACGTACCCGTATCCGATACCGATACGTGTCGGATACTTCCAGATATGTATCTTGGGAGTATCCTGGAATTTATGTTTATTTTTAAATCAAAAAAACACCAGATACTACCGGATACTTATCGGATACATCCAGATACGTATCCAGCTGGGAGTATCCTAGAATTTATATTTATTTTTAAATCAAAAAAGAACTAGATGCTTACTCTTTTATCCATTATTTGAAGAGAAATAAAATGAATCCAAAGATGTGGGACATTAGCAGAGATGCATATGATCCACTTGATGGTGTTGGAATTGAATTAGCAAAGATATCTCTTGATGAACTAGAGTTGAAAGCTATGTTATTTTTTGATGATGAAAATGGAGGAGAGAAGAATGACATGGCTAGTGTTAAGTAGCTAGTAGACAAATCTATAGAGCCTAAACTTCATTTGGATATGACTTATGATGTTTTTTGCTATATTCTAACTTGGGTAGTAAACTGTATATCTTTTGTGACATGTTCGCAGGAGGAAGAATATATTTTAAAATGGTGGGGAAAATACATTTAACTATGCTTACTTATTTTTTTGGGGTTACCATGTCATTGATGTACAGTTTCCACAGGTTTTGCCGATGACTAATCTACGTTAGGGAACCTGGCCACACATACTCGACTTTAGTAGCTTGTGTGGTTCTCTCCTCCCAATAGAATTTTGTCACACCCAATATTCAAACTCGAGACCTTGGAGTGGGATCCGAGTCCAGTTACCACTCGGACCAACTATTGTTGGTACTTTGCTTACTTATTGTGATTACAAGTATATTTTGTTTTATATTTTAAATTTTAATTTAATTTTTTATTGAAGTATCCTTGCCGTATCGTATCTTGATTTTCAAATTTTTCCCGTATTCACGTATCGTATCGCATCGTATGGTATCCCATATCCAGGCTTCATAGCCAAAAACTTCATAGCCAAAAACTCTTACTGAAAATTGGATTTTATATATTTTTTAAACATTAAGTACGGTTCGGTGCATGTTTGGCCGAACCAGTTCGGATTTCACTGCACCGAGTGTATTATTTTCAAAGACAACCCCTCTAAAACTATTTTTTACTAGGTTCGGAGCACGGTCGGCCGAACCTCACTGTTTTATGTTTTCTCCTATTTTCTATTGTTTCCCTGATGAACCGTCACATTTAAACATATTTTCAGTATCCAAAAAAAATGAAATAAATATATATATATATATATATATATATATATATAAAAAGTTAGAAACATTTTGCATTGGACATTTACTTGAGCAACTTAATTCCCTTTTATTTCAAGACGAAGGTACCGGATTATATGAACACATTCTAAAAATTAATATCAAATGTTTAATAAAAATCATCCTAAAAGTTAGACAAAATTAATAAAAATCATTCTAAAAACCATCTTGTACACAGTAGTACAACTTTTAAGGTTAAAATAAAATATTTAGTATCAAATGCTCAGTTTTAAATAATACACCGTGAGAGAGTTTTGAGGGGGAACGACCGAACTGAATCGGAGCACCGTACTCCGAACCAGTTAAAATATTGTGTTAAGTGATTTTTAATGTGAGGATATTTTGAAAATATTTAAAAGTTAAGAGTGTCCGATAACTAACTAGAGATTGGAAGAAGTATGAGCCTTCCTTTATCGGTAGTACGCACGGGCTTCATGTGGTGTCCTTAGTAAAGCACCTCACAAGTCACGTTAGTTTCAAAAAAGTGAGAAACCATGTGGTGCAACCTTGCCCAGATTTGATGTGACGCTGTGACTATATATTTTGAATAAATTCAACTAGATGAAGACAAATGCAGAATCTCAAGATTACACTGCAAGCAGTAATTGCAGCACATTGCTTGAAGCCATGTGATGTAGCAGGATTTGATGTAACGATGGTCGATGGGATGAAATCTTTTGACTAAATTCAACTACATCAAGACAAATGTAGCAGCTCAAGGTAACTATGCAAATAGTGATTGCAACACTGCTTGAAATAAATGAGGCCAACCACATCGTTTCATCAGGTTTTCTTTTGCTAACTATACCAACAATATACCGTGCATACGTACGTGCGTTGTCGTGTTATTTTTATTAATAGTTTTAGACTTAATTTAATTAGTTCAAACCTCGTGAAAATTTAAAGTGGTTTCAAGAAATGCTCAGTTGAATATGGGATATATGTGAAAACATCCATTAAAGGTAACATGATTCTAGTTTGCCTTTATGTGGATGATATTCTTTTAACTAGTGATAGAAATGATGAAGTAGAATCAGTAAAAAGAAGATTAATGACTGAATTTGAAATGAGTGATCTAGGAAAGGTAAGTTACTTCCTAGGAATGAAGTTCCTCTACACTCCTAGAGGTATTGTGCTACATCAAAAGAAGTATGCAGCAGAAATATTGAAAAGATTCAATATGATGGATTGTAAGTCAGTCCTAACACCTGCAGAGGTAAATGTAAGGCTTGAACCTGATATAGATGGTGAGTGTGTTGATTCCACAATGTACAAGCAGCTAGTGGGATCTCTAAGGTATCTGTGCAACACAAGGCCAGATATCTGTCATGCAGTAGGCATTGTTAGCAGGTTTATGGAGAAACCAAAAATGTCACACTACTTGGCATCAACAAGAATATTGAGGTATGTGAAAGGGACAATGAAGTATGGTGTCATGTTCCCTGGTGGACTAGGTTAGAAATATAGTAATCTACATGGATACTCAGACAGTGATTGGTGTGGAGATAAAACTGACCGCAGGAGCACTACTGGTTACCTATTCATTTGCTATGGAGCACCTATCTCTTGGTGTTCAAGGAAGCAACCAGTGGTTGCACTCTCATCCTGTGAAGCCGAATATATAGCTGGTGCAACTGCAGCTCAACAAGCTGTTTGGTTGAGATCGGTTATGCAAGACTTGAAGATCATTGGTGAAGGACCAACCAAGCTGCACATTGACAATAAGTCTGCAATTATGCTTGCTAAGAACCCAATTTCACATGGGAGAAGCAAGCACATTGAGACAAAATTTAATTACTTACGTGATCAAGTTGAAAGACAAGTTCTGGAGGTCTGCTATTGCAACACTCAAGTACAGTTAGCTGATTTGCTAACCAAAGCTCTCAAGTCAGAACAATTTGTGAAGCTTAGAAATAGTATTGGTGTTGATTCATTTGATACTGTTTAAATTCAATTGTAATTTTGCTTGAGTGTTAAGTTTGATATTTTGGAAATTGTCTATTTTGACACACTGCTAAATCTCTGAATTAGGGGATAGTGTTGTAATATATACTTAATTCACAAGTTTTAGCTGTTTTGGTAATACACCCCCGCAGATGTATTATACACACACGTGTATAGCTAATATAGGAAAGGGCAAAACTGTCTTTCATGTAAAAGAAAAAAAAAGGGAATATAAATCCCCGAGTTGCAAAACAGTTACAGATCGGTAAAAATCAAATAACAGTTTTCTTCATCTTCTTTCTCTCTCTCTATTCAGTTTATTGTTACATCTCTTTCTTCTCTCTTGATTCATTGTGAGCTTGTATGTGAAGCATCTATGGAATCATTGATGCATTAACAAGGTAATTACCAATCATGTAGTAATAATGCAACCCCATGGCGAATAACACGAAATTTATTTTACCATTAATAAAATTATACCAACATGTAACATTTTTCCATTGTAACTCAAAAGTAGAATAATAAAATTAGAAATTTGAAGAAAGTGAGAGGGGGAATAGAGGGAAGAGAGATAGAGAGAAAATTAAGAAAGATAAGAGTGGGAGAGGAAATAGAAAAATGTGTACTAAATGTGAGATAAAAAAGTTAAGAGATGATGCGAGAAAGTGATACCCACAAAATATAAAAAGTGAGATTAAATAATTGGGAATTGACATATTTGTTCTCAAAAAATTGGTTTTAGATAAGAGTAATTTGGTATTTTTGGTAGTGATTGTTTTAATTAAAGATATAGTTGATGATAGTTGATTGATTATTAAGGTTAAATACGAGAAAAAAATAAAGATAATAGTAGTGGGCATTTTGATTAAAATTATCATAGATTGATTAAAGTTATAGTTCATAGTTGATAGTTGAAGAGAAAAGAGAAAAATGAGTTTTAAATATAAGATTAAAATGTTAAGTGATGATGTGAGAAAGTGGAACCCACAAGAAATAAAAAGTGAAATAGAATAATTAGAAATGACATATTTGTCCTCAAAAAGTGAATTTCAAAGAAGGATAGATTGATAATTTTGGTAGTGGTTGTTTTGTATAAAGTTATAGTTGATGACTTGGCTCTTTTTTTTTCTTTCAATCTTAGTACATTTTTTATTTACAAAACCAGCATCATTTAGGTAATTGTTTTTTATTATTATGAAAGTAGAACTAACTTAGGTTTGGCTAAGCTGATATCTCAATCATAAATTATTATTTTCACAAATGAGAAATCTATATCTAGAAATGTATGTTAGTTGATGAGTTAAGAGACATGAAAGAGTTATAAGAACGAAGTTCATAGTTCTAAATTTAGAAGCTAACATTTCTTTACCCCTTAAGTCCCTAATTATTTGCTAACAACTAATATTTGCCAATAAAAAAATGAGAAATCTATTTTGGAGGAATTGATGTCTCACTTGTACTTTTTTCTAAAAAATGAAAGAAAAAAAACAGTTTTAGAATTCTGAATTTACTTGAATAATGAATGATTAATTAAACTAATTAATTGGTTTTTTGATTATCTTATTAAAATGATTAATCGTTTATTTAGATATTCACATGAGACTAATTACTTTTTTGTGTATTTAATTAATAAGTACTAATTAAATTATTTAGACGATGGAGTAAACAATGTTCATCAGTCATTCTAAGTCCAAATGATTTCTTGCTTCAAAATATATCTTGATTATTTTTCTTGGTTTATGACACACGTGGATAATCACATAGAAGATAAACTTCGAAAGAGTCTTGGCTGTAAAGATGTGTTAGGACCACACATTTTTACAATCCGGAATATATTGGAGTTATGTTATACATTGATTGTGCAAATTTGAGCCTTATCTTTTGTTGATGCATTCCTTTCCTTCTCTTGAATGTCATCGACAATATCTCTTTTGACTTACACATGGTTTCAATTGTTTTCCCATGTTTTGAACTCTTAGGGTCCGTTTGGTGCACAAGATATGATAGAGACAGAATATGATAGATGATATGATAGATGACAGAATATCTCTTGTGAATAATTGCATATATCTTTTGTTAACAAATACATATTAACATTTTCTAAAAATAAATTGAAATATTTATTTGTTAAAAAAACTAGTAAATTAGTAGTAAACACCTATGAAATAATTTTATACAATTTTTTTTCAAAAATATTTGGCACTATTAAATAAAAAATTTCAAATTATTAAAAATATTTCAAATAACAAAATAATTCAATTATATATTTTAATTAAGATAATAAATAATTATATGAAATATATTATATGTTATGATAAAATACTCATGTGACAATTATATTTCATTTTGAAAAATTAAATTAGTTTTCTATTTTTATATATCTATTTTTATTAATATTAAATTTAAGTTTCATCAAATATTTTAATTCTTAAAATTTTAATAGATTTATAATTTTTAGCTTATATAAAATTGTTCTGGAGTGGACTCAAGGCCCAATACAGTCCAATAGGCCCAATCATGTAGCTATAAATATGGCACGAATCCCAAGAAATTAGGTACATCATTATTACTTGTGGTCCTATTCACTGTTCACTGCTGACTTGAGCGTCGGAGTGCTTTCACAGGTACCACCCGCGCACGACCCAGACTCAGGGACGTCGGCACGACCAACGACCGAGCTAAAGGACTACATCAACACTACTTCTATTGGTCTTGTACGATCATTTGGCGACCACAGTGGGAGCCCGAGCGCTATCCCTCCATCATGCAGCCGAGGAAGCACGCCACACTGGCTTCATCGCGAGCCGACCCCTCTGGACGGAACGCCCATCCATAGCAAACCCCAGAGGGCGCGCCACAAACCATTCAAGAATCACTGGACAATCCTCGCCAGGAGCCCTCAGTGCAAGGCGGCCGAGGACCAGTTCTAGAGCAAATACAGCGGCCGACCCAACAGCAGCTGCCGACCGAGCTGGTTAACGCAGGAATTGATGCATCTTTGCCCGAGCACGTGACTCAGGCCTTCTTCCAAATTCTACAGAACAAGAATCAGATCATTGTTGACCGTGATGCGCTTCTTTCCCACTATGAAAGGGGATCCATTCCAGTCCGCCAGTGAGCGGCGGTGAAGGGCCCTCGGGTCAAGCGCGTCCTTCCCACCGGCGCTTAACTCCATCCGGAAAAACGATCGTCCTCGTGGAGGCACATCACGCCGATCTCCTGCACGAAGAGTCAGGGCGCGGAGGTCCCCCGCTCGTAGGGGCGTGCGCAGTCGCCGTTCCCGGTCTCACGACCATTGTTACGTAAACTCTAGTTATAACCTGGAATCGGACTGCTTGCCCACAAGGTATTCCTCGTGCGAGTCCTCCGGTTCTCGCAGGTCAAGAAGCCGATCGTGGAACTCATACGACGAGCTAGATAACTACCGTAATGGGGAGATTAGTGACATCTCCCATCGGCCAAGAAAGTATGAGCCCGAGCGACACAGAGGGCAGTCATCTCAGGTTCCCCCGTTATATGGTCAACTGGTCGGTGGAGGTCTCTACGGAGTGCCGACCAATGAAGCGCATCATGCTTTGCAGCCATTTGGACCGGGTGAGTTAGCGACCGATCATGGGCCATTATTAGGCGTTACCGCATCCCGAGAGATCTGAGGAAGCCGCCAAATTTGAATAAGTTCGACGGTCGCGGAGACCTAGATAAACACGTCAGGTATTTCAACAATTACTGCAGTTACAGGGAACTGGGCTCAACGATGAAGTGTCGGCTCTTCCTTCAGTCGCTGATAAGTGCCAAATATACTTGAATTTGGTTTGAAATCAATGGCACTTATTGAATTTATTGAAATGAATTTGCTACTATTTAATCCCCAAAAGTGATAGTTTGAATTAGTTTTTATTTAAATAGGTAATGTATGTGATTGTGAGTTTTATATACATTTTAATCCCTTTTTGTAGCTTGAAACAAATGAAAGGACTAAATGTGAAGATTTGATAAAGAGTTCAAGCGAAGAGATTGAAGAATGAAGAGATAGAAGAATTTCTGGGCACTCTGGCCAAGCTCAATGAACTATGGCTAAGCCACGTTGATGCATAGAGGAAGAATAAAATATGGGAAATGTGGCCAAGCCAAACACATTGCTCGCCAAGCTAAAAGAAAGCAGAATGTTGCTAAGAAATGGGCTCACGCGCGACGACACGGCTAAGCCAAACTGTGTATCTGTAGATTCCCCTGTTCTGAAGAAAGCTATTTTGGCTTAGCCAAATCAGGAAAGGCTTAGCCCATTTCTTAGCAACATTCTGTTTCTTTTTAGCTTGGCGCAATGCAGTTTGGCTTGGCCACATTTCCCGATATTTTATTCTTCCTCTATGCATCAACGTGGCTTAGTCATAGTTCATTGAGCTTGGCCAGAGTGCCGTAAATTCTTCTATCTCTTCATTCTTCAATCTCTTCGCTTGAACTCTTTATCAAATCTTCACATTTAGTCCTTTCATTTGTTTCAAGCTACAAAAAGGGATTAAAATGTATATAAAACTCACAATCACATACATTACCTATTTAAATAAAAACTAATTCAAACTATCACTTTTGGGGATTAAATAGTAGCAAATTCATTTCAATAAATTCAATAAGTGCCATTGATTTCAAACCAAATTCAAGTATATTTGGCACTTATCAAATTCTCCCCAACTTAGAACTTTGTTTGTCCTCAAACAGAAGTCCTAATCCAAAAAGTAATTTCAAAACCTTGGATATGTACAACAAGACTATCTCAACTATGATCATGGTTTTTCACCAATCAAGCTTGTCTCCACCTTACAACTACATCAATTATCAAGGTCAAGTGAAAACAATCAATTCAACAAAGATTTATGCTGCCCACAACTGACAGTATCAATCAAAACACAATTGCTATATCATTATGTAAGTTAACCTGTTACACAATTCATTGTCTTTCAATCAAGAGCAACACATTTCTCACCAAAAAGTGTATGGTTCTCTCAACTAACCGGGTAGGAAGAGTGTTTATCATTCAGTGAATCACTTCAATCAACTTTGTTACCTGTCTTCAAATCACTACGATGGTCAATTCAAACATGGATCACTAGGGTCTTTTCAGGGTTGTAATGAGGCTGGGCTACAAACAGACTTGGTTTTTCTGGATAACAAAATATGCTTTAGGATTATAAGAGCAACCAAGAATTCTATTCACTATTTACATACTAATTGTAATCACTTATATATAATACAACTGTACTAATGAATAACACAATTTTTTTTTTTTCACGTTTCATATTCTACTCTTTTTCTTTTCTCTCTCTTTCAACGTCTACTTTCTCTCACTCTCACTCTTGCACTTTCTCTCACTCTCACTCTACCAACAACCAATTTCTTCATTCAAGTCACAAATCAACTAAGTAATCTTCTTTCTAATCCTCTATTTTCATCTTGATTCTTTTCAATGTTATTGATTTGGGGATAGATTATATAGCAAATGTGTTCAAAAATTGAAATCCCCAAATCCCAAACCCTAATTTCGAAATTCATAGGGAAGAATCAAGTTTCCATCAATGGAAGAATTGCATGTTCTTGGTTGTTGTTGTTAAATTCGAAATCCCTAAAAATGCATGCTCTTGGTAATGAATGACTTCCATGTAAAAAGGGTGATTTAAAGATTGCATCTTGATTGCATCTTGAGATTTCATGTTAATTATTATACCCTAGATGATTATTGATTTTCATACTCAATGTTCTTGGTTGTGATTTTCTAATTTTTCTTTATCACTCATGTGCAATTATGTTGTGAAAGAATTGTCAATTTTTTTAGAAAAACTTGCAAGTTCATGAAATCAAAAATTGAAAGAAGTATTAAAATAGATACTAACTTGTGTTGTGAGGTTCATGAATTAATTTGCAGATGGCACCAAAGAAAAACAAGGTTCCAGCACCAAAGAAAAGTACTCATGCGAACCCTACTTCAGGAAAAAGAAAGACAAGGGCTTCATCTTCACACCAAAATCAAATTGATGAGGACATTGAAGATGAATTTAGGGGTGAAAAATTCAGAACAAAAAGAGCATTTGACAGATTCTTGGTAATTGAGACCAGTAAGTTATTCAAAGAAAGAAAAGTGGATCTAAAGCCGGGAGATGGAGATGCATTCATTGCTGAATTGGAAAGGAGGGATTGGATAAAATTAGCTAATCCACCAGAGAAAATCAGTGATCAAATTGTCAGAGAGTTCTATGCTAATGCATCTTATGACAGAGAAACTTGGGTAAGAGGAAAGACACTTTTGTTTGACAGAGACACCATCAATATGTACCTTGGTGATCCCCTACCTTCTTACAGTGAAAATCAGCTAGACGGGTACAAACGATACTTGAAAGAACGTCGGTTTGATAAAGATGATGTAGCAAGGGATCTATGCATAGCAGGTCACACTTACCAAGATGAACCAGGAAAAACAAAGTCATTCCTAAGGCAGTCACTGAAAACACTTACACAGATATGGTTCATATTTCTATGCTCCAATGTTTACCCAACGGCACATACATCAGATCTTAAATTGCCGAAATCTTATTTGATTTGGAGCATTATGGTTAAGCATCTGGAGGTTGACATAGCACAGATTATTTCAGATAACATATTGGAAGTTGTCAAATCTGATAATCCAAGAGTTTTACCATATCCAGCACTCATTACAGGGTTGTGTGAGTTTCAGGGAGTTCAGATACCAGCCCACCCTATTTTAGCTCTCAATCCTCCAATCAATACAAGTTACATCAAGAGATTTTGTGTGAACCCTTTGGAAAACATGCAGGGGCCGGTCAATAAGCCAAGACCACCACTACCAGAACCTAACCCACAAGAGCAACAATATCAGATGTTGACGAACTTGCTGAATGAACAAAGACAGATGATGATAGACAACCAAGCAACACAACAAAGATGTGATCAAAAGTTGGGCGCCACTTACAGTGGCTCTTTCATCTTTAAATGATTCTTTTACTGAGTTCTCTCTTCAATATGGTGGTGAAAGTTCATTTGGATGGCCTACACCAGCTCGGTTTGTTGCCCAAGTAGCATGGCCCGAGGGCGGTCCTATGGTCCTATGTCCCAGGAGGGGGAGGAAGCAGCACATGATGGAGTTGATGTTCATGTTCAAGGTGATTTGGAGATACAAGAGAAGAGAAGGCGAGGATGATTTCATGGAATAGCTTGAGGACTTGGATCAGCTACCTTCATCGAGTTCATTTTACATGCTTTAAATATTCTAGCTATTTAATTTCAGCACTTCATTTACTTTGTTTCAAAGACTTAAGTACTTATGTTTGCTTTGATACATGTTTTGAGACTTGTTTTGGGTTGAACTTTTGTTTGGAACTTGGAATTGTTTGGTGTTGAGTAAAAAGAACCTTTGTGTTATTTGGAAAACACATTTTGGGTAAAGGTTTAAAGATTGATTTCCAAGTTTCAAATGGATAAGTGTAAAGGAATTTCTGACATGTGGTGGTTTTTGAAAAATCTAGCTTACATTTTGAGAAACTAGAAGGAAAAAGGTTTGTTGAAAACCTTTAATTCATAGTAAGATTATGTGGTTGCACTCATTGTCAGTAAAATCTGATACATTGCACAATCAAAAATGGATTTTAACTTGGAATAACATGAAGTTGTTTGAAATCAAGACATACACATTTTTTGTGAATGAGTGAAACACATACACAAATTATAAATCTTCATGTTTCATGGAAATTGATTTTGTTTGAGTCTCATATTATTGCACAGGTCAAGGATACATGGAAAGGATCAGGGCAATTTGTTTTTGTAAACCCACTAAGCCAAAAAGCCAACCCAATGATAATATCCTTTGCTTACCCAACTGAGCCATAAAAGAAAAATTTCTTTCTTAAAACAGAACCCTCAAGCCTATGAAAAAAAAAAATCTCCCTACCCTATGTTTTAGGATAAGAGAGCAACCTTTTAGGTGATGGTTTATGTTAAGTTGGGGAGAAAAGTTTACTGTGAAATCAAAGAATTTCAAGGCATTATTTGTGGTGTGACATAAAAGGTTTAGGGCCTTATTTGTGTGTATAAGAAAACAATTTACTTGAAAAAAAAAAATTCCTGATTTGGCTAAGCCAAAATAGCTTTCTTCAGAACAGGGGAATCTACAGATACACAGTTTGGCTTAGCCAGAAGCTGTGCGGCTGAGCCAAAGTTAGCCGCCTCACTTTTTCCTGCACAACTATAAAAGGCTTCTCTTCAGTTTTATTTAAAGCTCTGAATGCTAAAAAGAGGAGAACATAAAGGAACGAAAAAAAAGGCAAGAAAGAAGTGAAGATCCATCATAGGGAAGCTTGGAAAAGTGGTAACTTTGATTGTTCTTCAATTCCTACTTTTGAATCTTTGTAAAGCTTCCATGGAAATGGAGAGCTAAACCTCTCTTATTGGGATTAGATGTAATCAACTTCATTATCTATGTATGTAAGCTGATTTTGAGTTATTCTATATTGAATCTAAGTGTTGATTTAGTGATTTCATCTTATGCTTAATGCTTTTGATAGCTTGATCACCTATTGAATGATTTGAGACATGATTTTTGGTTGGAAAACTATCTATTGTGTTTGATCTAGGTTAAATCACCTATATAATTCAATATCTAGGAATAGAGTTGATGCTATAGTCTTGTTTACCCAATCTTAATGCTATTGGTTATTCAAGTGAGTGAGGGATCATCATTTGCCTAAATCAATAGATCTTTTCTACTTTGATTAAGGAATTAACATTGTAGAATGACATGGTAAGATAAATCAACACTAGGGTTTATATAGGATTAATGAATGATTATTTACATACCTCTAGATAGAGTTGATGAAATCTAATCCCAATGCTTTTAACTATTTTAATCACAACCATTTTAATTCCGAATTTTCGTTTTATGCAAACAACAATCATCTTATATTTTCACTTCACTTTAGCATAAGAATAGTTGAATGGCTCATTAGTATTATCAAATCCCTGCGGATACGACCCTGATACGATACACTGTATTAGGACGACTGTAAGACGAAATTTATATAAAAGTCTTATCAGTCGCTCGACGGCCGGGCTTTGGAATGGTGGGAGTCTTTGCGACCCAATACCATCTCTTCTTTGGAAGGCTTGGTCGGAATTTTCCTGGCCAATTATACGACCAATCGTTGTCAATATCGATATGACGAGCATTTAGACACGGTCGTTCAAGGCGAGAACGAGTCGTTGAGGCATTATATACACCGTTTCAACACTGAGGCAGAGACGATTCACGACCTCTCTGACAAGGACAAATTGAAGTACCTCAAGCGTGGAATCCGACTAGATCATAGGTTTGCGGAGGAATTCACCCTCAACCATTATACAGACCTCAGCATGTTTCTGAGGAGGGCCAGCGACCACATGGGTTATGAAGAGACGTTGGCAGCGAGAAAGGGCGCCCGTGCGCGACCCAAAGAAGAGCAAAGCAGGCCAGCAAAAGAGTCGGAGGGACGGCGTGAAGGTCGGCCGAATTTCCGCCAAAAGAAGTACGAGCAGCTTACCAGGTTGAACACACCCATTGCTCAAATCTACATGGATTGTCAGAACAACGAGTTTGCTGGGGTGAAGCGTCCCGATCCCCTCGTTCTCAAGAAGGGTGGCCGGTACACGAAGAAGTACTGCAGATATCACAAGAGTAAGGGCCATGACACCAACGATTGCATGGCCCTGAAGAACGACATTGAAGATCTCATTCAGAAGGGTAAATTGAGCAAGTACGTTAGAGATGAAGGTGCTGAACGACTTGAAGAAAGGCCCGAGGGGCAATCCGCTCATTCGAAAGGGAAGGCTATAGCTACTTAGGCGATCGAAGCAGCGGGCGAAAAGGACGCATCAGATGAGGACGTCAGGCAATCCAGGGGCCGCAAGGTGGTGATGGTTATCCACGGAGGAAACCCCCTAGACCGCAAAGAGTCCAATAAGGCCACTAAGAGGAAGTGGAATGAGAATCTCATGGTCGGGTCGTCTTCGACAGCACAACCAACCTCTAACAGGCCGCCAATCTCTTTTGGAGACGAGGACCTGCTTGATGGGAGAGTGAATAGTTATGTTCCCCTGGTAGTGTCTGTTGTGATGGGAAATTCTGAGGTGAGAAGAATCCTGATTGTCCAAGGAAGCTCGGCCGACATCATGTTCGAAGAGTTAGTTGACAAATTGAGCATCGACCGCAGCGATATCATTCCTCAAGCCGACCCAACTCCTTTGACTGGATTTAATGGAGCTACCACTTACCCGTTGGGAACCCTAGAGTTGTTGGTCACTTTTGGCGGCGTACATTTGAAAATGAAGTTTTATGACAAAAATGGCCAGGTCGCCACTCTAGCGGCGGATATGGAGGCGGCTAAAAAGAGCCACTACCTGTACCAGGACATATGTGATGAACAGGCCGTAAGTTCCGACCCTCAGAGTTTGGGGGAAGGACACCAAGTCAATCTTGCTGATCTATATGCCCGTTACGACCCTGACAGTGACCTAGAAGATGGGGATGACGACTTAGCCCGCGAGCTAAAGAATAGATTAAAACGACCAGAACCCCATGGGCAATTCATTGATGTTCAACTGGGAGACGACCCAACCAAGACGGTTAAAGTTGGAAGCGACTTGCCGGAGCAGGTCAAGCAGGGGCTCATCGGTTGCCTGAGGGAATACGCCGACTTGTTTGCCTGGCAAGCGTCGGATATGCCGGGGATCCCCATTGAGGTCGCATGCCACCAACTCTCGGTCGATCAGGCGGCCAGGCCAGTCGCACAGAGGAGAAGAGCTCAGAATGAAGAAAAGGATAGGGCAGAGTCCCAAGCAGTTGACGACTTGATTAAAGCAAATTTTGTGGAAGAAATTAAGTATACAACTTGGCTCTCAAATGTCGTACTTGTCAAGAAGAAAAATGGAAAGTGGCGAATGTGTGTCGATTATACCGACCTGTGCCCTAAGGATGCTTTTCCTGTACCGAGTATTGACAAATTGGTGGACGGCGCTTCAGGCTATAAGTTACTTTCTTTCTTGGACGCCTATTCGGGCTACAATCAAATCACCATGTACCCACCAGATCGTCATAAGACCGCCTTCATGACCGACCGTGGCAATTTCTGTTACAAGGTAATGCCTTTTGGTTTGAAAAATGCTGGGGCGACTTACCAGCGCATGATGATCAAGATATTCAACAAGCAGATCGGTCGGGTGGCTGAGGTCTACCTAGAGCGACATGATTATCAAGAGCAAAATCGACGAAGCGACACATTGACGACTTGAAGGAAGTTTTGAAGAAGCAAGAAAGAATTCACTCAGTGAACCTGCAGAAGTGCACTTTTGGGGTGCGGCCGGGAAGTTCTGGATTTTCACTTAATAGAGAGGATCGAAGCCAACCACGACAAATGCAGGCGATGCGCGATATGAGGCCGCCAACTACAAAGAAAGAGATCCAACAATTGAGCGACATGGTCATTTGCCCTATCTAGGTTCATACCTAAGTCAACTTGCAAGTCACTCCCTCTGTTTAAGCTTTTGAAAAAGGACGTGGATTTTGAATGGACCGATCAATGCCAACAAGCGTTGGACGACTTAAAAGCAACCTTGACCAATCCACCTGTCATGGCCAAGCCGCTCCCAGGAGAAACACTATATCTTTATCTAGCGATCACAGAGGAAGCTTTGAGTGGCGTCCTAGTCAAAGAAAGCGACACGAAGCAGAATCCTGTGTATTTTATCAGCAAAGTCTTGCAGGGACCAGAAGCCAGATACTAGAGAATTGAGAAGTTGACACTTGCACTATTGGTGGCCGCTCGCAGATTGAGGCCGTATTTCGTGGCGCACCAAATAGTTGTGAGGACAGACCAACCCATACGACAGATTCTCCACCGACCAGACTTTGCAGGCCGCATGATTAAGTGTGCAGTAGAACTAAGTGAGTTCGAAATCAAGTTTGAATCCAGGTCGGCAGCCAAGGCGCAAATATTGGCCGATTTCATAGCTGAGATGACCCCAATTTCGGACGACCGACCAACCACCACTTGGAATTTGCACGTTGACGGCTAGTCTAACTCTAAGGGGAGTGGGCCGGTTTGATTTTGGAAAATTCCTCAGGTCTGGCCGTAGAAGTGTCACTCACGTTCGCTTTTCACACGTCAAACAATCAGGCGGAGTATGAGGCATGTATAGCTGGTTTATTACTCGCTAAGGAGTTCAATGTAGACCATGTAGAACTACACTCTGATTCCCTTCTGGTCGTCTCCCAAATCCAAGAACTGTATGATACAAAGGATGACGTCTTGAAGAATTACAGCAGCTAAGGTGAGGAACCGCTTAGTCGGGTTGGCCGCGGCGTGGTTAAACACGTACCAAGAACGGAAAACGTGCGAGCTGACATCCTCTCGAAGCTGGCTAGCACTAAAGCGCCCGGGAATCATCGAAGTTTAATTCAAGAGACACTAACTCGGCCAAGAGTGGCGACCAAGACTGATCAATCACTAGCCATCCTCTGCATTGATTCAGAGAAAAACTGGATCACCCCCATACTGCAATATATTCTGACAGGAGAAGAGATGGACGACCAGAAGGAGGCGAAGCTCTTGAGGCAGCGGGCGACCAAGTATTCTGTCATTGAAGGGAAGCTCTATAGAAGAGGTTTTTCTTCCCCACTGTTATGTTTGTCGCCAGCCGAGGCCGTCCACGTTTTAAGGGAAGTTCACGAAGGTATATGCGGCAGTCATCAGGGAAGTCGCTTCATAGCGAAGCCAGCCTTAAGAGCCGGATTTTACTGGGCGACCATGGATGAGGACGCTAAGAAGCTGGTCATGAAGTGCAACAAGTGTCAAGTGCATGCGGACGTCCATATTGCCCCTGCCTCGGAGCTGCAAAGTCTCACCTAACCCTGGCCGTTTGCCTGGTGGGGAATAGATCTTTTAGGCCCGTTTCCACCCGCACCCGGCCAGTTCAAGTTTCTAATCGTGGCAGTTGACTACTTTACAAAATGGATTGAGGCCGAGCCACTAGTGACCATAACTGCGGCCAAAGTGAGCAAGTTCTTCAGTCTAAATGTGTTAGCCCGTTTTGGTGTCCCCCAACAATTGATAACAGACAATGGGACTCAATTTGCAGACAAGAGGTTCGGATAGATGTTGGCCGACTTAGGGGTGAAACAACGTTTCACTTCGGTTGAGCATCCACAGACCAACGGCCAAGCTGAAGCGGCCAACAGGGTCGTTTTGCGAGGGTTGAAGAGAAGGTTGGACGAGGCCAAAGGAAACTGGGTCGAAGAGCTACAGTCTGTCCTCTGGGCGTATCGAACGACCCCTCATTCTACAACGGGTGAATCACCTTTCAGGCTGGTCTATGGGACCGATGCAGTAATTTCGATCGGAATGAGCGAGCTGAATTGGAGGACGACCAATCCACCAACGACGGCAGAGAACAAGCATGCGACCAGGGAAGAGCTCGATATGATAGACGAACTGTGAACCAATACGTCTCTCAGGGAACAACTTATCAAGCAAAAGGTCGCTGCAAGGTACAACTCTCGCGTCCAGAAAAGAGAATTCTCAATCGGCCAACTCGTTCTTAGGCGGGCGAACGTAGGGAATAAGAACGCTCGTCAAGGGAAGTTAGCCCCCAACTGGGAGGGACCATATCGCGTTATCAGCAAGACGGGCAAAGGAGCCTACGAGCTGGAAACCATGAACGGTTCGATCATACCCAGGACTTGGAACGCAGAGAAACTAAGAAAATACTATGTGTAATGCAAAGATGTATTGAACGACCAAAGATTAAATAAAAGCCAGGCGGGCGCTCTTTTTCCCCATTGGGTTTTTTTACAGAGGCCTGACCTTAAAAAGACTTGTGTTCTTTTATTTCATGCACGAATGTATGACCGGTCGCTCATCATGCGAGTAGCAGTAGAGCGACCGTTGTGTCACCGAGTTGACACAGAGCAAGCCGCTGAGCGTAGCGGCCTGCAAAATTAACGAGCGCCATCGTATGGCCCAATCGAGCGCCATCGTATGGCCCAATTTAGCGCCATCGAATGGCAAAAAGTAAGCCGCTGAGCGTAGCGGCCTACAAGTTTAAACGAGCACCATCGTATGGCCCAATTGAACGCCATTGAATGGCAAAACAGAAAGTGGCCAACATACTTAACCAATGCCATCGAAAGGCACTTACTATTGCGGTCAATAGATAGTAAACGATTGCTTAGTTAAAGCGTGTACATGCAAATTTATGATAAATAAACACGCAAACGAGCAACAGAAAAACTGACTTGCATTTAAAAGCAAAAAATTTAAGTGTTGATTACAGAATTGGGACGCCCACGTCATAACCAGGGTGCCCTCGAATGTTCACCGCTCGCAGGCGGGCAAAATTGTTCAAAACAAGTAAAGACAGTTGATGATTAAGAAGAAGGACCAGCACGAAAAATAACGACCCTCTCATGGACGACCTTCCCCTTTTTAACCTTCTGGGGAGCACGATTTCCTGGTCGACCACGCAATGGCCGCTATTTATCACGGCCTCATCAATAACCAGCTCAGGATGGGCAAGCTTGATCTGACTGACTGCGTTTTTGAACTGATATTGGGCCGCTCCCAAAGCTTTGGTAACGGCCTCCTTAAAGCGAGCCTTATACTTGTCTTTTTCCTGCTCAACAACCGTCATGTCGGCCTTCAGAGAAGTGACTTGGTCGAATAGCTCTTTCTTCTTTTTGTTCAGGCGGTCAACCTCTTCTTCGGCCGCAACTTTTTCAGTCAGCGCTCTGTCCCTAGCCGCTTCAGCTCCAGATTGAGCAATCACGGCGGCCGCCAACTGAGTCTCGGCCTCCTGGATTTTTTGCTCGTAAGTAGTGGTCCGTTGGGCTTTCGGCTCGAGCTCTTCAATCCTCTTGAGCAGCTTATCTCGTTCCTCGGTCACCTCTAGCAATTTGGACAAGGCAGATTGCAGTTTAAAATTTTTGTCTGATAGATCGTCTTCAAGGTACGAAACTTTATAAAAAACTCGCCTACCTGCCAGACGATCTACTTCCTTCTCTTGATATTTCCTAAATAGTAGGCCAGTGGCCTTCATAGCCTCAGCCATCACCTCAAATGGTTCTTCCTTGAAGCGGGCGCAATCTTGGTCCCCCAGGCCAAGCAAGTCAAGCTTGGGCGACCGACCAGAATGGCTCTTGCTCTTGTGTTTCTTCCTTTCAGAAGGGTCGCCGTCAGTTGGGCGCCCTCTTTTTCTGGTCCTTTCGGGTGCAAGTGGACTTATTGGAAGAGCGTTTCACGTCGCGAAGTTACCAGTCGCCCGGATCGATCAACGCCGCCACGTGATAATCTCAGGTTGAGGGGCGCCTCCCTCAGCGTTCACAACGGCGGTCCCACGAGGGGGAGAGGTTGTCCCCTTCTTCCGCCGCCCACTGAGGAAAAAGGTAGAAATCTTCGACACCCGCCATAGCAACTGCATGAAACAGAATACGAGTCAAGAAAGTCATACAATGAGCTAAACATAAAGAAAAAGACTAAAATTTTAGCGACCACCCACCGAGGGCGGCCTTAACAGCTTGAGCGCCTCTGGCATCCACAATCTTGTTGATTTTTATGCGACCTCCAGGGACGCGAGAGGGAATCCTTCTAAGTCTGTGGATCGTCTCAAGATCCGCAACGTTGAGCTCTATTTCCTTGAAAGAATATGCCCCGAGCTTCTTTAGGAAGTGGTCGTAGGACCATAGGGTCGGCAAAAGGGGTGTCCCAGCATTGTTGTCCTTAGCCATTTGAGCTATCCCACACATCGCCTCATTTGTGTAAGGGACGACCCAAAAGAAGTCATTCTTCCACCCGGTCGGCAAAGATTCCATATAAGGCTTAAAGAAGTTGTACTGCGACCGGTTCTTGAGGGAAACTGCCTCTTTGTGAGCCCCCTTTGTCCCTGGCTCATAGAGGTAGCTCGTCTCCATCAGAGTAAAAAACAATCGTAGGGAGACCAGCCGATCCAGCGCTGTCAGGATGTCTTCTTAGCCTTGCAAGAACGCCCAAGCGTTCGGGTTGTTGAGGGCGCAACCTTGATATATCTTAAAACCCGCCTTTGAAACCGAAAGTGAAAGGGGAGCGATCCCCATACGTTCAAGACAACTCAAGACATAGTAAACTTGAGCAGTCGGTCCATGTCGAAACATTCTCGCCCTTCCCATGCCATCGACCCTCGGCCGTTGACATAGAATTGGGCAGTCAAGACTGCTTCCTCAGGGGTGCGACGGCCTATTCTGCTTTGATGATTCCTAAGGGTGGAAGAGACCCAAGACATGTCCTTCTCGGCCGCTTCGTCGAGGCACCCTGGATCGTTTCCAAAGCCATATCTTGGGCCGCACCTTGTAGATCCATCCCGGGCGTTGGGGCTTCAACGACTTGAATATCGTTTGCTTGGGCTTCATCAGGTACAAGGACCGGGCTTTCGATAGGGTCCCTGGAATTTTCAACCACCTCATTCTGGGACGGTCGGGAAGCTTCATTCTGGGACGGTCGGGCTGAGGAACTGGAGAAGGTCCAATCTATAGATCTCGAGGGCTTCGAAGATTCTTCTGTGAAAGTTGAAAACGACCACGCCGGCGCGGAAGACGGTTGAGCCATCTTGTGGGCTAGCGAGACGGCCGGGCTGAAAGAAATGCGACGAGTCAGCTTCGTCCGGGCCAGATTAAACCTGTAGAGGGGGGAGTGGTCAGGTTCGAGCGCATACATTAGAGGGGGCGACTTGGTCGTCCCCAGACCTGACACCCCCTCCAACAGGTGGAACTTCAAAAATAAATATAAATAAGAAGGGCGTTCGTGTTTACCTGAAGGGTCGGGTGTTGAATCCTGCTCAAGGGACACAGGCGAATTGGTCTTGGAGCGAGCGAGCCAAGGTAGACAGCGAGCCAGCGGGAGCGATGTCAATTTCAGAGAAAATAGCGAATGAAAAGTGTGTGATCCTCTTACCCCACCACCTTATATAGTGGGCCAACAGTCACTTCAAGCCCAAAAGCGAAAAGGCGCACCTTTTCACCTTCCGTCATTACTTAGTCTGAGAGAAACGAAAAGGCACGCCTTGAAGAATCCAAGCGTCACCTCGGAATACGTAAAATCACATCATTAAATCACTTGTCTCTTCAGAATTTATGACAGAATAGCTTCAAAAGTGGTCAGAGCGGCCACGTTGGGGCAGCGACCTCAAGATAGAGCTCGGTCCCGAGCGACTTAGCGTCTAGGCGACGAGAGAGGCCGCGGCTTAAGTGTGGCAGCGCCCACACATCTCAAGAGATTGAAATCGCTTGCTTCCCGTAGCTCGGCCGCTCAAGGCGCCGCTCGAGGGCAATGAATCAAGCCTTAGCCCGCCCACAGGCGACCCAGGCTTGGGGGCAACTGTTCTGGAGTGGACTCAAGGCCCAATATGTGACATCCGGGGCTGAGGAGGGCGGGGAGTGATCGTCGGTGCCCAAAAAGGTGGCATGGCAAAGAGCGGCTCTGCCGACTTCAAAGCGGCGCGCGTGAATGAACCGAATACGCACCGGAATGAGAGGATCCCGAGGCGTGCGGTATGGGACTGCATGATTGAAGGAAGGCTTAAAAGAATTGATTTGAACTACCTATACCAACAAGGTGCATCTTCTTTTTGGGAGCTCATCCCATAAGAACTCCATAGTTAAGCGTGCTTGGCTTGGAGTAGTAGTGGGATGGGTGACCTTCGAAGTTTCGGAAAGCATGCAAGTGAGGACAAAACATGCCGAAAAGACTCGTGTTGGTTCGTGGGGGGCGATCAGCGATTCTAGAAGCGATGCAGGATGTTACAAATGGTATCGAGCGGCGAGACCTCTCTCAAGACGGTGTGGTTCGGGGACGAACCAAGCGGAAGTCAGTGGGCATGTGACATCCGGTGAGAGGAGGGAGTGATGATCGGTGCCCAAAAAGGTGGCATGGCAAAGAGCGGCTCTGTCGCCTTCAAGCGAAGGCGCGTGAATGAACCGAATCACGCACCGGAATGAGAGGATCCCGAGGCCGTGTGCGGTATGGGATCTGCATAGTTGAAGGAAGGCTTAAAAGAATTGATTTGAACTACCTATACCAACAAGGTGCATCTTCTTTTTCGGAGCTCATCCCATAAGAACTCCATAGTTAAGCGTGCTTGGCTTGGAGTAGTAGTGGGATGGGTGACCTTCTCGAAAGTTTCGGAAAGCATGCAAGTGAGGACAAAACATGTTGAAAAGACTCGTGTTGGTTCGTGAGGCGATGCAGGATGTTACACTGTCATGATCCAATAGGCCCAATATGGCCCAATACTGTAGCTATAAATATGGCACGAATCCCAAGAAATTAGGTACGTCATTATTACTTGTGGTCCTATTCACTGCATTCATCGCCGACTTGGCGTCGGAGTGCTTTCGCAGCAGCACCACCGCGCGCGACCCAAATTCAAGGGCGTCGGCCACGACCAACGACCAGAGCTAAAGGACTACATCAACACTACTTCTATTGGTCTTATACGATCTATATATATATATATATATATATATATATATATATATATATATATATATATATATATATATATATATATATATATATATATATTTCAAGCAAGCATCTCAACGTTTCTTTCTTATCTTATTTTGATTTTTTTAATAATAATAATACGGTAAAGAAAAGATACGCTGCCGCGTACCTAAATAAACACGCATCTAAGCAAAACACACACACTTAGTTAGGAACAAAACATACGCGCGATTAGGACTAACAACATATACGGTAAAAAAAAGATACGATATGCAGACACATCAATAATGAGGTGGTACAAGCTTATTAGGAATGAAGCGTGTACGCAGTCAAGAATAATGCGCGTATGCCTCGACATATATTTTTGAGTCTCTTTTCAAATACGAGAAAAATACCGTTAGAACTTTGCGTTCGAGGAAAGACAATTTTTATACATATCAAATTAATCGGACAAAATTGGGGTATAACACCCATGCTTCAAACAATGATTCAAATTCTTTTTGCCTAAAAGATGTAATATCATGTCTCATCCTAGCATTTTTAACTGGAGGAAATATTTACTTAAGAATTTCTCAGCTAGTTCATTTCATGTATGAATAGAATTGGACTCCAAAGAGTTTAACCATGATTTAGCCCTATCTTTCAATGAATATGGAAATAACTTAAGTCTAAATGCATCCTCACTAATACCAGAAATGATAAATTTACTACAAACTTCTATGAATTGTTGACCAATTGTTTGCAACATTTGAAACATCATAGGTTTAAATTCAAAATGAGCAGCATCAATACGAGGTCTAGCAATGCTAGTTTGTATATGTTGCTGGTCATATTGGGCATAGTCCCTCATAGGCCTATCCCTATCATTTATCATACCTATGGGTCCCATTTGAATGAATTGTTGCCTGTGATCTTCTTCACCTTCAGGTTGTTGTTGTTGAGAATTAGGTCATCCTCTTACTGAGGCATCTTCACTGTGGTAAGACATATCTCTGCAGCTTTGTTGTCTTTGTCTTCGCTGTCTTAGTAATCTCCTAAATCTTCTTTCAATTTCTGGATCACAATCAAATTCTGGTGTTCTATTTCTGGGCATATACTAGTGCTTCTACACTGAGTGTATTTGCACTAAGTGTTTCTGCATAGAAAACAGAATACCAGTAGTAAGATAATAAAACACTAAATTAACAATCTAAACTACAAAATTTTACTATAATCCCCGGCAACGGCGCCAAAAACTTGGGGTGGAAAATAGTATGCAAGTATACATAGTCACACAAGTAATATAATGATAAGAAAATGTCGAACCCACAGAGATTATGTAAAGCTTTGTAAGATTTAGAGTGTACACTTAGTGTGCCTACACTATTCTCAGTTGGTTGGAGTGTACAAAGTGAATAATTACAATATAAACAATAAATGTGTGTAAGGAATCAGTGAGATAAATTAGTTGAGATGTTTTTACCAAGTAAATCACTTCTAAGTGTTTTAGTGGAGTATGCAGTGTGGGTACACTAGATGCAGCTACAATAGTGTGTGCCTTTCAGTCACTTTTTTCAGAGTTTCATTACAAACTTCCTATGTCTAGACATGCTAAATAGGTTCACTCCTGTCTCTTAAGCTCCCACTGTATCACCCTAAGAACTATGTTATCCTAGGACTTAATACGGTTTTAACAAGCAATTCCTTATTAAAGCTAGTTTAACAAAAGATGTTGTTACAAACTCTCATTCTTATTAACTCTTGAGTTCATAAATGTAACCCATGTCTGCTGCTACAAGTCTACCTATTCTAAAGTGATCAATTCCAGAATAAGTTTTAAAAGAAGTTTTACACAAGAGTTAAAATGCATACACTACATAAACCACATTTACTTACTTAGAAGTTCATTACAAGGCTACAACGTCTTAACTAAAGGAATTTAGCTCATATTACTCATAATACAATAGAAAGAATCTGCAAAGAGCATAATCAAATGAGTAATATAACAAAAGAACTCAAAAGGATAGAGTTTACACAAATAGGAGATCTTTTGCATGAGTTTCCCAAGTTGAAGTACAAGATGATTTCCTTACACAAGTTTCCTCCAAGTAGAAGTGAAGGGAGTGGTTGTCAAGCACCTCCTTACCTTCCTTCTCTTCAGAAACTTAAATAAAAACCAAACCTAAGCTATGAATACAAATAAACTAAGTGATCCTTTAAGAATTGGATGAAGGATGATTTGCAAGTGAAGGTATGGCTTGTATTTATAGGCAAGTGAGCTTTCCTCCCTTGGAGGGTTTCCTTTGGCGCGAAAGATCAACTGAGATCAGTAACCATGGTTAGTTGCAGACTTCCCATCAAGCAAGCTGCTCAAGTTGATGAAGCTCACATGGGGTGGTCCAATAAAGAAGTGTCACATGTCCTTGAGTGAGTGAGCTTCTCAACTTGTTTTTGATCGTGGTCGCCGAATTCTGCAAGTGGCTCTGCTCCATATGACTAGGCATGACGTCACATATCAAGTGTAGAAGCATCAAATTGGTCCTTGGATGTTTTGGTGCAAAGTGCTGGTTTAGCAGGTGTAGGCGGTGTGGGCACTCCTAGTGTAGGCAGTGTGGGCACTCCTGAAGTAGCTGCACTGAACAAAACATCAAACATAACAAGATATGTGCATTTTACCTAATTCATTGTCCTAATCTATTTAAATCCCTAAAATGTTGTTTCTTACTAAATAACCTATATTTATATATTAATGTACTTGAAAATAAACAATAATCTAAGTTTAAATGGATGAACAACTCTATATAAAATAGAGTTATCAGTTGGTATTGCATATTAGCGTTATATATGATTGAAGGGATTATGGTTGTAGAGGAATACACATATGCTATATTTAATATCTACTTGACAATAGTAGCTCAGCATTATGATGAGTTCTTCCGGGTAGTTGAATGCTTATTAATTTTTATCTTCAAGGTCTCTAGTTTTAAAACAAATTGCATGTAATATTAGTGTTGACATTAATTTGTCTTCAAACTACAATTTTGAGGACAAAATTTTTAAAAGGAGGGGAGAATGTAACATCCCAAAAAAAAATGTGCAAGTATCTATATAACATTAGAAGAGGGTAGTAAGTAATAAGGGTGGGTGTTGTTAGTAAAATGTATTTTTAAAATAAAAGAAATAAAAATTAGAAATAAAAGAGAAGAGAAAGATTGAGAAGAGAGAGTACATTAGAAACAAAAGAAAATGAAGAGAGACAGAGTGAGAGAAACCGTGAGAAGGGAAGAAAGGAAGAAGAGAAAGCTTGAGGTTTTGCTTTGAAGAAGAAGAGGAGGAAGTGTAAAGTAGAGAAAAATCTCAAGGGAAACAAAAGCTATGGAGGAAGAACAAGGAAGTGAGATGGAGCTTGAAGAAAGCTAGAGTTCCATGAAAGAGGGAAAATCCAATACCCACTTGGGAGTTGAATCATCATCTCTTAGAATCTTGATTGAGGTAGCAGATAACATTGGAAAACTGAAGAGTATATCCAAGTTGCTCGTCAGTAGTCCAATGTCGAGTGTCAGTCACCGGATCACAACCAGAGTTCTAACTTCAAGGGATCTTATTGTTGGCTAAGTTAGTTATGTTAAGCTAGTTTTTTTTGTTTTACATGTATAAATCCTTCAAAACTTGAGTGTCATGTCAAATATTTGGAAGTTATGCCTTATGAAATTTAGGGTGTCACAAGTAGCGCTTCATACCAAGCGTTGCCTATGATGTTCCGTGTTTTTCATTTAAGTAGCGCTTTTAAACTTAGCGCTGCCTATAGTGCTCCGTGTTTTTCTTTTAAGTAGCGCTTTCAAACTAAGCGCTACCAAAGGTGCTCTGTGTTTTCTTTTGAGTAGCACTTTCACGTCCCTCTCACCTAACCTGACACTTTATGGAGGAGTTTTGAAATTCATAGCTGAGGAACATAGTTCATTCTTCACCGAAATCGTTTGAAGACAGAGGAATCAAAAGTTCAATCTTTTAACCGATTCTCAACTAAGACAAAAGTTTATCACCACTCTCTTATTTTAAAAGTAATTGAAACATTTAAATTAATAGCTATAGTGGCTCCTACGGCATGCTACTGAGTGTCAACCATTCTTAAGTGTCTATTATCCAACTTAAATTTTATAATATACTTTTAAATCAATTTCATTCATTTAGAAACCTGCGAAAAAGAAATCCTATGCAGCCATTATTTTATTAAATATAGACCTTGCATACAAAAGTATGTCCTCCATTGCTTGAGAGCTTTAAAATTCTGCCTCATATTCTAACTACCATATCAAGTGACTAGGTTTCTATCATTAAGGAAAAAGAAAACACATAGACTCACTCATGTGCAATTTACATACGCTATAGCAAATCCTCTAGATAAATGTACAAGAAATTTATCTCTTTCCACAAAGTCATTGAAAGTAAAATAAGTACATAATTATACCAAAATTTGTTCCAACTGCAACAATATTATCACAAAATAAATAAATAAATAAGATGCTCTGTTGACACTTGAGAGCAGCAAATCATATTTCAATGGAAAAGCACATATATGCCTGAGATTAGACTATCCATGTCATTTTCATTGCTAAACTATAAATGAGAAGATAAGTATTAACCCAGCTACATAGACCAAATAACATAACCTATCATAAATCATGTTTAAAGACAAACCATTTAAATATATATTCTCCTTACTAGTGGAACCACAAGATATACATATAGCTAAAAGATCCAGTTCTACATTCTATAACTCGAGGAAGATAGAGACAACTATAAGAGATAAAAAATTCCAAATGCTAGAACATGAACCACAAGATATACATAGCAAGTCTACACCCCTTGCATTTGCATCTATATGATAAGTTTGAACATCACAGTATCAGTCATTTGAATGCTACAAATATTCCATGTAGATACTACTAGAACAAGATACCAATTACTGGAACATTTTATCAGAACATGTTGATACTGATGAAATAAGACATTTAGTGCTAAAAATAAAATCAATTCCAGCCTTATTGTAGGAGTAATACAATTCACAAATCTTCTCCTGGACTCAGCTCATTCACCTAACAACCATCGTGCAAAACTGCCACCACCCTTTTTCTCTTGTTATGCAGTTAGGAACCACTGCTAAATGAGCATCTTAATTTTATTTCAACCAAATTGCCCCCAAAATGTAAATTATTTCCTTAAACCATTATGTTAATTCACATGTAAGTATGCTTAAAATATTAAACTAATAATTTGATAACATAAAAAGGATATTCAAATTCATAACTTCAAAATATTAAATTAGAAGCATAAGAAACAGTTGTTGAAATGCTGAGAAATCACCACAGCTATAGTGAGAGAAACAGTTAAGAAGAGATTCAGTGAATAGACTTAAAAGAATTTTTATCATAAATAATAATAATAATAGGAAAAGGTTTGATAGGTTAAACACAAGGTCCAAAGCAGCAAGGAGCAAATCTCAAAGTTCAGCAAATGATCAGATGAGAAAGTGATCTAATCATAGCACAGAGCATCTGATCCAATTATGCAAGTTGTTGTTAGTGTCTATGTGCATGCACATGCATATAGGAAGAGAGGGTAGAAATCTCTAGAAATTTTATCATGCACAAAATTAAGATAACAGCATAACTAGCAACAATCTGATCTAGCTACAATTTTAATCCTCCAGCCCAAGAGATCCACCAAAACATCCAATAAGTCAAAAAAATCGTTTACACAACTGAATGAATTTACTAGGATCCCACAAAATAATGGCGTTTGTCGCTAGACACCATATTCCATTCCATTCTTCGATAAGTGAAGTCTTCTTGATCGAGCCAAGGCACCATAAGCAAATAAGCGGCCCAAAAGAAAAAGCTATTGCTTTGTCACAGAGGTGAAGATGATACGGAGAGAGAGAGTGCAGAGGAAATCTAGGGTTCTGAATTCAAGGAGGTGAGAGGAATATTTGATAATGATTGTTGCCTTTTTGCTCATTAATAGTTGCCTATAAATAGGCCAATGATTGTACAACAATTCTTAGGAATATTCCTATATGCTCACAGCTAATAGGACAGCTCACTACAATCTAGAATGATCCTACGTAGGACAAAATAACAGCTAGAATGAAAAAGGACAACACTGTTCTTTGAAAACGAAATCAGCAACATGCAGTAAAAAGGTAAAAACATCAGCCATCGCCACTGCGCAAAACTATGTACTATGAAGCTAGGTTCTAAAATTTAATTTGAATCTGTTAAACAAGTGATTACAACAGTACGATGAAAGAATAATTAGTAGAATTCTTAAATACATATAGTTCAGTTGGTGATAAACTAAGCATGAATTGATGTATATTTTACTCTTTTGACAGATCTCAGAAGCGACAAATTCAAAGTCATGTAGAAAAATGATCATATATCTCCCTAATCTTTACATCAATATTAAATTTGTCTAATATAGAACACTAAGCATAGAAACTTGCAATTCTATTTGTGAGGGAAACAAAAGCTTCCTCTACCCAAGTTGCCTATTTGATCCTAGTTTACACAGCATAAACCAAATTATATGCATACATTTGAGTATAATTATATGCATACATTTGAGAAAAGTTAAATTTTTTAATCATAGATCAGTATAATCACTGAAAACAAAATATGCATAGTTACATATCTTATTCAAGTTTATGTTGAATCTAGATAAGTTTGGGATAACAGAGGAACAATATCTGAAGCATAAGGTATGCTCTAAAATGCTCCTCAACTCCTTTCTCCTTCATGCTCCTCAACTCCTTTCTCTAGCTTGGTAGCATCCTCTGCAGCCTTTTTCATTGTTGCCTCCATTTTACACATAAACATGCAACACTTTCAATACAAATGCAATCTCAGAGGCTATATCAAACAAGTTAAATAAGTAGTTACATATACCAACCTAGAAAATTGGTAATAATAAGATTGCCAACTACTCAGTATGTGCACTTCTTCTTGACGATTTCTCTGCTATACAGAGCGCGACGGCCGCAACACCAAACCACATCGGAATGACATTTTGCGTTGCGCTGGAACTCCACTCCCGCAACGGCATTTTGCACCACCTGCTGCAGCAAAACCAGTGTCCAAAACCATGATCTCGTGACAGAACAACAGCTACCATAACCCAAGTGTTAAGAATCCCACATCGGATGTTTAATGAGTCTTTGATTCTAAAACCAGATTTAATATCAAAAGGCCAAACACATATTAGAAAACCACACCCAAAATCACTTTGCAGTTTGAAATAGATATTTAGAAAATAATATAGCTATATATCTAACATTCAAAATTCAAAAAAGAACACATTTGAACACCTCTAACTGAAGTTTTGGTCAATTAACCAATTAAGCGACAATAAATACAAAACATACTACTACTCAATATAAGTCCATGAAAAAACCAAACACAATTAGAGGACATGGTCAAATCTAAGCGACTGATACATATCGAATCGAATATACATGTATGAAAATAATGGTGGGAAATGGAAACCTCATGGTCAAAACAATAGAACTATTGCTTCTCCCTCCATACTTCATTCTATTATGCCCATTAACCTTAGCATCTGAAAACTGCAGTGCAGGAAAGACAAACCATTTAAATCTAAATTCTTCTATATGGCTGAACCTCAAATTGATCTATATCTACCACAAGATATACATAGCTAAAAAATCCAATTCTACTTTCTATAATTTGGGGAAGATAGATTCAACTATAAGAGATAAAGAATCCAAATCGTCATATTAGTTTTAGCTTGGTTTGTGATTTGAAACACTAAAAATCGGCAATAAATGTGAAAATCCTCAAAAGAACATGAAGCAAATTAACAGTACACCAAGAAAGAAAAGGATAATTGTAAAGATTCAAGAATATATATATATATATATACAGAGAGAGAGAGAGAGAGCTGAATCTGAAATCTGTTACCAATTTCTCAAAATGATCTCATGCTGACTAACATTTAAAGTTTTTACAAGCTGTGTGAAATGAACCTAGAGTTTATGTCCACAGTGGAAAGGTTGACCCCAGAACACTCTTTCAGTGTATAGGGAACATGCAATAAATCAACTAGCAAAAAAGGGAATTTGTGACAGTCGGAAAACTAAACTAACAACCTCAACTGATATGCAACTCCAACTACAACAAATAAAAATATATGAATAAATTGAGCACCCAGTAACCCAGCTGACAGAAATAAGATTTGAGCCTTTCAACTGATCTCATACCTCATATATGTTCACCTCAATCTCCTAAAAAAAGTAAACTCAGGATTGTCACTACAACACATATTCGTGAAATAATTATAATTTTAGCCTTTGGAAAAACTTCAATCAACTTTGAATCAATGACCTCAGGAAAAATATCAGCAATATTAACCCCAAATAAAGATCAAACTATATACAACAACAACAACAATAACAAAATATAAATCATGTTTAAAAACAAACCATTTCAATCTATATTCTTCTTAATGGTGGAACCTCAAGTTGATCTATATCTACCACAAGATACGCATAGCTAAAAAATCCAGTTCTACATTCTATAATTTGTGGAAGGTAGAGTCAACTATAAGAGATAAAGAATTCCACATGGTCATATTAGTTTTAACTTAGTTTATGATTTGAAACACTATGAATAAGCAATAAATGACAAAATCCTCGAAAGAAAATGAAGCAAATTAACGGTACATCAAAAAGAAAAATGATAATGGTAAAGATTCAAGAACATTGTGAGAAGTTCAGAGAGAACTTAATCTAAAATCTGTTAATGATTTCTCAAACTGACAGCTTAATAACCACCACTCTAACTAACTAACTCAGCCCTACCAGCTATCTCATACCTGCCACTCTAACTTACTAGCAGAGTTGCTAAGTATACAACATAATAGCAACCAGTACAAACAGTAGAGTTCTTATGTCAACTACAAATCCTCTTACCTCATTTTACTCTCACTGTAGAGACCTCTAGCTAACATTTCAGGTAGAAGATTCTTTGCCTTATCTATCTCATCCTTTTCAAAAAGCGCATAAATAATTGTTTCATAAGTTACAACATCAAGAATGCAACCATTGTCTTTCATTTTTGATAGCAAGGTCAATGCTTCATCAAACAAGCCCATTTTACAAAGCCAATTCAACATAATATTATATGTTATGACAGTTAGATGATAGCCTTTAATCAAAAGATAATAAAAGGTCACTTGTGCATCTTTAAGTCGTCCACCTTTGCATAGCCCATCAAGGAGTATATTGTATGTGCACACACTCAGATGGATACCTTTGTCTTTAATTTTCTTAACCAATGCAATTGCCTCGTCAACCTGACGATTGTTGCATAGCACATGCAATAAAGAATTGTAAGTGTGTACATCAACTGGTTGACCTTTATCATGCATCTCATCAACTAGATCCCAGACACAAGAGATTCTCCCAGACTTGCACAATCCATCAATAAGGTATTGTAAGTTATAGTATCGAGAACAATCTGTTTGCTATGCATTTCTTTAAAGAGGTTAATGGCTTCATTCAACATTTTACTCTTACATAATCCATTAATCAAGATATTGTGGCTTCGAACATCGAGAGTGGCTCCTCTTTGGGTCATAGTACGGAATATATTTTTGGCCTTGTTCACTTCTTTAACAAGGCAAAGGCCATCCATCAATGAACTATAAGTAACAATATCAGGTTTCACACCTATTTTCATCATGATAGCTAACACACTCTTTGCTTATACCACCTTTCCTTCTTTACATAATGCATTGACTAATATACTCAAGGTATGAATAGTTGGCTTGATATTTCTCAATACCATTTCATCAAACAAACCAATTGCTTCTTTCAATTGACTAACAATGCAGAAGTCATAGATTAAAGAGTTGTATGTGACAACATCAGGAAATACTTTTTTTACCAGCATTTCAGAATATAAACAAAGGGCTTCACTTACAAGTTTATCTTTGCAAAGGCTATCATCACCACGTCGGGTTTGACCAATTTTCCTTCAATTTGTCTTAACAATTGCAACGCAGCTCGTGTTTCTCCAGATTTACACAATCCATTGATCAAGGTCCCATAACTAACAAGGTTCAATTGAAATCCTTGTGCAACCACTTTGTCATGAAAATAAAGTGCTTTACAAACCTCACCGTTAAGACAAAGACCTTTCATTAGCATATTCTAGGTTATGGTACTCGGCTGATAACCCGTCTTGAGAATCTTGCACAATATAGCAAAGGCAAAATTCATTTGTCCTAAGTGGCATAACTATTGATCAAGATGTTCAAGGTCACAATACTTGGTGCAATTCCCTTCAGTTCCATTTGATGAAAAAGGGAAATTACAGTGGGGTAATGGTTATTTGTCTTAACAAGGGAACTTAAAATCTTGTTAAACTGGATGATGCATGGGGTAGGATGCATACATAGCAAGCGACCGAATGAGGAGACGGCGACATCGACATCATTGTCACCGTGTATGAATCGATGCAGAAAATGCCTAAAGGTAGAGTCAAAGGAATTAAGAGAAATGAGGTTAGAAACAACAAATCGCATAAACCTTAGAATTAAATTGAGAAATGGAAACAGAGTGAAGAAGATTATATGTTACTGTGAATTGAATGAAATGGACAGATTTATTCTTCGTCGAATGTGGTGGCGAGTGGCGACTGCGAGGCGAGGAATTAGATTCATCATCCAATGACTGAGAGAAAGAGACACTGCTTACTGCTATGGTTTCTTTCTAGTGCGTGAGAGAGAGAGAGAGAGATTAAAAGCACTTTATTGGCTATGGTGGCTTCTCTTTGTTTTTTTTGGTCAAAGCTTCTCTTTCTCGTTAAGTTTTTTAATTTTTAGCCTTAATTAAACTTTTTTTTTTTTTACGATAAACTTAATTACCTTGTGGTCCTTCTATAATAACTCATCTTTTTTTAGATAAACAATATTTCTTTGAAGGAAAGCGTGAGGTGTGTCCCAACACTTCTGATGGAGCGTTATGAAAGGGGATGAGTTTTAAAAACCTCATTGAGCCAAAATCCATTGGGAAAAAGACTCGGACAGGAAAAAGAATAACTCGCACAAACTGCACTATAGTGAGGATAATCAACCTAACCCACTGTTACTCCCCCGTCTAGATTACATATTATTTAGGCATTGGAGTGGGTTAGTCCACCACATTGAAATAGAAATAGAGGAATTACAATTCAGTTTATAAATACACCAACTCCAAATATAGCTTTTGACACGAGTCACAACCGAATCGACACTTGGTTCCTCGTTCTTGAAAATAGTTCTGTTCCTTGCGATCCATATGCTCCAAGAAGTCGTCACCCATATAAGTTGTTTCTTTCTCTTGGACTTTTTTTTCTTTTGCTGATTAGTGCACACTATGAATTAGATCCATTATGTTCTGTGATTTTGGTCTTCTAAATTTTTTGTTTCCCGATTTTGGTTCCCATTATTCCTATTTATAAAAACTTTTTCCGTCAAAATTGATCAACACCTTGACTGACGTAGTACTCACTTGAATATGTTTAATAAGCACATAAATGGAATGAACAATGTCGGGGAGTGTTATCTATTTTCTATATAATTAGGAAAATTATATTTTTAGTGCACTCCTCATCATACCATGTGTCCAATTTTAGGGTCAAAATTGCAACTACTTTCACTCTTCAGTACACATTTATTTTTTCTATTATCAACTTTCCACGGGAAACTATTACGTGTTATTGATAAAATAGTTTTTATTTACAATATATCTATTATCAAATTTTAGGGTTTATATTGTGAATGTTTATGCTCCGTGTTCTATGGATGAGAAGCGTAGAGGTTGAAATTTGAAATTTGGTGAGTCCAAGCAAAGGTTTGATATAGGAGAATGGTGTGTTGTTGGAGATTTCAATGCGGCTTCTAGTGTTGAGGAAAGAAAAGGTTGGAATGGAGAAGGAAGCACGCAGGATATCAATGGCTTTAATGAGTTTATTTTAGACATGGATCTTATTGATGTTTCGGTATCTGGTAAGAAATTTTCTTGGTTTTGTTTAGATGGGGTTTCTATGAGCAGGTTGGATAGATTCCTTCTTTCTGTGGGGCTGGTTTCTTTTCTGAGGACATTAATGCATTAGATCAGATTCTAATGGAAACTAGTGATAGTGAGGTCATTCTTAGGAGGAAGGAGGTGACGACAAAGTTTTGGAAGGATATCAGGTTGAAAGAGAGTTTATTATATCAAAAATCTAGAGCAATATGGATTAAAGACGGGGATGCTAATTCAAAGTATTTCCACTCTCTTATGCGGTTTGGAAGAAGAAGGAGTAGTTTTCATTTGATGAAAAACAATGGCCAATTGATTGAACATGTTGAGTAGGTGAAATCAGTGGTCATGCGTCCCTTTGAGGAGTGTTTTGAGGAACCGATTCAGAACCGTCTGACTCTTGGAGGTATTAATTTCAAGCAAATATCTAGTGATGATAATGTTTTGTGGTTGATGTCGTTTTCGGAGGAGGAAATCAAAGTGGAGGTTTGGAATTGTGATGGGGATAAAAGCCTGAGACCGGATGGTTTTAACTTAAGATTCATCAAGGAGTGTTGGGATGTGTTTAAAGAAGACATTGTCAACTTTTTCCATGAATTCCACTCTAGGGCAACCCTTCCTAAAGCTATTTCGGCTTCATTTATAACTCTTATCCCCAAGAATGATCATCCTTTGGGGCTAGGTGATTATAGACCTATTTGCTTGATAGGATGCATTTACAAAATTCTTGCTAAGGTGTTGGCTAGTAGACTCGAGAGAGGGTTCTACCTCTTTGTCATTTCCAAATGTTAATCTGCATTGGGGGAATATTCTACATGGAGTGGTAGTTGCTAATGAGGTTGTTGATCTTGTGAAGAGAACGAAAGAAAGATGTTTGTTGTTTAAGGTTGATTTTGAGAAGGCTTATTATTCAATTTCTTGGGAGTTATTGGTGTATATGATGGAAAAGTTGGGCTTCGAATCAGAATGGATTAAGTGGATGAAGGCTTACAGTTTCTCTAGTTCATTATCTGTGCTTGTTAATGGAAGTCCATCTGAGGACTTCAAGGTTAGAAGAGGTTTGCGGCAAGGTGATCCTCTATCCCCTTTCTTGTTTCTCATTGTGGCTGAAGATTTGTCAGGTATGGTGGCTAAAGCAGTAGAAGTTGGTTCGTTTGTTGGTCATAAGGTCGGGGGTAATCTGTTATTCTCTATTTTACAGTTTGCTGATGACACTATTTTGTTGGGTAAAGCATCTTGGGTTAATATCTATCAAGTCTATTCTAAGAAGTTTTGAACTCGTCTCGGGTCTTAGATTCAATTTCCACAAGAGCAAGCTTATTGGTGTTAATGTGTCAGAGGAGTTTATGAACTCAACCTCTTATTTGTTTACTTTGTCGCACAGAGTCTCTTCCTTTTAGATTCTTAGGGATTCTCGTGGGAGCTAATCCTATAGGAGGTTAGCTACGTGGGAATCTGTGTTGGACTCGCTTCGTAAAAGACTGGCGACTTGGAAGGGACATAATTTATCTATTGGAGGTCGGGTTACTCTTATCAATTCTATTTTAAATTGTATTCCACTAAACTTTTTCTCCTTTTATAGGGCACAAAAGGTGGTGATTAGCTCTATGGTTAAGATTCAAAGAGATTTTCTTTGGGGCATTAAAGATGATGGTAGGGGAATGCATTGGGTGGTTTGGGATAAGATTTTCAAACCCAAGGAAGAAGGTGGGCTCGGTATCAAAAGTCTTGAGGCGTTCAATATAGTTCTCTTGTCAAAGTGGAAGTGGCATTTTTTGACGAATGAGAGGATGCTACTTGGAGAGGTATTTTAAATTATAGATATGGCGATCTTCCCTACATTTTGTTCAATGATGTATCTCAGTTGGGAAGAGGGCTAGAATCGTTGTGGTGGCGAGACCTCATGTGTTTGTGTAAGGATCAACTTGATGAGGGCTGGTTTGAAGCTTGTGTGCGTAGGGGAGTGGGTTATGGCCAACGAGTAGATTTTTGGAATCATCATTGGATTCGGCATCAACCTCTTAAATTGGTTTTTGCAAACTTGTATGTTGTGGCTTAATATTGGTTTGTGTCAGGATTCACAGATCCTTTTTCGTCTGATTTCTTGCAACAATTTCATGTTTTTGGTGAGCTATGTAAAGGGAAGAAAGCACGAAACTTGTTGTTGTGGCTGACAACGTGTTGGTGTATTTGGCTAGCTTTAATCTTCTTTTTACAGGGGAGGTAGCCAATTTGGACTCTATAATGGCTCATATCAAATGTTTATTGTGGAGACAAATAAATGATAGAAAATAAATGGTATAAAAACAAATATTCATTAGTGAAAAAAGAAATAAATGGACTAAGAAATTTGATTAAAAGGAAAAGGACTAAATGTACACATAATCAATGTAAAGGAACAAAATAACAATAACTTAAACGTATAAATAAAAAACAAGCCAAGAGGGGGAGGTGGTGTATGAGAGGGTGTTAGTAGTTATAGATACTAATAACATAGAAGAAATTAAATGAATAAAGAATAATAAAAATAGATAGAGGGAATGAGGGTAGAGGATGTTGATGGTAACACTAATAATAATTGTTTATACATATATAGAATTACAAACAAATATGAGAAGTAAAACTTGATAAATTAAAAATTTGAAAGGAAAATGGGAAAATGAATACTAGTAAGCGGTTAGTAACATGGATGTATTTATAAAAAATGAAGCAACCAAAAATAAATTGCAAGATAAATAAATGAGAGAGATGAGTTTTTGGTGGTGTGGTGGTGTTGAGAGTGATGAGTTTTTGGTGGTGTGGTGTTGTTGTGGTGGTGTTGAGGTGGTGTTGGAGATGAGTTTTTGGTGGTGAGGTGTTGTGGTGATGGAAGATGGAAGAGATTAGGGGTAAGAGAAGGAGGGAGTGTTGGTGTTGTGGTGGTGGTGGTGTGTGGTATTGAACTGTTGAGGGAGATGAGTTTTTGGTGGTGTGGTGGTGTTGTATTTGATCTCCCCCTCTATTGCAATGAACCATTACTTCAATTTAAAGGAAAATAAATAAGTTAAATGATGGATGGATGGTTGGGAAGAGCATCAGGACCATCACTTGGCCGCTGTCTGATTTGATTATCAAATTATCTGTATCTAAAGATGTAGAACAGATTTTTGCAAATCATGTTGCGCTTTCTTCTTCACCATTTCTCTGTGATACAGAGTGCGACGACCGCAACACCAAACCATGTCGCAACGGCGTTTTGCATTCCGCTGGAACTCCACCACACCACACACCGCCGTGATTGCAGCAGCTACCACAGCTATTGACTAAGTGCCAAAATAAAATCAACTCAGCAGCTTTTTTATAGCTATGCAAACAATTAGGTTAGCAGTATTCATAGATCAATTACACAAAAGTTCAAAGAATGTTATCATTAAAAAAATAGATCCTCACAAGAAAACGAAGCAAATTAACAGTACATCAGCAAGAAAAAGGATAATTGTAAAGATTCAAACACACACACACACAAAGATAGGATAGTTGTCATCAAAATTCAGAATATCCTAATGTTAAATACAAAGCATGTTACCTTGTTTACTCTCACAGTAAACCTGAAGCTAATATTTCGCTAACATTTCAGGTAGAAGATTCTTTGCCTTCTCTATCTCATCTTTTTCAAAAAGAGCATAAATAATTGTTTCATGTTACAACATCAGAAATGCAACCATTGTCTTTCATTTTTGATAGCAAGGTCAATGCTTCATCAAACAAGCCCATTTTACAAAGCCCATTCAACATAGCATTATATGTTATGACATCTAGATGATACCCTTTATTCAAAAGATCCTGAAAAATCACTAGTGCATCTTTAAGTCTTCCACCTTTGCATAGCCCATCAAGGAGTATACTGTATGTGCACACACTCAGATGGATACCTTTGTCTTTAATTTTCTTGACCAATGCAATTGCCTCGTCAACCTGCCGGTTGTTGCATAGCACATGCAATAAAGAATTGTAAGTGTATACATCAACTGGTTGACTTTTATCATGCATCTCATCAACTAAATCCCAAGCACAAGAGATTCTCCTAGATTTGCATAAACCATCAATAAGGACATTGTAAGTTATAGTATTGGGAACAATTTGTTTGCTATGCATTTCTTTAAAGAGGTTAATCGCTTCATCTACCATTTTATTCTTACAAAATCCATTAATCAAGATAGTGTAGCTTCGAACATTGAGAATGGCTCCCCTTTTGATCATAGTGTTGAATATATTTTTGGCCTTGTTCACTTCATTAGACAAAGGCCATCTATCAATGAATTATAAATAACAATATTAGGTTTCACACATTTTTTTCATCAAGATAGATAACACACTCTTTGCTACTACCATCTTTCCTTCCTTACATAATCCATCAACTAATATACCAAAGGTATAAATATCCGGGTTGATATTTCTCAATACCATCTCATTAAACAAACCAATTGCTTCTTTTAATTGACCGACAATGACAATGCAGAAGCCATAGATTAAAGAGTTGTAGGTGACAACATTAGGAGATACTTTTTTTTACAAGCATTTTAGAATATAAACAAATGGCATCAGTTAAAAGTTTATCTTTGCAAATACTATCAATGATTGTGTTGTACATCACCACATTAGGATTAACCAATTTTCCTTCAATTTGTCTTAACAATTGCAATGCAACTCTTGGTTCTCCAGATTTACATAACCCATTGATCAATGTTCCATAACTAACAACGTTCAGCCGAAATCCTTGTGCAACCACTTTGTCATGAAAATGAAGTGATTTACAAACGTCACCGTTAAGCCAAAGACCTTTCATAAGTGTATTCAAGGTTATGGTATCAGGCTGATAACCCGTCTTGAGAATCTTGCCCAATATAGAATCTTGTCCTAAGTGGCAATAACAATTGATCAAGATGTTCAAAACAACAATATCCAGTGTAATTCCCTTTAGTTCCATTTGATGAGAAAGGGAAATGGCAGTGGGGTAATGGTTATTTGTCTTAACAAGGAAACTTAAAATCTTGGTAAACTGGATGATTGATGGGGTAGGATGCATAGAGAGCATGTGATGGAATGAGGAGACTGTGACATCGACATCATTGTCACTGTGAATGAATCGATAAAGAAAATGCCTAAAGGAAGAGTCAAGGGAATTAAGAGAAATGAGGTTAGAAACAAATCTAATAAACCTTAGAATTAACATTTCAGTGATTCTCAATCTAGCTATGTAGAGCGAAACTGTTTTATTTACATAATAATAATTTGAAGATTGGGGGTACAAATTTAGCTAGTTGGGGGCGAAAACAAGTAAATAGAGAAATGGAAAAAGAGTAAAGGAAGATAATATGTTACCGTGAATGGAATGAAATTGACTGATTTCTTCTTCGTAGAATGTGATTGCGACTGGTGACTACAAGGCGAGGAATTAGATCCATTAGTAGAAAATGTGCGAAGAAGAGTTCGTCAAAGAGAGAGTGAGACGATGCTTTCTTAGGATATGGCTTCTCTTGCGTGAGAGAGAGATAGAAAAGGTGCGAAGAGAGTGTGAGAGTGCGAAGACCATGAGTGAACACACATTTCTGGCTTGCTTAGGTTTTTTATAGGCTTAATTGAATTGATGAAGTAGAGGGATAGTATCTATACCTATATTAGGTATAGATAAAGGGATTCCCAAAAAAACTGCCACTTTTGGTGTCAGATTTTTCTAACCAAAATACTTTTAGTGTAAGTAAAATTTTCTAATTGACATAACCACCCACTAACACACCACCCACTAACCCACTAACACACCACCCACATGAAAGACGGGTTTTGGTGTCAGATTTTTCTGACCAAAATACCCTTAGTGTAAGTAAAATTTTCTAATAGACATAACCACTCACTAACACACCACCCACTAACACACCAATACATTCGGGCCCGTCTTTCCCCACTAGTAAATTTAAGACGCTTACTTTCCATTAATTTTGACTCTATCTCTCTCATTCAACTCACTCTTTCTCATTATATTTCTCTTTATATTTCATCTTTTTCTCTCATAAAAAAAGTCTAAAGTTACCAAAGTAGAAAAAACTATAGTTAGACAATCCATTTTGTTTATTAAAAAAAAGGCTTAATTGCATTTTTAATTCCCTTGTAATAACTTATCTATGAGTTGGTTACCTAAGTTTTTTCCACGATTTTGATCCCTTTTTATTTCATTTTTTGATAAAAATAGGGGTTAAAAAGCCCAAAACGAAAGACAGAAATTACATAGTAATAAGTCTTGGAGTTAGAAACTCCATTACAATCATCATGCACAAGCTGCACAAGGGAGGGAGGTGGAACATCACATACTTGCAAGTCGTCTCCTCCATCACAGGCCAAAGAAGCCAAAGCATCCGCAACCTTGTTTGCTTCTCTATAGATATGGATGACACTAATGTGCCAATCAAGCATGAGGAGCTGTCTAATACGCACCAAAAGAGCTCTACCAATCATGCTCCCAGTGTTGTTACTATTGAGGACATTTGTAATTACCTGCGAATCCATCTGAAGCTCCACATGGGAAAAGCCTCTATCCCGCGCCATCCTTAGACCCTCCAAGGCCCCCCACAATTATGCGTTATAAGCACTGGTCTCTCCCAACCGACGCATAAAGCCACCCAGCCAGCGCCCCATGTGGTCTCGTAAGACACCACCACAACCTCAAATCCCGCACCATCAGTATTAACAACAACACATCCCTCAACAACACATGAACCCCTTTTATTTCAACTAGCACTATACATGTGCTTACGCACGGGTGCTGACGTTTAAATTTTATGCATGAATTAGACAAACTTAATTAGTCCAAACATTGCCCTGTGAAATCTTCACAAATTTGAAATAGACAAACTTAATTAGTCCGAACATTACTTCGTGTAAAAAAATGGAATATTAAAGTTTTGTCAGAACTTCAAAAAAAAATTAAATACTAAAAATGGAAAAATGAAAGTGACATGTATTTTTGGTAGTGGGTGATTTGTACAGATAGTAAATGTATGAACTCAGACAAAATTTAATTAGTCTGAACGTCATCTCGTGAAAGTCAAGATAAATTTAAAGTTGACAAATTAAATTAGTCCAAAAATTAAATTAAATTAGTCCAAAAATACAAATATTAAAAATAGAGAAATGAGAGGAAATTAAATTAGGTATGTTGTGAAAAATAGAGAAAAAAGAGAATTAATTAGAGGAAGAAAGAGGAGAAGGGAGTTGAAAAGTTTGAAAAAATGTGTGAGAGAGAGTAAAAAATTTGGAAAAGTGAAATTACCTAAATATCCTCTAATTATTTTGTTAAAAAAGGACAGAATTGGTATTTTGATAGTAGGTGAATAATATAAATAGATAGTAGAATAGTAGATTTGTAAAATGTTTGTCCTTGTCAAAATGGATCAACTTATTGGTAGACGTGTACTCACTTTGACATGGTACTCAGATAAATGGCTGACTATATTTTTAATATAGCTATTGCTTTTTAAAAAATATTTTTATTATTTTAATCAAATATGGTGTGTCATGTCAATTAAGTGAATACCACGCCAGCGAATGAGTTGACTAGTTTTGGGAGGAGCAGCATTTTAGAAATTGGAATAATAGGGTGACTAAAATTGGAAAAAAAAACTTGAAGAATCAAATTTGTGAATGTGTTATTATATGGAACTAAATGTGCATTTAAGCCTTTTATAAATTAGCAAAATGGATTAAAGTGAGTAATAGAGACCACTCCAATTAACCAAATAAAAAAAAGAGACTATTCAAACAAGAGGATTTGATCACCCATAGGTAACATAGACCAATGGACTTTTATGCTTCACAAACAAACCACCTACAAGAGATACATTTAATTTAGTTCAACATCTTTCGCTTAAAAAAATCCCCTTTAAAAATAATAGAATTATGGGATAACCATAGACACCATATAACCGCCAATCAAACCAAATTATTGACCTTCTTAACTTTTTAACAATTCACCCAACCACTGAAAAACTTGTAATGTGATATACCTTCCAATTGCTTAACTAAGGAGATCCAATCCAAAGAGCAACTTGCATAGAAAAAACAGATGGAAAAAACAAATGGACAGTAGACTCCATCTTCTAAAAAGAAAGAGGACAACATATTTCGTGTGGATTTTGAACTACACCTTTAGCTGAAAGAGCGATACGTATAGAAAACCTATTAAGCAAAAGACACCAACTAAACAATCCAATTTTAGTGGTAACTACTTGACTTGATGCCACAGAGCTTGCAAATTATCATTGAGATCTGAATCAGACACATTTAATTGGAGGATAAACAAAATCTGTTTGTAATAGGAATTAAGTGTGTAGTCCTTAAACAATGAGTAGTTCCACCTCCACGAATCTTTCTTTTCACGCACAGGGTATACACCAACAAGATAATTTACAAGCAAGTTGAAGTCCTCCTTTTTAAGTGGTTCACTACCCAACCTCTTTTTATGCCAAAAAAGGACAGCAACATCGTCCCCCAATTCACAAAAGGTAGCGAATAAAAATAAATTTTGGTCAGCCATTGAACCTTCCCCCAAAGACATCAAATTCCTCCACCATGAACACACTTTCTGGACTGGGCTAGAGAATTGGAGTCGCGTGCGCTAAGTGAAAACGCTTACTCGGGTCATATAACACAAATTCTCAATTTGGGCACCCGCCAAAGTGTTCCGGGCCCAATGCAGGCCCAACCGAACTCAAGGAAATAGAACCTCGGCATGGAATGCAGAAGTAAGAGAAATGAAGACAGATTTCGCAGAAAGGGACACGTGTAAAGCAGATAACTGAGAGCCGAGCTAACCGCCAGCAACCGATCTGCAAGATAACTGCCGAGGAGATCGAGGGATTAGATATAGGGCTCTAGGCCAGAAAAACAAGGGACTGACATTCTCTTAGACTAACTTTACTTTCTGTACTGGAGAACATCTCCACGCTTGTAAGACCGAGTTGAACCAATATACATCTTTTAATCTGAGAACACTTTCCACACATAAATTTATGATTTAAGATCTCCATATTTGTAAACTAAAATATCCCTCTACACTACACAAGAATCATTAAGACATCTCCACTACCACTTTGACAGTAACACCAAATTAAACACCTCTAAAGTTTTCACACACAGTCCACCTTCCTTATTAGGATGACAATAATTGTCATCCTAATAACATTTCATTAAACAAACTTTGGTTTAATGAAACACCTCTAAAGTTTTCACACACAGTCCACCTCGGCCAAACTACCCACTATCCGTGCTAGTGGACGTTGTGGAGCAAGTCTCCTAGTTTTTAGGGTGTATGTGTGATATTGTACGTTGATCTTATATAGCCGATCTCATAGATTTTGTTTGTGTTGTTTTCTAACATAGCATGACACATGGAATTTTCTTATTAAAAACTAACTGAAAGATAATATATATTATGAATAAATAGCATCTAAAGAACTGTATCTAAGTTTTCACCTTAAAGCATTCGATTGGTATTGGTAGTGCAACATGCGAACAATCATTGGCATTAAGGAATATTAGAATATCGACAAAGTCGTCCCACTATGATTGAGAATAAAAGTATAATCATAACTATATTAATTTATGAGTTGTCCACATGTGTATAATCATAACTGTATTATAAAAATAAAATCTGATTCATATGCATTAATAATATTTACAATAGGTATACAGATTTGGTATATTTTAGTATTTTACTTTAATGTTATTAACTTATACATATGGCGTCTATTTTTTGAATTTGGATTAAATTTCAAATTTTAAATTCAACAAAATTCCCACCATTATACACATTGATTATTATTGTCGGTTATGTGCTTCAAAAAAAATTATTGTCGGTTATGAAACAAGACCAAATATGATCCAATTAATTCGGATCAGAAAAATAAAGTGTCATAATTTTAAACTATTTTAAATTTGATAAAAAACTGGAGCAATAATGGATACATTTTTTTTTATCAATTATAAGCAATAATGGATACGTTTAATTTTATATTGGGACTAAAAATAACAATAATTAACTTATATATGAAAACTTTATATTGTGCCAAACTAAGAAAGATAGTTTCATATTTGGAATAATTTCATTTTTTCATATTTGGATTCATTGTCGAGACTCGAGGTGGTTGGGCAATGAGCTCCCCACTCTTGAAGATTTGAGACAGGTAATTTCATTTTGTCAAACTTATTCTTCCTCCCCACCTCCTAATAAAATAAAAATGAGAAGATTAACGATCAAAATCTAATGTGGATCATGGTTGGCCATTTGATTTATTTATTTTTTTTTTGGATTTTTTTTGGTAGAAGTGGAATATGCATCCCAAGGCAATTTAAACAAAAGCAAGGTTTTGCTCATTTTTTTATCAAAGAAACAAGGTATTGCTTTGGGAGTGTGGTTCAATGCCTAATGTGCTTAAGTGATTTGTCAAAAATTATTACATTTATGCATTTGTTGACACCATTTTTAATAATATTTTTGTAGGTTTCCAATACGAGTTATAAAGAAGGGTGAATGATATTGGAAGATTTTGAAACTTTGAGTCAAATTTAGTTGATTCGTTTCTTATGATACTTTTTTTGTTAATGATCCATTAACTAGATAATATCTGCGAGACACTATGCAGGAATTATAGTTGCAGAACTGATAAGTAATAAGGTACTACAAACTCATACATCAGAAATAAAGTGTCAACATCTAATTCTCTCTCTAAGCTAAAACACGATTATTGAAGTTGTTTCCACACACTAAGTTTAATAATTTCTTTTGTGTTTTCAGATTATAAGGTCTTTAAGATTTTGAAAAGAGCAACATATGTGGGAACCATGAAGTTGTATACAATCGGTGAGTTCTGAGAATGTATGAGTTTGTGCAGGGTAGTACAAACAATGTATCAATTTGAGATGTTTTTCTAAAGCAAACATAATATTATATATGAATAAACAAGCTGAGCTCAAGGGTATTCAACCCAAAACAAGCAAGAGAAAATTGTACTCAAATTAGAGAGGATTCTCATCGGTTTAAATGAAAGCGATCGATATTTACATATTGGTTTGGATTCAATCCTTCCGATTGTTTATTATTACGATTTGATTTTGATTTTGATAGTTTGGGTTTGTTGTTAATATAAGAGTATTAGCTAATATGCCTATAATTAATCTATTAAATTAAAGACTGGAACAAATAATCTATACTAGAACTCTATCCTTTTAAAGTTTCTATAGAGCCTTGGTATACATAACTATGTGGTGATCTAACATTTGAGCCGCAAAATATTGGTAATATTATAAGAATGTTTGTTCATTTTTAATTCATATTTTTGAGTTTCTCCATTTTGAAGAATAAACTTTATATGAAGAGAAGGTTTATTCTTTGTAGCTGGAGGAGTCAAACATGTTATTGTCATATCACATTTGAAATCCAACTTCTCAAGAACTTGGCTATTCTAATGCGGCTATTCTAATGCCAATAATGGAGTTTGAGAGTCATTAAAATTTGTTTCAACTTAAAAGATCAAAGTTTTTGCACAACATGTTGTATTGTATCTTTATTCATTGATCTTGTTCAATCCGATGACTTAGTTGTTTGCAAATCAAATGGACCATATGGCTACGATTGGTCATCTCACCTTCTCGGTTGTTACAATAAAAGCACTCTCACCGGAGTTGCAATATTCTCAATTATTTTGTATTTTAGCAAACATCCATATGTGTTGTTTAAAATTAAGTGATTCACAAATGTCATACCAAAAATCATTTTCTATGATATTCTTAAATAAACAAAGTTAAATTTATAGAATAACTATATATATATATATATATATATATATATATAAACATAGATATATTACGTAACATTAGCAGTTTCATAGACGACGCCGTATAAAAAAACCCATATAAATCACACCATGCATGAACTTCACTCAACAATATTTTTTTACTTTCCAAACCCCGAAGACAAATTTTACGCTTAGAAGAGATGTATACCCGTCACTACAAGAAAAGTCTGATTTAGCCACCAATATTTGCCACAGACTTTATTCCGTCGGTAGTTTGCCACGGACTTGCGACGGATATTAATTCGTCTGTCGTTTGCCACGGACTTGCGACGGCAATGTATAAAAAGCAAGAGGCGCGAATTTTCCCGCTGGAGTTTGCCACGGACTTAGAAAACGGTCGCAAATTTGTGACGGACTAGCCGTGGCAAGCCCGTCGCAAATGACCTTAGCTTAAAACCCCAATACGCGTTCTTATTATCAGCTTTCTTCTTCTTTCTATTTCTTTCTCGTTCGCTCCCTCTCCCTTTCTATTTCTATTTCCTTCTCCTCCTTCACCGTTCCTTCTCCTCCTTCACCGTTCCTTCACCGTTCCTTCTCCTCCCATACACATTATTTATTTGCCGTTCCACTTCCAATTCCAAGTGCTTTCTCACTCATCGATATTTAGTTTTTTCTCCAATTGGCCAATTCAGCCACTCTCCCCTGAAAAAGCCTCCACCCTTCTCCCTCTTCCTCTTCCTCTTCTTCTCAGGTTAAATCCCCTGCGGATTCGATGGTGAGTTCTTTTACTTTTCGGTTCTGTTATTAGATCTGTTTCTTCGTTTCGTCTGTGCTTCCTTATTTTTATGGCTTGGATTTGGATCTGAATGAATACTTGTGTGTGTTGTTTGGAATTGGATCCGTATATTTAATTTAAGAGATCGAAGAGGAGGAGATCTATGGCGCATAGGGTGGACCACGAGTATGACTACCTCTTCAAGATCGTTTTGATCGGGGATTCAGTGTTGGAGAGAGAGCTCGTGGTGGAGAGAGAAGGCACGAAGGACCTCGAGCTTCCATCAATTTCTTCATTTTGGTATGCTCTATCTCTAATTTTATTACATTTAGGGTTTTTATTTCATAAAAACAGGCAATATTTGATTTTGTTTAGGGTTTTTGAATTTCATCTTCCTCAAATAGTTGTTTTGATTTTCAATTTCGGTTTGTTTGCACTCTCACTATCTTCTTGTTTTTAGGGTTTTATGGTTTGGGGATTTAACCCAAGTTTTCGATGATCCCATATTCTTACAAATTTAGGAAAAATGTCATATAGGTTAATCACATACTCTTACAAATTTAGGAAAAGTAGGTTTAGGGATTTATTCATACATGTAAGTAAACTTCGAATTTGCTACAGACATATGCTCCAACGACACTGGCTCCTGCCCGGGATTTCTGGACACTGAGATACACTACAAGTTTGGAAAATGGCAGTCTTGTGGTGAGCATGTTATGTCATCTAACGCATAAGTATTGTTTCATAGAATTTATAAGTATTAGGCAAATAGCTCAGGAAACAAGTGGTGAAGTGGTATATGGATTGGGTAGACAGCCTGCCGTTTTGCGAACTTTCAGCCAAAGATTGAGCAGGTAGTAGCATGAAATAATTTTACTTCCCTGAAGGTCATATCTGCCTGCAGTTCTAGAATATTGATTTTTACGTTGCAATCTCATCCATTACTAATGGATTTTCATTTTCCTCCCTAAAAATGCAGGTTGATAGTGTTAACAAACCTGGAATTCTGCTGGAAGTAGTGCAAATCTTGACAGACCTTGACTTCACAATTACCAAAGCTTACATATCTTCTGAAGGAGGATGGTTCATGGATGGTATGTATGTCATATTGAACTGAATTTTCTTTGAAAATATGTTAACTAAACAGATGTGTGCCATGTTCATGACTGTTATTAGCCTAATTAAGAATTAGAACTTTTGGCAATCATCAAGTTTCTCTTAACTATTGCAATTTCTGTCGTGATTATATAATATGAATGTGTCTTTGCATCTATGTATGAGTACCGATCAACAAAGTGAACTTAACATCTATTTAAGCGGCTAACTTGTTCACCTAATGAAATCTGATTATTTCATGTCACGGATCGACAAGGAAAAAAGATAATGAGATAGCAAAACCATTGACTTAATTGAAAAGGTATACACTTCTTTCTCCAACATATTTATCGATAATTGAAAAGGTATACACTTTACTTCCACGAAGGTCATATCGCTGCGCAGTTCTAGAATATTGATTTTTACGTTGCAATCCTCATTTTCATATTTCTCTTTTTGGTGAAAATCAATGCATTACGTTTGCAGAGGATTCAATGATATTGTATCTTTGAATTGCTGCTGCGATTCTGAAAGACAGTGCGAACATTGTTTCGTGTACATATAGTATAATTTGTTTTCTTGATTTTATTTTAGCATGAATCTTATATTGTATCTTTGAATTGCTGCTTGATGATGCTCATTTATCCGGTTTCTTAGTTATCGATTGCATTTTATATGTTTTCCTAAGTATTCTTTGCGCGGACAACTGGATTAGACTGTTTATTTAAAGAACAAAACATATCCCAATTTCTAACTATCAAATTCCTCCTGTTTGTACAATGAAAAGATAAAAGTCTTGCGCCCACCCTCTTCAAATGTGTCTACGCTTTGTGCATCTCTTGAAACTTGTTGTGAGTTACTTTTTATGTATTTAATTAGAACTGGACGAACTTGATGGTGTGAACTTGATATACATTTTCTCCATATTTAAATTATTTTTCTTATAGAGCTTTCAATTGGCTATCACTAGTTTATTTTGGAGAATAGACTGTTTTTTCTGACTTGATTTGTTTTTTACAAGTCTTTTCTTTATATCTGCTTTGTTCATTCCTTTTGTTTTGTCTTTATTTTCATTGCTTCCAATCTTTGGTGTTTCTTATTGCTCAGGTTATTCTCCAGTCCGAGACAATCCAGAATCAAGCACTAGCCTTGCTGCAGGAGGAGGCATCTGAATTACGGAAACTAGTTTATGCTCGAGAAAATTGAAAATGTAAATTTTCCTATTCGTTCAATAACATGAGGCATTATTTGTTTCTTCTGTTTTAGTTCAAACATTTTGTGGTGTTTGGGACCCTTGCATGTTCGTTGATTTTATTTATTCTCTTTGTGGTGGATGGTTCGGTGTTTTTGCTCTTTGTTGTTATAAGAAAGTGGCGACTTAAATCTAAGTGTTTTACTTAACCAATTGTTCAAGTAATGCTACTTGAGGTTTTCTCGCACACACACATATATGAAAAGGTATAAATGCCGAGTTTAATAACAATACAATGAGAGTAAGGCGAGTGTTTTACATGGCCAATCACGTTTCACCATCTTGCCATAATGTAAACATGCTTGAAAAAGTAAATTTATGATGTGCCAGCATAATGAAATATGATTGAATGTATTTGTGAAATTTATTAGTTATGAATCGTCATGTCATGGAGGAGCCATGATCACCATTTTGCGCGCGTCAATAAAATCATCGAAAAATTGTTATGGAAGAGCCACGATGGTGTTGTGCGAAAAGTAGTTGTGCAAGTGTACACAATCGCAACAAGTAATATACTGATAAGTAGAATTCGTCTCCACAGGGATTGGTATTAATTTTAGAGTTTAAAAAGGAATTACACTTTAGAGGTACAAGTAGCAAATAGTTTGAGTAACAAAGTTTCAGTTGAACAAAGGTTGTAAAAGTCACAAGTTAACAGTGAGTTAAAATATAAGAGAAATAAGTTGGATTGCCTTCACTATGTAAATTCCCAGAAACAAGACGCTATAACGTCACACGCTATAGCGTTAAGCGCTGTTGCAAATATTTTGTGCTTTTCAGTCACTAGCGCGTGGTTTCATTACAAGATGCCTATGTCTAGGTTCTAAATAAGTTCACCCCTGTATATTCAAGATCCCACAGCCTTTGCCTTATAAACTATTGCAACTTCTATGTCTAGAAGAAGCAAAAATTGGCTAAATGTCTTTAGCCAACCTTCTCGTTTATATTAACCCTTGAATTCTTTCTATGGTTCATGTCTGAATCCACAGAAGTTCTTGCTTTACGTGGCCAAATATAAAACAAGATTGAAAGAATTATAACACAAGAATTAAAACACAAAACCTGAGAAATTATATACGTAATATTAATGGTTCATTACAAGCTTATAGCAACCCAACTCAAAGAGTTTAGCTCATGTTGAGCATCATCAAAATAACACAAATACAAATACTTGCATTATTCTAGTAGGTAAGAAGGGAATACAAGTGCAAAAGATACAAGCTTGAAATCTCCTAATCATCCACGCATAGATGGTGCATCATCAGCCTTACACCGTGAGAAAAATACAGAAATTACAAAGGAAGAAAAATAAATTGCAAAAGCTTCCAAAGTGTATCAATGGAGAAGAAGAAAATGTCACGTTCTCTCTCTCTACCAATACTCTCTCTAACTCTGAAAAATCCTAAGGTATATGGGAAGGGAAATCAGCATCTCTAGTATATCTAGCATGAGGTACAACTCTCCTCCAAAAGTCAAGAAAGGTGATGTTTGCTTTTTCACCAACTCCACTATTCCTTTACTCATGCAATGACAAGTGTCCACACAAATCCAATAAAATCCGCACATGTCAACCAAACACTTTGTGGACACAAGATATGGAACATGGATTAATGAGCTTGGCGCCAAAATTTCACTTTTCCTTTAGATGCTCATTTGCTACGCTCCCTCTTGACGCTATAGCGTTAGGCGCTATAGCGCTAAACACCGCACTACTTCACAAAATACATCAAAACAATCACAAGGGCACCAAATGTGCCAATTTCATAGCAAAGCAGTGTTTAGCCCTTCCTTACCTCATATAACAGAAATACAATAAATACTATACTAATATTACTTGAGAACTTACTTAATTCAATGATTAGAGGCATAAATAACTCATATAAATATGAGTTATCAGATGGCTGGTTTTATTGTTAGTTTTTTTATTGTATTGCTTGGTGTCCTTATTGCCCTGATCGATCGATCGGTTAACTTTACTAGAACATGAATTTTTACCAATGCTGTTGGTCCACGTGATCTTACCAGGTATACTCTATGAACCATATTGGTGAAAACTGAAAATTCTACTCTTGATGCTTCTATTTCCAATGTTATTTATGTGCTTTCCTTAATTTTTCTTACTATTGATGATACTGGGGCTACTGCTACTTCTTCATCTTAAATTACTTACTAGTTTCCTTTTTTATTTATTTTAGATTGTAGCTAGTTGTTTGATTGTTTAGGTTGTATTAATGTTTTTTTAGTTTAAGCATGATGGACTATTTACTATTTTCAGCATAACTTCCCAAGAACTTTAGAGGCTCTTGTTCTGCATGTACTTTCACCAGTTGGGACAGAAGTTCTTACTCGGAAATTTGATGAGATGGATGGGCAAACTCTTGAGGAAGATCAGTACTTTCTAATATGTAGTATCTTCGTAAGTGTTTGTTTCATACGATTGTTTATGAAGAAGATAACGTCCTGTTATTTTGGCCACATTTTTAATTACAGGAATAGATTCTACGAGGTTTTCTACGGTGCATTTGATGACCAATCTGCAAAGAATGGATTCAATTCTAAAAGGGAAGGAGTTATTCACTCAACGGTAGTTGCCAAGTTGTACTTTAGTTTTATCTTTTGTAATTCCTACTTCCAAATTTACCCTCCCGGTGTGTGAAGGCATGAACTGTCGATAGACTTAGGAGTTTACCCGTGAATTACATTACTTTCTTTTGTCCATGTGGTCCATGTAACACTAGTTAGTTTAGTTGGGTCAAAGGAAGTCAACAACGTTTGTTGATCATGATCACCCATCTAATTTTTTCCTTTCCATAATAAAATGTATTCCTTGTGTTTTAATTGCTAATCTTGTGCATGCCCGATGAGTGTTCTTCTTTGAGATAACTTAAGATCGAATTTTCGATTTCTTTGAAAATACTTTGATGAGGGTATCTTTTCACTTTTCAATTGTCTCTATCCTCATCATTATTTGATTGCATGAGTCTCGGCATTGGTTGCCTGCATGTGCATTGAGACTTTAGTTTCACTTTGATGTATGGAAGAGAATATGCGGTTGGCTTACTAGATTTTTGTAATTCGAGTCAAAAAGATTGTCATTTAAATGTAAAGGGTATTAATTAAACAAACCAAACTAATTTTGTTAGATGTTAAACAATTGAGGAAATTGCACTACATGGAATGAGAATATTCATTTTCTTATTCATTTCTTTCCATTCTTTTTCGGTATGGTTCAGGCATTTAAGAACGTATTGGACAAATTTGTTGGAGTGAATCTAGAAAGCTCAAAGTAGGAGATCGGATGAAATGCTAAGTGAACTTTGTGGATGATTTGGCCCAGGGTACCTCCCAAGAGTAAATTGATGCATATGCTTTTCTAATTTCTAAGTCCGGGTCTGTACTTTTATTTGTCAGTTTATAGTTCAATAGGTGATTATTTCTAATTGAATAGTGTTTAGGGTTGTATAGGTAACATTATTTGTATATACCCTATCTGATCAATACGCTAAATTCACTTACCAAATTGAAATTTTACTGTATTGTTTCTTTGACCCCACCATTTGTGTTCCCTTAAATAAAGGAATTCTCAGTTCGAATTAGCTAAACTAGTTCAACCAAAATATTGTTTCTCAGTATAGTTAAAGATGGGTGCTATTGAGGATTATTGACTGCTTTAGATAAACTAAGTTGAACAAACTATTGGAGTAGTAGGAAACTACTGCTCCATTTATTTTTTTTAATTTTTTTTAAAAATTTGCGACGGATTTGCTACTTGTTTGCAATGAAATTTGCCACGATTTTGATTTAAAATTTGCCACGGCTTTTATGACGGAAAAATTTGCCCCGGATTTGCGACGGAAAAATTTGCCACGGAAATTCCGTGGCAAACGATTTGCGACGAGCGTTTTTGCCACCAATTTTTGTCGTTGGCAAATGTTGTTTTGCCACGGAAATTTGTGCATTTGCCACGGAAATGTCCGTGGCAAATCAGCGATTTTCTTGTAGTGCGTGCTGGCACGGGTGATACATACTAGTTATATAATTATATGCATACATTAGAGAAAAGTTAAATATTTTGAATTATAATTTACAACATAATTTATCTAAATTACATGCAGTAAGTAGCACCCACTAGCATTTCCTTAGCAGCAGTGCTGTCCCAACCAATTTGGAGGCCCTGTACAAATCTTAAAAATTGGGTCCTTAATTATACTTTTATTATAAACTAATTTTTTTTTCATGAATCATATACTAATTGTTTTCTTAAGTCAAATCTAAAGATTTTTTTGTGAATACACTATTTAACAGCGAAGTTTAGTTATTTTGCCACAAAATTATTATTTTTTTCACCAAATCGGTTATTGACGAAGGAACTTTACGTATTTGAACACTTAGAATTTTTTCTGAAGTCTAAAGTACCCCAAAACACACCGTTGAGCATCACACTTTACATATTTTGTGATAAAATTAAATTCTTTTTTCACCAAATCGTTATTGAGGACGAAACTTTGCACACTTGAACACTTAATTTTTTTGCTGAACTCTAAAGTACCTCAAAACACACTGCTCAATGTCACACTTTACATATTTTGTCACGAAATCAAATTATATTTTCACCAAACTGATTATTGTCTAACAAACTTAGCGTATTTAAGCATCTAAAATTTCTTCGTAAGCTAAAGTACTCTTTTGGGGGCCCCTAAAAAATCGAACTAGATTGGAGCCTTGTGCGGTAGCACGCCTTGAACCCCTTAAGGGCCGGCCCTGCTTAGCAGGATATCATGAAACATTGAATGTACTGTACAATTCCATTCCATTGCTAAGCTGAGTTCAAAAGTAATTGAGATCCACAAGGAGGGACTACTTCATTACCTCGACAGCAGGCTGGGGAGATTGATTCTGTGTAACATAGAACACTTAGGACTCTCTTTGTATTATAAATAACTTACTACACTATTGTATTGAAGACTCTTAGTTCATGTGTCATCTTGTGATCAATCACATATAGTATCTAAGAAATTGTACCTAAGTTTTCTCCTTAAAGCATTCAATGACTATTGGTGGTTCAACATACAAACATTGGATTTAGAAATATTAGAATATTCGACAGAGTCCTCTTGCTATGATTGAGAATAAAAGTAAAATTATATATATATATATATATATATATATATATATATATATATATATATATATATATATATATATTAGAGAAAAGTTAAATCACGTCTCTAATATATGAAGCACAAGCTGTGCTGTAAAATGCCCTTGGATCAAAGCACACCAATGACATTTAGTATCGGTTTTTTAAATTAACCGATACTAAAAGTGACATTTAGTATCGGTTAATTTAAATAACCGATACTAAATGTCATTTCAACATTGTGTTTGCTGTCTAAAAAATGACATTTAATATCGGTTTTTTAAATTAACCGATACTAAATGTCACTTTTAGTATCGGTTAATTTAAAAAACCGATACTAAATGTCATTTCAAAATTAATTGGCACTATTAATAGATATCAATTGCGAGTTTATAAAATTCTGATATACAAAATTATTTCCAAACAACAACACATAATAAATTCATAACAATTTTCAAATTTCATTGAAATTAATATCTTACAATACAATTCATGAAACTTAAAATTTCTACAAGTTTCTTACACAAAATTCCACAAAATGTTTCTAAAACACAAACGTCAAACTAAGGTAAGGTAAGGTCCTAAGATGAATGACTTCCTTTGATTTATCATCTTCAGTTCCATTCCTTTTTACTCTCTTGCCTCTACGAACTCTGAAAAAACATGCAGAACAAATCAAACATCAATCTGTCTTGCATATTAATTAAAATCTAAGAAGAAGATTTACCCTAGATTGGGCTTCTCCTTGGAACTGCAAGAAAGACAACCCAGATTAATTAATAATTAAAAATAGAACATGAAAAGTTTAGAATAAACAATAATCACTGCAGAGGTTTATTGAATTAAACAGATTTAAGTAAATAATAATAAAATTAAACAGATTTAAAAACTACCCTTCTCACATCTCTTTCTAATGCAAATTATATACAAGTTTCAATCCATGCTTCAAAACATGCCACACACTATGGTTGCAATTATCTATAATTTACTATCAAAAATCACTTTTTGAACCCTAATGCTAAGTAAAACCTTTGTTTGTTTAAGCATAGCATCAACAAGAGTTGTTTTTCCATGGTCAACATGAGCAACAATGGCAATATTTCTAATGTCAACTCTTCTCATCAATTTCTTCTTCTCTGTAAGCAAATAAGAAACGATACTGATCAACTAAATTAAAAACGTAGTTGTAAATAATAAACCAAAGCAATAAGAGTGTAAATTACCACTATGGGATCCGCAACTTCGTAAAGCAGAACACTTGATAGGCATGCATCTAACGTTATTCTGAATCGTTGATATATTGCTCTAGCTCCATAACGCCGTCCACGATACCTCTCATCATCGAGTCTCTCGTACACGAATTGATCCGTTAACGCGCGACACAAGATAGCCATAGCAATTCATTCGTGTTCTTTCGTAGAAAATGAGCAAGTTCATACATCAAACACCCGAAGGCTTCCCATGAAATGTTCCCAATCGATAATACTCTTTCTTTCTCTTTCTATATAGTTTAAACAGGATCTTGTTCTCGCTCGTTTTTCACCTTCTCCGTCATCGGAATCTCTCTTTCCTTTTTTTTCTTCTAGATCTGTCTTCTTCATCGGAATGTAAATCGGAATCTTCAGAATCAGATTCAAGTTCAGAATCAGAGTCGATATTAGTGGAGGCGTTAGCGAGAGCGGTGAGAGGGAACTCGAAATCGTATGCCAGATCGGCTTGTTTCTCATCGTCTTGAGTGAAAAGCACAACGACGGCGTCGTTTTGGTCACTAAGGTTATGAAGATGAATAGGACGATGACTATCAACGACAAATATGCGAGCCTTAGAGCCAAGATTTAGGGTTCGCCGAAGATTTAGAGCTAAGATGAATGGGATGAAGAAATTGATGCTTTCACAGGGGTGGTGGGAAGTCTGAGCAAAACGGGGTGGATTTTGAAGGTGGGTTTGGGGATGGGAGAATTTGAGGAGAGGAGAGAGCTTGAGAAGAAAGCTGAGAGAACGTGTTTGAGTGAGAGAACGAGAGTTTCTGAGAGTGTTAACGTTGAAAATAGAAAGGCACCTTTAGTATCGGGTGTTAAAATACCTGATACTAAATGTGTTTGTGATACACATTTAGTATCGGTTGTTTTAACAACCGATACTAAAAGTCTGATAAGTATTGAAAATTGATTAAACAACCGATTTGTGATACACATTTAGTATCGGTTGTTTAAACAACCGATACTAAATGTAGGCGTGAAAATTGAAAACTTTCATTTAATTTCAAAATTGCCACCGCGTCCACATTTAGTATCGGTTGTTCAAACAACCTATACTAAATGGTGCTTTATAAAGTCAATTTTGTACTAGTGATTGGGTCATAAGTTAAAAATCATCTTCATATGAACTTACCTTTGCAACAGTTAAATTATACTTCCTCCGTCCCAAAATAAAAGTCCCCTTTAACCACTTCACAAGAATTAAGAAAATTAGTTTAGTTAGTTAATCTCATTAACCATGTCTACTATTTATACTACTTTTCCTAATTTTCTCTTTATATGTCATTCCTCTCTTCTCTATTTAATTACTTTGGTATTCCAAGAGTTGTAACCATAAAGAATTAATTAGGGGTATTTTAGTCAAGAAGTAATAAATGCAGCAGACAACTTAGAAAGGGGACTTATATTTTATGACAAATGAAATTCTCAAAAGGGACTTATATTTTGGGACGGAGCGGGTATTTCTTAGCTGCTCTTGAAAGACACTTCATAGGCATAACTTAATATTATGAAATCAATCCAACTGCAACAATGTTATCACAATTTACATACGCTATAGCAAACACATAGACTCACTCATGTGCAATTTACTCACTCATGTTCTACATATATATATATATATATATATATATATTCTCCTTACTAGTGGAACCACAAGATATACATAGCTAAAAGATCCAGTTCTACACATTCTATTACTCGAGGAAGATAGAGACAACTATAAGAGATAAAAAGTTCCAAAGGCTAGAACATGAATCGGCTATGTACTATATTATAATCTAGTGTATTTACCTTAGTAGTCAATCCCGAAAAGGAGAGCGAAGCGGCCACCACAAAAAACGCTAAAGCGTTTTAGCGGGTAGCGGTACCTCTAAAATGCAATATATATACTAAATCACAGGCAACATATATAATAGAAACACTCAAAAATAAAAGCTACACAAAATCAAAAAGATAGTCATAAACCCTTACTTAATAACATAAATTCAAAGATGTTGGTGTTTGACTAGAAGATGCCTTAGTTGTGAGAATAGAAGAAGTGCTTAAGTGGGATGATTAAGGTTCAATTTTACCTTCTATAATATTTATTTACCCCAAAATAGCATTTAATAGTAATAAAAGAAAAAAGTTAGGGTAAATTAGTAGATACGCAAAAATGTAAAAGAGGAACTGAAGTGATCCCTACAATAGTGGCCGCTATCACTGCTAATCGCCGCTTTTGGACCGCTATTAGCGGCCGCTTTCACCGCTTTTGCAAACATGCCCCACAACAAATAGCGGAGCGCTAGGGCAAATTCCGCTCCGCTAAACCACTATAGCGCCGCTATTGACTACCTATTTGCACTTTAGTCCACTTCATATGTTATAATGCAGAAGCAATTGCAATGTAGAGCAGATGCCACCAAATTTCTGAAGCAACAGACATTTTCTTCTACTACTTAGGACTGGTAATAATCTTTACTAGCAAGCATAATATTAAAGGACAAAATTCAAAATGTTAGAACATGAAGCAGCTAGCATATTAAAGAACATCTCCAACAGCTATGAGCATAACATGAAGAGTAGCAAAAAGGAAATATACTACATTATAATCAACATTATGTACACAGTGGAAAGGTTGACCGCAGAACACTCTTTCAGTGTATAGGGAGCATGCAATAGAACAATTGCTTTTCCCTCCATTAACATATATACCGTTTTGATTCCTAAATAAATCAACTAGCAAAAAAGGGAAATTGTGACGGTTGGAAAACTAAACTAAACTAACAACCTCAACTGATATGTAACTCCAACTACATCAAAATAAAAATATATAGATATATTCATATCCAGGTCATACTCATTGCTTAATTACAACGAGGGGACAAGTATCAACCCAAAAAATGAACATAAATTCAAAATTAAACAATTAAGAAATAAGATTTGAACCTTTCAATTGATCTCATACCTCGTATCTGTTCACTTCATTCTCCTAAAAGAAGTAAACTCAAGCTTGTCACTACAACACATATTCGTTAAATAATTACAATAGTAGCCTTTGAAAAAACTTTCATTAACTTTGCGACAATGACCTCAGGAAAAATATAAGCAATTTTAACACCAAATACTGATCAAATTATACAACAACAACAACAAGTTGATTATGTTTAAAGACAAACCATTTAAATTATGAATAGCTAAAAAATCAAGTTCTACATTCTATAATTCGTGAAAGATAGAGCCAACTATAAGAGATAAAGAATTCCACATGGTCATATTAGTTTTAACTTGGTTTATGATTTGAAACACTAAAAACAAGCATTAAATGAGAAAATCCTCGAAAGAAAATGAAGCAAATTAACGGTACATCAGGAAGGAAAATGATAATTGTAAAGATTCAAGAACATTGGAGAAGTTCAGAGAGAACTGAATCTGAAATCTATTACTGATTTCTCAAAATTATCTCATAACTGAGACTAACATTCATGATTTTTAGAAGCTGTGTGAACAGTTTAATAACCACCACTCTAACTAACTAACTCAGCCCTACCATCTATCTCATACCTATCACGCTAACTTACCAACAGAGTTGCTAAGTACAACATAATAGCAACCAGTACAAACAGTAGCGTTCTTATACTCCATTAATAATTATGTCAACTACAAAGCCTCTTACCTCATTTTCCTTTCACTGTAGAGACTAGAGACCTCTAGCTAACATTTCAAGTAGCAGATTTTTGCCCTTATATATCTCATCTTTTTCAAAACGAGCATAAATAATTGTTTCATAATTTACAACATCAGGAATGCAACCATTGTCTTTCATTTTTGATAGCAAGGTCAATGCTTCATCAAACAAGCCCATTTTACAGAGCCCATTGAACATAACATTATATGTTATGACAGTTAGATGATACCCTTTACTCAAAAGATCATGAAATATCACTTGCGCATCTTTAAGTCTTATATTGTATGTGCTCACAGTCGGATGGATACCCTTGTCTTGAATTTTCTTGACCAATGCAATTGCCTCATCAACCTGGCGGTTGTTGCATAATGCGTGTAATAAAGAATTGTAGGTGAATACATCGACTGGTTGCCCTTTATCATGCATCCCATCAACTAGATCCCAGGCATCAATAAGGGCACTGTAAGTTATCGTATCAGGAACAATCGGTTTGCTATGCATTTCTTTAAAGAGGTTAATGGCTTCATCCACCCTTTTATTCTTACATAATCCACTAATCAACATATTGTGGCTTTGAACATCGAGAGGGGCTCCCCTTTGGGTCATAGTGTTGAATATATTTTTGGCCTTGTTCACTTCATTAACAAGGCAAAGGTCGTCCATCAATGAATTATAAGTAACAATAGCAGGTTTCAAACCTTTTTTCATCATCATAGCTGACACACTCTTTGCTTCGACCACCTTTCCTTCCTTACATAATGCATCGACTAATATATTAAAGGTATAAATAGTTGGCTTGATATTTCTCGATAACATTTCATTAAACAAACCAATTGCTTCTTTCAATTGACCAACAATGCAGAAGCCATAGATTAAAGAGTTGTATGTGATAACATCAGGAGATACTCTTTTTACAATCATTTCAGAATATAAACGAAGAGCGTCACTTACAAGTTTATCTTTGCACAGACTATCAATGATTGTGTTGCACATCACCACGTCGGGATTAACCAATTTTCCTTCAATTTGTCTTAGCAATTGCAATGCAGCTCGAGTTTCTCCTGATTTACACAATCCATTGATCAAAGTCCCATAACTAACAAAGTTCAACTGAAATCCATGTGTAACTACGTCGTCATGAAAGTGAATTTCTTTACGAACCTCGCCGTTAAGACAAAGACCTTTGATAAGTGTAGTTAAGGTTATGGTATTAGGCTGATAACCCGTCTTGAGAATCTTGCCCAATATAGAAAAGGCAAAATTCATTTGACCTAGGTGACAATAACAATTGATCAAGATGTTTGAGGTCACAATACTTGGTGCAATCACTACAAGAAAAGCTTGTTTTAGCCACCAGCAATTGCCACGGAGCTTATTCCGTCAGTAATTTGCCACAGATTTGCGACGACATGCGTAAAAAATAAGGGCGCGAAATTTCCCGCTGGTGTTTGCCACGGATTTGCCACGGACATGTGAAATGACAGAAATTTGCCACGGAGATTCCGTGGCAAGTCCGTGGCAACCCATTAATCAAAATAAAATGAGTCTGATCCCTCCTATCCTAAAAACAGAACGTCTCGCTCTCTCCTCCTCACCCTCTCGCTCTCCTCCTCATCGCTCTCTCCTCCTCACCCTCTCGCTCTCCTCCTCATCGCTCTCTCCTCCTCACCCTCTCGCTCTCTCCTCCTCACCTTCAATCCGCCTCCCTCCCTCACTCTCAATCACCACCACCTCACCGCCACCCACATCTCTGAACCTCACTCTTAACTCTCATCTCTCCCTCTCAACTCTCATCTCTAAATCTCACCCTCAACTCTCATTGTTGCCCTAGCCTCCATCTCCGCTCTCCCTCTTCCTCGCTCTTCCTCTTCCTCGTGCAGTAACAAATACCAAACCCTAGCCTCACAAATACCAATCGCAAATAACACTAAAGAGGAAACCAGCAACTTCCGTTCGTGGCGCCAATGACTTTGCATGAATAGCGTTTCTTCCTTCACTTCGTTCGCAGCCTCTACTAGTGAAGGTTCCGTTCGTCGCCTCTATCATTGTTGGTAGCTTTAAGGTCAGAAATTGATTTTCTCTCAAAACCCTAAATCCTTATTAACTCGTATTATGTTGATATTGAATCTGTTGATGTTGAATTTCTTGTAATTCTCCCCCAATTTTCCCAATGTTGAATTTGTAGATGTTGATGTTGTGATTTTTCCCCAATTTTCCCAATTCTGAATTCCCCTAATTCTCCCAATTCCGATTTCCCCCAATGTTGAATATGTTGAATCTCTTGATGTTGTGATTTTCCCTAGTTTCCTCAATATGTTTCTATATTGTAATGCATGAGATATTGAGTATAGTCTTCAAAACTCTATTGCAACAGAACTTCAATTGGGTGGGTTAAGTTATATATATGGTCTTCTTCAATCAGTGAAGGTGCCAAACTAGTGACTTTTGGATTGTTGATAATGACACATCAAATTTCCCTAGTGTGCATTAAAAGAAATGAAAGAACAAAATCACAACATGTATCAGTTTGTATTGAATTCTCTTTAGACATTTTAAATTGTGTATGCTCGTGTTTGTATCGGTTTTTTCATACAATTTAGTTTGAAGACTTTGCAAACCACAATGCTTTTGAATTTAAATGAAAGTTCTTTTGTCTTTTATAACCCAAGGATGTTTATCGACATGGGTATGTTGCGAGATGGATGTATTTAACACTTTCATTGAGCTCTTTGCGCTTGATGGAAATGTTACAAAAGGCGAGATAGATGAAAATGAAACTAGGCAAGTAGCTTTTGTTTTTCCTAGTGTCAAAATACTTCCCATCTATTTTTTCCCCTTTGATGTTGGAAACTTTATGGGATGAGGGCATGTGGATAATTTCAAAAATGAATTAATTGTGCACTTGTAGGGATATTTGAAATTAAGATGCACAACACCACATGATATTTTGTATATATTTGTAAAATTCAAGATGAATGCTTTCCATAAGAACCAGTGGCTTATAACCTTTGGTATCTGTTCTCTTAGAGCATACATTCATATGAATCTGGTGCTCATGGCTTCATTGCCACTTTTACATATATGACAATCTACAAATTTTATATCCGAACATTGCTCAGTAGGGTAAAGGTACTTGGAAATACCCACTTTCATATATGATCTTCACAGTTTTTTTGGGTCAACGACCTTCACAGTTTAGCTACATGACTTTTTTCAATCGAAAGTAAAAGCTATATGAACTCCATTTATGTGAGTATGGATGCGATTTCAAAAGTATATATGGGTTAGAAAGCTTTATCAACAATATGATCATCCACGATGGCTATCAATTCAACTTTTCATTTTTAACCCCGGCTTTTCTGATTTACCTCATAATGTGCGGAACTCATTTATTGTCTTAACACTCGACATACAATGCAGTCCTCGATGGTTGTTGAAGCAAGAAGCTGTCAAAGATTGTCAAATCTATAAATAGGCGATTGCGTGAGAAGTCTATCAAAACAAAGGTAGTGGCCACAAAAGTTGATATTGATTAAGTCTCAATAGATTTTAATCATAGTTGTCCATGCGAGTTGGTGCCTTTTCATTTTGAAAGAACTCGTGGTTGTCTTGCCGAATCTGTCTTGCAGACCACATTGGGTCACTCATTCCAGGAATTGAAAAAGCATTAAACGTAAGAAATATTGTCTTGAGTTAAAATCTTGTTTGATCTCTTGTAGTTAATCTTCTTGCTCATTATTTTGTCTTTTTTTCCTCTCTCTTGCTTTTCAAGACAAATCATCTACCTCAAATTTGAAGATTGAAGCTTTGATATTTACAAGATTGGTATTATCTTCACATTCGCCTAATGTTTTCCACCCTTATATCAAGGTATAGCAACATGCGTATTTGTTTGGTTTACTATTTGAATTGGTTTCACCACTTGTGTTTTAGCCTTTTAGGGAAATCCTAGTGCCTTAATGGATGTAGTATTCTATGAAGAAACATATTATATGTATATTAACAAATTCTTAATTTCTTATTAAATTTTCTATTTTATGATTTACTGCCAATGATTTCCTTCTTTCTCCATCATAAATATAAAAATAAAATATAGTATCGTTAGGTTATGATTTTATGGATTTGAGGTTTTCTGTTTTGTTCCATATAATTTAGATAATAATTCTTTCTTACGAAGTTTTTTTGTTTTCTTGATTTTTCGATGTGTGATGCCTATAAACTTAATGATTGTGTTGAGTTTGGTGAGTCCCTACAAAATGTGGTTCTTTGAAATTATAATACTCAATTTAATGTTTTCTCTCATCTTTAACTGTGTTTTGATTTTGTCCTCTATTGTTATTGTTTTGATACGAAAATTTGGGGTGATTTGATTTAGGTAGCTGACTCCAGCTAGTGGTATAAGGATTGGTGGTTTTTGTTATTATATTATTGATTATTATTGTTTATAGTCGCCCCTTCTTTTCTACTTATGTCACTCGATTTCTATGGAATGAACATCTTGCAGGAGTTATAATTTAACAATTTTCTGTGTATATCCTAGTTATATCCTAGGATATACTCAAGCTTTTAGTTCAATTGTTTCTTTGACACGCGTGTCATATCCTAGTTAAGCTGTGTTGCCACGACTAGAATCTTCTCGCGGCCTCATGGTGATTTGATTGTGCTTCTTGTCAATATTCAAACAAGCGGTTGTAACTCCCATCTTTCTCCACATCTAAGTTAGGTGTGCTTCATGTGAGGGTTGTGTCGGTTATGAAACCATTCCTAGATTCTCATTTGCATAATAAGCCTTTACGTAGTGGTTCATTGACACACTTCATTGGTTAGATTTGTTTGACAAGTTCTTCAACGCAAAGGAAAGTGACATGTATTTAATATATGTGGGTGACATGTATTTAATGCATTTCAAAATTGTATTTTGTATTTTTATTTCTAGGCTCTTTCTGCTCTCTGCTCGGTATTGTTGGTGGCCCGATATTACAAGGTCACCGCAGAGGCCTTGAGGGTGTGCGGAGAACTTGTTTTGTTGTGAGACCAAACATTGAGGTATGTGTGTATATCCTCTTCGATTGTGAAATGGTGTTATACCTATTTCTAACAATGAGAATGACATTGTTGTGTAGGATTCTGGTTTCGATTTCTGCATCGTATGTTCATCCTATATCCTATATATAATGGCATTATGTCACGCTTAATAAACCAAGATCAAGATCGGAGTTAGTAGGATATTTTATAGAAGTAGGGTTATTTTTATGTTTTTATCATGCATAACTTTTTCTCTTCCAGGAGGTTAAGGAATGCGCTATCTCCTGTATGGGCCTTATTGTGTCAACATTTGGCGACAATCTAAATGCAAAATTACCCGCTAGCCTTCCTGTGCTTGTTGATCGGATGGGAATGAGATAACTCGACTTTTACATTTGTCAAGGTTGGCGATTGATTTTTGTAGTTTACAATTCTAGAAATGGTTGTGACTTGTGCCTTCCGATGCAAAAAACTCTTATCTGTTTTGTAATAAGGGAAGGCTACTGTGGAGAAACTGAGAGTGTCACTAGTTAAGAGAGTGATTTAGTTAGTTAATGTTTGTTAGTAGAAGACAATTAGTAATTAAATGTTTTGCACATAGATTGTACTCATTTATTATTGTGGTTATTATGTTTTGCTTTATATAAGTTTATTAATTTTGATGTTGGAGCATTTATGTATTATGTATAGATATCACTATTAAATAGAATTTGGAGGCATAATTTAATTTTTTTTAAATTTTTTTTTTTAAAATTTGCGACGGATTTGCCACGGAAGGTGTAAGAATTTGCCACGACTTTGCGACGGATTTGCCACGGAAAAATTTGCCACGGATTTGCGACGGAAAAATTTGCCACGGAAAATCCGTGGCAAAGCGTTTGCGACGAGCGCTTTTGCCACTAAAATTTGTCCGTCGCAAATCCGTGGCAAATTCATATTTGCCACGGATATTTGTACATTTGGCACGGAAATGTCCGTGGCAAACCACCGATTTTCTTGTAGTGAATTCCCTTTAGTTCCATTTGATGAGAAAGGGAAATTGTAGTGGGGTGATGGTTATTTGTCTTAACAAGGGAACTTAAAATCTTGTTAAACTGGATGATGGATGGGGTAGATTGCATAGAGAGCATGTGATGGAATGAGGAGACGGCGACATCGACATCATTGTCACTGTGAATGGATCGATGTAAAGGTAGAGTCAAAGGAATTAAGAGAAATGAGGTTAGAAACAAAGAAATCGCATAAACCTTAGAATTAACATTTCAAATGATTCTCAATCTAGCTATGTAGAGCAAAACAGTTTTATTTAGATAATAATAATTTGAAAATAATTTTGTTGCTTAGTTTTCATTTGTTAGGGCACAAATTTAGCTAGTTGGGGGCATAAATATAAAGAAGTGAATATAGAAATGAAAAGAGAGCGAGGAAGATTTTAAGTTAGTTACCGTGAATGGAATGGATTGTTTCTTCTTCTTCTTCGTAGAATGTGGTGACGGCCGGCGACCGAGAGGCGAGCAATTAGATCCATTATTAGTAGAAAATGTGTGAAGAAGAGTGCGTGAGAGTGCGAAGAGAGAGAGTGAGACGGTGCTTGCTTAGGATATGGCTTTGTGTAAGAGATAGATAGAAAATGTGCGAAGAGAGTGTGAAGAGAGTGAGTGAACGCACTTTTCTGGCTTGCTTAGGTTTTTTTAGTAAGGATTGTATAATTGAAGTGAATTTGGATCCTCTAAAGCATGTAGAGGGTGCAGCAAGTTGCAGAGCCATTAGATCTAGAGAGAGAACTCTTTCTCTCTAGATCTAACGACTCTGCAACTTGTTGCACCCTCTACATGCTTTAGAGGATCCAGAGGGATTGTATAAATTTAAGAGGCTAACTTTACATTAATTTTGAGTATATTTCTCTTAATATTTCATCTTTCTCTCTCATAAAAAAAGTATAACATCACTAAAGTAAGGAAAAACTAAAGTTAGACAATCCATTTTGCTTATTAAAAAAAAAAGCTTAATTACATTTTTAGTTCCCTTATAATAAGTTATCAACGAGTTTGGTCTTCTAAGTTTTTTACACGATTTTGGTCCCCCTTTTTTTCAATTTGCAAAATGTTTGCCCCTGTCAAAATTGGTCAACTCATTCGCTGACAGCGTTGGTGAATAGAGCGGTGGAGTTGGGCTCATTCCAAAGTTATTCTATCAGTAACTCTTTGAGTTTTCCAATTATGCAGTTTGCCGACGATACAATGTTGATAGGGAGAGCAACTCGGGATGATTTATGGTCAATCAAATCTATCTTGAGTGGGTTCGAATTGGTGTCGGGGTTGAGAGTAAACTTTCATAAGAGCAAGCTTATTGGTGTTGACATCTCGGAGAATTTCTTAGAGATCGCTTCTACTTTCCTTCATTGTAGAACGGAATCTATTCCGTTTAATTTTTTTTGGGGATTCCAGTGGGGGCTAATCCGAGGAGGGCTTCAACTTGGAAACCGATCCTTGACAAGCTTAGGAAGAGATTATCGTCTTGGAAGGCACGCACACTATCTATTGGAGGTAGGGTCACTCTCATGAATTCGGTATTGAATATCATTCCTCTTTATTTCTTTTCCTTTACAAGCTCCGAAGGTGATTATCAATGCTATGATTAAAATTCAAAGGGATTTTTTGTGGGGTATCAATAATGGAGAAAGAGGCATGTATTGGATTGCTTGGGAGAAGATTTGTAAACCAAAGAAGGATCGAGAGCGGTCTTGGAATCAAAAACCTAGAGTTATTCAATGTGGCTTTGTTATCAAAATGGAAGTGGAGGATTTGATGGATGAGGATGCTTCTTGGAAGGGCCTTTTAAAGCATAGGTATGGCGATTTTGCAACTATTTTTTTACATGGTTCTCAAATGGCTCTAAATAGGGGTCTTAAAGGGTCCATTTGGGAAATGGCAGACTCGTTAATTTTTGGAAGGACCATTGGTTAGGACACACTCCACTATCCACAGTGTATCTAAATTTATTTGATGTTTGTACTCATCAGTCTGTTACCGTGGCTGATATTGGTGAGTGGATAGGCGAGCATTGGTGCTGGAAATTGCCCTGGGGGCTCATGGCATGTAGGCAGAAACGGTGGAGGCGGCTGAGTTGCTCACGGTTTTGCAGGATTTTTCTCCAACAAAAGAGATACCAGACGGGTGGTTGTGGCTGGTGGATCCGTCGAAATCATTCACAGTTAAGTCTTGCTACAATTGGTATATTAATTACAATAATAATGAGAAGCTGCCTGAGGAGTTACATAACGTGTATAAGTCCCTTTGGAGGTGCGTTGGTCCTTCAAAAGTATCTATTTTTGTGTGGCGTTTGGTGCGCGATTCATTGCCTACTCGCAGTTTTCTCCTTCACCGTAATGTCATAACTACTGCAGCTGAGGCGAATGTGGTGTGTTCTGTCAATTAAGTGAATACCACGCCAGCCAAATGTGTCGTGTTCTGTCAATTAAGTGAATACCACACCAGCCAATGGGTTGACCAGTTTTGGCAAGGGCAACAATTTTAGAAATCGGAATAATAGGGTAGCTAAAATCGAGAAAAAAAAACTTGGAGGATCAAAAGCGTGGATGTGTTATTATATGGAACCAAAAGTGCAATTAAGCATTTTTTTAATTAGTAAAATGGATTAGAGTGAGAACTAAAGAACTCTCCAACCAAATACAAAAATGAGAGTAATCAAACTAGAGGATTAGATCACCCATAAGTAATAGAGAGACCAATTGATTTTTTTGCTCTCAAACAAACCCCCGCGCAAGAGATACATTTAATTTAGTTCAACATCTTTCGCTTAAAAAAGTATCCCCTTTAAAAATAATAGAATTATGGGACAACCATAGACACCATGTAACTACCATTCAAACCAAATTATTGACCTTCTTATCTTTTTAACAATTCACCCAACCACTGAAAAACTTGTCATGTGATATACCTTCCAATTGCTCAACTAAGGAGATCCCCATCCAAGAGTAAGTACTCCTCCAAATATCATTAGCTATCCTGCATAGAAAAAACAGATGGACAATAGACTCCATATTCTCAAAACAAAGAGGACAACATATTTTGTGTGGATTTTGAACTACGCCTCTAGTTGAAAGAGCGACACATATAGGAAGCCTATTAAGCAAAAGCCACCAACTGAACACTCCAATTTTAGTGGTAACTATTTGATACCACAAAGTTTTCAAAGTATCATTGAGAAACCATCAATTGGGGAAACCAAATTATAGTGAAGCTAGCAAGGAACATCAAAGAAAGAAAGGCTTGCCGAGGTAGGCAAGAAATAGTTAAGGGCAAAGGAATTTTGTGGAAAATCTTAAGTAATTGTGCTTAGAGACAAATCGGGGCTAAAATGCTAAAGGTGTGGTGGAGCTTCTTTGAAAGCGTGAAGAACTCGACTAAAGGGAAAGTCGAGCTAGAAGATGACTCAGTTGAGGAGCTCTTTGGACGTGGATAAAAATGGGTTGCATAGTGTCATACCACGATTTTGTGTCGCCTAGGGTCAAAACCTAATTTTCCACAAAAATAGTAACCTATGAAGTGTGAAGTCATTTTGTAAGGCATAAGGAGTATTTTGCATGCATTTTAGGTTTTCAAAAGTCATGCTAGGGTTTTTGGGTCATTTTAAAGTGAGATGGCATTTTTAGCAAAAGCCAGGGTTTTTTAGGGCAAATGGTATTTTGGTCATTTTTCACGTATATACACATGCGTCTACAATCACTACAAGAATAAGCTTGCATTGCCACTAAAATTTGCCACGGAGGATTGGCCGTCGCTAATTTGCCACGGATTTGCGACGAAAAAGGTTTTATGGACTAGGCGCTAAAAATCCCGCTCAAATTTGCCACGGAAAATGATTTTGGTCGCTAATTCAGTAATTTGCGACAGACAAGTCGTCGCAAACCCGTGGCAAAAAACAAATCCCAAATAAAACGAGGACTCCTTCCACGACCTCAGAATTATTTCACCAAACCTCAGTTTTAAACTTCAGAGAACAGTTTTCCTTCACCGTCCCACGACCTCCGTCCCACGACCTCCGTCCTCCACAGTCCTCCTCCGTCCTCCACAGTCCTCCTCCGTCCTCCACAACCCTCTCCCATCGCGCCCTCTCTTTCTCCCTCTCCCTCTCCCTCTCCCAGCGGCTTCCTCGTTGATTTTGTTCCGTTGGCCGCCGTTCTCCGGTTCTTCACCGATCTCCTCCGCCGACGTCTTTTGTACTACAGGTAAGACTTGCCATTATCATTAATTTGTTGCTAATTTCAGTTATTGTTAAACCCTAATCCCAATTTTTTTAACCCTAAATCCCAATTTTTGTTTAACCCATAAATCCCAATTTTTTTGAACCCTAAATCCCAATTTCAGTTATTGTTAAACCCTAATTTGTTGCTAATTTGAGTTAGGTTATTTCATACATTTTAGTTTGGGATGATTTGTTTTGGCTAATTTAGTTGTTCATGTTATGTTTTGAACTATGAATTTGAATCTATTTAAGTATTTGGAAGTTGAATGGTAATTTTAAGTTCTATTTATTTTACTTTTGCTCTCTTATTTTTATTGTTGTTTTTGTTGTAGGAGTACAAGATTATGAAGGAGCATAAGAATCCCAAGGTCCTTAGCGAGGAATTTTGTGGATGGTTTCTGCTTTGTTGAGGATTTTGGTGTATCACATCTAAAGCTCAAGGTATGTTATCTCGTAATTAAATGTTTTTCAAATACATATAAATTTATATTTTTGGTTATGCATAATTCTTTTTCAAGTTTCTTAGTTTTGATGCAACTCTTGTTTTGCGAGATTTAATTGATTTTCTTAAAGAAAGCCTGGCCGCAGTAGTTCATCTTGACAAAATGGTGCATCCTGTTATTGTATTCTGTTATTATTTTGTCGTAGTTTCTTTGTCCCGAGCATTGTGTTACCGCAGTTCCTTATGTTACAATTGCTTTGGTGGATTCTAAGCTTGGCGTGGAAAGGCGTAAAGATCTTTTTGATTGGTTATCGAGGCAACTTTCTGGCCTAAGTAGTTTTCTTGAAAAGCCGCACAACTTTGAAGCCGTAAACCTCTTCTGCAATGACAAGTATGTTTCTCGCTTACTCAATTTGTCCTTCCGTGTTTGTCATTATCAAATCGGTTCTAATGCATGGTATCTTGGAATAAAATTTGTGATGGTTTCTTTGTAGGATAAATCCTCACGATGTTCGCAAGGCAGCCGAGGCTTGTATTAACGAGATATTGAGAGTTAGTGGACTGAAATGGTATGTGTATGATAAAAATGTTTTTTCCTTAGTTCTCAACATCATGTGATACCAAGCACCATGAAATAATTTGTTTATTTAGATTGAAAAGATAGTTAAAGACATTAATACTTTTGAATGCTTCTTAAACAATCCTCTCATATGGTTATACCTTCTTTGGTACAACAATTAATCCACCTATTCTTTGCATTGGCACCATTCATTTTGACATCCTCACCGCTAATCGAACATTGGAGTTATTAATCCCAACCACTTCCGTCTATCGGGCTTTTGACCCCAGATCGAATCCAATGGTAATGCGGATGTTATTATTGTAATTATTCTCTTAGAGAATAGATGGTGCAAATTGAAACTAGTAATATCATTTGCCCATTCTTGTGGGGTTGGGGAGGAGTCTTTGGGATGCTTCATGTTATTCAGGACATGTTCATATAATAATGACTAGAAGCACATTTAATTTCGAGGACATGTATAGAGTTTAAGAAAATCAATACCATGTATATCTGATGAAACACTGGTACATAGGCCTTTTGAATGATAGGTTGAATGAGCAGGTGCCTCTTGAATCAAGGAAAAAATAATGTTATAGTTTGCATTTGTGATTCTCAATTCTCATGGTGTTTCTCTTTGCTTTATTGTATGGTTTGACCCCTATAACTATAAGTACTGTGATTTTGGGCTAATATGCTTTTGGTATACATGTCCATAATCTTCAAATTTAATTTATCTTTTTTATTGCTACTAGCTCAAGTCTCATTTTCTGTTTGTGCTGCTTTACTTTCTTCGTTATATAGTTTCCTAAAATTCTTTTTCTTAGTAATTTTAAAATGGTGATGCCTACCGTGGCGTAAAGTATGTTTTATTTTATTTTTTTAATTTTTTTTTAAATATTTGCGACGGATTTGCGACGAAAATTTGCCACGGATTTGCGACAAAAATTTGCCACGGCTTTGCGACAAAAAAATTTGCCACGGATTTGCGACGGAAAAATTTGCCACGGAAATTCTGTGGCAAACGATTTGCGACGAGCGTTTTTGCCACCAATTTTTGTCCGTGGCAAATGTTGTTTTGCCACGGAAATTTGTGCATTTGCGACGGAAATGTCTGTGGCAAATCAGCGATTTTCTTGTAATTAATCCAGTGAACACATGGCGTCATACCCTAAAAAAGATGAAAAGTACATTTTATTCTATCAAGGATAATTTTTGTACAATTTTTAGAAAGAAAATCCTAGTCCAAAATATTTAAAAAGGTATTCTTTCCCATTTTTATTGCATAAAAAACCTAAAAAAGACCATTAAATATTCCCTAATTATTAAAGGACAATTTTTGTTGTCAAGAATAAATTGGAAGGATATTTTATGGTGCCCAAAAACATGTAACACATTTTCAATGGTTGCATTCCCATTTTCCATGCCCAAAAACTCAAAATGCATGCATCAAATAAAAGTACAATAGTACAAAAAGCAAAAGGAGGCAATTTGCCAACCCATTTCCACCCATCTTGCCGTATGCCATCCCATTCCCCCTCTTTCTCCAATTTTTGATTTTTCTTATCTCATTTAATTGTACAAATATCTTATCTTTTAGGAATATTCTTGTACCTTTCTTAATCTTACCCATTCAATACATATCCAATGATTGACACTCACTTTTATATTTCACCATGCCCCTCTTGGTCATTTCGACACACCCCTTAGTCTACCCCTTCATTGCATTTTTACATCCTTACTTCTTATAGAACATCCCATTCCTATTTTACCCTTAACCCTAATTTCACCCAAGACCCTATATAAGCCTACTCACCCAAAATAAGAAGGGATTCATTCATTTTACACAAAAACCACTCTCTCTCTCTCTCCCTCTCTCTCTCTTGGCCGAAACCACCTCCACCACTCCTCCACCATATTTTTTGATTTCCTTCCTCTTATCTCAAAGTTCATTTCTAATCCATACATCTCCATCCTCTCCTACTCTATAGAGCTAGTGATCGATGTGTTGATGTTAGCCATAGAGCTAGTGACCGATGTGTTGATGTTAGCCATAGCGCTAGTGACCGATGTGTTGATGTTAGCCATAGAGCTAGTGACCGATGTGTTGATGTTAACCATAGCGCTAGTGACCGATGTGTTGATGTTAGCCATAGAGCTAGTGACCGATGTGTTGATGTTAGCCATAGAGCTATTGATGATGTCTTGGTGAATTAAATGACGGTGTAATGACGGTGTAATGACAGTGTAATGACGGTGGATTAAATGACGGAGGTAAATCCAGTGACGGTGTCAATTCATACATGATATGATTGTTTGTGGTTGATGCATTGTTCATGGAGTCACATGCTTCATATGCATTAAACACGGAGACAGGCTTCGGCCTCGATATTGTAGACTTCGGTCTTCATATCATTAATGACAGAGACGCTCGGATGGCAAAATAATGACGGTGACGGTACCATTAAGCCGGTGATGGTGCCGCATGCATTATACCCTTGGTGTTGGGTTGCATTCATGCATATACTCATACAATTGGTGATGTTCTTGATGATTATGAGTTGATGTGTCATAACTTGATGATGTGTGTTTGTATGGTGAGTAGGGGTGTTTCTAGTTGCCTTTCTCTAACATAATGTTTATCATACATTTTATTATATGTGTTAGAGACTCACCCTTCTACTTTCTATGTTGCTTCTTATGTCGGCAACGTGCAGGTGATCCCGAGTGAAGGTTCTTCCTTCCTCAGTCTGGTTGTGGCGTCTTGCTCTGATACGTAGCACTGGGGGGCGAGTAGTTATTAGTTGATTTAATTTAAGTTGTTGAACGATAATTTGGTGATGTATGACTTGCTTAAGAAATCAGTGTTTTGAGGGTTCGCCCCATTTAAGTCGTGCTATGTATCACACAATTATATTTATTAGTGAAAAGTATTGTTGACTAGATTAAAGTGAAGTTTGGTGTGAACGTAGCATTCCCTTGAGTTATAAAGAAAAACGATTTTTGAACTCTGATTTTGAATTAAATTACCGTTGAGAAAAGGGGGTGTTACAAGTTGGTATCAGAGCAGTTCGGTCTGTCCGGCCAAGTTGTCCAGTCGTAGTGTCTAAGAGTCCCTTGTCGATCTCCGATAGAGACTTTGTTGTAGATTTTGTTTGGTTGTTTGCAACTGTTATTTGTATCTTTGAGATATGTGTGATTAAAAATGGTTTTAACGACGTCAAAAGAGTGGGAGTTGTAACACCCCCTTTCTAAATACTACTATTTAGCCAATTTAAAATCAGAGTTTTCAAAAATTTTCCACGCACCATAAAGAGAGTGCTACATTTTCATCAAAACATAAAACAACACATTGAGATTTCATAAAACAACTAGTGTGTGATATATAGCACATCAAAATGGGGCGAACCCTCAAAAAATAATTGTTTAGTTTTTACAACAACCGGAATATAATTCACCAGCACAGCGGAATACCAACAAGTCTAGAAGTATTTAATACATCACCAAATATCAAACTAATAACTAAGACACCCGCCCCGGTGCTACATATCAGAGCATGACCATAACCAGACTACTTCATTCGCTATCACCTGCAGGTTGCCGACATGAGAAGCAACACGAAAGCAGTAGGGTGAGTCTCTTTAAATAAATAATAGCAAATAGGATAAGCATTATATTAGGGAAGGCAACTAGCAACAATCACAAATAGCAACATCAACAAGCAGCACAACGGCAACATCAACAACAACATCCCCATCACACATCAACATCAAACATCTACAACACTGAGCAAAGCTCTAGACCGCAACCTTTAAACAACAACACTGAGCAAAGCTCTAGACCGCAGCCTTTAGACAACAACACTGAGCAAAGCTCTAGACCGCAGCCTTCAGACAACAACACTGAGGCCTTTAAACAACAACACTGAGCATAGCTCTAGACCACAACCTTTAAACAACATAATCATACATCATGCACAACAACATCATCAACACCATCATTTGGTCAAATATATATCAACAATCGTCTTAAGCAACCACCTTGAGCAACCACCTTAAATTCACCAAGACATCATCAATCATTAGCTCTAATGCTAACACCAAGACATAGCTCTAAGGCTAACACCAATGTCAAGGACCAACTCACACATAAGGACCAACTTGTCACCTAAGGACTAAACCGACACCCACAAGGACTAAACGGTCACCTAAGAACTAAACAGTCACATAGGGACCAAAGCAACACAATAGAAGGACCAATAGTGCACAAGGACCAAAACAGCACTTAGACACTTTGGGCAACATTGGCAACACCCGCACAAAATGCTGGATTCCTACAGCAGTACACCTACTTCGGCGGATTATTTAAAATAGCAAACGACATCGAAAAATTACAAAAGACCACTCGTCGGAAAGCCACGGATGTGTAGTTTTTGGATATATCTTTAAAGTTTCAAAACAATGAGCTAATTAGTACAGTTTTTAGAAACAACCCGAACAGTTCCCAGACTGGACAGATTCTGTCCTCCCACTTCATTTTACTCTAAAATGACTTAAACTTGACCAAACGGGACAAAACCTTAGCCCGAACAAAAGCAATTTGAGTATAGTTTATAATGGAAAAAGAATCGTTCAAAACAGAGTTCATTTGGAGACATAAAACTTGCAAAAACCGAACCTACTCACAGTTTGACTCTAGAAATTTGACCCGACTTTGGAGACTCATAACTGGAGCTACACAACTCCGAATTTAACGAAATCAGTGCCAAAACGACCGGCTTTAAGTCTATTTTCGAAAACACTCAGCCACATAATTTTTAAATCAACCAAACAGTACCAGTTTCAAAAAGGCCGAAACAGTGTCCAGAAACGCACAAAACCATAAGCAAGTAAAACTCATCATGATCAATCACTCAAACCAATTATAATCACGGCACAATGCCTCACACTCCAATTTCAACACCAATTCATTTAGGCAAGTTATCAAACACCTTGCAATCATCATATTTTCATACTCAATTTCATTGAGGCAATACATCAAACACCTTGCATACATAGTTCATATCATGTTCATCTTAACAACAATTAGCATGGGTTCATCAATTTTAATTCAAACATAACACCAATTAATTCAAACAACACATAAACAATCAATTAATTCAAACAACACACAAACAACAATTAATTACCTAAACACCTAACCCACACATAATTACTCATCTTACAACCTATTATATATGAAAGAGAGCCCCCTTACCTTAAAAATTGAAGAACTCTAGTGTTCTCTCCTTCACAACTTCAAGAACCACCAAAACTAGTTACTCCACCACTTAGAGCTTCAAACCCCATCCATGGTAAAGTGAAAATGGAAAGGAATTAGTGTATGAAATTTACACTAATAGAAAGGGAAAGAAAAATGGAGAAGATTGGTACCAAAATCAACTTACCCAAGCAAGAAATGAAGTTTTTCTCTTCCTCCCCTCCCTCGAGCTGCTGCCTTGACCTCCCTCCTATGCTCTCCTCTCCTTTTCTTTCTTTTCTTCCAAAATGGGAAGGAAACCCTACCCCTAAGTTTAAGTCCTTGATTTTGGGCCTATTAATGGGCCATGGGCCCTTTATTTGCACCTCCTAGTTACTTCAACCACTCCCTTATTTACTACCCAACACCTCTTAGTTATATTAAACACCCTATTATTCTTTTAATATAACTAATCACTATAACACCTCCTAAATAAAATAAAACTCCAAATTAATTAATTGACTTAAATAAATGTTGCAAGCCTTAAATAACTTAATTAAATGAATAATTAAATTATTTTGGTGTGTTACAACTCTCCCCCACTTAGAATATTTTTGTCCTCGAAAATTTACGCCAACTCATGAAATCAACATCAAATCTCCTTATCACCTCTAACCGTTCTCATCCATGTTCTATCGTACACGCAACAGATCAAACACCCTCCTCTACACTCTTACCTCCCAAATAGGTATTCTAACCTGTAGGTTATTAAAATCCTACCCGACTACCCAAACACCATTTAAGGTCCACCCAAGACACAAAAATTGGAGCGGAGCTCCCGTCACCAAACCATCACCATAAATTAGCCAACTCGTGGCATCATCACCAATTAAGTAGAGCAGAACCCTCGTCGTCGCCTCGAGACACTAAGTCTACACCGTCACTTTTAGACACAAATGCCTATATCGTCAATTTATTTTCATATTCAACAGAATGCAAACGCAGACACTAGAGACAACAACAATCGTGGCCAGAGGCCCAACAACACCAACAACCGCAATTAACACAACATTACCAATCTCAACAATTAACACGACAATAACAACAAGATTCAACTTCAACCTATTCAACAAACTATTCGTTCTTATTCAACGTTCAAACTAATCTACCTAAACTCAGGCGCAGAAAATTTTGTAACTCTGCACCTACTTTGGCGAATTAATTAAAATAGTAAACGACCTCGGATTTCGACAAATAAATACCTGTTGGAAAGCCCTATGGGTCTATTTCTTATCCCTAAGTTCAGTTTTTGAAGGAGAGTGTTCAATAGGTATAGTTTTCAAAAATACGCATACTAGTTTCAAAAGATGCAGTTTCTGTCCTTCAAATTCAAGCAGTTCTATAATGACCAAAACTCGATCAAATTGCATGAAACTTGTGCATAAAGTGAGGTAAATTCTGTCAAGTTTTCAAAGAAATTGGATTCCTTCGAAAATGAGCTCTTTTGAAAACGCAGTAACCAAAACACTGACCCTATGTCCAGCTTGTTTCCAGAATCTTACTTTAACTTGTGGAATTCATATCTCGAGCTACACAACTCTAAATGCAACCAAACCAGTGCCACATTAACAAGCATTAAGTCTATTTTCCAGAAAAGTAAACCACATAATTTTTCAGTCAATACAACGTTCCCAGTTACCGAAATACTGAACTCATACCCAAATCGTTTCCAGAATTTGAACCTAACTTGTATCGCCTATAACTCAAGCTATACAACTCCAAATGCAACCAAATCAGTGCCAAATTAACAAACATTCAATCAAGTTTTCGAAATGACAAACCACGTTATTTTCCAATCAGTAAAACGTTCTCAGTCACTGAAATACTAAACCTATGTCAGAACGTCTCAAAACAATGAATTCAACAACACAAACAATCATCACAATTCAGCCACCAATTCAAACACTATCAATACATTCATCAAACACCTTATATGCAACGTTTTACCATCGATTTTATTCAAAGCCATCAACACTCAAAACAACACCAACAACATATATATTTCATGATTCATTGCAAACATATAAGCAAACATGTCCTAGGCATTGTAGATTCTACCTCCCACATACATCCCATCATGCATCCCTTTATACAATTTAACCCACCCTTACTATCACTCGAGCATGCAACCACATAAACAACTACTTATTAACTCAAAATTTAATTTCCGACATAAACTCAGAAGGTAAGGAAAGTTAATCATTTAATTTTGACAAATCACATCATGCTCACGAAACAAGCCAAATTGAAACACTGAAAATGTCGAAACTCCAAGTTATGCAACTTTAATTGAGACAATGAAAAAATAGCATTACACAACATTTTATTTTAGCATACTAACCTCGAAACAATTAAGCACAAGTCAAATTTAAACTCTTATGCATCACAGGAACAATCAACCTATAACAGAGACGTCAATCAAGTGCAACAATATTCAACAAGCAATCCTTCAAATATCGTCCAGTGTATAACTCACCAAGGTTAGGTCATATAAAAGTACTTTCTATATCCTAACAAGCTAATCAAGCAATCAATCAAATTAAAACTAGTGCATGCATCCAAAGTTAATAATAATCCATGAGTTATTGTCGCCTCTTTCATTGGGGATGAGTTATCGGGGTGATCAGTCCCTCCTACTCATGCAACCAATTAATTAAGGTCACAAAACTACTCTCTTTCAAATTTATAACTACCACTTTAAAAGACTTTTAACGCAGTCTGGAGTGCGAAGGCGTCGTCACGACTCTCACTCCTTTGACGTCGTTAGAACTCTTTTAATCACACGTATCTTAATGTTACAAACAACAGTCGCAAACAACCAAAATCAATGCTACAACCAACAGTTACATGTTTCAATCACACATATCTCAATAAATCAATATAACTTTCAATCGCTGTCCATCAATTAAATTACAAGGCATGTCAATGAGGGAACAAAGCCAACAAAAGTAACTGTACTAAACAGCAACATAATTATAATTTAGAACGAGTACCAAGACTCGAGGGTTAACAGACTCGACAACTTAGCCGGACAGACCGAACTGCTCTGATACCACTAATGTAACACCCCCTTTCTAAATACTACTATTTAGCCAATTTAAAATCAGAGTTTTCAAAAAATTTCCACGCACCATAAAAAGAGTGTTACATTTTCATCAAAACATAAAACAACACATTGAGATTTCATAAAACAACTAGTGTGTGATATATAGCACATCAAAATGGGGTGAACCCTCAAAAAATAATTGTTTAGTTTTTACAACAACCGGAATATAATTCACCAGCACAGCGGAATACCAACAAGTCTAGAAGTATTTAATACATCACCAAATATCAGACTAATAACTAAGACACCCGCCCCGGTGCTACATATCAGAGCATGACCATAACCAGACTACTTCATTCGCTATCACCTGCAGGTTGCCGACATGAGAAGCAACACGAAAGCAGTAGGGTGAGTCTCTTTACATAAATAATAGCAAATAGGATAAGCATTATATTAGGGAAGGCAACTAGCAACAATCACAAATAACAACATCAACAAGCAGCACAACGGCAACATCAACAACAACATCCCCATCACACATCAACAACACTGAGCAAAGCTCTAGACCGCAGCCTTTAAACAACAACACTGAGCAAAGCTCTAGACCGCAGCCTTTAGACAACAACACTGAGCAAAGCTCTAGACCGCAGCCTTTAAACAACAACACTGAGCATAGCTCTAGACCGCAGCCTTTAAACAACATAATCATACATAATGCATAACAACATCATCAACACCATCATTTGGTCAAATATATATCAACAACCGTCTTAAGCAACCACCTTGAGCAACCACCTTAAATTCACCAAGACATCATCAACCATTAGCTCTAAGGCTAACACCAAGACATAGCTCTAAGGCTAACACCAATGTCAAGGACCAACTCACACATAAGGACCAACTTGTCACCTAAGGACTAAACCGACACCCACAAGGACTAAACGGTCACCTAAGGACTAAACAGTCACATAGGGACCAAAGCAACACAATAGAAGGACCAATAGTGCACAAGGACCAAAACAGCACTTAGACACTTTGGGCAACATTGGCAACACCCGCACAAAATCTTTGGATTCCTACAAAGAAGACACCTACTTCGGGCGGATTATTTAAAATAGCTAACGACATCGAAAAATTACAAAATACCACTCGTCGGAAAGCCACGGATGTGTAGTTTCGGATATATCTTTAAAGTTTCAAAACAATGAGCCAATTAGTACAGTTTTTAGAAACAACCCGAACAGTTCCAGGTATGCATGATTCTACATTCTCCCACTTCATTTTACTCTAAAATGACTAAAACTTGACCAAAGCGGGACAAAACCTTAGCCCGAACAAAACAAAATTGAGTATAGTTTATAATGGAAAAAGAATCGTTCAAAACGGAGTTCATTTGGAGACATAAAACTTGCATAACATAATCAAGTTCTTTCAAAAGAGGTGGTATTAAAGGTTTATGAATTCTTTCAAAAGAGTTCTAAATTTTTGAATCAGCCTTTAAACAACATAATCATACATCATGCATAACAACATCATCAACACCATCATTTGGTCAAATATATATCAACAACCGTCTTAAGCAACCACCTTGAGCAACCACCTTAAATTCACCAAGACATCATCAACCATTAGCTCTAAGGCTAACACCAAGACATAGCTCTAAGGCTAACACCAATGTCAAGGACCAACTCACACATAAGGACCAACTTGTCACCTAAGGACTAAACCGACACCCACAAGGACTAAACGGTCACCTAAGGACTAAACAGTCACATAGGGACCAAAGCAACACAATAGAAGGACCAATAGTGCACAAGGACCAAAACAGCACTTAGACACTTTGGGCAACATTGGCAACACCCGCACAAAATGCTGGATTCCTACAGCAGTACACCTACTTCGGCGGATTATTTAAAATAGCTAACGACATCGAAAAATTACAAAATACCACTCGTCGGAAAGCCACGGATGTGTAGTTTCTGGATATATCTTTAAAGTTTCAAAACAATGAGCCAATTAGTACAGTTTTTAGAAACAACCCGAACAGTTCCCAGACTGTACAGATTCTGTTCTCCCACTTCATTTTACTCTAAAATGACTAAAACTTGACCAAACGGGACAAAACCTTAGCCCGAACAAAACAAAATTGAGTATAGTTTATAATGGAAAAAGAATCGTTCAAAACGGAGTTCATTTGGAGACATAAAACTTGCAAAAACCGAACCTACTCACAGTTTGACTCTAGAAATTTGACCCGACTTTGGAGACTCATAACTGGAGCTACACAACTCCGAATTTAACGAAACCAGTGCCAAAACGACCGGCTTTAAGTCTATTTTCGAAAACACTCAGCCACATAATTTTTAAATCAACCAAACAGTACCAGTTTCAAAAAGGCCGAAACAGTGTCCAGAAACGCACAAAACCATAAGCAAGTAAAACTCATCATGATCAATCACCCAAACCAATTATAATCACGGCACAATGCCTCACACTCCAATTTCAACACCAATTCATTTAGGCAAGTTATCAAACACCTTGCAATTATCATATTTTCATACTCAATTTCATTGAGGCAATACATCAAACATCTTGCATACATAGTTCATATCATGTTTATCTTAACAACAATTAGCATGGGTTCATCAATTTTAATTCAAACATAACACCAATTAATTCAAACAACACATAAACAATCAATTAATTCAAACAACACACAAACAACAATTAATTACCCTAAACACCTAACCCACACATAATTACTCATCTTACAACCTATTATATATGAAAGAGAGCCCCCTTACCTTAAAAATTGAAGAACTCTAGTGTTCTCTCCTTCACAACTTCAAGAACCACCAAAACTAGTTACTCCACCACTTAGAGCTTCAAATCCCATCTATGGTAAAGTGAAAATGGAAAGGAATTAGTGTATGAAATTTACACTAATAGAAAGGGAAAGAAAAATGGAGAAGATCGGTACCAAAATCAACTTACCCAAGCAAGAAATGAAGTTTTTCTCTTGCTCCCCTCCTGGAGGCTGCTGCTGCATGACCCCCTCCTATGCTCTCCCTCTCCTTTTCTTTCTTTTCTTCGAAAATGGGAAGGAAACCCTACCCCTAAGTTTAAGTCCTTGATTTTGGGCCTATTAATGGGCCATGGGCCCTTTATTTGCACCTCCTAGTTACTTCAACCACTCCCTTATTTACTACCCAACACCTCTTAGTTATATTAAACACCCTATTATTCTTTTAATATAACTAATCACTATAACACCTCCTAAATAAAATAAAACTCCAAATTAATTAATTGACTTAAATAAATGTTGCAAGCCTTAAATAACTTAATTAAATGAATAATTAAATTATTTTGGGGCGTTACAGGAGTCGTGACGACGCCTTCGCACTCTAGACTGCGTTAAAAGTCTTTCAGTGTGGTATGTGTAAATTTGAAAAGACGTAGTTTTGTGACCTTAACTAATTGGTTGCGTGAGTAGGAGAGACTGATCACCCCAATAACTCATCTCCAATGAAAGAGGCGACAATAACTCGTGGTTACTATAAATTTTGGATATGTACTAATTTTAACTTGAGTAATTGAGTGGTGTGTGCAAGTTTGGTTGACTCTTCATTTTTAGATAATTAGGTGTCTTATGGATGTTGTGTCTTTGATTTGGGGGTTGATAGTAGGGAGAAGTAAAGACAATGATCGACACTTTGAGTTTGAAGTTCATGCAAAGTGATAAAGCATGCCTTTTTGGAAAGAGTTTAGAAATGCGGTTTCTGGGAAACCTGAGGTGGAATAATTGTTATTAAGAGTATGGTAGTCGAATAAGTACCTATATAGGATCTGGGTGGTCGTGTGTAACTTTGGTGATTAAAGGATTAGAATTCAGTATGGGGAACAGGAATGCAGAGATGGGGAGAGCATTGTTCGTAGTTTGGATATAGATTGACGTAAGAGATGAGCATTAGTACTTTAAGTAATTGCTATAGTGTAGTTTCCTAACGGTAGATTAATAGTGTTTGGATAATCGAGTGAGACTTTGGTGACCCTGAGAATAGAGTTTAGGTACAAGGTAAGGGCGTAGAAAGGTGTGTATGTCCTAGTACTTAGTGTACAAGAAGGCGGTGTGGATAGTTGGGAGCAAGAATAGGATTGATGGAATTGGTGTGTTCATATAATTGATGAGATTTTCGAGGACGAAAATATTCTAAGTGGGGGAGAGTTGTAACGCCCCAAAAATAATTCAATTATGTATTTAATTGGGTTATTTAAGGCTTACAACATTTTATTAAGTCAACTAGTTCATTTGGAGTTTTATTTTATTTAGGAGGTGTTTGAGTAATGGAGGAGGTGTGAATAGAGGCCCATGATCCATTAGTTAGGCCCATATCCATGATATAAGTTGAGGTGTCGATGGTGAGAGTTCATTTGGCAACCAAAAGCAAAGAAAAGTCAAAGAGTAAAGTGAGTAGAGAGAGAGAGAGGTGCGATAGCCTTAAGGAGGAAGAAGAGAAGATCTTGGCGGGGGAAGTTCAAGTTCAAGGAAGAGGAGCTTGCTTGTTGGTGGATCTTGGAGTCTTGGTGGAGAGAGTACTTGTTCTTCAATCTATTGAGGTAAGGGGGCTCTCTTTCACCTATAATAGAGTATATGATGAGTGTTATGTATGGGTTAGACTCTAGGATGATTGTTGAATTGATTGTGTTGTTGATTGTGTGATCGATGTTGTGTTTGATTAAATTAGGTGAATTTGTGATGTGTGTATGTGTTGTTGATGATTGGTCATATGAAAGACCTAGAGAAGAAAGGGGATCTAAGGAACCCTAGGCATAAGGGTGTTACTGTTGGTGTTGGCACCTTAGTTTTTACTTTGATGAGTGTTGGACAAATTTCGAATGAATATGTGTTGTAGTAATTGTGGATTAAGTTTGATCATAGTATAAGAATCAGAGAAAAGAGGGAAGATGAGGGTTAGGCGTCTAGGGCGCCATTCGAAGTGAAATGTTGCGCCGGTGTCGAAGTGAAGTATTATTGTGTGCTGAGAAGGGTAGGTGCGTTGTAGTGTGTGTGCGTCGAAGGATATGTGTGTCAAAGTATGTGATGAAGTGTAAGTGTAGATATGATGAAGTGTAATTGTAGATGTGATGAAGTGTAAGTGTAGATGTGATGTAAGTGTAGATGTGATGAAGTGTAGTATATGTATGTCAAAGCAAGTGTAACCGAGGTAGTGCAACCTATGTTGCTTCTTATGTCGGCAACGTGCAGGTGATCCCGAGTGAAGGTTCTTCCTTCCTCAGTCTGGTTGTGGCGTCTTGCTCTGATACGTAGCACAGGGGGGGCGAGTAGTTATTAGTTGATTTAATTTAAGTTGTTGAACGGTAATTTGGTGATGTATGACTTGCTTAAGAAACCGGTGTTTTGAGAGTTCGCCCCATTTAAGTCGTGCTATGTATCACGCATTTATATTTATTAGTGAAAAGTATTGTTGACTAGATTAAAGTGAAGTTTGGTGTGAACGTAGCATTCCCTTGAGGATGTATCTTTTTTTTAAAGAAAAACGATTTTTGAACTCTGATTTTAAATTAAATTATCGTTGAGAAAAGGGGGTGTTACAGCCGGCTTAGGAGTGAAACAGCGTTTCACTTCGGTCGAACACCCACAGACGAACGACCAAGCCGAAGCGGCCAACAGGGTCATCCTGCGTGGGTTGAAGAGAAGACTTGATGAAGCAAAGGGAAATTGGGCAAGCGCATTACGTCGCTTTGGGCATATAGGACGACCCCACATTCATCGACCGAGGAGTCGCCTTATAAACTTGTCTACGGGATTGACGATGTGATTCCCATAGAGATGAGCGAGCTGAATTGGAGAACGGCTAACCCCCCAACAGCGGTCGACAACGATCGGGCTATACGAGAAGAATTGGACCTGGTGGAAGAGCTGCGTACCCAAGCGTCCCTTAGAGAAGTATTGATAAAACAGAAGGTCGCTGCCCGGTACAATGCTCGTGTGTAGAAAAGAGATTTCTCCATTGGGCAGCTGGTCCTCAGGCGTGCAGATGTTGGCAACAAGAATGTTCGTCAAGAAAAGCTCGCCCCTAATTGGGAAGGTCCGTACCGAGTCATCAACAAGACTGGCAGAGGGGCGTACGAACTAGAGACAATGGACGGGGTGACCATCCCCAGAACATGGAACAGTGACAAACTGAAGCAGTACTACGTTTAGTACACCAATTTGTAACCGATGAACAATTGAATGAATAAATGTCAAGCGGGCGCTCTTTTTCCCCACCGGGGTTTTTTTATAGAGGCTCGTTCTTTAAACTTCACTTGCAATTTAATTTTATACAAAGTTGTATGTCCGGTCGCTCAGCATGCGCGTAGCAATAGAGCGGCCGCAGAGCCACCGAGTTGGCCCAAAACGAGTGTCGTCGAACGGCCCAAGATGAGGGTCATCGAATGACCCAAGGGTCAAGCAATGATCCACCAACGGCGTAGGCGCCGCGAGCGCCTACAGCGAATCCTTCGAAAAGCACAAATTGGTCGACGATCGGCCTAAAACGAGAGCCTTCGAAAGGCGCAACATAAGTGCCTTCGAAAGACCTAAAAACAGCGGCCGACGATCGGCCTAGAATTCGTACCTTAGAAAAGTGCGAACGAATAATGTAAGTAAATTCAAACAAGCGAAACAAACAAACAAGTTAAACACGAAAGTAGTTCATTACAAAACAAGACGCCCGATCGAAGTCGGGCTCCCAAAATATCCACCCGCTCGAAGGCAGAGTTAAAGTATTGGAATTACAAACATTACACCGCTCGCAGGCGGGCATGAGAAAGGTGTTGCGAATCACCTTGCCTTCATCATCCATCTTTGCTGGCAAGACAATCTCCTCGCCCCTGACCACGTGGTCGGGTTGCACCACCCTGCTGTCGTACTTGATGCCACGGGCAGCGAGCATTTTCATTTGGGCCAGGACATTGTCAAACTGATAGATGGCCGCCCCTCTAGCCATCCCGGCTACCACAGCGACCTTCTCAGCAATGGCAGCCTCCTTCTCCCCCTCAACCCGGGCGACCTGGGCCTTGAGAGACTTCACTTGATCGGCCAGCTCCTTATTCCTGCCCGCCAACCTGTTCTTGTCCTCCAAGGCCAGCTGATTATCTTTTTCGGCCGACACCATCTTGGCTTTGATTTCTTCCAAAGAATTTATCTCGGGTTCGAGCTCCTTGACTGCGTTGGCGGCGGCATCTCTTTCGATCTCAAGACTGCGGCGGGAGGCGAATGTCACGGACGGTCTCAAAAACATTGGCACAAGAGAAAATTGGTACTTACGGGATTGGTCGATCTTGACTTTTTCATGACTTTCTTTGGCCGACTTGCGCAGTCGCCACAAAAGGTCGGGCGGATCGGCGCCTTGAAAGTCTCGTAGTCCTCCTCGGTCAAGTCTTCTAGTTCGAAGGTGGGAGACTCAACCGGACTTCTTTCTCCCTCCGCGCTTCATCGGGGTTGCGCGTCGTCCGCCAAGCATCCGACCTTCCTTGGGAACCACCACGAGCAACCTTGGGGACGAGGAGTGGGCTGCCTCTCGAGCGACCTCCTTGGCGGGAGTTTTCTTCGACACATTGGAAAAGGCGAGCTTTTCTAGGTTGGCCGATCGAGCGACATTTTCAAAGTTTTTCCGCAAGAGACAAAAGGGCGTTAGCCAGCCGACCAAAGAAAAGAAATCAAACATAATAAGGCGAATTAACCGACCGAGCTCGGACAGCAGCTTATCCCCCTTATACAGACAAAAGGGTCGACAGGGGATGTCCTCCTCAGGATTCTGTGGCAGCAGGGCGACCAACTCCGTAATCATGCCCAAGGTAGCAGCGTCTTCTTCATCTAGGGTCGACACGGCGAAAGTATACTCGCTCGGCTTTTGAGTGAAATGAGCCGCCCGCCAGGAGAGTGGGAAGAAAGGCACCCCTGCCTCGCCGTCCGGGAAGACCTATACGATGTCCTTGGCAGCATTTACGTCGGGGATGACCCAGAAGTATTGATTCTTCCAACCGCCCGGCAGTGAGTCAGAGTAAGCCTTGAAGAATTTGCGGGGGAACGATTTCTGATTTTTGAAGGACACTTGCTCTTTGCAGGCCATGTTGGTACTGCGTACTCATTGTGCGGATTAACTCGAACAAAGTAAGAAAGAGCTGGGCCGATACCCTAATATTTCTAAATAATAAAAATACCAAAATGTAAATTTAGCATTCATCAGAGTAAACCTAATCCCTGTTTTAGATATTGAATAATACTAACTCAGATTCCAATATGAGTTGTTCGCAACACTGGAGTACTTTAGAGTACAATGACATCAGTACTTAAGTGTCACTTCAGTAATACAACCCGATATTCAATATCCAAAGACAAAGGTAAATAGATTAGGTGTTACAACTTAACAAGCAAGTTATAATCTAAGTTCAAAATAACAACACAGAAGCCAAGCAACATAGTCTAAGCTACTATGTTTCCAAATCTCCGACCACAATATCTAATCGTGCACATTCGCCTTGCGCTTCCCTACATATATCAGAAACAACAACATTTTGTAGGGTGAGATAACAAATCTCTCGATGAGTCTTACCGTGACCGCCCCTTACCTATCACTCGGTCCATATATATAAACAAAAACTCATTAACTTCATGATTTAATAAATAAACCACGCACATAATCACTTGCACAATACCGGCGCCTCGACTAAATCCCTGTGAGCGAGTGCAATCAAACATCTTAGCATAACACCGATCGCCTCCGACTAAATCCCGGTGAACCCCCTCCTGATAGGACTTGCCTAATGGTAAAATTTTATGGGGCCTAGGTTTAGGGCTCATGACTTCCCGCCTAGTATGCTAACTCGTGGGTCGTCACCCAAACTCGACACAATTCACATATCGGACATAAATTACTCTATGATATAACTTCATATCATACGGTCATACTTATGAACTGCATAACCAATCCGGACACCAATTTTGTTCTTAAAACAATTGTTCCCACACGATGATCTAAGTTTCCTGGGTTTTTCAAGTGTTTTATAAATTCAACTAACCACTTAAACCATATGCCAAACATACCAATGCCTTTCTTTATGTAATCATAAATGGTTTGGGAAAGGATTTGAAAGAGTTTGAAGTCGAGCGAGACATCGAAACCATACATCGGAAATTTGGGGACATTATGTCCCTTTCGCATCGAATTTTCGTTCTCCGATCGATCCCAAAGCGTGTTCCAATCCAATTTCAACCATAACAGACAAAATATACACATATAAATCCAGTCCAGGCATAACCATTCAGCAGTCTTATCAAATATATTCCAGTCCAGACATAACAATTTAACAGTCATATCATTATGGTTTCGTTCTAAATTTCAACAGGCGTAATTTTCGTAAAATACCGTTTTGACTCAGAAATTCACGAAACTTGAAAATTCGAAAACTAGTCAAATAACACACATAAACAACATTTAATTTCCCTAAACGTGAGTAAAACTCACCTAGCGTGATGAAAATCACAAGACACCGAAACTTCGCGGAGTTCAACCGTTCCAAAGCCGCGAAATCAACCCCAAAACCGAATTTCCAGCTTCCCCAAACCGAAAATACAGCCCAACCTTCTTCTATGGCTTCAATCGACTCTAATCCACACCAAAATCAACACCCACAGCCCCCAAACTACCTATTTGAGCTTCCTACCTTCAATACAAAACTTCTAAGCCACCAAAACCTCCATTTGAGCTCCAAGCTTCAACAATGGCAAAACAAAAGTGGGTAGGAATTAGGGGATGAAACTTGTATCATTGGAAAGAGGAGGAAAAATGAGAGAGAATGGGACTAAAAGCCCCTTACCTAGTGTTGAATTGGAGGAGATCTCCTCCTTTCTTTCTTTCTCTTCTTCGCCTCTTTCTTCTCTCCCTCTTTCGGTTTCTCTTTCTTTTCTCCCTCTCTCGGTTTCTCTTTCTTTTCTCCCTTTCTCGGTTTCTCTCTTCTCTCTCTCTGTTTCTCTTTTTTCTTTTCTCTTCTTTTATTTCTCTTTGACTTTATGTGTATAAGTGGGTCAATGGTCTAATTGGGTGGAAATACCGTAATGCCCTTGGCTCACAAATCTCACTACTCCCATTATTACCCCAAAACTCTCACATTCCATTAACACAATTTAATCCTATAGTTTAACGATGACTCATTAATTTCGAGACAACTCATTTTAAAATGTGTCTTATTATTTACTCCCATAACAATTCACTCGTTAATTTCTAAATTTGAAATTAACGAAATTAGGGATGTTACACTTTTCATTTACTTTTGTTTTTTTATTCAACATTATTTAATTTAAAAATCATCTTTGAGTCTCACCACTAGCATAAGTATAAGTTTTTAGTATTTTTGTCTACATTTGGCTGAGTTTTTTTTGTTTGAATAACATTGTAGTTGATAATAAGTCAAGCACATCAACAATTTGATATTCATCGATCAACATCAAGTAAACAATACATGCACACACACACTAATACTTCATCAAATTTCCAATTCCGAAACAGTTAACGAAAAATCACATACGTATCACATTTTTACAATTATTTAACTACAACAAACAAACAAAAATTCTAACATTAAATAATATGCTAAATTTTAATAATGGTTTTGTCGTTTTCAATTTAAGTCAGTTTACTACATATATACGAAATACAATTACCATTATCAAGTATATAGCTAATATCAAAAGGTAGAAATTAAAGTAAAAAAAGCAGAGTTAATTTTCCTAAAAATAGTAGTAAAAAAGGGAGTTAGAGATACCTGTGTTTTGGTGATACCGTTGACAAACGTTATTTTTTCAATTCTGCTCACTCCTAATGCAACAAATGCTTACAAGATCTCCACCACCAAACAAACAATCAACACATTTTGAGTAGATATCGATTTGCAAATTAGTGCCTCTTGTACCATTAATGATGGAGGAATAAATAAACCTATTATAGAAGAGGTGCATTATTCAAGTGAAGAGAGGTGCATTATATGTACGAGGCAACCTGGAAATAGTTCGATGAATAAGAGCTCGGACTAACATACAAAATTTTCTTTTCAATTTTAGAATTTTTTCGCTGCCAGAAAGATAGAAACGAATTTTGTTCCAAATCTTCTCTATGGCAACAAGAAACATTACCTCCGTTCTTTCACTCATATATTCCTTCTTCAATGTAATTCCACTTTGTAAGGCCTTCACCGTCAACAATGGGGAAAGTGAGATTTTTTGTAGGGATGATTGAAACACTCTGTGATGAATGCTTCCTTACTAGTGCTAGTTAAATAATAGACTCAACTACTTAGGTCGAAATTTGATTGGATGTTTTAAGAGGTGACCGAATTTTTAGACAAATTAGATGATAGCAAATGGATCAAGCAGCTAACGATTCCTTTATTGGATGGATATATTAGTGAGTGTGAGGTTCAGACTGCACTGTATTCATATATGGTGCCCTGCGTCAAGCACAGTCTTTTAAGGTATGTTTGGATTGGTGGTATCGGATGGAATGGAATGGAGTGATATGGTGTTTCATTGTTTGGATATTTAAAAAAGGGATGGAATAGAATGGAAACCAATGGAATCAATTCCATCCCATTCCATTGTTTTCCCTCATTTTGCTTCCCCTCCAATTTAGGGGGTAAGGGATGGAATCCTATGCTAACTTAGCTTTATAATTATTAATTTACAAGTTTGTCCTTATTTTATTATCTTCGTAACCAGTTTTTTTCTTCAATTGTACTTTCACTGTTTACGATTATCACTGTTCACCGCCTTAGATTATAAATTTATACTACATCATTCTTTTGTCTTTAAATATTTAATTATTAATTATTTATAGTTGTTCAGTTGAAAAATATTTGTAGTTGCTGTTACTACTTGCTTAGTTGTTTTTGATGTTTTTAAATTTTTTGTCAATAAAAAAATGTTTTTTTAATTTCCATTTGTGCCAATTTTTTCTTGGTCTGCAACTTTTAGTAAAACGTTACAGTTATCGTTTTTGTTTAACTTCAACGATTAATTATTTTCGAATACATATGAACTAAATAATATTGATTTCTTTAATTATCTTTAATTTAATTACAATATTTAACATTTGCATATCTTATTTACTTAACATTTACTTGATTCTTACATTTCTTCCAAAAATTCACTTTGTATATCACTTACTGTTAAATGAAAATATATGTATTGATTTAATTCTACTTTTCTTAAAATAAGGGCAAAAAGGGAATAAAGAGATTATAATTTGTTCCATTCCGTTGACTTCACAAACAATGGAATTGTAATTTTGTTCCGCTCCATCATAAAATATCCAAACAATGGAATGACAACTTCGTTCCATTCCGCTCCACTCCGTTCCATTCCAGTACTCCTCTCCATTTTGTTCCGCTCTGTTCTTTTTAAACTATCTAAACATACCCTTAGACTTTTAATTAGTAATAAATGTTTCCTCTTTCAATGATATTTTCTTTTGGGTCGAATTATGATGGGATGTTTGTAGATGTGTCCGACTTTTTTTTGACTAACTACATCAAAGCAAAATGGCTCATCAAACTAGACTGGTATGTAGTACTCTCTTCGTTTCTATACTTTGGTTCTTTTGGGTTGTTTCACACAGATTAAGAAACCATAAATTCGCATTATCTAATGATTAAAGTACCCCTTTCTAGCATTAACACCCCATTTGTATTTTATTTTTTTTGAAATTATTGGAAATAGAAAAGATGCAGCCGTTGATATAAAAACTTAGAAAGAGAAAGCTTTGCAAAGCTGTGATTTGTTGGAAAGGTTGCGCTATTGAAATGAGATTAGAGAGAACACTGCAACAACAAAACTCAACTCTTTATCATCCTCTCTATTCAGTTGCCTCAAAACTTTTTCCACTCTTCCCATGAAAATATAAGCTGCACTAATTTGCTTCAAATAATTCTTTCCACTATGCCAGATTTGTCAAAAAAGAGCACCCCTATAAGCAGCGCTTTAAGTAAAAATGCCACGGATGGCCAAAACAGCTAATCCATACCCAGCGTTTTTTTAAACGCACTAGCCATACCCAGCGCTTTTTAAAAAACGCTGCCCATCGCTTCACGCGTTCTCCCAATACCCAGCGCTTTTTAAAAAACGCTGACCATCGCTGGACTAATGGCTAGCGCTTTTCAAAAAGCGTTGCTTATCGCTAAACACGCTCAACCAATGCTAGCGCTTTTTAAAAAGCGCTGCTTATCACTAAACACGCTCAACCAATGGCTAGCGCTTTTTAAAAAGTGCTGCGTTTTGCTAACACGCTCCACATATGGCTAGCGCTTTTAAAAAGCGCTGCCTTTCGCTTATTTATTTTTTTCAACTCTTCTCCATTAGCGCTCTCCAATCTGCGATTATCCATCACCGCAATCTTTAGATTCTTTTATCCATCCCCCTTCTCACTCAATTTATATTTGTGTTTTCTGGATTTAGGGATTTCAGTGTTGATTGGGGGAAATGAACTTAGGCGACCTACACAAGGTTTGGGAAATCAAAGCTTTGAAGAAGAAGCCAGGTGAAGAAAAAGCCACCAAAATGTTAGAGAAGATCGCCCAACAGGTGCAGCCTATCATGCGCAAACGCAAATGGAGGGTTAAGCTTCTCTCTGAATTCTAGTAATTCATCACTCCCTCTTTTTTTTTGTTTCGCTTCCTTTAATTAATGACTAGTGCAGGAAAAACAACAAGTAATGAAATTAAAAAGGCAAAGTTTTCAACTTTAAGTGAAAAAAGCATTATTTTTCTTGATGATTTTTTAGTACAAAATTAGCATGTTTTGATGAAATTGTATTTTACCCTTTTTTGAAATCTTGAAGTAAAGCTTGTTGCCTTGTTCATTCATAGGTTGATTCAGACAATTTATGCTAATCATAACTTGAGAAAAATAGTTTGCACAGAAACATTGGTTACTGTCTGTTTATGCGGCTGTGTGCCTTTACTTTGCTTTTTCCCTTTGGGCAATGAATAGAAATGAATTTTTGATTTTTGTTTTCTTGTGGACAATGACTGAAGAGCTTGTGTACATGAATGTAGCCCAAGCAATCCAGCTCTTCTGATAAATCAAAAGCATCCTTTAATCGATGGCACAAACCCTAGCATTTTCTGTTTGAATCGAAAACATTTGAATCATAAATTGTGTTTTGTTTGTAATAAACGTATAGCTAGCTTTGTATCACTACAACAAAAAAGACAAAAGGTAGCGCTTTTTTTGGCCCTTTGGTAGCGCTTACAGGCGCTCCTAAACCTTGCGCTCCAGTTGTCAATCACCCACAGGTAGCGCTCCAAAAGCGCTACCAATGAATAGGAAAGAGTAGAGCTTTTTAGTGTAAGCGCTCCTTATTTTGAGATGCGGTTAAACCAAAGGTAGCGCTTTTTGTAGAAAGCGCTCATTATTCCTAGATGCAAGAGTATCGCCTTTGGGTACAAGCGCTCCTTATCTCAAGATGCGCTAACACCATTAGTAGCGCCTTTTAAACAAAGCGCTACCTATGCCTATTTTTTTAAAAAAAATTATTTTGTTTCTTCTCTATTACCATTTCCTAGCTCCCTGCTCATAATCATCAACCAACAACTAGCAAACCAACAACAAATTCCAAATCAAAAACCTATTTCAAATCAAATTTCAACTAATTTATAAATCCAACATACAAAAATTACATAAATCATCATACGCCAAAAGATGAATTTCAACATATCCAATATGAGGTACTACAAAAATTACATCAATTTCAATTTTGCATGAATCAAACCGGCAACATAACGACCCCACTCTTCTTTGACCTCCAAAAGTTCCTCATCATAAAATTGAGCTATGTAACACCCCAATTCTACCCGTTTACTTTATTTAATTATCAGAGTGCAGAAATTGAACTTCATCATGCATTGAAGCGTCACATATCAACTTTTCAAACTTAAACAACGTGTGATCAATTAAATCATTCAAAAACTAGCAACGCATTTTTTCCATTTAACGACCATAAAATACGTAGCACGTCATATTATCTCGACACCATACAATTCAGAAAAATCCAACAACTTAATAAAGCAATAGTTTATAATAGTAAAATAGCTAATGAAACTAGCGTTCGTTTCCCCCAGGTGTTACGTATCAGAGCAACCGACACTGACTCGATGGGTGAAGGAAAAGGAAGTCCTTCACTAGCGTGTACCTGCACGTTACCACAAAGGGTAACATTCAACGAGAGAAGGGTGAGTCTCGAACAAAGATAAAAAGCATATGATAGGTAATATACTAGAGACTAGCAAACTATAATAACCACAACATAACAACATTTTGATACAACTATCACGGGCAACACCCACAATCAACGACATAAGCAACGGCAACAAGCAACGACAACATGAGCACGACATATGTGAATGAAATGCAACCCACATCGGGTATATGCATGTGGTACCAATCAACGTATAGCCTTTGTGGCTTCATAAACAACACTGAGCAAAGCTCTACGACCGAAGCCTACAACAATGTGGTAATTCATTATGCTATGAATGAGACCATGTACAACACACCGGAAAAACAATCAACAACCATAGTCTACATATGTGCAACAACATCATCAACATCATAATTTGGTCATTTTGACCCAACGGCAACAACCTTAAGTTTGAGTCTTATTTCCACATACAACAACATCAACATATTTGGTCTTTTTGACACATAACAGCACATCAACATAGTTTAATCGTTCCCTGACACAACAAGACATTACAATACTAGGCAGCACGGTATGACGCCCTTCAACAACACAAAACAGCAACTTAGACACACTTGGGCGCCAAACAACACCAAAATTGGCGCCTGGCAGCAACCTATGCCACTCTAGGCGCACAAAACTCAAAGAAATCCGGCGCTGAGGCAACTTGCGCGCGCCTAGGCGCTAAAACAGAGCGACAAAATGGCGCCTGTGGCACCTGCGCCTACACCGCGCGCGAGCAGATGTGAAAGCGGGCCGACACACATACACGCGACCCGACACACACACGCGCGCCCGACACGCGGCCGACACACATACATACGCGCACCGACACACACATGCGCACTTCAACTCGATAATTCGATGCGGACATCACATGCGGTGCCATAGAGCAGTGCGGTACTGTACAAGATCAATAGAAAACTCAACTTCCCTCTCGGCGGAACACTGTGGATTTCATCGGGGAAAACATTAGGAAAATCGCATACTACCGAAAGACTCCATCAATGATAGCTTGATTCTCGATAACAACGAAGCCATTAACGCGAATAATCGAGCTTCTTCCTTCATCCACCTTCACAAATCGACTAGGCGGCACAGATCGACTCATCACTTCCAAAACTTATCGACTTGCTTGTTAGATTAATGTGAACATGGTTAAGCTCTAACCAGTCCATACCCAGAATTACATCCAATCCACTCAACGACAAACAAACAAACTCTATAAGGAAGTCTCTGTCGAAGATCGACAAGGGACACTGAAGACATACCAGAGAAGTGGTTACTGACCCTTTAGTTGGGGTGTCGACAACCATCTCTCCTTTCATAGCAGACATGACGAGACCCACACGTTTACGACACTCAATAGCAATAAAACAGTGAGTAGCAACAGTATCAACAATAGAATTCAAAGAAGTACCATTAATGATGCACGTACCTCTGATAAGACCATCATCCTCAATAGGCTCAGTACCTGCCAAGGCGAACACCCTCCCGCTAGACCTCTCTTTCTTCGGTTTTGGACATTTGGTACTAATGTGTCTCATCTCACCACAATTGAAACAAACCACATCCTTACGATCACAATCAGACATCATATGACCCTCTTTACCACAGCGGAAACACCTTTTCACGTCCGGCTTACACTCAATACTCTTGTGACCAGCTTTCCCACACTTAAAACATACAATGCCAGCAGGAGCATCTCCCCCACTTGGCTTCTTGCCAGCAAAAACCTTCTGTTTACCCTTACCAACAGGAACCTCATATGGCTTACCACGGCTTAGAAAATTGCTCCTCTTATCCTTCATAACCCGATAGTGAGCATTGTTGTCCTCTTCATAGATCCTGCAGCTATCAATCAAGTCGGAGAAAACACGGATCTTTTGATACCTAATAGCCTTCTTGATCTCAGGTCGCAGCCCATTCTCAAACTTGATGCATTTAGAAAACTCACCATTAACCCCATCGTAATGCGGGTAGAACTTTGCCAACTCAGTGAACTTGGCAGCATACTCAACCACAGACATGTTTCCCTGCTTCAGCTCCAGGAACTCAATTTCCTTCTTGCCCCGGACATCCTCCGAATAGTACTTCCTCAGGAACTCAATTTCCTTCTTGACCCGGACATCCTCCGGATAGTACTTCCTCAGGAACTCCCTGCTGAAAACAGCCCAAGTAATCTCCTCATTCGCAGTTTCCAACCTCTGCCTCATTTCCAACCACCAATCATCAGCTTCCTCAGCCAGCATATGTGTGCCATAACGGACCTTTTGAGCTTCGGTACAATCCATCACCCGAAAGATCCGCTCCATTTCTTTCAACCATGCCAGTGCACCATCAGGATCATACTTGCCTTTGAATGTAGGCGGATTCTCCCTTTGAAAGATAGCCAGACTGCGAGACCCAGCATGCTCGCCAACGTTCTGTTGATAGTTCTCCAAAGCTTGAACCATAGCGCCCAAAGCAGCAGCAATAGCAGCATCATTCCGTCCAGCCATTTCAGCAAATCACTACAGCACAAACAACAATTAGAACTAAAGACACTACGACTCGACGACTTTGGTCGGACGGACCGAACTGCTCTGATACCAACTATGTAACACCCCAATTCTACCCGTTTACTTTATTTAATTATCAGAGTGCGAAAATTGAACTTCATCATGCATTGGAACGTCACATATCAACTATTCAAACTTAAACAACATGTGATCAATTAAATCATTCAAAAACTAGCAACGCATTTTTTCCATTTAACGACCATAAAATACGTAGCACGTCATATTATCTCGACACCATACAATTCAGAAAAATCCAACAACTTAATAAAGCAATAGTTTATAATAGTAAAATAGCTAATGAAACTAGCGTTCGTTTCCCCCAGGTGCTACGTATCAGAGCAACCGACACTGACTCGATGGGTGAAGGAAAAGGAAGTCTTTCACTAGCGTGTACCTGAACGTTACCAAAGGTAACATTCAACAGAGAAGGGTGAGTCTCGAACAGCATAAAAAGCATATGATAGGTAATATACTAGAGACTAGCAGCTATAATAACCATAGCATAACAACATTTTGATACAACTATCACGGGGCAACACCCATAATCAACGACATAAGCAACGGCAACAAGCAACGACAACATGAGCACGACATATGTGAATGAAATGCAACCCACATCGGGTATATGCATGTGGTACCAATCAACGTATAGCCTTTGTGGCTTCATAAACAACACTGAGCAAAGCTCTACGGTCGAAGCCTACAACGTGGTAATGCATTATGCTATGAATGAGACCATGTACAACACACCGAAAAAACAATCAACAACCACAATCTACATATGTGCAACAACATCATCAACATCATAATTTGGTCATTTTGACCCAACGACAACAACCTTAAGTTTGAGTCTTATTTCCACATACAACAACATCAACATATTTGGTCTTTTTGAAACACAACAACACATCAACATATTTGGTCTTTTTGACACATAACAACACATCAACATAGTTTAATTGTTCCACGACACAACAAGACATTACAATACTAGGCAAAAGACGGTATGACACCTTCAACAAACACAAAAGCAAAGAACTTAGACACATTTGGGCGCCAAACAAAGACTAAAATTGGCGCTGGAAGAAACTGCGCCACTCTGGCGCACTAAAACTCAATAAATCGGCGCGCGGCAACGTGGCGTGCGCGCCACGGGCGCCAAACAGACAGCAAAATGGCGCCCTGTGGCACCCTGCGCCACACTGGGCGCCAATGCACAGAAATCAAGCCGACACACACACACACACACACACGACGCCCGACACATACACTGCGCCCGACACACATACACTGCACTTCGACACACACACACACGCGCTCGACACACACACCGCACCCGACACTGCGCGGCCCGACACACATACACTGCGCACTTCAAAATACATACACGCACAACCCGACACACACAAGACTAACGACATCGATAAATCAATTTAGTAAGAATTGAATAAAGCGATGTGAGAACACAAAACAGGAAAGGAACTCGTATATTAACTTCAAGTATTATAATATTCACGTAACCCGAGTAGTGAAATGAGCTTTTACTGAGTATTTGAAGTAAAATAGCTATGGAGTATCTTGGAAAAGAAACAAACGTAAAGATAGGTAAGGAATTCGAGAGGCCTTCTCTCTCCCAGGTGATCACACCACAATTCGGTTTGATCCTCCGACACACCCAAATCTCCTAATTATTCCTCCGATTCTCTCTCACACACACCGCACCGCCACGTCACCGGTGCACGCCTCCATCACGTATCATTCAAAGAAAGTTAGTTAACGTGGTTTTTATCCCCGCATCATGCTCCACCAGAGACCCTTTCTCTGCTTTCTTCTTTCTAACAAAAGTCAAACCATACTTATCAATACCCCCATTATTTCCTCCAATTCTCTCTCACACACACCAGACTTTGCCACGTCACCGCACGCCTCCATCACGTATCATTCAAAGCAAAGTTAGTTAACAGGGTTTTTATCCCCTGCATCATGCTCCACCGTAGACCCCTTTCTCTGTTTCTTCTTTCTAACAAAAGTCAAACCATACTTATCAATACCCCCCCCCCCTCCAAAACTCTCCTTGTCCTCAAGGAGGAGGGTAGGAAACAGAGCTCTCAGCTTGTCAGCTAGCTCCCATGAGTTCTCAAACTCTGGAAGGCCTTTCCACTTGACCAGAAATTCCTTCTCCCCCTCAGAATTCTTGCGCACTGCTATGACAGATTCTGGTTGGGGTTCCAACAACCACTCCTCATTCAAACAGCTAGGTAGAGGTTGGGATACCGAAGGTGGAGTGACAGCTTTCTTCAATAGAGAAGCATGGAACACCGGATGGACTTTACTTTCTTCCGGAAGTTGCAACTTATAAGCCACTTTGCCAATTCTTTGCAACACTTCAAAAGGCCCATAATATCGAGGACTCAACTTTTGATTGATCCTCCTAGCTTAGGTTTCCTTCCCGTTATGCACCTCAAATAAGTCTCTAAACAACGATTCACCACCTCGGTTTGGCCGTCCGATTGCGGGTGATAAGCACTACTATGCCTCAGTTTAGTGCCAGCAGCTTTGAACAACTCTAACTAGAAAGTACTCAAGAAAATCTTGTCTCTATCAGAAACAATGGTTTTGGGAAACCCATGCAACTTCACAATCTCTTTCACAAATACTTCAGCAACACTCTTAGCAGTATATGGATGGCTAATTGGTAGAAAGTGAGCATACTTAGTTAACCTGTCAACCACTACTAATATTGTATCAACCCCCATTGCTCTGGGTAATCCTCCAATAAAGTCCATCGAGATGTCACTCCATACTTGAGAAGGTATAGGTAGAGGCTGAAGCAAACCACCTGGACTTAATGTTTGATACTTGTTTTGCTGGCAGATTTCACACGCAGCCACATACTCTTTAATTCTACTTCTCATTCCCTCCCAAAACACCAAACTAGCAGCTCGCTTCCATGTCTTAAACTCCCCTGAATGTCCTCCAGTAGGGGAATCATGTATTTCCTTTAGAATCAAAGGTATCCTAAGAGAATTCTTTGGTAAAACCACACAGTCATCAAAGAACAGCCTGCCCTTCTTCAGTGAATACCGTGGGTGACAGCGTCAATCATCAACTCTTGTACTATCTTCTTTAGTTTCTCATCCTTCTGAATCTCCTCCTCCAAACCTTCCCAGATTTCACATTGAACCGAGGAAATTGCAAAGAAATTGCATGACTCTGCAGAGGCCATCAAGAACCCCATTCTCTCTTCCCGCTTGTATTTGATTTCAAAGTCATATCCCAACAATTTGGAAACCCATTTCTGCTGGTCTGCACCTACAATCCTTTGCTCCGTCAGAAATTTCAAACTTTTCTGGTCCGTATACACCTTGAAATGCCTCCCCAACAAATACGGTCTCCACTTTTGGATAGCTAACACAATAGCCATTAACTCCCTTTCATATCTTGACTTGCTGAGCTCTTGCGGACAAAGTGTGACTCATATATGCTATCGGCCGCGCTTTGCTTTGCATCAAAAGCGCTCCCAATCCTTTGCGAGGCATCCGTTTCGACCACAAATTCCTTCTCAAAGTCAGGGACTGCTAATACCGGGACTGTGGTCATAGCATTCTTCAAAGCTTCAAATGCACTTTGGGCTTCATTATTCCAACAAAAGTTGTCTTTCTTTAGTAACTGAGTCAATGGCCAAGCAATCTTGCCATAATCTCTCACAAACTTCCTGTAATAGCCGGTTAAGCCCAAGAAACCTCTCAATCCCTTGAGATCCTTAGGGGGGGCCATTTGAGCATATCCTCAACCTTTTTGGGGTCTGCAGCCACACCATTTCCAGAAATTATGTGTCCCAAATATTCAATTTGTCTCTGACCGAAGTTACATTTCTTCCTATTAGCATATAATTTGTGTTCCATCAACAATTTCAATATCACCTCCAAATGATGTTTATGCAATTCCACTGTCTTGCTATAAATAAGAATGTCGTCAAAGAAAACAAGAGCAAATTTTCGCAAATAAGGCCTCAGTACTTCATTCATAAGAGCTTGGAAAGTTGAAGGAGCATTAGTCAACCCAAAAGGCATTACTAAGTACTCATAATGTCCTTCATGAGTTCTAAATGTCGTCTTATGAATATCTTCATCTCTCATTCTAATTTGATGATACCCCGATTTCAAATCAAGTTTAGAGAATATTTGTGCCCCTCCCAACTCATCTAATAATTCCTCAATGATTGGAATAGGAAATTTGTTTGGAATGGTTACCTTATTCAATGCTCTGTAGTCAGTGCAGAATCTCCATCCTCCATCCTTCTTTTTAACCAAGATCACTGGACTAGAAAAAGGACTTGTGCTATGTCTCACTATGCCAGCTTGCAACATCTCTTTAACAATCTTCTCTATCTCATTTTTTTGGTAATACGGGTACCTATAAGGCCTCACATTAGGAATTGAAGCCCCTGACTGTAATACAATAGCATGATCTTGTTCTCTTTTAGGAGGTAGTCCCTGAGGCATGTTGAACACCTTCTCATACTCAAGAAGTAATCCATCCCGAGATCTTTGTCATTCGACCAGATCAAGCATCTGTAGCTTCACGCATTTCTTTGAAACTCTAGGATAAACCCCATTCCTTCACTACTCAAGCTCTTCACAAGAGTTTTCAATGAAGCCTGAACATTGCACAGCTCGGGTTCACCTCGGATGGAGTATTTGACTCCCTTACTCTTCCATTTCAAACTCAAATTCCTGAAGTTTGCTTCCACATCTCCAAGACTAGCTAGCCAATCTATTCCCAACACCATTTCCACCCCTCCTAACTCCATCAAGAAAAAATTCTGCTCAAACTCAATGTCTTGAATGAAAATGCTCACATTTCTACACACTCCTTTATTCTTCACCCTTTCCCCTGTGCCTATCTCTACAACATAAATTGGAGTATCTTCCACGCATAGTTTCAGAACTTCAACTAGAGCAGGGGATATAAAATTGCTAGTGGCCCCGGAATCAATGAGAGTTAACACCTTCCTTCCTCCAATTACCACCCACACCTTAAATGATTTGTGAGTAGACCACCCTTCTCTACTTTGCAATGAAAGCTGCAGAGTCTTCAACTCTACAACCACAGCAGCTTCTTCTTCCTTCACTACTTCCTCTTCCTCATCATCACTCTCTTGAGCACATAACATAAGTTTCATATGCTTCAACTTACATACATGCTCCTTGTTCCACTTATCACCACACTTGAAACATAACCCTTTTCTCAATTTCTCCGCCAATTCAGTACCACTTAACCTCCTGTTTCTACCTGTATCAGCAACCTGGTGATCTGTTTTATCATTATCCTTACTCCCCTGTTTCACTTCTTCCTTCTTGTTCTTCAACTCTTCCCAATTCCCACGATATCTGGAGCCATGTCCCCGCCACTCCGATCCACTTCTAGTTGCTTTCTTCCAGGCATTGTTCTTCTCTTCCAACAACAACGCTCACATCCATCAAACTAGACAAGTCATCGTGAATCGCATAATTTCATTTCAGCTTTGATTTCATCCTTGAGGCCATTTAAGAAGATATCCTCCAGAAGAACTCTGTCTTCACGAGCTAACGGAGCAACGTGAAGCTCAAACTTCTCTCGGTACTCCATTACATACCCTTCTTGCTTCAAACTCAGAAGCGGACCGAGGATTCGCAACGATTAGGGTGAAATCTTCGAATCACTGCGTTCTTAAACTCTCCCCACGTTCTCGCCGGTGCTTGCTCCTCCCACCACCGAAACCGCTTCAACGCCTTCTCCTCTAACGCTACCACCACCGCATTGAGTTTCTCAGCTTCTAACACATGATTGACCCGGAAGTATCTTTCAACCCGAACGAGCCACCCATGTGCGTCGGCTCCCTTGAAAATTGGTATGTCTAATTTGCGCCGTCCACCACGGTAGCCCCCTTCGTACCCATCGTAGTACTTCGCAGGACGTGGACGCTGCTTCGACTCTTCTTCATCGTCGCTGATTTCCTGCGTTACCTTCTTCGTCGACCCACCCGGGTCATCCACTTCACTCACCACCACCTTCTTCGCTTTTCGCTCCACCTTGAGTTCTTCCATCATCTCCAGCACCTTCGTAAGCACATTCTCGACATCAACCATCTTTTGTTCCATCGCGTCCATCCTCGTGTCCATCTCGCTCCTCGTAGTCACCATTCCCCACTCTCAGGATCCAAGTGCTCTGAATACCAAATTGATAAATCAATTTAGTAAGAATTGAATAAAACAGTAGCAGAACACAAAACAGGGAAAGGAACTCTGTATATTAACTTCAAGTATTATAATATTCAGCAGAACCAGAGTAGTTGATCTGAGCTTTTACAGAGTATTTGAAGTAAAATAGCTATGGAGTATACTGGAAAAGAAACAAACGTAAAGATAGGTAAGGCATTCGAGAGGCCTTCTCTCTCCTAGGTGATCACACCACAATTCCAGTATGATCCTCTGACACACCCAAATCTCCTAATTATTCCCTCCAATTCTCTCCTCACACACACCGTGACCGCCACGCCACCAAAGGCACGCTCCATCACGTATCATTCAAAGAAAGTTAGTTAACGAGGTTTTTATCCCTGCATCATGCTCCACCAGACCCCTTTTCTCTGCTTTCTTCTTTCTAACAAAAGTCAAACCATACTTATCGGACACACATACACAAGCCGACGACACATACACCGTAGCGATTCGACATACACACACCGCACTTCGACACACATACACCGCACTTCGACACACGCGGCTGGCTTCGACACACATACACCGCACTTCGACATACACACACTGCACTTCGACACACATACACTGGCTTCGACACACATACACTGCGCACTTCGACATACACACCGCTGCACTTTGACACACACCGCACTTCAACACACATACACCGTGACTTCGACACACACACTCAAGCTTCAACACACACATACATCGCACTTCGACATACACACCGCGCACTTCGACACACACATCGCACTTCGACACACATACATGCGGCCACACACACGCATGACTGCCCGACACACACGGCTTCTACACACATACACTGACTTCGACATACACATATCGCACTTCGACACACTGGCGCACTTCGACACACATACGCTGGCTTCGACACACATACACTGCACTTCGACATACACACACTGCACTTCGACACACACACTGCACTTCGACACACATACACTGCACTTCGACACACACACTGACGCCACACCAGCAATTTACAACACATCACGGCACCAAAACACATCACAGGCAGCACCATGGCGCCAAGACAACACAATTCATCACACAACACAGTAGGCATTCTAACTTCACCTAGACATTCTATCAAACACCTAGGGTGCAACATTTTCAACAACCTTATTCAAGCCAATCAATTCTCAAACAACACCAACAACATTATATATGATCGTATTCAGGCCAAACATAACAACAAACACTTCCTAGGCATTATAGAAACTACTCTCCCATATACAACCCAACATAACCATTTATACTATGAGACTCCCCTTACCTTAGAAATTGATTGAAGATGAGAACCCTTTCACCACGCACCACAGCAACAAGCCTTGCGATCTCTCCCTCCAATTCGCGAAATCCTCTTCTTCTCTCCCTCTCTTCTCAATCGGCGCAAACTCTCTTTTTCTTCTCCTTCTCTTTTCTTTTCTTTCTAATGAATGAGACTACTAAACCTAGCCTTATATATTTGGGCTCAAGTGACTTGGCCCTTTTTGCACCCCCCTCCAATTGTTTCCACTACTCCCTAACATAATAAAATACATATTATAAACTTGAATATAATTAGCCCATATAATATTTAAATAACTTAATTAAATAATCAATTAAATTATTTTTGGGGCGTTACAAGCTCCAAATGGATACCTAGGGAAATACTGAAAAATAAAATAAAATGAAGTTAGGAATACATCAAAATCACTACATATGCCATTCAGTTAAGAGGGTGAATATCACTCAATCCTTATCAATGAGCATTGAAGGGATGGAATTGAAAAGATGCAAATGTCACTACTCGACATTAACTAAGCCACATTTGAATTGTTAATAGCATTTGAATTCAAGTTACAATGTTAATAAGGAAATAGATATGCCATTCAGTACCCAATTGTTAAAGAGAAGAGGTAAATATAAAATTATGACTTCCAAAGATACATTAAATAGAAATGGAAATGCATGTTAAGAGGCAGTTGGTATAGTAGATAAACAAGAAAAAAAATCTGCTCCAAAATAACAATGTGTGTCGGCTTGCTCCAAATTATACAAGATCATTTCTAAAAGAATAAAAAATCCTCAAATTTGGGTTTGTGGATGTTGAAAAAGGCAGAGAAATATCACTGTCAAGGGAAGATCGAAATGCTTTGACAAGTATGATCTACATTGCTCTAAGACAGGTAATTCAAGTCCTATCCAATTATCTCACAACGAAAGGGCCTAAGGGTCTGTTTCCTGTGCCAAGCTCCATAATGTGCTTAATACTAAATCAAAACTATTCATACAGTCAAGCAAGAATAACTATTACAAACATATGCTATCTTTTGATAGTATGGCAGGCAGCACTGAAAAGTGAAAATTGCCTAGTTAAGGGTGTAAATAAAAAGGAATCACATCATATAGGTCAAAATACAAAGGAATTAACTTATGTGTGCAATCAATCAAATGAGGAACCACTACTACTATTCTACATGAATATCGTAGATACAGTGAACTAATATCATGCACAAACACAACTGCTAGAAATAGAAGTAAGCAGCAACCAATTTCAAAATGCTCGCTTAAAGAAAATCAAGAAAGAAAGAGTGCACCATCAAATGAAATTTTAGTAAGATACATTGTGTTGGAGAATATGTAAATGCACAGTGATACAGGTAGGATATAATGCATCCAGAGACAGCTTAAAAACAAACCAAAGTGAGCTCTCTACAATTCTAAAATTAAAGCATCCCAACTTCCAAGCATTTAGAAAAGAGTTTCACTCCAACTTTACCACATTAACTGCATATCTTACCAGCCTCTAGAAACAAGATTAAACCCAAAACCAAACAAAACCAACTAGATTCTACCTCAGATGAGGTCTAAATCTAATCCTCCACTATCTCTCTCTTCTACCATACTCTATTTTCACCCCTCACCCACCTTAAAAGAATATGTTTTTTGAAACCATACATCTTCATCTGAACCAAAATCAAATTTACTTCTTCTAAACTAACTTTTGTACTCCTCTGCCATTTTTCCAAAACAAACATGCTATTATACTAACTACTCCCATGATTAAGCATTAGGTCTATTGCTTTTCGTGAAACTATTCCTACCAGAAGGTAAATATCATTTAAATACATGTATCTATATGAGTATCTTTTTCTTTTCAACTTCATAACAGTTGCATGAAAACATCAAGGCTGCCAAGTTCAAAGCCTATGTTTGTACATATTTCAACACAGTACCTGAAAAGTAATTAATCTAGGAAAGCATTTAGAACACATTACAACAAGAAATAAACAAAGAATTCAAACCCCATTCCACAATAACATCAAAATTCACTTCAACACTCTAATCACAGGTTGCGTCAATTTTTAGATTTCAATCATAATAAGAATAATTAGTAATTGCATCCAAACTGGTGTCAGAAAATAACATCTTCAATTAATTACATTTTGTTTCAATTTTTATAATTACATGATATTTCTTATTTGAGGAAGTAAAATAAAATCGGGGTACCTTTGAGGAACAAGAGTTGCAGCAACCAACGTGAGGCAGAGTTGCAGCAACCAACGTGACGCAAAACCCTAAACCAGTACGTGAGGCAGAGTTGTTGTTGTTCGTGAGGTGCTGTTCTTGTTCTCAGTGCCAGAGACGCGGGTGAAGCAGGTTGAGGGTTTGACAGTGATGGGTGGATCGATGAGGAGCAACGGCTAGAGACGCGGAGGTGGGTTTGACGGTGTGGTGGCAGAGAGAACGGAGTGGGTTTAGGTTTAGATCGATCGAGAAGTGAGAAGTGAGAGTGGAGTGGGTTTAGGTCGAGAGCGCTGGAAGGGAAGAGGAAAGAATCAGAATTAAAAAATTATTAACCCTTTGTCAAAAAAATAATTATTAACCCTTTGTCAAAAAAATAATTATTAACCCATAGGAGCGCTCGTTTAGAAGCGCTACTCATTTGAAACGACCTAGGCCAAAGGGAGCGCTCGTCTAAAAGCGCACTCATTTGAGAGCGCACATATACTTCTCCAAAAATTTTGTGAGGCATTAAATTAAAGCTTTAAATGGCATTGATTGCACATTTAATAGTATTTTGTGGGTCGCAGTCAATGTTCAAGTCAATGTACCTTAAATTCAACGGTAAAGTTGTGCAGTGTCGACAACACAAGCAAGCTTCGGCGGACTTGGTTCTTCAAGCTACGAAACAATATCAACAACCTTCGGCGGGAGAAGGCCCAATTGTTCGATTTAAACCGGGTCTAATGCGCCAAATCCTTCGACAACAAGTTGGTCGAAGGCAAGGAGCAAAGCAGAGTTAGTGGGCGGTTATTTCCTAGTTTTTAGGAAGTGGTTATCGTGCTTGCCCACGATTGTATCTAAGAGTATAAATACTCCCTTGTAATAGGAAAACGGGGTCACCACATCTTTACAAAAACTCGTGAAACTCAACTTCCAAGTCAAAGCGAAACAAGAGTGAATCAGATTACATTATGCGTCTTTGGTGTACCAACTTCTTTCATCTTTCACTTTAATGCAATTTTTACTTGTTTTTTACGTTTGTTGCACTTCTTGCTCTCATCCCGCTTTCAAACTATCTCTTCCTACTATTTTCTCGTTTCTTACGCACGCTAAAAGACACAAAACTCAAAGGCAATCGTCAAAGAGATTTTCTAGTTTGATCTCATGATCTTAACATTGAAAACTAGTGATTGTTTGCTAAAAACACCAAAGAAACAAATTGCACGCACGGTGGGACCTTTGCGCTTATTTTGTGTCGTTTCGCATAAGTGTATAAATTTGTATGCACTTGAGGAGTGGTAGAATGGTACGTACCAATTCTATGGCGCCTCTAGTTCCGATACCGTGATATCACAAGTGCAAGGAACAAGCGGTAGATTACGCCAATGTAAGCGGTGGAAATGTTGCGGGGACTACGACCCGGTGACATCAATAACCGTTCCCACGATGTCAATGACCAATGTTGGTTCGACATCGTCTATGGCTCTTGCCGCAAAGCGTAGGACTTCCTTCGAGTCCTTACGTGGCAACGAGGACTAGTTTGGAAACACGCGTTTCCAAAATATGAGTCTACCACCATACCCTTTTGGGGTATATGGCATGCTCTTTGGAATGCCACACGTGTCGACCTTTTTCGCCTTCACACGTTTCTCCGAGGTGTACTTGGTCGAAATCCTCTGCATTAACCAATGCGTCCTTGTTGGCATTAAGACAACAAGTGGACGAAAGCAATCATGATATGGTTAATATCTCGACTCAACAAATTGGTACCGTGTTCAATCCTTTGATTGAACACAAATACCGATTATCGGATGTTAGCAGACCAAATGGGTAGGATTGCGATTTCTTTGGGGGCTCCTACGGAAACAATAGGCGATTACCAAATTGTGGGAACAATATGCCTAACACCCCACGAGATCGCGATCGCCGAAGCCAGCGGTTATGGGCGAACAACAAATGGGAAATCACATCCACAAGTAGTTATGGTGAATCGAAACCAAAACGTGATGAAGTTGTTCGACAAGTGCAACGAAATAACGTTTGCGCCAAGACAACATAGCCACTTTGGTCGAAACCATAATGGCGCAAAATGGCCTTAACGTAGGTTTACATAGGCCTAATTTCATATCGCCCCGTGTGTGAGTATATCTTGCAGTGGAATTGCAAGAGGTTGGAAAATCCCTAAGTTCACTAAGTTTGGGGTGATACCAATGAGTCCTTTGTCGAACATATTGCCGGTACATGGTAGAGGCGGGAGACATAGCTCAAAATGAGAGTTTGAAAATGAAGTATTTTCCAAATTCTCTAACTAAAAATGCCTTTACGTGGTTTACCACTCTACCCCCGGTTCCATATACACATGGGGGCAATTAGAAAAGGCTTTCCATGAGCAATTTACATGGGCGATCGAAGATTAGCCTCAAAGAATTGGCGGTGTTCGGCGTAAAGTACACGAGGCTATTGATGATTATTTGAATAGATTCAGTTATGAAGGCAAGATGTTTTTACACAAGTGCACGAACATGAGCTTGTCGAAATGGTGCAGTGGCCTTGACTATTCAATTCGAAAAGAAATTGGATACGTCTCATTTGAGAGACATGGCCCAACTAGCGATAGAGTTCGACAAGTCGAAGGCTTAAAGAGGAAAAGGCTAGAGTGAATAAGTACAACAAAAAGAAAACTCGGTGGGTTTTCACAAAAAGAAAAGATAGCCTATGTAGGCGAGCAATTCGACTTTCGCATTCGGTGATGTCGAATGCGAGGAAATAGACGTGGTGAACTTAAGCCCTGGTCCTCCTTATGCTTGCAAATTATTAAGGCACGCAAATGGGAATAACCTGTAGAGCCTAAGAATGATAGATTTGTGCCTAAAGCGTATACTTTCGATGTTACTAAATGTGATGAGATCTTCGATTTGCTAGTGGTGATGGCCAAATAATAGTGCCAAATGGCACGAAAGTTCCTCCTCTCGAGCAGAGGAAGAAAAAGGGTTATTGTAAGTTTCATAATTTTTGGGACATACAATCGACCGTTGTGTTCTTTTCGGGGACATGGTTGTAAAGCGATCGAGGAAGGAAGGCTCAAGTTTGGAGATAAAAGAATAAGGCACCGATGCAGATTGATCTCGACCTCTCCATCAAGTGGAGGCGATGTATGCGGAACCAATTGAGATGAGTATCAATATGGTAGACGCAAAAATGGTGGATTCTCCTAAGTCTACCAAACCTCCTCTCTTTGAAAAAATTAAAAGTGTTGTGCAAAAGAGTGATCTTTGTGCAACACGTTACTCAAGAAGAATATGAGGAGAAAGTGCGATCTGTGTACCCTAAAGGTGAGGAAGATCGATAGACTTCTGAATCGGTGTAAATTGAGCTCGAGGTCATGTTATGTCCAAAGTGCGATCTTTGTGTTTGACAAAGAAGCGGCTAAAAGTGTCGAATCTTTGCGAAGTTCGACCACCCCTAAAGAGGAAATGGCGAGAGAAGAGGCCAAATTTGGTTTTAAGAGAGGACCTTCCTTACAAGGTAAAGAATTCAAGCGGGGCCCGACAAGTAAGCCGCGATTTCTTCGGGCAAGGGTGTGGCCAAGAAGGAGTTTGTGCTATATCGCTCTGCCAAACCATTTGTTCCAGGACAGATCCATCCAATGAGAAGTGGATACATCTTTGGATGTAGACACTACAAGAATCTTTGTTCAACAGACCGAGCAGCCAAGCCAATCGCTGGTGAGGCCTCAAAGTATAATTATAAAAACAATTATAAGGGAAGAATCCGTATGACGAAGACCCAATGGCGTCGATACCAGCGCTCAAAAAGAAGGCAACAGTTACCAACGAGCAACGCCAAAAGCGGTTAAGGGTGTGACTCCTAAAACCAGGGGAACACAAGGATAAGTATAGGTCTTTGCCAACCAAGTGAGGGTTGGAAACAAGGCTAAAGGGAAATCTATTGTGATAGAGAACCGAGAAGGCACGCTATGGAGAGGATTTTCCTCCATTGCGACTTTAAAGAAGAAAAGTGCTTCATTCGACATGGGCGAAGATGTCGCCCGATTTCGGCGACTACGAGGCTAGCCCGGCGTCATCCGCAGCGTGGTATCCATTTTGCCGAGTGAGTACGATCTTTATTCTGATCCCCAAACGACGTCGAAGAGGACTTCATTGGGGATATGGCTAACCACAAGCCGGTATGCTACTATGTCATGAACAATGGCTGCGTGGAAGAACAGATGGCCACTTTTGAGAGAGGCGGGCGAGGGCATGCAACACCATTTGAAAGCCGCATGCGTTCAAGCCAAAGTTAATGGCGTAGGCATTAACAAGATCTTGGTCGATGGAGGCTGCTGTTAACTTAATGCCTCGGGCCATGTTGAAGACAATAGTGCGTTTGATACTGAGACCTTAGACCTCATAACATTATGTTAACCAATTATGAGGGGAAATCGCGGTCGTCGTTGGGAGTCTGTCGAGTAGAAGTGGTGGTAGGAATCGTAAGAAGAACCACCACGTTCTTTGTTATAGCATCAAAAGCAAGCTACAATCTACTCCTTGGGAGAGAGTGGATACATGGCGTAGGAGCATTGCTCCTCAAGCCTACACCGAGAAATTGGTAATGTGGAGGATGATGGTGCAGTGGAGTACGTCAAGCGGACGAGTTATTTCCTTCTGGCGACGTAAATAACGTCACCGGGGAGAATTTTGAGAAGCAAATGGCGAACATTGCGCCATGTTCATCTTCTAGCCAAGCATACATCTCTTCAGATAATGTGCTTTCCTCCATTCACTTATACCCAACACATGGTTTTGTGTGGGAAGAGAGGAAATAGAAGGTGCAAATGTCTATCCCGATGGTGTGCTACCTCCAACAGGATGGGACACCGACTCTTAGAAGGTTTAGATGTCGGTACCATTGCTTGCAGGATAGAATTACGGCCTATATGGCCGAAAATAAAATAAAAGCGGCCTTGGAAGCCGAAGTTAAATCAACAAACAATGGTCGCATCGAAGCCATAACTTCATCTGAAGAAAATGGTGAAGTCATAAATGACAAAAATGGATTGCATTTATGATGACGAACCATTGGGTTTTGAAAAAGACCCTAGAGATTCTACAAAGCGCATGCAAGCTCAAGATCGATCGAAGAGGTGGATTTGGGAGATGGCTTGATCAAAAGGCCAACATATATCGGTGCACATCTTGATCGCTTTTGCCGAGAACCCAAGTCATTTCATACTGCGGGAGTTCAAGGATTGCTTTGCTTGGGAGTCTGTGAAATGCCGGTTTGAGTCGAGAAGTGGTGGAATTACAAATACCCATTCGACCGGGGAAGAAACCGATGAAGCAAACGCCAAGAAGATTTGCTCCTCGGATATTGGCTAAGATCAAGGAAGAAATAGAAAGGTCGTTCAAGAGCAAATTCATCGGAAGCTGCCAGTCACGTTGATTGGTTAGCTAATATAGTCCCGATAATGAAGAAAAATGGAGAACTTAGAGTTTGCGTAGACTTTAGGGATTTAAATAATGCAACACCTAAAGATGAATACGCTATGCCCGAAAGTGAAATGCTAATAGATTCGTGCAGCGAGGATTTGATTATCTCGGTTTGCTAGATGGCTACTCGGGGTATAATCAAATCTTTATTGCCAGAAGAGGATGTGTCAGCTTGGTTTTTCGATGTCGGGGGCATTAGGTGTTTATGAATGGGTAGTCATGCCCTTTGGTTTAAAAATGCTGGTGCCACTTATCAAAGGGCAATGAATTCTATGTTTCACGATTTTATTGATGATTTTATGCAAGTATACATAGATGATGTGGTGGTTAAGTCATCCTCGAGAAAGTGGTCATTTAGACCATCTTCGACGTTCTTTCGAGCGAATGAGGAAATATGGATTGAAAATGAATCCAACCAAATGTGCTTTACGTATGCGTGCGGGTGAATTCTTGGGTTTTGTTGTACACAAGAAAGGCATAGAGATCAACGAAAATAAGACTAAAGCAATTATGGAAAGCGAAGGCTCCTTCGACCAAAAAAAAGAACTGCGATACTACTTAGGAAAATCAATTTCCTTGAAGATTCATCTCAAATCTAAGTGGCAAAACACAAGTTTTTCGCCATTCACGAGATTGAAGAAAGAAGATGAATTCAAGTGGGAGCAAGTTCACCAAGATGCTTTCGACGCAATCAAGTCTTATCTGGTCAAGCCACCAATTTTATTGCTGTTATTGGAAATAAATTGCTAAAATTGTATATAGCGACCTCTCGATAACACAATAGGTAGCATGTTAGCGCAAGAGGATGATAGTGGTGTCGAAAGACCCATTTATTACCTTAGTAGGGTTTTGATTGATTTGAAACTAGGTATAGTCAATAGAAAGCGTGCCTTTGCTTGTATTTTTCTTGTACAAAATTGAAGCAATATATAAAATCGTGAGATGTTTATGTTTATTCGCATTTTGATGTTATTAAACATATGTTGTCAAAACCAATGTTGCATAGTCGAATTGGCAAATGGGCTTTAGCTTTGCTAGAGTACAACTTAACTTATCAACCCCTTAAATCAATTAAAGGACAAGTGGTTCTTTGATTTTATAGTGGACCATTACGTTGTCGAATGTGAAATACATTCGTTAGGCGACGTCCTTGGAGATTATACTTGATGGCTCAAGCCATAAAAATGGAGCGGTATTGGAATTTTGATTATCTCGCTTGAGAAAATACTCCAACGAAGTATAAATTTAAAATTCGAGACTCTTGCTCAAATAATGAAGCTGAATATGAGGCTTTAATAGTAGGCCTTAAAATTTTACTCGAATTGGGGGCAAGTTATGTCGAAATAAAAGGTGATTCACAACTAGTGGTCAAACAATTGACTAAAGAATACAAATGCATTAATGAACACCTTATTAAATATTTCGTTATTGCCAATACTTTGCTAAAAAGGTTTACATTCGTTCACTTAGAACATTTACCACGAATTGAAAATTACGTGGCAAATGAAGTAGCACAAATTGCTTAGGTTACAAAGTATCAAGCAAAGCCTAGAAGAGTTAATTGAGATAAAAGATAAATTAATCTCGAAGAAGACTCTCTATAATACTCCTTCTACGTTATTGTCAACACCAAAAATGGGGGGGCAATAAATACAACCAAGTGAGCGTCGAAAAGCGTCACATCTTCGACGATATTGACTTGGCGAAATTTTTGCTATTGACAATATGGTTGATGATGATTGGCGAAAACCCATTGTAGAATATTTGCAAAATCCTACAGGAACACTAACAAAAAGTAAAGTCTGAGCTCTAAGCTATGTGTTAATTGGAAACGAATTGTACAAACAAACTCTGAAGGGGTACTACTAAAATGTCTTAGTGAAAGCGAGGCATATTTGGCGATTCGATACACATAGTGGAGCATGTGGCTCACATCAAGTAGGCCACAAAATGAAATGGTTGTTATTTCGACAAGGAATGTATTGGCCAACTATCTTTGAAAGATTGTATAGAATTTGCCAAAGGTTGCCAAGAATGCCAAAAACATCTTTGGAATACAACATGTGCTGCAAATGAGTTGCATTCTATAGTGAAACCTTGGCCATTCAGGGGTTGGGCTTTAGATGTGATTGGAGAAATAAAACCAACGTCGTCGAAAGGCCACAGATACATTCTAGTAGGGATTGATTACTTTACTAAATGGGTAGAGGCAATACCTTTAGCCAATGTAGATCAAGAAGCGATGATAAGGTTTATTCAAAATCATATCATTTATAGATATGGAATTCGAAACCATTACTACTGGACTGGACAGTGCTTGTGTTCCTTTGGTCGAAAAATGGTAGATTTCATTTCTTGAAGTTGGTTTCAAGTTATTGACCCGACACCATACTATGCACAAGCCAATGGCCAAGTAGAGGTCGCCAATAAAATCATTATTAATTTGATTAAAAGCACGTTGGGCGTAAGCCTAGAAGTTGTACGATTCTCTTGACCAAGTGTTATGGGCTTGTCGAACTTCACCTAAAGAGTCTATAAACACACCACTCCCTACAAAGGTTAACATTTGGGCATGATGCGAGTTGTTACCGCCGAGATTTGTTTACAATCAACAAGGATTCAAAACAATGTGAAATTCCTTTTGATCATTATTGGAATATGATGATTGATGAATTGGTTGATGTAGACGAAGAGAGGTTGTTAGCTTTAGAAATGCTTATTCGATGAGAAAGAAAGAGTAGCTAAAGCCTACAATAAAAAGGTTAAGTTAAAAACCTTTGAGGAAGGGAGTTAGTGTGGAAAGTCCTATTACCTATGGATAAAAAGATAGAGTTTTAGGCAAATGGTCACGAGGGTGGGAAGGCCCATTTCGCGTGTTGCGTTGCTTTTCGAATGGCGCTTATGAAATCGAAGAGTTAGGTGACGAAAATAGGACCTTTAGAATAAATGGCAAGTATTTAAAAGCGATACAAGCCAACGTTAACCGAAATAAAGATTGAGCAATTATAAGTAAACCAAAGTTGTTCATAAATGGCAATGTATAAAGAAATTGTTAAAGTTACACACCATTTTTAGAATGCTAAGCTATTACTGATCTTAGAAGGTCGACAAGGTAGCCTTATGCCTCTCCATAATGCTAACACTTAGAGAAATAGAGGTGTTGAGAAGATGACTCTTTGTCGAGGTCGCGAGAATAGCTTGGTGCTTGTCAATCTTCTCCAAATGCTCTATAGTTTGCCATTGCTTTGGTAGTCTTGGGGACGAAGAAGCATCACTCAAAGCGTTCGACGATCGTGCCCTTCCGATGCTTAGCATTAGACAATTTGAGTTGAAGGGTCTTTATCTCTTCATCAATCGCGCGCAATCTCTGCATCCCATTCGGCGATTGCTTTTTCGTCATTAGTCGCTTGGGTCTCAAGAGCTTGAGGTCGTCTTGATCGACCTTAAGAGAGGCGAGTTCCACCTCGCGAGTTGAGTCTCTTGAACCTTGCGCTTAGAGGTGGTCGGCCAGTTGGTTGATCAAAGAGAAAGTTGCTCAAAAATAGGGCCAAATTCCATGAAGAACGAAAGGACATTTTGAGGAGGGTCTAACGGTGATCTTACGAATGAGGATTTTACCTCAAGATACACAGATGAGTCATTCTCAATGGTTGCTACCAAGTCCCCTTCTAACACCTTCGTCTTCAAGCGGCAAAGCGGGCTTTCGATCGTCTCTTGGTTGATAGAACTTAGAGAATTGTTCGAGGAAGGCGCAAACCAAGCGGCTCGACGAGCTCTTGAGGCTTAACATAATCTTCAAAGCCGCCGAGGATCCGTCTTCTTTAGCTCACCAATTCTTGATCGCCGGTATTTGTTGGATGACTCTTTGGCGAAGCACCTTGATCTGCGCACTACCTCTACTCTAGGCTCCTGCGGTTCTTGATCGACCATATTTGCTTGAGGATTTCGACGAGGCAGCCACTACTTACGGTCGCCGGTTGTTGGAATGGTAAGTTACGGAACTTGGAGCGTTTCTCCAACAACGATCTCGGTTCGACGCGCAGCCGATTGGAATAGCCTCTTCCGTAATCAGAGCATTCTCTTCGACGGCCGCCTCTTGTTCGACATTTCCGACTTGGCGCAAACTCCTCGAAAGTGGGAATCTCGGGGTTCTCCAATGCTTGGAAAATTTCTTCAAAGCTTGCACCTTGAGGAGATGAAGGAAAAGGGGGCATAGGGATTGGCGACTCTAGATCAAGCGGCCTCAACCATAGACCGAACTTCGAGGATTGTTCACGAGCGATCCACCCACCTATGCACTGCAGTGGTATATCGGTTAAGTTAAGTGTTCAGGCGTATTAGCAAGGACGGAGGTGCGATCAAGAATGGGCGTGCCCAATCGCTAATCGGCCCAAGCCCGCGCCTTGGTCGCATTTCTCGGCGGCCGCGCATTTCTCGCAACGGTCGGTCGCCCAGGTGGTATAAATACCACCTCGATCCCACATCGTCGTGCACGCATTCTACCTGTGATACCCCCGCCCGTTAGCACACCTCGACTAGGCGTCGGAGTGTCTTTGCGAGTACCACCCGAGGTGCTCAAGACCGGTCCCCACACCGCAGAAAGAATGGCCGGACGAAGGAAGCGAGCAAAGACACAACACACTTGGTGATCAAGGCGCGATCATTTGGCGACCACGGTGGGAGATCGAGCGCTTTCCCACTTCAAAGATGGGCCCGAAGAAAATCGTTACGCGGGCTTCCACCACGAAACCACCCCGCCGGTCCGGCGCGTCGTCGCAGCAGACACCGGAGGCGTTCCTCTAACAATCAATGAATCTCATGACAACCCCGCGGAACCCTCCGGTCTGAGGCGAGCGAGAGCCACCTCGGAACGAGCATCAACGAATCCCGAGCCCGGCGGCGAGGCCGGATCATGGAGCAGCTGCGGAACACGTCACCCGTGCCGTTCTCCGGCTACTTGAAACCAAAAATCGGATCATTGCCGGCCGGGAAAATCTCATAACTCGGCTCGAGAGAGGTCCATGTACGCGCCGTCAAGAAGCGAGACATGGGGCATCCTCTCGCCGAACTCGCCCTTCACGCGTGGGGCGAAGCCCCCGAAGGATCGTCCGCTATCGAGGAGTACCTGCGCTCGATCCCGCTCGAAGGACTCGGCGCGCAGATCGCCGACCGCGAGAAGCAGCGCGATCGCCGTTCCTCTCACATAATTATGACTATTCGATTCACCTACCGGCCCGAGTCGGACCATTCGCCCACGAGATATTCTTCGTGCACGAATCCTCCGACTCGGGCGCTCTAGGAGCCGATCGTGGGACCCTACGACGAGTTGAGCGAATATCGGAGCGGTGAAATCGAGAGATGTCTCACACGACCAAGGAGACAACAACCCACCGTAAACGAGGGCGCTCGTTCGAGGCCCCCACACACGGGCACCATACCTGGCGGTGGGTTCCATGGAATACTGACGTGAAGCATATCTCACGATGCAGACGTTCGGGCGGACGACTTCGCGGCCGGCGGCCAAGGCCCTTTCACTAGGGAGATCGGGCGTTACCGTATCCCCGGGGACACGAGAAAGCGCCCAACCTCAACAAGTTTGATGGGCGAGGTGATCACGATAAACACATCGAGATACTTCAACAATTCATCGTAGCTACCGAGAGTTAGATTCCACCATGAAGTCTTGAAATTTGTTCCCACGATCACTTGACGGACGAGCTCTAGAATGGTGGGGTCGCTACTGGCCGAACACCATTTCCTCGTGGGAAGGGTCGATCGAGAATCTTTTGGCAAATTACACCGCCAACCCAGGTGCCAATAATACCGCCATGAAGAGCACACGGACACCATAACCCGGGGACAACGAATCATTAAGGCGCTATATAGAAGCGTTTTAACAATGAAGCCGATCAAGTGCACGACGTGACGCATGGATAAAGCGAAATACCTCAAGAGAGGCATCACGTGGGACCACGATTTGTTGAAGAGTTCACGTTGAACCACATAGACGATCTTAGCACGTTCCTCGAAGAGCCAGCGCCCACATGCATTACGAGGAAACCCTTGCGCGCGAAAGCGCGCGTAGCGCGACCTAGAGAAGACGCATGAACAAGCGGGCGAGAAATCAAGACAACGGCCGGGACAACAAGCGCAGTACCGAGCCCGAAGTTTGAGCATCGGACGAGGCTCAATGCTCCCATAGCCCAAATATTGTCCGAGTGTCGAACAACGAATTTGTCGGCGTGAAGAGGCCCGATCCATTGGTACTCAAGAGAAGGCGCCACGGGCTACCAAAAAATATTGCTTGGTACCATAGAAGCGAGGACACGATACCAACGATCGCATGGCCCTAAAAGATGACATCGAGGATCTCATCCAAAAGGGAAAGCTGAAGATGCGTCCAGAAATGATGGCGCCGCCGACCAAGAGAAAGCCGGGAGGAAAAAGCCCCAATCAAAAGGCAAAGAAATTACTGCAGACAACCATAGAAGATATAGCGGACAAGGACACCTCCGAAGAGGGCGTCCGGATGTCCAACCAATGGGAGAGTGGCCATGGTGATCAAGGAGAAACCCCCTAGAGAAAAGGGATTCGAAGAAAGCTATAAAAAGAAAATGGAACGAGTTGATGATGGTTGGGTCTACATCTCAGAGCGGCAAGCGAAAAAGCCGCCATTTCCTTTGGAGATGAAGATTTCTTTGGGCGCGGGAGGCCAGCGGCTATGCCCCCGTTGGTAATCAGAGCGGTAATGGCCAACACCGGCACGCGAGTGCAGTCGACCCGAAGCGATTCGGCCGACATCATATTTGCGAATCGATCGACAAGATCAACGTCGGCCGGAGTGAGATCATTCCACAGAGCCGATCCAACACCCTAACGAGGGTTCAACGAAGCGATCACTTACCCGCCAGGAACGATCGATCTCTTGGTCACCGCCGGGATGACTCGAGAGCGAGCACAAAATATCGGACGGTGAAGGCCACATTCCTAGTCCTATCCATCAAATCCTGCGCTATCGATTGCATTATAGGCCGTCCGACCACAGGAAAGTTAGGGGCAGTAGCCTCCACTGATCCACACGAAGATGAAGTTTCGCAGCGAGGCGATCAAGTGGTGAGCGGTGTTAGCGGAAACCTAGACGCGGCCAAGAAAAGCCACTATTTGTATCAAGACATCCGCAGCGAGCAAGGCAGAGATCTGAGACCCACGAGCACCGGAGAAAAGGCACCAAGTCAACCTCGCGGACTTAGGCGCGTGTATGACCACGATAGCGACCCGGAGGACGGCGGCGATGAATTAGCCCGCGAGCTAAAGAATAGACCGAAAAGGCCCGAGCCACATGGAGAGCTAGTCAACGCCCGGTGGGGGCGACCCGGAGAAGACGGTCAAACTTCGGGACGCGGGCTACTGGCGGTCGAGCAGGATCTAATAGCCCGCCTTAAGGAGTATGCGAGACTTGTTCGCATGGCAAGCATCGACATGCGGCATCCCGACGGAGGTTGCGTGCCACCGGCTCTCGCGATAGATGAGCGTCGGGCCGGTCGCCCAAAGAAGGCGAACCCAAAACCTAGAAATCCCCAGCGCGGCGGCCAGCCGTTGGCGACCTAGTCAAGGCCGGGTTTATTGAAGAAATAAAATACACGACACTGGTTGTCAAATGTGGTGCTAGTCAAGAAGAAAAAGCGGCAAGTGGCGCATGTGCGTCGACTACACAACGAACAAGGCATGCGAAGGATGCCTTCGGTCGCCGAGCATTGACAAACCGAGTCGATGGGGCATCGGGCTACAAATTGCTATCCTTCACGGATGCCTATTGCAGGTACAACCGATTACGATGTACCCGCCCGACCGCCACAAAAGCGCTTCATGATGATCGTGGCAACTTCCAAGACAAGGTCATGCCGTTCGGCTGAAAACATTTGGGGCAACATACCGGCGGATGATGAACAAGATCTTGAGGATCGGATCGGTCGAGTAGTGAGGTTTACCTTGATGATATGATCATCAAGAGCAGAACGACCAAGATCATGCGGCCGACCCTGGGAAACCTTCAAAGAAGCGAGGAAAAATTTTCTTAGACTTAACCTGAGAAAAGTGCACCTTTGGAGTTAGGGCGGAAAATTCTTAGGGTTTTATATCGACCGAAAGGGGATAGAGGCTAACCTGGACAAATGTAGAGGCGATCGCATACATGAGGCCGCCCGCTACAAAAAGGAAATCCAACGGTCGAATGGTATGATCGCGCCCTTTTCAAGATTCATACCCAAATGCGCATGCAAGTCGCTCCCCTATTCAAACTTTTGAAGAAAGAGGTAGAGTTCGAGTGGGCCGACCCGGTGCGGCGGGCACTAGAACAATTGAAGGATGCTTTGACCAACCCGCCCATTATGACGAAGCTGGACGGAAACCACTGTGACTTGTACACAGCAATTCATCGAAGAAGTATTGAGTGCCGTCCGGTCGAGAGGACAACTTAAAGCAAAATCGGTCTACTTCATCAAGAAAAGTCTTTGCGACCCGAAGCGAGATACGGAAGATCGAAAAGCTAGCACTTGCGCTGCTGGCCGCCGCCGCGCTGAGACCATACCGTGGCCCGCGGTGTCGTGGTAAGAACGGACCAACCCATAAGACAGTCCTCCATCGGCCGACCTGGCGGGGCGGATGATCAAATGGGCGGTGGAACTTAGTGAGTTTGGCATAAAGTTCGAGTCAAGATCGGCGCTAAGGCCCAATCTTGGCCGACTTTATTGCGAGAGATGACCCCAACACAGGGGCGGCGGCGAGAGGCGATATGGACCTGCATGTGGGCGGCTCCTCCAACAAGCAAAGCGATGGGCGGGCCTCATATTAGAGAATTCGAAGGACTTGCGGTGGAAGTGTCCCTAACATTTGCGTTCCACACTTCCAATAACCAAGCCGAATACGAGGCATGCATAGCCGAAAGTTTGCGGCTCGCAAAAGAATTCAATGTTGGCCGGGTAGAACTACACTCGGACTCCTTGCTGGTCGTCTCCCGGTTCGGGAGTTATATGATGCGAAAAGCGAAGTGTTGAAGAACTACGGCGAGTTAGAGAGCTCCTCCGCCAATTCGAGCGGGCGGAAGTGAAACAACGTCTTGAGGGCCGAAAACGCGTCGGTGACATCTGGCAAAATTAGCGATGCAAGACACCGGGCAATCACGAAGCTTAATTCAAGAAACCTCACCCGCCGGCGTATCCACCATGGCTATTCAACCGATGGCCGTCCCGACCATCAGGCGAGAAGATGATTGGATCGCCCCATCCTACGTTACATCACGCTGGGTGAAGAGCCGGCCGACCCAAAGAAGGCTAAGACATTGAGGTTACGATCCACCAAGTATTCTGTGATCAAGGGGAAGCTGTATAGAAGAGGATTCTCGTGCCCGCTCCTCCGGTGCTTATCGTCGGTCCGGCCGACCATGTCTGAGGATATACATGAGGGGATATGTGGCGACCATCGGGCGGACGGTCCATTGCAAAGAAAGCACTCGGAAATCTGGTTACTCTTGGCCGACCATGGATGAGGACTCCAAAAAGTTAGTACAAAAATGCAAGAGGTGCAGTACGCGGCGATGTTCACGTCGCCCCTCATCGTAATTGCAAACCCTCACCTCACCATGGCCGTTCTTTGGTGGGGATGGATCTACTCGGTCCGTTCCGCAGCGGGCGAGTTCAAATTCACGATTGTGGCGGTGGACTACTTCACAAAGTGGATAGAAGCCGAGCCTCTCCGCAACAATAACCGGCAAAAGATCGCAAGTTTTTGGCGGAACGTCTTAGCCCGGTTCGGAGTTCGCAGCGACTCATAACGGACAACGGCACCCAATTTGCGAGATAGGAAGTTCGAGAGATATGTTGGCGGCCTAGGGTGAAACAGCGTTTCACCGGTCGAGCACCCTGCAGACGAGCGAAAGCAAGCAAGCGGCAACGAGTCATTCTACGAGGATTAAAGAGAGACTGCTGAAGCTAAAGGAATTGGGTCGAAGAGCTGCGATCAATCCTTTGGGCATATAGGGCGACCCCATTCATCGGCCAGAAAGTCGCCTTTCAAAGCGGTCTATGGAATGGACGCCATTATTCCTATAGAGATGAAGCAATTTGAACGGAGAGCGGCCAACGACCGTGGCGATCGATATGGCCTAGGGCTATAAAAGAAGAGCTAGACTTGGTTGAAGAGTTGCGCAACCAAGCATCCTCGAGGAGGCGCCGATCAAGCAAAGTGGTTGCCGGATACAACGCCGTGTACAAAGAGGACTTTCCGATCGGACACCGGTGGTTTCGAGGCAGGCGGACGTCGGCAACAAGAATGCACGCCAAGAGGTTGGCCCCAATTGGGAAGGCGCGTCATCAGTGTCATTAATAAGACCGCCGGCGTCTGATTTAATTAGAAACCATGGAAGGCGATTATCCCGGACATGGAATAGTGATAAATTGAAGCGATATTATATTTAGTTCACACTTTTGTAATCGGTCGATCGAAATAAACAATAAGCGGGCGCTCTTTTTCCCATTGGGGTTTTTACTGAGGCCCGTTCTTTAATATATTGCGTTTTTAAATTCTGAGAATGGCGTTCGCTCTCAATTAACGGGGCGGCCGTATGATCCCCAAAGGGGTCCGAGCGAGCGAAGATCGAGAGCGGTCTATAACGATTGCCATCGAATTGGCCAAGGGTTTAAATAAACCCACTAGCGATCGTAGGTCGCCGAGCGACCTACAACGAGTGCCATCGAATTGGCCAAGGGTTTAAATAAACCCACTAGCGATCGTAGGTCGCCGAGCGACCTACAACGAGTGCCATCGAATTGGCCAAGGGTTTAAATAAACCCACTAGCGATCGTAGGTCGCCGCGGCGACCTACAACGAGTGCCATCGAATTGGCAAGGGTTTAAATAAACCCACTAGCGATCGTAGGTCGCCGGCGACCTACAACGAGTGCCATCGATTGGCCAAGGGTTTAAATAAACCCCACTAGCGATCGTCGTAGGCGCGGCGATCTACAACAAGATCCATCAAAATGGCGAAGGTTAAGTAAACCCACTGGCGATCGTAGCGGCGCGGCGACCTAAAGCGCGAGCCATCGAATGGCCCCAAATTCCAATAATTAAATAAAAGCGCGTGCCTAAAGGCCCAAAAAGAGCGCCAACGATCGCCCAAAGCGTGTGCCTTGAAAGGCTCAAAGTAGCGCCAGCGATCGGCTTTGCATTTTCGTGACTTAAGAAAGTGCGAAAGCGAGAAATTAAACATAAGCGAAATTCATTACAAGCGAAATGCCCGGACAAAGCCGGCCTAAAACGCGTTTGAACCGCTCGAAGGCGAGTACAAGAACAAGATTACAAGTGCGAAATTACAAAGCGATGAAAACAGCTCGCGGCGGGCAAAAGCGAACATTAATCACTTTTTAGCACGAGGAGGACCGCGCCCGCTTATGCGAGTCACTTTGCCATCATCGTCCATCCGAGCGGGCAAGATGATCTCATCATCACCTCGACAACATGATCTCATTTTGCACTAAAGCGGCTATCATCTTTGAATGCCCCGAAGCGGCGGCGGTGCATCTGGGCCGCGGCATTGTCAAAGCGGTAAATGGCGCCCGCTTTGCAACAGAGGCCACTTCAAAGAAGCTTCTCCGAATAGCGGCCGTTTTGGTCTCCTCAAAGCGGGCGACCTCGGCTTTCGTGGTCTTCACCAAATCGGCAAGTTCTTTGTTCTGCCTGACTTGACCTTGTCGTCGACCAACCGCGCTTCTTATCCTTTTCGGTGGCGCGCGACTTGATCTTGGTTTGCTCGGAGCGGCAATCTCGAGCTCCGGCTCCTTAAGCCTCCGACCGCCGACTCAAAGCTCTTTGACCTTCTTACGGGCGCATCCCGCTCGACCTCGACTTTGAAATGGAAAACTAAGTTAATGAGGCGAATGTCAAATATTTGATCGATAAGGTTACAAAGACGGCGACTCACGTGCTTGGCTCCTCTTTATATCCTTCATAGTTTTGTTGGCGGATTTAAGCGGTCGCCACGTAAATCCAGGATCCTTTTAAAGAGCGCCACTGGCGTCATCAAAATCCTCAAGTTCGTAAGCGAGGAGTCCACCTTCTCTTCCTCCTCCCTCGGGCGCTTAGAAAGTGTGCGACCGTCACGGCCACGAGCCACCACCAGCGCTCCTATCTTGGTGACCGCCCCCAACATTAGATTGAGCATTGGAGTTTGGTGGCGTTCTTTGGGAACCGAGGCGGGTCTCTTCTGGCGCTTCCGGTGGCGAGCTTCTCAAGTGCCCGCCAATGGAGGTCGACATCTTTAGAGTTTTATTTTGCAAAAAGAAAAACAAAGAAAGGTCGGTCGTCCAGGCTAATAAGAGCGAACAAGCGAGGAATCAAAAGATCCGACCAGAGCTCGGACACCAATTTATCCCCTCATACAAGCGAGCGGTCGGCATGGGATATCCCCTTCGGGGTTCTGCTGCGGCAAAGCGCGACAACTCTGTTATCATCCCCAAGGTTACTGAATCCTCTTCATCAAGAGTCGACACACCCGACGTAATCGCGCGGCTTCACCGAGAAGTGAGCCACCCGCCAGATATGGGGAAGAAAGAGCTCCACGAGTACCGTCCGAGAGAAACTCTGCGATATCTTCACGGCCTTTGCATCGGGAGCGACCCAAAAATACCGGGTTCTTCCAACCGCCGCGTGAGTCCGAGTAAGCTCACGAAAAACTTGCGGGGAAATGACTTCGATTCTTAAAAGACACTGCTCCTTGCGAGCCATGTTGGTCCCGTACTCCGTGCGGCTCCAATTCAAACAAGGCAAGAAAAGCACGGTCGATGCGTTCGTTCGGCCCAACCGGTCGCACAAGCGTTCGAACGTCTTCATGAAGCCCCACCGTTCGGATGGATCTGCGAGAGGGGCAACGTTCGGATATCGAGAGCGTCTGCTGAAGAAGTCGGTAAAGGGGGACGATCCCCATCTTCTCAAACACCACCCGGTGCATGGTAAACTTCAGCGTGGGCGGGCGGTCGCCAATGTTTTCATCTTCCAAAGACGCCTTTCACCTTCCACCCGGCTTGGTGAAGAGGCGTTCAAATCGTCAATACATGGGGCCTCGGAGGACAAAGCTTTTGAAAGCCCTCATCTTCTCGGACACCCACGAGATGTCATTCACGTCCATAACCTCCGGCGGCGGCCATCCTCCACCCGCTCGACGCGACTTCATTTGGTTGGCCGGTTCACCCATTCTTTCACCGGCGGTCGCGACACCATCCCCGCTTGGTGATTCGGGATTGCCTCCATCACCGCCCGATCTTCCACTTGCATGGGCTCGGGCGGGAGGTCATCTTCCAAGTTTATAAAGTCAACAAAAGGACCCGTAGAAGGTACGGGTAACATCGCCCATATCGTCATCGCCCACCACGTCGACCGGTTGGTCGTCACTCCTTCGCCACCGGTGCGGTAGTGTCGATCGCCGCCGTGAGGATCCTTGGATGGGACGACTCGTGGAAGTCGATGAGAGACGCTTTCGCTCGAAATTTGGAGGAACGCTCGATGAAGATCCCGCAGGGAAGTTCTTTCTTCAACTTGAGAGTGGCGGGCGACCCGCCAGAGGGCGAAGACTCAGTCCCTTCCATCTCTTGAGAAGGCCGCGTCGCCATTAGCGCGAGGCTTTCTTGGGGGCACGGATAAGCGAAGCTGATGCCGCCGTTACGGCGGATCCACCTATGAAAGACATGGCGTCGGTCGGCCGAGCCGGCAGCGCTCGAGAAAAGAAGCGGCGTGGCCGAGTCCCGACCGGACGCCTCCTTTCTCACGGCGTGGAAACTAACTAGGAAGCAACAAAAAGCAATAAAAATCAAAGAGAAAAGGCGAGAAGAGCGGCTTACTTGGAATGCGAGAGAAGAAAGGAGCGGACGGAAGATGTTAGGACAAAAGCTTTCGGGCGCTTGCGAGCGGCTCGATCGGCAGCAGAGGAATGCTTTTCGTGTGTTGAAGACGTCTTGACCAAAGCCCTATTTATAGGAGGGCCCACAGACGAAACGTCGCGGGTCAGCTGCACGCCTCCTCCCATCCGTTGCATGGGGAACACCAAAAGGCACCTCGAGACACGCAAAATCGGTGCAATCATTGCGCATTAATGGCGTGGTCGAAGCCCAGCGCCACGCGTCGATCGGACGACTTCAAAGACGGGACCGACCAAGTCCGGCCAAAAGTCTGAAACATCTTCCCACCACGAGCATAGATTCAAGCCTCGGCCCCGCTCCTGGCGACCTAGGCTTGGGGGCAACCGATTGCGGGGCGTATTAGCGAGGACACGGAGGTGCGATCGGCAATGGGCGGCCCAATCGCTAATCGGCCCAAGGCCGCGCCTTAGTCGCATTTCGGCGGCGACCGCGCATTTCTCGCAAGTCGGTCAGTCGCGATGGTATAAATACCACCTCGGTCCACATCGTCAGTGCACGCAATTCCTACCCTGTGATACCGCCCGTTAGCACACCTCACGACTAGGCGTCGGAGTGTCTTTGCAGTACCACCCGAGGTGCTCAAGACCGGTCCCACATTGTGGCAGCAGGGACCGGACGAAGGGAGCGACACACAACACACTTGGTGATCAAAGCGCGATCATTAAGGATTGGAAAGGCGAGGCCGAATAAGTCTAATCTAATGTCGAAGGAGTTTACCTCTTGTACCTTAAGTCTCTTGATTGGAGGAGAAGAGGGTGATTCAGAGCCTCCTCAATAATGTTGCCTTGAAGCGCCTTCGGATCTCGGGAAGATTTCTTTTCTTCGACCTGCGAGTAAGGGGATGTCATCATCACTTTGATTGTGTCTGCAAAAAGAATTTGGGTTATGACAGAAAGCGAATGACAAAGGAAGAGAAATTTTGACGGATTAACAAGGCAAGAGTATAGTACCTCATCTTGGGGAGGACCATTTTCCTTTAGCTTTGCTCTCTGTGAGGATTTTGCACGAGTTGTTTTCTAGAGAGAAGGATTTCGACATAAGTAAAAGTCGTAATCAAAAATAACTTGAAGCGAATAAATGGCAACATACCTTCTTTAGGACAATGTCTGGAATAGATCTCGCGTCCACTGTTTTCTTGGTTCTTTGGAGGATGAAATTTGTGGTAGCCTTTTACTTTGGCCTTGACTTGAGGTGCGAGTTGACTGACGTCGAAAAACATTGGTAAGAAAGCAGAAATAAAACTAAGATTCTGGATGCTCAAGACTCAGGGAGATTTAGGTATCAAGAAGTAAATACCTAGGTTGTTCGAAGGAAGGGCTGCCACCAATTTCTTCATGAGATTTTCTGCAAAGGTGTCACTAGCCTCCCCAGCAGCAGTGGTATAGTAACTAGTCCACCATTCATGAAATTCCTTAGTGCATGAGAATGCAGGGTTGAATCGAGAGGTTGAAATTCAAGGCCCTATAGTGGAATTTCTTGAAGGCATGTTTGTAGGCTACCATTTGTTTACGGACTCGAAAATTCTCGCCTATGAAAACATCTTGGCGCAGTCGAATCGACAAAGGCCAAAGTATGCAGCGAGAATAACTTGGGAAGTATCTCTTAATTAGAAGCTATTTTTAGCTTTGCAGGAGGTAAGTCTGGTAGAAAGAATGGCGGGAGAGAGGTAGGCTTGCGGTTGGGTAATCTCCTCGGCTTGTTCGATGAGAAGAGGAAGGAAATGGTTGCGAAACCAAGTTGGACCCGAAAGGCCTTTGCACAAAGGGAGCCATAGAGTCTACGAAACTTGTGCACTTCAGGAACATGTCGAAGTGAATTTGAAAGACTCCTGCGGAGGAATATTTATCCGCTTGGGTTTCAACCGAGCTAGTCGAATCCACTTGATCCTCCTAGACTTCAAGGTTGAGTGAGCAGACTTAGGAATATATAGACCTAGTCGAGACTCAAAAGTGGCTAGCGACCACAATTGCAATAGCCACAATGGGCGAGAGGCCAAGAACTTGTTGGTAGGTTCGTCTTCTTTCGGTTCTAGAAACGGCATTGTCAAGCTCACGATAGAGAACCCAACAACGGTTTGGCAAGATTAATGTTTTTTTCTCGTGAGTTGGTGCCGATGGAATATAGGTTTTAGAAACCGGAGTGAGCAGGTGCGAGAAAACAAAAAGGATAACCAAAGGGTTAAGAAGGCTACGTGTTCTTTACTTGAGACAATCGTGTCATTGTCCGCGGTTGTGGTGTTACGTGATGTAAGGAGCAAAAGTGGCATTATTGAAAGTGAAGCGGGTATACGTGCTCGGGATTAGCGGTCAAAAGTCTCACCTAGGGGTTTTCGGACTGTGATGGCGGCAACATCTAGTAAAGTGGGAGTCGGCATGCCACATCTCAAGTGAAGACTATGAGTGGCACGATCCCCGAAGCGCATAGCGACCAATATCAAGGTCTTTGTCATACTTAGGCCCATACCAGACAAGCTGGATAAGGTCAAAAATACCTTGTTTTTTCGGATGTCGGCCTTTTTAGCCTCTACCTTGTCGAGCCAATCTATGTAAATCTGTTGGTCGAGCCTGGAGAGGACACGAAGACCTGGAAGGACTATTCAGAAATTCTAAGTGAAAAGGGGTCTTGGTGAAGATTCTGGGCTGAAGACAGGCATGACTAGGGAAAATTTCCGAGACTTCAGTATTCTCTAAAAGAGTATTAGGAAGAGGGCCTAGATATGCATGAGTATAAACCCTAGTAGAGGGAATCAATACCTGGGTTTGCCATTGAACTGCTCGACTATCGTGAATGTCAGGCTCATCCACAAAGCCATCAAGGGTTTTAGGTCTGTTGGTCTCGTCGTTTTTCGTGGAACATTCAGCAGCGGATGAAGAAGCCATGAGAGGAAAAAAGCGAATGCGAGACGAAATTCAAGCGTGGATTGAAAGAAAGGAATGAAAGTTTGAAACTTTAGTGATTTTGGGGATTTTTGCAAAACGCAGAGAATGAAGAAGGCAAAAAGACTTCACAAAAGCTCAAACTGAGTAAAGAGGAATATGAAGGGTTGTAGCCGTTTATATATGTTGGGAAGCTACGATTATTGCACGTTCGCCATAACTCGCCGCGTTCGCGACGTTTGAGAGCGTGATGGCCCACCAACTATGCAACGTGTGCCAATAAGGCGGTTCGCTTTACTGTGCAAGTAATGATGGTTGTCTTTTCGACCACTTTGTTGAAATGCAAAAGGCGGTAGAAATGACCATTGCACGATATTCAAAAATGCCTTCTCTTCCCTCCATTCCTTATTAAAATCGAAAAAACATTTTTTGGGGGGCAATCTGTTACCTCAAAATTTCGGCAAGGGCATTAAATTAAGCTTTAAATGGCATTGACTGCACATTTAATAGTATTTTGTGGGCTGCAGGTCAATGTTCAAGTCAATGTACCTTAAATTCAATGATAAAGTTTATGCAGTGTCGACAACACAAGCAAGCTTCGGCGGACTTGGTTCTTCAAGCTACGAAACAATATCAACAACCTTCGACGGAGAAGGCCCAATTGTTCGTGGCGGGTCTAATACTTCGCCAAATCCTTCGACAACAAGCTGGTCGAAGTGCAAGGAGCAGAAGTTAGTGGGCGGTTATTTCCCTAGTTTTTAGGAAGTGGTTATCGTGCTTGCCCACGATTGTATCTAAGAGTATAAATACTCCCTTGTAATAGGAAAACGGGGTCACCACATCTTTACAAAAAACTCTGTGAAACTCAACTTCCAAGTCAAAGCGAAACAAGAGTGAATCAGATTACATTATGCGTCTTTGGTGTACCAACTTCTTTCATCTTTCACTTTAATGCAATTTTACTTGTTTTTTACGTTTGTTGCACTTCTTGCTCTCATCCTGCTTTCAAACTATCTCTTCCTACTATTTTCTGTTCTTACGTACGCTAAAAGACACAAAACTCAAAGGCAATCGTCAAAGAGATTTTCTAGTTTGATCTCACAGTCTTAACATTGAAAACTAGTGATTGTTTGCTAAAAACACCAGCAAACAGCACCTTGGCCAAAGGGAGTGGTCATTTTAAAGGCGCTACTTATTGAACCTGCGTATTTAGCCATAAGGAGCGCCCCCGTAACAAACGCTACTTATTGGGCATGCGTGTTGGGAATAAGGAGCGCTCACCTAAAAAGCGCTACTTATGTTGGCGCTCTTTTTTAAAACTTCTGTTGTAGTGTATTTTGTTTCAGTTTTATTTTATTGCTCATTATCTGTTTGATGGAATGTCAACTCCTTCCTAGAATAATAAAGGTATTGCTCAATATCTGTTTCAGTTTTATTTTGTTTGTAATATGAAGAGATGCATATACACATTGTTGGAAGGTCACACCTTTAAGTATGTTCCTTTTTATAGAATACTTGTTCCACCAGGTTCGTTTTCTTTTGAAGTTATAGCTTGGAAATCTTGATGTAAGGATTGTTCATTGTGAGTTGACACAATATTCACAGTTCATGACAATATGTTTAGGAACATTTATATGATATGAAATTTGGATCTCTCATTATAGGTTATGTTCTTTTAAGGTCATTGTTGTTAAGGAATGTTATATCAGACAGGATCTCAGTTTTCCTTTTCACATGTTTGATCCTTATTTGTGGAAATGCACACTGGTATCTAAGTTCTTGTTACTTCAAAGATATGGACATGCTTCAATGCCTTTTATCAGTATTTCTAACATCCACTAGTTACTCTTGCTTAAATGTCACACGTGTATATGTTTGAATTTAAAGCTCCTTTTTGCTAAGAATGAGGTTATAACTAGTACAGAAACTTATAGTTGTTAATTAAAAATTTGATTCCACAATAATAGGAGTGGAATCAGCAGCGCCACGTTTAGCGGCACTCAAAAGCGCTGCCACTACAACAGATTTAAGGATTTGCAGCGTTTTTTTTGGGCATTGGTAGCGTTTTAAAACGCTAGAAAAGCTGGCGCTACGGATGCGTACCCCCCATTAGTAGCGTTTTAAAAACGCTAGGGATTGTCAGAAATGCGTAGCGTTTTGAATAAAACGCTGCGGATCTTCCTTAGCGTGTTTTGGACATACGTAGCATTTTTTTAAAAACGCTAGCCATTGACCCAGCGAGTTTCGCTCATACGTAGCGTTTTTTTTAAAAACGCTAGCCATTTTGTAATGTAATGTTGTCCATATCTAGCGTTTTCTGTAAAACGCTAGGGATCCTCTAGCGCATTTTGTCCATACCTAGCGTTTTCTACAAAACGCTAGGGATCCTCTAGTGCATTTTGTCCATACCTAGCGTTTTTCTATAAAACGCTAGGTATTGAATGATTTTTTTAATTTCATTTCTAGCGTTTTCTCTATAAAACGCTACGTATTGATCCGATTTTTTTAATTTCATTTGTAGCGTTTTTCTTTAAAACGCTACCTATTGACTGATTTTTTTTTAAATATGTTTTTTATTTTTGTTTATTCTCCCTTTTAATTACAAGTTATAAATTCATTCCCTGCCAACAAAATTCATCCAATATCATTCCAACAAAATTCAGCCAATATCATTCCAATCCAATATACACACATATGTACATACACCAAAAGACCATATTAAACTAACAAGTACTTACAACATAATATATATCCAAATCATATATACAACATATATAATAACTAACTAACATTATGAAACTCAAAAGTTGCTACAAAAAGCTAGAAACATAACGGCACCACTCCCCCCTTACTGTTGTAAGTTGTTCTACTGAGGTTTGGTCAACAATTGTCAGATATGTTGTATAAGTTGAGGCGTGGAAATGTGAGGCTGTTGCGCCCGAAAAAGTCCCCGAGGGGTTTTCCTTCGTTTTACAACTTTAAACAATGAAGTCGCCACCAATATTTTTATAAGGAAAATATTGGAGAAAAACCTCGGGGACTTTTTGGGTATAGCAATTGCGACTTCTTTGGGGACTAAAAGAAATTTTTTTCAATAAAGAGGGTCGAACCTAATTAATTAAATATGTGGTTTGTGTGTTTTATTTGAATATCTTGTTTTGCCTCTATTTCTTTCTCATACGAGCATTGTTGCATCCATATGCATTCGCTTCTTCCTCTTCTATGATTGTTTCATGTCTACTTGATTGCATCTTTGCAATTCCACTGCATTCTCACATTGTCATGTTACATTCATGTATATTTATTTATTCTTCTTCTATGTTCGCTTCTTGCTTAAAATGGTAGATAGTCTCTCCTCTTATCCTCTTTGCTTATATGCTTCTTTCTTTCATGCATTCCCCCAATCTTATCATGCTCCCTGTTCTTTGCTCCCTTTCTTTGAGGTAAGCAATGCGTGCAATTACTGTTGACTCCTTAGGATGGTTTGTATATTGAAATGATGTATGCATGTTGAACCTTAGGGTAGACGACCCTTTTTTCTGGACTGTTCTGGGTTTTCATTTGCAGGTTGGGAAGGGTAGCTATTTCTAGGTATCGTGCCCTCAACATACACACACACCCTATGCTTGTGAGCGTTGAGTGGGGCCTAAAACCCAAGGTCTGAACAAAAACCTAGGAGAGTGGGAACGACTAGTGAGCGCCATTCGTAGACCTTTTATGCAGTATGGCTCTCATGAAAGTTCCGCGCAAAGAGTACGCTTTGTCATGATGCCTCACACTCGGTAGCTTTCTACGATTGTGGGTGTCATCATGAGAGAGACTTTAGCTCTTGGTTGCCATTGTGAGGAAGTGATTAGAACCTACATGTGAGGATTACCCCTTTCGTCGACTTTAGACCCTAGGATTCCCACCATTCGTAGGACACGGGGGCACGCCCTTGTTTGTTGCATTTAGCCTAAGCATTCCTTTTTCTCAAATTTTATTTCAAAAGTTGTAGAAAGTAATTTTTTTTCTTTTCCCCTCATAAACACCTACATGAGGTGGCATACTTTCAAAATACCACCAATAAACCTCATTTTCTTACCATTTTTTCATGTAAACAACACATCATTTCGCATCCACATCATTTCGCATTCATCTCATTTTGCACCATTGCATTTGCATCTAACAAAATCTTGAAAAAAAAAACTTTCGTCATTTGCATTCTTCATGCATTAAAGCATTGCATTGCATTCATTCATTCTTGTGTTCATAAGTGTGTTTCGTCAACAGAAAATCAAGCAAGCTGGTTAGGCATCGCTATTTGACGCGTCTACAAGCAAGGAACATGGACAACAATCAAAGCGACGATCGGGGCAATCCACGCGCCACCTCGAACGCAGGAATTAGGAGATCCAAATCCTAATGGTCGTGGTCGCAAGGTCGAATCAAGGGAATCAAGTCCTTCAAGTTGAGATGGAAATCATGAAAGCTCAAATGGCGAGAGGTCATAAGAGTCTTTGAGTGCCTTAAGAAATGTTGAGTGCAGTGAAACTGCTTCTGCTGCTTTGGGTGGACAATCCTCCTCCCTCCCTGGGTCGAGGATCCTCAAGCCCTTCAAGCGGTGCAATGGCCTCCTATGGTCTCCCATTAGGCTATACGCCTCCTGGCCGCTAACACAAATCACGGAGGAGATCCTCCAAGAACATGGCGCAAGCTCACCGACATCGTTGCGAATGAAACGGGGACGCCTCAAGCCCAGATCCAGATTCCAATCCCTGCTACTGCTCCAGAAACTCCGGTGGGTTTCAATTGGCCACTCAAGTCCCCGATGCGCTTCAACTTTGGTTAACATTGGTTAAAAGAATTTAAAATGAAAGTTGAAATTGGTCGACTCAAGTCCCGAGAGAGGTTTTCTTCGTTTACAATGTTTTAAAACAATGAAGTCGCCTCCCGCGCTACTTATGTTTTAACCAATGTTAACTCTCTGTGAAGCGTTCTTCTAGTAAGTATGCATGCCACGTGCAGTTTCTCTTGTTTGAGTCAATCAATTTCCTTCATTTATCATCATTCCCCAGTGAAGTCGCCAGTTGTTGCGCCCGAAAAAGTCCCCGAGAGGTTTTTCTTCGTTTACAATGTTTTAAAACAATGAAGTCGCCACCAATATTTTTTATAAGGAAAATATTGAAGAAAAACCTTTTTGGAAGGCAGATGGTCTTTTGGAAAACCGGAAAATTTGGGTTCGGGGGTCGGTTAGGCATGGGGAAGGTACTAGCACCCCACACCTCCATTCTACTGAAAGGGAACCTTTAATTAATTGTGTGGTTCTAAGTGTTGATTTGGAAAATACTTAAATTTGCCTCTTGATTGAAAAAGACTTAATGAAAATTTTATTTGCGGCGCTTGACGAGAGTTAGCCGCTTTGGTTTTTTTTGAAAGAAAAAATGTTTTTAGTTTGTTGCGCTTGACGGAGGGGATCCGCTCCTACGTATCTCCAGGTGCGATGGAGAATTCAAAGCTACGTAGTTCTGGGTTTTTTTTTTTATTTTTTATCTTGTTTAGTTGTGAAAACTAAGCTTTCATGATGATCAATTGAGCGAAAGCTCCAAGTGACCACCATTAGTACTCCATTGTTAATAATCATGCAAGCAAAGGCTTGGCAGGATCAATAACAAAGTTTTCGTCTTAATGAAAAGTTTTTTAGGAAAATTAGGCATTCATGATGATCAATTGAGCAAAGGCTCCAAGTGATTACCGCTAGTTCCTCATTGTTAATGATTATGCAAGCAGAGGCTTCGCAAAAACCATTAACAAAGTTTTTTGGTTTGTTGAAATTTTTTAGAAAAATTAGGCATTCATGATGATCAATTGAGCAAAGGCTCCAAGTGATTACCACTAGTTCCTCATTGTTAATGATTATGCAAGCAGAGGCTTCGCAAAAACCATTAACAAAGTTTTTTGATTTGTTGAAAATTTTTAGAAAAATTAGGCATTCATGATGATCAATTGAGCAAAGGCTCCAAGTGATCACCACTAGTTCCTCATTGTTAGTAATCATGCAAGCAAAGGCTTCGCAAGACCACTAACAAAGTTTGATTTAATGAGAAATTATTTGGGTTGAAAAAGAAATAATAAAAAAACGAGAAAAAGGTGAAAATTGAAAAATGGGGGTGTTATTAGTTGCAGGGGGGTTGTGTAACTGAACAGGGGGTGTAAACAGCAAGCCCAGTTCGCATATGGGAGCCCAGTATGCGAAACTGGGCTTAAGTGAGAGGGGGTGCGCGCGTGAATCCGGGTGGTGTGAATATGAATTTGAACATTAAAAAAACTAAAATAAAAATAGTGTCCAGGAGACACTATATACTGAAACCCTAAAAAACAAATCACAACCCTAAATTCCAATTCATTCTTCTCCTTCCCCTTTGGCTGCGCGGCGCAGCTCCTCACAAGAGAGAGAGAGAGATTTTTCTGGCCGAATTTTTAGGAGGGAGAGAGAGGGATTTTCTTGCCGGATTTTTAGGGGGGAGAGAGAGGGGTCCGATGGTAGAGGGAGGAAGATGCAGAACTGGAAATGAGAGAGGGAATGGTTTCGGTGAGAGAGAGAGGTCCGAAGAGAGAGGGGAAAGGAGAGAGGGAGAGATCGGGTCTGAGAGAGAGAAAACGAAATGAGGGAGAGAGAGGGACGGTGGTGCGAAGGGAGGAAGATGACCGGCGAAGGTGACTGGGCTCGGCGAAGATGACCGGCGTTTTGCCGGAGCTTCACGAAAGCGGAGGGGGTGTCTCGCGATAGCGTAGCTTCTGGTGGAGGCAGTTTCGTTCGTGGATGGAAAGAGAGGGGGGTTCCGCGACGGTTCAAGATCAAGCGGCCATCAGTGAGGCGGTGGCGTAACTACAAGGTGAGTTTTTGACTTCTTTGGTTCTGGATATCTCTGTTCCTCTTTCATTTTAAATTCTTTTTGTTCTCAGATTGTTGTTTTAACGTGTTTCTCATGTTCTTCTTCACTTCTTCTATTGTTTCTGGCATGATCATGCTTTCTCTGCTACTCTTATTTTGATTCTTTACTTATTAAGACATACTCATAGATATTAAAATTGCAAACAGTGGTAAAGTTGCAAAAAAAATGATTTAACAGTAACTTAGTAACCAACCTGACCTCCTGAAAATTAAAAAAAACGGATCTGTTGTTGTGAACTGCCAGTGGTCCAATGTTTTTGCTGTTGTTTGACTGTTGCCGCTCTCTTTGATATTTCTTTCCCTGATCTCAGAAAGTTGTTTTTTAGGTGATTAGGGTTTTAGTGTTAAACCCTAATCTTCTTTTTGGTAATTTTGAGGTTTCTTTGTTTCCTCCCTCGATTCTCTGTCCTTGATATGTGTGTGTTGACTGCTCTTTTATACTAAAATTCTAGGTTTTTTGCATTAATTGCTCTTTGACTGGGCCTTGAATTATTTTCAGGTTTTGGAGCGGATCAACCTGTGCCCAATCGCTTGAGAGCATTTGTTAGAACCCTAGATTCTTTCGCACGCTTTCTACTATTTATTATTTTTTTTATGTATTTTTGGATTTAATTATTTTTGTACATTTTGTGTTATTATTTTTGTATTTTTGGACATTTGAACACTTCTAATTTGTAATAAAAATTAAATAGATTTTTTTGACATTTTTGGATTATATAACACTTTTAAATTGTAAATAACACTAAATAGAATTTTTGACATTTTTGGATTATACATATATACTCAAAATAAATTAAGCGCACAAGATAAGATTAATAATAAGAAAAAGAGTCGGGCAAAACACAAAGGCGGAAGCAGGTCGAGACTAGACAAATACGCTAAAGCGAGACCCAAGTAGAAGAAATGGGCTCATTAACTAAAAACACTAAAATTAACTCGAAATTGCATTCTTAAATCACGAATTGAAAAGACAAGCCAAATTTATAGAAAAATGACTTTCGGTGAGACCTACATATGTACGACTAAACCCAAATACGAAGATTAAATTGAGGAGCGCATTTAAAAGATCGATCATTCACGTGCTGCGCCTAATTTAAACAACGGTATTCGATTTAGTTGAGTGGGAATCGAAATTGACTTAAATTAAAAAGGACGGACAAAATTGGGGGTATTACAGAGGCCTCCTTACATGGGTGAAAATGTTTGGAATGCCTTCAAGGCACATTGGGAACAGAGAAGTTCAAGCATAATTTTGAAAAGGCGAAGCAGAATAGAAACTCAGAAAAGGGTGGCTCGCTTAACTGTGTTGGGTCCATAAGCCAGGCTCAACATGCTATTCGATTGGTAAATTATTTTAAATATCTGTGTATTTTTTTACATTAGTTAATTAGTTAGCAAATGTTGAAAATGTTTTTCATTTTCTGAGTAAGAAGTTGGGACGCCACTCCCACCGCTTTGTTGAGCTTCACACAGGCCACCCATGTAAGGAAAGGGTACTCAAGATCACTATGTTGAGGAGCGCGCGAGGGTTACTTCGAGTAAATACACAACTTGAATTGTATTATATATACATATATGTTGCTTTGTTAAAATGAATGGAGCACTAATTATGCTATGTTTTGTGGTTATACAAAACAGGAGGCACATACTTAGGAGATGGGTTCAGCGACTCAGGGGACCTGGAACTTTGAAACACCTGGTCAACTTACTCCTGATTTGATAGCTCTGTCGAATGCACATTGGGAGAAAGTAGCGGGTTGGAACAAGTGGTCACTTTGTATGGTACAGGGCCTTGGCTCCATTAATGAGCCCGTCTCGTGTTGACCCCACTAGAGCTTCTAGAAGACGAAGACTATTTTCTACTCAATCAGATTCGGAGAGAGAGCGGTTTAGGAAGATGGAGGAGGAGCTGCATGCTACGCATAGCGGAAAGCGCAAGAGAGTGAGATGCAAAAGGCGGAGTGGCGACAAATGATGGAGATGCAAAAGCGAGAGTGGGAGCAAAAGATGGAGAATGACATTAAGAGGATGATGGAGCTTTTTCAGTCTAAGGAGAGTACGTCTCAGCCTGCACAGAAACTTGGGGAGTCTGATGAGTCTGAGTATCGAGTTTTTGAGGGGTCTGAGGAGTCTGATGACGGGTCCTTTTAGTACTCTTTGTATTATTTGTTTTACATTTGAGTATTTTGTTATGACAATTCAGTATTTTGTGTTGTATTGACATTTGATTTTACGTGTTGATTTGGATTGACTTTTCAGTATTTTGTTCCGATGGAACATTTTAGAAATTTTTTATTTATATTGATTTAGGTATTTGATGTTTTATTATTTATTATTAAATAAGCAGGTTTTAAAAAAAAATTGGACTTTAGCGAGGAATTAGCGAGGAAGTCGGACACGCGTGGCGATCACCAATAGGATGTGGGCGTGGCGATTAGCGAGGAATATGTGTCCTCGCTAATTAGCGAGGGAATTAGCGAGGAGGCGGCCTTGGGTAATTAGCGACGGAACACTATTTCTCGCTAATTGCATTAGCGAGGAATTAGCGACCGGCGGTCCTCGCTAATTCCTCGCTAATGGCAATTAGCGACGGAATTGGTCATGTTAGCGACTGAATATTCCCTCGCTAATGACCGTTTTTTTTGTAGTGTGGATGTGATTACAATGAGGAAAATACTGAAAAATAAAATGAAATAAAATTAGAATTAAAATGGTTATTAAATGTGAGTAAGTATTATAATATCAATATAAAAAAGAAATCTAAGTAGTTACCTTGATTGAAATTACTACTTTGTCGTGAGTGATAATCTCTCTCATATATCTCATAGTATAGTATCCACAATCATTGTTATTTGGTTGTTTAGGACACTACAAAGTAAAAGATTAGTTAATTAATTGTCACATTTTTATGACCCAAAAATTCAATTAAATTTATAAGAATATTGATAAAAAACTTACAGTTATCAGTATCCATTTTGTTTTATTCACAGAGTATCCCCAATATTTTCTCAAAACACTGAAACGTCATACATATATATAACTAAGTTAAACAAAATACATATATTAAATTATAAAAAAGAGAGGGTTACACATACACACCTGTCAACTATCTCTACGAAGTCTCACGTGAGACTTTGTAATGACCTTCAAGTGAATCCGGATAGTACACGATGATTTCTCTTAGGGTTTATTGCAAACAATACCCAATGTTGACTGCAAGTAAATGAATCACGAATGACTACACATTTACACTATAATACAATCCTCAAAAAAAATAACCAAGTGATTGAAGACTAAATTTCTCACCCTTTATTGAGTGGTGCAAAAAATAAAGATTCATGATCAAAATGTTGGGCAGCCCTGAAGCGTGAAAGGACATAACTTTCAATTTGACTCTTCCTAGCCATAATATCCTCAGGTTTAGCTTGATCCCACACAACCATACACTCTAGGCACAAGAACAAAAACTTTTGTGTCCGTTGTGAAGGGACCAACATCTCATTGTACAAAAACCTATAAATAATATATATACAACTTTCAGATCCTCATATATACTCTAATATATACAACTATTGTGTACAAATAATTTAATACATACCTCATATATACTCTAATAACACTCACAGTGGCTCATTCCATGTCATATACAGCTTTCAGATCCTCAACATTGAGAATCACAATCTGTTCCACTCCCACAATTTCATCGGTCGGTAAGCTAATAAGGTCACAACTGGGCTTCATTTTTGTAGTCACGTAGACCTTTACATAAGTGATGAACTCCTCGAATTCATCATTGGGAGATTTAACAAGATGTTGGACTGGGTGTATTTCCTTTCCTTTAATAGAAGGAGATGGTCGGGACACTTTGGTATTGTCGGTGGAAGGGGAAGGTGTAACGCCCCAAAAATTATTGGCTATTTATTTAATAAATTATTGGGGATTAGATTGTGGAAAAATATTAGAAATAAAAATATGGTATTTTATTAAATCAAAGGGGGGGTTGAATTGTAACACCTCGAATTTCGTGAGTGGTGGTTCTTTTAGTATGTGTTGTTTTATGAATCATTTTTATTTATAAGGTTAGATTATTTTCTTGAGTGTTTGAGTCATTAAAATTAGTTGAAATCACTTTAAAGGGTATTTTTATATGCTATTGGTAATATATGATTAATAATATTATATATTTATTTTAAATACCAGTGTTTGAGATATTATTTCTTTGGAAAGTTATTTTGGTCTATTGAGGTGTTAAAATAATAGTTATAGAGATATTGGGCTCTAAAAGTATTTAAAATGAGTTGTTGAATTTGTTTTACTCGCATACACCCTTCTACATTCCTAAGTGCACCCCAATTGCATCCCACTAAGGCCCACGCACTGTTATTCTGACCCGAGAACCCGACCTGCACCGACCCGGCGGGCCGGCTTCTTCTCTTCCCGGCGTGGCGCAAGTGAAAGCAGCAAAGAACCCTCACGCCGTTTCCTCTCTCTCAGTCACGTTCTCACTCTTCTCTCCATGGTTGACCCTCAAATTTCACACTCCCACTCGAAATTTAGCAAGGAATCCGTTTATGTCCTCTGTTTGAGCGATTGTAGCCTCCATCTCGCGATTTTGATTCCCCTACCTCGTCAGTTTGGAGCCAAACCGCGACCCCCTCTCTCTGTTTTCATGAACCAGCAAATTGATGGTTACTGCAACAAAGCAAAACGTGGATTTTAGAAAGAGTTTGAAGGATTGAAACTCAGGGAAGAAACGAAGGAGAGGAGAAAAAGAAAGAAAAGCTGCGCGACGTGAGGAAGGAGAAGGGAGGGAGAGCTGTTGCTGTGGTTCTGTTGGTGACTCCGTTGAGAAAGCTCTGTCTTCGGTTAATCAAGGTAAGGGTGGGTCTTGCTCTATAATAAGGGGTATAATGGGTTGTATGTTGGGGTTAGAATATTGATTGTGGTTTTGATGTGTTTTGATGATGAATTTGGATTGTCAATGATCTTTGAATGATTGAAGGATTGAATGAATTATGAGAAATTGTGTAAAATGTAATTTCATGTGAAATGTGTGTTAGAACATGTATTTGAAGGTGTTAGAACAATTAGGAGATGTTTTGAAATTGTTGTTGATGATTGAGTTTAGGAAAAATTGGAGAAAATGGTTTTAGGGAACCCTAAGTGTCATAGGGCGCCAAATGCTAGGGAAAATGGCGCCCTGTGTTGTGTTGTCTTTGTGTTGTGTTGTCTTTGTCTTTGTGTGTATTCTTGTGTTGGGTGCCAAAGGTGCGCGAAATGGCGCCCGATGCGCCTGTGGATCGAGGAAGGCGCCCGTAAGGCGCCAAGTTGCTATGGGTGTTGTGTCTAGGTGCAGGGCGTCAAAATGTGGCTGCCTATGCGCCTGTGTGTGTGCTTTGTTCAAGTGCAGGGCGCCAATGTGGCTGCCCTATGGCGCCTGGTGTGGCGCCATGTTCTTTGGTTGTGTGGCGTGTCTAAGTCTTTGGCGCCAATTTACGCCAGGCGCTGATGTGGCGCCATGTGTGCTGGGTGCATGGCTTGTCATGTTGCTGGGCGCCAATGTTGCTGCCCAAGGCGCCTAGTGTGGCGTTAGGTTGTGTGGCAGTGTGTGTGTGCGTGTGGTATCTTGCACAGGCGCCAAATGGTCGCTCGCGCACCCATATTCTTGGTCGTGTTCAGACCGGGCGCGATTTGGCCACGCCAGGCGCGCTGTGTGTGCGCCGTGTGCGAGATAGTGTCTCGATTTGTGTCTTAGTTTGTGTCTAAATGCGTGTTGCCTGGGGCGATTTCTTGATTTGATGTTTTGGCGCTGGTGGTTGTGTTGCCACTAAGGCGCAGTTGCTAGAGTTTTGGCGCTTGGTGGTGTGTTGTTACCAGGGCGCCGATTTTGGTGGTTTTGGCGCTGGTCTTTGCCATTTTGTGTCTTAGGTGTTGTTTTGGTCCCTAAGTGCTATTTTAGTCCTTAGGTGATGTTTTGGTCATTGATGTGCTGTTTTGGTCCCTAAGTGCTATTTTAGTCCTTAGGTGATGTTTAGGTCCTTGAGTGATGTTTTGGTCCTCTAGTGGTGTTTAGTCCTTGTGACATATTTTATAATGACGAAGTGGATGATGTATGAATAGACGATGATGTTATTGACGATGGGTCTATTGACCAAAATTAAAAATGATGATGATGTTATTGACGATGGCTCTATTGACCAAAACTAAAAATGATGATGATGTTATTGACGATAGGTCTATTGACCAAAACTAAAAATGATGATGATGTTATTGACGATGGGTCTATTGACCAAACTGAAATTGATGATAATGTGGGATGTGATATTGATGGTGCATGAATGATGCTTGTTGGTTGATCATGGAGTCTCATGCATACATGTGCATCTTATTGGCGATGATTATTGACGATGTGAGGCTTGGCCTTGAGCTATTGACGATGATAAAGCTCAACTATTGACGATGATGCCCATAGTGGCTAAAACTATTGACGATGAATGGTACCACATGCATGATTGCATTTCATTACATTCATTCCCATAAATGTTAAATGTTCTGTTGGATGACATCTGATGTAAATGTGGATTCTTGTATGAATGATGCGTGATCTTTGTGATTGATTAAATTCTATGAACTGATATACTGCTTATTATAGCCTTTATTATGTGGTTTGAGACTCACCCCTTATGTTGTTATTTACCATAGGTAACCCTGAGTGAAGGCTTACTTCCTTCACCTCCCGAGTCGGTCTGCTCTGATACGTAGCACCTGGGGGATGGGCTTAGACTCTAGTTGTGTAGTCTTATTTGGCTATTGACCATTATATTTGATATTTTATGTTATTCTTTGAGATTGTTGTCTAATTCTCTCGAGTCTGTATCTTATTCCGCTGCGTGATGTATGATTTTCCAGTGCGTGTACTAAAATAATATATTTTTGAGGATCCCATTTCCACTTGATTTGGTGTTATGTATTATTTTGATTAAAGAGATGTTTTGTTTTATTTTGTTGTTGTTTTTAATGAAGTAAGTGTAGCATCCCGTTTGGATGAATTAAAGAAATAAAATTTTAAAACTCTGATTTTTATTATAAATTGCCGGGTAGAAATGGGGTGTTACAGAAGGTTGAGATCTGACCTTGCTAACACTCTTTTCCTTAGATATTTCTTTTTGGGCTACCTGTATATATTAAAAAAAATATTAGTTAGTTAGCACACATTATATATAACAATGAGTCATTAACTTATTAACAAAAATATTGTCACTTACAACGACAAGTTGTGCAAGCCATGCCACAAAAGTACTAAGTGCTTGACCCACAGTAAATATATCCGCACTAACAATTGGAACAGGCAATGGTGAAGACCCCTCAATTGAATAGTCTACTTTAACTCTCAAATGGTTTTGAGGCATGGGTAAATTGTGCATTGTGGCACTCAATTGGTTACATAAGATGCCCACCGCAACCTTTCGATGTGGGTTTGCAATATATAGCTCACATTCAAACGTTATCCTAAATCAATTATAAAGAAAAATAAATATACATGATAATTTGATCAAATACATATGTACAAAAACAAGTCGAGTAATAATAAATACACGTGTTGAAGGGATGGTGCGGCTATCTCGTGCGCTATCTTGGGCGGTGAGGGTGCGCAAGGTGATATAGGTGCGCGGGGGTGGTGCGATGAGGGATGGTGCAACAATGGATTGTGCAAAAAGGGATTGTGCAAGAGTCGCTTATACATCTGTCTCTCTTCCATTAATACAAACAACATTCTTGGATATCCGGTCATCTTGTGCCGCCATCACTTTACATTGCCCGCACCCTCGCTATGGCTCTTTGGCCCAAACACGGTGGTAGGAGGAATGCCATATCCATAACCTCTTGTACAACCCTTATACTTTTCCCTTCCCAAGGCACGAGCAAGGATATCTTGTTCACGAGCAATCATTAACTCTCCTTGTGATACTGATTGTGATATGCTTTCCTGATGCACAAACATAAGTATATAATGATCAGAAATGATGATCATATGGATGTATATAATGAGACACAAATTCCAACTTGCTAGGAATCATAAAAATTACAATACTTGAATTTTGGAATACTTACAATTCTGTCCTTGACCTCCTTAGTTTTGGGATCCACAATGTCACCATCTTTGTTTTGTCGGGCCTCTAAACACACAGTACAACGATCAAGGGATTCTTGAGTTGGATCTTTCCTCTCTTTCAGTAACTATTTAAGTTTAATAATTGTTAATCAACTGTAAATTAAAAGATTCATTAAATCATAATAAATTAAACTAATTGTGTGTTACCAATCTTTCTTCGAAAACTTGATATCCACTAGAACCTCCTCTATAAGGGTACTCGGGATTAGAAGCTCTTTCTTTATTCGCTTTGCTCTTTTTCTATTGGCTAAAAGGTACTTTTAGTCCCTGCAAATGTCAAGAAAATCCAGTTTAGTCCCTGCAATTCCAAAATTTTTAAAATAGTCCCTGCAATTAGTAAACGTTACTACTTTAGTCCCTACTGTTACTACTTTAGTCCCTGCAATTCCATTTAAAAGGTACTTTTAGTCCTTGCAAATGTCAAGAAAATCCAGTTTAGTCCCTCCTTTTTAAGAGTAAAAAACAATGAGGACTAAAGTAGTGCGTTACTAATTGCATGGACTATTTTAAAATTTTTGGAATTGCATGAGGACTAAACTGGATTTTCTTGACATTTGCTGAGGACTAAAAGTACCTTTTAGCCTTTTCTATTTAAAAGATAAGTATACATTAATGAATGATATCTAGTTGTCAAAAATATATATATATATATATATATATATATATATATATATATATATATATATATATATATATATATATATATATATATATATATATATATATATATATAACTTAAATAATTAATATACTAACCAAGAAAGCCGGATCAGAGTGCGTATATGTACAAATAAACTCCAATCCTCCTTAGTTATAATTCCAGAATACAATGGTGGAGGCTCCTGTCTGATGGTCCCATCAGGAAGTTTAAGATACTTTTTTCCTACATCACTTCTATAAGCCCGATGCAACCTTCCAGCTTCCTTGAGTATCCAATCTTTTCGGGTATCATCCACATCAAAGTGTTTCTGCTTATAGATAAAAATGGATTAAATAAATATAACTAAAAAATCACTAAATAAGATTATTAAAGAGGTCTAAAATTATATACCTGTATTAAGGACCAGAAATCATCTTTCAGTTTAGGCAAAACTTTATTATCTTTCTCATTCCAACTTTTAATCGAAATTGGAAACATTTGCTTCACCTTAGTACCAATAAAAGTTATCAAATTTGTACCGTTCTCTCCAATAGGCAAACCTTTAACACTCCATTTGATCTGCATTAAATCATTAAATAATTAGATAACTTTGAAAGGTAGAGAACAACATTAATAATTAGTAACTTACTGAATATTTCTCGTGTCCTTTACTTATCCGATGGATGATTTTCCTTTTATTTGTCATTCCACGGGAGTGAACTTCTTTGTGTTTCTATGGCGACCCCCATCACCACCCTCATGACTCTTTGTCATGACCACTCTCATGATCACTAAGTGATGCCATCTGACTTGCAAAACGGCGTGGAAAAAGCTACAATGATCTTGCAAATTGAGGATCATAAAGAGGATGAAGCCAATCACAAAATATCTTCTTAATAAGTATAAAGTATACTTCTGAACATGCTTGATAAACTTTAGTAATTTGCTACATAAGTTCCCAAATTTACAACTGAATTTAATATATCAAAACTCAATGAAATCATGCAAATGAGTGTCTAAATAAGTCTAGTTTTCATAAATAAGTCTAGTTTTCATAACTGTGCCCAGTTTTATGAAATACAATTGGTGTAGCAACTTATGGTTGAACTTTAGATTGCAATTAGTGTTGTATGATAACAGAAAAATAGTAATCAACAAGATAGCAAGACACTCATTCTAACTTTAGATAGCAAGACAACAACTATTCTCCAACTTGTAACACACATTAAATTGTCAATACTCAGTCAAATAAAATGAATTAGTGCTCAAACTAAAGCAAAATGAATCTAGTTACCAACAAGACAAGAATCATTCAAAACTAAGTTCTACATAAAAAGTTATAATCAAAACACCGTACCTATATCTATACTAATTTGTGCAGAATTTACATTTAGAGTTTGCTCACAAATCCAACATTAACCTTACCCAACTTCAACTGTTATGGAAGCTCAAAATAAAACTAATGTGGGTCTAATTAAAGGAGTAAGAGCTCACCTCAAACACTTGTTGAGCAACGTCTATGTTTAGCCAACAAAAAGATGGAGGGAACCGAAGAGGCGAGTGAGAGAGGAAACAGTTTGGAACCGAAGAGATAAAGCAGGTTGCTGGAGTTTGGAACCGAGGAGAAAAAGCTGGCGATGATGATGGAGAGTGATGAACGAAGCTTACTGGAGTTTGGAACCGAGGAGAAAAAGTTTGGAAACGAGGAGTTTGGTCCAGAGAAGACGTTTGGAGTGAGAGAGGTGGAGAGTGATGAACGAAGCTTGCTGGAGTTTGGAATCGAGGAGAAAAAGTTTGGAACCGAGGAGTTTGGTCCAGAGAAGACGTTTGGAGTGAGAGAGGTGGAGAGTGATGAAGCGAAGCTTCTTTGGGTTTTCGCAAGGGAGAGAGAGTTCATTTGGGTTTAGGGTTTTCGCAAGGAGAGAGAGTTTGGTAGAGATGAAGAGAGATTTTGCTTCGTGTGAGAGAGAAGAGGACGTTTAATTTGGTGCCCGCGTGAGTGAAAATTATAATTACAATGCCTAGCGCTTTCTCGCGAAATGCTAGGGAAGCTGAAAAATTAACATTACAATTCCTAGCGTTTTCTCTAAAACGCTAGGAATCCTCTAGCGCATGTTGTCGAAACCTAGCGTTTTCTGTAAAACGCTAGGAATTGTAACACCCCGAAGAAAAAAAATAATTTAATTAGTTTAATTAATTTGATTAGTTGAATTATTAATTTTAGTTGACGCGTTTTAGCTGTTGGGATGTCTGTCGAGTCGCTCTCTGATACTGTGGCTGTAACACCCCTTTTCTACCCCATAAATTACACGTCATTTATCAGAGTAAATTGTCTTCACATAAATTAATTTAACTGAAAAGAAAAGAAGTGCCACATCGTCATAAATAAAAATCGTCATCTTTACTCGTCAAGGTTTGTGCGACATAGCACTCGTCATAAAATTTAAATTTCAAAAATTTCATCACAGCGGAATAGAAATAGTAACTCGCCGAAGTCACTCAAACACGTCTCAAAACATCAATAAAATCATTAAACAGCTAGTTAAATAATTTAACAACTTCAACCACGCCCCCTAGGTGCTACGGTATCAGAGAGCGACTCAAAACATCCCAACAACTACTAAGGAAGGCAGCCGGACCTTCACTCGCGGTGACCTGCAGCGTTGCCACAATGGAGCAACATTCCAAGCAGAAAGGGTGAGTCTTCAAACAACATAAGAGCATATATAATAATCAATATATTAGAGGACAATATCTATAACTACCATAGCACACTTAACGTCGCATTACAACCATCACAGAGCAACATCGGCAACCAACATCGAAAACACATCACAAGCAACTAAGTCGTTTTTATGCATATGTATGAAAATGCAACCCACGTCGCCGGGCATATGCATGAGGTACCATCGTCGCAAAAATACAATCGTCGCTTATCGTCGCTTTGAGCATAGCTCCGGCCGCAGCCCACATCGTCGCAGAATGCAGCATGACATGTATGAGACATTATGCATCACTCATCTAATCACTCAACAGCATCAACAACTAATTCATCATGATACAACTTCATCAACGTCGCTTTTGGCCATAACCGACCCAACAATATTATTATCATCACTTTGGTCATAATGACCCACACATCAACTTCGCATCATCATTTAGTCAACACACAACACACTCACATCAACTTCACATCATCATCTAGTCAACACACAACACACTCACATCAACTTCACATCATCATTTAGTCAACACACAACACACTCACATAATCATAGGTAACTTGGCATAATTGACACCTCATTATATTTATCATTAGTTTTATACATTGGACATCGCAACATAGAAGCATCGACAATTAAGCGCTAAACAACAACAATTATTGTAAAAACAGCAACTTGAAGGATAGGGGAAACAACACTTTAAAATATGGCGAAATAGCACATTTACATTTAAGAAACAACACCCTTAATTTAAGAAGGACAGCACACTTCAATTTAGGAAAACATCACTTTTATATTAAGCAAACAGCCCCTTGAATTTGAGAAAACAACACTTTATTTGTGGGAAAACAGCAGCTTTAGATTTAAGAAACAACACACTTTAAAATAGGAGAACAACACCTTTAAAAATAATAGACAGCACCTTTAAAAATAAGGAGACATCACATTTAAAATCAAGAAGACATCACATTTAAAATTCTGAGTAACCACGCATTTAAATTTGGAAAGACGTCACATTTAAATTTAGAAAACCACATATTTTCAAAGTAGTAAACATCAGTCCTTTTTACTTATAAAGACAGCCACATTAACGCGCCCTTTTCATTTACATAACGCAGAAAGCTCAGTTCTCAAACATCAGTATTTTTCTTCATAAAAACGACAGCTCAGGTATAAAGATAACAGCAAAAACAACAACTTTTTGTGCGCTAGAACAGCAGAAAGATGACAGTAAAAACAGCAACAATAAGACAGTTTATTTTGCCTTAAAAATAGAATATTCAGTTAGGCCTCTGAATAAGCTTTCCAACGCATTTTAGAACACCTCAATCGGATTCCCGGTTCGAAAGATATCCACTTTATAAAAACAGTAACAACACACTTACAACATAAAAACAGCAGCCCATTTTTTTGTAAAACAGCAACAATAAAACAGTGACAGCAACTCTTAATTTTAGAAAGACAACAACATCAATTTCGATCCACCTTAAATCACCAATTTTTCGATTTATTCGCACAAATCCCCAAACACCCGACAATCATTATATTTTCTCTCTCAATTCTTGTTGAACCATTACAACACATACCTTATATGCACCTTTATCCTCATATTCCCCTTAACACCAATTAACATAGAAGTCACCAATTTGAATTCAACAAGTGGTTTATCATAACAACACATCTCAATTTAATCAACAACACAACAAATCAATTATCAATACAACAAATCCATCAATAACAACAACATCTCAATTTAATTAACAACACAACAAATCAATTATCAATACAACAAATCAATCAATAACACATATATTTGCATGCTTCATTCAAACGTATCAACAAACATCACCTAAGCATCATAGAACTACCCTCCTACATACTAACCATTATATAAACCCTTATAATGCGAGACTCCCCTTACCTCGAATACGTAAGCTCCGTAGAAGACGTATGAGAGCACCGACGAGTAACTACAGCAACACAACGATCTCCTCTTCTCTTTCTCTCCCTTCCCTTTGCGCCAACTCCTTCTCCTCCTTCTCTCTCTCTCTCTCTCTCTTTTTCTCCTAGCCGTCTCTCCCTCTCCCTCTCGCACGCTCCCTCTCTTCCTTTCTTCTTTTCTTTTCTTTCTCTCCAAGTTTCTAATAACTAACCCTAGCTTAAGTCATGGGTTCTCTTAACTTGGGCCCTTCTCACCACCCGGTTGATTACTAACGCTACTCCTTTTTCCTAGTTAAAGTACCACTCACTTCTTTACTATTCACCACTATTCCTTTAAGTTAATTACTATATTGTTACTTTAAAACAACCCACCAAACACTACTTAATTAATTAATTAAATAAACATTTTGAATTATTTTTGGGGCGTTACAACTCTCCCCCACTTAAAATATTTTCGTCCTCGAAAATTTTAACTCACATGAACTTGTCTATGCTCTAAGCTACTCATACTTAAGGTTACAGCTAACCCACCCAACGGCAACCAAACACAATTCACCACAACGATCCTGGTCGAAAACCGACAGGGGACACAGAGAAACTCACCAGACAACACATCACAATCCTAATAGTTAACAATGTATTTAAACGTACCTCAATTGCTACCATCATTCCTCCGTAGATTCAGCACCTGCCAAAACAAACACTCTCCCATTGGACTTCTCCTTCTTCGGTTTCGGACACCTAGAACTAACGTGTCCCACCTCTTCACAGTTGAAACAGACCACATCCTTACGGTCACAATCAGTTGCTATGTGGCCCTCTCTACCACATCGGAAACACCTTTTCACCTCAGGCTTGCACTCAAAACTTTTATGTCCGGGCTTCCCGCACTTGTAGCACACAACTTTCTCAGGGGCATCTCCCCCACTTGACTTCTTGCCCGAACTCCCCTCTCCCTTACCCTTACCACCGAAACCTCATAGGGCTTCCCCACGGCGAGAATTCCTCTTTTCCTTCACTGAATTTGTAAGCAAAGCAGTAACTATCTTCTTCATAGATCCTACACTTATCAACCAATCTAGCAAAATCCCGAATCTCTTGATACCCAATTGCTTTCTTTATATCAGGGCGCAGACCACTCTCAAATTTGACACACTTGGAGAACTCCGAATCGGCATCATTGGCGTAGTAAGGACAGAATTTGGCCAACTCCTCAAATTTGGCGGCATACTCAGCGACCGTCTTGTTTCCTCGTCACTCTAGAAATTCCACTTCCTTCTTAGCTCGCACATCCTCAGGGTAGTACTTTCTCTTGAACTCTCTTGTGAAAACCTCCCAAGTAACTTCCTCACAAGCATTTCCTAACCTTCGCGACATTCCTAACAACCAGTCATCCGCCTCTTCATATAGCATATGCGTACCAAACCTTACTTTCTGCGCAGGCGTACAATCCATAACCCGAAAAATTCTCTCGATCTCCTTCAACTATGCCAAAGCTCCATCAGGATCATACCGACCTTTGAAAGTGGGCGGATTCTCCCTTTGGAACGTGGCCAACTTGCGGTTTTCAGCATCCTCTCCACCATTCCGCTGGTTCCCCATCGTCTGAGCTATAGCTTGCAAAGCTTCAGCAAGAGCGGCATCAACCCTCCTAGCCATTTCAACCTAACTTTGCAGCATTAACACCAAATTAGAACCAGACTAACACTACTTAGTTGTCATATACACTATGACAGACAGACACACTCGGCCGGACAGACCGAACTTATGCTCTGATACCACTAATGTAACACCCCTTTTCTACCCCATAAATTACACGTCATTTATCAGAGTAAATTGTCTTCACATAAATTAATTTAACTGAAGAGAAAAGAAGTGCCACATCGTCATAAATAAAAATCGTCATCTTTACTCGTCAAGGTTTGTGCGACATAGCACTCGTCATAAAATTTAAACTTCAAAAATTTCATCACAGCGGAATAGAAATAGTAACTCGCCGAAGTCACTCAAACACGTCTCAAAACATCAATAAAATCATTAAACAGCTAGTTAAATAATTTAACAACTTCAACCACGCCCCCTAGGTGCTACGGTATCAGAGAGCGACTCAAAACATCCCAACAACTACTAAGGAAGGCAGCCGGACCTTCACTCGCGGTGACCTGCAGCGTTGCCACAATGGAGCAACATTCCAGGCAGAAAGGGTGAGTCTTCAAACAACATAAGAACATATATAATAATCAATATATTAGAGGACAATATCTATAACTACCATAGCACACTTAACGTCGCATTACAACCATCACAGAGCAACATTGGCAACCAACATCGAAAACACATCACAAGCAACTAAGTCGTTTTTATGCATTAAATGAAAATGCAACCCACGTCGCCGGGCATATGCATGAGGTACCATCGTCGCAAAAATACAATCGTCGCTTATCGTCGCTTTGAGCATAGCTCCTCGTGCGACCTTCACATCGCGAGAATGCAAACATGACATGTATGAGACATTATGCATCACTCATCTAATCACTCAACAGCATCAACAACTAATTCATCATGATACAACTTCATCAACGTCGCTTTTGGCCATAACCGACCCAACAATATTATTATCATCACTTTGGTCATAATGACCCACACATCAACTTCGCATCATCATTTAGTCACACACACAACACACTCACATCAACTTCACATCATCATCTAGTCAACACACAACACACTCACATCAACTTCACATCATCATTTAGTCAACACACAACACACTCACATCATCATAGGTAACTTGGCATAATTGACACGTCGTTATATTTATCATTAGTTTTATACATTGGACATCGCAACATAGAAGCATCGACAATTAAGCGCTAAACAACAACAATTATTGTAAAAACAACAACTTGAAGGATAGGGGAAACAACACTTTAAAATATGGCGAAATAGCACCTTTACATTTAAGAAACAACACCCTTAATTTAAGAAGGACAGCACACTTCAATTTAGGAAAACATCACTTTTATATTAAGCAAACAACCCCTTGAATTTGAGAAAACAACACTTTATTTGTGGGAAAACAACAGCTTTAGATTTAAGAAACAGCACACTTTAAAATAGGAGAACAACACCTTTAAAAATAATAGACAGCACCTTTAAAAATAAGGAGACATCACATTTAAAATTCTGAGTAACCACGCATTTAAATTTGGAAAGACGTCACATTTAAATTTAGAAAACCACATATTTTCAAAGTAGTAAACATCAGTCCTTTTTACTTATAAAGACAGCCACATTAACGCGCCCTTTTCATTTACATAATGCGAAAACTCAGTTCTCAAAGCAGCGAGATTTTTCTTCATAAAAACGATATTTGTATAAAGATAATAAAGAAAAGCAAAGAACTTTTTGTGCGCTAGAACAGCAGAAAGATGACAGTAAAAACAGCAACAATAAGACATTTTATTTTGCCTTAAAAATAGAATATTCAGTTAGGCCTCTGAATAAGCTTTCCAACGCATTTTAGAACACCTCAATCGGATTTCTGGTTGAAAGATATCCACTTTATAAAAACAAGAATAAAGACACTTACAACATAAAAACAAAGCAGCCCATTTTTTGTAAAATAGCAACAATAAAACAGTGACAGCAACTCTTAATTTTAGAAAGACAACAACATCAATTTCGATCCACCTTAAATCACCAATTTTTCGATTTATTCGCACAAATCCCCAAACACCCGACAATCATTATATTTTCTCTCTCAATTCTTGTTGAACCATTACAACACATACCTTATATGCACCTTTATCCTCATATTCCCTTAACACCAATTAACATAGAAGTCACCAATATGAATTCAACAAGTGGTTTATCATAACAACACATCTCAATTTAATCAACAACACAAACAAATCAATTATCAATACAACAAATCCATCAATAACAACAACATCTCAATTTAATTAACAACACAACAAATCAATTATCAATACAACAAATCAATCAATAACACATATATTTGCATGCTTCATTCAAACGTATCAACAAACATCACCTAAGCATCATAGAACTACCCTCCTACATACTAACCATTATATAAACCCTTATAATGCGAGACTCCCCTTACCTCGAATACGTAAGCTCAGTAGAAGGCGATGAGAGCACCAACGAGTAACTACAAACAAACACGACGATCTCTCTTCTCTTTCTCTCCCTTCCCTTTGCGCCAACTCCTTCTCCTCCTTCTCTCTCTCTCTCTTTTTCTCCTAGCCGTCTCTCCCTCTCCCTCTCGCACGCTCCCTCTCTTCCTTTCTTCTTTTCTTTTCTTTCTCTCCAAGTTTCTAATAACTAACCCTAGCTTAAGTCATGGGTTCTCTTAACTTGGGCCCTTCTCACCACCCGGTTGATTACTAACGCTACTCCTTTTTCCTAGTTAAAGTACCACTCACTTCTTTACTATTCACCACTCTTCCTTTAAGTTAATTACTATATTGTTACTTTAAAACAACCCACCAAACACTACTTAATTAATTAATTAAATAAACGTTTTGAATTATTTTTGGGGCGTTACAGTGGCACCTAGGGGGCGTGGTTGGATTTTGTTAATTAATTAATTTGTTTAATGATTATACCAATGATGTGAGACGTGTTTGAGTGGTATTAGTGAGTTAGTGTTTTATTCCGCTGTGACGTAATTTTTGGAGTTTAATTTTCATGACGGATGTTTGTTGCACAAACTCGATGAGTGCATTTGATGAGTTTTGTTAATGACGATGTGGCATTTCTTTTCTATCGGTTAAATTAATATTTGCGAAAAAGAATTACTCTGATAAATGACGTATAAATTATGGGGTAGAAAAGGGGTGTTACATTAATGATATCAGAGCAGTTCGGTCTGTCCGGCCGGTGGTCGAGTCGTCAAGTTGAGTAGCATTTGAGTTTTGTTCCTCGTTTCTGAATTCTGTTTTCTATTGTAGTGCTAGAATGGCAGGACGGAACGATGCTGCACTTGCTGCTGCTTTGCAGGCTATAGCTGGGGTTGTGGGCAATTTGTCAGGTGCTGGTGATGCTGGGACGCGTTGTTTGGCTACGTTCCAGCGAGAGAACTCTCCTACTTTTGAAGGCGGGTATAACCCTGATGGTGCCCTTGAGTGGCTGGGAGAGATGGAGCGAATCTTCCGCGTTATGGATTGTACCGATGCTCAGAAGGTTCGTTATGGTACGCACATGTTGAAGAGAGAGGCTGATGACTGGTGGATGACGGCTAGGCAGAGGTTGATGGTTGCCAATGAGGAGATTACTTGGGCTGTGTTCCAGAGAGAGTTCAGGAGGAAATACTACCCGAAAGATGTCCGCGGAAAGAAAGAGGTTGAGTTTCTGAGACTTGAACAAGGTAACATGTCATGCACTGAATATGCCGCAAAATTTCATCGAAATTTGTCCAAGTTTTATCCGCACTATGATGGAGCGGATGCTGAGTTCTCCAAATGCATTAAGTTTGAAAACGGGTTGCGTGCCGACATTAAGAAAGCCGTAGGGTATCAACAAATTCGTGTGTTCTCCTTATTGGTTAATAGCTGCAGGATCTTTGAGGAGGACAGTAATGCCTTCTCCAGAGTCATGAAAGAAAAGCAAAAGAACTTCTCGAGTCGTGGTAAGCCATATGAGGTGCCTGCTGGTAAGAGCAAAGGGAAGTTTGTTGGTGGGTCTAAGCGAAGTGGGGGAGATGCTGCAGCCAGTATTACTTGTTACACGTGTGGGAAAGCAGGTCATAAGAGTCCAGATTGCCCAAGCGGGGATAAGAAGAGATGTTTTCGGTGTGGGAAAGAGGGGCACATGTCTTCCAGTTGTGATAAGAAGGAGGTGGTATGCTTTAATTGTGGGGAGAGTGGTCACATCAGTACACAGTGCTCAAAACCCAAGAAGGAGAAGTCTTTTGGGAAGGTGTTCGCTCTGGCTGGGTCTGATGTGGTGAATGAAATTCGAGGTACGTGCTATATCAATAATTTTCCTCTTGTTGCTATTGTTGATACTGGTGCTACCCATAGTTTTATTGCCGTCGCATGTGTTGAGAAACTAAGTCTTGTCTTATCTGATATGTTGAGAGAGATGGTTATCGATACTCCAGCTAAGGGTTTGGTGACTACCTCTGCTGTTTGTGCCAAATGTCATGTATCTATATATGGTAAAGAATTTTTAGTTGATTTAATCATTTGCCTTGTGAGTGGAATGGATGTCATTCAGGTATGGGGTGGTTAGTTGATAATCATGTTCATATCAACCGCCGCGAAAAGTCAGTGAGCTTAAGCCGCCAAGAGAAGTCTGGTTTGCTATATCTGTGGTCATTTGCATAGGGTGATGAGAGAAGAGGTTGTTTTTTTTTCTCTGTTAGCGTCATTGTCTGCCGAGCCAGCAGCGAAGATTGATGAGTTGCGGTGGTGTGTGAGTTTTCCGAGGTGTTTCCTGATGAGATTCCGGACATACCACCAGAGAGAGAGGTGGAGTTTACTATTGATCTAGTTCCTAGCACTAAGCCTGTGTCTATGGCACCATATAGATTGTATGCGTCTGAGTTGGCAGAATTGAAGAAGCAACTTGAGGAGTTGTTAGAAAAGAAGTTTGTAAGATCGAGTGTGTCGCCGTGGGGAGCTCCAGTGTTGCTAGTGAAAAAGAAAGATGGTAGTATGGGGTTGTGTGTAGACTATCGTCAATTGAATAAAGTTACAATCAAGAACAAGTATCTGTTACCGAGGATTGATGACTTGATGGATCAGTTGGTGGGTGCTAAAGTATTCAGCAAGATTGACTTAAGGTCTGGTTATCATCAGATCAAGGTAAAAGATGAAGACATCCAGAAGACGGCGTTTAGGACAAGATATGGGCACTATGAGTATTCCGTAATGCCTTTCGGTGTGACTAATGCGCCGGGGGTATTCATGGGGTACATGAACCAAATCTTTCGCGAGTATCTGGACAAGTTTGTGGTGGTTTTCATTGATGATATTTTAATTTATTCTAAGTCGGAAGAGGAGCATGCGGAACATCTGAGGTTGGTGTTGGAAATTCTGAGGGATCGAAAGTTATATGCGAAGTTGTCCAAGTGTGAATTTTGGTTGAAAGAAGTCAGTTTTCTCGATCATGTGATTTCTAGTGAGGGGATTGCGGTGGACCCTTCTAAAGTTGATGCAGTGTTGCAGTGGGAGTCCCCGAAGTCAGTTACTGAGATAAGGAGTTTTCTGGGATTAGCTGGTTATTATAGAAGATTCATTGAGGGGTTTTCGAAGTTGGCTCTGCCGTTGACCCAATTGACTTGCAAGGGTATGGCTTTTGTTTGGGACGACCGATGTGAAGAGAGTTTCAATGAGTTGAAAAAGAGGTTGACTACGTCCCCAGTGTTGACCCTGCCTAATCCGTACGAGCCGTTTGTGGTTTATTGTGATGCTTCCAAGATGGGTTTGGGTGGTGTGCTTATGCAGAATGGGAAAGTGACCGCTTATGCGTCGAGACAGTTGAGAACTCATGAAAAGAATTACCCTACTCATGACTTAGAACTTGGCTGTGGTATTCGCATTGAAAATCTAGAGGCATTACTTGTATGGATCGAGATTTGAGGTGTTCAGTGATCACAAGGGCCTTCAGTATCTGTTCGACCAGAAAGAGTTGAATATGAGGCAGCGCCGGTGGTTAGAACTATTGAAAGATTATGATTTTGAATTGAGTTATCACCCGGGTAAAGCTAATGTGGTTGCAGATGCTTTGAGTCGGAAGACCTTGCATATGTCGGCATTGATGGTTAGAGAGCTTGAGTTAATTGAGCAATTCAGGGACATGAGTTTAGTTTGTGAAGTCACACCTCAGAGTGTCAGGCTGGGTATGTTGAAAATTGGCAACGATTTTATGGCTAGTATCCGAGAAGCGCAGAAGTTAGACGTGAAATTGGTTGATCTGATGGGTGGGATTGGTCAGTCTGAGAATAAGGACTTCGAGATCGATGCGCAGAATGTATTGAGATATCGTGGAAGAATTTGTGTTCTCGAAGATGAGGAAATGAGAAAGGCAATTCTTGAGGAAGGTCACAGAGGTAAGTTGAGTATACATCCTGGAGCGACAAAGATGTATCAAGATCCGAAAAGATGTTTCGTGGCTCAGGTCAAGCGCGATGTGGCGCAGTTTGTGTATTCGTGTTTGACCTGTCAGAAATCAAAGGTCGAGCATCAGAAGCCTGCGGGGATGATGCAACCATTGAATGTTCCGGAGTGGAAGTGGGATAGTATTTCCATGGATTTCGTGATTGGGTTACCCAATACGGTGAGGGGGCATGATTCGATTTGGGTGGTTGTAGATAGATTGACGAAGTCTGCTCATTTCATTCCTATCAGCATTAGGTATCCGGTGTCGAGATTGGCAGAGATCTATATTCAGGTGATTGTGAAGCTGCATGGCGTTCCTTTGTGCATTGTGTCGGATAGAGACCCAAGGTTCACTTCGGACTTTTGGAGTAGTTTGCAGAAGGAGTTGGGCTCGAAATTGAGGTTGAGTTCAGCTTACCTTCCTCAAACCGATGGGCAGACAGAGAGGACGATTCAATCGTTGGAAGATCTGTTGAGGTCATGTGTTCTAGAGCAGGGGGGTGCATGGAATTATTAGAACCCCCTGTGTTTCCAGAGTGGTTAATTGAGGAAGAAGGTGTGAAGGAGCCACCTCAACAAGACGAAAGGGTGAGTAAAAAGGCCTCTGATGAGGCACTCAAAAAGAGACCAAGAAGCCCTGCCTTGAAGAAGGGAAGAAGTCCTGCTAAGAAGAAAACAAAGGTGAGCAGTGAAGAGTCCTTAAACACTGAAGATTTGGAGGAACTAAGTGAAGAAGATGAAGAAGAGACAAGGAGGCTGATGAAGGAAGTAAATGACTCTGAAGAAGAGGAAGATTCTGAAAGTGAGGAGAAATCTGGTGAGGAGAGCCCAGAAAAGGAGGAAGGATCAGAGAGTGAAGAGTATGAGGAATTGCCTGCTGATCCCACACCTAGCCCCACTAGACCACCTTCACCACAAATACCTTCACCACCAGCCCAAGATCAAACTGTTCCTGAAACACCCCAATCTGCACCAACCATCCCTCCACCCATCCCAACAAAAGAAACATCACCCACACCTACACAGCAAACACCAAATCTAAATGAGCCAGCACAACCAGAACCACCTGTCCAATCTCCCATAGCAAGAAAAGAACCAAGTCCACCACCTGCATCACCACATGACTCAATCCCAAGTTCTTCTTTGAAAAATGCGCTAAGCGCTATAGCGTCTGATGCTATAGCGCCTGCAGCTCAGAAAAGTCCATCATCATCTGTGTCAAGTACAACAAAATCTCCTAGGCTAAAGCAAAGAGCCCAAAGGAGCCCTCAATCAAAGGTTAATATTCTTGCAGGTTCTGAAGAAGAAGCTCAGGCCATGGGCCGATGACCTCCAAGGAAGGTAGTGCAAGGTCCAGTGCCATCTCGCACACCAAGCCGTATTCTGAAGGAGAAGCACGTGGCAACAAAGAGGCCAACATATGTATCCGCGGAAGGAGCCCGGAGCTAAGCTTGCGTGATTGAGGAAGAGGATCAAGAAAGTGTGCGACCCGAAGCCACAAAGGTGAAAAGGAGTTATCGATCAAGTTGAAAAGCGCGCTAGTAAGTTGGCGAGAGATGAAGGCCGCCAAAGAGAAGGAAGCCCCGAGTGGAAGCGCTATAGCGTCCCGATGCTATAGCGCTGATCAAGGCGAGAAGGAGAAGAAGAAGAAAAAAGGCTACAAGGCCTATTCCACCAACTCGTGTCGATTCAAGGACCAGTGCGGTCTAATAAAAAAATGATGATTTTTCCCATTTTGCTGTAGTAGTTTCTAGTTGTGTTTTATGTTCCAATAAATTGTGAAGCGCTATAAGCGTCAGTATTGCGCTTCACAAATGTTTAAAGACTTGTTTTGTCTTGTTTCTGTTTTTGTCTTAGGCTTCTCCTAGTTCTTTAAGAGCGGTGAGGACACCGCTCACTTTTGTTAATGGGGAGGGCCTAAAGTTATCAATGATCTGTTTCATGTGTTTCATTTTTAAGTTTAATCATTGAATACGTTCTCTTTGGGCTAGTTTTAATGATGATTGTGTGAGTGAGTAAGAGAGCCATGCTTTTAAATAAAATCTTTGTTTATTATTGCTCCCACACATAAAAAATCTCTGTGCTTAAGGAAAAACTTAGTTAGCCTAGGACTATCTGATGCTTTGGTTAGTCTTGGTTAACCAAGGTGTCATCAAGGCTTGACTAAAAACTTGAAGAGTTTTTGAAGCAAAGTTTGGGGGTGTTTAGGCTATATAAAGGTTAGGTACGAAGGTCTTAGGGTGGTCAGTGACTTAGAAGTTCAGTGTAAATATGTTGTAAAGCTGTAGTTGCCCGAAACAAGAGCTCGGCTGTCCCAAAGGCAAAGAGGCAAAGCCTCATGTATATAAAAAAATATATATATATATATATAATTGCTGTGGAGCCGAGTAATGAGGGGGTCTGCAACGATAAATAAATCATATATCGGTGTTCAAAGCGCTATAGCGCCAAACGCTATAAGCGTGAGTTGTTCGGTTTCAATAAATTAGGAACAACGACCATAGACTTGAAATGCCTAGTTAAACCCTTTGTCATGCTTGAAAATCCCCCATTTCTGTGTGAAAATGTTAATCTAGTCACTGTTTTGAAAAAGTTCTTGATTTCACCAAAAGAAGACCACTCTTCCCAAGGCTAAGAGAAATCCAAATCTAGCTAGGAATTGAGATGAGTCAAGAGATCACACACACACTATTGAGCAGTAATGAGCTTAGAAGTGAAGTAAAATGCATTGGTGTGTGGTGTGAGTGTGAATCTGAATTGTTAGCCCATTGAGAAAATATTTGAATGAGTATGCTTAGAAGTGAATTGCTGATCAGGTCTTGTGTTTGTAAATAAGTGTCAGTTTGTTTTGTCTTTGCAAGTGTCATTACTTGGGGACAAGCAATGGTTTAAGTTTGGGGGTGTGATAACTCATATTTATATGAGTTATTTATGCCTCTAATCATTGAATTAAGTAAGTTCTCAAGTAATATTAGTATAGTATTCATTGTATTTCTGTTATATGAGGTAAGGAAGGGCTAAACACTGCTTTGCTATGAAATTGGCACATTTGGTGCCTTTGTGATTGTTTTGATGTATTTTGTGAAGTAGTGCAGTGTTTAGCGCTATAGCGTCAAGAGGGCAGCGCAGCTGAGCATCTAAAGGAAAAGTGAAATTTTGGCGCCAAGCTCATTAATCCATGTTCCATATCTTGTGTCCACAGTGTTTGCTGACATGTGCGGATTTTATTGGATTTGTGTGGACACTTGTCATTGCATGAGTAAAGGAATAGTGGAGTTGGTGAAAAAGCAAACATCACCTTTCTTGACTTTTGGAGGAGAGTTGTACCTCATGCTAGATATACTAGAGATGCTGATTTCCCTTCCCATATACCTTAGGATTTTTCAGAGTTAGAGAGAGTATTGGTAGAGAGAGAGAACGTGACATTTTCTTCTTCTCCATTGATACACTTTGGAAGCTTTTGCAATTTATTTTTCTTCCTTTGTAATTTCTGTATTTTTCTCACGGTGTAAGGCTGATGATGCACCATCTATGCGTGGATGATTAGGAGATTTCAAGCTTGTATCTTTTGCACTTGTATTCCCCTTCTTACCTACGGTAATGCAAGTATTTGTATTTGTGTTATTTTGATGATGCTCAACATGAGCTAAACTCTTTGAGTTGGGTTCCTATAAGCTTGTAATGAACCATTAATATTACGTATATAATTTCTCACGTTTTGTGTTTTAATTCTTGTGTTATAATTCTTTCAATCTTGTTTTATATTTGGCCACGTAAAGCAAGAACTTCTGTGGATTCAGACATGAACCATAGAAAGAATTCAAGGGTTAATATAAACGAGAAGGTTGGCTAAAGACATTTAGCCAATTTTTGCTTCTTCTAGACATAGAAGTTGCAATAGTTTATAAGGCAAAGGCTGTGGGATCTTGAATATACAGGGGTGAACTTATTTAGAACCTAGACATAGGCATCTTGTAATGAAACCACGGCGCTAGTGTGAAAAGCACAAAATATTTGCTAACAGTACGCTTAACGCTATAGCGTGTGACGTTATAGCGTCTTGTTTCGGGAATTTACATAGTGAAGGCAATCCAACTTATTTCTCTTATATTTTAACTCACTTTGTTAACTTGTGACTTTTACAACCTTTGTTCAATCTGAAACTTTGTTACTCAAACTATTTGCTACTTGTACCTCTAAAGTGTAATTCCTTTTTAAACTCTAAAATTAATACCAATCCCTGTGGAGACGAATTCTACTTATCAGTATATTACTTGTTGCGATTGTGTACACTTGCACAACTACTTTTCGCACAACAGTAGACAGAAAAGCTACCATGATAAAAGAAGGAAAGACTTAGAATTTGAAGCGGGTGACCACGTGTTCACGAGGGTCACACCTATGGTAGTGTCAGGCGGCTTATTTGAAATCGAAGAAGTTGACTCCTCGTTTCATTGGGCCGTATCAGATTACGGAAAGAGTTGGAAGTGTTGCATATCGGGTGGCCTTGCCACCTAATCTTTCGAACTTGCACGACGTGTTTCACGTGTCGCAGCTTCGGAAGTATATTGTGGATCCGTCTCATGTGATTCAAGTAGATGATGTGGAGGTGCGGGATAATCTCACTGTGGAGACTATGCCTGTACGAATTGAGGATCGTGAGGTGAAGACCTTACGAGGTAAGGAGATCAATCTGGTGAAGGTTGTTTGGGTTGGAGCAGCTGGAGGATAGGATGCGGGAGTCGTACCCGAAACTGTTTGAATCAGGTATGTTTTCGAGGACGAAAAATTCTAAGTGGGGGAGAGTTGTAACACCCCGAAGAAAAAAATAAAATAAAATAAAATAAAATAATTTAATTAGTTTAATTAATTTGATTAGTTGAATTATTAATTTTAGTTGACGCGTGAGTTAATTAAATTAAGAGGAAATATCATGTTTGTGTAGGAGTGGGATCGAGTAGTGGTGGGGTGTAGTTGTGAGCCCAATGCGTGAAAGGCCCACAGCCTTAAACCCCAAGGGTTATCACGAAACCCTCACTCTCATTCATTCAGAGAGAAATCGAAATTGAGAGAGAGCAAGAAGGGGAAGAGAGCGCGCGAGAGAGGGAAAAGGAGAGGGTTTTCGCGAATTGGAAGGAGAAAGTTCAAGGCTTTGCTCGTTGTGTTGCTGTAGTTACTCGTTGGTGCTTCCAATCGTCTTCTACGGAGCCTACGTTTAAGAGGTAAGGGTGAGCGTTTCGATTTAATATAATTGAGTATGTGATGGGTTTTGTGGGGTTCTTGATGTTGTTTGACGAATTGTTGATGTTATCACGTGATTAACTATATGAGATGATGAGTTGAGTTTGAATTGGGTGAGTTGATGAGGTTAGAATCGATTTCATGGATATGGTGATGTATGATTCTTTGTTTTCTTTTATAAACCGTGTGTGTTGTTTGGTTGATTTTAATTGATATATGGGCTGCTGTTTTATTTTATAAATTATGTGCTGTTTGCTGTTTTTAATTGACATATGAGTTGCTGTTTTTCTTTTATAAATTATGTGTTGTTTGCTGTTTGTTAAAATAAAAGTGCTGCTGTTTGTAAAATAAAAATACTGCTGTTTTCTGTATAAATTGTTGTTGTTTTCGTGAATATATATTGCGGTTTTGTTAATAAATGGCTGCTGTTTTTCAAGAATATAAGTTGTTGTTTTTGTTATTAAATTGCTTCTGTTTTCATGAATATATATTGCTGTTTTGTTAATAAATGGCTGCTGTTTTTCAAGAATATAAGTTGCTGTTTTTGTTATTAAATTGTTGCTGTTTTCATGAATATATATTGCTGTTTATAAAATAAAAGGGCTGCTGTTTTTCATAAAATAGGTTGCTGTTTGCTGTTTTGGTTGATGTATGGGCTGCTGTATTTTTCTTTATAAATGTGTTGCTGTTTTTCACAAATTAATGTTGCTGTTTTCTGTTTATAAAATAAAAGGGCTGCTGTTTTTCATAAAATAGGTTGCTGTTTGTTGTTTTAAATTGATGTAAGGGCTGCTGTATTTTTTTTAATGAATGGGTTGTTACCCAAATTTTAAACGTGATGTTTTCCACTTGAAAATGTGTTGTTTCTCAATTTAAATGTGATTTTTCTAAGCATGACAAGGTGATATTTCTTTCTAGATTTAAATGTGTTGTTACTCAGAATTTAAATGTGTTGTTACTCAAACTTTAAATGTGATGTTTATGATGATGTTGTGATAAAATTGTGATGGTTATGAAGAGTACACTCCATGAGTGTTGTATGACGACGATGATGATGAGGACTCCATGGTGAGTGATTTGGTGTGTGCACATGTGTCCATAGTGTCTCATAGCATGTGCATATTATGACGAATAGGCTTCGGCCTCCTATTGACGTAAAACAGTGACGATGTGCCCATTGTGGCTTATTTATGACGAGAATGGTACCATCATGCATATACCCAGGCGTGGGTTGCATTTCCATGCACATTCATGACTATGACTTGGTGTGACAAACTGTAATTTGAGTTAGTGTTCAGTGACGATGATGTTGGTAGTGATGATGGTGTTGTATGACTGTTTTGTTCACGTTACTCTATTATGTGCTTAATTATGTTTTGTTGAAATTCTCACCCTTTCTGCTTGGAATGTTGCTCTATTGTGGCAACGTTGCAGGTAACCGCGAGTGAAGGTCCTGCTGCCTTCTTTATTAGCTGTTGGGATGTCTGTCGAGTCGCTCTCTGATACTGTGGCACCTAGGGGGCGTGGTTGGATTTTGTTAATTAATTAATTAATTTGTTTAATGATTATACCAATGATGTGAGACGTGTTTGAGTGGTATTAGTGAGTTAGTGTTTTATTCCGCTGTGACATAATTTTTGGAGTTTAATTTTCATGACGGATGTTTGTTGCACAAACTCGATGAGTGCAATTGATGAGTTTTGTTAATGACGATGTGGCATTTCTTTTCTATCGGTTAAATTAATATTTGCGAAAAAGAATTACTCTGATAAATGACGTATAAATTATGGGGTAGAAAAGGGGTGTCACAGGAATCCTCTAGCGCATGTTGTCGAAACCTAGCGTTTTCTGTAAAACGCTAGGAATCCTCTAGCACATGTTGTCGAAACCTAGCGTTTTCTGTAAAACGCTAGGAATCCTCTAGCGCATGTTGTCGAAACCTAGCGTTTTCTGTAAAAGCGCATGTTGTCGAAACCTAGCATGTTGTCGAAACCTAGCGTCTGTAAAACGCTAGGAATCCTCTAGCGCATGTTGTCAAAACCTAGCGTTTTCTGTAAAACGCTAGGAATCCTCTAGCGCATGTTGTCGAAACCTAGCGTTTTCTCTATAAAACACTACGTATTGGTGATTTTTTTAATTTCATTTGTAGCGCTTTTTCTTTAAACGCTACCTATTGATTGATTTTTTTAAATATTTTTTTGTTTATTCTCCCTTTTAATTACAACCTATAAATTCATTCCCTTCCAACAAAATTCATCAAATATCATTCCAATCCAATATCATTCCAACAAAATTCAGCCAATATCATTACAATCCAATATAGATACACACATATGTACATATCACCAAAAGACCATATTAAACTAACAAGTACCTACAACATAATATATATCCAAATCATACAACATAATAACTAACTAACATTATGAAACTCAAAAGTAGCTACAAATTAAAGCTAGAAACATAACGGCACCACCCTCATGACTACTGTCTTGACCACTCTCATGATCACTAAGTGATGCCATCTGACCTGCAATATAACATAATCCATGTTATTGTTAAATTTACAAAAACAATATAATTATCTATTAATAAAAAATAACGAGATATCATTAAGTCTATATTACCTTTTCCTTTTCCTAGATAAAATTTTGTTTGCAATTCGCGTCTTGGTATTTTTTTTCCGACGAATAGTAATTCCATCATTATGATCTTTTCTAAAATATACAACATCCTCTATAGAAGTATTTTCCCCTATTATTGGTTCTGATGTTCTGAAGAAAGGGTCGTCCTCAACACCAACATCATTGGGTGCTTCATCATCATCATTGTTATACACAAATTTTTTGTCAGTCAATAGAACAATAGACCAATTGATATTAACTGGATCAGTGACATAAAACACTTGTTGAGCTTGCGATGCTAAAATAAAAGGTTCTTATTTATATCCTAACTTGTTGAAATTCACCCGCATGAACCCTGATTCATCAATCTGTAAACCAGTATTATTGTCAACCCATTCACATTTGAACACAGGCTCCTGAAACATATTGTAATCCAACTACCATATGTGTTCAATGACGCCAAAGTATGACATATTCACATATATGGGATTTCTGTCTTTGGCACTGGATGCATGCATAGAATGAGCTACAAGAGTCACCCCACTATTTTGCATTTTACTCTGATCATCTTGTTCTTTTGTATAGAAAGTGCACTCGTTCATTAGATAGCTGTTGTAAGAGAAGACATGTATATTTGGACCTTTTGCTAACCATCTCAATCTTTTTGAAATCGAAGTAGGATTCGAAACACACTCACCATCAATGTGATCTTTTAGCCACACTATGAAACTCCTATTGTGTTCTTTTACTAACCAAACTTGCTTCTTTCCCGTGAATTGACTCTTAAGAATCTCCTTGTGCGCTTGGCAACATATGAATCAACCTCACTATCATTGTGAAGAACGTACAAGTGTGCTTGCTCTAGTTCTTTCCTTGATACCATCACTAATTTAGTTCTTGTCATCCCTTTACTAATCCTTTCTACATGACGAGACCTTGGCAGTCCCACAGAATATTCAAGACTAGATAGATAGCCCGTGCAAAACTCAATAGTCTCTTCAACTATGTAGCGCTCAACAATACAACCCGCAGGTCGTGATCGATTTTTCACATATCCTTTTAATATCTTCATGTAACGCTCAAACGGATACATCCATCTCATGTAACATGGGCCACACAATTGTGTCTCTCTAACCAGATGAACTATTAGATGAATCATTATGTCAAAAAAGGAAGGTGGGAAATACATCTCAAGCTCACACAAAGTGACAGTAATTTCTCTTTGCAATGTTGGCAACTTTCCAGGGTCAATCACTCTACTACAAATCGCCTTAAAGAAGAAACAAAGTTTGGTTAAGGTCTGATGCACTTTCTTAGGCAAAATGGATCGTATACCAATGTGTAGCAAATGCTCCATGAGAACATGACAATCGTGGGACTTTAGAGACTTTAACTTGAGGTCTTTCATCGATACAAGAGTCGCCACATTTGAAGAGTATCCCTCTGGAACTTTAACTCCATGAAGAAACTCACAAAAGACAGTCTTCTCCTTTCTAGATAGAGTATGAGCTGCTGGAGGTAGATATGTACGTGTACCCTTCTTTACCGGACCCAATTCAGGTCTCAAACCCATACTAACCAAATCCAACCTTGAGTTGATGGTATCTTTAGTCTTACTCGGCATATTGAGTAAGGTACCAATGACACTTTCAAAGACATTCTTTTCAACATGCATCACATCAATCAAATGCCTTACATATAATGACTTCAAGTATGGCAACTCAAAGAAATTTGACTTTTTCTTCCACCCTCGTTTGGCAAGCTCTCCTGCAAAAGGCTTCCCAAATTTAATGTTCAAATCTTCCACCTTTTCAAATACTTGTTTGCCCGTCAAAGGCGGGGGAGCTCTACGTGTTTCTGTATTCCCATCAAATGCCTTTCTCCACAATCGATAGTGATGAGTTGATGGAAAAAATCTACGATGACCAAGATAGATATTCTTCTTACCATGTTCCAACCACATCCAATCTGTGTTATCTTCACATATAGGGCATGCACACTGCCATTTGTTACTGTACCCAGATAGATTGCCGTATGCAGGAAAGTCGTTAATTGTGCCAAAGATCATAGCCCTTAGGGTGAAACTTTCTTCTCTGAACCCATCATACACCTCTACCCCAGTCTCCCACATTTGCTTCAAGTCTTCAATTAAAAGAGCCAAGTATACATCAATATCATTTCTCGGTTGTTTGGGCCGTAAATTAACAAAGACAAAGATCATATATTTGCGTTTCATGCAAAGCCACTATGAGTAAGTTATAAATCGCCAAAATCACGGGCCATGTATTGTGGGAGCTACTCTGGATACCGTGCGGGTTAAATCAATCAGCAGACAATGCAAGGCGTAGGTTTCTCGGGTCATCCCCGAAATTAGGATACTCAATATTAATTTTGCATCCTCATGCAATGTCAAGTGTTTTGCATCTTTAATCCTTTCATCCTCATGCAATGTCAAGTGTTTTGCATCTTCTGAACTACGATACATGCGCCTAAATCGAGGAATTATAGGAAAATACCACAACACCTTTTCTGGAGCAGACTCTTTCTTCTTATACCGCGGTGCATTACATTTAGGACACGACTTTAACAACGCATGTTCATTCAGAAATAAAATGCAATCATTCGGACAAGCGTGTATCTTCTCATAGTTCAAGCCAATAGACCCCAACATTTGCTTTGCATCATACGTCCGAGAAGGAAGCACATTATCATTCGGCAACATTTCTTTCAAAAGTGCGAGTAAATCGGTAAAGCTCTTATCCGTCCATCCGTGGCGAGTTTTCAAGTTATACAACTTGATCACAGCCAATAATTTTGTGAATTCAGTACAACCCGCATACAATGGTGTCTCTGCATCAATTATCAACTTCTCAAACATTTCAGGACAATCATTAAGATCCTCTTCAACCACCTTTGCCATCTCTTCAAATTCGTTCGCATCAAATGAATGTGTTAGGTGTCAACCGTGGCGCATATCTCTTAGTAATATCATTCATATTTGAAGATTCACCTTTTTTCTCACCGTGCATTATCCAACAAGTGTAACTTTGATAATTCCATTCGCCTTTAAATGTCGTGCCAACTCCTCTGCAGTAACTGATTTTACATAACAACAACTTAAACAATGACATTTCATACCACTAGAAGTCCCTAAACGTTCAACAAAGACAAAGCTCACAAAATAATCCACTCCGGTAATATACTCCTTGGATGGACGATTGGCGGACATCCAATTTCTATCCATAATTTCAAAATATTTATAATAAAATCCTGAGAAGAGAACTTTAACATATGACCCATCAAGCAATTCGAATATAATGAAGAATCAATTCATATAAAAAAAACAAACAAAATTTCCTCTTTTAAATTTTTTTCAATTCCACTCCTTATTTTCCCAAGCTATATCTATCTCATATTCTATTTCTATTCTCGACCCTTTGGTCAAGACAAAGGAACCATAGTCTAGTCTTCCAAATAATGAACTTAATTTATGTGTCAAGAAGAGGCTAGTGGTAAAAAAAAAGAAGAGTCTAGTGTGCACAAGTGACAAAACTAATATATTTCTAAACTAGAACCCACAATTAATATCTAACAAATTTCCTAATTGTAATTTACAAGAAAAAATTGCAACAAGAGACTATTGTAATTAGAGAAAGGAACGAAATAAAGGAACCCGAAACAGAGAAAGGAACAGAAAACTCACCGATGATGTCTGAGTGAGAGACTGAGAAAGATGATGTTCACTGAGAGAGATGATTTTCGTTGAGAGAGATGATGTTAATTTGCGTTAGGGTGTTAGGGTTTTGCGTTTCTGGGTGAGTGATTCTGCGTTTCTGGGTGAGTGTGTTCGCTGAGAGAGGGAAGTAGCTCAATGGGAAACGAAAAAAAATTATTTAACCATACCTAGCATTTTCTAAAAAACGCTAGGGATCTATCTAGCGTGTAATACCTAGCGTTTTGAATAAAAGCGCTAGGGATCTGTCTAGAGTGTTTACTAAATACCTAGCGCTTTCTAAAAAACACTAGGGGATCTATCTACCGTGTTTTCTAATTGGCTAGCGTTTTGAATAAAAGCGCTAGGGATCTGTCTAGCGTGTTTTCTAAATACCTAGCGTTTTCTAAAAACACTAGGGATCTATCTAGCGTGTTTTCTAATTGGCTAGCGTTTTGAATAAAAGCGCTAGGGATCTGTCTAGCGTGTTTTCTAAATACCTAGCGCTTTCTAAAAAACGCTACGGATCTATCTAGTGTGTTTTCTAATTGGCTAGCGTTTTGAATAAAAGCGCTAGGGATCTGTCTAGCGTGTTTTCTAATTGGCTAGCGTTTTGAATAAAAGCGCTAGGGATCTGTCTAGCGTGTTACCTAATGGGTAGCGTTTTACCTTAAAACGCTACTAATGGTGTAGCGTGTTATTAAAATGGGTAGCGTTTTTTTATAAACGCTACTAAAGGCGGCGTTCTCTTTTTACAATTATGGCGTAGTGTGCCCATGGATGAAAAAAAGCGCAGTCCATCATTTACTAGATCTATTGTAGTGTGGATAAGTATAGTAGTTTATGTCGAATTTCATACTCTCTTACATCTAAATATGGTTTTGCAGAAATGACTAAGAAAAATAGGTTTACTCCTAGAACTCAATCTGCACCTGCTGAAGCTCAAGATAATTCTCAAAGTGATCCTCTAAAGAAGGTCTCTGTGTGACTTTTATCTTCTTTACTTGCATCAATAGTATATGTAAGTTACTTTGTATTCATTTAGTTCTACGATTAGTGATTCTTGAAAGCAAACTCAACGATACAATCGTTCTCTTCATTGTCTTTGTATTATATTTTGGTGTAGGCCTGACTCTATGGATTTGCAAGTAATAGAATTTGAAACTATAACACCCCCTTTTCTCAACGGTAATTTAATTTAAAAATCAGAGTTCAAAAATCGTTTTTCTTTTAAAAAGATACATCCTCAAGGGAATGCTACGTTCACCAAAACATCGCTTTAATCTAGTCAACAATACCTTTCACTAATAAAATAATTGTGTGATACATAGCACGACTTAAATGGGGCGAACCCTCAAAATACCGGTTTCTTAAGCAAGTCATACATCACTAAATTATAGTTCAACAACTTAAATTGAAACAACTATACTCGTCCCCCCAGTGCTACGCATCAGAGCAAGACGCCACAACCAGACTGAGGAAGGAAGGACCTTCACTCAGGATCACCTGCACGTTGCCGACATAAGAAGCAACATAAAAAGCAGAAGGGTGAGTCTCTAACACATATAATAGGATGTATGATAAACATCATGTTAGAGAAAAACAACTAGGAACACCACGGCTCAATCAACAAACACACCTCACCAAGTTATAACACATCAACTCCTAATCATCACGAAACATCACCAATATGCATGAGTATATGCATGAATGCAACCCAACACCAAGGGCATATGCATGTGGATCCATCACCAAAATAAGCCTTGAGGGCACTCACCAATAAATGCACATGGTTTATGTGACGCCATGAACAATGCACCATAACACACCATATCCACCATAATGAGCAATGAGCATAATCACCAATAATTAATAGACTCACCATTGCTATTAATTAATTCACCATCACCAAAAAGAGGTAATAGACCCATCACCAAAATAAGCCTTGAGGGCACTAACCAATAATTTATAATAAGGCCGAAGCCTACTCACCAATAATTAATTTCCCATTAGAAACATCACCACTTAACACACCTCCAATTATAGCTCTAAGGCTAGCAATTAATCCACCAGTTACACCAACACCAAAATCAATAGCTCTATGGCCAACGTCAAACTCACCGGACACCTCGACACCAAAATCAATAGCACTATGGCTAACGTCAAACTCACCAGACTCATCGACACCAAAATCAATATCTCTATAGCTAACATCAACCGCAATCAATAGCTCTATGGCTAACGTCAACCCATCGGTCACTAACCCTATGGCTAACAACAACACCTCGGTCACTAGCCCTATGGCTAACATCAACACCTCGGTCACTAGCCCTATGGCTAAGATCAACACCTCGGTCACTAGCGCTATGGCTAACATCAACACCAAAAGTAGTGGACTATACTGTCACTACAAGGACCAAACGTCACCTAAGGACCAAACCAGCTTCACCATTCAGCAACTTAGACGCACTCGGTGTCAAACAGCACCCAAAACTGCGCCTGGTAGCAACCTGCGCTACACTGACATCAAAACAGCACCTCGGCACACACACACTGCACCTCGGCACACACACTACCCTTCGTCACACCACACTGCACTTTGGTGCACCACACTGCACCTCGACACACCTACACTACCCTTCATCACACCATACTGCTTCACATCCAGACTTTGACACCTACACGTCGACACCTACACTTCGTCACATCTCCACTTCGACACCCACACGTCGACACCTACACTTCGTCACCACTACAACACTACACTTCGGTATACCTACACCTTGACAACACTAACTTTGACATACATACACCTCACTTCGGCAACTACACGTCGACTCCCATACACTTACGCTTCGCCATGTCTAAACAACGACACTTACACTCCAATACATCTACACTTCAACACATACACCTCGGTATATATAAACTATACCTCGACAACTACACTTCGGCTTATATTCACTACACCTCGACCACTACACTTCAATACATCTACACCTCGACAACACTACCTCGGTATATATACTATACCTTGACAACTACACTTCAGCCTACATTCACTACACTTCAATACATCCATACCTCGACAACACTAGATTCGACATACCTATACTTCACTTCAATACATCCATACCTCGGTTACACTTCCTCAATTCACCATCACTCACCTCGGTTACACTACTTCACTTCACCATCAATCACCTTGCCACACTTCCTCACTTAACCATCACTCACCTCGGTACTACACTACCTCGGTTACACTACTTCACTTGACCATCAATCACCTTGCCACACTTCCTCACTTAACCATTACTCACCTCGGTACTATGTAACGTCCCAAAAATAATTCAAGTATTTATTTAATTAAGTGGTATATTGGTTGGTTATATTAAAATAATGATAGGGTATTTGATGTAAATGAGGAGTGGTGATTAGTAAAAAGTGAGTGGTAATTTAATTAAAAGAGGGAGTAGTGCAAGTAATGGAGAAGGTGTGAATAGAGGCCCATGATAGTTAGGCCCATATCCATGAATTAGGCCCATCTTCATGTGATAAGGTTAGGTGTCGATGGTGAGAGCTCATTATCATCCAATTACAAAGAAAAGTCAAAGAGTAAAGTAAGAGAGTAGAGAGAGAGAGGTGCGAAAGCTTAAGGGAGAGGAAGAGAAGATCTTGGCGTGGAGAGTTCAAGCAAGGAATAGAAAGCTTGATTGTTGGTGATGGTCGGTGATTCTTGGTGGAGAGAGTGCTGGTGTTCTTCGTTAAGGTAAGGGGGCTCTCTTTCACCTATAATAGAGTATATGATGAGTGTTATGTGTGAGTTAGACTCTAGGATGATTTTTGAGTTGTTTGTGTTGCTTGTTGTGTGATTGATGTTGTGTTTGCTTCGGTTTGGTAAAATTTTGATGTGTGTATGTGTTGTTGATGATTGGTCATATGAAAGACCTAGAAAAGAAAATGGGTTGAGGAACCCTAGGCGCAAGTGCGCTATTTTTGGTGTTGTCACCTTAGTGGTTATTTGATGTGTGTTGGACAATATTCGAATGAATATGTGTTGTAGTAATTTTGGGTTAAGTTTGATCATAGTATGAGAATCAAAGAAAAGAGGGAAGATGAGGGTTAGGCGTCTAGGGCGCCATTCGAAGTTAAGTATTACTATGTGTCGAGAAGGTGTGTGCGTCGAATGATAGTGAGTTGAAGTAAGGGTGTGCCGAGAAGCATAAGTGTGTCAGCGTAGAGGGTGTGCGTCGTAGTATATGTGCGTCAAAGTATGTATGTGCTGAAGTGTAGAAGTACCGAAGTGTAGTATATGGATGTCAAAGCTAGTGTAACCGAGGTAGTTTAACCGAGGTGAGTGATGGTGAAGTGAAGGAGTGTAACCGAGGTAGTGTAACCGAGGTGAGTGATGGTGAAGTGAAGGAGTGTAACTGAGGTAGTGTGGCGAGGTGAGTGATGGTGAAGTGAAGGAGTGTGGCTCAAGTAGTGTGGCGAGGTAGTGTAGTACCGAGGTGAGTAATGATTAAGTGAGGAAGTGTGGCAAGGTGATTGATGGTCAAGTGAAGTAATGTAACCGAGGTAGTGTAGTACCTAGGTGAGTAATGGTTAAGTGAGGAAGTGTGGCAAGGTGAGTGATGGTGAATTGAGGAAGTTTAACCGAGGTATGGATGTATTGAAGTGAAGTATAGGTATGTCGAATCTAGTGTTGTCGAGGTATGGATGTATTGAAGTGTAGTGAATGTAGGCCGAAGTGTAGTTGTCGAGGTATAGTGTATATATACCGAGGTGTATGTGTTGAGGTGTAGATGTATTGGAGTGTAAGTGTCGTCGTGTAGACGTGACGAAGTGTAAGTGTATGGGAGTTGTCGTGTAGTTGCTGAAGTGTAGTTGTCGAGGTATAGCGTATATCGATCGAGGTGTGGATATATCGAGGTGTAGTGTAAGTATGTCGAAGCTTGTGTTGTCGAGGTATAGTGTATATATACCGAGGTAGTGTTGACAAGGTGTAGATGTATTAAAGTGTAGTGTATGTATGTTGAAGTATATGGGAGTCGACGAGTAGATGTGTCGAAGTATATGGGAGTCGACGTGTAGATGTGTCGAGGTGTATGTGTTGAAGTGTAGATGTGTCGAAAGGTAGCGTGTGTATACCTAAGTGTGGTTGCCGAAGTAAAGTGTATGGATGTCGAAGCTAGCGTTGTCGAGATGTAAGTGTACCGAAGTGTAGTGTATGTATGACGGAGCTAGTGTTGTCGAAGTGTATGTATGTCGACGCTATTGTTGTCGAGGTGTAAGTCTGTCGAAGTGTAGGTGTGTCGAAGTGTGGTGTGATGAAGGGTAGTGTGAGTGTGCCGAGGTGCAGTGTGGTGCGCCAAAGTGCAGTGTGGTGTGACGAAGGGTAGTGTAGGTGTGCCGAGGTGCAGTGTGGTGCGCCAAAGTGCAGTGTGGTGTGACGAAGGGTAGTCCATGTGTGCCGAGGTGCAGTGTGAGTGTGCCGAGGTGATGTTTTGATGCCAGGGTAAGCGCGAGTTCTTTGCCGGACCAATTTGGTTGCTTTGTTTGGGTGTCGAGTACGTCTAAGTTGTTGAATTGTGAAGCCAGTTGGTCCTCAGGTGACGTTTGGTCCTTAGGTGACGTTTTGGTCCCTATGTGACGGTGAGGTTGACGTTAGCCATAGAGCTATTTATTTTGGTGTCGATGTGTCCGATGAGTTTGAGGTTAGCCATAGCGCTAGTGATCGATGAGTTTGATGTTAGCCATAGAGCTAGTGAATGATGAAGTGATGTTAGCCATAGAGCTATTGATGTTGTCTAGGTGAATTAGACGACGGTGTAGCGACGGTGTAATGACTGATATGGGTTTCGGCCATTGTATCAAAAATGACGGATATTGGGGGCCTCGGCCTGCATATCACCAGTGACGATGTCAATTCATACATGGTATGATTGTTTGTGGTTGATGCATTGTACTATTAAGCCGGAGTCAGTACCACATGCATTGTATCATTAAGCCGGAGTCGATACCACATGCATTGTTCCATTAAGCCAGAGTCGGAATCACATGCATTGTACCATTAAGCCGGAGTCGGTACCACATGCATTGTATCATTAAGCCGGAGTCGATACCACATGCATTGTTCCATTAAGCCGGAGTCGGAATCACATGCATTGTACCATTAAGCCGGAGACGGTACCACATGCATTATACCCTTGGTGTTGGGTTGCTTTCATGCATATACTCATGCGATTGGTGATGTTTCTTGTTGATTAGGAGTTGATGTGTTATCACTTGATCAGGTGTGTTTGTTGATTGAGCCGTGGTGTTTCTAGTTGCCATTCTCTAATATAATGTTTAACATACATTTTCTTATATGTGTTAGAGACTTACCCATCGCTTTCTATGTTGCTTCTTATGTCGACTAGCGTGCGGTGATTCCAGTGAAGGTCTTCCTTCCTCGACCGTTGTGGAGTCTTGCTCGACACGTAGCACCTGGGGACGAGTAGTCTAGTAGTTGTTTTAATTGTAGTTGTTGAACTGTAATTTGGTAATGTATGATTTGGTTAAGAAACCGGAGATTTGAGGGTTCGCCCCTTTTAGTCGTGCTATGTATCACGCAATTATATTTATTAGTGAAAAGTATTGTTGACTAGATTAAAGTCATGTTTTGGTGAACATAGCATCCCCTTGAGGATGTATCTTTTTAAAAGAAAAACGATTTTTGAACTCTGATTTTAAATTAAATTACCGTTGAGAAAAGGGGGTGTTACATACTATACTACCTCGGTTACACTACTTCACTTGACCATCAATCACCTTGCCACACTTCCTCACTTAACCATTACTCACCTCGGTACTACACTACCTCGGTTACACTACTTCACTTGACCATCAATCTCCTTGCCACACTTCCTCACTTAACCATTACTCACCTCGGTACTACACTACCTCGGTTACACTACTTCACTTACACTACTTCACTTTAACCATTACTCACCTCGGTTACACTAGCTTTGACATCCATATACTACACTTCAGTACTTCTACACTTCATCACATACATACTTTGACGCACACATACTATGACGCACACATACTCACTTCAACACACCTACTCTTCTCGACACACACATACTTCGACGAACATATACCGTGATGCACACCCTTACGCTGGCACACTTATGCTTCTCGACACACCCTTACTTCAACTCACTATCCTTCGACGCACACACCTTCAACCTTCACAAGCTACAACGCACCTAACCCTCATCTTCCCTCTTTTCTTTGATTCTCATACTATGATCAAACTTAAACCACAATTTCTACAACACCTATTCATTCGAAAACTTGTCCAACACACACCAGAGTAACAACTAAGGTGACAACACCAAAACTGGCGCCCTTGCGCCTAGGGTTCCTCAAACCCATTTCTTTCCTAGGGCTTTCATATGACCCATCATCAACAACACATACACACATCACAGTTTCACCAAAGTGAAGCAAACACAACATCAATTACACCATTGACAACACAAACAGCTCAAAAACCATCCTAGTGTCTAACCCACGCATAACACTCATCATATACTCTATTATAGGTGAAAGAGAGCCCCCTTACCTCAATAGATTGAAGAATAAGCACTCTCTCCACCAAGACTTCAAGATCCCCCAACAATCCAGCTCCTCTTCCTTGAACTTGAACTCTCCACGCCACTATCTTCTCTGCTTCTTTAAGCTTTCGCACCTCTCTCTCTCTACTCTCTTACTTTACTCTTTTACTTTTCTTTGATTTTGGGTGAAATGAACTCTCTCTCTATCGACACCTAACTTATATCATGGATATGGGCCTAACTATCATGGGCCTCTCTATTCACACCTCCTCCATTACTTGCACTACTCCCTCTTTTAATTAAATTACCACTCACTTTTTACTAACCACCACTCATCATTTAAATCAAATACCCTATCATTATATTAATATAACCAACCAATATACCACTTAATTAAATAAATACTTGAATTATTTTTGGGGCGTTACAACTCTCCCCAACTTAGAATATTTTCGTCCTCGAAAATCTCATCAATTATATGAACACATCAATTCCATCAATCTTATTCCTGCTTCCAACTATCAACAACGCCTTCTTGTACACTAAGTACTAGGACATACACACCTCTCTACGCCCTTACCTTGTAACGAAACTCTATTCTCAGGGTCACCAAAGTCTCACTCGATTATCCAAACACCATTAATCTACCGTTAGGGAACTACACTATAGCAATTACTTAAAATACTAATGCTCCTCTCTTACATCAATCTATATCCAAACTACGAACAATGCCCTCCTCATCTCTGCATCCTATTCCCCATACTGAATTCTAATCCTTTAATCACCAAAGTTACACACGACCACCCAGATCCTATATAGGTACTTATTCGACTACCATACTCTTAATAACAATTATCCTACTCTCGATTTCCCGAAACCGCATTTCTAAACTCTTTCCAAAAAGGCATGCTTTATCACTTTGCATGAATTTCAAACTCAAAGTGTTGATTCTTATCTTTACATCTCCCTACTATCAACCCCAAATCAAAACACAAACATCCATAAGGCACCTATTTATCTAAAAATTAAGATTCAACCAAACTTACACACACCACTCAATTAATCAAGTTGAAATTAGTACATATCCAAAAATTTATAATAACCACGAGTTATTGTCGCCTCTTTCATTGGGGATGAGTTATTGGGGTGATCAGTCCCTCCTACTCACGCAACCAATTAGTTAAGGTCACAAAACTACGTCTTTTCAAATTTACACATACCACATTGAAAGACTTTAACGCGAGTCTAGAGAGTGCGAAGGCGCGTAAATCACGACTCCACTCTTTTGACGTCGTTAAAACCCTTCTAATCACACATACCTCAATAATACAAACAACAGTCACAAACAACTACAAGCAATGCTACAACTATCAGTTACTTATTTTAATTTCACCTATCTCAATGATACAATCAACAGTCGCAAGCAATCAAACAAAATCTACAACAAAGTCTCAGTCGGAGATCGACAAGGGACTCTGAGACACTACGACTGGACAACTTGGCCAGACAGACCGAACTGCTCTGATACCAACTTGTAACACCCCCTTTTCTCAACGGTAATTTAATTTAAAAATCAGAGTTAAAAAATCGTTTTTCTTTTAAAAAGATACATCCTCAAGGGAATGCTACGTTCACCAAAACATCGCTTTAATTTAGTCAACAATACCTTTCACTAATAAAATAATTGTGTGATACATAGCACGACTTAAATGGGGCGAACCCTCAAAATACCGGTTTCTTAAGCAAGTCATACATCACTAAATTATAGTTCAACAACTTAAATTGAAACAACTAATAACTACTCGTGCCCCCAGTGCTACGCATCAGAGCAAGACGCCAAAACCCAAACGAGGAAGGGAAGGACCTTCACTCAGGATCACCGCACGCTGGTCGACATAAGAAGCAACATAAAAAGCAGAAGGGTGAGTCTCTAACACATATAATAGGATGTATGATAAACATCATGTTAGAGAAAAACAACTAGGAACACCACGGCTCAATCAACAAACACACTTCACCAAGTTATAACACATCAACTCCTAATCATCAAGAAACATCATCAATATGCATGAATGTAACCCAACACCAAGGGCATATGCAAGTGGATCCATCACCAAAATAAGCCTTGAGGGCACTCACCATAAGGCCGAAGCCTACTCACCAATAAATGCACATGGTTTATGTGCCATGAACAATGCACCATAACACACCATATCCACCATAATGAGCAATGAGCATAATCACCAATAATTAATAGACTCACCATTGCTATTAATTAATTCACCATTGTAACACCCCTCCTATCTCTATTAATTAACTAATTTAAAATCAGAGTTTAATAACATTCTCATGGAAAGATGCTACATTATCACTCAAACACCCTAGCATATATCTATGAATTTAAAACAACGGCATACATGCATACATAGGCAACTCGGCCAAAAGGGACTACGCCCATCAAAACATGGTTTCAATTGTTTACATCACAGCGGACACAAATATATATTAGTTGAACATGTACATTACAACTGAATAGTCCCAAAACAAACACTACTCTATCCTACTCTACTCGCCCCAGTGTTACAACTACCAGAGCAGACCGACTCCAACAACCAAAAGGCAAAGCTGACCTCTACTCAGGGGTACCTGCAAGTTGCCACAGAGAGCAACATAGAAAGCAGTAGGGTGAGTCTCTAAACATTTGTAATAAAGGTTCATGACTAATGTAAATACATAGAATGCATTAAGCACCTCGGTTCACATATCAAACAAAGACACAAGTATAAAATAAAGCACATATAGCTAACTCGGCTGATAAACAGCATTTCAACATAATTCACATGAGTTATGTATGCAATGCAACCTAAACTCCAGGGTATAATGCATGAGGATCCATCTCTTTCAGCCACTCAGGCATATCCGTTGCTAGTGATACTCGGGCATCAAGTCTTTCGTATCGAGACCAAGTCTATAGCAAGTCACGATGCATATGAATTCATGAGACTCAATGAACAAATGCATTCACTCGTAAATTACAACTCTTTTGTGCAAAACCGCACCGTCGCCTTTCGTTGCCTAGTCCTCTTAGACAACCACTATAGCACTAAGCTACTCGTCCACTCACAGCACCTCAATCCTCCTCGGCGGTGAGCCACTTCATCACTACGAAGGCCTCACAATGCCTAGGATGAACCATCACATGGGACTAAAGCGGACTATGCCAATTCGTCCCCTTAAACGACTCTTGACGTTAAACGTCACTCACGGTGGCGCCTAACAGCTTTACGCCGTTATGCGTCAAAAATAGGTCACCTCGGCACTCTTAGTCACCTCGGCACCTTCACTCTTCTCGGTATGCTCGCTCGTCACCTCGGCACACCTACTCATCTCGGCACGCTAAGCTGATGTAGTATCGCTACCCATTACATCACCAATACTCAACTCGGTGGCACCTCACATGGCATTCCACTCGTAAAGTTCCCACCTCGTCCATGGGACCTCACGCCACCCTATCTCCCATCACTCCTACACTTCCACACATCCACTTCACCTTGATTACTACGCTTAGGCATAATACACCTAAGCACTCACCTCACTTCATCATCTACACTTAGTCATTTCACACCTAACCACACAACTACACCCTTATACTCCTACGTACGCTCCTTCGACTCATGTATATGTCGACACACACATATCTCTCGACACTTACATTACTTCGACACACACATATCTCTCGACACTTACATTACTTCGACACACACATATCTCTCGACACTTACATTACTCCGACACACACATATCTCTCGACACTTACATTACTTCGACACACACATATCTCTCGACACTTACCTTACTTCGACACACACATATCTCTCGACACTTACACCTTGGTATACACACCCTATACCTCGGCAATACTAGCTTAGACGTCCATGCACTACAACTCGACTCCTCACCTCGGCATAACCATGTTATACCTCGGCAACTACTTGACGACACTCGCACTGGGTTCTAATTACACCTACGCACCTTCGTCCATCAAGTACAGCTCAACTCGTCCTCTTCAAGTCTAGGAACTACGCTTTAACACTTACGGCGTGCGTTAACCTTCATGCACTTCGGTTTTCTCTACGATCTCGTGCGCCTAACTTCTCCTTCCTCTCTTTAGGTGCTCCTGACTAGGATTAAGCTCAAGAACATACTCTTAAACTCTCACGCTCACTAAGACTGAGAGTTCTCAGCTCTCATTTCCTCTCCATGGTCACTTACGTGACCAGCTCACTGAAATCAACCATTACAATCTTCACTAAAGTGAAGTAACTCAACCAGAATACATAAGCACACATTCAGAACTCAAGCCAAAATCATTCATGCAAAACATTCAACATAAACACTAAATTACGCGTGGAAGAGAGCCCCCTTACCTTGATCAGTTGAGTAGAGCACACTCTCTTCACTGAAATCTCCCCGTTAACACTCGCAGAAACTCTTCTCCCTTGAGCTTGAGCTTCTTCCTCGCCAAATGCTCTTCCTTCTCTCTAAAGGGTACTATTCCACCTAACAGCTCTCTCTCTCTTACTTCTCTCTAAGACTTTTCTTCATTTTGATCAAATGGGTTGATCCTACGGTTATTTCCTCTTATGGAAAGGAACTTGGGCTTCTAATGGGACTTGGGCCTTCCATCACTCATGGACTTCTATTCAATACCTCTTCCCATTACTCAAACCTCTCCTAACACATAAACACTACACGTTAGCCTTAAGCTTAATTAATTAAAAATGTTGAAAAACCCTAAATAACTCAATTTAATAATTAATTGAACTATTTTGGGGTGTTACAACTCTCCCCTACTTAGAACATTTCGTCCTCGAAATCTTACCTGAAACAAATAACTCTGGGTAAGCATCTCGCATCTTACTTTCCAACTCCCAAGTTGCATTCTCACCAGCTGCTCCTACCCAAATCACTTTTACCAATCTGATCTCCTTTCCCCTTAGAGTCTTCACCACTCTGTCATCAATTCGACTTGGCCTTGCTTCCACAGTGAGGTTGTCTCTCACTTGCACATCATCTACTTGAATTACGTGAGACGGGTCTGGCACATACTTCCTCAGCTGAGATACGTGGAATACGTCGTGCAAATTAGACAAATTGGGTGGCAAAGCAACTCGGTAAGCCACCCTCCCAACTCTCTCCAAAATTTGATATGGTCCAATGAAACGAGAAGACAACTTCTTTGACTTCAATGCTCGCCCAACACCGGTTACTGGATTGACCCTTAGAAACACATGATCTCCGGCCTGAAATTCTAAGTCCTTCCTTCTCTTGTCATGGTAGCTCTTCTGCCTACTCTGCAAAGCCTTCATTTTCTCTTGAATTTGCTTTACCTTCTCGGTGGTCTCTCTGCATGCGACCTCGGTCCGAGTACCACACCTTCTCCGACTCACTCCAACACAATGGAGTCCCCGCACCTCCTCCCATACAATGCCTCAAAGGGTGCCATCCACATGCTAGAATGAAAGCGTTGTTGCACGTGAACTCAATCGGTGGTAAATACGAATCCCACGCTCCTCCTTGCTCAAGAACACACGCTCTCGGCCAAGTTCTCCAACGATCGGATGGTCTCTCTCTGACCATCATCGCGTGGGTGATATGCCGAGCTCAGCGCAATTCGCACTACCCAACGCGTCTTGCAAACTTTCCTGCACTTCAAGTAAACCTTGGGTCTCATGCGAAATAATACTTGAGGAACCCGGGTGTAGCTTTACGATCACTTGGATGTATATCTCTCGCCAACCTTGACATCGGATAGGTGAGGTTGATGGGGATGAAATGAGCGGATTTCGTCAATCTATCCACCACTACCCAAATGGTATCAAACCTCCTTATTGTACTCTGCAAACCGGTTACAAAATCCATCGCACATCTTGCCCCACTTCCACTGAATCTTCAATGGTTGTAACAACCTGCGGCTTCGATGTTCAATCTTGGACTTCGACAAACCGCATAAGCGCATACAAACCGGGCTACATCACTCTTCATACCTTGCCACCAAAACAACCCCTTCAAGTCTTGATACATCTTGGTCGCGCCTGGGTGAATACTCAGCTTACTCTTATGACACTCTTCCAAGATTGCCCTCTTGATCTTCTCGTCATCAGGAACACAAATCCGAGTTCTATACCTTAGCAATCCTTGCGCATCCAACTCAAAATCTTCGTTCTCAGCTCGGCCAATACCTGCTGCCACGTCTACAAGCTTGACGTCCAGCTTCTGCGCCTCTTTGATGTCACTCAGAAATTCATTTGTGATTTTCAGCATTCCCAACTTAATGCTTTGAGGAGTTAGCTCACACACTAAACTTAGGTCTCTGAATTGCTCAATTAGCTCTAGCTCTTTTACCATCATTGCTGATGCATGCAACGATTTCCTACTTAGCGCATCAGCCACCATATTTGCCTTCCCGGGGTGATAGTTCAACCCAAAATCATAGTCCTTCAGTAGTTCCAACCATCTCTCTCGCCTCATGTTCAGCTCCTTCCGGTCAAACAGACATCGCAAACTCTTATGGTCACTAAACACTTCGAACCTTGAGCCATATAGATAATGCCTCCATATCTTCAATGCATACACCACGCAAAGAAGCTCCAAATCGTGTGTAGGGTAGTTCTTCTCATGAATTTTCAATTGCCTTGAAGCGTAAGCAACTACCTTACCTTCTTGCATCAAGATGCGCAGCCCAAACCCAACTTAGACGCATCACAAGACACCACTTAAAGGCTCATTTGGATCGAAGCAACGTCGGGACAGAGGCGTTGTCAATCTCTTCTTCAATTCTTGAAACTTTCTTCACACCGCAAGGCCCCACACAAATGCCTTCCCCGTACAGGTCAATTGAGTTAGTGGCAACACCAACTTGGAAAATCCCTCAATGAACCTTCTGTAATACCCAGCCAAACCCAGAAAACTTCTCACCTCAGTGGCCGACTTGGGTGCTTCCCATTGCAACACAGCTTCGACTTTGGAAGGATCAACTGCTATACCTTCACTGGAGATCACATGACCTAGGAAATTCACCGCCCTCAACCAATTCACACTTGGACAACTTGGCGTACATCTTCTTATCCTTCAATACCTCTAACACCAATCTCAGATGCTTGGCGTGCTTCTCCTCTGACTTGGAGTAGACTAAAATGTCATCGATGAATACAACAACAAAACGGTCTAGGTACTCATGAAATATACGGTTCATATACTCCATGAACACTCCAGAGCATTCGTCACACCAAATGGCATTCTGAGAATACTCATAGTGCCCATACCGAGTTCTAAATCTTTGTCTTAGGAATGTCCTTGTCCTTCACCTTGATCTAATGGTACACGACCTCAGTCAATCTTGAAAATACTTGCGCACCCACCAATTGGTCCATCAAATCATCAATTCTTGGGAGTGGGTACTTGTTCTTAATTGTTACCTTGTTGGTTGCCCGTAATCACGCGATAATCTCATACCTCCATCCTTCTTTTTCACCAATAACACCGGTGCGCCCCAAGGCGACACGCTTGGCCTTATGAACCTCTTCTCCAGCAACTCTTCCAACTGCTTCTTCAACTCGGCTAGCTCAACTGCAGACATCCTATAAGGTGCCATAGACACCGGCCTAGTTCCTGGTACTAACTCAATGCTGAACTCGACCTCTCTTTCTGGTGGAACCTCAGGAATCTCGTCTGGGAACACTTCGGCGAACTCTCGCACCACTGGCACTTCACCAATCTTGGTTTGACTCTCCACTGACAGCGACGCCCACAACGCGAACATAGAAGCCCCCTCCTTCAGCTCCTTGCGCAACTGTCCAGCAGGCATCATAACCGATTCTTCCACCTCGGAAGTAAGGAAACTTAACGACCTACTAGCGCAATCGATGTGAACTCGGTTAGCCACTAACCAGTCCATACCCAGGATGACGTCCATCCCTTCCAAAGGTAGACAAATCAAATTAACTACGAAGTCTCTGCCAAAGGCTAACAGAGGACACTTCGAACAAATGAGAGAGGTAGTCACTGACCCCTTTGCTGGAGTGTCAATAACCATCTCCCTCACCATAGTAGACAAAACTAAATCCAATCTTTTAGCACACAATGCAGAAATGAAAGAGTGCGTGGCACCAGTATCCACGATTGCAATCAAAGGAATTCCATTAATGAAGCACGTACCTTTTATCTCGTTCACCACTTCAGACCCAGCTAGCGCGAACACCTTCCCACTGTCTCTCTCCTTCTTGGGCTTTGGACACTTAGGGTGATGTGCCCCATTTCTCCACAATTAAAGCAGACGACATCCTTTCGCCTACAATCAGCAGCTCGGTGGCCCTCTTCGCCACATTGATAGCACCTCTTATCTCCACTCTTGCACTCGTTCTTCTTATGACCAGGCTTCCCACACTGGAAACACACCACATTTGCAGGGGCGTCTCCCCCACTTGGCTTCTTGCCATACCCAGCCTTCCACTTGCCTTTGCGCGTAAACCTCATAGGGCTTTCCCTAAACCGAGAGTTCTCGCTCTTTACCAACCACGTACCTCTTTTGCGGTGTTTTCCTCATATATCCTGCAACTATCCACTAAGTCAGCAAATACCCTGATCTTCTGATGCCCAATTGCCTGCTTAATCTCAGGCCTTAAACCGTTCTCGAATTTCACGCACTTGGAGAACTCAAATGTAGCTCCCTCATAGTAGGGTAGAATTTCTGATTCTTCAAACTTTGCAGCAGACTCTACACCGACGACTTACCCCCTTGCTTCAGTTCTAGGAACTCCATCTCCTTCTTTCCTCTCACATCTTCAGGGAAATATTTCCTCAGAAATTCCCTCTTGAATACCTCCCACGTAATCACCTCTCCAGCAGCTTCTAACCTTGGCATGACTCCCAGCCACCAATCATCTGCCTCCTCGGCCAGCATATGTGTTCCATATCTTACTTTCTGAGCCATTGTACAGTCCATCACCCTAAAAATCCTCTCTATGTCCTTCAACCACGCCAACGCCCCATCCGGATTGTACTTCCCCTTGAACGTTGGAGGGTTCTCCCTCTGAAATGTAGCTAAGCTACGAGCTCCCGCGTCCTCGGCAACTTGATGAGGCTGATTCCCCATAGCAGCAGCCATCGCTTCCAGGGCAGCAGCTATCGCAGCGTCGTTTCTTCCAGCACGTCCAGCCATTTTTACTTACTGCGAGACAAGACAATTAAAAGCGAGCATTAATACTCGGGGACCTGGGAACTCGAGACTCAATACTTGGTCTGATTGGACCGAACTTTTGCTCGATACCACTTAATGTAACACCCCTCCTATCTCTATTAATTAACTAATTTAAAATCAGAGTTTAATAACATTCTCATGGAAAGATGCTACATTATCACTCAAACACCCTAGCATATATCTATGAATTTAAAACAACGGCATACATGCATACATAGGCAACTCGGCCAAAAGGGACTACGCCCATCAAAACATGGTTTCAATTGTTTACATCACAGCGGACACAAATATATATTAGTTGAACATGTACATTACAACTGAATAGTCCCAAAACAAACACTACTCTATCCTACTCTACTCGCCCCAGTGTTACAACTACCAGAGCAGACCGACTCCAACAACCAAAAGGCAAAGCTGACCTCTACTCAGGGGTACCTGCAAGTTGCCACAGAGAGCAACATAGAAAGCAGTAGGGTGAGTCTCTAAACATTTGTAATAAAGGTTCATGACTAATGTAAATACATAGAATGCATTAAGCACCTCAGTTCACATATCAAACAGCACACAAGTATAAAACAGCACATATAGCTAACTCGGCTGATAAACAGCATTTCAACATAATTCACATGAGTTATGTATGCAATGCAATGCAACCCAAACTCCAGGGTATAATGCATGAGGATCCATCTCTTTAAGCCACTCAGGCATATCCGTCGCTAGTGATACTCAGACCGAAGTCTTTCGTATCGAGACCGAAGTCTATAACCGTCGCTGATGCATATGAATTCATGAGACTCAATGAACAAATGCATTCACTCAGAAATTACAACTCTTTTGTGCAAACCGCACCGTCGCCTTTCGTTGCCTAGTCCTCTTAGACAACCACTATAGCACTAAGCTACTCGTCCACTCACAGGCACCTCAACTCCTCAGGCAGTGAGCCACTTCATCACTACGAAGGCCTCACAACGCCTAGGACTGAACCATCACATAGGGACTAAACTGGACTATGCCAATTCGTCCCCTTAAACGACTCTTGACGTTAAACGTCACTCACGGTGGCGCCTAACAGCTTTACGCCGTTATGCGTCAAAAATAGGTCACCTCGGCACTCTTAGTCACCTCGGCACCTTCACTCTTCTCGGTATGCTTGTAGCGCCCAAAATAATTTAATTATTTAATTAATTAAGTTATTTAAGGCTTGCAACCTTTAATTAAATTAATTATAAAGTTGGAGCTTATTTTATCTAAAAAGAGTCTAGTTTATTTTAAGTAGGAATGCTAAGTTAGAATTATTTTTATTTCAGGAGGTGGAATAAATTAAATGGAGTAGTGGGAATAAGGCCCAAGGGCCATTATTAGGCCCAATAGTAGTCATAAAGGGTAGGGGTCCTAAACTTGGGTAACCAAAACCCTCATTTTGAAAGAAAGAAGAAAAATAGAAGTAGAGAGGGAATAGAGAGAAGGTGTGGCGTGTGAAGAGGAAGGAGCAAAGGAGGAAGCTCTTCTTTGATTCTTGGTTGGTAAGTGAGGTTTTGAGCTCATTTCTCATCATTTCTTCTTCCCTTTCCATTTCCTTAAGTTCCTCAAGCTCATTCCTTTCCTTTTTAAATTTTTCCATGGTCACTCAAGGAAAGGGTGCCCACGTTTTCAGCTCAAAGTAAGGGAAAGGAGGAAACTTTCTCAAGTTTTGGTGTTGGTAAGTGAAGACCTTAGTTCTAATCACCCTCATTTCCTTTCCTTATGTCATTTCCATGAGTTCCATATACTCATTTCCATTTTCTTGAATTTCCTTTGTTACCCAAGCAAGATAACATTCGGTTAGAAAATTTGGAAAACGTGGTGAGGGGCTTTGTTTTGGCGATTCTTGGTGTTGGTTTGGAGGTTCAAGCTTGAGAAAGGTTAGGGGATTCTCCATGCATCTTTTATAACTTGTAGGATGTGTATTATAGTGAGAATAGCTCTAGGAATGATGTGTTGTGTGACTTCGTGTTGATTGTATGTTGATTGATATTTGGAATGCTTGAATTTGGTCATAACTTGTTGTTTGTGGTTGTAAGAGCATAACTTGTGATTTATGCATGGTGTATGTTTGATAGAATGGCTATATGGGAATGAGTATGTGAGTATGATGAATTACTAGTGTTGATTTAATGTTTAAATGAGTAAATGTTATGTGAGAAATGAATTATTGAATAGAAATTTGGTTTGAGGATTTTTGTTGAGTGAGAGTGTTGGAAGGAGGCGCCAAATGCCTAGCATTTTGGCGCTGGTTCTTGGCCGCGTGTGTGTGTGTGTTGTGCAGGGGGGGCGCCAGTTGCTGGGCAACTTGGCGCCTGGTGTATGGTGTGTGTGTCTTTGCGTGCAGAGTGTGGGGCGTGGCGGGGCGCCAGTTTGCTAGCATTTTGGCGCCCTGTGCTAGTTCATGAGTGTGGGCTGTTGGTTTTGGTTATGGGGCGCCATTTTGGCTGCCCCTCGGCGCCTAGGTACCCAAATGTGTCTAAGTGACGATTTAGTCCCTAAGAATTAATTTAATCCTTGGCGTGACAATTTAGTCCCTAAGAATTAAATTAATCCTTGGCGTGACAAAATAATCCCTTAGTGTCTAATTAGTCCCAATATGTCAAATATTTTCCTAAGCCCCTAAATTAATTTTGGTGTGTCAAAAATGGTCCTTAGGTGAAGAAAATGTCCTTATGAGGTGGTTTGGTTCTTAGGTGAGAATTAATTAATAATTGATAAAGTGGTGGTTAATAATTGGTGAAGTGGTGATAATAAATGATAACAAAGTGGTGAGTTAATATTGAGGTGTTGAATTAAATAATGATGTGGGCTTCGGCAAAAGCGAAGGGTTAATAAGCGAAGGGGGCTTCGGCCAAAAGCGAAGGGTTGTGTTGTGGTGATATCTTAAGTGATGTGACAATGAATGTGGTAATGATATATTGTGTATGATGCATTGTCATGGTGTCGCATAAAGCATATGCATAAAGCGAGGGGGCTTCGCCAAAAGCGAAGGGGCTTGGCCAAAAGCGAAGGGTGCCCATTGGGCAAGAAGCGAAGGTGATGGATCCACATGCATAATGCACCCATGCATAAACTCATACATTCATAGATTGCTTATTGATACTTAATTAATTTGAGATTGTTGTTCCTACTATGATACTTGAGTGCTAAATGTCTCAATTGCGAAGAGTTATTGTTGCTAGATGTTTTCTACTTATAATGCCTATCTTATTTGTTATAATTTATGTAAAGAGACTCACCCTAGCATTTCTTGTTGCCTGCTCTCGTGGCGACAAACAGGTGATTCCGAGTGATGGTGCCATGCCTCTTGGGTTTTATTGAGTCAGCTCTGATAGTAACACCGGGGATGGGATCTTAGTATTATTTTATGTTGGTTATGTATTAAACTGATTTGAACTAAGTATTGAGTATGTGAACTCGTTTTATTTCATTTGCATTGCAAATTGTTTTACGGATTATTGTAAACATTAAGCAGTATTTGAGAGGTCTTAACCCACATGACTATGACAAGTATTTTATGTGTTTGTTGAGTTTGGATTTTTAAATATGTTTGACGTCATTTTCGCTAAATGTACCACCCTCTTTGAGGTGCGTGGAAAGTTTTTGAAAACTCTGATTTTTATTAACTTAATTAGCTTATTATAGAAAGGGGGTGTTACATTAGTGGTATCAGAGCAGTTCGGTCTGTCCGGCCAAGTGTGTCTGTCATAGTATCTATGACAATTAGGTAGTGTTAATTGTTTCTTAACGAATGTTAATGCTGCAGTGTTAGGTTGAGAATGGCCCGAAGGATTGATGCTGCTCTAGCTGAGGCTCTGCAGGCCATAGCACAGGCTATGGGGGAGCAGAGGGGTGGTAGAGAAGACGCTGAAGACCGCAAGTTATGTGGATATCTTGTGTTGCAGGTTAAGTTTTGATGATGAAGTAATCTAAGACAAAGTGACAAATGGATTTCCAAGGCACAACCGGCTCAAGAAGTAAGTCTATGTCAAGGGTAGTCCCTAGGAAGTCGGGGCGTGTCTTAGGAATGAATGTAAACCGCTTTTGAGGATCGGCTCAAATCACACCACACACTAGCACTCACAATTAACCTAACATTGATAAAAACAAGCTAAATAAGTTAGGCACAAATGTTGACAAGCACAAAATCCACTCATGACTTGTTTTTAAAGATAACAATCGATTTATGTCTTGATGTTTTTGAGTCAACAATCGATTCATGTCTTCTTACCTCAAAGCACAAATCGATTCATAGCTTCCACAAAATCGATTCATAGCTTCCACAAAATCCTATTTTAAAACACAAATCGATTCATAGCTTCCACAAAATCGATTCATGGCTTTTTCTTTAAAGGAAACAATCGATTCATGGCTCCTTGTTTTTAAAGATAACAATCGATTCTTGTCTTGGTTGTGTAAAGCTCAAAATCGATTTCAAGCTTCACTTTGGAAGTAAACAATCGATTCTTGGCCTATTTTTTTAAAGCACACAATCGATTTCCAACCAAGTTATTTTAAGCAAACAATCGACTATCCACTTATAAAAACAATGGTAGAAAATTTCCAACGGTCATATTTTTTACAACCTCTATAAATAGAGACTTAGGGCTTCACAAAACACACAACCTACAATTCTAAAACGCAGAACACACCCTATCACACTGTCACACTGTTCTATCAATTTGAGTGATCTCTCGAGGGTTAGGTTGGGAAGCTTCAATTTGTTGTATTCACCTACTTTAGAGGTATTTCTATTTCATGCAATTTGTTCAATTTCTGTAATTGGTTATACTAGAGAGTGGGGAATCTCTCTAGGGTTTTGATTGCAACAAGGGTGGGGTATCTCTTGTTTGTAAATTGGTTGTATTAGAGAGTGGGGTATCTCTCTAGGGTTTTTGATTGTAACAAGGGTGGGGTATCTCTTGTTTGTCAATTGTAATTGTTTTGAGGGCTCTTGCACAAAGGTGGGGGATCCTAAGTGTGAAGAGTGCCTGAGTTTTGTAAGGGTTTGAAAGCACCCGTTTTAAGCTTTGTTTTGATAGTGAAAATCTCACAAAGGATTTGTGAGGACTGGAGTAGGTCACTAGGAGGTGGCTGAACCAGTATAAATCTCTTGTGTTCTTTACTGTTTATATTTCTAATTCGTTCATTTCATAAACCTACGCGAAAATTAATCTAAGTCATTAAAAAGGGGAAAAGTTTTTAAAGTCTCAATTCACCCCCCCTCTTGAGACTGAAGCCACTTGGTAACAAGTGGTATCAGAGCTAGACTCTTGTTTAAAGGGCCTAGTGACTTCAAGAGAAATGGCTTGGTTGGTTGGTCACGCAGAGGTGCATCATCTCTTACCCGCCCTCAGGGATTCAACGGGAAAGATTATGCATATTGGAAAGAAAGAATGAGAATATTCATTGAAGGGGTTGATATCGATGTTTGGGATCTTGTGGAAAATGGACCCTATGTCCCCCACACACTTGGTAAAGCGGTATTCATTTGTCAAAGAAAGAGTGAATGGACTGATGATGATAAGAAAAAGGTTCAACACAATCTCGGGCCAAAAACATTATTACTACGCATTAAGCCCTGATGAGTTCTTTAGGGTGTCGAATTGCAAAGCGCTCAAGAAATGTGGGACAATCTTCAAGTCACTCATGAAGGTACTAGTGAGGTAAAAGGGCAAGAACAAACACTCTTATCCGAGAATATGAATTATTCGAATGAATCCGGGAGAAACCATACAAGAAATGCAAAAGAGGTTCACTCACATAGTGAATCAATTGGGTTCTTTAGGAAAATCATTTCTCTTTGAAGACTTGATCAACAAAGTGCTAAGGTGTTTGAATAGAGAATGGCAACCGAAGGTAAGCTGCTATAAATTTGAATCAAGGAATTTAGCTACCATGACACTCGCCACTCTTTTGGCAAACTACAAGAGCACGAACTAGAGCTCACTCAAATGCAGCAGAGCATGAAGAAAAAGATAAGAAAAAGAAAAGCTTGGCTTTAAAGGCCTCAAGTTCAAATCGACCTGATGACAGTGATGACTCAGAAAATGAAGATGATGAAGATGATGAGAACATGGCTCTTATGGTTAGAAAATTCAAAAAGTTCATGAGAAAGAAAAGTTTCCCTAAGAAGAGCTTTCCTCCAAAGAAATTCTCAAGCAAGGAAAACTCAAATCCTCCAACTTGCTACGAATGTGGCAAACCTGGGCATATTAAGATGGAGTGTCCAAGCTTGCAAAAGAAGACATCAAAATTTGAGAAAAGGGGATTCAAAGAAAACAAAAGTAGAAAAGCCTACATAGCGTGGGAAGACAATGACATGGATTCATTGGATGATTCAGAAAGTGAAGAAGCTCAAGTCGCTCTTATGGCCGACCATGAAAGTGAAAGTGAAAACGAAAATGAGGTAGATTCTAACTCTGAAACTTCACTTAATGCATATGATGAATTACATGAAGCATTTCTTGAATTGCATAAAGATTCTTTGAAACTAGCTAAAGCATTAACTCAATCTAAGAAAGCAATTGATCATCTTCAAAAACAAGTTATCACCTTGACTAAGGAAAGATTAGAACTTAGAAACGAAAATTATAGTCTTGGTTGTTTGAAAGCCAATTATGTATGTGACAAATGTTTGAATATGAAAAGAAAATTCATGAGCTTGAATGGACAATAGGAAAAATGTCTAGTATACAACATGTGCATCCTAGGTATCCAAGAAACAATTTCATGAAAAGGCATGTGCATCACACACCTAAGTACACTACTAGTCCATATATTAAATGTTATTATTGTGCTAAACCAGAACATACTGCATCTGTTTGCATGGCTAGAGGTAGACAAGTTGTGAAAAAGGTGTGGGTTCCCAAAAAGACCCTACCAAATGCTAACCCACAAGGACCCAAAGAGATTTGGGTACCTAAAACCTTGTTTTGAACCCATTGCGGTATGCTTCAAGGTGCGGGGTCGGATTGGTACCTTGACAATGGATGCTCAAAGCACATATTTGGAGATATAACAAAGTTCTTAACTCTCACCCCCAGATCAAGCGGTCATGTGACTTATGGTGATAACAATAGAGGAAGAATCTTCGGTGAAGGTAAAGTTGGTAAAGATTTATCTACTGCTATTGATAATGTGCTTTATGTTGAAGGTCTTAAACATAGCTTACTAAGTATTAGTCAACTATGTGATAAAGAAACAGGTAATATTTGATTCAGGATCATGCATCATTGAAGATAAAAAGAGCAAACAAGTTAGAATGATAGGAAACAGAGTAGAAAATATATACATGATTAATCTTGATGAAGTTTCTTCTCACAATGCATGTTGTCTCATTAGTAAGGAAGAAAACTCTTGGCTATGGCATCGTAGGGCAGCTCATATTCATATGGATCATCTAAACAAATTAGTCGCTAAGGAACTAGTTAATGGTCTTCCTAAAATCAAGTTTGAAAAGGATAAATTATGTGATGCATGCCAAAAAGGTAAACAGGTCAAAGTATCTTTTAAATCAAAAAATGTGTGTCTACTAACAAACCATTGTAGCTTTTACACATGGATTTATTTGGTCCCTCACGGACGAAAAGCTTTGGTGGAAATTACTATGCACTCGTCATAGTAGATGACTATTCAAGGTACACTTGGACACTATTTATTGCAAACAAAAGTGATGCATTTGGACCTTTTAAGAAACTTTCTCGTAGCATACAAAATGAGAAAGAGCTGAAAATTGTCTCCATCCGAACCGATCACGGTGGAGAATTTGAGAATGAAAGGTTCGAAAATTTCTGTGAAGAACTTGGTATTGATCATAACTTCTCAGCACCTCGAACTCCTCAACAAAATGGAGTCGTTGAGAGGAAAAATAGATCCTTGGAAGAGCTTGCCAGAACAATGTTGAATGACCATGACATCCCAAAATGCTTTTGAAATTTGAAGGTCAAAATCTTGCTTGTTATGTTATGAATAGAGTTTTAATTAGGCCTATCTTAAAGAAAACTCCTTATGAGCTTTACAAAGGGAGAAAACCAAATATTGCACACTTACACACTTTTGGATGCAAATGTTTTGTCTTAAATAATGGAAAGGATAACCTAGGAAAATTCGATGCTAAAGGCGATGAAGGAATTTTTCTTGGTTACTCTTTATCTAGTAAAGCCTTTAGAATTTTCAATAAAAGAAATAAAGTAATTGAGGAATCTGTACATGTTACATTTGAAGAAACTAACCCCAAAAGGTTGGGAAAGGTTATTGATGATGTTGCGAGATGAGCTTGAGGCATTACAACTAGGTGATGAGAAGAAAAATGAAAATAAAGAGAAGAAAGCTGAATCCACTTCTCAACAAAGAAGCGAAGAAGAATCAAGCGTTGAGTTACCAAAGGAATGGAGAATCCCAAAGCACCACTCGCTTGAAAATATCATCGGTGATGTATCAAAAGGGTAACTACTCGAAACTCTCTTAGAAATGCATGTAATCATATAGCCTTTGTATCTCAAATTGAACCTAGAAATCTAGATGAAGCTATAGTAGATGAACATTGGACTATTGCAATGCAAGAAGAGTTAAATCGGTTTGAAAGAAGTGAAGTATGGGATCTTGTCCCTAGGGTGATAATCATCAAATAATAGGCACAAAATGGGTGTTTAGAAACAAACTAGACGAGTCGGGCATAATTGTTAGGAACAAAGCTAGACTAGTAGCTAAAGGTTATAATCAAGAAGAGGAATAGACTATGATGAAACATATGCACCCGTAGCTAGATTAGAGGCTATTCGCATGCTCCTTGCATTTGCATCAATTATGGATTTTAAACTATATCAAATGGATGTCAAAAGTGCATTTTTAATGGCTTTATTCAAGAAGAAGTGTATGTTGAACAACCACGGCTTTGAAAATTATGAAAAACCGGATCATGTTTTTAAACTCAAAAGGCTCTTTATGTAGTGCCAAGCAAGCTCAAGAGCTTGGTATGAAAGATTGAGCAAATTCCTACTCAATCACGATTTTCAAAGAGGGAAAGTTGACACTACACTATTTATAAAGAAGTCAAAAGATGACATCTTACTTGTACAAATCTATGTGGATGATATTATATTCGGTGCTACTAATGAATTGCTTTGAAAAGAATTTTCTAGTATTATGCAGAATGAGTTTGAAATGTCAATGATGGGAGAACTCAACTTCTTTCTCGGGCTTCAAATAAAACAAACCAAGAACGGCATCTTCATCTCTCAAACAAAATATTGCAAAGAACTGCTCAAGAGATTTGAAATGGATAAGGCAAAAGAAGGTAAACCGGTAGAATTAAGCAAATATCGAGGTATGATTGGCTCACTTCTCTATTTAACTTCTAGTAGACCGGATATCATGTTTAGTGTTTGCATGTGTGCTAGATATCAAGCAAACCCAAAAGAGTCACATCTAGTAGCAATCAAGAGAATCATGAGATATCTCGTAGGAACACAAAATGTTGGTCTATGGTACCCCAAGGGTGCCACATGTAGCCTTGTCGGATACTCCGACTCTGATTTTGCAGGTTGTAAATTAGATAGGAAAAGCACTAGTGAAACATGTCACATCTTAGGCAGTGCATTAGTTTCATGGCATAGTAAGAAACAAGTCGTTGTCGTGCTTCATCATTCTTTGAAGCGTAATATATTTTGCAGCAGGAAGTTGTCGTGCACAAATCCTTTGGATGAAGCAACAACTTCTTGACTATGGTGTAGAGTTAGATCATATTCCGATTAAATGCGACAACACAAGCGCAATTAATCTTACAAAGAATCCCGTTCAACACTCTAGGACTAAGCATATAGAGATTAGACACCATTTTCTTAGAGATCATGTTCAGAAAGGCGATTGTGTGATTGAGTTCGTTGAATCGTCAAAACAGCTAGCTGATATTTTCACAAAACCATTGCAAAAAGAAAATTTCTTTTTCATTCGAAGAGAACTTGGAATCATTGATTCATCATCTATTTAAATGAAAATATTTGGTGTTTACATGTCTCCCAAATAATTTCAAAGAAATTTAAATGTTTCTTTTGATTGAATTTTGTATATGAACTTAAGTGCATTTTTAAATGAATTTTTTGTTTGTTTTGGTTCTTTTCCTTGTACAATCGATTAAGCACCTCTCCAAGTAACTCCAAAACTTTCCTTTACTTATTTGAACTATTAGTATCATTATATTCTAGCTATTTTATGTAGTTGGATGCATTATGATTTCTATCTTATGTTATAACAACATCATGCCTTTTATTGCAATGGTCATTATTTTTCTTAGCTGTGCTCTTTCGACTCGCAAACTACGTCTCACGCTTACCCTTTTGATCATGACAAAAAGGGGGAGAAATATAGGATTGTTTCTTTGCATTTAGATAGGGGGAGCATCAAGTGTGGGGAGTCTAGATACATGTCTTTAATATTAGCACATTGTTTTTGCTTGGTGAACTAACCTCCCACCTAAGATGAATTAAAATTTTGTCATCATCAAAAAGGGGGAGAATGTGGATATCTTGTGTTGCAGGTTAAGTTTTGATGATGAAGTAATCTAAGACAAAGTGACAAATGGATTTCCAAGGCACAACCGGCTCAAGAAGTAAGTCTATGTCAAGGGTAGTCCCTAGGAAGTCGGGGCGTGTCTTAGGAATGAATGTAAACCGCTTTTGAGGATCGGCTCAAATCACACCACACACTAGCACTCACAATTAACCTAACATTGATAAAAACAAGCTAAATAAGTTAGGCACAAATGTTGACAAGCACAAAATCCACTCATGACTTGTTTTTAAAGATAACAATCGATTTATGTCTTGATGTTTTGAGTCAACAATCGATTCATGTCTTCTTACCTCAAAGCACAAATCGATTCATAGCTTCCACAAAATCGATTCATAGCTTCCACAAAATCCTATTTTTAAAACACAAATCGATTCATAGCTTCCACAAAATCGATTCATGGCTTTTTCTTTAAAGGAAACAATCGATTCATGGCTCCTTGTTTTTAAAGATAACAATCGATTCTTGTCTTGGTTGTGTAAAGCTCAAAATCGATTTCAAGCTTCACTTTGGAAGTAAACAATCGATTCTTGGCCTATTTTTTTAAAGCACACAATCGATTTCCAACCAAGTTATTTTAAGCAAACAATCGACTATCCACTTATAAAAACAATGGTAGAAAATTTCCAACGGTCATATTTTTTACAACCTCTATAAATAGAGACTTAGGGCTTCACAAAACACACAACCTACAATTCTAAAACGCAGAACACACCTATCCATCTTTGTCACCTTTGTTCTATCAATTTGAGCTGATCTCTCTCAAGGGTTAGGTTGGGAAGCTTCAATTTGTTGTATTCACCTACTTTAGAGGTATTTCTATTTCATGCAATTTGTTCAATTTCTGTAATTGGTTATACTAGAGAGTGGGGAATCTCTCTAGGGTTTTGATTGCAACAAGGGTGGGGTATCTCTTGTTTGTAAATTGGTTGTATTAGAGAGTGGGGTATCTCTCTAGGGTTTTTGATTGTAACAAGGGTGGGGTATCTCTTGTTTGTCAATTGTAATTGTTTTGAGGGCTCTTGCACAAAGGTGGGGGATCCTAAGTGTGAAGAGTGCCTGAGTTTTGTAAGGGTTTGAAAGCACCCGTTTTAAGCTTTGTTTTGATAGTGAAAATCTCACAAAGGATTTGTGAGGACTGGAGTAGGTCACTAGGAGGTGGGTGAACAAAGTATAAATCTCTTGTGTTCTTTCTTTGTTTATATTTCTAATTCGTTCATTTCATAAACCTACGCGAAAATTAATCTAAGTCATTAAAAAGGGGAAAAGTTTTTAAAGTCTCAATTCACCCCCCCTCTTGAGACTGAAGCCACTTGGTAACAAGTTAGCCACTTTTCAGCGAGAGAACCCGCCTACCTTCAAGGGTAGGTATGACCCGGACGGAGCTTTGACTTGGCTAAGAGAGATTGAGCGTATTTTCCGTGTGATGGCATGCACTCCGGCGCAGAAGGTGAGGTTTGGGACTCACATGTTGAAGGAAGAACCAGACGATTGGTGGTTGAGGAGGAAACAAAGACTAGAAGCTGCTGAGGAGGAAATCACTTGGGAAGTCTTCAAGGAAGAGTTCACTAGAAAGTATTATCCGGAGAATGTGAGGGCTAAAAAGGAGGTGGAATTTCTTGAATTGAAGCAAGGCAACAAATCAGTGGCTGAGTATGCAGCCAAATTTGAAGAGCTAGTCAAGTTTTGTCCCTACTATGAAAATGACTGCAGTGCGAGTTCTCCAAGTGTGTGAAGTTTGAAAATGGGCTGCATCCCGACATTAAGAAGGCTATTGGATACCGGGAGATTCGAGACTTTGCCAAGCTAGTGGACAAGTGCGAGAATTTTGAAGAAGACGATCTTTGACCCTACAAGATGGTAAGAGAGAAAAAGAATGCTCAATTCGAGGAAACCATATGATGTGAGTGGAGGCAAGGGGAAATGGAAGGCTAGTGGGGACAAGAGTTCAAGTGGGGGAGGTGGAGCTGCAGGTATTGTGTGCTTTGCCTGCAAGAAACCGGGACATAAGAGCAGTGAGTGCTCTGAGGCTTTGTGTTACAAGTGCGGTCGGAGAGGTCACAAGTCTTCTAGCTGTGATAAGAAGGGATCGGTTTGCTTTAATTGTGGGGAGGAAGGTCATGTTAGGGCTAATTGTACTAAACCCAAGAAGGAAGTAGCGAAAGGAAAGGTGTTTGCATTGGCAGGATCTGAGGGGAACAACGAGATTAGAGGTACTTGTTTTATTAATGGTACTCCTTTGATTGCTATAGTAGATACTGGTGCTACACATTCTTTCATTGCTGCATTGTGTGCTGAGAATTTGGGTCTTGTTTTGTCTACAATGAGAAGGGACATGGTTATTGATACCCCAGCCAAAGGTTCAGTAACTACATCCCTAATGTGTGCTAGATGTCCTCTGTCCGTTTTTGGCAGAGAGTTTCTTGTTGACCTTATTTGTTTGCCTTTAGGAGGTTTGGACATCATTCTTGGTATGGACTGGTTAGTTGATAACCAAGTACATATTAATTGTGCTAGTAGATCCGTGAGCTTTCCTTCTTCTAAGGAGGAAGAATCTGCATTGTTACATTCTGGTCAACTGCATAGAGTTTTGAAGGAGGAAGCTAAGTTGTTTTCATTGATGGCATCATTGTCCGTTGAGAGCCAAGCTAAGATTGAAGAGTTGCCGATAGTTCGTGAATTTCCTGAAGTGTTTCCCGACGAAATCCCAGATGTGCCGCCTGAAAGAGAAGTAGAGTTTGGTATTGATCTTGTGCCTGGCACTAGACCCGTGTCCATGGCTCCATATAGGATGTCTGCATCCGAATTATCTGAGTTGAAGAGTCAGTTGGAGGACTTACTTGAGAAGAAATTCATAAGACCTAGTGTGTCACCTTGGGAGCGCCGAGACTTTTGGTGAAGAAGAAAGATGGAAGTATGCGACTTTGCATTGATTATAGGCATTTGAACAAAGTAACAATCAAGAACAAGTATCCACTTAGAGAATTGACGATTTGATGGACGGCTAGTTGGTGCTAAGGTGTTTAGCAAAATTGATTTGAGATCGGGCTATCATCGAGTTAAAGTGAAAGATGAGGATATTCAAAAGACATCATTCAGATTTGAGATATGGGCATTATGAGTATTACTGTAATGCCGTTTGGTGTCACTAATGCACCAGGGGTATTCATGGAGTACATGAACCGTATATTCCATAACTACTTGGATCGATTTGTGGTGGTTTTCATAGATGATATTTTGGTGTATTCCAAGTCCGAAGAGGATCATGCAGAGCATCTGAAGTTAGTGCTAGAAGTGTTGAAAGAGAAAAAGTTATATGCTAAACTGTCAAAGTGTGACTTTTGGTTGAAGGAAGTGAGCTTTCTAGGTCATATTATTTACGTGATGGGATTGCGGTAGATCCATCCAAAGTTGATGCGGTGATGCAGTGGGAGGCTCCTAAGTCAGTTACGGAGATTAGAAGTTTCCTTGGATTGGCGGGATATTATAGAAGGTTTATTGAGGGGTTTTCAAAGTTGGCACTTCCGCTAACTCAATTGACTTGCAAGGGAAAGGCATTTGTGTGGGATTCCAAATGTGAAGAAAGTTTCCAAGAATTGAAAAGAAGGTTGACAACATCACTGTTTTGACATTGCCCAAATCACGGAGAACCTTTTGTTGTATATTGCGATGCGTCTAAAATGGGGCTAGGAGGTGTTTTGATGCAAAATGGTAAGGTTGTGGCGTATGCCTCAAGACAGTTGAGAACTCATGAAAAGAATTACCCCACCCATGATTTGGAGCTTGCGGCAATTGTTTTTGCCTTGAAGATTTGGAGACATTATTTGTATGGTTCTAAGTTTGAGGTATTCAGTGATCATAAGGGATTGCAGTATCTGTTTGACCAGAAAGAATTAAATATGAGACAAAGGAGATGGTTGGAATTCTTTGAAAGACTACGACTTTAGTTTGAACTATCATCCGGGGAAAGCTAATGTGGTGGCTGATGCTTTGAGTAGAAAGTCCTTGCATGTATCCGCAATGATGGTGAAAGAACTTGAATTGATTGAACAGTTTCGAGATTTGAGTCTAGTCTCATGAGGTGACACCTAAGAGTGTGAGATTGGGTATGTTGAGGATTCACAATGACTTTTTGAATGTTATTCGGGAAGCTCAAAAGAAGGATATTAAACCTGGTTGAGATTGCGGTTGGGATTGACCACTCTCGAGTGAAGATTATGTGATAGATGAGCATGATGTGTTAAGGTACCGTGGGAGGATTTGTGTTCCTAGTGATGATGAGATTAAGAAGGCGATTCTAGAAGAGGGTCACCGTAGTAAGTTGAGTATCCACCCGGGGGCTACGAAAATGTATCAAGATTTGAAGAATTCATTTTGGTGGCACAGTATGAAGCGTGATGTGGCTCAGTTTGTGTATGCTTGCCTGACATGTCAGAAATCGAAGATAGAGCATCAAAAGCCAGCGGGGTTGATGCAACCTTTGGATGTTCCCGAATGGAAGTGGGATAGTATCTCCATGGATTTTGTGACTGGTTTGCCGACTACAGCGAGGGGGTTTGATACCATATGGGTGGTTGTTGATAGGTTGACTAAATCTGCGCACTTTCTACCGATTAATATTACGTATCCAGTTCCGAGGTTAGCAGATATCTATGTCAAGACAATTGTGAAGCTGCATGGTGTGCCTCTGAGTATTGTGTCTGATAGGGATCCAAGGTTCACTTCCGAGTTTTGGAGAAGTTTGCAAGAGGCTTTGGGTTCCAAATTGAGATTGAGTTCAGCATATCATCCTCAGACAGATGGGCAGACAGAGAGGACAATTCAATCACTTGAGGATTTGTTAAGAGCATGTGTTCTCGAAAGGCAGGAGGTTCATGGGATTCACATTTGCCACTGATTGAATTCACTTACAATAACAGTTTTCATTCGAGTATCGGTATGGCGCCTTTTGAGGCATTGTACGGGAGGAGATGTAGGACTCCATTATGTTGGTACGAAACTGGAGAGAGTGTGGTGCTAGGTCCTGAATTGGTGCGTGAGACCACAGAAAAGGTGAAGATGATTAGAGAGAAGATGAAGGCCTCACAGAGTAGACAGAAGAGTTACCATGATAAGAGAAGGAAGGATCTAGAGTTTCAGGCTGGTGATCATGTATTTCTGAGAGTTACTCCGACGACAGGTGTAGGTCGTGCGTTGAAGTCTAAGAAGTTAACTCCGCGTTTTATTGGACCATATCAGATTTCCGAGAGAGTTGGGAAAGTTGCTTATCGGGTGGCCTTGCCACCTAATCTTGCTAATCTGCATGATGTATTCCATGTGTCTCAGTTACGGAAGTATGTGCCAGACCCATCTCATGTAGTACAGATGGATGATGTAGAGGTGAGGGAGAACCTTACGGTGGAGACTATGCCAGTTAGGATTGCGGATCGTGAGGTGAAGGTCTTAAGAGGCAAAGAGATCAATTTGGTGAAGGTAGTTTGGTTAGGAGCTGTGGGAGAAAGCATGACGTGGGAGTTGGAAAGCAAGATGAAGGAGGCTTATCCAGAGTTGTTCGATTCAGGTAATTTCGAGGACGAAATTCTTTAAGTGGGGGAGAGTTGTAACGCCCAAAATAATTTAATTATTTAATTAATTAAGTTATTTAAGGCTTGCAACCTTTAATTAAATTAATTATAAAGTTGGAGCTTATTTTATCTAAAAAGAGTCTAGTTTATTTTAAGTAGGAATGCTAAGTTAGAATTATTTTTATTTCAGGAGGTGGAATAAATTAAATGGAGTAGTGGGAATAAGGCCCAAGGGCCATTATTAGGCCCAATAGTAGTCATAAAGGGTAGGGGTCCTAAACTTGGGTAACCAAAACCCTCATTTTGAAAGAAAGAAGAAAAATAGAAGTAGAGAGGGAATAGAGAGAAGCTGACGGCGTGAAGAGGAAGGGAGCAAAGGAGGAAGCTCTTCTTTGATTCTTGGTTGGTAAGTGAGGTTTTGAGCTCATTTCTCATCATTTCTTCTTCCCTTTCCATTTCCTTAAGTTCCTCAAGCTCATTCCTTTCCTTTTTAAATTTTTCCATGGTCACTCAAGGAAAGGGTGCCCACGTTTTCAGCTCAAAGTAAGGGAAAGGAGGAAACTTTCTCAAGTTTTGGTGTTGGTAAGTGAAGACCTTAGTTCTAATCACCCTCATTTCCTTTCCTTATGTCATTTCCATGAGTTCCATATACTCATTTCCATTTTCTTGAATTTCCTTTGTTACCCAAGCAAGATAACATTCGGTTAGGGGCTGGAAAACGTGGTGAGGGGCTTTGTTTTGGCGATTCTTGGTGTTGGTTTGGAGGTTCAAGCTTGAGAAAGGTTAGGGGATTCTCCATGCATCTTTTATAACTTGTAGGATGTGTATTATAGTGAGAATAGCTCTAGGAATGATGTGTTGTGTGACTTCGTGTTGATTGTATGTTGATTGATATTTGGAATGCTTGAATTTGGTCATAACTTGTTGTTTGTGGTTGTAAGAGCATAACTTGTGATTTATGCATGGTGTATGTTTGATAGAATGGCTATATGGGAATGAGTATGTGAGTATGATGAATTACTAGTGTTGATTTAATGTTTAAATGAGTAAATGTTATGTGAGAAATGAATTATTGAATAGAAATTTGGTTTGAGGATTTTTGTTGAGTGAGAGTGTTGGAAGGAGGGGGCGCCAAATGCCTAGCATTTTGGCGCCTGGTTGCTGAACCGCGTGTGTGTGTGTGTGTTGTGCAGGGAGGGGCGCCAGTTGCTGGGCAACTTGGCGCCTGGTGTATGGTGTATGTGTCTTTGCGTGCAGAGTGTGGGGCGTGGCAGGGGGGGGGCGCCAGTTTGCTAGCATTTTGGCGCCCTGTGCTAGTTCATGAGTGTGGGCTGTTGGTTTTGGTTATGGGGCGCCATTTTGGCTGCCCCTTGGCGCCTAGGTGCCCAAATGTGTCTAAGTGACGATTTAGTCCCTAAGAATTAATTTAATCCTTGGCGTGACAATTTAGTCCCTAAGAATTAAATTAATCCTTGGCGTGACAAAATAATCCCTTAGTGTCTAATTAGTCCCAATATGTCAAATATTTTCCTAAGCCCCTAAATTAATTTTGGTGTGTCAAAAATGGTCCTTAGGTGAAGAAAATGTCCTTATGAGGTGGTTTGGTTCTTAGGTGAGAATTAATTAATAATTGATAAAGTGGTGGTTAATAATTGGTGAAGTGGTGATAATAAATGATAACAAAGTGGTGAGTTAATATTGAGGTGTTGAATTAAATAATGATGTGGGCTTCGGCAAAAGCGAAGGGTTAATAAGCGAAGGGGGCTTCGGCCAAAAGCGAAGGGTTGTGTTGTGGTGATATCTTAAGTGATGTGACAATGAATGTGGTAATGATATATTGTGTATGATGCATTGTCATGGTGTCGCATAAAGCATATGCATAAAGCGAAGGGGGCTTCGGCCAAAAAGCGAAGGGGGCTTCGGCCAAAGCGAAGGGTGCCCATTGGGCAAGAAGCGAAGGTGATGGATCCACATGCATAATGCACCCATGCATAAACTCATACATTCATAGATTGCTTATTGATACTTAATTAATTTGAGATTGTTGTTCCTACTATGATACTTGAGTGCTAAATGTCTCAATTGCGAAGAGTTATTGTTGCTAGATGTTTTCTACTTATAATGCCTATCTTATTTGTTATAATTTATGTAAAGAGACTCACCCTAGCATTTCTTGTTGCCTGCTCTCGTGGCGACAAACAGGTGATTCCGAGTGATGGTGCCATGCCTCTTGGGTTTTATTGAGTCAGCTCTGATAGTAACACCGGGGATGGGATCTTAGTATTATTTTATGTTGGTTATGTATTAAACTGATTTGAACTAAGTATTGAGTATGTGAACTCAGTTTTATTTCCGCTGCATTGCAAATTGTTTTCTGGATTATTGTAAACATTAAACAGGTATTTGAGGGTCTTAACCCACATGACTATGACAAGTATTTTATGTGTTTGTTGAGTTTGGATTTTTAAATATGTTTGACGTCATTTTCGCTAAATGTACCACCCTCTTTGAGGTGCGTGGAAAGTTTTTGTAAACTCTGATTTTTATTAACTTAATTAGCTTATTATAGAAAGGGGGTGTTACAATGCTCGCTCGTCACCTCGGCACACCTACTCATCTCGGCACGCTAAGCTGATGTAGTATCGCTACCCATTACATCACCAATACTCAACTCGGTGGCACCTCACATGGCATTCCACTCGTAAAGTTCCCCACCTCGTCCATGGGACCTCACGCCACCCTATCTCCCATCACTCCTACACTTCCACACATCCACTTCACCTTGATTACTACACTTAGGCATAATACACCTAAGCACTCACCTCACTTCATCATCTACACTTAGTCATTTCACACCTAACCACACAACTACACCCTTATACTCCTACGTACGCTCCTTCGACTCATGTATATGTCGACACACACATATCTCTCGACACTTACATTACTTCGACACACACATATCTCTCGACACTTACATTACTTCGACACACACATATCTCTCGACACTTACATTACTCCGACACACACATATCTCTCGACACTTACATTACTTCGACACACACATATCTCTCGACACTTACCTTACTTCGACACACACATATCTCTCGACACTTACACCTTGGTATACACACCCTATACCTCGGCAATACTAGCTTAGACGTCCATGCACTACAACTCGACTCCTCACCTCGGCATAACCATGTTATACCTCGGCAACTACTTGAGCGACACACGCGACTTTGGGTTCTAATTACACCTACGCACCTTCGTCCATCAAGTACGGCTCAACTCGTCCTCTTCAAGTCTAGGAACTACGCTTTAACACTTACGACGTCGTTAACCTTCATGCACGCCGGTTTTCTACGATCTCGTGCGCTAACTTCTCCTTCCTCTCTTTAGGTGCTCCTGACTAGGATTAAGCTCAAGAACACACTCTTAAACTCTCACGCTCACTAAGACTGAGAGTTCTCAGCTCTCATTTCCTCTCCATGGTCACTTACGTGACCAGCTCAGAAATCAACCATTACAATCTTCACTAAAGTGAAGTAACTCAACCAGAATACATAAGCACACATTCAGAACTCAAGCCAAAATCATTCATGCAAAACATTCAACATAAACACTAAATTACGCGTGGAAGAGAGCCCCCTTACCTTGATCAGTTGAGTAGAGCACACTCTCTTCACTGAAATCACCCCGTTAACACTCGCAGCAACTCTTCTCCCTTGAGCTTGAGCTTCTTCCTCGCCAAATGCTATTCCTTCTCTCTAACGGGTACTATTCCACCTAACAGCTCTCTCTCTCTTACTTCTCTCTAAGACTTTTCTTCATTTTGATCAAATGGGTTGATCCTACGGTTATTTCCTCTTATGGAAAGGAACTTGGGCTTCTAATGGGACTTGGGCCTTCCATCACTCATGGACTTCTATTCAATACCTCTTCCCATTACTCAAACCTCTCCTAACACATAAACACTACACGTTAGCCTTAAGCTTAATTAATTAAAAATGTTGAAAAACCCTAAATAACTCAATTTAATAATTAATTGAACTATTTTGGGGTGTTACAACCATCACCAAAAAGAGGTCATAGACCCATCACCAAAATAAGCCTTGAGGGCACTCACCAATAATTTATAATAAGGCCGAAGCCTACTCACCAATAATTAATTTCCCATTAGAAACATCACCACTTAACACACCTCCAATTATAGCTCTAAGGCTAGCAATTAATCCACCAGTTACACCAACACCAAAATCAATAGCTCTATGGCCAACGTCAAACTCACCGGACACCTCGACACCAAAATCAATAGCACTATGGCTAACGTCAAACTCACCAGACTCATCGACACCAAAATCAATAGCTCTATAGCTAACATCAACCTCAATCAATAGCTCTATGGCTAACGTCAACCCATCGGTCACTAGCCCTATGGCTAACATCAACACCTCGGTCACTAGCCCTATGGCTAACATCAACACCTCGGTCACTAGCCCTATGGCTAACATCAACACCTCGGTCACTAGCGCTATGGCTAACATCAACACCAAAAATAGTGGACTATACTGTCACTACAAGGACCAAACGTCACCTAAGGACCAAACGTCACCTAAGGACCAAACCAGCTTCACCATTCAGCAACTTAGACGCACTCGGCGTCAAACAGCACCCAAAACTGCGCCTGGTAGCAACCTGCGCTTCACTGGCATCAAAACAGCACCTCGGCACACTCACACTACACCTCGGCACACACACACTACCCTTCGTCACACCACACTGCACTTTGGTGCACCACACTGCACCTCGGCACACCTACACTACCCTTCATCACACCATACTGCTTCATATCCACACTTCGACACCTACACTTCGTCACATCTCCACTTCGACACCCACACGTCGACACCTACACTTCGTCACCACTACAACACTACACTTCGGTATACCTACACCTTGACAACATAACCCGACATACATCTGACTCACTTCTCGGCAACTACACGTCGACTCCCATACACTTACGCTTCGTCATGTCTAAACAACGACACTTACACTCCAATACATCTACACCTCAACACATACACCTCGGTATATATACACTATACCTCGACAACTATACTTCGGCTTATATTCACTACACCTCGACCACTACACTTCAATACATCTACACCTCGACAACACTACCTCGGTATATATACTATACCTTGACAGGGTAGCGCAGGTTGCTGCCAGGCCAATTTTGGGTGTTGTTTGGGTGTCGAGTACGTCTAAGTTGTTGAATTGTGAAGCCAGTTGTTCCTCAGGTGACGTTTGGTCCTTAGGTGAAGTTTTGGTCCCTATGTGACGGTGAGGTTGACGTTAGCCATAGAGCTATTTATTTTGGTGTCGATGTGTCCGATGAGTTTTAGGTTAGCCATAGCGCTAGTGATCGATGAGTTTGATGTTAGCCATAGAGCTAGTGAACGATGAAAGGATGTTAGTCATAGAGCTATTGATGTTGTCTAGGTGAATTAGACGACGGTGTAGCGACGGTGTAATGACGGATATGGGCTTCGGCCATTGTATCAAAAATGACGGATATTGGGGCCTCTTTACTGCATATCACCAGTGACGATGTCAATTCATACATGGTATGATTGTTTGTGGTTGATGCATTGTACTATTAAGCCGGAGTCAGTACCACATGCATTGTATCATTAAGCCGGAGTCGATACCACATGCATTGTTCCATTAAGCCGGAGTCGGAATCACATGCATTGTACCATTAAGCCGGAGTCGGTACCACATGCATTGTATCATTAAGCCGGAGTCGATACCACATGCATTGTTCCATTAAGCTGGAGTCGGAATCACATGCATTGTACCATTAAGCCGGAGACGGTACCACATGCATTATACCGTTGGTGTTGGGTTGCATTCATGCATATACTCATGCGATTGGTGATGCTTCTTGTTGATTAGGAGTTGATGTGTTATCACTTGATGAGCTGTTTTTGTTGATTGAGCCGTGGTGTTTCTAGTTGCCTTTCTCTAATATAATGTTTACCATAATTTTCTTATATGTGTTAAAGACTCACTGTAGCGACCGAAAAATCCGGGAAAGGATTCTTCGAAGGTTCAAAGGAAGCCGCCACCAAATTTTAGTTTAAGGGCAAATTCGGAAAATCCCTTTATGTTTAGGACAAGGCAGGTTTAGGGTTCGGGAGTCGTTATGCGTGGGGAAGGTATTAGCACCCCACGATATCCTTTGTCTAATTAATTATATTTTTATATTTACCCTTTTATTAATGGAGAAAAAGACTTAATTAAATTTTAATTTTTAGTGCTTGACAAGAGTGGACTCTTGCTCCTATGTACCTCTAGATGCAATGGAGGAATCAAAGCTACGTAGTTCTTCCTGAAAAAGGTTTGTTGGTTGGTGTTTTTTAGTGTAGGGGTCCTAGGATTCCTTGAACTGTACAGCTCACTGATTCCTAGGACGCTTACTAACCCGATTGTACAACCGACTTAGTCCCCTACTTTTGAAAGTATTTTTGAGGTTTTTTTTTGAAAGAAGTTTATTTGATGTGAGGTGAGTTGGTTTTAGAATAGGTATTCTAGAACTCCGAACTGCATCTGACTCATTAGTTCTAGAATCTTTGACTAACCGGTTTGTACAACCGACTTAGTCCCCTATTTTTAGGATTCTTTGGTATGCATGACTCATTGGTCTAAGATGATGACTAACCGGTTGTACAACCGACTTAGTCTTTACTTAATTTTGAGATATATTTGAGTTGGAAAATATTTAAAAGGAAAAGAGAAAAAAGGGGGTGAAAATTGTAAAATGGGGTGTGATTAATTGCAAGAGAGTTGTATTATTAAAACTGGAGTGCAAAAAGCAGAGCCCAATCTATATTGTAGTGGGTGCGAATTGAGTTTAAGTGAGCGGGGGTGTATGAGTTAAACGGTGGTGCGAGGAAGTAATCGAAAACTAAAAACCATAAAACAAATTAAAAAAAGGAATGGGCAATAAAAGTGGATCTGAAAGTTTCCAACCCCTAATTTTTTTCCCTTTCCCCCGTAGCCACTTCACTCATTAATAGAGAGAGAGATTTTTCTTAAAAAGTTAAAGAAAGTCTTAGGAGAGAGAACGAGAATCTAGGAGGGAGAACAAAAACAACAATACATGGTTCTTAGCCTACATATTTCTATTCCTCCCTACTCTATCTAATTCTTGATCCATGATTTTGCTAAAAAAAAGTTCTTGATCCATGATTATTGTGAGTGTTTTTTTTAGTTATTTTCCTCATAAAAAAAATAACAAAAGAATGCTAATCTGGTATAAAACCAAAGCAACAAACAAAATGTGTTTTTTCTCTTAATCCATGGATTACCTATTTCTTAAGACCACAAGAAAGTAATCCGGTTGTTTTCTTTTAAACACAAATCTATTAATTTTTGGTCTAATCTGTTACTGATTTAGTCCTAGTTACTAATTGTTGCAATGATTTCGTTTTGGCAAAGACAAAAAAAAAAATCGATTCTGATTAAAGCTCAAACAAAGAAACTGATTCTAAACTATTCTTATTCCTAACATATTCACAGCATCAACATCCTAAGAAGAAATATAGTATCAATTGAAATTTATTTTAAACAACTAATTTTAATAAGGAGATCAAAAATTGGACTACATTTTGGAGAGATAATAGGTTAGACCAACCTCTTTTCTAGCCTCTGAAATAATCTCCAAGATTGTTTGTGATTGTGACTGCTTCCTTTAAACTGCTACCGTTGTTCCTTTGTTTCTATGACTGCTACTTTCTATGATTGCTACTGCTTCTTTGTTCTCAACTCAGAAATTTGATTTTTGCTTAATTTAGAGGATTAGGATTCTGATGTTGAATCTTAATCCTTTTTATGTGATTGTGCAGTGTTCTTGTCTGTCCTAGACTGAAGGTTAACCATGTATTTTCACTAAAATATTAGGTTTAGCAATTAATGAATTGAGTTACCTTGATTCTCTTTATTTTTCAGATCTGGATTTGGGTCTTGGGGACCAAGACTAGGGTTTGGGAGAGCATGAAGACCCAAGCCCAACTGCTACTTGGGCTAAAACTGTTTTTTTTTTGTATTTTTTTATATTTATTTTTGGATTTGGCTATTTTTGTATTCCTAATATTACTTTTTTTTTTTGCATTTTTGGACTTTTGGACATTTTGAACACTTCTAAATTGTAAATAAAACTAAATAGAATTTTTTTTGACATTTTTGGACTGTATATATGCTCAAAATAAATTAACTGCAGAAAATAAAAATAATAATAAGAAAAAGGAGTCGGGCCAAATACAAAGACGAGAACGGGCCGGACTAGACAAATACGCTAAAACGAGACCCAAATAGAAGAAATGGGCTTGTTAACTAACAACACTAAAATTAACTTGGAATCGCATTCTTAGGCATGAATTGAGGAGATAAGCCAAATTTTGAGAAAAATGACTTTGGTAGACCTACTTATGTACGACTAAACCCAAATACGGAGATTAGATTGAAGAACGCACGAAAAGATCGATCATTCGCGTGCATGCCTAATTTAAACAACGGTATTTCGATTTAGTTGAACGGGGTGATTGAAACTGGTTCGGGTTAGTAACCGAGACGTTATACTAATAATTCTCGTAATCATGCGACTTCAAAACACGACTATAAAAATAAACGACTAAAACAAGAAAAAGAAGACGGACAAAATCGGGTATAATAACGTTTGCCTCTTTATTAATATTTTACTAGAAAGTGATGAGTTCTCGAACTTTCGTAGTAGAAATAGGAATAAAGATGAGATAGATGCTAATTTTGTCCGTTTAAGGGGGAAGTGGAAGGTTTGAGAGATAAGAGGGAGTGGTTAATACTTGGCGCATTAGCCGAGAGTTGAATGAAGGGTCAACAAGGACCTGAAGGAGCACTAAGGCTCTGAAGGACCACTCAGGGTCTGGAAGGCTTCCTAGGCCTTAATTGAAGGACCATCGTGGTCTGAAGGAGCGCAACTAGCTACGGTGCTAGTAAAACGGTCTGAGGAGGCCTTTATATTCGAGCGGCCATGATGGGTCAAGATCAAGTCTAGAACTGATATGTTGACCATGAAGGATGTCCACTGTGTCTTAGGCTGACACAACTAGTCTGAAGGACCACTCGGGGTCTGCGAAGGTCTGTCGGGCTCGACTCCGACGTTGCGACCTGGGCCACTTAGGGCACTGCTCTGAAGGACCACTTGGGGTCTATAGAGATCAACCTGGTGATCTGTGATATGATATGAGACCAACGCTTAAAGCGCTGATATTAGAGGAACATAATATAGGTACCGACACTTGAAGTCGATTCAGAAGCAATACATGTAATGCATGCACATGTAACAATTGATTTTTGGCGATGTGATGAATGAAATAGGTGATTCTTTTCTCTTTTTGTTTTTTAGTTTTTAGTTTTTTTTTAAATAAATGCATGAAATGCGAATGTGAATGAAATGTTTGAATGCAAATGCTATGGCGCATGGTGCGATGATATGAAATGATTGATTTGGGTGTAGAAACATTTTTTTGCGATGATGAGATTTGAGACTTTGGATGTGAGAGGCGTGGGTGAATATTGATCATTCTTTGGAAAAATTAGTTGTTCAAACTTTGGCATTCTCAAGGTCCTTATCTATAGACATAAGTACTTGATCGTATTTGCAAGCTCGCTTTTTTCCTCTTCCATTATGATACCCCATGATGACCGAAGTTTATGTCCACGAAGTTACCTAAGTGGATTTTTAGCATCACATGATCAACTTGTGTTTTCTCTCTCTGAAGCTTTGTTTAGTAAAGACGTATGTTAGTGCAAGTATAAATGAATGAGTCAGTTAACTTAGGGTTCTAAAGGCTTAGGGTGAGGACATTTGTGGCACATGAAGGGGTGAATGACTGACTGATCTTTGTCAAGGTCATGAAAGGTAGGTTTTTCCAAGCCAAGGAATGCAGGACTGTCCCCTAATTTTGATTTGATGACGGTGAGTGCATAACTTGCCCCTGTCTAGTGGTGACAAGCTAGGGGTGTAGAAGATGATGAATTGGGAATGCACTGACTTTGGAAGCGAGAAATTTTGTCTCAACCCATAGAGTTTAGTGTTGCCCCATTTATGGTAAGGACAAGATTGCCCTGACTAGAGTAGCAGCCTTTAGGGTAATGAGTTGAGAAATTGTCCCGGTATGGTTTTATGGATGGGAGTATAGCGGAGATGAGATGGGTGTAGGTGAATTTCCCCAATTGTAGGTGGAGTGAAGGGTGTGGGGTTGCCCCACTTGATGATGGGATTTCAAATGGTTGTTTTGGTGAGGTTGTGGAAAGTGTGAGTTAGGGTAATGAGTTTAGGAGTGGTCAAATATGGTGGTAGATCGGGTGTGATATGGACTTTGGACACATTTCCCAAGCTTAAGTGGAGCACATGGTGAAAGGGATGCCCCAATTTAGGATCTAGGTGACGATCCTAGCGTAAGCCTTTTGGTTGTCTTTAGAACGACTCTCAAAGCTATGATAGTCCTGAGTTTATTATGATGAAAAGCGCACTTGGTGATCACTAAACTTTGCCTTTATATCAATGGAACTGGAATGAACCTTGGAGTGCAAGCCCCTTTTTTTTTTTTGAGTTTTTTTTCGAGACATATATATTTTTTTTACCAAACATATCGTAAATAAATAAACTTATTTGTCCTAAATTTAAAATTTTGAGAAAACAAAAGCAATCAGTCATTGATCGGAACGAACTCTAGAGGGTTGTAACGTGGCCGATGGTTTAGTGATTTATGAGGGAAATGATAATTGGGCTCAAAGTAGTGTGTGGGGATTGATGGGACGGATGATGAGCGGTATGATTTGGCTAATGGTTAATGGTTTGTGGTTTGTGAAAGAAGGGGTTATTAGGCTCAATGAAGTGTTTGATGATTGATGGGACAAATGATTTGGTGATGTAACTTGGCTAATGGGTGATGATGGTTGTTAGGCTCAAAGGAGTGTTTGAGGTTTGATGGGACAAATGATTTGGTGATGTAACTTGGCTAATGGGTGATGATTTATGAAGGAAATGGTTGTTAGGCTCAAAGGAGTGTTTGAGGTTTTATTGAGACAGTAATTGATGTGTCTCATGGTAGGATGGACTTGTTTAGGATTGTAATGTGGCTAAGGGTTTATGGAGGATAGGATATTGAGGCCAAAAGAAGTGTTTGAGGTTTGTTTTAGACAATGATCTCTTATGCTTTAATGGTGTGAAGCAACAGCTCACGACTTGTACTACTTTTGTCTTTGTTTTTTCTTGGGATTTTTTAATCCTCTTTTTTTGACTTCACTCTTTTGTGATTTTTGTTTCTCTTTCTTTTGAGCTGAGTGAGCAGATAAAAGTGATACACTATCTTTGATGTAGAATTGATCCTTGTCTAGGGTGATTGAGAGATTTTTGGGATTTTTTTGGCTTAAGGTGGGTGGCAAAGGATTTTTGAGGATATGGGAAGATGGTTCAACTTCATTTCAAATCATGATGGCTCTTTTTCTCAAAAATTAACTTAAGGACAATAATTTATTTATTTTTATATACATGCTATTTATTCATTATTTCTCTTTCTTTTGTGTGTGCCATAATTTTTGCTTAGGCCGCTCTTACGAGCTTTTAACCTAACGGACCTTTTTTATTTTTTTGTGTAAAGGACTTGCACCAATGGAATATAATGTTGACAAGGTATTTTAGAGAACACAAATTTGCCCCAGTTTGGAGGGCTTAAAGCGTTATTTCATTAGTGAGAACAAACCAAAAAGTCGACTAGGTCGGGGACTATGTACTTTAGGGTGGTCGGGGTGGGATTAGACTTGGACGGGGTGATGACAAGGTAAAGACATTAACTGACTCAAACAAGAATGAAGACACATGTCACACACAAGTTACTACATGAATGCTTCGTAGAGAGTTAACACCAGTTAAAACATGAAAGAAAATTTTGGCGGACCATTTCGGTCATTCATCATGGGGTGGATAAGATGCAACACTTTGATGTGTATGTGCTGCTAATTTGAAAAATTGAGTGCTTTGAAACACCTTGAGCTTGTAGCGAAGTATGGCTAAACTTTTTCCAAAAGAATGATTTATTTCACAAGAATGTCTCACTTCTCACCACCTTTTTTTTCTTCTAAATTTACGCTAATAATAATTTTTTTATAATGCATGATGTAGCTATGCAAATGAATGTGCATGAAATGTGAATGAAATGATAATGTATGTGCATGAAATGATAACATATGATTTTATTTATCATGTGGGGGAATTATAAACTTTTCATTGGAGAGTAAAGTACAAAATTTAATTTTGACTTTAGCGTGCACGGCTTCTCTCCAAGGTAAAGATTTTAATTCTCTGACGGTCATAAAAGTGCATGCAACAGTAGATGTTTATTTGCTGTATTTTTTTTTTGTAGTGCAAAGAAAAAGAAAAATGCATGTGGTATATTTTCTAAAAAAGTAGTAAAAAATGATTTTTGGTGTTTTTGATTTTTTTTTAATAAAAGACGGTATGCATAAATATTTGTTTAAATGCAAGGGTATGAAGCTCCTTTGTGACCCTAGAAATGTATCTTACGGAGTGGGTCTACGGTTTCTTTTATAGTGAGCCTCACAAGGGTAGTTTTAAAGAATCCTACACAAGGTTCCTAGAGCCAAAGACCCCAATCAAGAACACTGACCCAAACAATAGGCAAGCTATTAGAAGGGATAGCATCCTTAAAAGGAATCAAACTCTAGGTGAGATTTTCGTGACCACCCAACGAGACGTACGTCCCGCAGGCCATCACTACACAATCTCGTTCTAACTTAGGTTTGCACTCAAGTCTGGGTAGAAGACTTTTCTCACATGCTTGTGTGATGTGCAGAGGTGTAGTGTGTATAGGAGCAGTTCAAAACAAACCCAAAGCTGCAAACAAAGCAAACATTCATACAAAATAAAGTCTTCTATCCTAGGGTTTACACATCAAATAAATAATATAATGTGCAAAGATAAATAAATAAGAGAAGGGTAAAAATTAAATTAAATAAATCCTATAATTAATTAGACAAGGTTTTGACTCTCCAAAAAGTTAAGTCCCCAGTGGAGTCGCCAGCTGTAGCGACCGAAAAATCCGGGAAAGGATTCTTCGAAGGTTCAAAGGAAGCCGCCACCAAATTTTAGTTTAAGGGCAAATTCGGAAAATCCCTTTATGTTTAGGACAAGGCAGGTTTAGGGTTCGGGAGTCGTTATGCGTGGGGAAGGTATTAGCACCCCACGACATCCTTTGTCTAATTAATTATATTTTTATATTTACCCTTTTATTAATGGAGAAAAAGACTTAATTAAATTTTAATTTTTAGTGCTTGATAAGAGTGGACTCTTGCTCCTACGTACCTCCAGATGCAATGGAGGAATCAAAGCTACGTAGTTCTTCCTGAAAAAGGTTTGTTGGTTGGTGTTTTTTAGTGTAGGGGTCCTGTAACACCCCTCCTATCTCTATTAATTAACTAATTTAAAATCAGAGTTTAATAAAATTCTCATGGAAAGATGCTACATTATCACTCAAACACCCTAGCATATATCTATGAATTTAAAACAACGGCATACATGCATACATAGGCAACTCGGCCAAAGGGACTACGCCCATCAAAACATGGTTTCAATTGTTTACATCACAGCGGACACAAATATGTATTAGTTGAACATATACGTTACAACTGAATAGTCCCAAAACAAACACTACTCTATCCTACTCTACTCGCCCCTGAGGTGTTACAACTACCGAGAGCAGACTCGACTCCAACAACCAAAAGGCAAAGCTGACCTCTACTCGAGGGTACTGCAAGTTGCCACAAAGAGCAACATAAAAAGCAGTAGGGTGAGTCTCTAAACATTTGTAATAAAGGTTCATGACCAATGTAAATACATAGAATGCATTAAGCACCTCAGTTCACTTATCAGACAGCACACAAGTATAAAACAGCACATATAGCTACCTCGGCTGATAAATAGCATTTCAACATAATTCACATGAGTTATGTATGCAATGCAATGCAATGCAACCCAAACTCCAGGGTATAATGCATGAGGATCCATCTCTTTAAGCCACTCAGGCATATCCGTCGCTAGTGATACTCAGACCGAAGTCTTTCGTATCGAGACCGAAGTCTATAACCGTCGCTGATGCATATGAATTCATGAGACTCAATGAACAAATGCATTCACTCAAAAATTTCAACTCTTTTGTGCAAATCGCACTGTCGCCTTACGTTGCCTAGTCCTCTTAGACAACCACTATAGCACTAAGCTACTTGTCCACTCACAGGCACCTCAACTCCTCAGGTAGTGAGCCACTCCATCACTACGAAGGCCTCACAACGCCTAGGACTGAACCATCACATAGGGACTAAACTGGACTATGCCAATTCGTCCCCTTAAACGACTCTTGACGTTAAACGTCACTCACGGTGGCGCCTAACAGCTTTACGCCGTTATGCGTCAAAAATAGGTCACCTCAGCACCTTCACTCTTCTCGGTATGCTCGCTCGTCACCTCGGCACACCTACTCATCTCGGCACGCTAAGCTGATGTAGTATCGCTACCCATTACGTCACCAATACTCAACTCGGTGGCACCTCACTTGGCATACTCGTAAAGTTCCCCACCTCGTCCATGGGACCTCACGCCACCCTATCTCCCATCACTCCTACACTTCCACACATCCACTTCACCTTGATTACTACACTTAGGCACAATACACCTAAGCACTCACCTCACTTCATCATCTATACTTAGTCATTTCACACCTAACCACACAACTACACCCTTATACTCCTACGTACGCTCCTTCGACTCATGTATATGTCGACACACACATCTCTCGACACTTACATACTTCGACACACACATCTCTCGACAGTTACATACTTCGACACACACATATCTCTCGACACTTACGTTACTTCGACACACACATATCTCTCGACACTTACGTTACTTCGACACACACATATCTCTCGACACTTACATTACTTCGACACACACATATCTCTCGACATATACACCTTGGTATACACACCCTATACCTCGGCAATACTAGCTTAGACGTCCATGCACTACAACTCGACTCCTCACCTCGGCATAACCATGTTATACCTCGGCAACTACTTGACGACACTCGCACTGGGTTCTAATTACACCTACGCACCTTCGTCCATCAAGTACAGCTCAACTCGTCCTCTTCAAGTCTAGGAACTACGCTTTAACACTTACGTCGTGCGTTAACCTTCATGCACTTCGGTTTTCTCTACGATCACGTGCGCCTAACTTCTCCTTCCTCTCTTTAGGTGCTCCTGACTAGGATTAAGCTCAAGAACACACTCTTAAACTCTCACGCTCACTGAGACTGAGAGTTCTCAGCTCTCATTTCCTCTCCATGGTCACTTACGTGACCAGCTCAAAAATCAACCAATATAATCTTCACCAAAGTGAAGTAACACAACCAGAATACTTAAAGAACACATAAGCACACATTCAGAACTCAAGCCAAAATCATTCATGCAAAACATTCAACATAAACACTAAATTACGCATGGAAGAGAGCCCCCTTACCTTGATCGGTTGAGTAGAACACCCTCTCTTCACTGAAATCTCCCCGTTAACACTCGCAGCAACTCTTCTCCCTTGAGCTTGAGCTTCTTCCTCGCCAACTGCTCTTCCTTCTCTCTAACGGGTACTATTCCACCTAACAGCTCTCTCTCTCTTACTTCTCTCTAAGACTTTTCTTCACTTTGATCAAATGGGTTGATCCTACGGCTATTTCCTCTTATGGAAAGGAACTTGGGCTTCTAATGGGACTTGGGCCTTCCATCACTCATGGACTTCTATTCAATACCTCTTCCCATTACTCAAACCTCTCCTAACACATAAACACTACACGTTAGCCTTAAGCTTAATTAATTAAAAATGTTGAAAAACCCTAAATAACTCAATTTAATAATTAATTGAACTATTTTGGGGTGTTACAGGTCCTAGGATTCCTTGAACTGTACAACTCACTGATTCCTAGGACGCTGACTAACCCGATTGTACAACCGACTTAGTCCCCTACTTTTGAAAGTATTTTTGAGGTTTTTTTTTAAAGAAGTTTATTTGATGTGAGGTGAGTTGGTTTTAGAATAGGTATTCTAGAACTCTGAACTGCATCTGACTCATTAGTTCTAGAACATTGACTAACCGGTTGTACAACCGACTTAGTCCCCTATTTTTAGGAAAAATGATTTATTTACAATTTTATAAATTTTTAGGATTACTGAACTGTACAGCTCATTGGTCCTAGGATGATGACTAACCCGGTTATACAACCAACCTAGTCTTTACTTAATTTTGAGATATATTTGAGTTGGAAAATAATTAAAAGGAAAAGAGAAAAAAGGGGGTGAAAATTGTAAAATGGGGTGTGATTAATTGCAAGAGAGTTGTATTATTAAAACTGGAGTGCAAAAAGCAGAGCCCAATCTATATTGTATTGGGCTGCGAATTGAGTTTAAGTGAGCAAGGGGTGTATGAGTTAAACTGGTGGTGCAAGAAGTAATCTGAAAACTAAAAAACCATAAAACAAATTAAAAAAAGGAATGGGCAATAAAAGTGGATCTGAAAGTTTCCAACCCCTAATTTTTTTCCCTCTCCCCCGTAGCCACTTCACTCATTAATAGAGAGAGAGATTTTTCTTAAAAAGTTAAAGAAAATCTTAGGAGAGAGAGCGAGAATCTAGGAGGGAGAACAAAAACAACAATACATGGTTCTTAGCCTACATATTTCTAATCCTCCCTACTCTATCTAGTTCTTGATCCATGATTTTGCTAAATGTGTTTTTTCTCTTAATCCATGGATTACCTATTTCTTAAGACCACAAGAAAGTAATCCGGTTGTTTTCTTTTAAACACAAATCTATTAATTTTTGGTCTAATTTGTTACTGATTTAGTCCTAGTTACTAATTGTTGCAATGATTTCGTTTTGGCAAAGACAAAAAAAAAATCGATTCTGATTAAAGCTCAAACAAAGAAACTGATTCTAAACTATTCTTATTCCTAACATATTCACAACATCAACATCCTAAGAAGAAATATAGTATCAATTGAAATTTATTTTAAACAACTAATTTTAATAAGGAGATCAAAAATTGGACTACATTTTGGAGAGATAATAGGTTAGACCAACCTCTTTCCTAGCCTCTGAAATAATCTCCAAGATTGTTTGTGATTGTGACTGCTTCCTTTAAACTGCTACCGTTGTTCATTTGTTTCTATGACTGCTACTTTCTATGATTGCTACTGCTTCTTTGTTCTCAACTCACAAATTTGATTTTTGCTTGTTTCAGGGGATTAGGTTCTGATGTTGAATCCTAATCCTTTTTAGGTGATTGTGCAGTGTTCTTGTCTGTCCTATACTGAAGGTTAACCATGTATTTATACTAAAATATTAGGTTTAGCAATTAATGAATTGATTTACCTTGATTCTCTTTATTTTTCAGATCTGGATTTGGGTCTTGGGGACCAAGACTGGGTTTGGGAGAGCATGAAGATCCAAGCCCAACTGCTACTTGGGCTAAAACTGTTTTTTTGTATTTTTTTATATTTATTTTCGGATTTGGCTATTTTTGTATTCCTAATATTACTTTTTTTTTGCATTTTTGGACTTTTGGACATTTGAACACTTCTAAATTGTAAATAAAACTAAATAGAATTTTTTTTGACATTTTTGGACTGTATATATGCTCAAAATAAATTAACTGCACAAAATAAAAATAATAATAAGAAAAAGGAGTCGGGCCAAATACAAAGACGAGAACGGGCCGGACTAGACAAATACGCTAAAACGAGACCCAAATAGAAGAAATGGGCTTGTTAACTAACAACACTAAAATTAACTTGGAATCGCATTCTTAGGCCTGAATTGAGGAGATAAGCCAAATTTTGAGAAAAATGACTTTGGTAGACCTACTTATGTACGACTAAACCCAAATACGGAGATTAGATTGAAGAACGCACGAAAAGATCGATCATTCGTGTGCATACCTAATTTAAACAACGGTATTTCGATTTAGTTGAACGGGGTGATTTAAATTGGTTCGGGTTAGTAACCGAGACGCTATACTAATAATTCTCGTAATCATGCGACTTCAAAACACGACTATAAAAATAAACGACTAAAACAAGAAAAAGAAGACGGACAAAATTGGGGTATAACACTCACCCTTCTACTTTCTATGTTGCTTCTTATGTCGGCAACGTGCAGGTGATTCCGAGTGAAGGTCTTCATTCCTCAGTCTGGTTGTGGAGTCTTGCTCTGATACGTAGCACTGGGGGGACGAGTAGTCTAGTAGTTGTTTTAATTGTAGTTGTTGAACTGTAATTTGGTAATGTATGATTTGGTTAAGAAACCGGAGATTTGAGGGTTCGCCCCTTTTAGTCGTGCTATGTATCACACAATTATATTTATTAGTGAAAAGTATTGTTGACTAGATTAAAGTCATGTTTTGGTGAACGTAGCATCCCCTTGAGGATGTATCTTTTTAAAAGAAAAACGATTTTTGAACTCTGATTTTAAATTAAATTACCGTTGAGAAAAGGGGGTGTTACATACTACACTACCTCGGTTACATTACTTCACTTGACCATCAATCACCTTGCCACACTTCCTCACTTAACCATTACTCACCTCAGTACTACACTACCTCGGTTACACTACTTCACTTGACCATCAATCACCTTGCCACACTTCCTCACTTAACCATTACTCACCTCGGTACTACACTACCTCGGTTACACTACTTCACTTACACTCCTTCACTTTAACCATCACTCACCTCGGTTACACTAGCTTTGACATCCATATACTACACTTCGGTACTTCTACACTTCATCACATACATACTTTGACGCACACATACTACGACACACACATACTCACTTCAACACACCTACTCTTCGCGGCACACACATACTTCGACGAACATATACTACGACGCACACCCTTACGCTGACACACTTATGCTTCTCGTCACACCCTTACTTCAACTCACTATCCTTCGACGGACACACCTTCAACCTTCACAAGCTACAACGCACCTAACCCTCATCTTCCCTCTTTTCTTTGATTCTCATACTATGATCAAACTTAAACCACAATTTCTACAACACCTATTCATTCGAAAACTTGTCCAACACACACCAGAGTAACAACTAAGGTGACAACACCAAAACTGGCGCCCTTGCGCCTATGGTTCCTCAAACCCATTTCTTTCCTAGGGCTTTTATATGACCCATCATCAACAACACATACACACATCACAGTTTCACCAAAGTGAAGCAAACACAACATCAATTACACCATTAACAACACAAACAACTCAAAAACCATCCTAGTGTCTAACCCACGCATAACACTCATCATATACTCTATTATAGGTGAAAGAGAGCCCCCTTACCTCAATAGATTGAAGAATAAGCACTCTCTCCACCAAGACTTCAAGATCCCCCAACAATCCAGCTCCTCTTCCTTGAACTTGAACTCTCCACGCCACTATCTTCTCTGCTTCTTTAAGCTTTCAGACCTCTCTCTCACTACAAGAATTACGTAATATACCGGCGCCCAATTTCCGGCGGATTGTATCCGCCTGTAAATTACCGGCGGCTTTAGTCAATTTCCGTGGATGTATCCTTTGTACATTACCGCGGTTTTAAGTGTTTTTCCGCGGATTTATTGTCGCGGTAATATACCGGCGGTTTTTTGATTGATTACCGGCGGATTTGATAGTATTTGTAACCGTAATTTTATTTAAAAAAAAAATTAAAAAACGTCGCCGGTAATGTCGGTTTCCGGCGGAATTTTTAAAAAAAGCCGCCGGTAATTTTCCGCCGGTAATGTCCTTAAGCCGCCGGTAATAATAACTCGAAAGTCACGCATTAAAGCCGCCGGTAATGACACGTGTTCCGCCGGTAACAACAAAGAGTCCGCCGGTAATTTCAAATTTGAAAATCGGACCGTTTGGTTCCTTTCTTTTTATACCGATCCACACCTCCTCTCCTCTCTTCACTTCTTACTTCTTATCTTCACTTCTCACTTCTTCTTCTTAATTTCTCTCACATTTTTCATTTCTTTCACTTTCTCTCAAATCTCTCTACAAAATTCATTGTTCTCTCTGAGAATTCTATCGTTTCTCTCTACCGATTTCTTCTCTTAAGGTATGTTTCTTTGATAGTTTTAGTTAAAATTTTGTTTTAAAATATTAGTTAGTTACTAATTCAGATATTATTTGTTTAGTAATTAGTTGAGTTTGGGTGGAAGTTTGCTTGAGTTTGGGTGGAAGTTTGTTCGAGGGTATCTGGAATTAGCGCAAAGTCAGAGACTTCTCAGCGATCTAGGTTAGTGATTCTTGTTATTTGATTTTGTAGTAGAAAAATATTATTTGATGTGATTAAATTGAAATTACTATTAGTTTAATTTTTTTATAATTCGTGTATGGAAATTAGAATTAAAATCTCTATTACTATTATTTACTAAAAAACATTATTTGAAATACTTTTTAGAAATAAATTTCAAATTTCAAATTGTTAAAAGAGATTTTAAAATTTAAATATTATTTTCAAATTATTAAATTAATTTATAATTTAAATATTTAAATTTATAATATTTAAATAATTTAAAAGTAAAAACGGTTTTTAATATTTAAATTTATAATTTAAATATTAAAAATTTAAAATTAAAATTAATTTTAAAAAACGTTTTTTTAAAAAATATATATTACCGCGGCTTATATTAATTACCGTGGCTTTTATAAAAAAAAAAAAAAAAATATTACCGGCGGAAAAGTGTTATTATCGGCGGCTTTTATATAAAAAAATATTACCGCGGAAAAGTGTTATTACCGGTGGCTTTTATATAAAAAAAAATATTATCGGTGGCTTTTTCCACGGAAATACCTGCGATTCGCGCTTTTTCCGCGGAAAAAATCATGCGATTACGCGGATTTTCCGCGGTAAGTGTTACGTCTGACGTTTTAACCCGTGGAAAATCCGCCGGAAGATCCACGAGCTTGATCACTTATCGGCGGTTTTGGGATTTACCGGCGGCTTAGGTCCGCCGGAAAACCTTGAATTTCTTGTAGTGTCTCTACTCTCTTACTTTACTCTTTGACTTTTCTTTGATTTTGGGTGAAATGAACTCTCTCACCATCGACACCTAACTTATATCATGGATATGGGCCTAACTATCATGGGTCTCTATTCACACCTCCTCCATTACTTGCACTACTCCCTCTTTTAATTAAATTACCACTCACTTTTTACTAACCACCACTCCTCATTTAAATCAAATACTCTATCATTATTTTAATATAACCAACCAATATACCACTTAATTAAATAAATACTTGAATTATTTTTGGGGCGTTACAGAAACAAAGGCTGAAAAACATTTAAATTAATGTGTCAATGTCTCTTCATTTCAAGTGTTGGAGAGTCAAGAAAGTCCACAATCTTTAAGTTGGCAAGACATTACATTTTTTCAACCTTTTAGGATATATTGTAATTTGGAGAGACAGGGAAGTCCACAATCTTTAATGTGTCAAAGTTTTTATATATATATATATATATATATATATATATATATATATATATTGTAATTTGTTGTTGGCTATAGTTTGTTTAGCTAGCTAGGTTGAATTTGGTTCATGAATTGGATAATGTAACTTGTTAGCTAATTTGTTTTATATATATGTTGATAAGTATACATATATGGATTTGATTGGATTGTATTGTTGTATATGATCAGGTAAATTGTAAATATAAAAAGGAAAATACATAAAACAGAAAAAAAAAATTAGACAATGGGCTGCGCTTTTAATGAAGTGCTGCCTATAGTAGGACAAGTTTGGGCAATAGGCGCTTTTTTTGAGAGTGCCGCCTATCTGAGAAAGCATTTGGGCAATGGGTAGCGCTTTTTAGGGAGCGCTGCCTATCTGAGGATGCATTTGGCAATGGGTAGCGCTTTTTAGGGAGCGCTGCCCATTGTTGGAGTGTTATCGCGGCACACGCTCAAAGAGCCGCCAAAAGTCACGCCATGGATTAAAAAAAAAAGCACTGCCCATCCCCTAAATCTGTTGTAGTGTTCCACTCTTCATCATCCTCTCCATTCATTTGCATACTTTTAACGTGAATTCGAAGTGCATAATAATGGTCTTGTGGTTACTGTTCATGAAGCGCAAAGGAGCAGGGACGGATCCACTTGTACACAATTGGGGGCATTTGCCCCCACTTGAAAAATTATTTTGGTTGGAAACATATATAACAAATTTATTTTGCCCCCATAAAAAAATTGGTGGCATTTATCATGTAATTTTAATTTTGACCCACTTTTATTTACAATTACACTTGTTGGATATATAACAAATTTATTTTGCCCCCATAAAAAAATAGCGTCCAGTGAGCAAAGAGGATTTTTGTGCAGTTTGTAATTAACTAGTTACTAGACACTATTTTTTAAGCAACTAAAAAAAGATATTCATTTGGATTTTTTTAAATTTACACAACGAATAAACTACATGGTTACAAGAAAATATGACCAAAATCTTTTACCGTCAAAAAAAAATGAAAATTTTTTTTTTTAATAATGTATATGGCCGGTCACCAATAAGGGTTTGTCCGAGCGGTAACTAAACTTGGATCATACTATAAGGTCTTGGGTTTGAATCTTTGGGTTCGAACATTGAGTGTGGCAAAAACTCAGTTGGGAGGGGAGAACCACACGAGATTCCAGAAGTCCCAGTATACACGTCGCCTACCGGGGTTGTGTTTATATATGATATATTTCATAAAAATACGCACTAACGTGCGTGGTGGTGATATAGAGTGTGAGAAATTTAATTCATAAAAACTTTGATAAAAACAATCTTTAGTAATAACGAGGAGAAGATGGTTCACAAAAATTAAGCACAGAAAGACTTGAACATCATGATACAGAAAAACAAGAAATAAAATCACAGGTATGTTGTAACAAATAAAATCACAATAAAAAATTGCTATTCCCTCTTTTTGTGTCTCTGATTGCTTTTTTTTTTTACTATACCTGAACAGTAAAACAAGAAACTTCTTCTCAAATTTTTTTGTTACATATCAGTGTTTATGTAATTAAACGTGTTTCTCTGATATGTACTCACATGTACATGACCAGACCAATGTGTTAGCTAGTTTGTTTTCAATATCATCTGGCTTCGAATAAGGTGATTGTCATATCATTGGTTGGGATCTTAAAGCTTCGATCTGAATTGGAAGCTTCTGCGAATGAATCCTTCTTTACATAGTAACCAGGCTCTTTCGGCGCCGCCAATTCACTGTCACCCCCCAACATTAGAACCACATATGGCATGACAGGCCTATCCCCTGGATGTCGCTGGACACACATGTGACTGACTTGGATGCAACGCAATACTTCTGATACAACACATGAGTCCTCTATATTTTTGTCAATTAGTTCTAAAGCCCTACCCTCTTTCCACAAACTCCATGCCTGAAACATTGAAATTGTAATAATAAAACTGTCAAAAGATTTTATGACACTTAAATTGAATATTTATCATACATCACATACTTACATGAGTGACAATGTTAGGAGAGTCGTTGTCAACATAAAATCCTCTACTTTTCTTTCCACATATGATCTCCAGCATCAAAACTCCAAAACTAAACACATCAGATTTCACAGAAAACAGTCCATCAGCAGCATATTCTGGTGCCATGTAGCCGCTACAACATACCATCAAAACAAAAGTAAAAAAATTTGTTAAAAGAATGACAAATCACATATGAAAAACAACTTTGTACTAAGATACTACTTACTATGTTCCAACTACTCGCTTTGTATTTCCGTGTGTCTCATCTGCACCGAAAATTCTCGCGATGCCGAAATCTGATATTTTCGGGACCAGCTTGTCATCAAGCAAGATGTTACTTGGTTTGAGGTCTCTATGAATTATCCTCAGTCTAGAATCTTGATGAAGATAAAGAAGACCTCGAGCAACTCCAAGGATAATGTCAAAGCGCTTAGGCCAATCTAAAAGTTTTCTTTTAGTATCATCTGTTTCATAAGAAGTAAGTTTATTGAACATTTGGAATTTTAAATTTCAAATTTAGTACAGAAATAAATAAGCATTCTTGTAAGACTCGTACCGAAAATTAACCTATCCAAGCTACAGTTTGGCATGTATTCATAAACCAGCATTCTATCTTCATCGTGGATGCAACAACCAAGAAGTTTAACAAGATTTCGGTGCTGCAGTTTTGCTATTAGTCTTACTTCATTCTTAAACTCAATTATTCCTTGTCCAGAGTTACTTGAGAGACTCTTCACAGCAATTTCTTGACCACATGCCAATCTTCCCTACATAATAATAATATATATAAGGAAATTAAGACACTTTATCACATGGACACTTTGTTTGTAAGTCTTTTCTGCTTAAAAAACTGAACAAAGATTGAGTTACCTTGTATACAGGTCCAAAACCACCTTCTCCAATCTTGTTCTTTGCCAAGAAGCTATCTGTGGCAGTGATCAGTGTTGAATACTTAAGCAATGGAAGATTGAGATCATCCTCACTATCCCCGTCACCTTCTTCTAGTTCGATAATTTTTGAATTCTCTGATAACATGGAACAATGGCTTTCAGTTTAGTTGAAGGCATAAGGTATCTGATTGTCATAAACTTGTAGCATTACATCTAGGAAGTTTTCACTAAGAGGTTGTCTTAAAAGGAAAAATCCGATGGTTATCAAATAAAAACAAACATGAAGCATTATGTCACAGTATACACACCATTTCTTTGTGAAGTTACTAGATTTTACTGTTTTATGGCTGTTTTCACCTAAAGCACTTAGTGCATTTCAATTCTAGTCGTTGTATCTCATTTTGTAGCTGTTATTTTGTCTTATTGAGGACATGTATTGCCTCATTTTGCTGTCATTCTAGTACTGACCATAGTTGCAAAAGTATTCTAGAGAATTCCTAGGTTTTGATTGTACCTCTCGAGTCCTATTTATATTTGCTTTTATTGAATAAACAATCAATCATTCACAAAATATATCTCTCTATCTTCAAATATTCTAATCGTCACTTTCAGCATTGCTTTAAGGGCCACATTCCTTCATTGTAGCCCCGAGTTTACGCTAGTGCTAATTACAGGTGACATAGCTTCACCCTAACAAGCTTTATCCTTACTTTGCATCTCGCTATATCGATTGGAATATTGATATAACATTCGATTCATCGTTCCATTGGTATTGACATCATTACTTACACTAATATACCCGTTATTCATCGTTCCATTGAGATTGTCACTGTTATCGGTTAAATACTGTGACATTTGGTATTAGTAGGGTTCGTTCTGCAAGTATGACTCTTTCTCAGACTGTTCAAGACTTGGAGCAACGATTCACCATCACCACCGAGGCATTCAACACACGTTTGAATGAGTTGCAGGCTCAAATGAACGAAGGAATGGATGAAATACGCCACATTCTTCGTACTGTGCAAGCGGCACTACCTGGTTCAGGTACACCTCCTCCTCCACCTCCACCTCCACCTCCCCCTCCTCCTCCTCCCCCTCCTCCACAAAACCAGCCACACTACTTAGCTACACGTATTTCAAAGGTGGAGTTTCCACGTTTTGATGGTAAGAACGTTAGAGACTGGATCTACAAGTGTGACCAGTTCTTTCAGCTAGATGAGACACCAGATGCTTCCCGTGTGCGTTTAGCTTCAATTCACCTCGAAGGCTTGGCTTTACAATGGCATTTGAACTACATGAGGCGAAATTTGATCAATATCCCCGCAGCGTGATATGTTGCAGATGTTTGCACTAGATTTGGTGAAGTGTATGATGATCCACTCGCCTCACTTGTTCAACTCAAGCAATCAGGTAAATTAGTTGATTATCTTGACTCCTTTGAGCTTGCCTTGACTCAGGTGAACCTATTACCTGAGCATGCTCTTAGTATTTTCCTTGCTGGCCTAGAACACAACACTCAGATGCATGTACACATGTTTAACCCTACCTCCATCACCCATGCTTCTCACCTAGCTAGACTACATGACTCGGCAAAAAATTTACCCACCAGAAACCCCCCTAAATACACTACTTGGCCAAATAAGCCATCCACCTCACACACTAAACCCCCTACCACTGATGACACCCAAACCCTAGCCAAACCTGTTTTCAAAAACACCACAAGAACATTTACACTGCTTGATATATGGTGAGACGTGCCAAAGGGTTGTGTATGTTTTGTGATGAGCCATTCACACCTGGACATCATCTCAAACATAGACGCCAACAACTTATGGTACTGGAAATTGATGAGGAGGAACCTAATGAGTCTGAGACACACACTGATCCACCAGAAAACACCCTAGAGCCAACCCCTGTCACTGAACAACCTCTGTTATCACTCCAAGCCATGACTGGTGCATCAAGTTTCCAAACTATGCGTGTTACAGGCCTTTATCATAAGAAACTACTACACATCTTGTTGGATAGTGGTAGTACTCACAATTTCTTGGACTTAGCTTTAGCAAAGAAGCTTGGTTGTAGGCTGGAAGCTGTGCAAATGAAGCCTATTACCACGGGTGGTGGTCATCAATTACATGTTCTCTATATATGTAAAGGTTTCACTTGGCAATTGCAGCAGGTGACTTTCACTGCAGATATGTTTGTATTACCTTTAGGAAGCTATGATCTTATTTTGGGCATTCAATGGTTGAAGTCTCTTGGTCCTATCCTTTGGGATTTTGAGAAACTCCATATGGAATTTACCACTCAGGGACGCAGAGTTATGCTACGTGGAGCACGCATTCCTACTGTCAAGCTTATTAACAACAAAACTTTTGCTCAAGCTGTCTCTCACGGTGCTGAGCTGTGTTTTATGACAGCAGATGACACTGGTCCTGTGTTCTCACTACCAACATGTATCTTTGCTCTACTCGAGGCACCCTGCGGTGATTCCTCTGAAATTGAAGACCTCATCTCGCTTATAGTGATATATTTCAGGAACCTACTCAGTTACCACCTCCAAGGCCTGGTTTTGACCACTGTATTCCCTTAAAGGAAGGTACACAAGCTTTTAATTTGCGTCCTTATAGGTCTTCAATTATCCAAAAGAATATTGTTGATAAATTGGTCAGCGATATGCTTGATCAAGGGTGATTCAACATAGTACCGATCCTTTTGCTTCACCAATTGTCTTGGTAAAGAAAAAGGATGGTTCATGGCGCTATGTGTGGACTTTAGAAGGTTGAATTCTCACACAATCAAGATAGCTTTCCTATTCCTTTGATTGAAGACTTAATGGATGAATTGGGCTCGGCAACAATCTTTCTAAGCTAGATTTAAGGTCCGGCTACCATCAAGTCCGAATGGACATGGTGAGGAACACAAGAGCTGACTTTTAAGACTCATAAAGGGCCACTATGAATACTTAGTTATGCCTTTTGGCTTGGCTAACGCACCAGCCACCTTTCAAGCTCTTATGAACCATGTTTTTCATTCTTTTTTACGAAAATTTGTTATAGTTTTCTTTGATGACATTCTTGTTTATAGTAACACTGTGGTTGAGCATGTGCAGCACTTATCTATTGTGTTTGACACTATAAGACAACATCAGTTATTCCTCAACAGAGACAAATGCCAGTTTGCTACTACTAAGGTGGAATACCTTGGCCATTTCATATCACAACAAGGTGTGGAAACAGATCCTAGCAAAATTGCAGCTGTTAGAGATTGGCCTCTTCCATCGGATCTCAAACAATTAAGGGGATTTCTCGGTTTGGCAGGCTATTACAGAAGATTTGTCAAAGGTTTTGGCTCTATTGCTAAACCATTGACTGATATGCTTAAGAAGGATTCCTTTATATGGACTGATGACTCTACTACAGCATTCCAAACATTGAAGACAGCTTTAATCACTGCTCCGGTATTAAAACTACCTGACTTCACCAAAAGATTTATTGTTGAGACAGATGCATCGGGTAGAGGGATTGGTGCAGTCCTCATGCAGGAAAATCATCCCATTGCTTATATTAGCAAAGCTCTTGGACCTAAACAACAAGCTCTTTCAATTTATGAGCGAGAACTCTTGGCTGTGATCTATGCCATACAAAAATGGAGCACTTATTTGGCCTATGCTCCTTCACAATCAAGCCCGATCGAAAAGCACCAAGTATATTCGGAGCAGAAGGTGACTACTCCTTTCCAAAGAAGTGTGGGTGTCTAATCTTATGGGATATGAGTTTGATATTCAATATAAGGAGGGTTCCACCAACATAGCTGCTGATACGCTTTCTAGAAATCCTGCTGCAGAACTTTTACCTATGCTACTTGATAATGCTCACCAAGATCTGTTAGCTTTACTCAAGCAGGGTTGGTCTACTGATCCTATCCTACAAAATATAATTTTCGACTGGTCTCTAACTCACGATAGCCACCGAAATTTACTTGGCTCAATGAGGAACTGAGAAGGAAAGGCAAGTTGGTGGTAGCTAATGATTCTAGTTTGAAGAATGCTATACTTCAATGGCTTCATGACTCTCCTATGGGTGGTCATTCAGGTAGAGAGGTTACTACTGCAAAGGTGAAGTCTCTTTTCTTTTGGAGAGGCATGAACAAAGACATTCAGTCCTACATTAGGAATTGTGGCGTTTGCTAAAACACAGTAAACGGATCGAGCGCATATCCTGGTTTACTTCAGCCACTCTCTATTCCTAACAAGGTTTGGCAGGACATCAGTCTTGATTTCATCGAAGGCCTTCCCAATTCTAAAGGTAAGCATGTTATCTTAGTGGTTGTGGATAGGTTAAGTAAGTATGCTCACTTCTTACCCTTATCTCATCCTTACACTGCTATTGAGGTTGCACAAGTATTCATGGATACTGTATTTAAATTGCATGGAATGCCTGCTAGCATTACTAGTGTGAGAGAGACTGGTTTTCTGAGCAAATTCAGTGCGAATTTTTCAAAATACAAGGTGTGCAACTCAATAAATCTACAGCTTATCATCCCCAATCTGATGGCCAGACAGAAATTGTGAACAAGGCTTTAGAGAACTACTTGAGATGTATGTGTTCAGCTAAACCTGCAACTTGGTCCAATTGGCTTAGTCTTGCTAAGTATTGGTACAATACTCACTTCCATTCATCTACTCAGACAACTCCATTTGAAATTGTCTATGGTCAGCCACCTCCTACTCATCTGCCTTACTTGCCAAGAGAATCTGATTCTGTTACTGTCAATAGGTCACTAGCTGCTCGAGAGGAGGCCATTAAATTACTGCAATTTCATTTATTAAGGGCCCAGAATCGAATGTCTCAGAATGCTAATAGGAAAAGGAGTGAACGATCATTTGATGTTGGTGATTTTGTCTACTTGAAGTTGCAACCTTACAGGCAATCCTCCCTCAAAGTTCATGCCCACCATAAGCTTCTTCCTAAATACTATGGTCCTTACCCTATTACTGCTAAGCTTGGAACTGTAGCTTATCAGTTGGAGCTACCACCTCAAGCTGCAATCCACAATGTTTTTCATGTTTCTCAATTGAAGAAATGTTTCAATCCTTCGGGATCAATTACTCAAGCTTCCCCTATGGGCCACCTATTGGCAAAAGGCATTCCTGAGCGCATATTGGAAAGGAAAATGGTCAAGATAGGGAACACTCATGCTACTAAAGTTCTGGTGCAGTGGAAGAACAAGCCTGCTACTGAAGCTTTGTGGGAGTTTTATTATGAGTTGATCAATCAGTTTCCTGAATTTCACCCTTGAGGACAAGTGTGTACTGCAAGGGCGGGGTATTGTCACAGTATACACACCATTTACTGTGAAGTTACTAGATTTTCTTGTTTTATTCTTTGTTTTCACCTAAAGCACTTAGTGCATTTCAATTCTAGTCGTTGTATCTCATTTTGTAGTCATTATTTTGTCTTATTGAGGACATGTATTGCCTCATTTTCTTTGTCATTCTAGTCTCGACCATAATGCAAAAGGTATTCTAGAGAATTCCTAGGTTTTGATTGTACCTCTCAATCCTATTTATAGGCTGCTTTTATTGAATAAACAATCAATCATTCACAAAATATATCTCTCTATCTTCAAATATTCTAATCGTCACTTTCAGCATTGCTTTCCGGGCCACATTCCTTCATTGTAGCCCCTGAGTTCGCTAGTGCTAGTTACCGGTGACATAGCTTCACCCTAACAAGCTTTATCCTTACTTTGCATTTTTACGCTATATCGTTGGAATACCGATATAACATTCGATTCTTGTTCCATTGGTATTGACACTGTTACTTACACTAATATACCTGTTACAGTTACTGTTCCATTGAGATTGTCACTGTTATCGGTTAAATACAGTGACACATTAGCTAGCACCTAGGAATCTATGACTAAATGTAGTTTGTCTTGATTGTGGGAATCAATACTTAGTTAGCAAAATTTAGTTACTTTGTCTTGTTTTTGTACAAGAAGGTGAATAAATGATTAAATAATTTACAGGGTAAAAATAATTGTAGGAAGCTGTACCATCTTGGTGATTTTCTTAGCATTCATCTTGATTCAACAAAAAAGCAAACCCTACCATCTAATAAGGGAAAATATGGATACAAGTTTTCTTACCAGCTATTCTGCGTCGGACCATGTGGAGACAATAGCCAAGAAAAAACATCACTGAAATTGAAATGGTGCTAGCAACTATGCTTATCAGCTCCTTCTTGTGCCCATCATGTTCCCCTTCACAGTTAAGTTTTATAAACAAATCATAAAATCATGGCGCACATATGTTGTACATGTATTGTATATAGGTATGTATGCATGTGTACGAATATAGATAATCGAATCGTTACCTATTCCCAATTCTGAAGCATCCATGCGAATATAAAGATCCTGCCGACTATCCTGAAACTGCCTAATATCAATGAGATCCCCAAACCACAAAACACAGCCACTACCATCTCCTGATATGTCAAAATTAGTATAAGCCATACAAGAACAATTATTCAAGCACTTAACTCTGCATTCATCTAGACTTATTGTCTCATCAACCCAAGTATGTGTAGCATCTGGCACTTTTATACCTCCCACTTTCACAAATCCATCTTTCAATTTGTTAGTGCAGTTTAGTGGTTTATTTCTAACACATCCTTGAGTCCAATCAGAAGTGTTCCAAGCATCTGGTGACTTTGGACTAAACCCTGTTAAACAGTTGCATATTTGAGAGCCTGTGATTATGCAATTCCCATACGCTCCACAGGTGTTATAAAAGTCACAGTTGTCTTTCGGCAGCGATTTAAAAACCTTCCATCTTTGTTCATCATTCATCCACACGTATCGATAACACATAGAAGTTGTTTGATTCACCATCAATCTTGAAATTATGGAATCATTCTCAAGATTATACGTGTAGTACATCTCATCCTTATTTGACACATACTTGTAAATAAAAACTGAGTTAGGCTTTTGATCTGGCAAACCACTAAAGTGCAGGCCATTCCATGGTCCCATTCTCATAAACTTTTTTGTTCCTTGCATCAGATAATGCTCTGGATAATTATAGAGTAATGAACCCCAATAGAAGTCTCCTGGTGATGGATCTTCAGGACTCTTCCATGATGTCATTCTCTTTTCTGTACCAGTTCTGAGGTTCCACCCCAACTTCATTCCTGGGAGTATTGTATCAGATGGGTAATCAAAACTCTGCCACAAATAGGCTTCTGGGTTTGTTTCATTCTCATCTCTTACCACAAAATTCCCTGTATCCAGGAGCTGTGCAACTGGATTCTGTGCTTGTTTCTGAGCTGTTGTATGCCACACTACCTTGTCATTCTGTCTGAGAACAAGGTTGCCAGTGCTGTTGAATGTTAACAAACCAGAGGAATCATTGATGGCTTTGGCCCCATTTAGAACCCAAACAATTGTTCTAGTGGGGAGGATATTCTTGTACCAAATCCCAAGGTAACGTTTGTTGGAATTACCAGGACTGAAGAAACCAAGTTCAAATTTTTCACCATGAGAAACCAAGGTCATGCCATCACTGATGGACTGGGACAGTTGAATTGTATCAATAGCTATAGAAACTTCGAGAGAAGGCATAAGCAGTATACATGCAACAATGATCAATAGGAAAAGCTTATCCATCATCAAATTTGTTTTCTATTTCAGGATTGTATTGTACGCTCTATATACATTATTTGGATAGAGCTACTGCTGATTAAAGCAGAAGCAACAAAGAAAAACTAGATATATTCAAGAACGGCGACTGAACGAACTTGTAATGAATATTGAATAATGAAGATCAGATTTCATGTATTAGAGTTCGTTCTGTCAAATAAAACGAAAATACTTAACAAAAGAGTTGAAAAACAGAGCATAGATACAATACATTTGTGTAGTAATGTTACTATTTCAGTCTTTTTTTTTATCCTTATTTGACTGGGTTCCCACCAAAGTGTTTGAAGTTTTGTTAGTTTATGATTAGAAAGACAAATATAATGTTACACGTGATGAAGAACAAGTCAGAGAGAGATGTATAATAATATTATTATAGGGATGAATTTTCCTTCGCCCTGGTTGAAATTTAGTTGATTTTTGTCGTCTGGCTAATTCCTGAAAGATGAGTCACAAAGTGGGGACACTGATGATGGTTATAATATGCAATTTTGTGATTAATTTTTTTTTTTGACAAGACTTTTGTGATTAATTCTAGATCCATCATTTTAGCATAAAGCACAGTTATTATCTTTTCTGAAATACTTCATTAAACACTTTTTTAAATTTCGGGTAAACCCTTGATTTAGTTTTTTTTTGACGGACTTTGATTTAGTTTATAAAAGTACCTATTCAATGAATTGCCGAATTAGGGTTCTGGACGAAGGTTGGAGACGAGTGGAGCAGGTTTTTTTTTCAGTTTTGGTGAAAGTGAGATGTGTATTGTGTTTTGAGGTGTTACGGAGTAAATATACTCATGTTATTTACACCCCCTTTTTTTCGCAAAACAAAGTTATTGGTCCACCAACCAACCAAGGCCCAGGTTCATTCATCAATAGCTCACAATGCACCTCTTAATTAAACGGTTCAGATCACTTCAAATCATCACCCTTTGACTCTATAAATACAACCATCAATGTAGAGAGAAGGTACGCATTTATTACCCCTTAAATACTTGCAATTAACTCTCCAACGTCTGACTTTAGCATCGGAGTGACTTTGCAGGTACACCCCACCTTGTCTCGGAACTACAAGATCGAACATTACCATTATTGATCAACTCACACCCTACCTACTGTCTCGGATCGGCATATCTTCAGACACGGTACAGAATATTGACGACCACGGTGGGAGTAACTTGGACTCAATTACTTTCACCTTCTTTTCTGATTGGTAATGGCCCCTCAACTGAGGTCTGGTTTACGTCTGGCAAGTGTCGTTGAACCGGTCGAACATCGGCCGCCTCGCGCTCAACCCCGTCCAGGGGAAAATCCCGAAGGAGTAGCAGTGACACAACCATTTTCGGATCAGAATGTGTTCCATGGAAGTTCGGCTAGGTCCCAACTTCCCCCCCGCCTCAGCGATACCGCCCAAAGTGGACGCAGTATAACAACTGGTCTAAATCCTGGCTCAACACAATGAAGCGGAGCAAGACCGGAGCCTCCGTATTTCTGAACTGGAAGCCGAGATTGCCTTTTATCGGGCTCGGGATATTCCAAATCGGAATTCTCCACAACGTTACCTTCCCCCAGGTATTTCAGCACCTCGGCAAGAGCCTAGTAGAGCACCAGAGCGGCGAAGACATCATCGCACCCCTCCCAGACGACGTCATCATCACCGCTCTCCCCCACGAAGACATGGAAGGGAAGAGCCCCGAGCACCTCCTGAAACGATCGATTACACTTATGACTCGGATGACACCTATGAGGAATACTCATCGTTTGCTTCTTCCTGACGACAAAGGCGACGGTCTAAGCCGGGAGACACTCCCAAGGTAGGAACATCATCGACACCGATCTAGGAGAACTCTCGAACATCGTCAACATCGCTCTAGGAGAACTCCGGAAGTCCCACTGATAGCAGCTCCTCTCCCTCACATCAGTTCGGGAATCACCACAACCCCGAGAAGAGGGTCGTTCACTACCTAGATAGATTATTTTCCCATCCCTCGCGGACTGGAGAAACCCCCAGAACATTTGAAAATCTATGACGAACTCGGAGATCTAGATGTTCACTTAGAATACTATGAGACAATGATGCAATACCGGAATGCCCCATGTGAGATAATGTGCAGACTTTTCTCTCTCACCCTTGATAAATTCGCAGTATTTGGTTTAGGGACATCCCGTGAATTCAATCTCATCACGGGAGCAACTCTCCAAATTATTTTTCACAAGTTTTGCACACTCCAAAGTGAGGCGAAGTCATGGATGGTGCTACATGCAAGACATACACGAGGGAAGATGAATCTATCCGATCTTTTATTGCAAGATTCAATCTTTGAGGCGGGGAAAGGTAAGCGGTTTGAATGAAGAGTTTCGTTTGTATTTCCTATCCCGAGTTTCTTGCAAAGAGGGCACTTTGTTTCAAACCGATGTAAGCATAAACCAACCCTCGACTTTGGGAGAATTCTTGACTTTACGAGAAGTACATAGATCATGAAGAAGGAGACAAAGCCGATAAGTTCTTTGTTAAATGAGCTAACTAACGATCTAAAGATGTTAAACCTCGGATGTATATAGGAGTCCCAAACACGAGAAAATAGCAGGAGGTTTCGGGCCGTGGCCCATCTAGAGAATTCAAACCTAGGGTCGGAAGACATCGGGATTTTGCGGAACTCATCGTGGTAGAGAGAGAATTTTGCACGAGTGCGAATAATGAGTTTAAGCGGTAAGATATCCACGATCCCATTGCTCCCGAGTCGGGATTGAGAAGCAACAAGTATTGTCGTTATCATCAAAGTGATGGCCATGACACAAATCGTTGCAACGCTTTGAAGGGCGACATTGAAGACCTTATCAAAAAGGGGAAACTCGGACAATATGTCAAAAACCATATCAACAAAGCAGAGCCGTAAAAAGCGAAAATAACAATGACGAAGTAAAAGGAAAAAATGTCATCAATGATTACAAAGAAGAGTCTGATACCCGGGTATCCAGAGGACGACCAGTGGTGATGGTAATCTCCGGAGGAGAACTGGAGGGAGCAACAACCAGGACAATTAAAAGAAAATGGAAGGAAATTCAATGTGTGGCTTCCACGTCGTCAACCCCGATTTTAGCAACACGTCCTCCTCTGTATTTTGGGACGAGGACCTGCTAAACGGAAAGGTAAATGAAGATATACAACTCTTAATCTCAGCGGAGATGGCAGAAACCGAGATAAGGAGGATTCTGATTGACCAAGGCAGCTCTTGTGACATTTTGTTTTTTGATGTTTTAGAAAGAATTGGAAACTCGATAAGGGAACTGTTCCCATATCGAGGAACTGATCTTTCCGGATTCAACGGATCCAGTACCAGACCATTGGGTTGTATAGATTTGAGGGTCACGTTTGGGGAGGAACCTTTAACTCGTACAGTATTGACAAAATTCATGGATTTACCTTGCCCATCGATATACAATTGCATCATCGGAAGGCCGACGTTGGGCAAGCTCGGTGTTTACATCTACGGTTCATTTAAAGATGAAGTTTCATTCTCAATGCAATAAAGTCATAATTGTTAATGCTGACTTAGAATCTTCGGAAGGGTGTTACTACCTACTTCTTAAAGCTGAAGTCATCGCACGAGAGGAGGCCGATCTTACCTCACCAGAAGGCTCCAAAAAGAACAAAACAATGAAATTCTCCTAGATCAACGTGATAGATTTAGATGCACGGTATGACCCTGATAGCTCGGAGGAGGAAAATGATGATCCTTTGTCTTTGGAATTCAAGAAGAATTTGGAACGACCGAAACCCGATGGTGAATTTGTCGAGGTAGTGTTGGGAGACGACCCTAAAAAAACAGTGAAGATCAGTGCTGAACTCCCGGACAATATCAAAGCAGAATTGACCCAGTGCTTGAGAGATCATGCCGATCTCTTCGCATGGTCAGCCGAGGATATGCACGGCATCCCACTTGAAGTCGCCTGCCATCACTTGTCCATATATCCTGATGCGAAGTTGGTTGCCCAGCGCAAAAGGGTTCAAAGTATAGAGAAGACCGAAGCAACAGCAAAGACCGTGGACGATTTAGTTAAAGCTAAATTTGTAAACGAGGTCAAGTACACCACTTGGCTTTCAAACCCTGTACTTGTTAAGAAATCAAATGGAAAATGGCGTATGTGTATTGATTATACTGATCTTAACAGATCATGTTCTAAAGACGCTTTTCCAGTTCCAAATATTACCGCTTGGTTGACCATGCTTCCGGTTTACGCCTTTTATCATTTATGGGGCGCATACTCGTGGTATAATCAAATTCGATGTTTCCTCGGATCAAGAGAAAACCGCATTCATGGTCGAGGAGCAGGAATTTTTGTTACCGAGTTATGCCTTTTGGGTTGAAAAATGCGGGGAGCAACTTATCGAGAGAATGATGAATAAAGTGTTTAAAAACCAGATCGGGCGAATTGTTGAAGTTTACTTGGATGATATGATTGAAAAGAGCAAGCAGGCAATTTGTCATGTCGCCGATCTAAAAGAGATTTTTTTCCAAAATAAGGAAAAACAGAATGAGGTTAAACCCAGAAAAGTGTACATTTGGTGTCAGAGTTGGAAATTTTTTGGGATTCTATCTCACTGAAAGAGGTATTGAGGCAAACCCAGACAAGTGCAAAGCAGTAACCGAGATGAAAGCTCCAAGCACAAAGAAGGAAGTTCAGAAATTAAATGGCATGATTGCTGCTCTGTCACGTTTTATCTCAAATGTTGGTTTCAAATCACTACCCCTTTTCAAACTTTTAAAGAAGGAGTCTGAATTCATCTGTGTAACGCCCCAAAAATAATCAAGTATTTATTTAATTAATTTATCTAGGTGTTATGTTGGTTGGTTATAATAAAAGAAATAAATAGTGTTTTAATTTAAATAAGGGGTGGTGTGTAGTAAATGAGGGAGTGGTAATTTAATTAAAAGAGGAGTAGTGTTAGTATTTGATTAAGTAGTAAAGAGAGCCCAAGACACTAGAACCCATAATATTTAAGCTCTAGGGTTAGTGTCTTAGACTCAATTGAAAGAAAAAGAAGAGAAGAGAAAGGAAAGAAGGGTGTGCGACGTGCGTGAGAGAGAAAGGAGAAAAAGGAAGCAGAGAGAAGGAGAAAGAAGAAAAGAGAGAAGAGATCGCACAAGAGAGAGGGAGAAGGAGAGGAAGCTAGTTGCGGTGGTTCTACTTGGAGTTCGTGGAAGAATCCTTTATTCGGCAATTCTTAAGGTAAGGAGAGTCTCATAGTATAAAGGGTTGTATGATGGGTAGTATATAAGAGGGTAGAAACTATGATGCCTAGGAGATGTTTGATAAAATGTTTGAATGAATTATGAGTAGATATATGATGGGTATTATGTTGGAGTTAGGCTCTATGTTCTTGTCTTGATTGCTTTGAATGTGTATTTGATGATTGATGAATGTATTAGGGTTGTTTGAAATTGTTGCGTGATGGTTGAACATGATGAGTTTCACTTGTTTACGGTTTTGTGCACTTTTTGGACACTGTTCGGTTTTTCGAGAACTGATACTGTTTGTTTGATCCAAAAATTATGTGGCTGATTGTTTTTGAAAATATACTTAACACCGGTCGTTTTGGCACTGGTTTCGTTAAATTTGGAGTTGTATAGCTCAAGTTATAGGCAATACAAGTTAGGTTAAAATTCTGGAAACGTTTTCGGTATGGGTTCAGTATTTCGGTAACTCGGAGCGTTGTATTGACTGAAAAATTATGTGATTTACTTTTCTGGAAAATAGACTTAATGTTTGTTAATGTGGCACTGGTTTGGTTGCATTTAGAGTTGTGTAGCTCGAGATATGAATTCCACAAGTTAAGGTAAGATTCTGGAAACAATCTGGACATAGGGTCAGTGTTTTGGCTACTGCGTTTTCAAAAGAACTCCTTTTCGAACGAATCCAATTTCTTTGAAAACTAAACAGAATTTGCTCCAGTTTATGCACAAGTTTCATGCAATTTGATTGAGTTTTGGTCATTTTAGAACTGCTTGAATTTGAAGGACAGAAACTGCCCTCTTTTGAAACTAGTATGTGTATTTTTGAAAAATGTACCTATTGAACACTCTCCTTCAAAAACTGAACTTAGGGATAAGAAATAGACCCATAGGGCTTTCCAACGAGTATTTATTTGTCGAAATCCGATGTCGTTTACTATTTTAATTAATTCGCGAAGTAGGTGCACTGCTTGTAGGAAATTCAGCTTTGTCGTGTCGTGTGTTCTTTGTCATCTTTGTTGTCTTTGTTTTTATGTTGCTGTCATCTGTTGTTGTCTGTTCTTATGTTCTTTGTCATCTTTGTTGTGCTTTTTTTATGTTCTTTGTCATCTTTGTTGTCTTTATTTTACGTTCTTTGTCATCTTTGTTGTGCTATTTTATATTCTTTGTTATCTGCCGCGTTCTTTGTTTTTATGTTGCCGCCACGTTCTTTGTCGTCTTTGTTGTTGCCGTTTTATGTCGTTGTTTGGCGCCGCGGCGCAACTAAATTCTTTGCGGCGCCGATTATGGTGATGTTTGGCGCCAAGCGTGAATGTGTTCTTTGTTGGTGTTATTGTAGGCGCGCCGTATAGTGTTGCCTAGTGTTGTGGCGTCTTGCGATGTCTAATGTGTATAAATAATGATAAAAATAACGACGTGTCAATTGTGCCAAGTTACCTATGATGATGTGAATGTGTTGTATGTGGATTTGTATAGTTAATAACGATGTGTCGGGTCAAATAAGACCATTTTGTGAAGTTGTTGTTGTGGGTCATTATGACCAAATGATGATGTTGATAAAGATGTTGCACCACGATGTATGACCAAATGGCGATGTTGATGAAGTTGTTGCACACGTTGTATTACCTCGTTGTTGAATGTTTTTCCGATGAGTTGTGCATGGAGTCTCATGCATGGCATATTGCATTTATTACGACGATGTAGGCTTCGGCCTTGGAGCTATGCTCAAAGCGGCGGTTGTGCAGAGAGGCTATTTTTACGACGATGGTACCTCATGCATATGCCGGCGGCGTGGGTTGCATTTCATACATACATTCATATCAAGGTGTTGTCGCTTATTGTTGTTGTCTTTGTTGTTGCTTATTGTGTTGATCATTGGTGTTGCTACTTGGAAGTTGTAATGATGTTGAGTTGTAATGACGTAGGGGAGTATTTATGTTGAGGTGTAATTATGTTGTGGTGTAATGATGTGATTGCGTAGTGATGTTGTTGTGATGTGTTGTATTCCGTTGTTGATGTGATGTGGTGGTTATAGTTGCATATTCTCAGTATATTATCTATCATATATGCTTTTATGCTATTTGAGACTCACCCTTCTGCATTTAAAATGTTACCTCGATGTCGATGTAACGTGCGGTAATCACGAATGAAGATCAAGGTCTTTTATGAAATTTGAGTCGAGTGTCGTCTACGATCGTAGCACCGGGGATGAACAACATCTTTTTTTTTATTTATTTGTTGCATTTAATTATTTTGAACACGAGTTTGTGGTTTTGAAGTATGGAACAAATATTCGGGATGTAAACTAAATTGAAGTATTTTGTTTTCCATGTTTTATTTATTTACACGTCATTTGGATTTTGAATGTGACGCTCCAATTTCTGTTTTGAATTTAGTTTCCGACTCGATATTTTATAAAGCGAGTCGGGTAGAATTGGGGTGTTACATTCATCGTATCGAAGCGATTCGGTGCTGTCCGCCAAGTTGTCAAGTCGTCGAGTCTATTAACCTCGAGTCTTGGTACTCGTTCTAAATTATAGTTATGTTCTTTGTTTATTACCGATTTCTTATATATTTAGGAGTCATATTAGATGTAAGGATTTGAAATGTTAACGATATTTTTATACTATTTATTTCATTTGTTTTGTCCTATGTGTCTAGTCATCAACGTTGTGAGTTTTGTATCATTGTGACTTGTTCCATAACTTTCATGCTATATGATATATGATGCGCATTTTAAGCGTGTACACTCGAATCTTTTACGATTTGACTCTGGTTGTTTTCTCTTTATAGTTGTGTTACGTGGTTTGAAATCTTAGGATAATAATGTGTCTTTGAGAATGCTGTACACTTCTTTTAAATTAGATTTTAGTGCTAGATGTTCACATAAGTATTTAAGTTGACTTTTGGTTGAGTTAATTACTAGTCTTAAAGTAAAATCTATAGCTATCACATGCTTTTATTTTTGTGTAATGAAGCTAGCTTTGTTTTCGTTAGTTCGTTACACAAGTATGCTCTCTATGTATCACTTTTGTTACCTTTAAAAATAAGGATGTATGTTGTTTGTTTCTTTTTAATGGAAGCTTAGAATAGTGTGGAAGTTGATGAGGGTACATTTTCGAGGACGAAAATATTCTAGTGGGGGAGAGTTGTAACGCCCCAAAAATAATCAAGTATTTATTTAATTAATTTATCTAGGTGTTATGTTGGTTGGTTATAATAAAAGAAATAAATAGTGCTTTAATTTAAATAAGGGGTGGTGTGTAGTAAATCAAGTATTTATTTAATTAATTTAACTAGTCTTCATTTGGAACCAACTGCTCAGAAGACGTTACAACGGCAGACGTTATAACGTCAGCAGTCTCCCTTTCTTTTTTCTGAGGTTGTTGTAGGGTTGGCATCTCAGAACCTTTCTCCTCGGCACTCTCTTCTTCTAATCCATCCTTTCCTTCGTCACTCCCCTTAGAGCCCTTGTAACATCAGCTTCCCCTTGTAACATATCTTCTTCCACAAACTTTTCTTTTTCAGTGTTGGCAAGAGCCTTGACCAAGTGGTCACCTTGCTTGTGGAATTGTTGTTGGACCACAGAATCAAGAGACATTACAAAGGAACACTCCTCGGATCCCGCATTTGAGGACTTGGGATCACTCATCACATTAAACTTAATCTCTTGATCATTGACTCTCATAGTCAGTTCTCCCTTCTGAACATCAATTATGGTCTGGGCAGTAGCTAGGAATGGCCTCCCAAGAATGATGGGCACCTCTTCATCTGCATCAAAATCAAGAACAACAAAATCCACAGGAAAAACAAATTTGTCAATTTTAATAAGCACATCATCTATTATCCCATCGGGATAGGCTATGGACATATCTGCTAACCGAAGGGTAGCATAGTAGGCTTAATAATATCAATTCCCAGCTGTTTAACTATGGATTTGGGCATCAAATTGATGCGCGCGCTCAATTGGTAGTGGGAAGGTGTGGAACTTTGCATTTGAGCCCCATGTGCAAGGTTCGAATCCCACGGAAGGCAAAAATTCTACAAGGGGGGTAGAAAAGATCGTGAGGTACACACGGGCTTGAGAGAGGGCCCGGGGTGTTACATAAAAAGGCGCCTTTGACTCCGGCTGACGTCCGTATGACTCGATAGTTAAAGCTTTGCGAAGCTCTAACAGTCGGTTCTTCCCAAACATGTCAGAATACAAGGTTTCCCTGTCCTTTGTTTCCTGAATCAAAGCTTGCCTAATCAGAGGCCAGGAGTCCTCACCCATGTCAAGTCCAACCCCGACTGCTCTAAAACCGCAGTTACCGTCACCTTCAACATCAACAATTTTTTCAACATAGTTGCGCACGTGTGGTGGAAGAAACGGTAAGTGGATTTTAGTCTCAGCTGTCTGTGATAATACTCTAGAAGCACCCTGAGATAATTTGGTTGACCGCTGTGTAGGAATTTTGGAAGCCCCGGATTCTTCAGTCTGTTTTACCCTCTCATCCACGTGCTCCCACCCAGAAGGATCACGCTTAGCATCAAAAAATTTCCCTTTTTTCTTCTTTGGTGCACCTTTCGTTCTGACTTTTGATTTAGGTGCAACCATAGAAGAAGTAGAAGGGAAAGCTATCTCATTCAGCTGCCTCTTAATAAGAAACTTCTCCTCCTCACTCACTTTATTAAATCTTGCCAAGATAGCATCAAACTGGTAAGAAATATCGCATCCAGATGATTTATCCTGAGTGGATTTATCATCTATTGCATCCAAACTCAACTGTTTCTAGTGATCATCAACAACGATGGCGGAATAGAATTGCTAGGAAGCATGAAAAATACCTATCTCACAAGCACAAGGAAGTAGATGTGTCTTCCTTTGAATGCACCGCACCGCCTTTTGTCGTATCAACCCCGATTTCGACCTTTCAAACTCCTTAACCATGTGTCTCAGTGCAGATAAAGAAACAAGTCCTTGAAGATTTTTAAACAGTGGAATATTGGACTTGACTTCAATTCTGCTGATGCTTCGTTGAAAAGACCCGATAATTTGATCAAAATGTATTGCCAGCATGTCATCAATAGATATCAAACATTTTGATAGATCACCCTTCGAAGTCTTCAACTGTCTTTTCAAAGACCAATGCAAGGATTCCGCTATGAAATATGTCCACGTGTCTAAAAAAATCGAGTAACGGATAGAAATAATAAACAAGTGTCAAAGAATTTTAATCGACGAAAAAAAAGATGTCCACGTGTCAAAAAAAATCGAGTAACGGATAGAAATAATAAACAAGTGTCAAAGAATTTTAATCGACGATAAAAAATATGTCCACGTGTCAAAAAAAATCGAGTAACGGATAGAAATAATAAACAAGTGTCAAAGAATTTTAATCGACAAAAAAAAATATGTCCACGTGTCAAAAAAAATCGATTAACGGATAGAAATACCTGTTGGTTGTGGAATTCCCCAAGTGTGGGATACGGTTAGTCCATCTTTGAGATAAATCGCTCCTTGTGCGTGGTCAACCATGTGTCGTGCACATATTTAATGAGAGCGCAGTTTATCGAGCAAGCGACCTCAAAAACTTGATTAGATAGATACTCGACTCATCAACGAGAATCAATAATACATAGCGAGAGAGATTCGACCTCCTCCCGTCTATCCTTGTGAACCAACTCCTTAATCTTGGCTTTGACATTTTTGTAACATGCCAATGACACAATAAATTTGTAGCGATAGGAAAGACATCAAGAAATAGCGGACATACAGTAGAGATCTGCATGCGTCAAGAAAACTCGAGGATGAATAGAATGCAACTCACATATACCTCGCATGTTTGCTCCAATACCCAAGAAAAATGAATAGCAAGCTCCCGCCCAATATAAGCAAATGCAACGTGGAAGCTTATCTCGGTGTTTGTGACTCCCACAATCTGTAGGAGAGGCAAATTATATCTGTTGGTCTTGTAGGTTGAGTCAAGAATGAGAACTTTGGGAAACAACTGAGCAACTTTATAGAAGTGGGATGAGCCCACATGATATCACCTTGGCGACATCAGTTGCGGAATCTTTCTAGACCAACATAGATAATTATGGGATTCAATCAATCTCAACACCTCACGAATGTCCGTTCTAGGACCCTCTTTGTAGACCGGTGTTTGTGACGCGCTATAAAACAGCGAAGACTAGTCACATTCTCCGGATCTAGCTTCTTCAAAGCGGTAATAGTAGCTTTCGGTCCGACATCAAGATCCGCATGCTCGTTAACCGGATCCTTTGCGCGCTTAGGCGAGGCGCCCAAATAAACAAGTACCAATGGAAGTTTTGAGCAACTCGTGCGTGTGTCTACCACATTTAACTCTCACACACCAACCCCCACGACGAAGAGTGCAAGTAGCTTTCAATCTAAAAGGACAACCTCTCCTTTTAGAACCGAAAACCCTTGAATCATTAGTAAACCCGCATTGTTTCTCACAGCCAAAAACAATCTTATATCGCCTTCCACTCTTTCCAGCTGCTTTCTCAGATCTCACAATAACAACAACTACACCGATAGTTCTACCAACAGCTTTGGCCCACTCCTCCACAGCCTGTCGTGTAGAAAATATCTACAAAATATAAAACTTACTAAGTACTTAAGTAAATTAATTCCATTTACCAAACTTGAGTAACAAAATTATACCGTATCCGTCGTGAAAGTTAATGTAGTATCAATATCAACAGGCGCCAACTGAGAGTCGGCATCTGCTTTCAGTAGGCGGGTCAATATCTGTTCCAACAAAGCAGATAGCAACTCAAGAAAAAGCGAAAAAAATAGCACGATCGTATATACCTCCTCAACCATGTATATACAATGGGTATTTTTTCACATCATATATACATGGCCCGGATGTATATACGATTAGATCTTCATAGCCCACTCGTATATAACCTATATACGATGGGTAATCAACGAAGCATTTAATAATGCAATCGTATATATGCCTTGAAGGACATATATACGATAAGTAGTCAACGAAGCATTTAATAATGCAATCGTATATATGTCTTGAAGGACATATATACGACGAAGTATTTTTTCAGTCGGCGTTCATTAATTAATGTAATCGTATATACCTTCCATCGAGGTATATACGATGCGTTATCTTGTGGGTCCCGATCAGTGAAATAAATGAAAGTCAAAAAACCGATTAATGGCAGGGGTATAATTGGAATAACAATAATGGGTGGGGGTGGGTGGGGATGGGGTGGGGGTATAAAAAAACAAAGCCAAAAGGAAATCAGGAGGGGTTGTCATGGCTGCTGAGGTGGCGTGAGGAGAAAGAGAATGGGGAATCATAATTGGTTTTTTGGACCGAGGTAGTTAATTAACAGACCTGCTAAGACACATGAACCTGGTCGGATGGCACATGAGCTTGGAGACATGACAAGTAGATTAGACGAAACACACGTGTGAGATAAGGACCAATAACCGGCCTATTGGAGAAGGAGAACAACACTCCAGAGGGATAACCGCAGGAGGCAGTTTATGGAGTTGGGATCCTCTCCATTTAATGGAGGGTTCCATTTGGAGAGAGAGTGACACAATAAATATTTTAATATTTTTTTTAAAATAATATTAAAATATTCATTGTGTCACTCTCTCTCCAAATGGAACCCTCCATTAAATGGAGAGGATCCCAACCCCATTTTATGGAGCTCGTCTATCTGTATAATGATGAGCCCAAATTATGGATGGGGAGGCAAGCCTCAACACACAAACACGCTTGTATGAGAAATGTATGTATCCTTCCGAGAACTGTAATCGAGGTCTTAATTATTCAATTAAACTTTATTCAAGTACATTATGCAATGCCAATGATTACATATAGGTAGGAGTGTTCGCAGTGCGGTTTGGTTCGGTTTTGAGGTAAAAAGTGAATCAAACCGCAAGGTAAAATTACATGTGGTTTGGTTTGGTTCGGTTGGCTTCCTAAAATAAAATCGAACCAAACCAAACCAAACCAAACCAAACCAATGCGGTTTGGATTGGTTCGGTTGGTTCGGTTTTTTTCAAGACAAAAATAATTTAAAACGGAGTTAAAATTAACTAACATAAATCTTTAAGAAAAAATCTACTCAAATATATATAGTATATAAATCACTCTCTTTTAATTCTTTAAGATAATGTTTAAAAGAATTTAAATTAAATATTTTGTTGTAATTTTTAAATATAGCATAACAATATAGATTGTTTGTAAGTGAGTCAAAGAATTAATTGGATTTGGGCTAGTAAGTGAGTGAGAGTTGGGTTGTATTTGCATTTGGGTTAGTAAGGAAGGTTGTAATTCAACAAGTCTTAATGTTACTTGCGGTTTGGTTTGGTTTGGTTCGGTTTCAGAAATCAAAACCGTGAACCAAACCGAACTGCACGGTGCAATGAAAAAAGAACCGAACTAAACCGATCAAGCGGTTTTCGGTTTGGTTTGGTTCAATTTGCGGTTTCCTTATTGGTTTGGTTCGGTTTTGAACCCCTACATATAGGTAGTGGAATGAAGAGAGAGAAGGGTATCTTTTGTTATTTCCTCTAAGACTATTTACAATGGGGTTATTGAAAAATTGATGAAGTAGTTGAATAGGTGTAAAGGGGGTGTTGAATGGGTAGTTGAAAGGGATGTGGATTATTTGGTGTTGAATGCTGAAATAGTGGGGTCCGTGCGGAAAACGTGGCGAATTCTGATTGGCTGCTGTGATTTTTGACATTTTTATCTCATCGATCCTAATTATTTGGGGTCAATTATTTCATAGTAAATCAATTTTTTTTAAAAAAAAATTTCCACCAAAATTCATTTTTTTGTCTACAAATAGAGACTTGGTTCATTTGATTTGGACACAGAAAAAAATCGACTATTTTCCTCTAATTTTTCTATTTAGCCTCCAATAAACTCTTGTTTTGTAGCTCTAAACATCTTTTTAGTGAAATGGATCTCAACAATAACTCTTTTAACACTCAATATTCTACTAATTACCCTTTCTGTTAATATGTAATCACAAAAAAAAACATAAAAGAAATGAAGAATATGAAATAAAAGTGGTGGGGTAGGGTGTTGAATTTTATTAAACAAAACCATTGTAGTGAATAAAAGTTGAATGAATGTTGAATTATTAGGTGAAAGAGAGACAAGATGATGTGGAGTGTTAAAAAGTGAAAAAAGAGGGTGTTGAAATATGAAGGGTGTTGAAACCATTGTACACGGTCTAAGAACTAGTTACGGGTAGAGAGCAATTGGTTATTAAAAAATATGATTATTTGGGGTGATTTACAGTTGGTTATTTAAAATTTTACAAAACAGTATAAATCCTTAAATGAGAGGCTAGTCAAATATTTCTATAGACCAAATATTCATTAAAAAGTTTGAGGAAGTCATTCTTTAGCTATTCCTCGAATTGAAATTCTGGTGGTCAATGAACTGGCCTACGTAGCTTCGGGTTAATCTCTATTCTCCAGTTATTATATATAAGCAACTGTTCACAATAGATTCCCCGTGTTGGAATATTTACGAACACACTGAAGAACACGAACAAAATAAGCTGAGTTGCGGACAATGTCGCTCTCCTTAAGACGTTTCGTGGCTCTGCTTTAAAGTGTCTGCAAACTTGATCTATCCAGCTCTCCGTCATCCAGGGATAAAGCGATCTTCTCATAAAATATAATATGATTTTCACTGCACCTAGGAAAACCATCAAACTCACACACCCTTATCTTTATTTTACTGCTCGGTATTGTTATAGTCTTTTCTCAAAATTGAGAAGTATCCTACTAGTATATTTTTCTCTATTGGTTGGGGAACATACACCGAAAAACCAATTGTTGTATTGTTCTTCTATATCAAAACATTTGTTTATAAAGTCACCAAAAAAAAAAAAAGAACCAAAAATCCGTTGGAATGATTTCAAAACCAATAAATTAACTCATAAAAATATCCAACGGTTTTATCACTATCTAGATGCTCATAAAAATAAAATGCTATCATACCAAATTAAAGAGTTAAATTTTCTAACGGCTGAAATTATGATTCCAAAAGCTAAAAGTTTATAATATTATAAGGAATCATAAATTGAGTGTTACAAAACCCATAATGAGATATTAATAAAATAAATTCAAGAAAGGAGTTACAAAATCATAATAGAATAATGAGTACAAAACAAAACCGAAAGAGTAATGTAATGTCCAACGGATATATAAATAAAATCAATTAAAATATTGATTTCTCAAAAAAGTATTTAATAAATCATTTCATCATTTTTAAATAAAACACTAAATCCCAATCTTTTAAGGGAAACCGTTTTGAGAAAGGCCCGAAGGAGCCGAAGTCCAAAGAGCAGGATCCGAAGTCCAAACCCAAACGGGGCCACGGAGAAACTGAAATTGCTGAGGGTGGCAATGCCCGTACCCCCGCCAAAAAACAAAAAATACAACAATTGCTGGAGAAGAAGGAGAGAAGGTAGAAGATATTACCTTGGCCGACTTTGCGATCTGTGCAAAAGTCGCAAAGTTCGGTGCAGCGACTTTCAAAAAGCTTGAAGAAACCATAGCTGAAAATTCTTCTGAGCGGCTCCAAGGTAAACTTTCCGAGACCATAGCTCATAATAGATTTATAGAAGGCGAGATGATTCGTACATCTCGTGAGTTAAGAACTTACAGAAATCGCCAATTTTTAGAAATTTTCGAAGATAATCAGCGCTTAAAGGCCAAGGCTGACAAGTTGGCCGATGTCTAGAAGAAGCTTACCGAGGCCCATAAAGATCAATGAGCACAATAAGAAGCTCAAGAAAATGCTGCAGTTGGAGTCCAACCTTGAGAAGATGAGGGAGGACCTGGAGAAAGTTAAGAAGGAAAGTGAGGAGGAGGTGGCCAAGAAGGCTGCCGATATCGAGGACCTTAAGAAGGAACGTGCCGATCTGAAAAATGATGATGATTCAATGGCCAAGCTCGGGTTTCAACACTACTTGGAGATGGTAGTTCTGCGTGAGTACCAAGGCGGTGGATGGCCGAATCATGAGAGGCAATGACGTTGTCTATGTGTCGAGTTCTCACTCCTCTCCTGAAGACGCAAGAAATCATGAGGCCCTTGAGACCGAGTATGGGACCCCCGCTGCTGTGGTTGATGCTGATAAGAATGAAGGAGAAAAAGCCTCCCCGAGGCGAAAGCATAAACCGGAGTTAAAGGGGAGAACCAGAGCTAGATCCACGCATTTTGCTTTTGCTTTTTGAACAATATTAATTTTGTGGTTGGTCCGGGCATGTCAAGGCCAACCTTGGTTTGTAAGAATTGAGCGCCATCCTTTTTAGGTTGACAATTTAAATTTCAATTAGTCTTCGCTTATTTCACGCCTCGATTGTGCTTTTACCTTAATAAATTTGTAATGATTGAGTGCCGAGATAGAATGTTAGATAACTTTGTTAGAAATCCGAGATAATATGCGAGAACGCCGAGATCATCAGATGGCCAAAGTTGAAGGAACTTAATGAGTAGTGATTGACTTATAATAACTTGAACCAGTGTTGAAAGATGTAGATCGTTGCCGAAGTGGCTACTAGATAATTGCCGAGATTACTGATTCCTTCACTGAATTCAAAGATGGGAATGCCGCTGTGGGCCCCTGGCTCATTTAGGTAGGAAGGCCGTTGTGAGTCCCCTTCTCCTTAAAGATGGGAAGACCGATGTGGGTCCCACTCTCCTTCGATATTCTTACCGAGGCCGCTGTGGAGCTCGGCCTTCAAGCTGAGGCCGTTGTGGGCCTCCTTCCTTTGGCCTCTTATAGAGCATCAAGCTCGGAGATCAGAGGGAAGGCTGGGCTCGCGCGAAGCAAAATTGGGAAACCTTCGACCTCTGATGGAGCTCGTCAGCTCGGGGATCAGAGGGAAGGGCAGACGCGCACGTACGAAATTGGGATGAAGTCGCTGTGGACTTCATTCCTCAGACTCACTGATGGAGCATTTGAGCTCGAAGATCAGAGAGCGTTGGAGCTGCTGTGTGCTATTCAGCAACGATCTCAGATAGAAGAGCTATTGAAGCCAGATTAGGCTATTCAGCAACGAGCTCGAATAGAAGAGCTATTGTAGCCAGATTAGGCTATTCAGCATTAGGCTACTCAGCAATGAGCTCGGATAGAAGAGCTATTGGATCCAAATTAGGCTATTCACGACCTCAGTCGTAAGGAGATGAGATAGGGATCCAACTAGAGTCGGAAATCTGAGATGTAGGGATGAGAGATATCGATCCATAGATAGGTTATATACGAGAATTCAGCCGAGTTGATAGTCTAAAGATGATGACAACAATATCGGCTCGATCGTAGAGTGAAAGCCATACACCATTCAGATTGGTATTCAGGCATAGGAGATCTGAGTAAGTAATAGTCCGAGATAAGAGGATGACATGAGGAGATTCCCTCATATGAAGTAGTGTGAGAGGTCGTCATAGCCATTTTGAGAATGAGCTGGACCTGTTGAAAAGCACAAGATAATAACAACTGTGTCATGAAGTTGGAAAGGGTGACTTACCTCGATCTTGGAAGATATGGTTGATTCGAAGTCCGAGATCATTTCCGGTGATGATGTTGGCTAGTTATAGAGAGGAAGTCCGGGAAATACGGACGAAGCCCGGAGAATATAGACGGAGTCTGGAAAACATAGATGAAGTCTGGAAAGTAGAGTCTTGATGAAGCTTGGAAGTAAGTGATTATACTCCCACTGTGTTCGCCATTGTTCGGTACCTGATGTGGTGAAATATATGCAAGTATACATAGTCACACAAGTAATAAAGTGATAAGAAGGGTCGAACCCACATGGATTATGTATTGTAAAGTTTTGTATATTAGAGTGTACACTTAGTGTGTCTACACTATGCACTATTTTGGTTTGGAGTTTTTCAAAGTAAAAACAATATAAATAGCAAAGAGTGTAAGGAATCAGTTAGATAAAGTAGTTGAGATGTTTTCACCAAGTAATTTACTTCTAAGTGTTATAGTGGAGTATGTAGTGTTTCCACACTGGATGCAGCTGCATCAATATGTGCCAGTCATCACTTTCTTCAGAGTTTCATTACAAGCTCTTATGATCTTTGTTTTTTACAGTAAAGAAAGGAGTATCAATACCTCTCTTGCCTCCTAACAATGATCCAAGTTGCTAAATAGGTTCACTCTTGTCTCTTAAGTTCCCACTGTATCACCCTAGGAACTATGTTATCCTATGTCTAGGACTTAACATGGTTTTAACAATCAAACATTTATTAAAACTAGTTCAACAAAGAAGTTGTTATAAACTCTTATTCCTATTAATTCTTGAGTTCATAAATGTGACCCATGTCCCACATACAAGTTTAACCTATTCCAAAGTGATCAATTCGAATAAGTGTTGAAAGAAGTATCACACAAGAATTAAAATGCATACACTACATAAATCATAATAACATACTTAGAAGTTCATTACAGAGTTATAACATCTCAACTTAAGGAAATTTAGCTCATGTTACTCATTATATAATAGAGAAAATCTGCAAAGAGCATAATCAAATGAGTAATATAGCAAAAGAACTTAAAAGGAGAGAGATTACTCGAATAGAAGATCTTTTGCACGAGTTTCCCAAGTTGAATTACAATATGAGTTCCTTACACAAGTTTCCTTCAAGTAGAAGTGAAGGGAGTGGTTGTCAAGCACCTCCTTACCTTCCTTCTCTTCAGAAACGTAAAGAAAAACTAAAACTAAACTAAACTAAACTAAAACTAAGTGATCCTTTCAGAAACAAATGAAGAAATACAATTGAAGAGATTGTTTGTAGGTGAAGATATGGCTTCTATTTATAGGCTTGGAAGCTTTCCTCCCTTGAGGGGTTTCCTTAGGCGCGTATGATTCAACTGAGGGGACCAACCTTGGATAAAATCAGACAACCAATGAAGCAAATAGCTCAGTTGTGGTCGCTTGCATGTATAACATAAGGTGTTGTCCATTGGAGAAATGCCACATGTCTCTTTAGATAGATGAGCCTTGCAACTTGATTTTTATGTTTATCGCTGACTTCTGCAAGTGGCTCTGCTCCAGGTGACTAGGCATGACGTCACAATTCAAGTGTGGAAGCATCAAAATGGTCCTTGGATGTTTTGGTGCAAAACTGCTAGATTCTGCAGTGTAGGCAGTGTTTCCACTCCTAGAGTTGGCAGTGTTTCCACTCCTGGTGTTGGCAGTGTTTCCACTCCTGCAGTTGCTGCACTGAACAAAAACATCAAACCTAACAAGAATTGTGTATTTATGCCTAGTTACTTGTCCTAATCATTTGGATCTCTAAAATATTGTTTCTTAATAAATAAGCTATATTTATATATTAATGTACTTGAAAATAAACAATAACCTAAGTAAAAATAGATAAATAACTCTATATAAAATAGAGTTATCACACCCCCAAACTTAACATGTTGCTTGTCCTCAAGTAACGATACAAGAAATAAAAACAAAACACAAGACTTCCATGATTATGAAATCACCTCAACTCATGTTTTTCTAAAATTTTTGTTTAAAGTGCGTATCTTGTATGAGCTTTAATTTTCAGGAATTTTCTAAACCTTTGCTTTCTTTGAAACATTCAAAGCTATAAAGTCTCATTTGTGTGAGTGTGTGTCCTATTGAGCTTCAATTGGTTCCATAACTAGATAAAGAGTTTTTCTTTGGCTTTTGAAAAATGTGGAACTCTTTTGGTCAACTTTAGAAAAAATTTCAAAATATGGATGAGACTAACAATTTCTTCAAGATTTAGGGGACTCTTAAGCACAACAAAGGGCTTTTGGTGTTTCAACTTGTTGAGCCAATTGCCTTATTTAGACATTTGGTGTTTTTGTTGATGTAATGCAATGAGTGCAAATACATCATTTTGAGTGTAGTTTCTTTTTGATGTAGGTGTTGTAGGTACACTTTGTGTAGCTATTTTTGGTAACTCTTTGAGTATTTTGTAGCATACACTGCCCTCCTCACTGACCTCCACATGCATTTTTTTCTTTTTTTTTCTTTGGTTTGTTTTTTTTTCTTTTTTCTTTTCTTTTTGAACTTTGTTCATTTTTTAAACCAATTGCACTTAAGGGACAGGTTCAGTTTATATGACTCAGACAAGTGTAGCTTTTTGATCTTTATGACACCTTTGAGAGTTTTAACACCTTTGGCATTAACTTTCAAGTTTCCACACTTTTGCCTTTGTATTCATTTGAATTTCCCCCAAACTTATTTCTTTATGCTCTTCTTTATTTTTAGTAAAAATCTAAATTTGACCTTAGTTTTCCAAAAATTTCTTGGCTTTAGATAGCTTTTCTATCTAGTATGGTTCTTTTCAAAAACTCAATTTTGTTGTGTCAAAGAAATTATAACATTGATCATTTCTAGAAAAGAAGGCTTTTCTTTTCCTTTTAAAAATTTGCTCATTTGATACACTTACAGAAATTTTTAGAAAAGCAATATGAATTGATCATGCTTCATAATCATTTAAGTCTAATACACACATGATGTACTTAATTTTTCTGTTTTTTGAAAATAATTTTATCATGCTATTAAAGCTTTGTTAAGTAGAACTAAAAGTACTAAAACATACTAATGTTGCATATTCACATACTACTATTCTGTAACTACTAAAACACACTAACATATATTAATATTCACATAGTGCATATTTCTTTCAAAAGACATACTATTCTCCACTCTCCCCCAACTTAAATATGAGCAGTGTCCCCACTGCTCTAAGTTGAGTACTTAAGGGATCCAAACATGGGAGATATAATCAAAAGTACTTAAAATATAACACATAGTATTTGCACACATATTATAGGTAGAAACAACATTAAAAAGTATCCTTTTACTCTTTTCTCCTGATTCTGGAACTGGTTCTGATAGGGACATGTTTGGCCCTCATCTTCTTTGGATTGGTCTTAGCAGCAGTGGCATCAGCAGTAGGCACACCAGGATCCTCTACACTTGCTTCAGGTACTTTTGCAGGTGCAGGCACATCTGGTGTAACCAATGTAGGAACTTCAGGTGTTGCCAGTGCAGAAACTTCGGGTGTTGGGACACCAATCTGCACTGGAGTTTGTTGAGCTTCTTCTTCAGGTTCCTCCTGTTGTTCTGCTGCTGCCTCAGTTGTTTTGTCACCTTCAGTGTTAGGTTCCTTCTCAGTTCTTTCCTTTTCTCCAGAAATCTCTCCTTCACCCTGCACACCATAGAGGGAACTCATGGTCCACATCTTCTTTGTTGGAGTTTGTAACACCCCAAAATAGTTCAATTAATTATTTAGTTGAGTTATTTAAGGTTTACAACTTTTTAATTAAGCTAAGTATTAATTAGGAGTTTATTTCATTTAGGGGATGCTTAAGTGAAAGGGAGAAGGTGGGCGTAGAGGCCCATGAGCCAATTGAGACCCATGAGCCATTAGAAGCCCAAGGACTTGCATTAAAGGAGAGTGTCGAAGGTAAGGAAGCATGTTTCACCCAAGAGAATCTAAGAAAAGTCAAAGTGAAGTTAGAGAGAGAAGTTGGTAGGTGAGATCAGTTTTCTAGAGAGAAGGGAGAGCATTTTGGCGTGGAAGAAGCTCAAGCTCAACGGAGACGTGTTGCTGCGAGTCTTAACTGGAGGAATCAGTGAAGAGAGGGTCGTTTACTCAACTGATCAAGGTTAGGGGGCTCTCTTCTCACGTATAATTTTGTAGTATGATGAGTGTTATGTGTGAGTAGTTGTAGCTGTGTTTTCCTGAGCTGTGTTGCATGTGTTTGTGTGTTTTTCTGATGTGTTGCTTAACGCTATGTTTAGCTCGTTTTCAGTGAGCTTGTGTTGAGATGATGAGGTGATGGTCATGAGAGACTAAGGAGTGAAATGGGAGCTGAGAAACTCTCAGTCCCAGTGAGCTAAAGTGAGAGACGTGAGAGTGTAAGGTTCTTATGGAGTGTTCATAACAAAGAGAACGTGTGTTGGGGCTTAAGCGAAGGGGTTGACTTGGGGTAGTAGAGGTGCATCTACCTACCTCTAGTGTAACGAAACTTAAGTGATGATCGTAAGTTAAAACGTAAGTAATGAGGCATAGAAGCCGAGATGAGTGATAGAGCACCGATATCTAAGTGTATGAGTACATAAGACTAGGTATAAGGATCGGTTTGTGCTTGCTAAGGTGTAGAGTAAGTAGGCCGAGATGCTTAGGCCGAGGTAAAGTACTTAGGCTTAGCTGCTGAAGTGCCGTTGATAACGTGTAGCGTGTAGTGCTTAGAGGTGTTATGGCCGAGGGCGTAGAGTATATCATACCTAGGTGCACTTGACGAGGTGAGATGTACGTTCGTGTGAAGTGGAGTGACTAGGAGTGAAGTAGAGTGTAGGCATGCCGAGGTGCCAAGTGTGCCGAGTGTGCTGAGGTGCTATAGGTGCCGAGGTGTGGTTTTAACGCTAGTGTAGCGCAGGTTATTGCTGGGCGCGACTGTGAGTGTCGTTTTGGAGTGCCAAGTGTGTGAGGGGTTAAATGGTGTAGTCATTTTAGTCCCTAATTGATGTTTTAGTCCTAAAGGACATGGTAGCCCCGTAGTGACCGATTGGTCCACTACTAGGCGCCGAGGTGGTTGGTGGTGAGAGGCGACGGCCGCTTAGCGCGTGGGCGATGTAGAGGCGTCGGCTTAACCTGAGAAAAATGATATATGTGCGTTGTTTGGCCCTATGGCTTTGTGTAGAGAAGTATTACATGATGAAGTCCACGAGGGCATTAAATAAACGAACATGGTGAATCTGAGAGGACTTTGGTCCTATGGAGAAAGCGAGAGGACTTAGGTCCTATTTATGAATAAAAGGCTGCGGTCTAATTGGTGAGTTCTTTGGAATTATGTTATGACTTAATTGAATAATGTGTATGTTGTGTGATATGCATTGTTCATGGCGTCGCATAAATCATAAGCATAAGGTGATAGCAGAGGACTTGGTCCTAAGGTGATAGCAGAGGACTTGGTCCTAAGGTGATAGCGAAGACTTGGTCTTAATGGATCCATCATGCATATGCCACGAAGTAGTATGAGTGCATCATTCATATAACTCATGCTTTGAATAATTGTTATTTGTGTCTTTGTGCGAGGTGTTTATATGTGTTTGCTTAGCATAATGCCTGTCATAAACCTTATTATATGTGTTTAGAGACTCACCCTCTTGCTTTTATGTTGCTCTCATGTGGCAACTTGCGGTATTCTGAGTAGAGAGTCGGTTCTCACTCGATTGTCGTTGGCGTCGTCATTTTGCTCGTAGTAGTGTAACACGGGGGCGAGTAGTGTAGTGTTACGTATGCGGGTATTTTGTGTTGTAAACCTATGTCTTTTGGAACTTGTATTATTTTGACTAAGTTGTAACTAATAACTTGTTACTTGATGAGCTCGGTTCCTTCTAGGCCGAGGTGATGTATGTGCATTACACTACCTTGTTTTTTTATTGCGCAAAATGTTTTATTGTTTTGCATTGGTTAAGTTCATGTAGAAAAATGTAGCACTCCTTGAGTGGTTTTTGAAAACTCGATTTAATTGCTAAGTAGTATTAAAAGTAAGGGGGTGTTACAATAGTGGTATCAGAGCAAAAGTCCGGTCTTGTCAGGCCAAGTGTTGAGTCTTGAGTTCCCAAAGTTTGAGTTTTATGGCTCGTTCTAAGTAGACTTGTTTATGTGTTTAGTGTAATGGTGGAAGAGTGGGAGGCATGATCTTTGCGTTAAGCTGCTTTGCTTTGGAGGCGATGGCTCTTGCTATATAGGAATCGACCTCAGAGCGTGAGGATCTTTGGAGCGAGAGAGGTTGGCTACGTTTGAGAGGAGAATCCTCCTACTTTCAAAGGGAGGTATGATCTCGACAGAGCTATGGCACAGTTAAAGGAAATAGAAAGGATCTTTCGAGTGATGGAGTGTTCGATTGCGCAAAAAGGTGAGATTTGGTACTCACATCTTGGCCGAGGAGGCATATGGTAGTGGCTTGAGAATCTTCAAAGGTTGGAGATTCTTTGAAGGAGAAATCACACAGGATATTTTCAAGAGGAGTTCTGATGAAGTATTATCACGAGGATGTCAAGGAAAGAAAGAAATGGAATTCTTAGAGTGAGCGGGGAATAAGGCGATGGCGGAGTGCGCGACCAAGTTCACCGAGTTGGTGAAGTTCTACCCCCATTACATGGAGCTCTGCTTTGAGTTCTCCAAGTGTATTAAGTTTGAGAATGGTTTAAGGCCCGACATCAAGCGAGGCCATTGGGTATCGCGAGATAAGGGTGTTTGCTCGGTGGTGAATAGCTGCGAGAATCTTCGAGGAGGACAAGGTGGGCTGCGACTACCACCTATAAAGCTGGAAAGGAGAAGCGAGAATTCTCGATGCTAAGTGCTAAGCCTTACGAGGGTTACGGTGGAAAGGGTAAAGGAAAGTGGAAAAGCTGGTTGGGCAAGGCGCGAGTGGGGAGATGCTCCTCCGAGTATAGTGTGTTTCAAATGTGGAAAACACGGTCACAAAAGCTTTTTTTGCTCGGTCGTTAAGTGTTTTAAGTGTGGCAAGGGAGGCCACAAGGCTCAGTGCATTGTGAGAGGAAGGATATAGTTTGCTACAATTGTGGGAGGCGGGGCATATTAGTTCAAGGTGTCCCAAGCCAAGAAGAAGAAAAGAATGTTGGTAAGGTGTTCGCGCTTAGCATTTGGGTCCGAGGTGGTGAATGAGATAAAAGGTACGTGTTTTATAAATGGAATTCCTTTGATTGCAATCGTGGACATCTTTGGTGCCACGCACTCTTTTATTTACGCATTGTGTGCTAAAAGATTGGATTTAGTTTTGTCTACTATGGTGAGGAGATAGTTATTGGCACTCCGGCAAAGGGTCGGTGACTACCTCTCTCGTTTGTTTGAAGTGTCCTCTGTTAGCCTTTGGTAGAGACTTCGTAGTTAATTTAATGCATGCGCCTTTGGAAGGGATGGGCGTCATCACAGGTATGGGTGGTTAGTGGCTAACCGAGTTCATATCAATTGCGCTAGTAGGTCATCGAGTTTCCTTTCTTCCGAGGTGGAAGAATGCATTACGATGTCTGTAAGCATTTGCGCGAGAAATTAAGGAAGGGCTACGTTGTTTGCGTTGAGTGTGACGATGTGCGAAGAGAGCCGAGCTAAAATTGGTGAAGTGCGGTGGTGCGAGAGTTTGCGAAGTGTTTCCGGGCGAGATTCCCGAGGTTCCACCAGAAGAGAAGTCGAGTTCAACATTGAGTTAGTACCGGGGAACTAGGCGGTGTCTATGGCACCTTATAGGATGTCTGCGGTGAGCTAGCCGAGTTGAAGAAGCGATTGGAAGAGTTCTTTGGAGAAAAGGTTCATAAGGCCAAGTGTGTCGCCTCGCCTTGGGGCGCACCTGTATTATTGGTGAAAAAGAAGGATGGAAGTATGAGATTATGCGTGGATTACAGACAGTTGAACAAGGTAACAATTAAGAACAAGTACCCACTCCCAAGGATTGATGATTTGATGGACCAACTGGTGGGTGCGCAAGTATTTTCAAAGATTGACACGAGGGTCGGTACCATCGAGATCAAGGTGAAGGGCGAGGACATTCCTAAGACAGCATTTAGAACTCGGTATGGGCACTACGAGTATTCAGTTGATGCCATTTGGTGTTACTAATGCTCCTCGGGTATTCATGGAGTATATGAATCGTATCTTTCATGAATATTTGGATCGGTTTGTGGTAGTGTTCATTGACGACATTTTAGTCTACTCCAAGTCAGAAGAGGAGCACGCCGAGCATCTGAGATTGGTATTAGAGGTATTGAAGGATAAGAAGATGTACGCCAAGTTGTCCAAGTGTGAATTTTGGTTGAGGGCAGTGAATTTCCTAGGTCATGTGATCTCCAGTGAAGGTATAGCGGTTGATCCTTCCAAAGTAGAAGGCGTGTTGCAATGGGAAGCACCCAAGTCGCCAACGAGGTGAGAAGTTTTCTAGGTTTAGCTGGGTATTACAGAAGGTTCATTGAGGGGGTTTCCAAGTTGGCGTTGCCACTAACTCAGTTGACCTGAAGGGGTTGTTTTGGTGGCACGGTATGAAGAGTGATGTAGCTCGGTTTGTATGCGCTTATGCAGTCCGCCGAGAAATCCAAGGTAGAACATCGAAGCCAGCGGGGTTGTTGCAACCATTGAAGATTCAGTGGAAGTGGGGACAAGATGTGCGATGGACTTTGTGTAGGTTTTGAGAAGTGCGATGAAGGAGGTTTGATACCATTTGGGTAGTGGTGGATAGATTGACGAAGTCGGCTCATTTCATTCCCATCAACATCACCTATCCGATGTCAAGGTTGGCGGAGATATACATCCAAGTGATCGTAAAGTCGCACGGGGTTCCTCGAAGTATTATTTGATGAGAGACCCAAGGTTTACTTGAGTGCACTCGGGAAGTTTGCAAGGCGCGTTGGAGTGCGAAAGTGCGCTGAGCTCGGCATATCACCTGCATCGATGGTCGGTCAGAGAGGACCATCCGATCGTTGGAGGACTTCTTTGAGAGCACGTGTTCTTGAGCAAGGAGGAGCGTGGGATTCGTATCTACCACTAATTGAGTTCACGTACAACAACGGTTTTCATTCTAGCATAGGGATGGCACCCTTTGAGGCATTATATGGGAGGAGGTGCGGGGACTCCATTGTGTTGGAGTGAGGCGGGGAGAAGGTGTGGTACTCGGACCGAGGTCGTGCGAGAGACCACCGAGAAGGTAAAGCAAATTCAAGAGAAAATGAAGGCTTCGCAGTAGGCGGAAGAGCTACCATGACAAGAGGAGAAAGGATTTGGAGTTTCAAGTAGGTGAGCATGTGTTTACGAGAGTCAATCAGGTGATGGTGTGGGTCGAGCTTTAAAGGCTAGAAGTTGTCCCCTCGTTTTATTGGTCCATATCGGATCTAGAGAGAGTTGGGAAGGTGGCTTACCGAGTTGCTTTACCACCTAATCTGTCAAATTTGCATAATGTGTTCCATGTGTCTCTCGGTGAGAAATACATTTTTGGACAGTCCCATGTAATTCGGATGGACGACGTGCAAGTAAGGGGAGAACTTATTTGTGGAGGCACAAAGTGCCGATTAGGATTGAAGACCAGAAGTGAAGACTTTAAGAGGAAAAGAGATCAAGCTAGTAAAGGTGATTTGGTTTGGAGTGCTGGTGAGAATGCTACTTGGGAGCTGGAGAGCAAGATGCGTGAAGCCTATCCGAGTTGTTTGCTTGGTAAGATTTCGAGGGACGAAATATTCCAAGTGGGGAGAGTTGTAACACCCCAAAATAGTTCAATTAATTATTTAGTTGAGTTATTTAAGGTTTACAACTTTTAATTAAGCTAAGTATTAATTAGGAGTTTATTTCATTTGGGGATGCTTAAGTGAAAGGGAGAAGGTGGGCGTAGAGGCCCATGAGCCAATTGAGACCCATGAGCCATTAGAAGCCCAAGGACTTGCATTAAAGGAGAGTGTCGAAGGTAAGGAAGCATGTTTCACCCAAGAGAATCTAAGAAAAGTCAAAGTGAAGTTAGAGAGAGAAGTTGGTAGGTGAGATCGGTTTTCTAGAGAGAAGGAGAGCATTTTGGCGTGGAAGAAGCTCAAGCTCAACGAGAGGCGTGTTGCTGCGAGTGTTAAGCGGAGGAATCGGTGAAGAGAGGGTCGTTTACTCAACCGATCAAGGTTAGGGGCTCTCTTCTCACGTATAATTTTGTAGTATGATGAGTGTTATGTGTGAGTAGTTGTAGTTTGTGTTTTCTGGTGTGTTGCATGTGTTTGTGTGTTTTTCGATGTGTTGCTTAACGCTATGTTTAGCTTCGTTTTGATGAGCTTGTGTTGAGATGATGAGGTGATGGTCGTGAGAGACTAAGGAGTGAAATGGGAGTGAGAAACTCTCGGTCAGTGAGCTAAAGTGAGGCGTGAGAGTGTAAGGTTCTTATGGAGTGTTCATAACAAAGAGAACGTGTGTCGGGGCTTAGCGAAGGGGTTGACTTGGGGTAGTAGAGGTGCATCTACCTACCTCTAGTGTAATGAAACTTAAGTGATGATCGTAAGTTAAAGCGTAAGTAATGAGGCATAGAAGCGAGATGAGTGATAGAGCACCGATATCTAAGTGTATGAGTACATAAGACTAGGTATAAGGATCGGTTTGTGCTTGCTAAGGTGTAGAGTAAGTAGGCCGAGATGCTTGGCCGAGGTAAAGTACTTAGGCTTAGGCTCTTTGAAGTCTGCCGTTGATAACGTGTAGCGTGTAATGCTTAGGGTGTTATGGCGAGGGGCGTAGAGTATATCATACCTAGGTGCACTTGACGAGGTGAGATGTACGTTCGTGTGAAGTGGAGTGACTAGGAGTGAAGTAGAGTGTAGGCATGCCGAGGTGCCAAGTGTGCTTAGGAGTGTCTTTGAGGTGCTATAGGTGCCGAGGTGTGGTTTTAACGCTAGTGTAGCGCGAGTTATTCTTTGGCGCATTTGTGAGTGTCGTTTTGGAGTGCCAAGTGTGTGAGGGGTTAAATGGTGTAGTCATTTTAGTCCCTAATTGATGTTTTAGTCCTAAAGGACATGGTAGCCCCGTAGTGACCGATTGGTCCACTACTAGGCGCCGAGGTGGTTGGTGAGCTGAGGGCGACAGCCTTAGCGCTGTGGGCCGATGTAGAGACGTCGGCCTTAACCCAGAAAATGATATATGTGCGTTGTTTGGCCCTATGGCTTTGTGTAGAGAAGTATTACATGATGAAGTCCACGAGGGCATTAAATAAAGCGAACATGGTGAATGCAGAGGACTTGGTCCTATGGAGAAAGCAGAGGACTTAGGTCCTATTTATGAATAAAAGGTCATGCGGTCTAATTGGTGAGTTCTTTGGAATTATGTTATGACTTAATTGAATAATGTGTATGTTGTGTGATATGCATTGTTCATGGCGTCGCATAAATCATAAGCATAAGGTGATAGCAGAGGACTTCGGTCCTAAGGTGATAGCAGAGGACTTCGGTCCTAAGGTGATAGCAGAAGACTTCGGTCTTAATGGATCCATCATGCATATGCCCTGGAAGTATGGGTCTGCATCATTCATATAACTCATGCACTGAATAATTGTTATTTGTGTGATGTGCCGAGGTGTTTATATGTGTTTGCTTAGCATAATGCCTGTCATAAACCTTGTTATATGTGTTTAGAGACTCACCCTACTGCTTTTATGTTGCTCTCATGTGGCAACTTGCAGGTATTCCTGAGTAGAGGTCAGTTCTCACTCAGTGTCGTTGGCGTCGTCATTTTGCTCTGGTAGTGTAACACGGGGGGGCCGAGTAGTGTAGTGTTCTGTATGCGGGTATTTTGTGTTGTAAACCTATGTCTTTTGGAACTTGTATTATTTTGACTAAGTTGTAACTAATAACTTGTTACTTGATGAGCTCGGTTCCTTCTAGGCCGAGGTGATGTATGTGCATTACACTACCACTGTTTTAGCTGCGCAAAATGTTTTATTGTTTTGCATTGGTTAAGTTCATGTAGAAAAATGTAGCACTCCTTGAGTGGTTTTTGAAAACTCTGATTTAATTGCTAAGTAGTATTAAAAGTAAGGGGGTGTTACAGGGATACTGCACCTCCTTTGCTAAATGCAGGATTGGAATGATAGGATTAAGGGGCCGTTGGAAAGCTTCTTCAAAAACATGCATATTTTCCCACTTCCAAAAAAAACAAGTTGCTATCATGAAAGTTGTGTTCCTGGGGATACCAGACATCCCACAGTTGTTGTTTTCTAAATTGTGAATCATCCAATCTTTACCATCAAAGGAGAAGAAATGAGAGACATGAGATGAAGGTACTAGTCTTAACCATACCTGAGTAGCATATGCACAATCACGAAGAACATGAGTTAGGGACTCCTCTTCGAGTCCACAACAACGACATAGCTCTAAGATAGCCACATTCCACATGGCCGCTGGTTAGTGAGGAGTCTTCCATGAGTAGCCAACCAAATGAAGGTTTGTATCTGGTGAGTCCCCTTCGAACACCTTATCAATTCCAATCTCCTTCAATGATAGACTGGTTTTCACTAAGACACTTATATGCACTTATTACAGTGAAGTTGTCGTTGCTTGCCCCCCTCCCAAAACTAGGTGGTCGTCAACATCATCTAGATGAGGAGGAGGTAAGGTTCGGACCCTATCAATAGTCTCTGTACTAAGATGTTATTGAATGAAATCTATATCCCAATTCCCATTATAGTTGTCAATGACATCACAAAGTCGATGAGTAGTATCTAATGGACCGTTATTGAAAAGAGAACCCTCGTTGGGGATCCAGTTGTGCAGCCAAAAATTGATTTGATCTTCGTTCCCAATATGCCAAATCATGTTCGGTTGAAGTTTCCGCATTGGATTTTGCAAGGCCTGCCAGAGAGGGGAGCCATAAGGTTTAGAGGAAATATTGGAGAGTAAGTCATTACCTCTGCCATACTTACCTAGAAGGAAACGACACCATATGACTCATTTGGATTTTGCACAAGTTGCCATAAAACTTTCATAAGGAAGGGCTCATTCATCAAGTGAGGACGTTTGAGCCCTAAACCCCCATTCGCCTTTGGGAGGCAACAAACATCCCAAGCAATCAAGTGGGTTTTGTGAACCTGCTCTTGGTCTCCCCATATGAATCTCCTCTGGGTTTTCTCATGTTTATCACAAATAGTTTAGGGAAGTTTAGCGTATTGCATATGGAAGTACAAAATAGAGTTGAGAACAGACTTAGTAAGTGTGATCCTACCAGCCATACTTAAACACTGATTTTTCCACCCTCCCAACTTGCCCTGAATATTTTCCACTATATCTTCCTCAAGATACCTTCTGAAGGAACTCGTCTCTGAGAGTTTGGCCAGTGTTCTTGGAAAAGAAGATATGTGTTTTCTGGGCATTTATCTTTTGGCCAGAAGCTTCACAAAACTAGTCCAGGCAAAGTTTTATACAATATGCCTGCTCAATAGTAGCCTCTGCAAAAAGGAGTAAATCATCAGCAAACAAAAGGTGAGAGATTTGGGATCCATGCAATAATGTGGGAGAGTCTCTCCATGCATGACAAACAAATAAGGGAGAGGGGGTTTCCCTGCCTGATGCCACGACTAGGAGTGAACGTCTCAATCTTGTCCCCATTCCAAAGGAGCTTAAAGAATGAGGAACTAATACAGTTTTTGATAATTCTTATGACCGTGCTTGGCAAGTGGCAATCAAACAGACAATGTAGAATAAAATTCCAATTAAGCCCATCATAAGCCTTTTCGAGGTCAATTTTAATAGACATGAATACCTTATTACCTTTCATGCGAGCCATAAAATAAACATCTCATCGGAATGATGATCTTATGATGAATGTTTCGCCCACGGATAAAGCGAGATTGGTGGGGGGGAATTATCCCATTCAGGAAAGGCTTAAAATGAGTGACAATAACATTTGTGATTAGTTTGTAAGCTACAATACAAAGGGCTATAAGCCGAAATTGTGTGACTAATTTCGGCTTATCAACTTTATTAGTCAGGATAATAGGGGTATTATTAACAGACTAAATAGAAGTAGGGTTGTGAATTACCTTCTCCACCAATTGCATTAAAGTAGGACTTACCATTTGCCAACACTTTTGGTATAAGAAGCGGGGGTAGCCATCTTCGCCAGGCGTCTTCTAGGGTCCCATATCAAATAGAGTTGCCTTAATTTCTTGCAAGTTCATGTTTGCGCCAAGCATTTCAGTGTGTTGCATAAGGATACTAGGGTAGGTGGTCCTAATCACAATGTCATCTCTCTCCAGTTGGTCTTCTCGGAAGAGCTCCAAATAGAAACTTATTCTTCAAGGCCGAGTTCTTCAAGGTGAGTATCTTATTCTTCCTCCTTCTTACGATGGTTTTGGAGTAGTAATACTTTGTATTCCCATCCCCATAAGTTATCCACTTTCCCCATGACTTTTGGTACCAAAGGCACTCTTCACAGTAAAGAGGAGTGTTAGGTGTTCTGTAGGTCTTTCTCGAGAGTGTCAAGAAAGATACTATACACGTAATTGGTGCTATTATGAATGCCAATTTCCATTAGATCTCTTTTACATTTGAAGATATTGCCAAAAACCTCAGAGTTCCAACTCCTCAGTTGACTCGTCAATTCCGTTAGACTTGTATCAAGATCCCTAGTGTGTTGCCAGTTCCCTTGAACCAAATTACCGAAGTCCCCATGTGTAAGCCACACTACTTCAAAACGGAAAGGCCTATTAGTAGCATGATTAAGTTCCCCTTCCAAGAGCACAACCAGAGGATGATGATCTGATTGGATTCTTGGAAGTACCTTCACAAAGCCTCTCTAAAACTTTAACGGCCAATCCACATTACACAACACTCTATCCAATCGTTTAAAGATTCTATCTTTCCATTCCATTTCAGACCACTCTTGGTGAATTTAGAGTCAATAGTGGTAACCTCCATAAGGAGATAGTCATGCATCCGATCGAAAAACTCAATGCACATTTTTACATCTAGAGGTGCTCCCCGTTTCTGTTCAGATAAGCTAGCAGTTGTATTGAAATCCCCAAGGAGAAGCCAAGAGGGTATTAATTAATGTAGCTAGGTTCCGAAATTGCTCCTAAGTTACCATCCTCTCTCCCTCCCTAGGACTGACATACACAGTAGTTAAAAGCCATATAGGGTCATTATTCACAATCACTTTAGCATGCAGGAATTGGAAATTTTCCTCAATTACTTCAATTTCGATGTCATTCCTATTCCACATTAACAAGGTACCTCCTGAGTAGCCTTATGCTTCAACCAACTTTTACTTAGGAAAACCAAGCCTTCTAATTAGTGTTACGATCCTTCACCTCACTACATCTAGGCTCTTGGAATGTAACTAAGTCCACATTTGTATCTCCTATAATAATTTATGAGTGCTCTTCAAAAGTTTTTTCTTGAGCACCCCGCTCAATGTTTTCATTAGCGAGCGCATCAAAGTGATTGGGCTTGACCGCTCCACCCGTGTTTCCATAGTGTCCATCACGTGCATGTTCGCTATTCCTCTTTACCTTTCAATATGTATCCATTCCCCTTACAACAAATACGGAGTATTAACGTCTTCAAGCTGAATCTCCATGATTGGCTCTATCATGATTAGTTTCGTAGTTCTAGGAAATTTGTTAGCACTTTCCAAACTAGTATCGCGGTTCAAAGTGCTACCTTCTCCTCCTTCCTCCGATGGCTTTAGGGGCGAGGTTGCGGCGGAGCAACCTTCAACACATGGCCATAGCAACCGCAAAGCCCTCATCATTTGGACATGATACCATTGCTCGTTAACACCAAGCGATTATGACCCACCGGTTTGTTTAGGTCAACTTTTCTTGGTATACCGATCGCGAGGCAAGAGAGCACAAGAAACTTTCATCATAATAAACAATATTCAAGCTTTGAATTATGATCCCACACTAGGGTTCTATCAATGGTTTCCATAGTCGTATGAAAATCTAGAGTCCATTGTCGCCTTTGCTAAGTAATGATCGAATATCATTCATGGACCTCCTTTGATCACCTTATTCTTTTCGTCTTCCAAATCAAACTTGATCATGTAGTATCCATTATCCACATCCATTAGATCAAATCTTCCTCAATGTTTCCAACGCTTCCAATTTAGACTTCATCGAGAATGAAACCAAGATTCTTACTTTATTGTTACAAGATATGGGATCACAAGGAGAAAGGAGATGGGTTTGGATGTCTGACCAGCAAAAGGTGCATTCTTATCTACATGCTTGAGTTTATGTTCAAATCTATTATAGCCTATGCTTGAGTTTCTTGTTAATGTACTTGTGTTTGGAAGGTCTTGTCCAAATTTTTGAGGAGATGTTGGCTGGTGTTGAGCACAAATTTTGTCTTATACACCTGTATGCTAACTATAAAAAAACTTGGAGGAGGGTCAGCATTGAGGAACTTAATTATGAGAGTTGCAAAAGCAACTTATATTCAAGAGTGGGCGAAAAAAATGAAGCAATTGGAAGAGGTTAACAAGGAATGTTATGACAAGATGGTGACATTTGATCCTAAGCTGTGGACACGTTCACATTTTAGTTTCCATCCAAAGAGTGACATGCTCACAAACAACCTATCTGAAGCTTTTAATGGAACAATATTGGAGGCTAGAGAAAAACCTTTTCTAACTATGCTAGAATGGATTAGATGTTATTGGATGGAAAGGTTTGTTGAGAAAAAAGTCTAGGGTGAGAGGTACAAGGGAAAGGTTTTGCCAAAGCCTAAGAAAAGATTAGATACTGAGGTTATTAATTCATCTTCTAGGCATCATGAGGAGGAGGCTGCTGAGCCTCGTGAGGAGGAGGTTGCTGAGCCTCAGGAGGGCTAGCTGCATTAGAGGCGACATTCCCATTTCTGGTGGACGGAAGATGGTTCTGTCTTGCCCACATACGGGGCACATATCCTCACTGATTTTTATTCTGGCCAGGTAAGTTATTATTTTATAGTTGAGTGTTGTAAATTTGTTATTAAGTTGTTGAATGTTTTGGCTTATTGTGTCATTTCTGAATGCAGGTGCGGCCGGATTTACAGCCAATCCCACATGGACCTGTTACGACAGTGTTTCATGTGCGCGATTAGGACACTCGATAGCAGGGTTGGTTCCCTTGGTTGGGCTTGGCTTCCCCATTCTCACTGAGAAGCGGTCTTGAGCGCATTCATAGGCGTTAGCGGCCGGATACATCATCACTCCACCTTCCTGTGGGTGAGATGAGCATCACCCTTGATGATGTATCCCAGCTGCTGCACATCCCCATTACTGGCCGGTTCTATGACATGCCAGACTGGAACTCATGGCAGGGAGAGCATTTCTTTGGTTGACTATTTGCGTGCCACACGGAGGAGGATGCAACGCGGACTTCGGGCCGTGGTCGTTGTTGGGCTTGTATGGCTGAGGGATAGGGTGTACCACCCAGCCATAGCTGAGGGGCGGTGGGACCATGCTGCTAGGGCCTACATGTTGTATCTTTTGGGTTGCACCTTGTTTGCCAACAAGTCAGGCAACAAGGTTAAGCTTGGCTACCTTGGTATGCTGATGGATTTGGAGGCAGTTGGAGACTATTGCTGGGGGGCCATGGCCCTGGCCCATCTCTATGATCGGTGAAGGATGCTACAAGGAAGAAGACCAAGAAGATTCTTTGGTCATCTTCCTTTACTTGAGTATGAAACATATTCTTTACTTTTAAGTTTGCTTTAGGGTTACTTTCAGATTAATAATCAACCAATGATATGTTCATTCTGAGGCTTGGATCTTTGAGCACTTCCCAGTGCGAACTTTTCATCTTGGGTGGAGCACCCGAGTATGATGAGTAGCCCACAGGCGAAGAAATGGTTGTCGCGATGATGTCCCCTGGGGCATCAAGTCCAAACTCATCAGATTATGCCTTGACGAGCTACACCGTGAGGAGGTGACACAGGACCCTACCACGACCCATGCGGCGGTCGGACCTTTGAGGAGCTGGCCGAGTTGAGGGTTCATTTGGAGTGGTGGCTGCATGATGCGCCACTTGCCAGATCGAGTGCTCAGACAGTTTGGGCATGTCCAGCACATTCCGGAGGATCCCAGACCTGCTACTAGGGCCGTCTGTACCCTCACCGAGTGTGATGAGAGGTGGACACAGTTTGAGGACCACTTGGTGGCGCGGGGGCCTCCCTGTGTGCCGTACTCCTCAAACACGGTGTCGGGCTACTTTCCATGGTACTCTAGGGTCTCACATCCCTTTCTCTTCCACGATCATTATCGCGACTTGCAGATGAGCCACGATGTCGATTGTGGTACGTGTCTTTTATGTTAATTGCATGATAATGTTTCTTAATATTCTATTTATTTAAATAATAATGTTATGTTATTTGGTTGACAGATGCTACCAGAGCTGATTGATTTGGTTGATGACATTGATGGGGCCATCGATGATCATGTCCGGAGCGATCCAGGAGCATGTTTGGTGCATCAAGAGGTGCTCAACCCTTCCGTGGGTTTAGGAGGAGGTTTGGGAATGTGTATGAGAGGAGGAGGGGCGCAACACACCAAGTAGGATATGTCATAGGGGATATTTGTTTAGTTTTTACGAATAAGTTAACTACTTTGTTTCATTTGGTTTTTAATTTGAAATTCCTTTTACTTTGGCGCAAATTAATTGTCATTCTGAAGTAACAATTACGGTAAAATAAAAAAGTTGAAGCAGATTTAATATTGGATAAGAAACAGAAATTAAAAACACAAATTGCAAAAATAAAGGATAGGAAATTTAAAAGCGAAGCGACGGAAAACAAAATACAATCTAGTTCTACTTAGAACTACTACTACTACCTCTAATTCTCGGCGGAGTTCTTCGATGATTCTCGTGTTTCGACGAACAATTCGAGATAAGGTTCAATGAAACCTTGGAATTCTTCATGTTTCTCAAACATTTGTGAACGTCTTCGTCATTCTTGATAGGCTTAAGGCACTTACGAATACGATTACGTGGGTTCCAATTTGGCGGCGTAGGGGATTCACATTCAATTTTTTTAATTTCTTCTTTGAACACCATCTAGTTTCACATTTTTATTAGTTTTTCTTTCAGTGCGAATGTGATGTTGTTCTTAAGCACGAAATTTTTAGTTTCACGACCATGAACCAACCCACGGTATGGAGTCGCACGGCATAGTCATCTCATAGTCAACTTTACGGATGTGCGTAAGTATGGGTTGTTGTGGTGCGGGTGGTGGTGGTTGAAGAAGATGCATGATCTCTTACGGAGTTCGTCTTGTGTTCACATCTGACTCTAAGATTTGTCGCCCCATCGGAGCGTTAGCTAGATGTTCCATCATTGCGCGGACGTCGTCGTCATTTCGGATCTCCATGATTGAATCTTTGGGCAGTCCATCATCTCTACAATTGAACTTTTTGAAAGCGTATACGCTCCACGTCTTTACGCCACGCTCCCTACGGGCGAATCTTCCTCTCGACCTTTTCCTTGGTTGGGGCCAAGGTGATGTCCTTACTCATCTGCAGAAGACATGGTTAGGACAACGAAACACAACAACATGTTCGTCGGTGGTGAGACAGTCCCATTGTGGTGTGAAGGGTTGTTAGGAATTTGTCGTTTGAGTCTTGGGTTGAGCACAATTGCCATTCCATTTCAAATTTGGGTTGGGAAGAAGGAGAGAAGGTTTTGGTGAAGAAGCGGTGGGTTGGGAAGAAGCGATTAGGGTTTGGTGAAGAAGGTCCGAGGATGTGAACCCCTTTTATAATAAAGTGGTGAAATGTCACCGTTGATTTCATTTTTAGATCACAATCTGAGCCGTTTAAATTCTATCCGTTCGGGCACAATTTCCAAAGGATTGACATCCACTCCTTTATCGACACATTTGGTGATTGTAAACCATTGATTAAAGCGCCGGTGGAATCGAGGCGCCCAATACCGCTATCTTTGCGCAGAATTCGCAACATTTGTTCGATCAACGACATTCGAACATGTTCGCATTACCACAATCGAACTGTTCATATGACCTTATTGACAGGTGAAAAACGCCGTGAGGGTGTCTGTCCATATTTAACACACTCGAGCGGTCTCGTTCGAACACATTCAAGCCCCGTGTTGAGCAGTGAAAATTACGAAAAAAATAGGTCTTTTGGTCTTTTCACACCCTTATGGGGTGTGTTTAAATAGGAGGGGTGTGGGAAAAGCAAGAGCCTAATTAATTGGCTTATGGCCAATTTGTAAACAAGCGGCGGATGATTGAATGGGAGAGCGCTAGCACGGATAGGAGCACATGACTTGAAGAGAAAGTTAAGCACAAAACCTAAGTGTGCACTATAAAAAGAAAGGATTTGGAGAATTGAAGAGAGCCACCCACATAAGAAAAAAAGGAGAGTTAACGCAAAGAGAGACTCCGACGGAAGAGAGGAAAAGGAAGAAGGAGATTGAAGACAAAGATTACAATTTTCTCTACTTTCGGGTTATTCTTATATTTGTAATTTCATGAACATTATTTCTATTTTATTGTTCTTTATTATTATGGATACCTAAGTCCTCTTCTAGGGTCTTAGGTGAATCTTGCTTGCTTAGAGACCTTTTTATGTTCTAATTTCTGATGAATCCCCATCACATGATGGTTCTTAGTATGGAAAAGAGAATTTTATGTGAAGATTTTATTGAATGTAGGGAAAATGGCAACACTAAAAGAGTAAATTGTGCTAGTTGAAATTGTATTGCTGCAGTGTTTACGCTTGGTTTTGTGGTGTTTTTGTGCCCGAGGACTAGGTGAAAGGAAGAACGAAGAAATGCAAGCAATCGGACGAAAAAGTGCCAAGGAATGAGTCATATTTGAAGTGGCGTGAAGCTGTCGCATGAGGCGCGCGGTGAGGCGACAAAGGAGTGCGAGAAATAAAAAGTCCTGTCCATTCGCGCCCCATCGCCGCATGGCGCCCGATGGCGCCGATTCTGTAGCGTCCTCCAATTAAGTGGTGGCGCTTAAGTGCCATTTGAGGCGCCAACGAGGCGCCGATTCTTTGGAAAACACGATAAAACACGCAAAGCTGCGTTTTTGAGGAGCTTACGACATTTTAGGCGAATTGAAACCCTAGCACACGAGAGAGAGAGTTGGTTGCATTTGCGACCATCGAAGAATCAAGCCTTGGGAACAAGAATTGAGACTTGAATGTCATCATCATCATCGTTATTATCTTGTAATTCTCTCTTTTCCTTATCTTTGATCATGTGTAACTAAACCCTGATGTTGGGGATGGATAAGTCGATTTAGATTTATTGTTCTTTGGTTTATCTTGATGATTTTTATCGTTCTCTCTCGTTTGTGAATTGATATTACGTGTTTAACCTTTACGTAATTGGGAAATTATAGAACCTATATTCTATTCAATAATTTAACGGAAGTTCTTATTATTGGATTGTTTGAATTTCAATTCCTTCCATTCGTAAGTTTAGGAATATCTGCGAATTGATGTATGTGGCGAATCCTTGCGTTTAATGCTTGTTGTTAGTAGATGCACCTAAGGAATTAGGGCTTTTATCAATTAACAAAGACCTATTCACCTAAGGGATTAGGGCTTAGTTAGAATTGTGGATTTGATAGCAAATGAGAGAGAGATAACTCACGAAAATAAATCGATAGCGATAGCATGAAATCGGAAGACATCCATCCTAGCGTTTTCTCAGCGTATTTCTTCCAGCGTGTTCGGTTTTCTCATAGTTAAAAAGTCAAAAACAATTTACCGCTTTACCGCTTGAGCTTCATAGCTCAACATTACCAAACAAAACCCCTTTCAACTTGGTTCAAATTAGTCGTTGCATCGTAGTTGGCAAATTAAATTCGATCCTTGAGGGCGATATCCGGTTCTTACGGTTTTATTACTTGCGATTTGGTACACTTGCCAATATCTTAACAAGTTTTGGCGCCGTTGCGGGGATCGGAATTAATTTACTAATTATTTCGAAGGCAGCTGCTAATTTGAACCCGTACATACTTTAATTTGTTTTTAGTTTTGTTGCTTCTTTTTACTTTATGCATATATTTTTTATCCTTTTACCACTTTTACTCCCTTGATTCTATGAAATCCCGGTGAATACTTTGTAAGTCATGGAGTCCACACTACTTCCACCGTTGTTGTTGTTGTGGAGGACCACATTTAAATGGCGATTGTGAGACATACTCTATTGTGATCTTTGTGGGAAAGATCTTGTGTATTGCTCTTGTGAACCAGAATGGGTACTCCTTGACGAGCCTTTACCTTGGTTGGTGACCTAAAATTCTTGAGGAGCGAGTGGATAGTTATTGACAAATCATATCACTGGTTAGCGGATGAACAACCACTTATTCAAGATTGAGAACAAGAAGAAAAGGGATCAATAATAGAAGAATCATGTGAGATAAGGAAATATGAGGAAGAAAAAATAATTGAGCAGGAGGATCCTCTTGTTTGGAAGGAAGCTAAAAACTCTCAATCTTGGGAAGGTATGGAAATCAACAGAAATCACCCAACAAATCATTCTCCCTTCTCATCTTTTGAGAAGCAAGGAAGATGGGAGTGAAGAGCTTGATCGATATTTAGACTCCTTCTATGCCTTGTTTATCATCCTTCACCTTGAGAGGATATGGAAGCATATGAAATTGTACCTCAAGTTCATGAATTTCCTACCTCATAAGCGGAAGAAGAAGGATGATGTGTTCTTCGTGTCATATATTCCACCTTGACAGAGGAATTGCGTCAAGCTAGTGGCGTTAAGAAAGCGCTTATTGGGAGGCAACCCAATTTTCTCTATCCCTGTCTTTTAATTTTACCTTATTTGATTTTATTTTATTTTCTCGCATTATTTTTATCTGATTAGTACTTTAGGGTGCATCTAGGACACATTTACACACTTGTAGGGAAGAATGGATGTGTTGGCGGCTAACCGAGAGCACGCATGACAAGCAAAACCAAAGCGGTTGGCGGACTCGAGAATAGAATGGCGTGAGCACAAGTTTGGGATGAGAGCCCTATCTACTGAGCAATGTGCACGATGTAGAGTGGAGGGCGATTGGATCCGGATCTTGACATCTTTGATCACCTCGCCGGACTACGGGCCGCGGTTGAGTAATCTACTCACCGCTATGGTTATTTTCTCTCCTTCCACTTATCTTGCATGATGTGATTGTGTACTTTGATGTTTTCTCTTAGGTTAGTTATCGTTTTTAATTTTATTTTTGTTTTTGCCTTAGTCTTTGTACATAGGTCTTCCCCTAAATCAATCGGTGAGGACAACTGCTTTGTGTTTAAATGGGGAGGACCTATCGTCGATTTCATGAATAAAATGCAATCATATGGTGAATTTCTGTTTAAAATTTTTTGAAATTAGTTGAGCAAACTTAGTGATGATGTGGTGAGAATTGGCGAATAGTATCCCCTGTGGTGAAGGAACTTATGCAATCTTGCTTCCACACTCAAAACATTAACTCGAGGTGGAACTTAGTGATCCTAGAAATGATTTTAGCTAAGCTAGGCATTAGTTTGGTGGACCATGGGAGTGCCAAATTTTTACTAAAAATTAAGGGTATTTGTAGAAGCTAAGTTGGGGTGCATCGGTTGTACTAAAAGTGGGTATGCAGTTGTAGGATGGTCGGTGCGTGTGGGTGTCGGTGTGCGTGAGTGCGACCGCTGCGGCGTCTACCCGCATGCCGCTGCGGTGTATGCCGTGGTGTCGGTGTGTGTGAGTGCAACAACTGCGGCGTCTACCATGTATTTGGTGTAGTGTATGTCGCGTGGTGTGTGTGCGGCGTGAGTGCAACAACTGCAGCGTCTACCCGTAACGTTGTAGTGTATGCCGTGTGTGTTTAAGTGTGTTTGTGAACAAGTGGAAAAATCCACATAGGCATTGTGTAATTGTTGCAATTTCGAAGTAGCTTCTTGAGTAAATCTAAATTTTTGATGTAATGAGGGGTTGCGAAAAACTCTACGTTGTGTGGTTTGTGTTGTGTGTGTATTGAAGTAGTTGTGCCTTTGGTCCAATCTGTATCTAGAATTAAGACCCTTTGTCGTTGCTTTGAAGCCCCTCGATCTTATGTGGAAAGCGTTAGTCTACCCTTTGTTTTGGAACATCTTTGGCGGTCTCGGAAGAAAGCCCTCTAGTCTTAGTTAGATGCATTTTGAAACTAGCTTTGTTCCAATTCGGTTAAATGTCACACACGCACTATTGAGCAAGTATGTGCTAGTGAAATTACCATATGTGGGATTGCAATTGAGTGACCGATCGAAAGTTGTTGCTCGACTTGTCCTTTGGATGTTTGTGATTGTCTTGTTTAAAAAGGGATTCATAAGCGATTGCATGTTATCGATGTTGGCGATGTTTTGTTTTTGTCTTGCATTGTCTTTGCTTGAGGACAAGCAAATGTTCAAGTTTGGGGTTGTGATGAATCCCCATCACATGATGGTTCTTAGTATGGAAAAGAGAATTTTATGTGAAGATTTTATTGAATGTAGGAAAATGGCAACACTAAAAGAGTAAATTGTGCTAGTTGAAATTGTATTGCTTTGCAGTGTTTACGCTTGGTTTTTGTGGTGTTTTTGTGCCCGAGGACTAGGTGAAAGGAAAAGCGAAGAAATGCAAGCAATCGGACGAAAAAGTGCCAAGGAATGAGCTTGCTTGTTGAAAGTGGCTGAAGCGTCGCATGAGCGCGCGTGGTGGCGACAAAGGAGTGCGAGAAATAAAAAGTCCTGTCCATTCGCGCCCCGCTTCGCGCATGCGCGCCGATGGCGCCGATTTCTATGGCGTCCTCAATTAGTGGCGCTTAAGTGTATTTGGAGGCGCCAACGAGGCGCCGATTCTTTGGAAAACACGATAAAACACGCAAAGCTGCGTTTTTGAGGAGCTTACGACATTTTAGGCAATTGAAACCCTAGCACACGAGAGAGAGTTGGTTGCAATTTGCGACCATCGAAGAATCAAGCCTTGGGAACAAGAATTGAGACTTGAATGTCATCATCATCATCGTTATTATCTTGTAATTCTCTCTTTTCCTTATCTTTGATCATGTGTAACTAAACCCCAATGTTGGGGATGGATAAGTCGATTTAGATTTATTGTTCTTTGGTTTATCTTGATGATTTTTATCGTTTCTCTCGTTTGTGAATTGATATTACGTGTTTAACCTTTACGTAATTGGGAAATTATAGAACCTATATTCTATTCAATAATTTAACGGAAGTTCTTATTATTGGATTGTTTGAATTTCAATTCCTTCCATTCGTAAGTTTAGGAATATCCTGCGAATTGATGTATGTGGCGAATCCTTGCGTTTAATGCTTGTTGTTAGTAGATGCACCTAAGGAATTAGGGCTTTTATCAATTAACAAAGACCTATTCACCTAAGGGATTAGGGCTTAGTTAGAATTGTGGATTTGATAGCAAATGAGAGAGAGATAACTCACGAAAATAAATCGATGCGATAGCATGAAATCGGAAGACATCCATCCCTAGCGTTTTCTCAGCGTATTTCTTCCAACGTGTTCGGTTTTCTCATAGTTAAAAAGTCAAAAACAATTTACCGCTTTACCCTTGAGCTTCATAGCTCAACATTACCAAACAAAACCCCTTTCAACTTGGTTCAAATTAGTCGTTGCATCGTAGTTGGCAAATTAAATTCGATCCTTGAGGACGATATCCCAGTTCTTACCGGTTTTATTACTTGCACGATTTGGTACACTTGCCAATATCTTAACAATTTCTGGTTTGAATTCCTATTTTTATTCTAATTAATATTGTCCTACTGTTTTTATCACATGATTAAGATTAGCTACCCTTTACATGTTCATAGTCAATTAGTTGATCAGCGACCGTACTGCAATTAGTTGGTGGATCTATAGAATAATTGGGGCTATAATTAGGGCATGACTGTAACACCCCAAAATAATTCAATTAATTAACTTAGTTGAGTTATTAAGGGTTTACAACATTTTAATGTTTAAGTCAAGTAATTCATTAAGTGAGTGTTAAGCATATGTTGCTATTTTAGGAAAATGTCTAAATAGGGAAAGGGTGTGTGGGTAGTAGAAAGCCCACGGCCTAATAAGGCCAAGGCCCATTTAAGTCCTTTAAGGACATGTTAAATGGTACCTCCGTAGGGAACATTCCCATTCATGTTCCAAAATCAGTTAAGTTACCAAATTTAGAAAGAGAGAGAGAAGTGAAACTTAGAGAGAAGGAAGAGAACGGAGCGTGGAGAGTTCAAGTGGAGAGGAGAGCTTGTTGCTGTAGTTACTTGGAGAGTGAAGGGTTCTCAATCTTCTCAAGTTGTTAAGGTTAGGGGGTCCTTTTTAATACCTGTAATGTCTTGTGTTTGATCGTGTTTCGGTGTGAGTATGTTCTGATCACTTTGCATGTGTGTTTTATGTGCTATACATGACATGTTTTGTTGTGTTTTGCTCTTTGCTGTGATTGTTGGTGAGATCGACGGTGGATCGTTTGGAAAGAGAGGAGTGTAACTCTCTGCATTGCGTGTGGTCTGAAGAGAGCATTGCATGGTGAGGTATCAAGAGTGTGATCGGTGTAGTGTGGAGAAAATGAGCTTGCATGTAGAGTTAAGGAGAGGATCGGGGCGAAGGAGTGAGTAATCCGAGTATGCATGAGTGTGGTGAGTGAGAAACGAGTTGCATGTTGAGTCTAAGTAGAGAAAAAGCGAGTAAAAGAAGTAAAATGGGGGTTAAGCGCTTTATTACGCGCGCAGAAACCGAATTCCCTTCGACTTAGAGTGAGGAAAGCGAGTTGAGGTTGTCAACGCCTAGAGTGTCTTAGGGTTGAAAGTGCATTTGGTGAGTTTGAGGGAGAGTACGTGTCTAAACACCATTAACGAGAAGTAGGGACGCATAAACCGAAGTGTGGGTGTCTTGCCTTAGGTTACCGAGGGTGTAGAGGTCCTCGGCCGAGGTAGCGTCCACCGAGGTGAAACGCCCAAGTGCCTAAGAATAAGTGGCCCGAACCAGGAATGCGAGAAGTGATTTTCCATGACTTAGATGATTTTGTGTAAGGAAGTGCGTGAATCGTGAGCACGTTGCGAATTGAGGGTGTGAGTGTGGTTAGCCGAGGTACACACATAGTGTCTGCCGAGGTAATGTTGTGTGGTTAGCCGAGGTACACATATAGTGTGCCGAGGTGAGGTTAAGCGCCAATGTTGTCTAACACATTGTGGGACGCCATTTGGGAGTGCTACTTTAGCACCAATGTGCATACGTAAAGGGAGCGATTAAGTCCATTTTGGTCCTTAGGTGACATTTTGGTCCCTAAGTGTCGTTGTGGTCCTCGGTGTGACAAGTAGTCCACCATGGATTGCCGAGGTGCGAGAGGAGGTCGGTAGTAGGTCCTAAGGTGATTCTACAGGTGTTTTAGGGTCGACCTTAGCTTTGTGATGATGTCTAGGTGGTGTGGGCGTCGGTGTGGCGGCGAATGCGACGGAGTAGTAACGCAGCGAAGTAACGACGGTGAAAAGCGGTGTAAACACTCACATCACGTTATGATTGATTTGTGTGTGATTGTATTTGTCATGAAGTCACATGTTCATGTGCATATTACGACGGAGGAGGTCTCGGCCTCGGATATGGTAGGACTTCCGGTCTCCATATCAAATAACGACGAGTTAACGAGCGGAGATGCCGACCGCTAAATAACGGCGGTGGAGGTACCTCATTGCATAACATACGTGGATGGGTTGCATACATGCATACATTACATGAATTGTTGTGTTTGAGTGGTTGATAATTGTTGTGTTATGTGGACTATCGGTGAGTGATTGTAATTCTTTGAACCGAGGTGTTTCTTTTTAGTGCTATCTCTATCCTTAAGCTTTCTTCACATCATATTACTTGTGTTAAGAGACTCACCCTAGCCGCTTATTGTTGCTGCGCTCTCGTGGCAACTTGCAGTACTCATGAGTGATAGTTGTGCCTAGTTGATGTTGGTTGAGTGCGCTCCGGTCGTGTAACACCTGGTTGGGCCGAGTAGATTATTTTGTACTCTTTATCACGATCTTGTGTATATTTTGTTAGATAGTCCTTTGGAACAAAAACTATCATATTTGTGTAACTATTACTATGTAATATGACTTGTTGTATTCTTGCCGAGGTGCCTTATATGATGGGTGAGACCACTTTTCTTTGTGGTGATGCGCATGCCTGCATGCTTGTATAATGCTGTGAACTGTTTTGAACTTATTTGGTTTTCTGTTTTCCTTTTTTTTTTATCACCAAATGTAGCACTCCTTTGAGTGGAATTTTGAAACTCTGATTTTAATTTAGTAGACCGAATTGATTAAGATAAGGGGGTGTTACATTGTTGGTATCAGAGCATAAGTTCGGTCTTGTCCGACCACGTAGTTGAGTCTAAGTGTCTTAAGCCTCGAGTCTTAGGCTCGTTCTAAACCAGTTCTTGATTTGGGTGACCAGTGAAGTAGAATGGCTGGAAGAGCTGGAAGAAATGATGCTGCTATAGCTGCTGCGTTGGAGGCGATGGCAAATGCTTTGTGGAATCGACCCGCGTGAGAATGCCGAGGATCTTTGGAGCTCGTAGGCTTGCTACTTTCCAGAGGAGAATCCTCCTACCTTGAGGAGGTATGATCTCGATGGGGCTCTAGTATGGTTGAAAGAGATAGAGAGAATTTTCAGAGTGATGGATTGCACCGATGAGCAAAAGGTGAGGTTTGGGACTCACATGCTCGCTGAGGAAGCCGACGACTGGTGGCTTGAATCTCTTCAAAGGTTGGAAGCTGCCGAGGAAGGGATCACATGGGATATTTTCAAGAGGGAGTTTATGAGGAAGTACTACCCCGAAGACGTGAAAGGAAAGAAGGAGATGGAATTCTTGGAGCTCAAACAAGGTAACATGACCGTGTCGGAGTATGCTGCCAAGTTTTCCGAGCTGGCGAAGTTCTATCCCCATTACACTGGAGCTACTGCTAAGTTCTCCAAGTGTATCAAGTTTGAGAACGGTTTGAAGCCTGAGATCAAGCAGGCCATTGGGTATCAAAGGATAAGGGTGTATTCTGAGTTGGTGGACTGCTGCAGAATTTATGAAGAAGATAGTATGGCTACTAGCCGAAAGTGGGAAGGATAAGAAGACCTTCCAACCTCAGGCCGTTGGAAGCCTTATGACCATTACGGTGGTAGAGGAAAAGGGAACTCTGCGAGGGAGAGGAAAGCCTAGTAGGGGAGACGCTCCTGCTATTACGACTTGTTACAAGTGTGGATTGCACAGGCACAAGGCGAAGGAGTGCAAGGTGAGGTGAAGAGGTGTTATAGATGTGGCGAGGAGGGCCACCTATCTGCTGAGTGTGGGAGAAAGGAGATAGTTTGTTTCAATTGTGGAGAGATGGGGCATATCAGTCCCAAGTGTCCTAAGCCAAAGCAAGAGAAAGGCGTGGGGAAAGTGTTTGCACTAGCTGGGTCCGAGGTGGTGAACGAAATCAAAAGTACGTGTTATATCAACGGTGTTCCTCTAGTTGCAATTATAGATACTGGTGCAACTCATTCATTCATTTCTGCCATGTGTGCTAATAGACTGAATTTAGTGTTGTCTTCATTGGGAAGGGAGATGGTCATTGACACTCCGGCCATGGGTTCAGTGACTACCTCTCTGGTATGTTCGAAGTGCCCACTGACTGTATTCGGCAGGGACTTCTCTGTTAATTTATTAGTCAGGATAATAGGGGTATTATTAACAGACTAAATAGAAGTAGGGTTGTGAATTACCTTCTCCACCAATTGCATTAAAGTAGGACTTACCATTTGCCAACACTTTTGGTATAAGAGAGCAGGGTAGCCATCTTCGCCAGGCGTCTTCTAGGGTCCCATATCAAATAGAGTTGCCTTAATTTCTTGCAAGTTCATGTTTGCGCCAAGCATTTCAGTGTGTTGCATAAGGATACTAGGGTAGGTGGTCCTAATCACAATGTCATCTCTCTCCAGTTGGTCTTCTCGGAAGAGCTCCAAATAGAAACTTATTCTTCAAGGCCGAGTTCTTCAAGGTGAGTATCTTATTCTTCCTCCTTCTTACGATGGTTTTGGAGTAGTAATACTTTGTATTCCCGTCCCCATAAGTTATCCACTTTCCCCATGACTTTTGGTACCAAAGGCACTCTTCCTGGTAAAGAGGGAGTGTTAGGTGTTCCTGTAGGTCTTTCTCGAGAGTGTCAAGAAAGATACTATACACGTAATTGGTGCTATTATGAATGCCAATTTCCATTAGATCTCTTTTACATTTGAAGATATTGCCAAAAACCTCAGAGTTCCAACTCCTCAGTTGACTCGTCAATTCCGTTAGACTTGTATCAAGATCCCTAGTGTGTTGCCAGTTCCCTTGAACCAAATTACCGAAGTCCCCATGTGTAAGCCACACTACTTCAAAACGGAAAGGCCTATTAGTAGCATGATTAAGTTCCCCTTCCAAGAGCACAACCAGAGGATGATGATCTGATTGGATTCTTGGAAGTACCTTCACAAAGCCTCTCTAAAACTTTAACGGCCAATCCACATTACACAACACTCTATCCAATCGTTTAAAGATTCTATCTTTCCATTCCATTTCAGACCACTCTTGGTGAATTTAGAGTCAATAGTGGTAACCTCCATAAGGAGATAGTCATGCATCCGATCGGAAAACTCAATGCACATTTTTACATCTAGAGGTGCTCCCCGTTTCTGTTCAGATAAGCTAGCAGTTGTATTGAAATCCCCAAGGAGAAGCCAAGAGGGTATTAATTAATGTAGCTAGGTTCCGAAATTGCTCCTAAGTTACCATCCTCTCTCCCTCCCTAGGACTGACATACACAGTAGTTAAAAGCCATATAGGGTCATTATTCACAATCACTTTAGCATGCAGGAATTGGAAATTTTCCTCAATTACTTCAATTTCGATGTCATTCCTATTCCACATTAACAAGGTACCTCCTGAGTAGCCTTATGCTTCAACCAACTTTTACTTAGGAAAACCAAGCCTTCTAATTAGTGTTACGATCCTTCACCTCACTACATCTAGGCTCTTGGAATGTAACTAAGTCCACACTGTATCTCCTATAATAATTTATGAGTGCTCTTCAAAAGTTTTTTCCTTGAGCACCCCTGCTCAATGTTTTCATTAGCAGGCGCATCAAAGTGATTGGACTTGACCGCTCCACCCGTGTTTCCATAGTGTCCATCACGTGCATGTTCGCTATTCCTCTTTACCTTTCAATATGTATCCATTCCCCTTACAACAAATACGGAGTATTAACGTCTTCAACTGAATCTCCATGATTGGCTCTATCATGATTAGTTTCCGTAGTTCTAGGAAATTTGTTAGCACTTTCCAAACTAGTATCGCCGGTTCCAGTGCTACCTTCTCCTCCTTCCTCCGATGGCTTAGGGGGCGAGGTTGCGGCGGAGCAACCTTCAACACATGGCCATAGCAACCGCAAAGCCCCTCATACTGGACATGATACCATTGCTCGTTAACACCGACAGTTATGACCACCGGTTTGTTTAGGTCAACTTTTACTGGTATACCGATCGCCGAGGCAAGAGAGCACAAGAAACTTTCATCATAATAAACAATATTCAAGCACTGAATTATGATCCCACACTAGGGTTCTATCAATGGTTTCCATAGTCGTATGAAAATCTAGAGTCCATTGTCGCACTGCTAAGTAATGATCGAATATCATTCATGGACCTCCTTTGATCACCTTATTCTTTTCGTCTTCCAAATCAAACTTGATCATGTAGTATCCATTATCCACATCCATTAGATCAAATCTTCCTCAATGTTTCCAACCGCTTCCAATTTAGACTTCATCAGAATGAAACCAAGATTCTTACTTTATTGTTACAAGATATGGGATCACAAGGAGAAAGGAGATGGGTTTGGATGTCTGACCAGCAAAAGGTGCATTCTTATCTACATGCTTGAGTTTATGTTCAAATCTATTATAGCCTATGCTTGAGTTTCTTGTTAATGTACTTGTGTTTGGAAGGTCTTGTCCAAATTTTTGAGGAGATGTTGGCTAGTGTTGAGCACAAATTTTGTCTTATACACCTGTATGCTAACTATAAAAAAACTTGGAGGAGGGTCAGCATTGAGGAACTTAATTATGAGAGTTGCAAAAGCAACTTATATTCAAGAGTGGGCGAAAAAAATGAAGCAATTGGAAGAGGTTAACAAGGAATGTTATGACAAGATGGTGACATTTGATCCTAAGCTGTGGACACGTTCACATTTTAGTTTCCATCCAAAGAGTGACATGCTCACAGACAACCTATCTGAAGCTTTTAATGGAACAATATTGGAGGCTAGAGAAAAACCTTTTCTAACTATGCTAGAATGGATTAGATGTTATTGGATGGAAAGGTTTGTTGAGAAAAAAGTCTAGGGTGAGAGGTACAAGGGAAAGGTTTTGCCAAAGCCTAAGAAAAGATTAGATACTGAGGTTATTAATTCAAGATACTGGAAAGCTAAGTGGGCCAAAGGAACTAAATTTGAGGTGGAGCATAAATACAAGCATATTTCTACAGAGTTTACTGTTGATTTGGAATTTGGAAGCTGCACTTGCATACATTGGGGATTAGCTAGACTAACATTTGGTAGCTGCACTGATATCTTTAGTAAAGGGGATGACCCAGAGGACTACAACAGTAACTACTACACACTTGTAAATTACTTGGTATGTTATAGCCCATTGATCAATACAATTAATGGGAAATATTTATGGCCAACTTTAAACATGGATAAGATTAACCCATCAAGATGTTCAAAAGTTGGCATTGTAATGAGGTGTTCATGGTGCAAACAAGTTGGTAACATCAAAGCAACTTGCAAACAACCTCCAAATGCAGCTGAACTTGCTAGTAATGTTGTTGCTGAAGAGAGTGTTGAATCTAGCACTGAAGTAGCTCCTACTGTATCTGATGATGTACCACCTGCTGTGGCTATTGAATAAGATGTTTTTGGATATGTCAAGGTAGAGGGAGAGGGAGATGGAGGGGAAGAGGGGGAAGAAGGTGACAAAGAGTAAGCAGAAGAGGGAGTGGGAGGGGAAGAGGGGGAGGAAGAGGGAGAGGAAGCAGAAGAGGGAGAGTCAAATTTGCACAATCACAACCCGAAGCTATAACTAATAGCAACTATGTAGCCCCTACTGGTATGGATGTTGTTGGAAGTGAAAGTACAAATTCGAGGTTCAAAGTGAAGGAACAAATTGACATCTATGTTTTATGATTAATTTGGTAGCTTTGTTAGAATTTTTTTTTGGGTAAAGATTCCATCAAGTTGTAAACTTTTGCTTGTAACAATTGAAGTTGTAACAACAGTGTTAGAACACTTTTCTTGCTATTGGCTTTTATTGTTTTTGACAGGAATCATTCACAACTATATTTGTGATTTGTTGTCAAAATGAACTATATTAGAGTTTAAGCTTAAAATGGCAACAAGGTATATAACAATACTAATGTTCCTGGAAATAACATTGTAACCATTGTAGAAGTTGCGAGAGAAGTTGGACAATTAGGTGCTCAGCATTGAACCACAAAAGATTACAATGAGAAGTAATGTATGAAAAATTCAAAATCCATTTTGAAATGGTGCAAAAGAAATTGTGATTATCGATTTAATCAACGCATGTTGTATCTGAAAATGGTGCAAAATAATTTTGATTTTATTAGAGACCTATTTACACATTTAATTAGTTCAGGGACCTATTTCAAAATTACTAATTAGTTTGGGGACTTATATAAAAATGAAATCATTTTCATCATTCAACGAATAGCTCTGTTTACAATTTACAACATATACAAGCTGATTGTTCTTACCGAATGAAACTAACTGAAACCATAAACCGTTATCAGCTAACAAACTAAACTAACCTATTGAGACTGACTCTTGTTAAGTAACTGAACTAAGTACACTAACGATAGTTAAATACTGAAATCGGCAATAGCCCCCCTCAAGTTGGACTATGTATGTTACAAAGTCCTAACTTGGGAATGAATGATAGGAATGAAGTGGGATGTAATGGTTTAGTTAGCACATCTCTAAGTTGTGCTTCAAAAGGTATAGGTAGCCTCTGAATGATCTCCTTCTAAACCTTTTCTCTAACCACATGTCAATCAATCTCAATGTGCTTCGTTCGTTCATGGAAGGTTGGATTATGTGCAAGATAGATTGCTAATTTATTGTCATAGTATATAGAGGTAGGACATGTGATGTTTATCTGTAAGTCCTTTAGCAAATACTACAACCATTGCACTTCACAAGTAACACTGGCTAATGCACGATATTCTGCGTCTAATGAGGAGCGTGATGCCGTGCTCTGGTTCTTAGATTTCTAGGATATTAGACCTAATCCTAGGAACACACAATAGCCCGTGATGGACTTTCTCTTTGTTAAAACAACCACCGATCGAGAATCGCAAACCTGATAATAAAACTATCGGATTGTAGCTGCACAAGAACATGCCATGTGCAAGAGCTCGTTTGAGAAAACGCAGAACTCTGGTAGCAGCCTGAAAATGAGACTCCATGGGATTAGCAGTATGTTGATTAAGGCTTTGTTTGGCATTGCAAATCCGCTAGCTTATAGCAGATAGCTTATTGCGGATATAATAATTGTAAGTGTTTGGCACAATTAGCTTTTAGCATTTTTCTACTAGCTTATAGCGTTTCATTTTTTCTATCAATTTTAGCCTCACTACTTTAATTAAATTCCTCATTTATCCTCCATTAAATGAATTTCTCTCTCATTTTTAAGAATTAATTACAAATGCTTATTTACATAATTTTATTCAATAAGCTACCCCAACCGCTAATTTTACCAAACACTTAAAATTGAATCCGCTAGCTTATCAACTATCTGCTACCTCATCAACTATAAGCTAGCTTATCTTCTATCCGCTAGCTTATCTGCTATTTGCCACTTTTTTCCAAGCAGAGCCTAAGCTATTGAACAGAAAAAGCAATGTCAGGTCTTGTTGTGGTGAGGTAAATAAGTGTTCCAATAAGGCTCCTATAAGTTAATTCATCATAATATGGTTGCCCTCATTCATCTTTGAGCTTACGGGAAGGGTCCGCAGTTGTTGATGCGATCTTGGCGGCCAGAGTGCTCCATTAGTGTTTCAGCAGCTTAAGAGTGTACTTACGGTAATTGAGTAGAATTCCTTGTGTGGATCTTGCCACTTCAAGACCAAGCAAAAATCTCAAGGCACCAAGGTTCTTGATGCGAAATTTTTCATTAATCAATTTTTTAATTGTTGTGATTTCACCCATATTAGTGCCTGCCAACACAAGATCATCAAAATATACTAGCAAAACAGTAACGTTAGAAGAAGGATTTTTCAAAAAGAGTAAATGGTCTGCCTGTGACTATATGTAACCCAAACACAGAAGAGTGGCTGTAAGATTATGGTTCCATTGACGACTAGTCTGTTTTAGGCCATATAAGGACTTATGTAGCTTTCAAACATTGTTGGTCATATCAGTGTTTGGAGGTTGGAAACCAGAGGGATAATCATAGAGACCTCCTCAGTGAGATTCCCATGTAAAAACACATTGTTTACATCAAGCTTCTCAAGGAACCAATGGTTGTTAGCAGCTATTGTTAAGAGAACCCTCACTGTGGTTTGCTTGGCAACTGGACTTAAAGTCTCAAAGTAGTCTACACCTTCAAGTTGATTGTAGTCTTTAGCTACCAAACGTGCTTTGTGCATCTCAAGAGTACCATAGCCTTTTGCCAACAGTCATGAGGAGAGGCTTTGGTGTATGTGAGAGGGTCAACATTATTGGATGTGCTAAACATTATTGTCATAAGATAAAACTGAAGAAATTTGAGGCTAGCATAAGATTCTAGGAGGCTCAAAGCTAGATTTGGAAGTACTATTTCAACCCACATTGTTGTTGGATTGCAATGGGATGATGGGAGGAGTCTTTTGGAGTAGATTGGGTTCGTGTTTAGAAGCGGTTGAGTTCAGTTCAGGAGCCTTTGGACGCGTACAGCGAAAGTTCAGGACGAGTTCGTGAAGTATCGAAACAGTTGAACTTCAAGAGTCTCAGTGTTTCGTGATTTTCATCACGATAGGTGAGTTTTAGTCACATTTAGGGATTTAATTTTCTGAATGATTAATTTATGTTGAGGTTTTGATATGTTTCGTTTGTTTCAAAAAATTTACGAGTCGAAAACCGTTTTTCGAAAATTTATGTTTTATGAATTGTGGAATGATTTGTATATTGATGTGTGGATTGATGATAGCATTGATTGTACTGGAATTGCATGTGTATTAACTGTTTTTAGGTTTTGAATTGAATTGGATTACAGATATGACGCGAACGGGTTAACGAAGCGAAAACGAGCAAAATTGGGCATTAAAATAGTGTTTTATGTGTGCAGTGAAGAAAACACGGTCGTGTTTCAAAAACACGGATGCCAATGTTTTCTTCGGATTGACTAAATTTATTTTTAAGCCAAATCGCGTTTTTGTGGCTCCGTTCGATTCCAAACCTCTTCTAATCCATTTCTCAAAGGTTACTATTTGTTTCTTGTTTTTAGCCCTTTGATTATTTATTTCTTCTTATTTCCTACATTGCTTGACTTAACCTTGGCCCCATTACAACCCATGAAACCCCATCATTTGCATGCATGTGAACTATTTAGTGGAGAGTTGGTCAAATTACAACCTTATGGTAATATGCATTTTGTTAAAACTTGAGTGTATATTTTCCCAAGTCCCTAAACACTTAGAGAGATTGTGAGTGAGTGCCCTTGTTCGCATCAATGTATTCTTCGGAGACATGAGCCTCTAATTGGGCAACCTTTTGACATCTCATATGTGTTATATTATCTATTGTCTGTCATTGTGCTTCTAATTTTGGGTCTCTTATTTGGCTTTCTCTATTACTAATTTGAAAATTTTATTGAGCCAGAAAATTGCTTGAGGACAAACAAAAGTTAAGTGTGGGAGAGTTGATAAACTCTAATTTAGTGTATTTTTAGAAATATTTTTGAATAACTTTTAGAGCAATTATATATAATTATATAAAGGCTTAAATACGTTTTTACCCCTGCAAATAGGGGGTGTTTTGCTTTAACCCCCTACAAATTATTTTTTTTAAAAAAACCCCTTGCAAAATCAACTTTTTTGGTTTTAGTCCTTCTGTTAGATGGACGTTACAAAAACGTCTATGTAGCATTTTTAAATACGTTTTACCCCCTGCAAATAAGGGGTGTTTTGCTTTTACCCCCTGCAACAAAAAATTAAATCTCCTTCTTCTTCCTCAGCACCCACCCAACCTCATATCAACTTTTCCATCTCCAACACAAACCAACGCTTCCATATCAAACCAGAACCCATCTTCTCATCTTCTTCGTCCCTCTCTCTCTCACAGAACCATCAAACCATGAGCATAACATGTAATTAACTTTTATTGCGATTCTGATTTTAGGGTTTGTTTCAAGTTTTATGGATTGTTGGTAATGGATTGTTCTTCATCTCAAAATCAAGGTTTTATGGGTTTAATAAATGTGTGTGGTTTAATTAAACGGTGTGCTGGTTCTGTGAGAAAGAGAAGATGGATTCTATTTTGAGATTTGGAATGAGAAGAAATAATGGTGGTGAAGAACAAGAGAGAGAGAGATGAAGTTTGAGGTTTGGACCATTTTGTTCTGTTGAATATTAGGGATTTGATTGTGGAAGTAAGAGTTGAATGGAGAAGAATATAGTGATAAGAAGTGAGAGATAGAGATGAGATGAGGTGGGGGAGAGAGGATAATGGAAAATTTTGTAGGGGGTAAAAGCAAAACACCCCCTATTTGCAGGGGGTAAAAACGTATTTAAAAATGTCACATAGACGTTTTTTGTAACATCCATCTAACAGAAGGACTAAAACCAAAAAAGTTGATTTTGCAAGGAGTTTTTAAAAAAAAAAAATTGCAAGGGGTAAAAGCAAAACACCCCATATTTGCAGGGGGTAAAAATATATTTAAGCCTTATATAAACTACTAACTTAATTTGCTCTACTTTTGCAGAGAAGATAAAAAAAAAAAGGATATTGATGAAGGCGTGGAAACAAGTCCAGCCCATAAACTCAATTAAAAGCATCCAGCCCATCAAATGGAAAGGCAAGAATGGCACGTTAATTAATGGGGAGTGCTTTCCCCACACCCCCCCTACTTATTCACACCCCATAAAAATTTTATTTCCAAAATTACCCCCCATTTAAAAAAACAAAATAACCCACACCCCTCCCCCTCTCTCTCACTCTCCTCGTCTCTCATTCCCTCCTCCTTGAACCCTAAACCCTCTTTCCCTCTCACTCACCTTCTCTCAACTCACTCAATCTCACCCAATCTCTCACTCAATCTTCTCCACCAACACTCTCAAGAGTTGCTGGGTTATTTTCTACTCCCCTCACAGTCTCTAATCGTTCCATTTTCTTCAAGGTATGCCTCTCCCCCTTCTGCTCATTTGCGTTTTTTTTTTCTGTTACGCAGAATTGTTCGAACGAGCACCCTCGAACACGTGAAAACGAAGGTGTTCGAATGAGGTTGTACGAACACAGTTCGAACAACCTCATTCGAACCGTTGTATTTTGTAAACTGAAACTGACTTGTTCGAGGGTGGTTGTGCGAACAGGTTCGCATGTAGCCGTTCGAACAGTCGTTTGACAGTGAACTTTCTCAGCCTGATTCTGTTTGGTTCTGTTAATTTGATTTAATTGGTTCTGTTGATTGTTGTTTCAGATATGGTGAGGAGCAGAGGTGGTGCAACGGTGAACCATCCGAAGCGAGCGGTCGGCCACCTCCTACGGTTTCAAACCGCAAAAGGAGGGAAGAAGCCGGTGAACCCTCCCGAGCTAGGGGTCGTGCTAGGGGTAGGGGTAGGGTTGATGTTCCTCCTCCCCCACTTCCAGAGGATATTGGGCAGGATATTGAGCGTGATGCTCAATTTCCGGCCTATGAGTTGGCCGACCCTTCATCTGCTAGGCCTTCGCCTGCGCTAGGCCTTCATCTGCCGCTAGGCCTTCATCTTCTAGGCATCATGAGGAGGAGGTCTTGAGCCTCGTGAGGAGGAGGTTCTTTGAGCCTCGGGAGGCTGCTTCTTTGTTAGAGGCGACATTCCCATTTCTGGTGGACGGAAGATGGTTACATCTTGCCCACATCACGGGGCACATATCCTCACCGATTTTTATTACGGCGGGTAAGTTATTATTTTATAGTTGAGTGTTGTAAATTTGTTATTAAGTTGTTGAATGTTTTGGCTTATGTGTCATTTTACGAATGCAGTGCGGCCGGATTCTGACCAATCCCACATGGACTCATTACTGACGAGTGTTTCATGTGCGATTAGGGACACTCACGATAAACCGAGGTTGGTTCCCTTGGTTGGGCTTGGCTTCCCCATTCTCCACAGCGGGTCTTGAACGCATTCATAGGCGTTGCGGCCGGATACATCATCACTCCACCTTCCGTGGGTGAGATGAGCATCACCCTTGATGATGTATCCCAGTCTTTGCACATCCCCATTCTTGGCGGTTCTATGACATGCCGGATCGAACTCATGGCGAGGGAGAAGCATTTCTTTGGTTGACTATTTGCGTGCCACACCGGAGGATGCAGCTGCCCAGACTTCGGGCCGTGGGCTGTTGTTGGGCTTGTATGGCTGAGGGATAGGGTGTACCACCCAGCCATAGCTGAGGGGCGGTGGGACCATGCTGCTAGGGCCTACATGTTGTATCTTTTGGGTTGCACCTTGTTTGCCAACAAGTCAGGCAACAAGGTTAAGCTTGGCTACCTTGGTATGCTGATGGATTTGGAGGCAGTTGGAGACTATTGCTGGGGGGCCATGGCCCTGGCCCATCTCTATGATCAGCTGAAGGATGCTACAAGGAAGAAGACCAAGAAGATTGCTGGTCATCTTCCTTTACTTGTGTATGAAACATATTCTTTACTTTTAAGTTTGCTTTAGGGTTACTTTCAGATTAATAATCAACCAATGATATGTTCATTACAGGCTTGGATCTTTGAGCACTTCCAGAGTGCGAACTTTTCATCTTGGGTGGAGCACCCAGAGTATGATGAGAGTAGCCCACGGGCGAAGAAATGGTTGTGCGATGATGTCCCTGGGGGCATCAAGTCACAAACCATCAGATTATGCCTTGACAGGCTACACCGTGAGAGGTGACACAGGACCCTACACGGCCATTAGGCGGTCGGACCACTGAGAGTGCGGCGAGTTCGGAAGGTTCATTCGGAGTGGTGGCTGCATGATGCGCCACTTGCCAGATCGAGTGCTCAGACAGTTTGGGCATGTCCAGCACATTCCGGAGGATCCCAGACCTGCTACTAGGGCCGTCTGTACCCTCACCGAGTGTGATGAGAGGTGGACACAGTTTGAGGACCACTTGGTGGCGCGGGGCCTCACGTGTGCCGTACTCCTCAAACACGGTCTGCGGGCTACTTTCCATGGTACTCTAGGGTCTCACATCCCTTCTCTTCCACGATCATTATCGGCTTGCGAGATGAGCCTGATGTCAGTGTGGTACGTGTCTTTTATGTTAATTGCATGATAATGTTTCTTAATATTCTATTTATTTAAATAATAATGTTATGTTATTTGGTTGACAGATGCTACCGTGAGTGATTGATTTGGTTGATGACATTGATGGGGCCATCGATGATCATGTCCCGAGCGGTCGGGAGCATGTTTTGGTGCATCAAGAGGTCGCTCAACCCCTTCCGTGGGTTTAGGAGGAGGTTTGGGAATGTGTATGAGAGAGAGGAGGGGGCGCAACACCCAGTAGGATATGTCATAGGGGATATTTGTTTAGTTTTTGAATAAGTTAACTACTTTGTTTCATTTGGTTTTTAATTTGAAATTCCTTTTACTTTGGCGCAAATTAATTGTCATTCTGATAACAATTACGGTAAAATAAAAAAGTTGAGCAGATTTAATATTGGATAAGAACAGAAATTAAAAACACAAATTGCAAAAATAAAGGATAGGAAATTTAAAACGAAGCGACAGGAAAACAAAATACAATCTAGTTCTACTTAGAACTACTACTACTACCTCTAATTCTACGGCGGAGTTCTTGACAGATTCTCGTGTTTCGGACGAACAATTCGAGATAAGGTTCAATGAAACCTTGGAATTCTTCATGTTTCTCAAACATTTGTGAACGTCTTCGTCATTCTTGATAGGCTTAAGGCACTTACGAATACGATTACGTGGGTTCAAATTACGACGTAGGGGATTCACATTCAATTTTTTTAATTTCTTCTTTGAACACCATCTAGTTTCACATTTTTATTAGTTTTTCTTTCAATTCTCGCGAATGTGATGTTGTTCTTAAGCACGAAATTTTTAGTTTCACGACCATGAACCAACCCACTGGTATGGAGTCGCACGCGGCATAGTCATCTCATAGTCAACTTTACGGATGTGCGTAAGTATGGGTTTGTGTGGTGCGGGTGGTGGTGGTTGAAGAAGATGCATGATCTCTTACGGAGTTCGTCTTGTGTTCACATCTGACTCTAAGATTTGTCGCCCCATCGGAACGTTAGCTAGATGTTCCATCATTGCGCGGACGTCGTCGTCATTCGGATCTCCATGGTGAATCATTGGGCGGTCCCATCATCTCTACAATTGAACTTTTTGAAGCGTATACGCTCCACGTCTTTACGCCACGCTCCTCGGGACGAATCTTCCTCTCACCTTTTCCTTGGTTGGGCGAAGGTGATGTCCTTACTCATCCTGCAGAAGACATGGTTAGGACAACGAAACACAAGCAACATGTTCGTCGGTGGTAGTGATCCCATTGTGGTGAAGGGCTGTTAGGAATTTGTCGTTTGAGTACTGGGTTGAGCACAATTGCCATTCCATTTCAGCTGGGTTGGGAAGAAGGAGAGAAGGTTTTGGTGAAGAAGCAGCTGGGTTGGGAAGAAGCAGATTAGGGTTTGGTGAAGAAGGTCTGAGGATGTGAACCCCTTTTATAATAGGCGTGGTGAAATGTCACCGTTGATTTCATTTTTAGATCACAAATGAGCCGTTTAAATTCTATCCGTTCGGGCACAATTTCCAAAGGATTGACATCCACTCCTTTATCGACACATTTGGTGATTGTAAACCGTTGATTAAAGCGCCGATTGGAATCGAGGCGCCCAATACCGCTATCTTTGCAGAATTTCGCAACATTTGTTCGATCAACAGAGCATTCGAACATGTTCGCATTACCACAATCGAACCTGTTCGTATGACCTTATTCGAACAGGTGAAAAAACGCCCAAGGGGTGTCTGTCCATATTTAACACACTCGAACGGTCTCGTTCGAACACATTCAAGCCCCGTGTTGAGCGGTGAAAATTTCTGAAAAAAAATAGGTCTTTTGGTCTTTTCACACCCTTATGGGGTGTGTTTAGAGTAGGAGGGGGTGTGGGAAAAGCAAGAGCCTAATTAATTGGCTTATGGCCAATTTGTAAACAAGGCAGCGGATGATTGAATGGAGAGCTGCTAGCACGGATAGGAGCACATGACTTGAAGAGAAAGTTAAGCACAAAACCTAAGTGTGCACTATAAAAAGAAAGGACGCTGGAGAATTGAAGAGAGCCACCCCACATAAGAAAAAAAGGAGAGTTAACGCAAAGAGAGACTCCGACGGAAGAGAGGAAAAGGAAGAAGGAGATTGAAGACAAAGATTAAAATTTTCTCTACTTTCGGGTTATTCTTATATTTGTAATTTCATGAACATTATTTCTATTTTATTGTTCTTTATTATTATGGATACCTAAGTCCTCTTCTAGGGTCTTAGGTGAATCTTGCTTGCTTAGAGACCTTTTTATGTTCTAATTTCTGGTTTGAATTCCTATTTTTATTCTAATTAATATTGTCCTACTGTTTTTATCACATGATTAAGATTAGCTACCCTTTACATGTTCATAGTCAATTAGTTGATCAGCGACCGTACTGCAATTAGTTGGTGGATCTATAGAATAATTGGGGCTATAATTAGGGCATGACTGTAACACCCCAAAATAATTCAATTAATTAACTTAGTTGAGTTATTAAGGGTTTACAACATTTTAATGTTTAAGTCAAGTAATTCATTAAGTGAGTGTTAAGCATATGTTGCTATTTTAGGAAAATGTCTAAATAGGGAAAGGGTGTGTGGGTAGTAGAAAGCCCACGGCCTAATAAGGCCAAGGCCCATTTAAGTCCTTTAAGGACATGTTAAATGGTACCTCCGTAGGGAACATTCCCATTCATGTTCCAAAATCAGTTAAGTTACCAAATTTAGAAAGAGAGAGAGAAGTGAAACTTGCAGAGAAGGAAGAGAACGGAGCGTGGAGAGTTCAAGTGGAGAGGAGAGCTTGTTCTTTGTAGTTACTTGGAGAGTGAAGGGTTCTCAATCTTCTCAAGTTGTTAAGGTTAGGGGTCCTTTTTAATACTGTAATGTCTTGTGTTTGATCGTGTTTCGGTGTGAGTATGTTCTGATCACTTTGCATGTGTGTTTTATGTGCTATACATGACATGTTTTGTTGTGTTTTGCTCTTTGCTGTGATTGTTGGTGAGTTTGAGGGAGAGTACGTGTCTAAACACCATTAACGAGAAGTAGGGACGCATAAACCGAAGTGTGGGTGTCTTGCCTTAGGTTACCGAGGTGTAGAGGTCCTCAGGCCGAGGTAGCGTCACCGAGGTGAAACGCCCAAGTGCCTAAGAATAAGTGAACTGAACCAGGGAATACTGAGAAGTGATTTTCCATGACTTAGATGATTTTGGTGTAAGGAAGTGCGTAACTGTGAGCACGTTGCCGAATTGAGGGTGTGAGTGTGGTTAGCCGAGGTACACACATAGTGTGCCGAGGTAATGTTGTGTGGTTAGCCGAGGTACACATATAGTGTGCCGAGGTGAGGTTAGGCGCCAATGTTGTCTAACACATTGTGGGACGCTACTGAGAGTGCTACTTTAGCACCAATGTGCATACGTAAGGGAGCGATTAAGTCCATTTTGGTCCTTAGGTGACATTTTGGTCCCTAAGTGTCGTTGTGGTCCTCGGTGTGACAAGTAGTCCACCATGGATTGCCGAGGTGACCTGAGAGAGGTCGGTTGTAGGTCCTAAGGTGATTCTACAGGTGTTTTAGGGTCGACCTTAGCACCGTGATGATGTCACAGGTGGTGTGGGCGTCGGTGTGGCGGCGAGTAATGACGAGTAGAACGGCGAGTAACGGCGGTGAAAAGCGGTGTAAACACTCACATACGTTATGATTGATTTGTGTGTGATTGTATTTGTCATGAAGTCACATGTTCATGTGCATATTACGACGGAGGAGGTCTCGGCCTCGGATATGGTAGGGACCGGTCTCCATATCAAATAACGACGGAGTTAACGACGGAGATGCCGACGGGCTAAATAACGACGGTGGAGGTACCTCATTGCATAGCGCCACGTGGATGGGTTGCATACATGCATACATTACATGAATTGTTGTGTTTGAGTGGTTGATAATTGTTGTGTTATGTGGACTATCGGTGAGTATTTGTAATTCTTTGAGCCGAGGTGTTTCTTTTTAGTGCTATCTACATCCTTAAGCTTTCTTCACATCATATTACTTGTGTTAAGAGACTCACCCTAGTCGCTTATTGTTGCTGCGCTCGTGGCAACTTGCAGTACTCATGAGTGATAGTTGTGCCTAGTTGATGTTGGTTGAGTGCGCTGCAGTCGTAACACCTTTGGGTTGGGGCGAGTAGATTATTTTGTACTCTTTATACCGATCTTGTGTATATTTTGTTAGATAGTCCTTTGGAACAAAAACTATCATATTTGTGTAACTATTACTATGTAATATGACTTGTTGTATTCTTGGCCGAGGTGCCTTATATGATGGGTGAGACCCTTTTCTTTGTGGTGATGCGCATGCTGCATGCTTGTATAATCTTGTGGCTATTTTGAACTTATTTGGTTTTCTGTTTTCCTTTTTTTTTATCACCAAATGTAGCACTCCTTTGAGTGGAATTTTGAAACTCGATTTTAATTTAGTAGACCGAATTGATTAAGATAAGGGGTGTTACATTGTTGGTATCGAGCATAAGTTCGGTCTTGTCAGACCACGTAGTTGAGTCTAAGTGTCTTAAGCCTCGAGTCTTAGGCTCGTTCTAAACCGATTCTTGATTTGGGTGACCAGTGAAGTAGAATGGGTGGAAGAAATTTGGAAGAAATGATCTTTGCTATAGGCTGCTGCGTTGGAGGCGATGGCAAATGCTTTGGGAATCGACCTCGTGAGAATGCCGAGGATCTTTGGGCTCGTAGGCTTGCTACTTTCGAGAGGAGAATCCTCCTACCTTGAGGAGGTATGATCCTGATGGGGCTCTAGTATGGTTGAAAGAGATAGAGAGAATTTTCAGAGTGATGGATTGCACCAGATGAGCAAAAGGTGAGGTTTGGGACTCACATGCTCGCTAAGGAAGCCGACGGCCCGGTGGCTTGAATCTCTTTCAAAGGTTGGCTGCTGAGGAAGGGATCACATGGGATATTTTCAAGAGGAGTTTATGAGGAAGTACTACCCGAAGACGTGAAAGGAAAGAAGGAGATGGAATTCTTGGAGCTCAAACAAGGTAACATGGACCAGTGTCGGAGTATCTTTGCCAAGTTTTAGAAATTGGCGAAGTTCTATCCCCATTACTGCTGGAGCTACTTCTTTGAGTTCTCCAAGTGTATCAAGTTTGAGAACGGTTTGAAGCCCGAGATCAAGCGGGCCATTGGGTATCAAAGGATAAGGGTGTATTACGAGTTGGTGGATCGCTGCGGAATTTATGAAGAAGATAGTATGGCTACTAGCCGAAGTTTGGGAAGGATAAGAAGACCTTCCAACCTCAGAAGCCGTTGGAAGCCTTATGACCATTCGGTGGTAGAGGAAAAGGGAACTCTGCGGGGAGAGGAAAGCCTAGTAGGGAGGCGCCTCTGCTATTCCGACTTGTTACAAGTGTGGATTGCACAGGCACAAGGCGAAGGAGTGCAAGGGTGAGGTGAAGAGGTGTTATAGATGTGGCAAGGAGGGCCACCTATCTGCCTGAGTGTGGGAGAAAGGAGATAGTTTGTTTCAATTGTGGAGAGATGGGGCATATCGGTCCCAGTGTCCTAAGCCAAAGCAAGAGAAAGGCGTGGGAAAGTGTTTGCACTATTTGGGTCAGAGGTGGTGAAGCGAAATCAAAAGTACGTGTTATATCAGCGGTGTTCCTCTAGTTGCAATTATAGAATCTTTGGTGCAACTCATTCATTCATTTTACGCCATGTGTGCTAATAGAGTGAATTTAGTGTTGTCTTCATTGGGAAGGAGATGGTCATTGACACTCCGGCCATGGGTTTGATGACTACCTCTGCGGTATGTTGAAGTGCCCACCGATTGTATTCTAGCGGGGACTTCTCTGTTAATTTATTAGTCGAGGATAATAGGGTATTATTATGAGACTAAATAGAAGTAGGGTTGTGAATTACCTTCTCCACCAATTGCATTAAAGTAGGACTTACCATTTGCCAACACTTTTGGTATAAGAGAGCAGGGTAGCCATCTTCGCCAGGCGTCTTCTAGGGTCCCATATCAAATAGAGTTGCCTTAATTTCTTGCAAGTTCATGTTTGCGCCAAGCATTTCAGTGTGTTGCATAAGGATACTAGGGTAGGTGGTCCTAATCACAATGTCATCTCTCTCCAGTTGGTCTTCTCGGAAGAGCTCCAAATAGAAACTTATTCTTCAAGGTAGGAGTTCTTCAAGGTGAGTATCTTATTCTTCCTCCTTCTTACGATGGTTTTGGAGTAGTAATACTTTGTATTCAGTCCCCATAAGTTATCCACTTTCCCATGACTTTTGGTACCAAAGGCACTCTTCACAGTAAAGAGGAGTGTTAGGTGTTTCTGTAGGTCTTTCTCGAGAGTGTCAAGAAAGATACTATACACGTAATTGGTGCTATTATGAATGCCAATTTCCATTAGATCTCTTTTACATTTGAAGATATTGCCAAAAACCTCAGAGTTCCAACTCCTCAGTTGACTCGTCAATTCAGTTAGACTTGTATCAAGATCCCTAGTGTGTTGCGATTCCCTTGAACCAAATTACAAGAAGTCCCCATGTGTAAGCCACACTACTTTAAAAGCGGAAAGGCCTATTAGTAGCATGATTAAGTTCCCCTTCCAAGAGCACAACCAGAGGATGATGATCTGATTGGATTCTTGGAAGTACCTTCACAAAGCCTCTCTAAAACTTTAACGGCCAATCCACATTACACAACACTCTATCCAATCGTTTAAAGATTCTATCTTTCCATTCCATTTCAGACCACTCTTGGTGAATTTAGAGTCAATAGTGGTAACCTCCATAAGGAGATAGTCATGCATCCGATCGGAAAACTCAATGCACATTTTTACATCTAGAGGTGCTCCCCGTTCTGTTCGAGATAAGCTAGCGGTTGTATTGAAATCCCCGAGGAGAAGCCAAGAGGTATTAATTAATGTAGCTAGGTTAGAAATTGCTCCTAAGTTACCATCCTCTCTCCTCCCTAGGAGTGACATACACAGTAGTTAAAAGCCATATAGGGTCATTATTCACAATCACTTTAGCATGCAGGAATTGGAAATTTTCCTCAATTACTTCAATTTCGATGTCATTCCTATTCCACATTAACAAGGTACCTCCTGAGTAGCCTTATGCTTCAACCAACTTTTACTTAGGAAAACCAAGCCTTCTAATTAGTGTTACGATCCTTCACCTCACTACATCTAGGCTCTTGGAATGTAACTAAGTCCACTTTGTATCTCCTATAATAATTTATGAGTGCTCTTCAAAAGTTTTTTCCTTGAGCACCCCTGCTCAATGTTTTCATTAGCAGGCGCATCAAAGTGATTGGACTTGACCGCTCCACCCGTGTTTCCATAGTGTCCATCACGTGCATGTTCGCTATTCCTCTTTACCTTTCAATATGTATCCATTCCCCCTTACAACAAATACGAATATTAACGTCTTCAGCCCTGAATCTCCATGATTGGCTCTATCATGATTAGTTTCGTAGTTCTAGGAAATTTGTTAGCACTTTCCAAACTAGTATCGCCGGTTCCAGTGCTACCTTCTCCTCCTTCCTCCGATGGCTTAGGGGGCGAGGTTGCGGCGGAGCAACCTTCAACACATGGCCATAGCAACCGCAAAGCCCCTCATACTGGACATGATACCATTGCTCGTTAACACCGACAGTTATGACCACCGGTTTGTTTAGGTCAACTTTTACTGGTATACCGATCGCCGAGGCAAGAGAGCACAAGAAACTTTCATCATAATAAACAATATTCAAGCACTGAATTATGATCCCACACTAGGGTTCTATCAATGGTTTCCATAGTCGTATGAAAATCTAGAGTCCATTGTCGCACTGCTAAGTAATGATCGAATATCATTCATGGACCTCCTTTGATCACCTTATTCTTTTCGTCTTCCAAATCAAACTTGATCATGTAGTATCCATTATCCACATCCATTAGATCAAATCTTCCTCAATGTTTCCAACCGCTTCCAATTTAGACTTCATCAGAATGAAACCAAGATTCTTACTTTATTGTTACAAGATATGGGATCACAAGGAGAAAGGAGATGGGTTTGGATGTCTGACCAGCAAAAGGTGCATTCTTATCTACATGCTTGAGTTTATGTTCAAATCTATTATAGCCTATGCTTGAGTTTCTTGTTAATGTACTTGTGTTTGGAAGGTCTTGTCCAAATTTTTGAGGAGATGTTGGCTAGTGTTGAGCACAAATTTTGTCTTATACACTGTATGCTAACTATAAAAAACTTGGAGGAGGGTCAGCATTGAGGAACTTAATTATGAGAGTTGCAAAAGCAACTTATATTCAAGAAGTGGCGAAAAAAATGAAGCAATTGGAAGAGGTTAACAAGGAATGTTATGACAAGATGGTGACATTTGATCCTAAGTTGTGGACACGTTCACATTTTAGTTTCCATCCAAAGAGTGACATGCTCACTGAGACAACCTATCTGAAGCTTTTAATGGAACAATATTGGAGGCTAGAGAAAAACCTTTTCTAACTATGCTAGAATGGATTAGATGTTATTGGATGGAAAGGTTTGTTGAGAAAAAGTCTAGGGTGAGAGGTACAAAGGAAAGGTTTTGCCAAAGCCTAAGAAAAGATTAGATCTTTGAGGTTATTAATTCAAGATCTTTGGAAAGCTAAGTGGGCCAAAGGAACTAAATTTGAGGTGGAGCATAAATACAAGCATATTTCTCTGAGTTTCTTTGTTGATTTGGAATTTGGAAGCTGCACTTGCATACATTGGGGATTAGCTAGACTAACATTTGGTAGCCACACCGATATCTTTAGTAAAGGGGATGACCCAGAGGACTACAACAGTAACTACTACACACTTGTAAATTACTTGGTATGTTATAGCCCATTGATCAATACAATTAATGGGAAATATTTATGGCCAACTTTAAACATGGATAAGATTAACCCATCAAGATGTTCAAAAGTTGGCATTGTAATGAGGTGTTCATGGTGCAAACAAGTTGGTAACATCAAAGCAACTTGCAAACAACCTCCAAATGCAGCTGAACTTGCTAGTAATGTTGTTGCTGAAGAGAGTGTTGAATCTAGCACTGAAGTAGCTCCTACTGTATCTGATGATGTACCACCTGCTGTGGCTATTGAATAAGATGTTTTTGGATATGTCAAGGTAGAGGAGAGGGAGATGGAGGAAGAGGGGAAGAAGGTGACAAAGAGTAGCGAGAAGAGGAGTGGGAGGAAGAGGGGAGGAAGAGGAGAGGAAGCGAGAAGAGGAGAGTCAAATTTGCACAATCACAACCCGAAGCTATAACTAATAGCAACTATGTAGCCCCTACTTGGTATGGATGTTGTTGGAAGTGAAAGTACAAATTCGAGGTTCAAAGTGAAGGAACAAATTGACATCTATGTTTTATGATTAATTTGGTAGCTTTGTTAGAATTTTTTTGGGTAAAGATTCCATCAAGTTGTAAACTTTTGCTTGTAACAATTGAAGTTGTAACAACATGATGTTAGAACACTTTTCTTGCTATTGGCTTTTATTGTTTTTGTGGGAATCATTCACAACTATATTTGTGATTTGTTGTCAAAATGAACTATATTAGAGTTTAAGCTTAAAATGGCAACAAGGTATATAACAATACTAATGTTCTGGAAATAACATTGTAACCATTGTAGAAGTTGCGAGAGAAGTTGGACAATTAGGTGCTCAGCATTGAACCACAAAAGATTACAATGAGAAGTAATGTATGAAAAATTCAAAATCCATTTTGAAATGGTGCAAAAGAAATTGTGATTATCGATTTAATCAACGCATGTTGTATCTGAAAATGGTGCAAAATAATTTTGATTTTATTAGAGACCTATTTACACATTTAATTAGTTCAGAGGACCTATTTCAAAATTACTAATTAGTTTGGGGACTTATATAAAAATGAAATCATTTTCATCATTCAACGAATAGCTCTGTTTACAATTTACAACATATACAAGTGATTGTTCTTACCGAATGAAACTAATTTGAAACCATAAAGCTGTTATCAGCTAACAAACTAAACTAACCTATTGAGGTGACTCTTGTTAAATGGCCCGAACTAAGTACACTAACGATAGTTAAATCTGAAATCGGCAATAGCCCCCTCAAGTTGGACTATGTATGTTACAAAGTCCTAACTTGGGAATGAATGATAGGAATGAAGTGGGATGTAATGGTTTAGTTAGCACATCTCTAAGTTGTGCTTCAAAAGGTATAGGTAGCCTCTGAATGATCTCCTTCTAAACCTTTTCTCTAACCACATGTCAATCAATCTCAATGTGCCGTTCGTTCATGGAAGGTTGGATTATGTGCAAGATAGATTGCTAATTTATTGTCATAGTATATAGAGGTAGGACATGTGATGTTTATCTGTAAGTCCTTTAGCAAATACTACAACCATTGCACTTCACAAGTAACTTTGGCTAATGCACGATATTCTGCGTCTAATGAGGGGCGTGATGCCGTGCTCACGGTTCTTAGATTTCTAGGATATTAGACCTAATCCTAGGAACACACAATAGCCCGTGATGGACTTTCTCTTGTTAAAACAACCACGATCGAGAATCGCAAAACACGATAATAAAACTATCGGATTGTAGTTGCACAAGAACATGCCATGTGCAAGAGCTCGTTTGAGAAAGCGCGAGAACTCGGTAGCGACTGAAAATGAGACTCCATGGGATTAGCGGTATGTTGATTAAGGCTTTGTTTGGCATTGCAAATCCGCTAGCTTATAGCGAGATAGCTTATTGCGGATATAATAATTGTAAGTGTTTGTACAATTAGCTTTTAGCATTTTTCTACTAGCTTATAGCGTTTCATTTTTTCTATCAATTTTAGCCTCACTACTTTAATTAAATTCCTCATTTATCCTCCATTAAATGAATTTCTCTCTCATTTTTAAGAATTAATTACAAATGCTTATTTACATAATTTTATTTCAATAAGCTACCTGTACCGCTAATTTTGCAAACACTTAAAATTGAATCCGCTAGCTTATCAACTATCTGCTACCTCATCAACTATAAGCTAGCTTATCTTCTATCCGCTAGCTTATACGCTATTTGCCACTTTTTTCCAAGCGAGCCTAAGCTATTGAGCAGAAAAAGCAATGTCGAGTCTTGTTGTGGTGAGGTAAATAAGTGTTCCAATAAGGCTCCTATAAGTTAATTCATCATAATATGGTTGCCCCTCATTACTGCTGAGCTTACAGGAAGGGTCACAGATTGTTGATGCAGTCTTGGCAGCAGGTGCTCCATTAGTGTTTCAGCAGCTTAAGAGTGTACTTACGGTAATTGAGTAGAATTCCTTGTGTGGATCTTGCCACTTCAAGACCAAGCAAAAATCTCAAGGCACCAAGGTTCTTGATGCGAAATTTTCATTAATCAATTTTTAATTGTTGTGATTTCACCCATATTAGTGCTGCCAACACAAGATCATCAAAATATACTAGCAAAACAGTAACGTTAGAAGAAGGATTTTTCAAAAAGAGTAAATGGTCTGCCTGTGACTATATGTAACCCAAACACAGAAGAGTGGCTGTAAGATTATGGTTCCATTGACGACTAGTCTGTTTTAGGCCATATAAGGACTTATGTAGCTTTCAAACATTGTTGGTCATATCAGTGTTTGGAGGTTGGAAACCAGAGGGATAATCATAGAGACCTCCTCAGTGAGATTCCCATGTAAAAACACATTGTTTACATCAAGCTTCTCAAGGAACCAATGGTTGTTAGCTTGCTATTGTTAAGAGAACCCTCACTGTGGTTTGCTTGGCAAGCTGGACTTAAAGTCTCAAAGTAGTCTACACCTTCAAGTTGATTGTAGTCTTTAGCTACCAAACGTGCTTTGTGCATCTCAAGAGTAACATAGCCTTTTGCCAACAGTCATGAGGAGAGGCTTTGGTGTATGTGAGAGGGTCAACATTATTGGATGTGCTAAACATTATTGTCATAAGATAAAACTGAAGAAATTTGAGGCTAGCATAAGATTCTAGGAGGCTCAAAGCTAGATTTGGAAGTACTATTTCAACCCACATTGTTGTTGGATTGCAATGGACAGTAGGAGAGTCTTTGGAGTAGATTGGGTTCGTGTTTAGAAGCGGTTGAGTTGATTCGGAGAGCCTTTGGGCGCGTCTGTGAAAGTTGGGGCGAGTTCGTGAAGTATCGAAGCAGATTGAACTTCAAGAGTCTCAGTGTTTCGTGATTTTCATCACGATAGGTGAGTTTTAGTCACATTTAGGGATTTAATTTTCTGAATGATTAATTTATGTTGAGGTTTTGATATGTTTCGTTTGTTTCAAAAAATTTACGAGTCGAAAACCGTTTTTCGAAAATTTATGTTTTATGAATTGTGGAATGATTTGTATATTGATGTGTGGATTGATGATAGCATTGATTGTACTGGAATTGCATGTGTATTAACTGTTTTTAGGTTTTGAATTGAATTGGATTACAGATATGACGCGAACGGGTTAACGGAAACGAGAAAACGAGCAAAATTGGGCATTAAAATAGTGTTTTATGTGTGCAGTGAAGAAAACACGGTCGTGTTTCAAAAACACGGATGCCAATGTTTTCTTCGGATTGACTAAATTTATTTTTAAGCCAAATCGCGTTTTTGTGGCTCCGTTCGATTCCAAACCTCTTCTAATCCATTTCTCAAAGGTTACTATTTGTTTCTTGTTTTTAGCCCTTTGATTATTTATTTCTTCTTATTTCCTACATTGCTTGACTTAACCTTGGCCCCATTACAACCCATGAAACCCCATCATTTGCATGCATGTGAACTATTTAGTGGAGAGTTGGTCAAATTACAACCTTATGGTAATATGCATTTTGTTAAAACTTGAGTGTATATTTTCCCAAGTCCCTAAACACTTAGAGAGATTGTGAGTGAGTGCCCTTGTTCGCATCAATGTATTCTTCGGAGACATGAGCCTCTAATTGGGCAACCTTTTGACATCTCATATGTGTTATATTATCTATTGTCTGTCATTGTGCTTCTAATTTTGGGTCTCTTATTTGGCTTTCTCTATTACTAATTTGAAAATTTTATTGAGCCAGAAAATTGCTTGAGGACAAACAAAAGTTAAGTGTGGGAGAGTTGATAAACTCTAATTTAGTGTATTTTTAGAAATATTTTTGAATAACTTTTAGAGCAATTATATATAATTATATAAAGGCTTAAATACGTTTTTACCCCTGCAAATAGGGGGTGTTTTGCTTTAACCCCCTACAAATTATTTTTTTTAAAAAAACCCCTTGCAAAATCAACTTTTTTGGTTTTAGTCCTTCTGTTAGATGGACGTTACAAAAACGTCTATGTAGCATTTTTAAATACGTTTTTACCCCCTGCAAATAAGGGGTGTTTTGCTTTTACCCCCTGCAACAAAAAATTAAATCTCCTTCTTCTTCCTCAGCACCCACCCAACCTCATATCAACTTTTCCATCTCCAACACAAACCAACGCTTCCATATCAAACCAGAACCCATCTTCTCATCTTCTTCGTCCCTCTCTCTCTCACAGAACCATCAAACCATGAGCATAACATGTAATTAACTTTTATTGCGATTCTGATTTTAGGGTTTGTTTCAAGTTTTATGGATTGTTGGTAATGGATTGTTCTTCATCTCAAAATCAAGGTTTTATGGGTTTAATAAATGTGTGTGGTTTAATTAAACGGTGTGCTGGTTCTGTGAGAAAGAGAAGATGGACCAATTTGTTCTGTTGAATATTAGGGATTTGATTGTGGAAGTAAGAGTTGAATGGAGAAGAATATAGTGATAAGAAGTGAGAGATAGAGATGAGATGAGGTGGGGGAGAGAGGATAATGGAAAATTTTGTAGGGGGTAAAGCAATACACCCCTATTTGCGAGGGGTAAAAGCGTATTTAAAAATGTCACATAGAGGCGTTTTTGTAACATCCATCTAACTGAAGGACTAAAACCAAAAAAGTTGATTTTGCAAGGAGTTTTTAAAAAAAAAAAATTGCAAGGGGTAAAAGCAAAACACCCCATATTTGCAAGGGGTAAAAATATATTTAAGCCTTATATAAACTACTAACTTAATTTGCTCTACTTTTGCGAGAGAAGATAAAAAAAAAAAGGATATTGATGAAGGCGTGGAAACAAGTCCGGCCCATAAACTCAATTAAAAGCATCCGACCCATCAAATGGAAAGGCAAGAATGGCACGTTAATTAATGGGAGTGCTTTCCCACACCCCCTACTTATTCACACCCCATAAAAATTTTATTTCCAAAATTACCCCCATTTAAAAAAACAAAATAACCCACACCCTCCCCCCTTCTCTCACTCTCCTCGTCTCTCATTCCCCTCCCCTCCCTTGAACCCTAAACCCTCTTTCCTCTCACTCACCTTCTCTCAACTCACTCAATCTCACCCAATCTCTCACTCAATCTTCTCCACCAACACTCTCAAGAGTTCTTTGGGTTATTTTCTACTCCCTCACGATCTCTAATCGTTCCATTTTCTTCAAGGTATGCCTCTCCCCTTACGCTCATTTGCGTTTTTTTTTTTTACATTCGCGAGAATTGTTGAACGAGCACCCTCGAACACGCGTGAAAGCGAAGGTGTTGAATGAGGTTGTGCGAACCTGATTCGAACAACCTCATTCGAACCGTTGTATTTATGGCTGGCCCGACTTGTTCGAGGGTGGTTGTGCGAGCGAGTTCGCATGTAGCCGTCGAGCGATCGTTTGACAGTGAACTTTCTCAGCCTGATTCTGTTTGGTTCTGTTAATTTGATTTAATTGGTTCTGTTGATTGTTGTTTTGGATATGGTGAGGAGCGAGAGGGTGGTGCGGCCGGTGAACCATACGAGCGAAGCCGGTCGACCACCTCCTACGGTTTCAAACCGCAAAGGAGGAGGAAGAAGCCGGTGAACCCTCCCAGAGCTAGAGGGTCGTGCTAGGGGTAGGGGTAGGGTTGATGTTCCTCCTCCCCCACTTCCAGAGGATATTGGGCAGGATATTGAGCGTGATGCTCAATTTCCGGCCTATGAGTTGGCCGACCCTTCATCTGCTAGGCCTTCGTCTGCTAGGCCTTCATCTGCTGCTAGGCCTTCATCTTCTAGGCATCATGAGGAGGAGGCTGCTGAGCCTCGTGAGGAGGAGGTTGCTGAGCCTCAGGAGGCTGCTGCTGTTAGGGCGACATTCCCATTTCCTGGTGGACCAGAAGATGGTTCATCTTGCCCACATACGGGGCACATATCCTCACTGATTTTTATTCTGGCCAGGTAAGTTATTATTTTATAGTTGAGTGTTGTAAATTTGTTATTAAGTTGTTGAATGTTTTGGCTTATTGTGTCATTTACGAATGCAGTGCGGCGGATTCTGACCAATCCACATGGACTATTACGACGGTGTTTCATGTGCGATTAGAGGACACTCACGATAGCCGAGGTTGGTTCCCTTGGTTGGGCTTAGCTTCCCATTCTCCACAGAGATTGCTTGCTGAGCGCATTCATAGGCGTTAGCGGCCGGATACATCATCACTCCACCTTCTGTGGGTGAGATGAGCATCACCCTTGATGATGTATCCCAGTGCTGCACATCCCCATTCTTGGCGGTTCTATGACATGCGGGTGGAACTCATGGCGAGGGGAGAGCATTCTTTGGTTGACTATTTGCGTGCCACACCGGAGGATCACAGTGCCAGACTTGGGCCGTGGTTGTTGTTGGGCTTGTATGGGCGAGGATAGGGTGTACCACCCGACCATAGGCGAGGCGGTGGGACCATCTTTGCTAGGGCCTACATGTTGTATCTTTTGGGTTGCACCTTGTTTGCCAACAAGTCGAGCAACAAGGTTAAGCAGCTACCTTGGTATCTTGATGGATTTGGAGGCGATTGGAGACTATTCTTTGGGGGCCATGGCCTGGCCCATCTCTATGATCACGGTGAAGGATGCTACAAGGAAGAAGACCAAGAAGATTTGCTGGTCATCTTCCTTTACTTGAGTATGAAACATATTCTTTACTTTTAAGTTTGCTTTAGGGTTACTTTCAGTTAATAATCAACCAATGATATGTTCATTTACAGGCTTGGATCTTTGAGCACTTCAGTGCGAACTTTTCATCTTGGGTGGAGCACCAGTATGATGATGAGTAGCCCACGGGCGAAGAAATGGTTGTGCGATGATGTCCTGGGGGCATCAAGTCCTGGCTCATCAGTTATGCCTTGGCAGAGCTACACCGTGTGAGAGTGACACAGGACCCTACTACACGACCCATAGGGCGGTCGAGACCACTTTGAGGCGGCGCGAGTTGGAGGGTTCATTCGGAGTGGTGGTTGCATGATGCGCCACTTGCCGATCGAGTGCTCGAGCGGTTTGGGCATGTCCGGCACATTCGGAGGATCCCGGACTGCTACTAGGGCGTGCGTACCCTCACCGAGTGTGATGAGAGGTGGACACAGTTTGAGGACCACTTGGTGGCGCGGGGCCTCCGTGTGCCGTACTCCTCAAACACGGTGCGGGCTACTTTCCATGGTACTCTAGGGTCTCACATCCCTTTCTCTTCCACGATCATTATCGGCTTGCGAGATGAGCACGATGTCGATTGTAGTGCGTGTCTTTTATGTTAATTGCATGATAATGTTTCTTAATATTCTATTTATTTAAATAATAATGTTATGTTATTTGGTTGTGAGATGCTACGAGTGATTGATTTGGTTGATGACATTGATGGGGCCATCGATGATCATGTCCGGAGCGGTCGGGGAGCATGTTTGGTGCATCAAGAGGTTGCTCAACCCCTTCAGTGGGTTTAGGAGGAGGTTTGGGAATGTGTATGAGAGGAGGAGGCGCATGACACCCAGTAGGATATGTCATAGGGGATATTTGTTTAGTTTTTCTGAATAATTTAACTACTTTGTTTCATTTGGTTTTTAATTTGAAATTCCTTTTACTTTGGCGCAAATTAATTGTCATTACTGATAACAATTACGGTAAAATAAAAAAGTTGAAGCAGATTTAATATTGGATAAAACAGAAATTAAAAACACAAATTGCAAAAATAAAGGATAGGAAATTTAAAGCGAAAGCAGACAGGAAAACAAAATACAATCTAGTTCTACTTAGAACTACTACTACTACCTCTAATTCTACAGCGGAGTTCTTGTGATTCTCGTGTTTCGACGAACAATTCGAGATAAGGTTCAATGAAACCTTGGAATTCTTCATGTTTCTCAAACATTTGTGAGCGTCTTCGTCATTCTTGATAGGCTTAAGGCCTTACGAATACGATTACGTGGGTTCAAATTTCTGGCGGCGTAGGGGATTCACATTCAATTTTTTTAATTTTTCTTTGAACACCATCTAGTTTCACATTTTTATTAGTTTTTCTTTCAATTCTGCGCGAATGTGATGTTGTTCTTAAGCACGAAATTTTTAGTTTCACGACCATGAACCAACCCACGGTATGGAGTCGCGCGGCATAGTCATCTCATAGTCAACTTTACGGATGTGCGTAAGTATGGGTTGTTGTAGTGCGGGTGGTGGTGGTTGAAGAAGATGCATAATCTCTTACAGGAGTTCGTCTTGTGTTCACATCTGACTCTAAGATTTGTCGCCCCATCGGGCGTTAGCTAGATGTTCCATCATTGCGCGGACGTCGTCGTCATTTCGGATCTCCATGGTGAATCTTTGGGCAGTCCCATCATCTCTACAATTGAACTTTTTGAAGCGTATACGCTCCACGTCTTTACGCCACGCTCCTGCGGGCGAATCTTCCTCTCGACCTTTTCCTTGATTGGGCAAAGGTGATGTCCTTACTCATCCTGCGAGAAGACATGGTTAGGACAACGAAACACAAGCAACATGTTCGTCGGTGGTAGCGGTCCCATTGTGGTGAAGGCATGTTAGGAATTTGTCGTTTAGTCTTTGGGTTGAGCACAATTGCCATTCCATTTCAATTTGGGTTGGGAAGAAGGAGAGAAGGTTTTGGTGAAGAAGCGGTGGGTTGGGAAGAAGCGATTAGGGTTTGGTGAAGAAGGTGCGAGGATGTGAACCCCCTTTTATAATAGGCGTGGTGAAATGTCACCGTTGATTTCATTTTTAGATCACAAATCGAGCCGTTTAAATTCTATCCGTTCGGGCACAATTTCCAAAGGATTGACATCCACTCCTTTATCGACACATTTGGTGATGTAAGCGTTGATTAAAGCGTCGGTGGAATCGAGGCGCCCAATACTGCTATCTTTGCGGAATCTCGCAACATTTGTTCGATCAACAGCATTCGAACATGTTCGCATTACCACAATCGAACCTGTTCGTATGACCTTATTCGAACAGGTGAAAAAACGCCCAAGGGGTGTCTGTCCATATTTAACACACTCGAGCGGTCTCGTTCGAACACATTCAAGCCCGTGTTGAGCGGTGAAAATTTACGAAAAAAAAATAGGTCTTTTGGTCTTTTCACACCCTTATGGGGTGTGTTTAGAGTAGGAGGGGGTGTGGGAAAAGCAAGAGCCTAATTAATTGGCTTATGGCCAATTTGTAAACAAGGCAGCGGATGATTGAATGGAGAGTGCTAGCACGGACGGAGGAGCACATGACTTGAAGAGAAAGTTAAGCACAAAACCTAAGTGTGCACTATAAAAAGAAAGGATATTTGGAGAATTGAGAGAGCCACCCCACATAAGAAAAAAAGGAGAGTTAACGCAAGAGAGACTCAGACGCGGAAGAGAGGAAAAGGAAGAAGGAGATTGAAGACAAAGATTAAAATTTTCTCTACTTTGGGTTATTCTTATATTTGTAATTTCATGAACATTATTTCTATTTTATTGTTCTTTATTATTATGGATACCTAAGTCCTCTTCTAGGGTCTTAGGTGAATCTTGCTTGCTTAGAGACCTTTTTATGTTCTAATTTCTGGTTTGAATTCCTATTTTTATTCTAATTAATATTGTCCTCTTGTTTTTATCACATGATTAAGATTAGCTACCCTTTACATGTTCATAGTCAATTAGTTGATCGTGGCCAAATCTGCGCAATTAGTTGGTGGATCTATAGAATAATTGGGGCTATAATTAGGGCATGATTGTAACACCCCAAAATAATTCAATTAATTAACTTAGTTGAGTTATTAAGGGTTTACAACATTTTAATGTTTAAGTCAAGTAATTCATTAAGTGAGTGTTAAGCATATGTTGCTATTTTAGGAAAATGTCTAAATAGGGAAAGGGTGTGTGGGTAGTAGAAAGCCCACGGCCTAATAAGGCCAAGGCCCATTTAAGTCCTTTAAGGACATGTTAAATGGTACCTCAGTGAGAACATTCCCATTCATGTTCCAAAATCGAGTTAAGTTACCAAATTTAGAAAAGAGAGAGAAGTGAAACTTAGAGAGAAGGAAGAGAAGCGGGCGTGGAGAGTTCAAGTGGAGAGGAGAGCTTGTTCTTTGTAGTTACTTGGAGAGTGAAGGGTTCTCAATCTTCTCAAGTTGTTAAGGTTAGGGGTCCTTTTTAATACTGTAATGTCTTGTGTTTGATCGTGTTTGGTGTGAGTATGTTACGATCACTTTGCATGTGTGTTTTATGTGCTATACATGACATGTTTTGTTGTGTTTTGCTCTTTCTTTGTGATTGTTGGTGAGATCTGACGGTGGATCGTTTGGAAAGAGAGAGAGTAACTCTCTCTCTGCGTGTGGTGTCTGAAGAGAGCATTGCATGGTGAGGTATCAAGAGTGTGATCGGTGTAGTGTGGAGAAAATGAGCTTGCATGTAGAGTTAAGGAGAGGATCGGAGCGAAGGAGTGAGTAATCCGAGTATGCATGAGTGTGGTGGTGAGAAACGAGTTGCATGTTGAGTCTAAGTAGAGAAGCAGAGTAAAAGAAGTAAAATGGGGGTTAAGCGCTTTATTACGCGCAGAAACCGAATTCCTTCGACTTAGAGTGAGGGAAAGCGAGTTGAGGTTGTCAACGCCTAGAGTGTCTTAGGGTTGAAAGTCTGTTGGTGAGTTTGAGGAGAGTGCGTGTCTAAACACCATTGCGAGAAGTAGGGACGCATAAACGGAAGTGTGGGTGTCTTGCCTTAGGTTACCAGGGTGTAGAGGTCCTCGGGCCGAGGTAGCGTCACCGAGGTGAAAACGCTTGAAGTGCTAAGAATAAGTGGCTGAACCGGGAATGCGAGAAGTGATTTTCCATGACTTAGATGATTTTGGTGTAAGGAAGTGCGTAGCTGTGAGCACGTTGCCGAATTGAGGGTGTGAGTGTGGTTAGCGAGGTACACACATAGTGTCTTAGGAGGTAATGTTGTGTGGTTAGCCAGAAGTACACATATAGTGTGCCGAGGTGAGGTTAAGCGCCAATGTTGTCTAACACATTGTGGGGCGCTCTTTGGGAGTGCTACTTTAGCACCAATGTGCATACGTAAGGGGGGCGATTAAGTCCATTTTGGTCCTTAGGTGACATTTTGGTCCCTAAGTGTCGTTGTGGTCCTCGGTGTGACAAGTAGTCCACCGTGGATTGCCGAGGTGACCGAGAGGTCGGTTGTAGGTCCTAAGGTGATTCTACAGGTGTTTTAGTGGTCGACCTTAGCACCGTGATGATGCAGGTGGTGTGGGCGTCGGTGTGGCGGCGAATGCGGCGGAGTAGAACGGCGAGATGCGGCGGTGAAAGAGCGGTGTAAACACTCACATACGTTATGATTGATTTGTGTGTGATTGTATTTGTCATGAAGTCACATGTTCATGTGCATATTACGACGGAGGAGGTCTCGGCCTCGGATATGGTAGGACTTCGGTCTCCATATCAAATAACGACGGAGTTAACGAGCGGAGATGCCGAACGGGCTAAATAACGGCGGTGGAGGTACCTCGTTACATAGCATACTGTGGATGGGTTGCATACATGCATACATTACATGAATTGTTGTGTTTGAAATTTGGTTGATAATTGTTGTGTTATGTGGACTATCGGTGAGTGGCTGTAATTCTTTGAGGCAGAGGTGTTTCTTTTTAGTGCTATCTACATCCTTAAGCTTTCTTCACATCATATTACTTGTGTTAAGAGACTCACCCTAAGCTGCTTATTGTTGCTGCTCTCGTGGCAACTTGCAGTACTCATGAGTGATAGTTGTGCCTAGTTGATGTTGGTTGAGTGCTGCTGCAGTCGTGTAACACTTTGGGTTGGGGCGAGTAGATTATTTTGTACTCTTTATCACGATCTTGTGTATATTTTGTTAGATAGTCCTTTGGAACAAAAACTATCATATTTGTGTAACTATTACTATGTAATATGACTTGTTGTATTCTTGGTAGAGTGCCTTATATGATGATGGGTGAGACCACTTTTCTTTGTGGTGATCGCATGCTGCATGCTTGTATAATCTTGTGAGCTATTTTGAACTTATTTGGTTTTTCTGTTTTCCTTTTTTTTTATCACCAAATGTAGCACTCCTTTGAGTGGAATTTTGAAACTCGATTTTAATTTAGTAGACCGAATTGATTAAGATAAGGGGTGTTACATTGTTGGTATCGAGCATAAGTTCGGTCTTGTCAGACCACGTAGTTGAGTCTAAGTGTCTTAAGCCTCGAGTCTTAGGCTCGTTCTAAACCAGTTCTTGATTTGGGTGACCGGTGAAGTAGAATGGGTGGAAGAAATTTGGAAGAAATGATTTGCTATAGGCTGCTGCGTTGGAGCGATGGCAAATGCTTTGGGAATCGACCTCGTGAAGAATGCCGATCTTTGAGCTCGTGAGGCTTGCTACTTTCGGAGGAGAATCCTCCTACCTTGAGGGAGGTATGATCTGATGGGGCTCTAGTATGGTTGAAAGAGATAGAGAGAATTTTGAGTGATGGATTGGAGATGAGCAAAAGGTGAGGTTTGGGACTCACATGCTCGCTAAGGAAGCCGACGCATTTGGTGGCTTGAATCTCTTCAAAGGTTGGAAGGCTGCGAGGAAGGGATCACATGGGATATTTTCAAGAGGAGTTTATGAGGAAGTACTACCAGAAGGCGTGAAAGGAAAGAAGGAGATGGAATTCTTGGAGCTCAAACAAGGTAACATGACCCAGGTGTCGGAGTATCTTTGCCAAGTTTTCCAGTGGCGAAGTTCTATCCCCATTACACCTGGACTCTTTGCTAAGTTCTCCAAGTGTATCAAGTTTGAAGCGGTTTGAAGCACGAGATCAAGCGAGGCCATTGGGTATCGAAGGATAAGGGTGTATTACGAGTTGGTGGGCTGCTGCGGAATTTATGAAGAAGATAGTATGGCTACTAGCCAGAAAGTGGGAAGGATAAGAAGACCTTCCAACCTCAGAGCAGTTGGAAGCCTTATGACCATTACGGTGGTAGAGGAAAAGGGAACTCTGCGGGGAGAGGAAAGCCTAGTAGGGAGGCGCTCTGCTATTACGACTTGTTACAAGTGTGGATTGCTGGGCACAAGGCGAAGGAGTGCAAAGGTGAGGTGAAGAGGTGTTATAGATGTGGCAAGGAGGGCCACTATCTGCTGAGTGTGGGAGAAAGGAGATAGTTTGTTTCAATTGTGGAGAGATGGGGCATATCGGTCCCAAGTGTCCTAAGCCAAAGCAAGAAAGAAAGGCGTGGGGAAAGTGTTTGCACTAATTTGGGTCAGAGGTGGTGAAGCGAAATCAAAAGTGCGTGTTATATCAGCGGTGTTCCTCTAGTTGCAATTATAGATACCGGTGCAACTCATTCATTCATTTACGCCATGTGTGCTAATGAAGTGAATTTAGTGTTGTCTTCATTGGGAAGGGAGATGGTCATTGACACTCCCGGCCATGGGTTCGATGACTACCTCTGCGGTATGTTCGAAGTGCCCACCGTTGTATTCGGCGAGGACTTCTCTGTTAATTTAATTTGTTTACCTCTACAGGGGAATGGGCGTCATCCTTGGTATGGGTGGTTAGTAGACAACCATGTTCATATCCATTCTTGTTGAAGATCGGTTAGTTTTCACGCTACTGAGGGTGAAGGAATCGGCTCTACTTCCGCTAGTCAAGTGCGCAAGTTGTTGGGAGAAGGGTTACTCTGTTCGCTTTATGGGCGTCATTGTGATGAGAATCAAGTCAAGATTGAAGATGTGCGAGTGGTTAGAGAGTTTGCGAGGTGTTTCGGAAGAAATACGACGTGCCACCTGAGAGAGAGAGATTGAGTTCACTATAGAATTGATTCTGGAACAAGGCCAGGTGTCTATGGCACCTTATAGGATGTCTGCATCCGAGTGTCATTTGAAGAAATAGTTGGAAGAATTGCTAGAAAGGAAATTCGTGAGACCAAGTGTGTCACAGTGGGGGAGCACTGTGTTGCTCGTGAAGAAGAAAGATGGAAGCATGAGGTTGTGCGTGGACTACGACGGTTGAATAAGGTTACAATTAAGAACAAGTATCCACTTACCAAGAATTGGCGATTTGATGGATCAATTGGTGGGTGCTCAAGTATTTTCAAAGATTGATTTGAGAGTCGGGCTACCATCAAATCAAAGTGAAGGACGAAGGCGTACCAAAGGCGGCTTTTAGAACTCGGTATGGACACTACGAGTACTTAGTAATGCCATTCGGTGTCACTAACGCTCCGAGTAGTATTCATGGAGTATATGAATCGTATCTTCCATGAGTACTTAGATCGGTTTGTGGTAGTGTTCATAGGCGATATTTTGGTCTACTCCAAGTCGCGAGGAAGAGCATGCAGAGAGCACTTAAGGATTGTCTTTGGAGGTTATGAAGGAGAAGAAGTTATATGCGAAGCTATCCAAGTGTGAGTTTTGGTTGAGGAAGTGAGTTTCCTAGGCCATGTGATTTCCAGCAAGGGATTGCGGTGGACCCTTCAAAGATTGAAGTTGTGTTGAAGTGGGAGGCACCCAGTCGGCCACCGAAGTGAGGAGCTTCTTGGGGCTAGCGGCTACTCTGAAGATTCATTGAGGTTTCTCCAAATTGGCGTTGCCATTAACCCAATTGACATGTAAAGATAGGGCTTTCGTATGGGATGGGCGATGTGAAGAGAGTTTCCAAGAGTTGAAGAGGAGATTGACAACGTCGCCAATCTTGGCGTTGCCTAATCCGGAGGATCCTTTTGTGATTTATTGTGATGCATCTAAATTAGGTTTTGGGTGTGTCTTTGATGCAAGAAGGTAAAGTAGTGGCGTATGCTTCAAGGCAGCGAAGACTCATGAGAAGAATTACCCCACTCATGATTTAGAGCTAGGCTGTAGTAGTGTTTGCATTGAAGATATGGAGGCATTACCTTTATGGATCAAGGTTCGAGGTGTTTAGTGATCACAAGAGTTTGCAGTACTTGTTTGATCGAAGGAAGGCTGAATATGAGGCGAGAGGAGATGGTTGGAGTTATTGAAGGACTATGACTTGATGCGAACTATCACCCGGGGAAGGCCAATGTTGTGGCCCGATGCGTTTGAGTAGGAAATCTCTGCATGTGTCATCAATGATGGTAAAGGCTGGGCCCGATTGAGCAGTTTAGAGATTTGAGCCTAGTATATGAAGTAACACCTCGGAGTGTTAAGTTGGGGATCTTGAAGATCACCAATGAGTTCATAGCTAGTATAAGGGAAGCCTGAGAAGGTTGATGTGAAGTTGGTTGATGTGTTTGTAAGTGTTGGCGAAGTGATAATAAAGATTTTGAGTTGGATGCGCAAGGTTTGTTGAGGTTCGGAGGGCGGATATGTGTACTGATGATGAAGAGATCAAGAAGGCTATTACGGAAGAGTGTCACGAAGTCGGTTGAGTATCAATCCAGGAGCTACGAAGATGTACCAAGACTTGAAGAAATTATTCTGGTGGCAAGGAATGAAGAAGGATGTAGCTCGTTTCGTTTATGCTTGTTTGACTTGCCAGAAGTCAAAGGTGGAGCACCAGAAGCCGGCAGGGTTGATGCAACCGTTGCATATTCCTGAATGGAAGTGGGACAGCATTTCCATGGACTTTGTAACCGGGTTGCCGAGGACAACAAGAGGGTTTGACACCATTTGGGTGATTGTTGATAGGCTGACAAAGTCATCACACTTTATTCCTATTAACATCACATACCAGTCTTAGGGTTAGCGAGAAATTTATATCAATATTAATGTCATCGTGAAGCTTCATGGAATTCCTTTGAGTATTGTTTCAGACAGAGATCCAAGGTTTACCTCAGAATTTTGGAAAAGCTTGCAAGAGGCGTTGGGTTCCAAGTTGCGTTTGAGCTCGGCATACCATCCTCAGACCGATGGTCAATCCGAGAGGACTATCCAATCTTTAGAAGACTTATTGAGAGCTTGTGTGCTTGAGCAAGGAGGTGTGTGGGATTCGTATCTACCATTGATAGAATTCACTTACAACAACAGTCATCATTCAAGTATTGGAATGGCACCATTTGAAGCATTGTATGGCCGTAGGTGTAGGACTCCACTATGTTGGCATGAAAGCAGGAGAGAGGGTTGTGTTGAGACCAGAGTTGGTTAGAGAGACTACAGAGAAGGTTAAGATGATCGAGAGAGAAGATGAGGCGTCCAAAGCGAGAGCGAGAAGAGTTACCATGACAAGAGAAGGAAGGATTTAGAATTTCAAGCCGGCGACCATGTATTCCTTAGAGTCACCCTGTGTATGGAGTTGGACGAGCTCACGAGGTCAAGAAACTATCACCTCCTTTCATTGGACCCTATCAAATCTTGGAGAGAGTTGGGAAGGTGGCATACCGAATTGCATTGCCACCCAATCATCAAATTTTGCGATGTGTTCCATGTATCTCGGTGAGGAAGTATGTTCTGACGAGTCCCATGTCATTCAAATGGATGATGTGCAAGTGAGAGACGACCTCCTTTGTGGAGACAATGCCAATCGAATTGAAGACCAGAAGTAAAGACTCTTGGGGAAAGGAAATCAAGTTAGTGAAGGTGGTTTGGGTAGGAGGGCTTTGGTGAGCATGCTACTTGGGAGCTAGAGAGCAAGATGAAGGAGGCCTATTCAGAAATTTGTTTGATTAAGGTAAGATTACGAGGATGTAATCTCCTAAGTAGGGGAGGTTGTAACACCCCAAAATAATTCAATTAATTAACTTAGTTGAGTTATTAAGGGTTTACAACATTTTAATGTTTAAGTCAAGTAATTCATTAAGTGAGTGTTAAGCATATGTTGCTATTTTAGGAAAATGTCTAAATAGGGAAAGGGTGTGTGGGTAGTAGAAAGCCCACGGCCTAATAAGGCCAAGGCCCATTTAAGTCCTTTAAGGACATGTTAAATGGTACCTCGTGAGAGAACATTCCCATTCATGTTCCAAAATCGGTTAAGTTACCAAATTTAGAAAAGAGAGAAGTGAAACTTAGAGAGAAGGAAGAGAACGGGCGTGGAGAGTTCAAGTGGAGAGGAGAGCTTGTTCTTTGTAGTTACTTGGAGAGTGAAGGGTTCTCAATCTTCTCGAGTTGTTAAGGTTAGGGGGTCCTTTTTAATACTGTAATGTCTTGTGTTTGATCGTGTTTGGTGTGAGTATGTTACGATCACTTTGCATGTGTGTTTTATGTGCTATACATGACATGTTTCTTGTGTTTTGCTCTTTCTTTGTGATTGTTGGTGAGATCGACGGTGGATCGTTTGGAAAGAGAGGAGTGTAACTCTCTCTGTGCGTGTGGTCTGAAGAGAGCATTGCATGGTGAGGTATCAAGAGTGTGATCGGTGTAGTGTGGAGAAAATGAGCTTGCATGTAGAGTTAAGGAGAGGATCGGAGGCGAAGGAGTGAGTAATCCGAGTATGCATGAGTGTGGTGGGATGAGAAAGCGAGTTGCATGTTGAGTCTAAAGAGAAACAGAGTAAAAGAAGTAAAATGGGGTTAAGCGCTTTATTACGCGCGTGGCCGAATTCCCACCGACTTAGAGTGAGGAAAGCGAGTTGAGGTTGTCAACGCCTAGAGTGTCTTAGGGTTGAAAGTCATGTTGGTGAGTTTGAGGAGAGTGCGTGTCTAAACACCATTAAGCGAGAAGTAGGGACGCATAAACCGAAGTGTGGGTGTCTTGCCTTTAGGTTACCAGGGTGTAGAGGTCCTCGGGGCCGAGGTAGCGTCGTCAGGTGAAAGCGCCCAGTGCCTAGAATAAGTGGCCCGAACCAGGGAATGCGAGAAGTGATTTTCCATGACTTAGATGATTTTGGTGTAAGGAAGTGCGAAGCTGCTGTGGCGCGTTGCGAATTGAGAGGTGTGAGTGTGGTTAGCAGAGGTACACACATAGTGTGCCGAGGTAATGTTGTGTGGTTAGCCGAGGTACACATATAGTGTGCCGAGGTGAGGTTAAGCGCCAATGTTGTCTAACACATTGTGGGGGCTTCTTGGGAGTGCTACTTTAGCACCAATGTGCATACGTAAGGGAGGCGATTAAGTCCATTTTGGTCCTTAGGTGACATTTTGGTCCCTAAGTGTCGTTGTGGTCCTCGGTGTGACAAGTAGTCCACCATGGATTGCCGAGGTGACCGAGAGAGTCGGTTGTAGGTCCTAAGGTGATTCTACAGGTGTTTTAGGGTCGACGCCCTTGCTTGTGATGATGTCAGGTGGTGTAGGCGTCGGTGTGAGCGACGAATGCGGCGGAGTAGAGCGGCGGAGTAGAAGCGGCGGAGTATGCGGCGGTGAAAAGGCGGTGTAAACACTCACATACGTTATGATTGATTTGTGTGTGATTGTATTTGTCATGAAGTCACATGTTCATGTGCATATTACGACGGAGGAGGTCTCGGCCTCGGATATGGTAGGACTTCGGTCTCCATATCAAATAACGGCGGAGTTAACAGCGGAGATCTTAAGCGGGCTAAATAACGACGGTGGAAGTACCTCATTGCATAACGCCACTGTGGATGGGTTGCATACATGCATACATTACATGAATTGTTGTGTTTGAGTGGTTGATAATTGTTGTGTTATGTGGACTATCGGTGAGTGACTAAAATTGCTAAGCCGAGGTGTTTCTTTTTAGTGCTATCTACATCCTTAAGCTTTCTTCACATCATATTACTTGTGTTAAGAGACTCACCCTAGTTTGCTTATTGTTGCTGCTCTCGTGGCAACTTGCAGTACTCATGAGTGATAATTTGTGCCTAGTTGATGTTGGTTGAGTCTTCTGCAGTGTCGTGTAACTTTGGGTTGGGGGCGAGTAGATTATTTTGTACTCTTTATCTTGATCTTGTGTATATTTTGTTAGATAGTCCTTTGGAACAAAAACTATCATATTTGTGTAACTATTACTATGTAATATGACTTGTTGTGTTCTTGGCGAGGTGCCTTATATGATGAAATTTGAGACCCTTTTGCTTAGTGGTGATGCACATGCTGCATGCTTGTATAATCTTTGTGAAGCTATTTTGAACTTATTTGGTTTTTCTGTTTTCCTTTTTTTATCACCAAATGTAGCACTCCTTTGAGTGGAATTTTGAAACTCTGATTTTAATTTAGTAGACCGAATTGATTAAGATAAGGGGGTGTTACAATGACCAAACCATAATTTAGTCTTCCAATCATTCAACCTTTTTGCTCTTTATGCTTTTCCTGAATGTAAATTCTTGCATGACCAAACGAGGGTTAATTTAGAAAAAAGAATATTAATCGCGAATGACCAAATAGATTAATAGTTTTAGTAAAGGGATTGGTAATTAAGTAAAATAAGGGCATTCGGGTAGAATTAGACATAGGGAATCGAAGCTTGCAAGTGAAACCATGACTCTAGGAGTCTCTCCTATTGATTAAACTTTGTATTTTAATTCATACTATTTATTTCTTTTTATTTTAGTTTCTATAACCTTCAAATTATTGTTTCGTCTAAACAATATATAATCTTTACTAGTTTGGTACTTGTTAATTAATCTTTGCGGATACGATAATCTTTTATACTACTTCTGCGAAAGAGTACACTTGCTCTAAGTGTGTCTTTGTATAACAAGTTTTGGGCCCCGTTGTTGGGGATTAATCTAACAATATTAAACGAAAAAGATTTTTATTGCTTTAGACATTTTTTTATGCTTTTATTTTATTTTGTTTTTTTATCCTATTTAAAAAAATACGAATAAAAAATTAAAACACTTTCCCAAGAGCTCATTGCAGTTCACTTTGTTTTGCAGAGAAAAATCCAAATCATGTTTAAAACACATGGAGATTATCTTAGAGAAGCAGAGACGCAAGGAAATTTTGAGAACTCCTATTGGTATATGCCACAATGCCAAATCTCGATTTCTCCTCCTCCTTATGACCCTTATTTGGATTATTGGGATGACTATGAGCCATCTCCTTATTCCTCCCACTTTGGAATAATTATGAGCCACTACAAGTGCGAGGAGGCAAGAGGAGGAAAAATTGGATCTGAATGACTTCTTGGCCAATTTAATGGAGCGAGACGGATGAAAGACTTGATAGTTGTGAGAAAAATATGGAGCAAACAATTGAAAGACTTGATAGATGTAGTGATATGATAGCATTGGCAACTCGGTTGGCTCTAAGGCAAGAGGAGGAGATACGGACACCAATGATGTATTTGAGCGAGATAAATGCAAAGTTTGACCGCAAGGAGAACCAACTTGGAGTCATGAGTGGTCATTATCAAGTATCATTGCTATGTTATCTCAAGAGGCCCAAGAAACTCCTTATTCACAAAGCGAGCAATACAGAGATAATATTCTTAGGAGTGATGAAGAGTTCTCCGTGGAAGATAATATAGAGGAAGAAGCTCTCAAGAAAGATGAAGAGACTCTCTGAGAAGGAGTCAAATCAAAATAATAGCTCTATTTAAAGGGATTTATATTGAAATAAAAGATGATCTTGATGATGAGCGGTTGTGAGGAGAATGAGAAAGATCCATTGGTTCATGAGTTGGAGGAAGAGGAGAAAGCCCCAATTTTTGGGCAAAATTTGTTTTAACCATTGGTGATGCCGTAATTGAGGTTCATAAGGGAAAGGTAACTTTAAGAAGCGGTAAAAAGAAGATGTTATAAAAGCTTTAAATTCCAATGAAATTTTCTCTTCTTTAACTTCTTCTTATATTGATGATGTGGTTGAAACTAACATTGTTAGTGATCTAAAGATCTGGATCTTTTGGAAAAAATCTTATTTTGCGGGGATCCTAGCATAGTAGTGGATGGAGATAAAATAAAATTCCACAATCCTATGAATTTCATCCACCACATGGAAAAAGAAAGAACAATGTCAACCACATTGTTAGAAAACAAAGAAGGTGCACAACGTTAGATGTAAATTTGCTCTTGGAGAGCCGTTGATTGAGCACCAACTATCGTCGGGCTCATAACGTTAAACAAGCTTGCGCGGGAGGCAACTTTGTGTTTTCTTTTCATTTATTTTTATTTTACTTTTTATTTTTTTGTTTTGTTTTTAGGAATAAGCTCTCAGTTGCATGCTCTCTCGGAGATGTCACTCTTACTATAATTCCATGATTTTGAGTAAGTTTACATATCCAATAATGAATTGCATGGTGTTATGGAATTGATAGAAAATCAAATTTAGTACACGTGAGAGTACATGTGTTTTCGAGAATAAAATAGACTATAAGTCGTACTTGGCATTGTATAAGCGATGCGGGATGTTTAGTACTTATTCATCTAAATCAATCTATGATTCACACGATATATATATATATATATATATATATATATATATATATATATATATATATATATATATATATATATATATATATATATTATATGGAGTCGGGGTGGCGACCCACATGGATTAGCATGCTAGGTGAGGAAGTCATGAGCCCTTTACCTAGACCCCGAATTGTTGTTTTGCCTTTAGGACTTGTACTACTATTGGCTAGTTGGGGTTCACTTAAGCTCTCGGTTGTTGGTGATGTGATAAAAAATTAAAAGATGATTTTGTAATTCATATTGAATTACTTGGTGATTGTTTGCAATTTCTATCGAAATCTAGGTTAAAGGATTCATAATTGATCGAGAGTGTGGTTGGGGTCACGATAAAACTCAACGAGATATGTATCTCACCCTATCAATTGTTGTTGTTTAATAGAAAGCGGGAAAGAAGAAGTAAAAGTGAAATTGGGAGAGAATAGAAGTTAAAACTTCATTGAATTTGATTATTGTTCTACTAAATTCTACAAGCGAGTATGAAACTATTTATACAAAGCTTTTCCAGCTATGATACAATATCTCATTATCTGAGATAACACGTTTAACAAACTATCTAACTGTACCAACCAATTCAAGTTGAGCTAACTAACTTCAGAAGTCTCTGGAATGCATCTCGAGCTTCCTTGAGCTTCTTTCTTCATTGAGCCTTGTTCACTGAAGGTGTTGGCAGCTCTAGTTCTTTTCTCTTCAAGTGCAGTGTTGGTTTCTTTTTCTTTTGCTGAGTCATTAGTTGGTGACTTCTCTTGTTGACTGGAAGCTGACTTGGCACTAGGTTGTGTCACATTGCTTGCTTTTATTACATTCTCTATTATTCCCCTTGCAAGCTCAAGTGAGTTTCTCACTTTGAGCTTGTCTCTTAAGCGAAGAAAGGTTGATGTGCCCAATGGTTTTGTAAGGATATCAGCAACCTGTTGAGTTGCAGGAACATGTTTCACCACTAGTGCTTTAGAAGCTATTTTTTCTCGCACAAAGTGAATATCCATTTCAATATGTTTGGTTCTTGAGTGCAGCACTGGGTTATGATCTAGCAATACTGCAGAGAGGTTATCACAGTATAAGTGAGGGGTCTGGTGGGGCACTTTTAGCTCAGTTAAAAGTGATTGTATCCACAATAATTCAGAAGTAGCATGTGCCATGGCTCGGTATTCTGCCTCAGCACTTGACCTGGCTACCAAGCTTTGTTTCTTTGCACTCCATGTGATTAAGTTTGGGCCAAAGTAGACACACAATCCAGTAGTTGATCTTTTGTCATCAACATCAGAACCCCAATCACTGTCACAGTAAACATTGACAGAAAATTTATTGTCAGGCAGACTTGGTTGTAACAGCAAACCATAATGTAAAGTGCCACTTAGATATCGTAGCAACCTCTTTGCGGCCTTCCAATGAGACTCACAGAGGTGAGCAAGATATTGGCGAGTTTATTAAGCGTGTAGGAGATGTCAGGCCTGGTTAGTGTAATGTATTGGAGGGCTCCAACAACAGACCTATATTGATGAGGATCATGTAGAAAATCAGTGCCCTGTTTACTGAGTTTAGGATGTGTGACCATAGGAGTAGACAACCCATTGCAACCAGTCATGTGAACTTTGTGTAGTAAATCTTGAATGTACTTAGATTGTGTAATGAGGAGAGAACCAGTCTGCAGAGTTTTCAATTCTAACCCGAGAAAGTAATCTGGTTTTCCCAACTCTTTGAGAGCAAATGTTGCATTTAGCTTAGCAATCAAATTGTGGATGAGTTTGGGAGATGTTCCAGTTATAATTATGTCATCCACATAGACTAAAGCATACAAAGTTACTCCTTTGACAGAATAGACAAATAAAGAAGTATCACACTTGCTAGACTTAAAACCAAATTGAAGTCAGACTTGAGTTAATCTCTCATACCAAGCTCTAGGAGCTTGCTTAAGGCCATATAGTGACCTATGAAGCTTACACACTTGGGTTTTATCACCATTAGCAAACCCTGGTGGTTGAACCATGAAAATTTCTTCTTGGAGGTGCCCGTTTATAAAGGCATTGTTAATGTCTATTTGTTGCATTTCCCACTTGTGAGTTAGTGCAAGTGTGAGGATGATTCTAATGGTGGTTGGCTTTACCACTGGAGAGAATGTTTCTCCGAAATCTTTGCCATGAACTTGGTGGAAGCCTTTGGCAACAAGCCTGGCTTTATATTTATTTAATGAACCATCGGGATTTTGTTTTACCCTAAACACCCATTTACACCCTATAGCTTATCTACCAGGAGGAAGACTTGTTAGAGACCACATACCATTTTGATGAGAGCCTCATATTCAACTTGCATAGCTAGCTTTGCCACTTTGGGTCTTGTAAAGCTTGCTTGGTGAGAGGTTGGTTTAACAACTTCCAAGAGCACCTTCGGTTTTAGATGCCACATCCTTGATCTAGTGACCATAGGATGCATGTTGAGAGTTGGTGCATTCTTTGGAATCTCATTTTGAGGTGGTGGTGCTTACGGTGTGAGGTGATAGTATCATTGTGAGTGTTTGTAGTTCTTTGGGGTGTAGTTGTATGATTTAAAGTACTAGGAGATGGTTGTCTTTGGTGTGTGCAAGTATCGGGAACATTTGTTGGAGATGAGGCGAATCTGAGTTGTTGGATTAAGGGAAGGTAGAAGTAAGCTACTCGTAGAGGATTGATATTTGATGTAGGTGAGTGAGTACTTGTTTTACGAAATAATGTGGTTTAAGGCATGATTGCTTCATCAAAGAGCACATCCTTAGAGATATAGACCCTTCCATCAGAACTGAGGCATTTGTAGCCCTTATGTTGAGGTGAAACACCCAAGTTGACACAGAGTGAGCTCCTGTATTGCATCTTATGCTTGTTGTATGGCCTTAGCGAGAGGATAACAAGCGCATCCAAACACTCTCGAAGCTTGTAGTTAGGTAATTTGTGGTGGAGCAAGCGATATGGAGAAGAGTGATCGGGATGACTTGATGTTGGTAGCTTTGTTGATGATTTGAGCTCTTTGTGGTGAAGGAATGATCCCGATGGGGTGAGAGCGGAGCTGCTTGAGCTAGTAATGCTAGACCCATTTACGCAATTTGTCGATGCTTTCTCTCTCTTGAACCATTGCAGGGTGAGGTATGTGGACTTGTGAGTGCTGTGTTGAATGCCTTGATCAACAAGTAACTCTATGAATGCCCTATACTCTCCTCCAAAATCAGATTGAATAGCTTTGATTGTACTATTGGTGAGTTTTGACAAGAGCTTGGAATTGTTGAAAAGCTCTCGGTGCATGATTTTTGTTTCAACAAATAAATCCATGAAAATTTAGTGTAAGTATCATCGACAAAGCTATATAGTATATATATAAGCAGGACTTTGTGGGTGAAGGTGAGGTCCCCATGAGTGCTGTGTGCACAAGTTCAAATGCTTGAGTGTAAGTGGTAGTGGATGGAGGAGCATGCAATTGATGTGCCTTCCACTAAACAACAAGAATCATATAATGAAATCTCGACTCTATTAGGTGTTGGAATTTTACACAATTTGAGAATAGCAAAGACCTTATTTACATTGACATGACCTAGCAGTGAATGCCATAACCTATACTCTGTCAATGCTTTGGGTGTGAGTTACTAGACATACAAGCGAGAAGAATTACATTTCTGAGACACTTTGGGATCCTTAGGATCAGCGACTTTAAACAGGACTAACATTTTTTACTGATAGAATTAGGTAAACCGGTGATTTAGACTTGGAATATAATTTGAGATGCAAGCTTCACTCTGAAGCTTGATTGCAACTTTGAATGGTAGGGCCTTGAAGGAATAAAGACCATCACGACCAACCAAGCCTTTGAGCAACACTTTATTAGTTGCACGGCATTTTACAACACATAATTTGTCATTGAATTGGAATACAACATTATTATCTACGGCAAAAGCGTGATATTGAGATAAGGTTTCTTTTGATTTTAGGAACATGAAGCGGTTTATTTAGTTTAAATTTTACTCTAGGATCAAAAGGAGATTGAATTGTGGCTGTGCCTATAGCTTTAATAGGGATTTTGTGGCCATTTCCCATAGATACTTGTAATGTGCAATGATATGGTGTACTAGAATCAAAATTAACAATATCAGAAGAAACATGGTGCGGCCTTTGTATCGATGAACCGATCCTCATCAACTTGCGAAGCATTGAGTTCCTCATTTGCAGCAGCAGCATAATTCACTTGAGGTTGAGTTGATGAAGTGGCTTTATCTTTGGCTTCCTTGTTAGTATCTTGTTCAGCTTCTTTGAATTGTTGAGTCCTGGTATAGTGGCGAGGCACAAAGCTTTCATCATAGCGATGCCAGCAATCTATAACTGAATGTCCCATCTTACCGCGGAGTTGACACACTGGTCTGGCACCAGAGTTAGAATTTGTTGATGTGTTGTAGTTCTGAGCACGACCACGGCCTCTACCGCGATTTCCACGGCCTCTTCCACGGTTGTTAGATCCTCCACGGCTACCATGACTTGTGTGCACCATATTTGCACTCACCGGTGTATTTGAGAGTTCTTGCTGGTGTTTCTGAAATTGAGCCTCTTGAACTAGTAGCAGGGCTTCAACTTCAGAGAGCGACGGTGATTCACGGTCATACATCATCATTATGAATGGATTATACTCCTCAGGGAGTCCATCGAGCAAGACATCAATCTTGTCTTGATCTGTGATTGTTTCACCAATCGATATCAGTGAATCAGCAAGAGCGTGTATCTGCATCAGATATTCAACAACAGTTCTACTTCCTTTCTTCGTGTTTTTGAATTCAGACTTCAACTGGCGCGTTTTAGCCTTAATTAAGATGAGCATAGTAATGATTGTGAATGTGATCCCAAACTTGATGAGCGTGCTTGCAAATTAGAACACGGGGTAAAGCGGATTACGAGAGAGTTGACAACAACCACGTGAATACCATCGATCTGAACTAACCACTTCTCATACTCTTGGAGAGATTGTTTGCTATACGATCTGCTTTGGTTCCACATGAGGAAGTTTTCTCCTCGAGCTTGATTGCGACTTTGGTGTGTGGAATCCATGCGAAGAATTGGAGGCATTTCCACAGAGTGCAAACACATTAGAACCCGGATCAGTTGGGATTGCGCAATGGGTGATGATTGGGACGCCATTGAAGGAGATTTGAAGCGAAGAAAGGGGCGGAAGCTAGGTTTGGATCGATAATGGTGATTGATACCATAAAAGAGAAATTGGGAGAGAATAGAAGTTAAAACTTCATTGAATTTGATTATTGTTCTACTAAATTCTACAATCGAGTATGAAACTATTTATACAAAGCTTTTCCAGCTATGATACAATCTGTTATACAGATAACAAGTTTAACAAACTATCTAACTGTACCAACCAATTCAGGTTGAGCTAACTAACTTCAGAAGTCTCTGGAATGCATCTCGAGCTTCCTTGAGCTTCTTTCTTCATCGAGCCTTGTTCACTGAAGGTGTTGGCAGCTCTAGTTCTTTTCTCTTCAAGTGCAGTGTTGGTTTCTTTTTCTTTTGCTGAGTCATTAGTTGGTGACTTCTCTTGTTGACTGGAAGCTGACTTGGCACTAGGTTGTGTCACATTGCTTGCTTTTATTACATTCTCTATTATCTTCTTTATTTAGAAGGCTAAGCGGCACAAGTAGGAGAGGTTCCTAAGGAATTGACCGAGACTTTATGTCTTTGTCCATGTTTATGTTTTCCTTGTTGATTCTGTTTCCGGTTATGTAACTGGTATTCATGGTAAGTTGTATATCTACTTCTACTTTTCTTGTGAGGATATTGAACACTAGGATTTCATGTTGTTATTGTTATTAACTGTTTAGAGTTCAATGATGTCATGATAGGTTGTGATGATGTGATATTTTGTAATATTGCAAAAAAAAAAATTGTCGTGTTCAATATCTAAAACAGTAATTATGATCTCTGATGAATGCTAAACCATGCATTCTAATATGTCTACTAGTTAGAGATATTAGGGTGTTACAAGTGACATTAATAGTTCCTATTCCTATAGCAAGTGGAGATATTTGATTGGACAAATCTATGGTGATTGGATTAATTGGTGTAATGATGTAAAGAAATAAAAGGTGGAGGTCATGTGATCATTTTCTCTAGTATCTACAATCCAAAAACAAAATATTCATACCATAAATGAGAGTACCATAAATGTGAGTGATATTTGCATTATTGAATGATGATGCAGAGCTTGTGTTTGTAGTCGTGTTGGCAGAATGTGTAACAAGTTGTTTCTGTTGCCTTGACTGTTGAAGTAAATCTGATAATCCTTGGTATTGATCTTGTGTGAGAGAGGTAGGTCCATTTGATGCCTTTGAAGCTTACGGCGAGTGTGATTCATCATGATCCCCTACGAGTTGGCAAAACCCTCTGTTTTGTTGTTCTTTGTCTGATAACTAGGAGGAAAGCCATGGATAAAGTAGCAAAAATACAATGTGTGGTTAGTCTTACCACAGTTTGTACATAGTCAAGTCATACCTTGTCCTCGCCCTTGGCTACCACACCCAAACCTACCTCTACCACGATAGTTGTTTATATTCCATGATTGAAGGTTACATTGTTTGCAATAGCAAGAGACTTGACTTTATTCTCGGTTTTGTCACGGGATGAAAGACTGACATGAAAATGTCTTCCTTGTTGAATGACCATTGACAAGGCTTTGGATATTTGGGGAAATGGCTCTATCATCATTATTTCACTACGAACATGAGTATATTCCTCGCCTAATCTTTTCAAGAACTTGATGGTGTATTCTCGATCACAAAATTTCTTAATGGATTTACTTGCTTCACAAGTACAAGGAACAACAAAAGAACATGGTACAAGTGGTCTAAAACTATCTAATTCATCCCAAAGAGACTTTAATTCTGTATAGTAATCTGAAACATTCCTAGTTCCTTGGGTTAATTTTGCTATATCTTCTTTTATATCATCTTTTCTAATCATGTCACCTTGATCAAATCTATCATGCAAATCTTTCCAAGCATCATATTCTTAATCAAAAAATGCAATAGATTTGAGAATATTCGCACTTCTGGATTGTTAAGAGTCCCAAGATCCGTTGGGGTTGAGTTAGGCCTTAAACCACATTCTAAGATAGTATTAGAGCCAACCCAAGATCCATTGGGCCACCCTTATCGGGCCACTCGGAGTCACGCTCAGTTGTCGATCCTGGGCATGAGAAGTGTTAAGAGTCCACATCGGATGAGATATGACACGAAAAAAAGAGTTTATAAGTGGGTGGCATCCCTCAACTTACAAGCCGGTTTTGTGGGTTGAGTTAGGCCTTAAACCACATTCTAAGACCGATCTCAGAATCCATGTGAGAGAATGTGGTTTAGGACTAACTCAACCCCACATAAACAACTTATATATTATTTTGAGACCATATATATCTCTAGTCAATATGGGACTTGTGTTATTTCTTTCATATTCTACATTGTCCGAATTAATGGATTCATGACAAACACCACATTGGATTGTACCATCCACGAAAATCATCTTATTCTTCGAGAATAGGGCTATACGCATCGAACAGAACCACACTTGAAATTTTTGTTCCCTTCAAGTTGTGGTTGAACAAGTGTCACCGTTGGGTTTTCATTCGGGTGAATATAGAATGGATTAGAGGAATTTATCGCAAAATCGCCATATGAATCGATTAACTAGCTCGCCATTGTCGCAAGAAAATATAACGATTATTGCAAAAGTGAAAGAAATGGAAGTTGGCGAAGAAGAATCAAAGTAAGAATTGAAGAAAGCTTCGCAATGGAAGATGAACAATTTGTGTAGCTTGTAAGGTGATAGTTGCCTTGAGACCATATATATCTCTAGTCAATGTGGGACTTGTGTTATTTCTTGCATATTCTACATTGTCCAAATTAATGGATTCATGACAAACACCACATTGGATAGATGAAGAACAACTTCATGACGAATTAATGGACTGTCAAACTAAAGATGATGTGTGAACTCAATTAGCAGTTGAATGAGGACTATTAAATATGTGAGTTCAAATGGAGACTAACTTTTGGAATAATTAAGTATGGATATTGCTAGACTCATCCCTGCAAGTCCAATTTGTCAAATATCAGGGAACCCCAGTCAAATTGGATTATCCCTCTCACATTGGGGTAGAAAGGGACATATACCTACACGAAGGAATTTTTTGTCATCTACCTACTTTCAACTAACCAAAATTTGGACAATGTAGAATATGCAAGAAATAACACACTACCAAATAATACAAAATAGACCCTTAATTTATTCTCTAAAATATCACACTTTCCACCATTATGTTCCAAATTATGAAAATCTATTTTCTTCAGACTATTCTTTGGTTAATTACGGTGTGTCAAATAACTTTCGATAAAGACAAATTTTTGCTCGTGTTTAGGGAAAAAATTTCATATTAGCCAACACAGCAGAGGTTGATCCTTTGTAGGAATCTAACTCGAGAAAGCACTAAGTCGACCTCTTATATTCGGAGAGGCTTATGCCACTAGGTCATCGGTCTTTGGTTATGAAAAGTTATTAAGTCGTTCCTAATATTTGTCTACTTTCATCAACTTAGTCCCTAAAAATATATAAGAGATGATTTAATATTATTTTATAGTTTAAGGAACATATAGAAGAAAGGGTGATACCTAGAGAGTAGGGACTAAGTTTACTCAATTCATACATACAAGTATACAGTATATATAGACAATCCTTTAACATGCGAAGATCTTTGAGAAAATAGGAAAGTGCACCTTGCATATTAAAAAATCCTAAAAGTAAAACAATTAATTCTATCTAGCCTCTAATAATGTCAAAGTTAATTCATTAGTTGAAGAACTAATCTGATTACTAGATGAAGATTCTCCTGTTTGTGACATCCTTTCAATAAGGAAACCAGGCTCTTTAGGCTGTGGCAAACTATTTTCACTGCTTAACATCAAAATCACTGATGCCATACTTGGCCTATCCTCATGATGCAGTTGAACACATAGAAGACCAACATGAATGCAACGTACTACTTCTGATAAGTTAGAGGAATCACTTAAGAAGCATCAATTAATTTCACTGGTGTGCCCTCTTTCCACAATTTCCAAGCCTACAACATTGGAAAAATATTTATTCTTCTGTGTAGTAGTGAGTTATAATAGGCAATAAATAATAATATCATAATAAAGACTCATTTTAGTCCCTGAAAATTTGTTACAGGACAAATTAGTCATTGATATTTTTAAAGCAGGGACAAGTTTCCTCACCCATCTAATGTCGGGAACTAATTTGTCATTGTTTTCAAAATGCCAGTGATTAATTCGTCCCAAAATATTGCTCAGGAGCAATTTGTCTCGAGAAAGAAATTGTCGGGGACTCAAATGAGAGTGTAATCATAAAATCAAAGCTATATGTTCCGTGTCACTTACATGTCCTAAAAGATTGAACCCGTCATTTTTAAAGAAAAAACTCCAGTGTTTTTCTTCCCACTTACTATCTCTAGTAATGTCGCCAAAGCTAAATACATCAGATTTGATTGAGAATAGTCCATCAATTGCATATTCTGGTGCCATGTAGCCACTTGATGAAACAGGAAAATTGAGTTAGTATACAATATTTACATTGCTTATAGTGTAAATACAACTTAAAAGTTAGTTGATAGAGATATTTACTATGTTCCAGCTACCATTCTTGTATTTCCTTCGGTTTGATTTCCACTAAACATTCGTGCGACTCCAAAATCTGAAATTTTTGGATTCAACTCGCCATCTAGTAGAATATTACTTGCTTTCAGATCTCTGTGAATGATTCTTAATCTAGAATCTTGGTGAAGATAAAGAAGTCCTCTAGCAATTCCAAATATAATGTTTAAGCGCTTAGACCAATTTAGGAGTCCACTTTTTGAGGAATCTGTCAAGTTTCTTGATTAGTTAGTCCAAAACCGAAACAATCGCTTTATAAGTAAAAAATATACTAGCAAAGGCGCGTACCAAAGAGAAACGAATCTAGGCTTTTATTAGGCATGTATTCATAGATGAGCAGTTTCTCCTCTCCTCGTGTGGAACAACCGAGAACCTTAACAAGATTTCGGTGTTGAAGTTTAGCACACACTATAACTTCATTCTTGAATTCTCTTGTTCCTTGTCCTGAATTATTTGAAAGCCTCTTTACAGCAATCTCTTGTCCATCTCCTAGTGTGCCCTACAAAATTAACCAAAACTTATTGAATAATCAAAAAGAACAAATTACATATATATATATATATATATATATATATATATATATATATATATATATAACCAGCTTTGTTGAAGGCCATAGATATATTTAGTTATTTACCTTGAAAACAGGACCAAAACCACCTTGGCCAAGTTTCTTGTCCCTTGAGAAGTCATTAGTTGCACGAGCTATTGTAGCAAAGTCAAAGAAAGGCAGCTCCATTTCTTCTTCACTGTCTTCTTCTTTCTTTTCTTCTGAGGCCATTTCTGTTTCCTCTGCAGTAAACCAACCATTGTAGCAACATAAAATAAGAAAACAGAAATGTTACAATTGAAGGCATTGTCAGTCAAGTTCAAATTGTCCAAAAGTGTCATTTTAGTATAATCAACAGCACAACTTAAGAACTTGCAGTAACATGGTAGGTAAGATTAAGAAAGTTTACCTTTATCTCTAAGCTTTCTTTTCCTCCGGTAAATGCAAGTGAAAATAAAACCAATCACAAGAACCAAGAAAAGGGTAACTGCAATTATCACAGCAACCTTTTTCTTATGCCCTCCTTTGTATCTTCACAAATAGAAAAGCCAAACAAATTAGCCAATATATGCAGTTCAGTTGCATATGACTGTATGAAATTACGACTGCAGTTAAATTAAATCCGAAAGAAAGATGAAGAAATATTAGAAAATTAACAAGTCCATACCGTTATGAGTAGAATCCGAATCAGCCATTGCGGTTCGAACATATAGATCTTGTCCGGGAACAGAAGCAACCCTTAAATCAATTAAATCTCCAAACCAAATGATACAACCATTACCATCCCCTCTAGCATCTAAATTTGCATATGCAGTGCAAGAACAATTTTCAAAGCATTTTGCCTTACAACCCTCAAGTGTCAAATTTCCACTAACCCAAGTATTTTTAGTATCTGGCAATTTCAACCCACTAAATTTTTTAAAACCGTCGCGATTTTCGATCTTGCAGCTCAATCTTTACTCATCACACCCTTGAGTCAATCCAATGACTCATAATTTTGTGGTGATTTTGGTCTAAATCCTTCTAAGCACTGACAAGGTGGTGACTCATTCACAAGACAATTCCCATATGAACCACAAAGATTATACTCATCACAAAGATCTCGCGGCACCGACGAATAAAGCCTCCACGTTTCGCTTTCTTGAATCCAATTATACCGTTGTCGAGCATAATCAGATTGATTAAGAACAACTCTTGTAATCAACGACTTATTCTTAGGATTATAAGTGTAATACACCTCATCATTAGTAGTTACAAATTCTAAGTCAAAAAGTGGAGTTGTTTTACCACTGAATCTAACACCATTCCAAGGACCACTTCTATAATACTCCTTAGAACCTTTCCACATAACTAATTCAGGTGCGTTACCAAGAACAAGACCCCATTTGAAATCACCTTCAGAAGGGTCATCCCAATTCTTCCATGCTGATAAATATCGATTATGACCTGTTTTAAGTTCCATCAATCTTCATTCCAGCTAAAAATGTATCACAAGGATATTCAAAGCTTTGCCACAAGTAGTTTTCTTTCTCATTTCTAAGTACTAAGTTTCCTGAGTCCAAAAAGCTGCACAACTAGATTCTGTATCTGTGTCTGTGCTGATGAGTTTGCCGACCAAACAAGAGTTTTGTTGTTGTTAAGGATAACAAGTTTTCCATCTGTGTTTATAATCAACATGCTGGAGTTGTCTTTGATTGGAGTATCTCGGTTATAACCCAAACAACGGTTTTAACCGGGATATTTTTGTACCAGATACCCAAGTAACAGTTATTGTTATTGCTTGGACTGAAGAAACCCAATTCAAAGCTTCCATTTTGGAGACCAAAGTTGTGCCAACAGTAAGTGACTGTGAAGAGTTTATGGAATCAATTGCATATGAAATTGTAGGGAGCAGTATAAGTAATTTGGCAATAGCAAATGAGAAAGTGAAAATGGTCATTGCTTTGTTTTGGTCAAAATTCTAGGGACACATGTTTCTGATTGTACGTTGTATATGTCCAGGTTTTTGAGTAATCATTTAGATATTGTTAATAACTTTGTGGAATATAAGGGACAGAAAAGAAGAAAATATCAAATTGTAGTTTGAATTTTGGGAGCATTATTTTAATGGTTGGAAAAGCAATACGTTATTGAAATTGGCCGTATGTGTATATACTCATGAACTTTCCACTCGTTGAAAATGTGAGAGGGATTGGAAATGTGTATGAACAGAAAGAAAATGATGAAGCATTTCCAATGAGTGCAAAAAATATCAATACTCGTATCTTTAAAAGTCAACAAATGTTATTTATATTAATCAAATTATGAATTTTTTTTTGGTAAACCAATGTATCCTCCACAACAATTGTGGAGACTAATTCTTCAAGGTAAATTATGAATAATCTAATACTAATTATGAATTTGGATATGTTGTAGCGATTATTATTTCATGATTGTTTATTTAATTAGGTACTTATGGTCCTTTTGGATTTGAATTTGTATAGTAAATTTGAAGAATTATGTTAATTTTGTGTTGAGAATTTTTTCTAAATTATTAAGTTATATTACAATTTTTGATGGGTTTTTTATGTCAAATTTATACGTGTCAGTCTATTTTTAGTGTGTCATAAATTTCATGCGGTCAGGCCAAAGCCGTCGGTCGAACACAAAGACCGGTCTTGACAAATTTCGATGGCCAGGTCGGTTCTAATAACATTGACAAAAACCACTACCAGTCAAGTTACAAAGTTTGAATGCTAAAAATCAATACACTCAACCCTTGCTTTCACTGTCTTCGTCAGAATGTGGAGGACTGTAGCTTCAACTTCTCAAAGGGCAGCTGTTATCATTAGAATTTGACTTATTTAACATACCGATAAACTAGATAACATAAATAAATCATATTCCACATAAAGTCAAATGATGCGTCGCAGCCACCTATGTTATTGCCAAGTGTTACAATGCACTGAGGACAAAGTCAGCCCCAAAAAACTTCTGCCTCTAATTTACTTCTATGGTTGTATCACCAAAATCAACCAAAAATGACAGTTCTATTTCTTCCTACTGTGCTTGTTCTTTCCAAACTACTACTATTAGTCTTACAAATTTCTTCTGCATCTGATACAATAACACAGTCTGAGACATTTACCGACGGAAGCACCTTGGTTTCTAAGAATGGAACTTTTGAGTTGGGTTTCTTCAACCCAGGTACTTCCTCTAACCGCTATATTGGAATCTGGTACAAAAATATTCCTGTTAGAAGAGTAGTTTGGGTTGCCAACCGTGACAATCCAATCAAAGACAATTCCAGCAAGTTGATCATAAACCAAGAAGGAAACCTTGTTCTACTAAATCAGAATCAGTCTCTTCTTTGGTCAACAAACGCAACGAAAAACGCTTCAAGTCCTATTGTGCAACTCTTAGACAATGGGAATTTAGTTCTTAGAGATGAAAAAGACAACAACAGTGAAGAAAGTTATCTGTGGCAAAAGCTTTGACTATCTTTGTGATACATTATTACCTGGAATGAAAATTGGATTAAACAAAAGAACTGGTCTTAATAGGCGTAACGTTGCATGGAAAAATTGGGATGATCCATCTTCAGGTGATTTTACTTCAGCTATGGAACTTAGCAACAATCCTGAAATGGTGATTTGGAAAGGCTCAGTTGAGTACTATAGAGCTGGACCATGGAGTGGTGTTGGGTCAAGTGGGATATTTGCATTAAGAGATAACCCTATTTATGATTATGAATTTGTCAACAATGAAGATGAAATGTATTATATGTTCACACTCAAGAATAATTCTCTGATTTCTATAATTGTTTTGAACCAAACACTTTCTGTTCGCCAACGGTTAATTTGGGTTCCTAATTCTGGAACATGGACTGTTTACCAATCATTGCCACAAGATAGTTGTGATGTTTATAATGTTTGTGGTGCAAATGGTAATTGTCTCATTGATGGATCACCAATGTGTCAATGTTTAGATGGGTTTAAGCCAAAGTCGTTACAAGAATGGAATGCAATAGATTGGAGACAAGGATGTGTTCGTAGTGGAAATTGGAGTTGTGGGGTTAAAAACAAAGATGGATTTCTTAAATTTGCTGAGATGAAATTGCCAGATACAAAACATTCTTGGATTGATGAAAAAATGACACTTGATGATTGTAGGATCAAATGCTTGGAAAATTGTTCATGTTCAGCTTATGCAAGCTTAAACTCAAGTGGTTGTTCTATTTGGTTTGGTGATCTTCTTGATTTAAGAGTTTCACAAAGTGGGCAAGATTTGTATGTTCGAACAGACACTTCAGATATTGGTAAGGAATTTGTTTATTTTTTTTAAGTGTTTGTTATATTAAATTCGTGGTCATTGCTTTTGTTTGTGAATCTTTAAGTGCATTATTTATCTGTTATGCCTTAAATGCAGATGATAAAAATGGGCGTAAGAAGGTAGTCTTGGCAGTTTCAATCCCAGTTTCAGTAATTCTTGCAATGCTATTGGTGTTGTTCTTCTACATTTATATAACAAAAGCAAAGCGTAAAGGTAAATTTCTTACTTGAAGGCTACCTTTCCATTTTACTGGATATGACATTGATCTCATTTAATAAATCAGAGGAAGCGGAAAAAATAGAGAAAAACATGTTGACAGAAGAGAAAGATGAAAGAAGAGATGAAGATTTAGAGCTTCCTTTCTTTGATCTAACTACAATACTCAAGGCCACAAATAACTTGTCAATTAACAACAAGCTTGGTGAAGGTGGTTTTGGACCAGTATACAAGGTAAATTTCCAGAACTTCAAATAATAAGGCTAATATAACTCATGAATCTCATTGCTTCTCTTTTTTTTTTTTTGGTGCAACCAAAAATTTAAGGGTACATTGGTAGATGGACAAGAAGTTGCAGTCAAAAGGCTTTCAAAAAGTTCAGGACAAGGATCGAAAGAATTTAAGAATGAAGTCATATTGTGTGCTAAACTTCAACACCGAAATCTTGTTAAGGTTATTGGTTGTTGCATTGAAGGAGAGGAGAAAATGCTACTCTATGAATACATGCCCAACAAAAGCCTTGATTCATTTCTTTTTGGTTAGTAATTTTAGCATGTCTTAATAATGATTAAGTCATTTTGAACAGAAAAGACTAATTAACTTATTGGACAACCTTGATAGATCCCGTTCAAAGCAAATTGTTAGATTGGTCTATGCGCGTTAACATCTTGTATGGAATTGCCCGAGGGCTTCTTTATCTTCACCAAGATTCAAGACTAAGGATTATACATAGAGATTTAAAAGTGAGTAATATTTTACTAGACAGTGACATGAATCCAAAAATTTCTGATTTTGGTATGGCCAGAATGTGTGGAGGTGATCAAATTGAGGGGAGAACCAGCAGAATAGTTGGAACATAGTAAGTATCCTAAAAGAAGATAAACTTTAATTGATTAGTTGAACATCAAACTAATACTTTTGTGGTTGTTTTCAGTGGCTATATGGCACCTGAATATGCTATTGATGGATTATTCTCCATAAAGTCGGATGTATTTAGTTTTGGCGTATTACTGCTAGAAATTATAAGTGGAAGGAAAAACAGAGCACTTACCTACCACGAGGAAGATCACAATCTTATTGGGCATGTGAGTACCACAAAATGCAATGATTCTCCTATATCAAACAAAGTATAAGATAACAATTTTGTTGAATTTTTTTGTAGGCATGGAGATTATGGAAAGAGGGAATTCCACACAAACTAATTGATGATTGTTTGAGAGACTCGTGTATTCTATCTGAAGCTTTACGTTGCATTCAAATTGGTCTTTTATGTCTGCAACAACATCCTGATGATAGGCCAAACATGACATCTGTGGTTGTGATGTTGAATAGTCAAAATGCTTTACCTCAACCAAAGGAACCCGGTTTCTTAATTAAAAAGGTCTCAACTGAGGGGGAAACTTCTTCTGGGAAACAAACATCTTCGATAAATGAAGTTACTATCTCACTATTAGACGCGAGATAGGAAATTAGTCCACTTTTATGCAAAATTATGTATCTTTTATTTAGAAATGAAGTATTCATTACACGTTACTTATCATATTTAGTTATGGTTTGTGATTGAACTCAAGGTTCAGTGAGAGAGAAATTGTAAACTGAGAATTTCATTGAATTGAATTAAGTGTTTACACAGTATCTAGGGTATTTATACAACACACTTTGTGGATCCAATCTAACTGAACTATAAACAGAATTGTAACAAGCTGTAACTGAAAATGCAACTGAATCTAACAGCTAAATAGTTTCTATTTGATTGTGAGAGAGAGCTTGGAATCGGTTGCTCAGTTGCAACTCTTCTTCTTTGTTTGGTGAAGCCCGAGAGTGAAGAGGGTGAGAATTAGCTTGTGTAACTTTACTCTTTTGAGTAATGTTACAAGTGTATTTCCTACTCCTTGCTTCGTGGCAGTGAACTTATCCGAGGTGGAACTTTGACTTGCCACACTTGCATTGTGGCTTTGACTCACATTCTCTATTACTCCCCCTTGAAGCTCAAGTAAGTTCCTTACTTTGAGCTTACTTCTAAGTAACTGAAAAGAAGTGTTGCCCAGTGGTTTTGTTAATACATCAACTATTTGCATTGCAGTTGGAACATGCTTGACAGATATTATCTTGGCAGCTACTTTCTCTCTTACAAAGTGAAGATCTAGTTCCACATATTTTGTTCTAGCATGTAATATTGGGTTGTGAGCAAGCATAACTGCAGACAAGTTGTCACATAATAGTGTGGGAGACTGGTGTGGTACCTTCAGTTCATTTAGCAGTGACTATATCCATGTTATTTCTGCAGTTGCTTGGGCCATTGCCTGTACTCGCGCTTACACACTTGCCAGGTACCCGAGAGTTTGTTTCTTGGCACTCCAAGACACCAAATTTGGTCCAAAGTAGACACACACTCCTGAAGTTGATCTCCTGTCATCTATATCACTTGCCCGATCAGCATCATTTGTAAACTCACGAGAGAGTATCGACATCGTGTGGTGGTTGAAGCGATAGCCCGTGATGTTTGGTACCTTTGCGAGGTACTGAGAAGGCGTTTATTTGCTATCAATGTGATTCGATGGATTGGACAAGAAGCGCGCGATTTGTTTACACTAAAGGCTATGTCGGCCGTGTTAGTGTGACATATTGTAATGCCCCTATAACTGATCTGTACATATGAGGATCTTTCACTACATCAGTGCTAGACTTGCTGAGTTTTGGACTCTGTAGCATAGGTGTGCTCATCTTTGTTGCAATGACGGACATATTTGCTCTTTGAAGCAAATCTTGGATATATTTTGTTTGTGACATTAGCGAGTACCATTAGAGAGAAAGTCTTAACTTGATTCCTAGAAAGTAATCCGGTCTCCCCGAGTTGTTTTAAAGCAAAGCTGCGGTGAAGTTTAGTGATGAGGGCGTGAATGAGTTGCGGTGATGTCACTGTGATGATAATGTCATCCACGTAAACTAATGCATACAATGTTTTTGGCAATTCTTTGAATAAACAAATAAGAGAGGTCTGCTTGCTTGATTGAAACCCAAAGGTGAGTAGTCTGCATGATTAATCTTTCATACGAGCCACGGGGTGCTTGTTTTAAGCCGTATATAGAGCCTTGTGGAGCTTGCAAACTTGAGATTTATCTGTGATATGAACCGGTGGTTCTTTGCATATATATTTCTTCTTGAAGAATGCCATTGATGAAGGCATTGTTGATATCTATTTGTTGCATTTCCCACACGTGTAAGTGCAAGTGTGAGGATTATTACGATGGTTCTTGGCTTGACTCTGGGAGAGAAAGTTTCCCCAATATCCTTGCCTTCAACTTGATGGAAAACCTTGGCTACCAATCGTGCCTTATACTTGTTAATGCTGCCATCTGGATTTTGCTTGATTCTGTATACCCGTTTGTAGCCAATGGCTTGCCTATTGGGTGGAAGAGCAGTAAGAGACCAAGTGTTGTTGTTCATTAAGGCCTGATACTCTGCATCCATAGCAGCTTTCCATTTCGGATCAAGAAGAGCTTGTTTGGCTGACGTGGGTTCAGCAGTGGTAAGGAAGACTCTAGGTTTGAGCTTCCCATTTTTGTATCTGGTTACCATGTGGTATGTGGACTGTAGGTGAGTGGAGGGTGGACTGGAGGGGACTGGTGATATGGGAGGTTGTTCTGTTTGAGTGGGAAGGACTCCAGTATTTGTGGCAGGTTGTTCTTCATTTGTTGGTTCTTGTGTGGCTTGTGGTGACTCTGTTGGGGTGATAGACATAGGCACTGGAAGTATAAGGCTGGTGGTGGTGTCACCGATGGTAGAGGTTGAAGGTTAAGACTTGAAGAGGGTTGGATATGGGAAGTTTGTTTCATCAAAGACAACATCTTTAGTGACATATATTCTTCCTTGAGACTCGAACATTTGTACCACTTTGTGTTGAGGATAGACCAAGGTTGACACACTCTGTACTTCTAAATTGTAGTTTGTGTTGGTTGTATGGTCTAAGTGAAGGGTAGCAGGAGCAAACAAACACTCTTAGGACTTTATAGTCTGGTACTTTATTGTAAAGGACCTGGTATGGTGAGATATTGTTAGGCAAGGTAGTAGTTGGCAGCCTGTTTATGAGGTGTGTTCTTTGTTGTAAAGGCATGGTCCCAGTGAAATTTTATAGGTAAGGAGGCATGAGATAACAAGGTTAACCCCATTTATTTACTTGTCTATGTTTTCTCTCATTTGTTTCCATTTTGGTGTGAAGTGTAAGGGAAGGTTAGTCATGTATGATACACAGAGTGGTTAAGTGACTAGTAAATGGCTTTGAACTCACCACCAAAATCGACTACTGCTGACTTTAATGAAGCATTAAAGCGTGTTTTAACTAAAGAATGAAATTTAGTGAAAGCAACTAATGCATCGATTTGTGTTTCAAGAAATAAATCCAAGTGAACTTGGTGTAAGTATCTACAAAAGCAATGTAGTAGCTATAACTTGACCTTAGAAGGTGAGGTGAAGGACCCCGAGATCGGTGTGGATCGATTCAAAAGGCGTGTGTGTAAGCGATTAATGCGAATGTGGTGCATGCGGTTTATGTGCTTTACCGATGCAGCAAGACTTCTGAAACGATTAACTCGGCTTTATTTATCATAGGAATTTTATACAACTTTAGAATTGAACTAACAACATTTGCATTTGTGTGCTTACTAGTCTAGAGTGCCTGACTTGTATTCATTGTGATTTAGTGGATGGACTACAAGTTTGTGCGATATTAATAAGCTGGACAAGCTTTATCTTTGAGTTTTCAATTTGAATTTCAATCCAGTTTTTAGTAGTGATGTGAAGAGGGTAAGTCTTGAAGAAATACAATCCATCTTTGCCTTTAGTAGCTTTGAGCAGTGTTCTCTTAGTTTCCTAATATTTCACAAGACAATGCTTTGAGTGAAATTCAAAGAACACATTATTATCTTGAGAGAATTTAGACAACGACAACAAATTTTTAGTATCAGGGCACATGTAATAGTTTATTTAACTTTAGAACTACTCAGGGGTTTGTTTTGGAAGCAAATCTAGCTGAGCCTTTTGATTTTATAGGCAATTCATGGCCATTGGCAACTGTGACTGTAGTAGTGCCTGTGTATGGTGAACTAGTTTCAAGTAATTCATCACTAGGTGTAATATGATGAGGCCTTTGTGTCTTGAACCCAGCTGCATTATACACATCATCGGCATCAATATCGGCCCGGTGTGGAAGCAAAATTCACCACGAGGTTTAAAGTGATACCTTGATTGAAGTTGATTCTTTGTCTTTATCATGTTAGTTGCCTTGGCACGAGTACGATTGAAGTTGTAGGTGGATGAGGCTCGAAGTTCTCGTCAAAGCGATACCAACAGTTCTTCACAACATGTCCGGGCTTTCCACACAGTTGACACGTTGGCCTTGGTTCCCTGTTGTAGGTAGAAGTATCAGCACTGTAGAACCTTCCACGGCCCCGGCCTTGGCCAAGGTTGTAGCGTCCTCTCCCTCGATATCCACCATTGCCAGATCTTCCTCCATGATTAGCATGAGCCACATTCGCTGTGACCTGTGTGTTTGACAATTCTTGACGGTGTTTGTCAAGTTGTGCCTCTTGCACCAGAATGAGGGCTTCAATCTCAGAGATAGACGTAGAATCGGAGTCTGGACGGCCATAGATCATCATAACGAACGCATTGTACTCCTCGGGGAGGCCGTCGAGGATGACATCGATCTTATCTTGATCTGTAACATTAACACCAATTGCTACCAGTGAATCAGCCAAGGTGTGAATACGACTGAGATACTCGGTGATGGAGCGATCGGCTTTCTTTGTGTTCTTGAGTTCCGATCGTAGTTGACGGATCTTCGCCTTCAAATGTGCATAGTAATGCTTGTGAATGCGATCCCAAACTTGATGCGAATGCTTGCGAGAGCTTTCGAGGAAGCACGGAATCAGACAAGGTGGAGAGCTTTGAGCTTGCATTATTGGTGTATGTCCTAGATACCAATCATACATTAGCCTTATTACGATGCATTATATAATTTTATTCACTACTATCTGAGAAATGTATGATCTGAAGAAAATAACAGGAAAGTTGGAAGGATCGTGAATAAAATAGTGAGATAGTGGAAAGCAAGAAATGACATGGGATTTCTGAAAAGCTTGAGAGAAGAGTAAGTATGAAGCTTGAAAAGATGAGGAATTTATAGAATACGACCAAAAGTGCAGAGAAGATTGATAAAACCAAGCTTTTAATCAAATATTTTATGCTTGATGAATGGTTATTGTTATCTTAAAACGCTATTTTAAGTTTTAAAAGATGTGAATGGATTCAAAGGTACTTTAACAGAATAATCAATCCAATAGTTCTAATAATCACATTTAAACAAACAACCCTACAATTCCTCGTAAGTTCCTCTGCAGCGCCGATTCTGCAATGAATCTTGTGAATCAACGTGCAGAAATGGGAACAACAGAACCAATTGCTTCTCTCATGGCTTCAATCCACTATTTCCAGTGACATGCTGACACGCATAATTGGTTGCAAGCATTCTTGCCTACTATGGGACAAGATTAACACCTACTTTGCGCAAATGCAGGCCAAAGCACGACAAGTACAATCTTAGCCGTGCCACAGCGCGCTCTCTTGATTCTCTTTGTTAACATTCTCTCTCAATTGGTGAACCATTCTCATCTCGCGAACACCTGGATATTATTCTTGAAGGCCTACCGCAAGAGTATGAATCTACAATTGCCCTAATTTGTGGCCACTCTGGCGTTGTTTCAATTGAAGAAACTGAAATTCTGCTCCTTGGCCACGAATCTCGTCTTGCGTGCTTCCACAAGACTGTTCTTACCTTTGTGAATGTGCCATCCTCTTCTACGTCCTCTGGTTTTGTCGGATTTGGATCCTCTAACTTCTCATCCTCTACATTTCCCTAACTTTAGTGTTTTTTTGATGAGAGAGAAAAATAAAAATGGAGGGAAATGGAGAGAAATAAGATGAGAGAGAATGTATTAAAGGAGAGAGATAGATACAAAGTTAGGGGGAAGTTCCCTCCAAAAAGTTAGAGGATCCTTCCCCGGTTTTGTCAACGCCACACAATCAGCTGAAGTTGTGCCTCAAACTTTTGGAGGAGGTTATCGTGGTGGATGCTCTGATCGCAATGGTCGTAACTGTGGTGGTTGTGGAAGACGCAGCTCCGCTCAATGTCGAGTACCGTAAGGTTGGCCACGCGCCTCTCGCTCTTTCCATCGTTTCAAGAAGGGCTTTACCACTTGAAGAGGTAAAGAGGATACTTCCTTGAATCAATTCGCTTGTTCCTCTGAGTTTCATTTACCTTTTTAAAGAGGATACTTCCTCTGAGTTTTATAGGAAATATAACTGCCATTTTATATACTGTTGTCAATTAGCTTGTTCCAATTATTAAGCTGACAAGAAAATGTTACAGAAATTACATATATTTTTTAGATAAACGCATAAGCAAGTATCTTAAATCAGAGCAGGAGACCATTTTTCGGTGTAATCAGAACAAGAAAGTATGTGGACTAACGTGTTCTAGAATGAAATTTTGGATGTAAATAGAGCTAGAAAGAATGTTAAATAAACCAGCTTACTAGTTGTATAGTGTGCCAAAAATTGCTATCCACTCTAGATTCAGTTCTGCCACTGCTATCTTGAGTAATTTAGCCTGAAATAAACAGAAAACAAAAATTTCTGTCAAATATCTCGAATAACTATTGAATATTCCACAGATTTGCCTCTAGCACAATCAATTAAACAGATCATGCAAAGGTTATAGTCATATATGATTTTAGAGTTACATGAATACACCAAAAGATAAGATTATGAAAGTTTTGAATACTCAATGGAGACGTTTCAGAAATTTTTGAGTATGTGGGGAGGTGTTTGTTTCACAAGAGCATGCTTAGTGATTAAGATAACTTATCCAAGTTGCCTGGTTGCATTACTGTTCAAATTGCACTATTGGAATAAGCTTTTCTTTACAAGTCAGATACTTAATCCAAGTTGTAACTCTTTCTTGTTGAATAGTAGACACCAGGTCGGTACAACTGGCTAGTATTAAAACTTAAGGATCCAAGAGCATTCTCACAGAAATGAAGCCTCATACATACAATTGTGTTTGATTGACAGCTAAATTGATTCCCATGAGAAATAGAAGGCATAAACAATAATTTCTTTGTGATCTCAATTTAGGTCACAACATCAAGATTTCGGATGTCAAAACCATCATCAAGACGACATCATTAAACATATTTGACCGCAAATCTCTACAATATCAAGAATCATGACATGACCACAACCGTTACCGCGACCACAATTTAAAACCTTTCACGGAAAAACTCTTAGTACGCATCCTAGGGTATCAACATATCAGGTTACCAACGGTAAAAGCGGTTTCCACAGCACATTACTGTTAAATTCACTATTACAAAATTCAACATATGATATGAGCATTCCACCCTCTTAACACGTAATTAAGTATTACTACTGTGATTCACATTATTATAAACTTTTATTAATATTGATTCACCTATATGTATATGTACTGGCTCAATATCCAATCGTGAATGTTTGAAACACAAATTTAGAAGATCTGTGTTGAACGGTGAATTAAACAAAATCAACTAAATTAAAATTTATGCAAGTTAAAATATCATGAGAGAGGAGATTGTACCTTTGCGGATGAAGCCTAAATCTGAAACCCTAATCGGTAAAACTTCTTCAGTGGAAGCCTCGCCGAAAGGGAGTTATCGGTGCAACGAAACTGCGAGTGAGAATTAGGGGAGGGGAATGGTAGAGTGAGTGTGAATGCAGTGGAGAATGCCGCGGGAACAAACTTCAAAAAACCGCCAATAAATAACTATACAGGGAGCAAAATTTCCAATTTGTACTATATTTTTTGACAAGCAATTTGTACTGTATTAATCGCTATTAAATGTTTTTTTTTTTTTTTTTTTTACCCATAAACACTAGTAAATGTTTCTTTTGTTTTTTTAAATGCAATATTTGGTCCAAATTTTTTAACTAAAATGGGGATTTTAGTCTCATATTTTTGGTCCCTCAAATCTATGTAGTGTTGCAATTTTGATCCAAACCATAGTTGTTGACTTCAAAAGTGAGGATTTTTGCTCTCAAAAGTGACAAGTTTTTTCTTTATTTTCTCTTTGTATTAGTAGGATACCCGTGCATACGCACGGGTGATGTCATGTTCTTTTTATGAGTGAAACTTAGACACTATTTAAATAGTCTGAACATTGCTCCGTGAAAATAAAGACAAATTTAAAGTAGATGAAAAAAAAGTTTCAAATAATAAATAGATAAATATTAAAATCTAAAATTGTAAAAATATCATCTAAAATTAATATTACATTTATCCCGTGTTTTTTTTATATATCGGTATGCCGCTATCCCATATATTTATATATATATATATATATATATATATATATATATATATATATATATATATATATATCATTGTAGTTTTTCTGTATGTTTTTATATATTAATGCACTAACTTCGTGGCTTTTATGTATCGGTCTGATTATCTTATAGGTTCAATTGATTATTTGACTCGATTAGTAGATTATAGTATACTAGTATAATTTACGTGCAAGTACGAGTTGAAATTCATTTGTTTAGACACATACACAGTAAGGTAATTACTTCAACTATTTTAAATATGTATTTATATAATAGTAAGAAATTAAATTTAGATTTATATATATATATATATATATAATTATATATTATAATTTCAAATGGGATGTGGGGTTTTGTCCAGGAAGGATTTTGTTTCCTGTCTTATAATGTTTTGTAATAATTAAATGAAGAAAAATTAATATAAAAGTATTCAAAAAAAGTACTAAATGAAAATTGAAACCGATGAAAATATGATTATCATCTAATGTATTCTAAATGAGTATATAGAAAAGCACATTAGTATTACTAATGCCGGAACGAAAAGGATATTCGATAATAGAATGTCTCATCTATTTTGTAATATGTCCTTCATAATTTGTTTTCACTAAGCGTGTGAACCTGTGGGAATTCAATTTTATTGTTGTAAGAAACACGGGCATACATCTCATTTTATCATAAAATTTTAAATTATTTGTTGGCACCTTTAAAAATGCAATTGTATGTTTTCGTGTGTTATATGACACGTCGATTTCTTTGTTCGCCGTCTTTTATCCATTCATTATGATATATAATATATTTGTTTATACATTTATTTATTTATTTTTATATATATATATATATATATATATATATATATATATATATATATATATATATATATAGTGAGTGTTTTTATTGTGAGTATTTTTTATAATCTCGTCCTAAAGAATTTTTTTATATGGGCTCTTAAAGAATTTTTTTATACTGAGTATTTTTATCTATAAATTATTATCCTACATTTGACAATATAGTGAGTATTTTTTTTATACTATTTGACTATTTAAATATTAATTTCGATTTAATATATGTATATTCCATATTCCATATTGCGAAATTCATTTTTTTAGACACCATAAGCTAATTACTTCAACTATTTTCAATATTTATATAATAGTAGGAAATTAAATTATATATATAATATAATTATATATTATAATTTCAAATTGGATGTGGGGTTTTATCCAAGAAAGGATTTTGTTTCCTATCTTATAATGTTTTGTAATAATTAAGTGAAGGAAAATTAATATAAAAGTATTCAAACAAAGTACTAAAACAAAAATTGAAACCGATAAAAATATGATTATCATCTAATGTATTTTGAAAGAGTATATTGAAAAGTACATTACTATTACTAATGCCGGAAGAAAAAGGATATATGATAATAGAATGTCTCATCTATTTTGTAATATATCCTTCATAATTTGTTTTTGCTAAGCATGTGAACCTGTGGGAATTTGATTTTATTGTTATATGCAACACAGGTATACATCTCATTTTATCATAAAATTTTAAATTATTTTTTGGCACCTTTAAAAATGCAATTGTATGTTTTCGTATGTTATATTACATGTCGATTTCTTTGTACACTGTCTTTTATCCATTCATTATGATATATAATATATATATATATATATATATATATATGTGTTTATACATTTATTTTATTTTTTATATATATATAGTGAGTATTTTTTTATTGTGAGTATTTTTTTTATAATCTCGTCCTAAAGAATTTTTTTTATATGGGTTCTTAATGAATTTACTTATAGTGAGTATTTTATCTATAAATTATCATCCTACTTTTGCCAATATAGTGAGTATTTTTTATATTATTTGACTATTTAAATGTTAATTTAGATTTAATATATGTATATTCCATATTGTGAAAGAACACTTATGGTATTTTGAATATTTTTATAAAGAAACTATAAACGGGAAAAATCAAACTAACACTTCAGAAGATTATTAGAATATGAAAAATCTAGTCTTATTCGTAGATGCAATTTTTATATAAAAATCTTTAAAATTATATAAAGATTAATATCTAAAAACCTAAATAGTAATATACATAATCTGTCTATTGATGATAATTTAACTAAACTCATTACTCATAAAATTTAAATCAAATCCCTAAATATAAAATAGGTACCTAACAACCATTAAACACGTGAAAAAGTAGGTAAGATCTGAACAATTTTCAAGTCACATGACATTCCCAAAAATATAAAATTATGTACGCTTATGAAACAACAGAGTTAGGTAGCCAACTTGGTAAAGAATTGCACTGAATTCAGGAGGGGATGGGTTTGATTCCTTACTTTGACATTTTTGGTATATACACCTAGTTTGACCAAGTCAACGCGGGTTTGACCAAGGCAACTTTGGTGGAGATCCAAGTGTATGTGAGAAGCTGATGTGGAATAAAATCGTTGATGATGTAATTAGTGACGTGTCATACTATGTGGATGGAAGATCCACAGTTATATATAATAGAGATAGTAAAAGATAGATAGTAGATTATCAATAAGAAATGTTTATCCCATGTTTTTATATATCAGTGACAATTATTTGTCCTTTTTTAGGTATTAGTGACAAATATTTGTCACGTGTGTTTTAAATATTAATCAGTTTAAATAGTCATTAAGCCTTATTGTTGTTTTAGATGGTAGGTTTATAGTAGTATTCAAAAATTATAATTATCAACAACAAATATTAATCCCGTGTTGTTTTATATATCAGTGCAGTTATCCTCTGTTTTTTATATATCAGTGCAGTTATCTTGTAGTTTCTTTTATTTATTGTAGTTGATTAGTAGGTTATAATAGATAGTAAAACTTAGATAGTAAATTATCAATAAGAAATATTTGTTTTATATTAATTAGTAGTTTAAATAGCCATTAAGCCTTCTTGTTTTTTTAGATAGTAGGTTTATAGAAGTCTTCAAAAATAATATTGATCAATAGCAAATATTAATCCCATGTTTTTTTAAATATCACTGCAATTATCTCGTGTTTTTTATATAGCAGTGAGTTTATCTCGTAGTTTCAATTGATTATTTTAGTTGATTAGTATATTATAGTAGATAATAAAAGAGAGATAGTAGATTATCAATAAGAAATATTTGTTTTGAATATTAATTAGTAGTTTAAATAGTCATTAAATCTTCTTCTTTTTTAGATAATAGTTTTATAGTAGTCTTCAAAAAATTAAATTATCAATGACAAATATTAATTATGCGTTTTATTATATATCAGTGCATCCCGTTTTTGCAGTTATCTCGTAGTTTCAATTGATTATTTTAGTTGATTAGTATATTATAGTAGATTGTATATTATCAATAAGAAGTGATAGTAGAGTAATTTTAGTAAAGTAGTGTTTCTATAAATTTAGAAATTTAGTTAAAAAAAACCAAAGTGAAGTGATAAGAGAAAGATAATAATTGTTTATGAGGAAAATAAAAGTAAAGTAAAAAGAAAAAATGAATAAAGAGAGTGTAAGAGAAAATGAAAAAGAGGAAAGAGAGTGTAAGAATAAAGAGAAAAAAAGAAGAAAGAGAGTTTAAGAGAAAAGTGAAAAGAGGAAAGAGAGTGTAAGAAGAAAGAGAAAAAAGGAAGAAATAGAATGTAAGAAGAAAAAGAAAGAGAGTTTAAAAATAAATGAATTAGAGGTAATTGACTTGTTTGCCCTAAAAAAATCTAGGTGTCAATATTTTTAAGTGGGCTAATTGGTATTTTCAGTTGTGATTTAGTTACGAAATTGGGGCTAGGATTCAGTTGAGTCCAAAAATCCTCATTTTTACGGTTAACAAATTGGGGCTAGGATTAAAAACACCAAAAGTTCATTTAGGATATGATTGTGAGGACAGGACTTGAAAAAGATTAATCTATATTTTAAGAATTTAATTTATATATAGTTACTATGTATAGAAGTCTTTATAGCAACTTCCAATGACATTTCATCAATTAGCCACATCAGATTATTTTCTATTAAAATAGAAAAAAACAGAAAATTAGTCAAAGTAACTACTCATCACGTCCAGGGTTCAAAGCCTCTCTATCTCTTTAGGTTCTTCATTACAGCAATTCACGTTACCTTCATTTTTAATCCTTTTTTAGTTCAAAACCTTCGTTTTTAAGTCTATCATAATCATTCTTTGAAATTGATCAAGAAATTTGTAGAACATTAATGATTCCTTATAATCTTGGGTGGTTTATAATCTATCATTATCATTCTCTGTGTTGGAAAAACCGCACACGTCAACGGATTAACCCACGTGCCTAATGATCTTTGAGGGATGAACACACAACAAGAATAAAGGAGAGAAGAAGACACAAGCAATTTACGTGGTACATTCACCCACTTTGTGAAATGTATCACTCACATTTCCACTCTCTTCAAATTCCTTGGAAATTTCAATTGACGTTTCCCAACACTCTGCAAATCCTGTAGAACATGCAAGTTCATGATTCAACTTGTTTGCAAAGACACTTAACATGTCTACAAAACGTGATAGATGTATCGAAGCAGAAGCGGTGCGTTGTTGGTTTACTAATCGTGTAGAAATTCCACCGTAAAAAACTAATTGTGCAGAAATGGAATAGGGGAGAGTGGAGTGGTTAGGTTGAAAGTGACGTGGACGGTTACTTTTACTAATTTTTCATTTTTTATTTCAATATAAAATAATCTGATGGGTGACTAAATGATGATATGTGATGATTGGAAGTTGCTGGAAAGACTCTTATACACTATACTGTATAAATTAAACTCATATTTTAATATTTATTTGAGATTTTAAAAAAATAAAAGAATAACTTTATAGATAACAATATAACATTTTGAATCATACTTGATATATATTTAGAGTTGAAAAATATGTCCTCCCCTCCCAAAAGCCGCCTCCCAAACATACCTTTTTGGTATGTTTGGATAAGGTATCTTTTGGGGGAAGTTGAAAAATTTAGTTCACTAGCTCTTAAACTAATAACCAGTACTCTTTCAAATAAGAATGTTCAAGTTCTCAACACTCGCATCCAATATTAACCCTCACTAATTAACTTGGACAAATGCACGAAGCTGCAAGGATAAGGGTTTTTTTTTTATATTATATACAACCTTTTTTTTTGGTCCACTTGAAATTGGTTTCATTACTAAATTGGGCAAAGCCTCAAAACCAATACATGGAGAGAACTAGGTTGGGCCACAGAAGTCCAGCCCAATCCTGAGTTACACTAAAAGCAAGATGGGCCACAGAAGACCGGCCCAATCAAACAAAGAAAAAAATAAGAAAGCTACAAAAGGGGTGTACAATTACAATACAAGGTGGTAAAAAGAAAATAGCCCACTAACAAAGAAGCGATCCCACCAACACGGCCCAACAACCATTGACTCACACGATCCAACAACTAGAAGCGAACCAACGAGAGACTACGAAGCTCATTTGAGGAAACAGATAGAACGAGAGTTGAGAGAGCGAACCAGAAACCCTAATTTGGAAAATCTTCAATCGGACGAATCACCTTCACATCACCTGGAAATTCCACTCAAATTCAACAAAACAGCCACGATCTATCATTTCCACCCCAAAACACCGAAGAATCACAGTTGATTGCCAAGAAGAATCACTTCGATCAAGAGAGTCTTCACATGCAACACCATCAGAACTCCTCCAACCTCCGATCTAAGTCTCTATCTTCTCCAAATTGATCACTGTTGCTAGTACTGGGGAGCTGTTGGTGCTGGGCAAGGTTTGCGATGAGATCTGCAATTGTGTTCGCTTCTCGAGGAATCCATTTAAACTCAATTGAGGTAAAATTTTCACTAATAACTTGAATATCCTTCAGAATCTGTTCAATCTCCTTTCTTCTAACTTTTCCATTTGTTGCTTGCATGAGGGTTTGACAATCGGATTCAACTAAGAGGTGTTTGAAGTTCATGGCTGCTGCTAGAGACACCCCTTCGCGTAACGCTAAGGCTTTGACTAAAAAGGTGAGGACACATATACGGTGAACCCCCTCCCCGTAGCGTTTGTATTGAACCCGAAATATCTCTGAACACAAAGCCACTGTACCCTGCTCCTGATATGCTATTAAGAGAAGCATCAGTATTTAATTTGATGAAATGTTGGTTTGGGGGCACCATCTTTTTGTTTTATTTCTTGATTGTTGATTGCTTGATCCTTCTTGTATGACATTTGTCTGAGTACTTGGTAGCTTTATAGATAATAGTTCCCTTGTTGCATGCCTTATTTGAATGAGAGTTTGAGTAGGATTAGGATGCTTGTCTTCAAAGACCATTGTATTTCTTGCTTTCCAAATGAACCATATAGCATGAAAGATGATTGAAATAGTTGTAGACTTGTGTGTGCTATTTGCATAATCTGTTTCTAAAATTTCCTCCAGCCACTCTGCAAATGAATGAATGCTGTGTAGAGTAAGAACTTTGCAAATCTGTAGACTATGCCAAACAAGAGTAGTCCATGGGCAAAGTAGGAAAGTATGTTCTGTTGTTTCATCATGTCGCTTGAAAATAGGGCATAACTTATTTCTTGCTATGTGTTTAGTAAAAAGGTTATGTCTTGTTGCTATAGCCTCTAGTTTAACCCTCCAAATTAGGTGTTTCACCCTTTCAGGAACTCTAGAGCCCCAAATACTTTGCCAGCCCTCCTTAGAGTGTACAAAAGAGCTTGACGGACCCTTCTTAGGAGAACAATTCTTCTCCCACATCAACTTATAACCAAACTTAGTAGATTACCACCCATCTTTTTCTTGCGGCCAGAAAAGGGAATCCTCCACCGTAGTCCACCCTATAGGAGTTTTTAAAGCCTCAATAGCTTATTTAGGGTCAAGCAACCTACGAGAGCTTGTATATTCCAGCATTTAGAGTTTCCATCCACTAGACTTTCAACCTTCATCCCCCTAAATCCATCTTTACCTTTGGCTGCCTCCCCGGAAGCAAGCCAATTATCTTCCAAAATGTCCACCTTATTACCATTGCCAATGTTCCACCTTCCTTCTTGCTTCAGTAAGTCTCTTCCATGAAGAAGACTTCTCCACACCCAAGAGATATCTGCCTTAGGTTTAACCTTCCAAATGTCCTCCTTAGCACAATAGATGCTTCTAAGAATAGTTGCCCAGTATTGATTAGGAAACTGAATGCACCTCCAGGCTTGCTTAGATAATAGGGAGGAATTTTGGCAGGCAAAATCCTTAAAGCCCATACCTCCTTGGCTTTTATTTGTACACATGAAATGCCAACTTTTCCAATATGTATTCCCCTATTCCTTACCTTTGAACTCCACGAGAAATTTGCTATAGCAGAGCAAAGAGGCGGCAAAAATTCTTAGGTAGCGACAATAGACATTACATAGGATGGTATAGCTTGTATAACTGATTTAATTAGAACTTCCTTTCCTGCTTGGGAAAGATACTATTCTTTCCAGCCTTACAATTTAGAAAACACCATTTCCTTGATCCATTGAAGAGCTTGGTTTTTAGAATTGACCCACTACTTGAGTAGATAATTTCTCAACAATACACGACTATGTTAGCCTTCTTTAATGAGACATGACGGATGAAGCTTTACATTGGAATGCGATAACTCTATTTTATATAGAGTTATTCATATGTTTAAACTTAGTAAATTGCTCTCTTTTAAGTAAAGATAAGGAGTTTATATAGTATTTTGTGTGATATATGATAACTTGAGTGGTTGATATAGTTATAGTTGTTAATAGGCCATTTTGGATATATTGTGGTATGTTTGATGTTTTTGTTCAGTGCAGTCTACAGATGCTTCTACATCAATGCTACTGCATTGATCCTGCACTACATCTGCATTACTTGGAGAGAGCAGCTAGCCACTTGCACATCCACTTGCTCATCCACTTGCATTGCTGACCTCATGCCTAGTCCCCTAAAGCAAGACCACTTTATATAGTAGGCGCCTTCCATTCCCTCCTAGCTTTGAAGATAGCTTTGAAGAGTTATCAACATAGAGACACATGTTCATACATCATTGGACCTCCCTATGCACTTGATTGAAGATATCACCTTGGGAACAACCACGAAAAGTAACTACTGACTCATCCTCTCAAGATTACTTCAACATGAAGGAAGGAAGCACCTCTCTTGAAGACTATAAAAGGACCTCACATCTTCATTTGGAAATATATCACAATCCATAAGTTAGATTCAAATTTAAATATACATAGTTAGTTTCTATTTTGTAAGAGGGAAAGGAAGGAATAGTCTACCCTCCTTACTTCGATTTCATAGTATTTGCATAGTGCTAAGGAGTAATGCTAGTGCATTGCAAGGAGAACTCATGCAAAGGGCTACAACTTGTGTAATCTCTATCTTGTTGTTTCTCTTTTGTGATTTCAATTATATAAACATGTTCTATTCAGTTTATATTTATCTTGCAATGTCTATTGTTAGCTAAATCTCTTAGTTGGAATGTTCTAATCATTTAATGAGCTTTTAAGTATGTAATGTTTGCACTTTAGTTCTTGTTTGATAATACTTTCTGTAACACCCCCTTCTACCATAACTACTATTTGCATTATTTTGAAAAATCAGAGTGCATAAAAAAACTTTCAGTGCAGCCACACGAGGGTGCCACATTTAAACAAAACACCTTTCAAAACTCCAAAATGATTAATTAAAATAAACTCCAATATAGATGATACATAGCACCAAATAATATCCGGGAATAAGTATTACAGCAGTGGAAAAATAACAACTTAAACAATAGTTCAAAATGTAAAGGAATAACAAGCTAAACATTCCCCCCCGGTGCTACGTATCAGAGCCGACTCGACCATACTAGAAGAAGGATCTCTAGTCACCTTCAGTCACCGTCACCTGCAGGTTGCCGACATATGAGGCAACACGACACAGTAGGGTGAGTCTCAATGCATAGATAATAATAAATAAAACAGGAAACACAGTGGAATAGACACACCAGAGAAACAATCAATTCAGGTACGCCAGATATACAGTTAAGTCAAGTACATCATAAATACAGTTAAGTCTATTCAAATACACCAGAAATACACACTAAGTCCGGTACACCATAATACCGGTCAACTCCAATACACCATTATCTTAAGAACACCTAATCAGTCACCAACAATGGAATGTAATGCATGAGATGCAACCCAAAACTCCACTGGGCATATGCATGTGGATCCATCACCAAAATTGCCTTGAGGGCATTCACCAAAACACCAAAATATTTTCAGAGGCCGAGGCCTATTCACCAAAATGCATATGATTATGCGACGCAAAATTGCCTTGGGTGTACAAGGCAAAGAAGAATGTCAATGGAGAAGTCGAAAGATACAAGGCAAGACTAGTTGCAAAAGGATATAGTCAAAAGGCTGGGATTGATTATGATGAGGTGTTTGCTCCAGTCGCTCGCTTGGAGACCATAAGACTAATAATCTCTCTAGCAGCCCAAAACAAGTGTAAAATTCACCAGATGGACGTGAAGTCTACCTTTCTAAATGGAGTTCTAGAAGAAGAAGTCTACATCGAACAACCTTTGGGCTACAAGGTGAAAGGACAGGAAGACAAAGTTCTAAGGCTAAAGAAAACACTCTATGGATTAAAGCAAGCACCAAGAGCATGGTATAGTCGAATTGATAACTATTTCAAGGAAAACAACTTCACAAAGTGCCCACACGAGCATGCCTTATATGTCAAGGTCAAAAATGAAGATGTCTTAATCGTGTGCAATTATGTGGATGTCTTGGTACATACAGGAAGCAATCCAAGCATGTTCGAAGACTTCAAGAAGGCAATGATAAAAGAGTTCGAGATGACTGATATTGGATTAATGTCATACTATCATGGCATCGAGGTAAAGCAAAAGAGAGATGGAATACTCATTTCACAACAAAGATATGCGAAGGAGATGCTAAAAAGTTCAAGATGGATAGTTGCAAGCCAATCAGCTCCCCAGTAGAGTGTAAAATGAAATTATCAAAGTACGATGAAGCAGCAAAGGTGAATGCTACAAATTTCAAGAGTATGGTTGGGAGTTTGCGGTATCTAACATGCACAAGACATGACATTCTATATGCTACTGGACTCATCAGTCGATACATGGATAATCCGACCACAACTCATCTCAAGGCAAAGAAAAGAATTCTTCGTTATATCAAGGGAACAATCGACTTCGGCTTATGGTTTTCATCAGATAATAATTACAAGCTCGTTGGTTATAGTGATAGTGATTGGGGTGGAGATGGAGATGATCGAAAGAGCACCAGTGTAACACCCCCTTCTAATCAACTACTATTTAATTGATAAAATCAGAGCTTTCGAAAACACCCACAAGAGAGTGCTACATTTTCTACATTTAAAAACCAAACAAACATCAATGGCGTAATCCAACAAATAATGAGTATGATACATAGCATCACAGTCAAAGAACGAACTCCCAACAACACTGTTTAGGGACATATATAATGACCCACTTAATCATCACGTTAATGGAATAAAACATGTTTCATAAAACATATTCAAATACATCACCAAGTTCTGATTCAACAACTTAAATAAAAACATCTAATAACTACTCGCTTTGGTGCTACGTGTATCGAGCAAGACGCCACAAACCAGTTGAGGAAGGAAGAACCTTCACTCACTCGGGATCACCGCGTGCGTTGTCGACATATGAAGCAACATAGAAAGCGAGAAGGGTGAGTCTCTAGCACATATAATGGAATTGTATAATAAACATCATGTTAGAGAAAGACAACTAGAACCACCACTGCTCAATAGACAAACACACATCATCAAGTTATAATACATCAACTCATAATCATCAAAAGACATCACCAATTGCATGAGTATATGCATGAATGCAACCCAACACCAAGGGTATAATGCATGTGGTACCATCACCGTCATTATTTCGCCATTCTGGCATGTCCGTCACTAATGATATGAAGGCCGAAGCCTACAATATCGAGGCCGAAGCCTATATCCGTCACTTTGATGCATATGAGGCATGTGACTCCATGAACAATGCATCAACCACAAACAATCATATCATGTATGAATTGACACCGTCACTGGATTTATCTCCGTCATTTAATCCACCGTCATTACACCGTCATTTAATTCACCAAGACATCATCAATGGCGCTATGGCTAACATCAATACATCGATCAATAGCTCTATGGCTAACATCAAACTCACCGGACACGCCGACACCAAAAGTAGTGGACTACATTTGTCACTACAAGGACCAAATGTCACATAAAGACTAAACCGACTTCACAATTCAGCAACTTAGACGTACTCGGCACCAAACAACACCCAAAATTGCGCTGGCAAAGAACTCGCGCCACATCTGGCGCCAAAACAAAGACCTCAAAGCACACTCGCACACTGCACCTCGGCACATCACACTGCACCTCGGTACACTACACTTCGACAACACTAGCTTCGACATACATACACTACACTTCGGGAACTACACTTCAGTATACATACTCTACACTTTGGCAACTACACTTCGTATACATACGCTACACTTCGGCAACTACACTTCGGTATACATACTCTACACTTCGGCAACTACACTTCGGTATACATACTCTACCAAAGTGATCCAAAACACAACAACAATCACACATCAAGCAACACAACAGCTCAAAAATCCTCCTAGAGTCTAACTCACGCATAATACTCATCATATACACTATTATAGATGAAAGAGAGCCCCCTTACCTCAATAGATTGAAGAACTAGCACTCTTTCCACCAAGACTTCACGATCCACTAACAAACAAGCTCCTCTTCCTTGAACTTGAGCTCTCCACGCCAAGATCTCCTCTTCTTCTCTCTTAAAGCTTCGCACATCTCTCTCTCTCTCTTACTTTACTCTTTGACTTTTGTTGCAAAATGAACTCTCTCCTTCGACACCTTCCTTATATCATGGATATGGGCCTCTTAATGGATCATGGGCCTCTAATCACACCTCCTCCATTACTTGCACTACTCCCTCTTTTAATTTAATTACCACTCACTTTTTACTAACCACCACTCCTCATTTACATCAAACACCTCCTAAATACAATAAAACTCCAAATTAATCCTTTGACTTAACAAAATGTTGTAAGCCTTAAATAACCCAACTAAATAAATAATTGAATTATTTTTGGGGCGTTACACCGACCACTTTTAAACGAACTAGATTTTACCGACACTTTTAACGGTCCAGATATTGCCGACCACTTTTCATCAACAGTGGAAATCCATTCTAGGGTTCCTATAAATAGACCTTTGGCATTTCACTTCTTTCACACACAAGCAGCCTCTCATGGACACTCTGAATACACAATACTCTTGTGATTCTGCACTCACTGCCCTTCACCATTTGGGAACAATCACCAACAGAGAAAATGGTGTCCATTTGGAGAGTCCAAACCCCATTTTATGCAGGCTTAAAGATGACATCACCTTTGAAGCACTGAAAGAAAAAATAACAACGAAGGTGCAGCTGGAGGGTGACGAGCAAGAAGTCACCCGGATCATTTATCGCTACCCCATTATGGGCGATAATAATCGTGTTCAGTGGTCCACCATTGATGTGAAGAACAACGATGACGTTCGAGTAATGATGGACCGTTTTGACTTATTTCAGATGCGGAGTCATTTGCAGCTGTATGTCGAAACCAGAAAGACCGTTGCTGAGATCCTTCGTCGTTTCAAACCACCATCTCACTAGTTTCTATCGTGTTTTCATTTTGTTTGTTGTTTGTTTTGTTGTTTTCGTTCAGAATATGTCTTATTTCGTTTCGTCATCATAAGCGTTGTAAAACGCTTCTTTAATTAATTTTATGTTGTTTTTAAGTAATTTAATTTTTTTCCGGAATTATCAGGGAAAAGAGGTAAATCCGGGAGGGGGTTTGGGATTTCCGGATTTACCTAAAAGTTGAGATGAATTTGGTTCAATAAATGTGAACCAAATTTACCTCCACTTTTACGTAAATCCGAGAATCTCAAACCCCCTCCCGGATTTACCTCTTTTCACTGGTAATTCCGAAATTTTGTTACATGATGGGGGCATTTTTGTTTACAATGGTATTTATGGGGGTGTAGCAGATAATGAGGGGGTGAAAAAAAAAAGTCATTTAGCAAGCGAGATAAAAAAGAGTAAACCGAGCAAGAGAGAGCAAACTATGTGTGTTCCGTAGTGTTATTAGTATAGAAATTTTTTGTGAAAAGATAAGAAACTTCCCTATTCCCATGTCTCCTCACGTGAATTTCTAACTTCTTATTGACAACTTGATACCAACATCACTAACGGAGTAGGGAACCAATCAAACTTTTATTTTTGGTATACAGGAACTAGTCAAATTTATACAAATAAGATTTTGTTTTCACAAAAAATCATAAAATTAAATGTTTAGTTTACATTTTAAGCATTTATTGTACTTTTCGTTTTTAATATTAATAATTAATACTTTCTATGGTTATATGACTATGAAATTATACTTATATAATTAAATTACTATGATCTAACTAGATTTATATTTGTATGTTAAAAAATTAAATTACTAATATATTTTTTTTGACAAAAAATTATTAATATTTTTATTTTATATAAAAAACACCAATGTATAAAAGGGATGACAAAACAGACTTGACCTGCCGGGCCAGCCAGCTAGCTTGCCAATAAATGACGGGTTGGGTTGGTGATTTCACCTTACCAACCCGTTCTAGCCCATACCTCCTAACACGCTAACTCGACGGGCTACCCCGCCAACTTTAATTTTTTTTTCTTTCTATATTTTATGTTTTCCCGTGTTTTTAACTGTTTCTAAATACTTTTTAATACTTTTGGGCGGGTTGTAGCGGATCAATTTCAAATGGATTAGGACAATGAATTAGGCAAAATACACATATCTTGTTAGGTTTGATGTTTTTGTTCAGTGCAGCTACTTCAAGAGTGCCCACACTAGGAGTGCCCACACTGCCTACACTTGCTAAACCAGCACTTTGCACCAAAACATCCAAGGACCAATTTGATGCTTCCACACTTGATATGTGACGTCATGCCTAGTCATTGTTGTGCGAAAAGGTGATGTGCAAGTGTACACAATCGCAACAAGTAATATAATGATAAGTAAGATCGTCTCCACAGGGATTGTTGAGTTTACTTCTATAATTAAATTAGTAAATTAGCTAGTGAGTAAAACAAGTAACAATAACAAGTTGTAGAATCATTAATGTCATCAACATAAAGGTACAAAAGCAAATAAGATAGATTATAAGTAGAAATTCAGAGTGAGAGTAGTTGGAATGCTCTTTGCTAAGTAATTTCCCAGAAGTAAGGCGCTATAGCGTCTCACGCTATAGCGTCAAGCATTTGTTGCAAATGATTTTGTGCTTTTGATCACTAACGCTGTGGTTTCATTACAAGATGCCTATGTTTAGGTTCTAAATAAGTTCACCTGTATAATAAAGAACCCACGACTTTTGCCCTATGAACTATTGCACTTCTATGTCTAGAGGAAGCAAAAATTGGTTAAATGTCTTTAAACAACTTTTCGTTCATATCAATCTTTGAGTTCGAATCATGGACCATGTCTGTACCCATGAATATACCTATTTTAGCTGATCATTTCTAAAACAAGTTTGAAAGAAGTAACACACAAAGATTGAAAGCATAAAGCGCGTGAAATATTATATACGCGATACTAAAGGTTCATTACAAAGCTTTAAGCATCCAACTACAAGAGAATCGACTCATGATGAGCAACAACACAAGAAATACAACATAAAAGTGTTACCTAAAGCCATAAAACCGAAATCACCAAGAGGTAGAAAACACTCTAAATGATGGCGGCTCGAGCCGCTTATAGCGCTTGACGCTATAAGCGTCTCTCGCAAACAACTGCAGAGAAAATCTACTCTTTATTGTGAAAATGGAGCTTGGACGAAAATGGAGTTTAAGAGTTATTTCTAACTCTCCTCTCTTCTGAACCAGCAAAACCAAGCTTGAAGATGAAGTTTTAAGACTTCAATATAAAGAAAATATCTCTCAAAAAAGGTGAAAAGCCATCCCACCAACTATTACCAACTACCATTACAAAATAGACAAGTGTCCTATAAAGCAAAAGGTGGGTGGTGATCTGAGAACATCTCTGATCGCTCTCTGATGATTTAACATCTTTGCCAAAATTGCTTTTTCGTTTTCTCTCTCATCAGCTGCAGAATCCAACGCTATAGCGTCTGCCGCTATAGCACCTAATGCTGTAAACTGAACAAACACATTAAAAATAACAAGAAAGCACCAAAAATGCCAATTTGTCACATAATCAGCTCCTAACCCTCTTTTACACTAAACAACATATATTTACTTAATTAAACAACAATATTACTTAAGAACTTGAATTAAGTTAAGTAATAAGAGCATAAATAACTCATATAAATATGAGTTATCACACCCCCAAACTTAAACCATTGCTTGTCCTCAAGTAATGACGCTTGACAAAGAACAAACAACACAACATCAAAGAAACAATGACATAAATTAGCTGCACAAACAACACAATAACAATATCTCTCTAAAAAAAAAAATTTATTACTTTAGAACTCACATTTATTTAAGTCTTGAAAGCATGAATAACTCTTATTGATAAGAGTTATCACTCCCCTAAACTTAAACAATTGCTTGTCCCCAAGTAATGACTATTTACAAAGACAAACAACTAATTGAAAACATAACAATGACATGATAGAAAGGCAAAACCAGTTGCTTCCCTAAATCAAACAGTTTTTCAAAAATGTTCTTAATGAGCCAAACTTTCAGATTCACACCCACACACACACACCATTGTTTTTCACAACATCTAGAAATATTACTGCTCAATTGTGAGTGGGTGATCTCTAAGTTCAGTTTAGTTCCTAGCTAGGTTCAGAATTTCTCCTAGCCTTGGAAAGATTGGCCTTCTTTTGGCTTAGTCAAAGAATTTTTCAAAAAGGAGAGTAGACTAACAACTTCACATAAGACTTGAGGGGCTTCAAAGCACAACAAATGGCTTGATTAGGCATTTGAGATCTTTGACCAATTGCACTAACTTATGATTTGGTGATTTTCGGCGTTATAGCGTTAGATGCTATAACGTTGGTGACTTGAAGAATAAATTTTAGCTACAATGCCCTCATTACTGAACTCCTTTATTTGCATTTATTTCTTTTTTTCTTTTTTTTTTTTTTCTTTTTTTTTCCTTTTTTTTTTCTCTTTTTTTTATATGCATTTTTGGAACAGTTCAGCATTTGTTTCGGGCAAATGCAACTAATTACAATATACATGACCAATTGACAATTCATTTGTAACAAGTTGTGAGCCTAAAGCCTTTGGTCATCCTATAATCTTCATACCTAGCCTTAATATAACCAATGCACCCCCAAACTTAGCTTCAAAAGCTACTCTCAATTTTTAATAAAAACTTGACTAAACCTTGGTTAACCAGGACTAACTTCAGCATCAAATAGTCCCTAGCTAACTAGGTTCCTTGCTAAGCCTAGAGTTTTGTGTAGCAGTAGCAATAAGACTAGTCATCAATCAAACAAGGCCACACTACACATATACACTTAATCATCATTAAATTTGGCCCAGGAAGATACACATTCTATTACTGAAAGACAAGGAATTGCAACTGATCATGCTTTCTATACAAACATAATATTAAACACATAATATTAACATTTTACACATATAACATTAAACACATTTAAGGTCCTCCCCAAACTTAAGACTCAGCAGGTGTCTTTACTTCTCATGCAATTCTAATGGGAGAGGCCTTTTGAACACTACAATCTTTGAAATTAAAACATTTAACACAACATACTTTTTGAAATCATACACAATTGCTAGATGTTATTACAATGCTACAAACATTCAACAAGTTTATTTGGAAACACTTAACACCACAACACAAAATAACACAACACAACACAACACAAGAGGGAAGAGTTACTGGTTGGCGAACAAAACACAATTCTTTTCTTGTTGGCCAATTTTATTTAAGAGATTGGCCTTCTCTGTCAGTGCTATAAGCGCTTCACAATTAAAGCTCACTTCATCAATGCAATGGGACGACCACCGCAACATCAAAATAGAAACAAAAACAACAAAGATTAGAATAAAAATCTGGGTTGCCTCCCAAAGAGCGCTTGGTTTAAGAGTCCTCGGCGGACTTGGAATTCAAAACCCAAGTTAGGGTGGATAATAGGACAAGAAGAAAATATCATTCTTCCGCTTTCTCTTTTTGGTCAGAAATCCCATGTATTTGGTATATGGAAGCAAGTGTTCCCAAGCACCAACCAATAAGCATTTGGGATAGGAATTCTTCCTCTCTTGAAAAAATTGAAGCTCATTTTGCGGAGGATTCTTTTCTTCACTTACCAAAGGTTGAATCTCAATTTTCACATGACTCTTTTCATACCTCAACCTTGGATTTTCTTTCTTGTCACTATTTTTGAATTTTTGTTTTTCTACAACTACACTATTTTTTCTTTTTCTTCCACCATTTCCAAATGACCACATTCAAGTTCACACTCTACACTCTTTTCTTCCTTTTTCTCAACCATATCTTCAATACAACTCTTTTCTTCTAGCTCAATCACTTCTTCAACACAACTCTCTTCTTTTAGATGCTCCAAAATTGTGTTAATGTGAGCTTCTATATTCTTACATGAAGCTTCAAAGTTGTCATGATACATCTTCATATAATCAATGGAATGAGCTAAGAGTTCTTTGAAATTATCTTCATTTTGCTCAACCACCTCTTCAATACAACTCTCTTCCATATTATTGCATGACACTTGAGAGTTGTCTCTATCCACTTTGATATCCTCAAGGAATTGAGCTAAGAGTTCTTTCAATTCAAAGTTGTTCTCATGCAATCCTTCGGTTTGAGTTTGAGAATATGAATATTGCTCACACACAACATTTTCCATGCTATAATCCATATTTTGAAATTTTGTCATGGGCATGAAATTTGTCTCATAAATGCCCCTTTCATGTTCACTCTCATGGAAATCATAATTGAAACATTGTTCTTGAGCATTCAATTCATTCATTTCTTGCATAAAGTCAAAACTCCAATGGTCCATGGCATAAAGTGGATTTTTTTTTTCACAAAACAACAAACACAAATAGTAACACTAAAAACAACAAAGAGAACACACTACAAACATAAACACAATGCAAATTAAAAAAAAATTCTTTGAAAAAGCAGAACACACTAAAAACTAACTAAACTTACTAACTAAATAATAGAAATTAACTTTCACAATCCCACAACGGCGCGCCAAAAACTTGTTGTGCGAAAAGGTGATGTGCAAGTGTACACAATCGCAACAAGTAATATAATGATAAGTAAGATCGTCTCCACAGGGATTGTTGAGTTTACTTCTATAATTAAATTAGTAAATTAGCTAGTGAGTAAAACAAGTAACAATAACAAGTTGTAGAATCATTAATGTCATCAACATAAAGGTACAAAAGCAAATAAGATAGATTATAAGTAGAAATTCGAGTGAGAGTAGTTGGAATGCTCTTTGCTAAGTAATTTCAGTATAAGGCGCTATAGCGTCTCACGCTATAGCGTCAAGCTATTTGTTGCAAATGATTTTGTGCTTTTAGGTCACTAACGCTGAGGGTTTCATTACAAGTTGCCTATGTCTAGGTTCTAAATAAGTTCACACCTGTATAATAAAGAACCCCATGACTTTTGCCCTATGAACTATTGCACTTCTATGTCTAGAGGAAGCAAAAATTGGTTAAATGTCTTTAAACAACTTTTCGTTCATATCAATCTTTGAGTTCGAATCATGGACCATGTCTGTACCCATGAATATACCTATTTTAGCTGATCATTTCTAAAACAAGTTTGAAAGAAGTAACACACAAAGATTGAAACGCAAAGCGCGTGAAATATTATATACGCGATACTAAAGGTTCATTACAAAGCTTTAAGCATCCAACTACAAGAGAATCAGCTCATGATGAGCAACAACACAAGAAATACAACATAAAAGTGTTACCTAAAGCCATAAAACCGAAATCACCAAGAGGTAGAAAACACTCCAAATGATGACAGCTCCGTGCCGCTTATAGCGCTTTGACGCTATAAGCGTCTCTCGCAAAGACTGCAGAAAATCTACTCTTTATTGTGAAAATGGAGCTTGGGACGAAAATGGAGTTTAAGAGTTATTTCTAACTCTCCTCTCTTTCGAACCAAAGCAAAACCAAGCTTGAAGATGAAGTTTTAAGACTTCAATATAAAGAAAATATCTCTCAAAAAGGTGAAAAGCCATCCCACCAACTATTACCAACTACCATTACAAAATAGACAAGTGTCCTATAAAGCAAAAGGTGGGTGGTGATCAGAACTCTCTCGATCGCTTCTACTGATGATTTAACATCTTTGCCAAAATTGCTTTTTCGTTTTTCTCTCATCAATTTTGCGAGAATCCAACGCTATAGCGTCTCCGCTATAGCACCTAATGTGTAAATGAACAAACACATTAAAAATAACAAGAAAGCACCAAAAATGCCAATTTGTCACATAATCGACTCTAACCCTCTTTTACACTAAACAACATATATTTACTTAATTAAACAACAATATTACTTAAGAACTTGAATTAAGTTAAGTAATAAGAGCATAAATAACTCATATAAATATGAGTTATCACACCCCAAACTTAAACCATTGCTTGTCCTCAAGTAATGACGCTTGACAAAGAACAAACAACACAACATCAAAGAAACAATGACATAAATTAGTGCACAAACAACACAATAACAATATCTCTCTAAAAAAAAATTTATTACTTTAGAACTCACATTTATTTAAGTCTTGAAAGCATGAATAACTCTTATTGATAAGAGTTATCACTCCCTAAACTTAAACAATTGCTTGTCCCCAAGTAATGACTATTTACAAAGACAAACAACTAATTGAAAACATAACAATGACATGATAGAAAGGCAAAACCGATTGCTTCCTAAATCAAACAGTTTTTCAAAAATGTTCTTAATGAGCCAAACTTTCAGATTCACACCCACACACACACACCATTGTTTTTCACAACATCTAGAAATATTACTGCTCAATTGTGAGTGGGTGATCTCTAAGTTGATTTAGTTCCTAGCTAGGTTCAGAATTTCTCCTAGCCTTGGAAAGATTGGCCTTCTTTTGGCTTAGTCAAAGAATTTTTCAAAAAGGAGAGTAGACTAACAACTTCACATAAGACTTGAGGGCTTCAAAGCACAACAAATGGCTTGATTAGGCATTTGGATCTTTGACCAAATTGCACTAACTTATGATTTGGTGATTTTCAGCGTTATAGCGTTAGATGCTATAACGTTGGTGACTTGAAGAATAAATTTTAGCTACAATGCCCTCATTCATCGAACTCCTTTATTTGCATTTATTTCTTTTTTTCTTTTTCTTTTTTTTTTTTTTTTTTTCCTTTTTTTCTCTTTTTTATATGCATTTTTGGAACAGTTCAGCATTTGTTTCGGGCAAATGCAACTAATTACAATATACATGACCAATTGACAATTCATTTGTAACAAGTTGTGAGCCTAAAGCACTGGTCATCCTATAATCTTCATACCTAGCCTTAATATAACCAATGCACCCCCAAACTTAGCTTCAAAAGCTACTCTCAATTTTTAATAAAAACTTGACTAAACCTTGGTTAACCGGGACTAACTTCAAAGATCAAATAGTCCCTAGCTAACTAGGTTCCTTGCTAAGCCTAGAGTTTTGTGTAGCAGTAGCAATAAGACTAGTCATCAATCAAACAAGGCCACACTACACATATACACTTAATCATCATTAAATTTGGCCCAGGAAGATACACATTCTATTACTGAAAGACAAGGAATTGCAACTGATCATGCTTTCTATACAAACATAATATTAAACACATAATATTAACATTTTACACATATAACATTAAACACATTTAAGGTCCTCCCCCAAACTTAAGACTCAGCAGTGTCTTTACTTCTCATGCAATTCTAATGGGAGAGGCCTTTTGAACACTACAATACTGAAATTAAAAACATTTAACACAACATACTTTTTGAAATCATACACAATTGCTAGATGTTATTACAATGCTACAACATTCAACAAGTTTATTTGGAAACACTTAACACCACAACACAAAATAACACAACACAACACAACACAAGAGGAAGAGTTACCTGGTTGGCGAACAAAACACAATTCTTTTCTTGTTTGGGCCAATTTATTGCGTGATTGACGCTTACTGTACAAAAAGCTATAGCGCTTCACAATTAAAGCTCACTTCATCAATGCAATGGGACAGCCACCGCAACATCAAAATAGAAACAAAAACAACAAAGATTAGAATAAAAAATGCAGGTTGCCTCCCGAGAGCGCTTGGTTTAAGAGTCCTCACCTGGACTTGGAATTCAAAACCCAAGTTAGGGTGGATAATAGGACAAGAAGAAAATATCATTCTTCCGCTTTCTCTTTTGGTCGAAATCCCATGTATTTGGTATATGGAAGCAAGTGTTCCCAAGCACCAACCAATAAGCATTTGGGATAGGAATTCTTCCTCTCTTGAAAAAATTGAAGCTCATTTTATGGAGGATTCTTTTCTTCACTTACCAAAGGTTGAATCTCAATTTTCACATGACTCTTTTCATACCTCAACCTTGGATTTTCTTTCTTGTCACTATTTTTGAATTTTTGTTTTTCTACAACTACACTATTTTTTTCTTTTTCTTCCACCATTTCCAAATGACCACATTCAAGTTCACACTCTACACTCTTTTCTTCCTTTTTCTCAACCATATCTTCAATACAACTCTTTTCTTCTAGCTCAATCACTTCTTCAACACAACTCTCTTCTTTTAGATGCTCCAAAATTGTGTTAATGTGAGCTTCTATATTCTTACATGAAGCTTCAAAGTTGTCATGATACATCTTCATATAATCAATGGAATGAGCTAAGAGTTCTTTGAAATTATCTTCATTTTGCTCAACCACCTCTTCAATACAACTCTCTTCCATATTATTGCATGACACTTGAGAGTTGTCTCTATCCACTTTGATATCCTCAAGGAATTGAGCTAAGAGTTCTTTCAATTCAAAGTTGTTCTCATGCAATCCTTCGGTTTGAGTTTGAGAATATGAATATTGCTCACACACAACATTTTCCATGCTATAATCCATATTTTGGGCTGTCATGGGCATGAAATTTGTCTCATATGCCCCTTTCATGTTCACTCTCATGGAAATCATAATTGAAACATTGTTCTTGAGCATTCAATTCATTCATTTCTTGCATAAAGTCAAAACTCCAATGGTCCATGGCATAAAGTGGATTTTTTTTTCACAAAACAACAAACACAAATAGTAACACTAAAAACAACAAAGAGAACACACTACAAACATAAACACAATGCAAATTAAAAAAATTTTTGAAAAACAGAACACACTAAAAACTAACTAAACTTACTAACTAAATAATAGAAATTAACTTTCACAATCCCCGGCAACGGCGCCAAAAACTTGTTGTGCGAAAAGGTGATGTGCAAGTGTACACAATCGCAACAAGTAATATAATGATAAGTAAGATCGTCTCCACGAGGATTGTTGAGTTTACTTCTATAATTAAATTAGTAAATTAGCTAGTGAGTAAAACAAGTAACAATAACAAGTTGTAGAATCATTAATGTCATCAACATAAAGGTACAAAAGCAAATAAGATAGATTATAAGTAGAAATTCAGAGTGAGAGTAGTTGGAATGCTCTTTGCTAAGTAATTTCAGAAGTAAGCGCTATAGCGTCTCACGCTTATAGCGTCAGCGCTATTGCAAATGATTTTGTGCTTTTCAGTCACTAACGCCAGGGTTTCATTACAAGATGCCTATGTCTAGGTTCTAAATAAGTTCACCCCTGTATAATAAAGAACCCACAGCTTTTGCCCTATGAACTATTGCACTTCTATGTCTAGAGGAAGCAAAAATTGGTTAAATGTCTTTAAACAACTTTTCGTTCATATCAATCTTTGAGTTCGAATCATGGACCATGTCTGTACCCATGAATATACCTATTTTAGCTGATCATTTCTAAAACAAGTTTGAAAGAAGTAACACACAAAGATTGAAACGCAAAACGTGAAATATTATATACGCGATACTAAAGGTTCATTACAAAGCTTTAAGCATCCAACTACAAGAGAATCAGCTCATGATGAGCAACAACACAAGAAATACAACATAAAAGTGTTACCTAAAGCCATAAAACCGAAATCACCAAGAGGTAGAAAACACTCCAAATGATGACAGCTCCCGTGCCGCTATAGCGCTTGACGCTATAGCGTCTCTCGCAGCACTGCAGAAAATCTACTCTTTATTGTGAAAATGGAGCTTGGACGAAAATGGAGTTTAAGAGTTATTTCTAACTCTCCTCTCTTCTGAACCAGCAAAACCAAGCTTGAAGATGAAGTTTTAAGACTTCAATATAAAGAAAATATCTCTCAAAAAGGTGAAAAGCCATCCCACCAACTATTACCAACTACCATTACAAAATAGACAAGTGTCCTATAAAGCAAAAGGTGGGTGGCTGATGCAGGAACTGTCTCTCGATCGCTTCTACTGATGATTTAACATGCTGCCAAAATTGCTTTTTCGTTTTCTCTCTCATCACCGCAGAATCCAACGCTATAGCGGTCGCCGCTATAGCACCTAATGCTGTAAACTGAACAAACACATTAAAAATAACAAGAAAGCACCAAAAATGCCAATTTGTCACATAATCAGCTCCTAACCCTCTTTTACACTAAACAACATATATTTACTTAATTAAACAACAATATTACTTAAGAACTTGAATTAAGTTAAGTAATAAGAGCATAAATAACTCATATAAATATGAGTTATCAGTCATATGGAGCAAAACCACTTGCAGAATTCGGCGACCACTATCAAAATCAAGTTGTAAAGCTCACTTACTCAAGGACATGTGGCACTACCTTATTGGACCACCCCATGTGAACTTCATGCAAAGCGACCAATTTGAGCCACTTGCTCGATGGGAAGTCGGCAACTAACCATGGTTAATTATCTCAGTTGATATTTCGCGCAAAAGGAAACCTTCCAAGGGAGGAAAGCTCTCTTGCCTATAAATAGAAGCCATATATTCACTTGCAAATCATCCTTCATCCAACTCTTAAAGGATCACTTAGTTTAGTTTATTTGTAGCTTAGTTTTAGTTTTTATTTACGTTTCTGAAGAGAAGGAAGGTAAGGAGGTGCTTGACAACCACCCCTTCACTTCTACTTGGAGGAAACTTGTGTAAGGAACTCATCTTGTACTTCAACTTGGAAACTCATGCAAAAGATCTCCTATTTGTGTAATCTCTATCCTTTTGAGTTCTTTTGTTATATTACTCATTTGATTATGCTCTTTGCAGATTTTCTCTATTATGTTATGAGTAATATGAGCTAATATCCCTTAGTTGAGATGTTGTAGCCTTGTAATAAACTTCTAAGTAATTATGGTTTATGTAGTGTATGCATTTTGACTCTTGTGTAATACTTCTTTCAAAGCTTATTCTGGAATTGATCACTTTAGAATAGGTAAACTTGTAGCAGCAGACATGGGCTACATTTATGAACTCAAGAGTTAATAAGAATGAGTGTTTGCAACAACATCTTTGTTAAACTAGCTTTAATGAGGAATTGCTTGTTAAAACCATGTTAAGTCCTAGACATAGGATAACATAGTTCTTAGGGTGATACAGTGGGCGCTTAAGAGACAAGAGTGAACCTATTTAGCATGCCTAGACATAGGAAGCTTGTAATGAAACTCTGAAGAAAGTGACTGAAAGGCACATACTATTGCAGCTGCATCCAGTGTACCCACACTGCATACTCCACTAAAACACTTAGAAGTGATTTACTTGGTGAAGACATCTCAACTACCTTATCTTACTGATTCTTTAGACACATTTATTGTTTATATTATTTTTAATCACTTGAAACACTCCAACCAATTGTGAATAGACACACTAAGTGTATTCTCTGAACATTACAAAGTTTTCATAATCCCTGTGGGTTCGACATTTTCTTATTTTACTTGTGTGACTATGTATACTTGCATATTATTTTCCACACCAGCGGGACAGGCTCAACTTTTCAACCCACTATCCTTTGGCGGGCCGGTCTGCCTCACTCAATTTTTGGCAAGCTCAAAGTGCGGCGGGTCGGACTTGCTCGTTTTGCCATCCCAAACTGTACATGCGTCGGCGTATATGCACCATTATTCTTTGTCACACTTTCACAAATAGAATATTATAGGCTTAGTTTTTCATAAAATACATTTTAAGGTTTTATTGCATTTCTAAATTCCAATGAAAATTAATTAATACTTTTTATTGTCATATAACTTTTTAAAATATACTAATATAACTTTGTGTGATATAAAGTATATTTATATATATGCACAAATTTGTAATTTTTTATAAACTATGATATATTTGGTCAAAATAAAATAAAAATTAATATATATGTGTATGTATAGTTTACTTTTTTAATGTATACTTTAATCTTTACCTTGATAAAATTGATATATATATATATATATATATATATATATATATATATATATATATATATATATATATATATATATATTACTTTGTTACTATACTAGTTCTAACACCCGTGCGGGCACTAATGCAGAAAAAGGATTTAAAGTCACATAAATTGACCTTTTAAAGTCAGGTGCCAGCGTGACTTCTATCAAGGAGACTTCGTATGTCAGGAGCTTTAAAGTCAAGCGACAGTTTGACTATCGCTTGACTTCATATGTTTTTTATTAAAGTCAGACAACCGCTGCCTGACTTTAATTCCTGATGTTCATTCTAGGGGATGGCTTTTAAAGTCTAGTCAGAGTCTAGGTAGTGAACAAATATCATTTTGGTCCCTGCAAATATGGCGAATATCCATTTTGGTCCCTGCAAACTTATTTTTTTGAAAATAGTCTTTGCAAAATTTTAAATTATTCATTTTGGTTCCTGCAAAAAGTTTTCTATTAAAATAGCCCTTGCAAAATTTAATATTATTCATTTTTGTCCTTGCAAATATAGTGAATATTCATTTTGGAAGGGCTATTTTAAATAAAAAAACTTTTTGCAGGGACCAAAATGAATAATTTAAAATTTTACAAGGGTTATTTTTAAAAGTAAACCCTATATCTATACTTGGCAATAACAGAAGAGGTCTTGAGCGCTGTCTTGGTCAGAGAAAACGACCTAAAGCAGAACCCGGTTTATTTCATCAGTAAGGTGCTGGAAGAACCAGAGCTAAGGTATCAGAAGATCGAGAAGTTTTTTGTCAAAAAAAAAAAAAAGATCGAGAAGTTAGCCCTTGCACTACTTGTGGCTGCCCGGAGGTTGAGGCCTTATTTCGTGGCTCACCAGGTCGTGGTAAGAACCGACCAGCCAATAAGGTAAGTCCTTCACTAACCAGACCTGGCAGGGCGTATGATTAAATGGGCGGTTGAACTCAGCGAGTTTGGAATTAAATTTGAATCCAGGTCGGCCGCTAAATCTCAAGTGTTGGCCGATTTCATCGTTGAAATGACACCAACTCAGGACAACCGGCCAAGAAGCGACACGGACTTTGCATGTGGGCGACTCTTCCAATAGCAAAGCGGTGGTGCGGGACTAATCCTAGAGAATTTAGAAGGTCTTGCAGTAGAAGTATCCTTGACATTTGCTTTCCACACTTCCAAAAATCAAGCTGAGTACGAGGCATGCATAGCCGGGCTGCAGCTCGCTAAAGAATTCAATGTCAATCGCGTTGAGTTACATTCGGATTCCTTCTTTGGTCGCCTCGTAGATTCAAGAAGCGTATGATGCTAAGGGCGACATTCTAAAGAGCTACTTGGCGAGTAAGAGAACTCCTCCAAAGAATTCGACGGGTGAAGCACGTGTCGAGGCGAGAATGTGCGGTGACATCCTTTCGAAGTTGGCAAGCACCAAAACCCCTGAAATCATAGGAGCTTGATCCACGGAACTTTTAGTAGGCCGAGTGTTTCGACCAAACCAAGTCCATCACTGGTCGTACTCTGCGTCGACCAAGATAACGATTGGATCGCCCCCATTCTGCGTTACATTGTAGCAGGAGAAGAATTGGGCAACCAAAAGCAGACAAAGGTGATCAGGTTAAGAGCAACCAAGTATTCTGTAATTGAAGGGTAGTTGTATTGAAGAGGATTCTCCTCTCCATTTCTAAGGTGCCTGTCGTCGGTCGAAGCGGACCATGTGTTGAGAGACATCCACGAGGGTGTTTGTGGCAATCATCAAGGTGCACGATCCATAGCAAAGAAAGCTCTTAGAGTCGGTTACTACTGGCCGTCCATGGACGAAGACGCCAAGAAATTGGTCCAGAAGTGTAAAAAGTGTCAAGTACATGCAGATGTTCATGTCGCACCTTCTTTAGAGTTACAAAGCCTCACCTCACCTTGGCCGTTCGCCTGGTGGGGGATGGATTTACTAGGGCCTTTTCCACCTGCTCCAGGCCAGTTCAAGTTCTTGAGCGTGGCAGTTGATTATTTTACGAAGTTGATTGAGGCCGAGCCTCTAGCGACCATAACTGCGGCTAAGGTAAGCAAGTTCTTCTACGGAATGTTCGGCCCGTTTGGGATTCTCAACAAGCGATAACGGACAATGGTACCCAATTTGCGGATAAGAGATTCAAAGAAATGTTGGCGGCCTAGAGTGAAACAATGTTTTACCGGTCAAACATCCACGCACTAACGGCCAAGTAGGCGGCCAGCAGAGTCATCTGCGCGCGGTTTGAAGAGAAATTTGGACGAAGCAAAAGGAAATTGGGTTGAAGAAGCGCAATCCGCCCTATAGCGTATAAGACGACCCCCATTCGCCCACCGGGAGTCGCTTTTCGGATTTGTCTCACGAATCGATGTCGTGATTCCCATAGAAATGGGCGAAGTTTGAATCGAGAACGAAGAACCCCCCAACTCAGGTCGACAACGACCGGGCAATACGAGAAGAGTTAGACCTAATCGAAGAGCTGCGCACCCAAGCATCACTTAGAGAACAATTGATAAAACAGAAGGTCCCTGCTAGGTACAACGCTCGTGTTCAGAAGAGGGATTTCTCCATCGGGCAACTCGTCCTCAGACGTGCGGATGTTGGAAACAAGAACGCTCGTCGAGAAAGCTCGCCCCAATTGGGAAGGTAAAATGCACGGGTCGTTAAGAAGACCGGCGAGGGGGCATATGAGTTAGAGACCATGGAAGGGCCGACCATCCCCAGAATGTGGAACGTGGATAAGCTTAGGAAATATTATGTCTAAGTGTAATGAACGACCTATCAATGAATGAATGACAGGCAGGCGCTGTAACACCCCAAAAATAATTTAATTAAAGTGTTTAATTAAATTATTAAATTATCGGAGGCGTGATATAAATTTAATAAAAGAGGAATATTTTTATGAGTTAGGGGTCAAAGCGAGTAACGGAGGAGGTGTAACAGTGAGCCCAACACGCGAAGGCCCTGACTTAAAACCCAGAGTCCAAGACCACTCTCACTTTCGCAAACCCTAGTGAAGTCGCGAAATTGAGAGAGGAAGAGAAAGGGAGTAGCGCGGCGAAGGAGGAGAAGAGAAGGAGGGAGTTCGCGAAATTTCAAGGCGGAGAAGGAAGTTGTTGCTGAGGCTTTGTTTGTGGTTTCTTCATCGTGTTCCAGAGCTTACGTATTCGAGGTAAGGGTGGGTTTTAACATTTATAATGGGTTGCGATGGGGGTATGTGGGTAGTTAGGATTTGGGTGATTTTCGCATGACGTTGTGGTTTCGTTATTGTTGTTATTTGCGTGATGATGTTGATTTCGTGATTGAGCCATGATTTTGTTAAATTGATGTGTTAATGAGTATGGCCTGTCGTTGCCTTATCGTTGTATTGCATCGTTGTATTGCGATAATGATGATGGTGTTGATTTTCGCGGTGTATTGTTTACGTCGTGTTCTTGATGATAATGATACTTGATGATGTTGTTGTCGAATTGTAAGAAAGAAAAATTGTTGTTGTGTTATCAATGTCGTTGCGTGATTGTGTCGTCCCATTGGTGGTGATGTTGTTGTTCGCGGCTCGTGTGGATGGTGCGTGCGTGCGTTGCTTGGCGCTGCACTAGTGTGTGCGCGCCAAGTGTTTGCGTTGTGGTGTGGAAGAGTGGCATGGGCTGGGCGCAAGGCGCATGTGCCCTGTGTGTGAGTGTGTGCCGAGGTGTGTGAGGGTGGGCCGAGGTGTGTGAGTGGGTGCCGCGATGTGTGCCTGTGTGTGACGAGATGTGTGCCTGTGTGTTCCGAGGTGTGTGTCTGTGTGGGGCGCCAATGTGGCTGCCCAAGGGCGCCCAATGGTGTGCTGTGTGCGTGTGTTTGGCGTGTGTGGCGCGCCTCTTGGCGCTGCCTGTGTGTGAGTGTGTGCCGAGGTGTGTGAGTGTGTGCCGAGGTGCCGAGGTGTGTGAGTGGGTGCCGAGGTGTGTGCCGAGGTGTGTGTCTGTGTGGGGCGCCAATGTGGCTGCCCTAGGGCGCCCAGTGGTGTGCCCGTGTGCGTGTGTGTGGTGTGTGTGGCGCGCCTCTTGGCGCTGCCTGTGTGTGCGTGTGTGGCGCCGCCAGGCGCCCCAGGCGCATGCCAGAGTGGCGCGCCATTTTGGCGCAACCGTGTCTCGGTGTGTGCGTGTGTTCTGGGACAGGCGCCATGCGCTGTGCGCTGAATGCTTGGTGTTGTGTGTCTGTGTTTGAGTGTGGTGCGCCAATTGTGGCTGTGCCGTGAGCTGTATCGTGTGTCAGGTTGCCTTGTGCTCCTGTGCGTGTTACTGATGAGAATTACGAGGTAGCTGTGGTGCTACAACACGTGGTATTTTTGTGAGATAATTTATAACGAGACATGGTGGTATAGTATTTAGTAATTAAAATACTTTGTGTGTGTGTAACTGGTGCATGAGTCATGAGTTGCATTGTCATATGTATTTGTGGGTGGTATAGGCTTCGGCCTCTTGCCCGTCGTGGCTTATTTTACAAGATCGGTACCGCATGCATATGCCCAGAGGGGTTGCATTGTTTCATGGTCCATATATACATATATATAACGTGTTTTGGTGTTTCCATTTCGATGGAGTTTGTGCCTTGTCCGTGATATGACGTGTTGATTTTACGTGTTGCTATGAGTTAGTTACCGCTACTTACATATTGCTATCACTACTTATTATTTTCGTTAAGCTCACCCTTCTTCTTGAAATGTTGCTCTTATGTGGCAACGCTGCAGGTGATCGTTAGCACTCGTGGAGGATTGCTAGGTGTAGTCTCCTTTACGTTGGGTCTGTGTCAGCTCTGATGTGTAGCACTAGGGAGGGACTATAGTATTTGTTTTTGAACTGTTATGTCTTCATTTTGAGGAGTTTGATGTTTTATGTATTTCGGGAGATGTTCAAATAAGTTTATGATTTCCGCTGCTTAGAGATTAATTATTTATATTTTTGAGGAATTATTCTAAATCAATTGGTGTTTCCATGTGGTGAAAAATGTAGCGCCCTTCGAGGTGACTCTGATATGCAGTGGCGGATCTTGCCAAAAAAATTGGAGGGAGCCAAAATAGTAACAAATATATAAAACAAAATTAATGGTGTATTTATAATAGTTTGTTTGGTTTAGTATGTCAATTTTAATGTCCTAAGTTCAAATATTGCTTAGTGCAGTTTTTTTATATTAATTTTTGAGAAAAATATACAAATAACTACAAAAAAGAGGTTTGACCATCACAAGAATTGAACTGGGGACCCTAAATACACAAATAATGCTCTTAATCGTTTATTTCTCGATACATTTGTTGCTTAGTGTTCATTTGGTTCTATATATTCTAACTTTGAGTATAAAATATATCTATGTAGATATTAACTTAATGGGAGCCGGGGGGTACCGTGGCTCCCCCCGGCTCCCATAAAGATCCGCCAGTGCTGATATGTGTGGTAATATATAATTAGTAAAGGGGGGTGTTACAGGCGCTCTTTTTCCCACTGGGTTTTTTACTGAGGTCTGACCTTTAAAAATTCTACTGGTACTTTACTATTTTCATGCAAGAATGTATGCGCGGTCGCTCATCATGCGAATAGCAGCAGAGCGACCGTAAGGCCACCGAGTGAGCCTACAACGAGAGCCGTCGAACGGCCCATACGAGCGCCACTGAGTTGGCCCAAACAAAGGTAGACCAACGAATGGTCTACATCGATCATAGGCCGCCGAGCGGCCTGAAACGAGGGCCAACGAGTGGCCCAAGGGTCAGAATGACCCACAATCGAACGTAGGCCGCCGAGCGACCTACAACGAGTGCCATCGAATGATCCAAAGGTCTGAATGACCCACAATTTGCATGGAAAAAAGCTACAAAGCACTCAGGTTTAAAAACGTTCGATTGGTATAATAAATATCTCGACAGTTGAAGTGGGATACAAATTTTGCTTGGTTTAAATAGAAACAACATGTACAGCGACTACAATTTCTCTAAAAAACATGATCTGTACCATTTTGTTAAGACAACCGGTTTATATACATATTTTTTAGATAAACCCTATAAATATTATGTGTTACACTTCTCTAATAAATTTTTTGAAATAAAACTATTCTGTTTGGTCCCCTTTTTTATTTACATTGCTTATTGGTATACACTTATCACAAACAGAACTTGTATAATGACTGCACAAACATATATGTTCTTGATGAAACAGATCTATAAAACACATGAGATTTGAATATAAGTAAATCTATTTAAGAGTACCAAACATATTGTGAGCACGTTACCTCTGTTGGATCATACAGCTTCAAATTTTCAATGTTTTTGTAGGCATATTGAAAGAAGAAATCATGAAAGTAGGAGTGTGGTCGTTCCACATCCATCACCTTGTGAGTACATACATAAAGAAAAAAAGGAAAAAATATCAAGAAAGGTATAGTACATACACGGAAAAAAAAAAGATGAAGAAAAGACAATTTGGGAGAACCAAAATTTACCTTTGCTGTGCAGATATGGAGTTGCTGACTAATTAACCTGAATATATTATGATGTGGAATGCCATGTGGCTCATTCATGGTTATATATATATATATATATATATATGGAATAGTTTTGTAGCAAAGTCCATAATTACTTTAGGGGACCGACATTCACTATCAGTTTGTTTACACTGATCTCTTGACATAAATAGGAGGCTGCGCAACATCTTTTATCTACTCTCATGTCGACAACAACTTCCACTATAATTTTATTCAAACCACAGAGATAAAATATCTTATGAATAAGTAAAAATTCAAATCCTAATTTTTTACACTAACTATTTCTTTATATTCAAGTGTGAATGGGTAGTCCCACAATGAACAGAAAAGTGAAAATTGAGCACTATTTTACTTAAATAGAATTTTATTGATCAATGATGGCCGAATAGCCTTTTGTCTATCTCGGTGTGCCTTGTTTTTGTGTTTGTCTACAAAAAATTTGTCCGTCTACAAAAAATGTGTCTGTCCCCTCTTTGTATTTTAAGCCACCTATATATAGAGTCCGAGTAACCTCCGGTGTAGTTATTGAGGCGCTTTCTTATCCTTTATAACCGCTCGGTCTTCCTGCTATATTACTTGGACATTCTTAATTGGACATCTTTGTGCGTCGCGTCGAGACCTTCTTCTACTCTCGTGGGGAAAGCCGACTGTAGTATACCGAGTCGAGAAATCCTTGCCGGCCCACTGACCCACCAAGCGCGAAGTTCGCATGGGACGAAGCGCTTAAGGAGTTTTCAAGCGGATTTTGGTTAAGGTTCACGATTATTGTCGATTCATTTTGGTGTCTTCATCGAGCTTTATTCGACGTCACATCTTGAAAGGCGCCGCACAATATTGAAACGAAAAGGTGTATCCCATTCGACTTAACTCGCTAAAAGGGAAGCGTCATATGGTAAAGGTTATCAAATTTATGAAGATGGGCGAATCAAAATGTGGTTAACCGATGTACATGCATGTAACATGCAAATTCAATTCCATGTTGCTATAATGTTTAAATCAAGAAGTCGGTTCTCTTATTTTATAGTTCTTTCAACTCAAGGAACGACCGAATTCATGTGAAGCGGTAATTGTTCCGGAGTAGGCCAAAGGCCCAATTCGTGATATTAGGCCCAACGCGGCCCAATTCGTGATATTAGGCCTTACGCGGCCCAATTCATGCCTTACTTTGTGACCCTGCCCGATCACACACTACTGACTTGAGCGTCGGACGGTTATTGCAGGTACCACCCGCGTGCGGCCAAGAACCCGACCCTTCAACTAGGCGACCGGGCCGAACAACTATTCAACGCAGTACAACGATCTGATCACTTCAGCACATTGATCCAGATACCACAGTGGGAGGCCCGAGCGCTATCCTACCTCAATCATGCCGCCACGCGAAATACTGCCCCTTATACACACGTCATCTAGACTCAATCCTTCTAGGCAGAACGCTCAGCCACAACAAAACCCAGAGGGCGTGCCCGTGTCTATGTTGAGGCAAAATCCCTAATAAAGTTTTGATGTTCAACAAACCTCAAGGATGAGAAGCTTAAGGTTTTTGATCATATGTATTACTAATGCTCTTGTTGAGTGTTTCATATGAACAAGGCTTCAAATCATTCTCAACAAGATACTTTCTTATGAGAAGCATCAATTCTAAGAGAAAACAGAAAAGAAACATTGCCTACACTACTCCTATAAATGAAGTTCCTTCAAGCATAAAGGATTGAAGTCAAAAACCACTTGGAAATCTTTGAAGAATTCTTCTTGAGAAGATTCAACATGTGGAATGGCAATATGAGAAGAACATCTAAGAAGATCAAGCATGAGAAGCCTTGTAATCAAAAGAACATTGAATAAGGAACCTTCTCAAGTAGCATGTGTTGCTATAGACTTGAGAAGTGAGTGCTTTGTGTTAAAAGTAGTCTAATAGCTTTGAAGAAGTCTATTAGTGGAGTATACAATAGGTAGAGCTGTGAGAAGAAAACTACCAAGAGCTTTCAACTTGTGTGAAGTGTGAAAGGGTGTAAACTATTTGTAAAATAGTGGAAAATCTCACTAGGTGTGAGGAGTGGAGTAGCCTATGTTATTTTTGGGTGAACCACTATAAATCCATGTGTTATTTACTGCTTTAAGTCTTTAGTTTACTGTTTGAGAAAAACTCCTCTTGTGGAGAGATTTTTGAAAACCTGAGAAGAGTCACTTTTGACCCTTCTTAGAAATAACTAGAACAATAGTTTTTCAGCGCTTCTTAGAACCTTCCAAAGACTATAAATTGTTCTGAAACTCTTGACAAGTGGTTTACAGATATAATACATCTTACACAGTAAAACTCTACTTGAAACAATTGTGAAATAACTGTGAGAAGAGTGGAGGAAGTATTGACTGACCCTTCTCAGTTCTATATAACTGTGAAGACTGATTCATTCAATCACCCTTCTCAATAACTCTTGTGAATCAAAGTTCTCTTATTTCAGGACATTTTTAAAAGAGTCACAATTTCAACCCCTCCTTCCTTGTGACACCGTGGTGACTTGATTGGTATCGAGCTAGACTCTGGGGTTTAGCTCACTTAATGATGAAAGAGGAAAAGATCTTGGAAGAAGTCATGGCAAAACCAAACTCGGTTACCTTTTTTCCGTAAGGTGCCTCATCTTACGGGCCACGGGTTTAATGGAGAACATTACTACTACTGGAAGAATCAAATGAAGTTGTTCCTTGAATCTCAAGACACTGATATTTGGGACATTGTTGAAAATGGGCCATTTACTCCAACAATAGTTGGTCCTGTTCCAAATACAAGGATTCCAAAGCCTAAAGTTGATTGGACAACAGAGGAGGAACACAAAGTGTTGCAAAACTCCAAAGCCAAGATTGTGGGAAAAGAGACTGCAAAAGAAATATGGGACACACTACAAACAGCTCATGAATGAATAGATCAAATCAAAGACGCTAAGAAAGGAATGCTCATCCATGAATTTGAAATGTTCAAGTTGTCAGAAGAAGAAACCATTGATGAAATGTTTGGTAGATTCACTGCTATCATAAATGGATTAAGTGCACTTGGGAAAACCTACCCAAATTCTGAGAAGGCTAGCAAATTGCTAAAATGCCTCCCAAAGGCATGGAGACCTAAGAAGACAGCCATAGAAGAAGTCAAAACCTTGTCTGAATTGGACATTACCACCTGCTTGGATCCCTCAAGATTCATGAGCAAGAGCTCATGGAGGAGTTTCATCCAAAGAGAAAGACAGTGGATCTCATAGCTTCTCACAAAGAAGAAAACAACTCTTCTCTCAAAGGAAAAGGTGCTGCACTCAAATCTTCTCAAGAAAGTGATGATGAGCAGGAAAGTGGTGAGGATACAGAAGGAGAAGAGCTTGCATTGATATCTAAAAGAATCAACAGATGGCAAATTAACAAAAGAAGAGGAAGGAATCAATTCAAAGTTCACTTGCTTTGAATGCAAAAAGCCTGGCCACATGAAACAAGATTGTCCATTTCTTAAAATGGGGCCAAGAAGGTTCACACCTCAAAAGAAAGCCCTGCTAGCTACTTGGGATGACTCAGAAGAGTCATCAAGTGAGCAAGAAGAAGAATCTGCAAATCTTTGTCTCATGGCAGGAATAGAATCACAAGAAGAGGTACAAACTTCTGAACTCCTTAAATGTGAAACATGCAAAGAAATTGAATTCTCTTTTGATAGTTTGTTATATGATTCTGACATATTATCTAGAAAATGCGTGGTTTTCAAAGAACAACTAAGAATTGTCAAAAAGGAAAATGAGAAGTTAAAAATACAAAATGAAAGAATGGGAAAAACAATTTCCACACTTCAATCATCCAATTTTAAACTATCAAAACAATTTCAACTCCTCACTTTGAAAGTACCAGAAATGCTCATCACTTCTAACTTGGAACTAGAAAAAGAAATGAAAATCTTAGAAAACAAGTTAGTGATTTATCAAATGAGCTTATGTTATGTGCACAACAACTTGAAGCTTCTCAGAAGAGTTTAAAACCTTTTGAGCAAAAACAATTGTCCAAGAAGGGTCAAAGAAGAATAAATCATGTGAAGCATGCATTCAAGGAAAGCATGTCAAGTCATCATTCAAACATATTAACATGATTTCAACTAAAACACCTTTGGAACTATTGCATATGGATCTTTTTGGTCCAACTAAACATGCTAGTCTTAGTGGGAAAAGATATGGTTTTGTTATTATTGATGATTACTCTAGGTTCACTTGGGTGATTTTTCTCAAACACAAAGATGAAGCTTTTGAAAGTTTTAAAACATTTTTTATGAAAATTCAAAATGAGAAAGGTTCTAACATTATTGCAATTAGAAGTGACCATGGAGGAGAATTTTAAAATGCTTTATTTAAAACTTTTCTTGAAGAGAATGGAGTGTCTCACAACTTCTCTTGTCCAAGAACTCCTCAACAAAATGGTGTTGTTGAAAGAAAAAATAGAACATTGCAAGAGATGGCTAGAACATTGCTCATTGATTCTAAAATAGAAAAATATTTTTGGGCAGAAGCAGTCAACACTGCTTGCTATATTTTGAATAGAGCAACAGTTAGAAAAATCTTAAATAAAACCCCATATGAACTTTGGAAAGGAAAGAAACCTATCATCTCATATTTTCGTGTGTTTGGATGTGATTGTTATGTTTTGAACAACAAAGATAATCTAGGAAAATTTGATGCCAAATCTGATCCTGCACTCTTCTTAGGATATTCACTTACCTCAAAAGCATGTAGAGTTTTCAATCTTAGGACTAAAGATGTAGAAGAAATCATGCATGTTATGTTTATGGACACTAACAGTTCTATTAGAGAAGAAGATGATGAAATTACTACAGAAGAACCAAGCAAGAAGGGTAGTGATACAAATGAGAAAGTTGAAAAAGATTCAACTAACAACCCTTCTCATCCCTCTAGTACACCAAATGAGCAACCTACTCAAGCTTCTGACCTACCTAGAAGTTGGAGACTTGTCTCTCATCATCCTCAAGACCAAATAATTGGAGAAACCTCTGAACCAATAAGAACAAGAAGTTCTTTTAGAAGAGAAGCATCTCAAAGTGCTCTCATATCTCACACATAAATGAAGCAATTGTTGATGAATCTTGGATTGAAGCAATGCAAGAATAGCTTGCTCAATTTGAGAAGAATGAGGTATGGAACTTAGTACCTTCTCCCTCACATCAATCTGTTATTGGTACTAAGTGGGTATTCAGTAGAAATAAAGCAAGGTTAGTGGCTCAAGGTTACAATCAACAGGAAGGTATTGATTATGATGAAACCTTTGCTCCTGTTGCTAGATTAGAAGCTATTAGAATTCTTCTTGCTTATGCTGCTCACAAAGATTTCAAACTTTTTCAAATGGATGTGAAAAGTTCTTTTCTAAATGGTTTCTTGATTGAAGAAGTTTATGTGCATCAACCTCCTGGTTTTGTTGATGAGAAGCATCCAAATCATGTTTTCAAATTAACTAAGGCACTGTATGGTCTCAAGCAAGCTACTAGAGCTTGGTATGAAAGACTAAGTACCTTTCTTCTTAAAAATGGCTTCTCAAGAGGAAAAATTGATGTCACACTTTTTAGAAAATCTCTGAAAAATGAATTACTTATTGTACAAATATATGTTGATGACATCATCTTTGGAGCCACAAATGAAAAGCTATGTTATGAATTTGGAAAGCTCATGATGAGTGAGTTTGAGATGAGCCTCATGGGTGAACTGAGATATTTTCTTGGTTTGCAAATAAAACAACTTAAGAATGGGATCTTCATTTCTCAAGAAAAATACATCAAAGATCTGCTTAAGAAGTACAAATTGAGTGATGCAAAAGCTATGGCAACCCCTATGCACCCTTCTGCAAGTATTAAGAAGGATGAGAAAGGTAAATCTGTGTCTGAGAAGGATTATAGAGGTATGATAGGTTCTCTATTGTATCTCACTGCACGTAGACCAGATATAGGCTTCTCAGTTGGGTTGTGTGCAAGATTTCAATCTGCTCCTAAAGAATCTCATCTATGTGCCGTAAAGAGAATTTTTAGATACCTTGTTGGCACACCTAACACTAGCTTGTGGTACAAGAAAAGAACCCATTTTGACTTAATTGGGTACTGTGATGCTGACTATGCTGGAGACAAGTGGAAAGAAAAAGCACCAGTGGTTCATGCCAACTTCTTAGAGAATCACTTATCTCATGGTCATCCAGAAAGCAAAACACAATTGCCTTGTCAACCATAGAAGCAGAGTATGTATCTGCAGCAGGGTGTTGTTCTCATATACTTTGGATCAAAATTCAACTTGAGGACTACTCTCTAAGCTATCCAGGTATTCTGATCTTCTGCGATAATACTAGTGCCATAAATTTGTCTAAATATCCTATTCAACACTCAAGGTCTAAGCATATTGTTATTAAACATCACTTCATTAGAGATCATGTGCAAATGAAAGATATAGAACTTGTTTTTGTGGACATAAAACATCAACTAGCTGACATTTTCACTAAAGCTCTTCTAGAAAAGAATTTTAGTTACATTAAAAGCATGGTGCATATCATTGAAAACCCCTCTGATGAGAAGGGTTATGACCAACCTTCTCACTTCTGAGAATGGTCATTAGTTCATATATGTCAATATGAATATAAAAAAAAACTCCAAAAAGATTTTTGTTTGTTTGTTTTTATACTGATTGATGTGTTTGTTTATTACTTAAGTCTAAGTAGATTTATGTCTTTAAGTGGTATGTTTTCTTTTATGCTTTTTGCCTTAAAATAGTTTATTTAGGAAAAAAAACCCAAAAATAGGTTTCTAGGCATTTAACAGCTCTTCCCTTAGTGGTAACATGTCATTTTCATTCAATCTTTTCCAAATGTTACACACATCAGTCAATGATGTTGTAACCGTTGAACAATAACCGTTTGAAAGTGATTAAAAACACTTCCCTTCTCTCCTCATTCACGCACTCAACCGTTGAATGTAAACACTCCTCTTCCCTCTTCTTCTTCGAATGACACGCACAAAGAACCCACAACCCACTTCAACCTACTCTGATTCCTCACACGAATCTATCCATAGAAGTCCCAACTTCATTCTACGTGGTCCTTCTCAACCCATGTGTAACGTAAAGCCTCTCAACTCGCGTTCTGCAAAAATGAAGCATGCACCAACAAAATAAAGGAGATCTTCCGGTCAAGCAACAGAGCAAACTGTTGCTTCTGAGAAGGTTGAAGAACAACCTCAACCCTCATCTAAGAAGAAATCCATTAAGGGAAAGACAAAATTGGCAAGTCAAAAGAGTGTAAAGAAGGAATCCAAAGCTGAGAAGGAAGATGCTACAAAGGAAAAAGCCTCTCAAGGAACTAAAAGGAAGAAACCAGACATGAGTTATTGGAACAAAAAGGCCATAGTCTTTGGAACTGATTATTCAATTGAGGAGATTGAAAAGAATGGATGGATCATCACTCCCTATCTGAGTTTCTAGAAATGGGAACACTTTATTAATCAGAATCCTCTAGTCTACAGAGATAAGGTAAGAGAATTCTATGCCAATGCCCAATACTCTCTAGAACCTCTTCAAATTATCTCTTGGATTGATGGTAGAGAGTTTACCATCTCTCCCTACACCCTTGGTCGTACCTTAAGTACTCCAACTGAGAGTACTCAAATATTTGAAGAGAATTGGTATACTGCACTAGGCATTTCTGCACAAGAACTCAAAACCATCCTTCTTAAGGACCCCTCTCTTACTATTTCTGCTCCAAACCTCAAACCAATAGTAAGGCTCCTCCATCACATTAGTTGTCAGAACCTTCTACCTAGGGCAGGAACCTTTGAGAAGGTTACCACTGGTGATTGCATAATCCTATACCATCTCATGGAGAAGAAGTATCTAAACCTTCCTTACCTTATGATCCACCATATGATTAATTCCATTAAAGCAGACACAATTCAAAATTCCCTTCCCTATGGAAAAATATAACCATTGTGTTCAACCATCATCTCTTTAATTTCCCTGAGAAAGAAGGATTTAATGAACCCAAGCCATTCACCTCCAAGAATCTAAAGCTTATGAAACTAGGTGATGCTCCTAGGGATGAATCAAAATGAGGGAAAATTCAAGAAACAGAAGGTAGCAAATGATGATGATGAGACTCTAGCAGAAGCTCTTAGGAGAGAGGAGAGATCAAAGAAGAAAAATGACCCTGCTAAGTGTTCTGAGAAGGTTGTAGAACCTAAGAAGGGTAAGGAAATCATAGAGGAGAAGACTAAGGAAGAAAAACCAATTGAGGAAGACTCCTCAAATTGGCTTGAGAAGAGTGCACGAGGCACAAGTGACACTGAAAGTACAATCACTAATGAGAAGAGTGCTTCTGCACACTCTATCTCCAAGGGTAGCAAGGCTCCTTTATCAAAGGTGTACACTAGAAGCAAAACTAAAAGTACATTTAAAGTTCCAACACAAGAAGCAACAAGCACTTTGATTGAAAAGTTCAACAAAGTTGCTACTGATAAGAAAATAGGAACACCAGAGAAGGATACTGGTGTTGAGAAAGTTGTTGAAGAAGGGACTGAGATTCTCAACATTGAGTCTTCTAGTGAGAAAACAGTAGTGTTAGAGGTCAATGAGGACACTCCACAAGATGAACTAGCTCAAGTTGTAGCAATTTGTGCTGAACTTGCTCAAGAAGAGTCTGAGAAGAGTGATACTCAAGAAGAATCTAAAAAGAGTGGTAGTTCAGAAGAGTCTGAGAAGAGTGCTGCTCAAGAAGGAATTGAGCTAGGAAATGATGTTGATGATGAGAAGAGTGTACATGCAGTGTCCTCCCAAGAGAAAAATGATGGCATTACCCTTACACAACCAAACCCTTCATCACCTCAGGGGGAGTTTATCATAAACTTCTCTTCTTCTTCAAACCAATCACCATTACCCCCTATGTTTCCAGACCAAATGCCAACCTTACCACCCTTCTCACCCTCATTTCACCTACCAAAAACCCAATCCATTCTTCACCCTACACAAATTGCCCCACCAACTGAACCTTCACCCATTACAACCATCTCTGGAATCACTTCACACAACCTTGAATCCCTACTAGCTGCCATTGACATTGGAACCAACTTATCTCCACTCAAAACCACAAACACCATCACCACTTCAAACCTAAACCAATTTCTCAACCTAAACCAAACTCCCCAAACTGACTCACCTCAACCAATGTATCCTCCTTCCATTCTTCATACCATGCCATCTGATATGCCATCACAGTTTGGATCTCTTGACTCAACTTTTGCTGCTTTAGGGGACTCTTCCGGCTCTGCCAAGGAGAAAACACTCTTGAGAAGGGTACTGCAACTGTCAAGGAACAAGCTAAAACTGTCAAAGCATCAACTGAATCACCAGCTCTTCTGCCCTCTTGGAAAAGAGGATGTCTAAGATGGAGAAAATGATAAAAAGAATAAAGGAGTTGTTGAAGAATGTGCTTCAAGGTCAAGCAATTATTCAACAAGGCCAATGGGCGCAAGCTGCTAGGGATGAGAGCTATAGAAACTGGGTTTTGCAACAAGGGGTTTCCAATCAATTTCCAAACCTAGGTCCCTTAGAGCAATTCCCTAATGTTCCTGGACCTGCTACTTCCTCCTCCTCAGATGGGTCTTCCCCATCTAAGTAGCTGTCTTAATCTTTTCCTCTTTCTTGCTTTACCTCTCTGATGTGTCACAAAAGGGGGAGAAGAGTCTAGAATAAGCTATGGTCTTAGGATATTTTGTTATGATTTGTATTAGTTAATATCTGTGCATTCAGGCACTTTACTTTTTGTTTGATTAGAAGTAGACTTCTCCTTGTTTGTTTTTAAATTTCTAGGCCACAACAACATACCTGAAATGTAATCATGTTAATGATTTTTTGATGAAATGAAATGAATGTTCTTGATTATGTTTTCTTGTGTGTTATATTCTGATTTATGCATATATTGGACATAACTTGAAACATCAAACTAACAAGCATAAATTCAGGGGGAGTAAAAAGAAAACTTAATCCATCTCAGTTGAGTTTGTCAAACATCAAAAAGGGAGAGATTGTTGAGGCAAAAAATCCCTAATAAAGTTTGATTTTCAACAAGCCTCAAGAATGAGAACCTTAAGGTTTCTGATAATATTTATTACTAACGCTCTTGTTGAGTGTTTCATAAGAACAGGGCTTCAAATCATTCTCAACAAGATACTTTCTTATGAGAAGCATCAATTCTAAGAGAAATTAGAAAAGAAACATTGCCTACACTACTCCTATAAAGGAAGTTCATTCAAGCATAAAGGATTGAAGTCAAGAACCACTTGGAAATTTTTGAAGAATTCTTCTTGAGAAGATTCAACATGTGGAATGGCAATATGAGAAGAACATCTAAGAAGATCAAGCATGAAAAGATTCATGACAAAGAAAATTGAAGAAGATGGAATGCAATATCAGGCTAAGAAGAGCCATGATCCCAAGAAGGGTCATGATCATATGAATCATGTTAAGAAGTGTCATGAACCTGAGAAGGGTCATGACAAGAAGAGTCATCATCCTAAAATACTGCATTAACATGAGAAGATTCATCTTGAGAAGCATCATCTTCAACTTTACAAGTCATGAGAAGAGTCACTGTGAGAAGGGTGATGACAGCTGTAAACAACTTGTTTCTACAGAATGCAAAAAACGACAATAGGAGCGTCTTTCTACGGCTCCAAATGGCTAGTTGTTGATGCAACGACTCTATTTCTTGGACCAGGAGTTAAAGGGCAACAACAACTCTATATACAACAGCTCTGGTATTCATTGATCTTCAAGAGAGTGAATTTAGATCTGATCTATCAACCTTCTCACACATTCAAGTTTTCTCTCTTCCATACTCAGCTGCAATTAAACCAGAAGGGATTCACCTAATCTCTGAGTATGTATTAAGTCTTGTGTTGTAATACATTCATGTATATCCTATATATGTCAACTAAGCTAAGTAATTCCAAAACCCTTGTAATCAAAAGAACCTTGAATAGGGAACCTTCTCAAGTAGCATGTGTTGTTGTAGGACTTGAGAAGTGAGTGCTTTGTGTTAAAAGCAGTCTAATAGCTTTGAAGAAGTCTACTAGTGGAGTATTCAGTAGGTAGAGCTGTGAGGAGAAAGCTACCAAGAGCTTTCAACTTGTGTGAAGTGTGAAAGGGTGTAAGCTATTTGGAAAATAGTGGAAAATCTCACTGGGTGTGAGGAGTGGAGTAGCCCATGTTATTTTTGGGTGAACCACTATAAATCCATGTGTTATTTACTGCTTTAAGTCTTTAGTTTACTGTTTGAGAAAAACTCCTCTTATGGAGAGATTTTTGAAAACCTGAGAAGAGTCACTTTTGACCCTTCTTAGAAATAACTAGAACAAGAGCTTTTCAACCCTTCTTGGAACCTTCCAAAGACTATAAATTGTTCTGAAACTGTTGACAAGTGGTTTACAGATATAATACATCATACACAGTAAAACTCTACTTGAAACAATTGTGAAATAAGCTGTGAGAAGAGTGGAGGAAGTATTGATGAATTCTTCTTAGTTCTATATAACTGTGAAGACTGATTCAATCACCCTTCTTGGATCATCTAATCTATTAAGAAGAGTATTTCTATATAACAAATAACACTCACACTCTTGATTCACAATAACTCTTGTGAATCAAAGTTCTCTTATTTCAGGACATTTTTAAAAGGGTCACAATTCCAACCCCCCTTTTTTGTGACACTGGTGACTTCAGTCTATTCACGAATCACAAGGAAACACTCGTCAATCACCTCATCATGCAGTGGGGAACGAGCGATGCTTGAGCCGTCATCCGGCTGCTCAAAGGCCGAGCAATCCCTATGGAGTTGGCTGAAGTCGGACTCACGGAGACTCTGCCAGCTCAGGTTACAGACATAGTCCTCGAATTGCTGTGAACAAAAAATCAAATTATAGTTGATCGGGATGCACTCATCTCTCAGTGTGAGCGAGGTGAAACTTCTGACCGCCCGCGAGCGGCCCATCAAAACCCACAAGATCAGGTAGCATGGTGGCCTCCTAGACGCAGGACGCTGCCTCATAGGAGCATTTCACATTGCAGAAGCGTGTCCCGCCGAACTCCTTTGCGCAGGATCAAGGCCCATAGGTCGCCCCCTCATAGAGGCGGGCACCATCGTCGTTCTCCTTCCTACGATTATGACTACGTTGTGGACTATGAAGACTCCCGATACCGGCCAGAGTCAGGCCGGTCGCCCACCAGATATTCTTCGTGTGAATCCTCTGGCTCTCGACGTTCGAGAAGTCGATCCTGGGACCCATATGATGAGTTCAATGACTCTGAGCACGATGGAGGGATACAAGATGTGTCTCATGCCGACCCACGATCACAGAAGCGATCAACGAGGCCTCGATGCAGCGCCCAAAAAGACACTCCCGCCACAGCTCGTTCAAAGATTATGGACCTCCACCGACCAATAAAGGATTTTTCGGTGTCCCGACCAACGAAGCGCTCCTTGCTATGCAGCCATTCGCACCAACCCACAATTTGAATCATCAAGGCCCCTTTACCTGATCTTAGGTACTTCAAAAACTACTGCAGCTACTGGGAATTAGATCTAGTAATGAAGTGCAGATTGTTCCCACAGTCGCTCGACGACCAAGCACTGGCGTGGTGGGAAATGTCGCGCCCTAACACCATCTCTTTTTGGGACAACTTAGTAAGGATTTTCCTGGCCCATTAAACGACCAATCTGTGCCAGGATCATTACGAGGAAGCATCGGACGACATCGTTCAAGGAAAGAACGAGACGTTAAGACATTTCATTGATCGATTCAATGAAGAGGCTGAAACCGTTATCGACCTATCAGACAAAGACAAACTAAAGTGCATGAAACGTGGACTTAGGCCGGACAGGCTTTTTGAGCAAGAAGTCGGCCTAAACCGTTATCAGGACCTCAACGTTTTCCTTCGAAGGGATAACGACCATATGGCTTATGAGGAGTCGCTGCTGGCCAGAAAGGGTACCCGTGTGCGACCCAAGGAGGAGCAGAATAGGCCATGCAAAACCAGGATAATCAAAGGCCGGAGTATCGGCCCAGGAAATATGACCAGCGCACGAGATTGAATACATCAATAGCGCAAATCTATTCAGATGTCAAAACAGCGAATTCCTCAATGTCAAGCGACCTGACCTTATTTTCCTGAAGAAAGGAGCCAGACCGACCAATAAATATTCCTGGTATCATCGTAGCAAAGTACATGATACCAACGACTGCATGGCCCTAAAGGACGACATAGAAGACCTCATTCGCAAGGGAAAGTTGAGACAGTACGTCAAGAACGAAGAAGGAGAACGAGCTGAAGGAAAAACTAATGATGGGAAGGTCGCCCGAGCCCCTACCAAGGGGAAGGCGGCCGCCAACGGTCTGATCAAGGCATCGATAGGCAACGAATCCGAAGAAGAAACTGATACCCGACAATCTCGATGTCGTAACGTGGCCATGGTCATTCATGGTGAGAATCCATTTGAGGTCCACGAGTCTAATCGCTCGATGAAAAGAAAGTGGAACGAAATAATGATGGTCGCTACCACCTGCGCTTAGGCAGGCCTCGAGCAGCCGCCCATCTCATTTGGGGATGAAGACTTGTTGGAAGGAAAGACGAACAGGTATGTTCCACTAGTAGTCTCTCGTAGTTATGGCCAATACTGAAGTAAGAAGGATCTTGGTCAACCAGGGTTGCTCGGCCTATAAATGTTTGAAGACCTGATTGACCAACTAAACGTTGACAGAAAGGAAATCATTCCTTAGGCTGAACCAACCCCGTTAACGGGGTTTAATGGGTCGGCCACCTATCCCCTTGGGACCCTTGAACTATTGGTCACTTTTGGGGATGACATGAACGACATTACTCTCTACAGGACGATCAAAACTATGTTTTTGGTCCTCTCGTTCAGATCATGTTACAACTGCATCATAGGGCGACCCACGCTTGGGAAGTTGAAAGCGGTCGCTTCCACGGTCCACCTAAAAATGAAATTTTACAGCAGAAATAATCAAGTGGTGACTCTCTAGGCCAACATGCAGGCGGCCATACACTGTCATTACCTGTATCTCAAGGACATTTACGAAGAACCAACGCCGAGTAGCCACTCTCGTGACACGGGAGATGGTCATCAGGTTAACGTGGCCCAGATAGCGACGCAGAAGAAGATGACGATGATTTAGCCCTCGAGCTAAAGAATAGAATCAAGCGACCAGAACCACATGGGGAGCTGATCGATGTCAAACTAGGGGACGACCCAGCTAAGACGCTCAATCTGGGGAGCAACCTACCTGAGAAAGTGAGCAAGACTTGGTTGGTTGCTTAAGAGATTATGGAGACTTGTTCGCTTAGAATGCATCAGACATGCCCATCATTCCCATTGAAATAGCCTGCCACCAGTTGTCAGTGGATAAGGCGGCAATGCCAGTCGCCCAGAAGAGGCGAGCACAAAGCGAGGAAAAGGCCCAAGCGATGGATGATTTGATCAAAGCAAATTTTATTGAAGAAATCAAATACACGACCTGGTTGTCCAACGTGGTCCTTGTGAAGAAAAAGAGCGGTAGTGGCGCATGTGCGTAGATTATACCGACCTAAACAAAGCGTGCCCAAAGGACACCTTTCCCATGCCGAACATTGACAAGTTGGTCGACAGCACCTTTGGGTACAAGCTTCTGGCCTTTTTGGACGCATATTCAGGATACAATCAGATAACGATGTATCTGCCCGATCGGCAGAAGACACCCTTTATGACCGACCGTGGCAACTTTTGCTTCAAGGTTATGCCCTTTGGTCTGAAAAATGCAGGGGAGACCTACCAGAGGATGATGAATAAAATCTTCAAGAACCAGATCGACCGTGTAACAGAGATACACTTGGATGATATGATCATCAAAAGTAAGGCCGATGAGGACCACATCAACGATCTGAGAGAAGTCTTTGAGGAGGCTAGGAAGAACTCGATTAGATTAAATCCAGAGAAGTGCACCTATGGCGTGCAAGCGGGCAAGTTCCTTGGTTTCCATTTAAATAAAAGAGGGATAGAAGCAAACCCTAACAAATGTAAGGCAGTCGCCGATATGAGGCCGCCCACCACTAAGAAGGAAATCCAACAACTGAACGGCATGGTCGCCGCTTTGTCTAGGTTCATACCAAAGTCGGCTTGCAAGTTGCTCCCTCTGTTCAAACTGTAACACCCCTTTTCTACCCTTATATTACGTGCCATTTATCAGAGTAATTCCTTTTTCTTAAAAATAAAATTTCGTTACTTGATAGAAAAGAAATGCTACACTTCATTAAAAACTCATCAAATAATGCACTCTTCAATTTGTGCAATCAAACATCATGTTATGGAAAATCCCATTCTCATAAAACACAATCGCAGCGGTATAACTACCAACTCACCAAATACTCTCACACACGTCTCAATGTAACAATTAAAAATCAGTATACAATTATTAAACAAATTATCCCACTCCACGCCCCTAGGTGTTACAGTATCAGAGAGCGACACAACATTACAGCCCAAAAATTAAAAGAATAAGGCACCTGCAGCCTTCACTCGCGGGTACCTGCAGCGTTGCCACAATAGAGCAACATTCCAAGCAGAAGGGGTGAGAATTTCAAAGGAACATAATCAGATACACAATAGAGTAATAAGAAGGGACAATCACAAGGTATCATCACCACATCATAATTACACAACACCAGCGCAAATCACAACAGCACCACTCACAATTATGTTTATGTATGAAGATGCAACCCACACGCGGGCATATGCATGATGGTACCATATCATCTTTAAAAACCACTCAAGGCATATCTTCATTATAGAAGAGAACCACTCAAGGCATAACATCATCAATATAAGTCATAGTATGCACATGCCATGAGATCCTATAACACATGTGCAATTCAACCAACACTCACTCGGGGTACTCACCATCATCATCATAAAATAAATAACCACTCAAGGTATGTCATCATAAAACACTCGTAGAGTGTATTAAATCATTCACATCACCATCATTAAATAACACATCATCATAAACACTCGTAGAGTGCATTAAATCATTCACATCACAATCATTAAATAACACATCATCATCGATCACTTATCTTTTAGTTTTGTGGGTTATAAAATAGTAAACCGATTGACTATGGGATTACTCGGAGTAATCGGTACTACTCGCAAGAGGCATTGGCCACATTTGCGAGGGCTCGATGATGCCCTTGTAAATGCACGGTGAAAGAAATTTCGCCTTAGTGGTAAACCACAATTTAGCCATAGTCAAGGAGTACACTAGTAGTATAACCTCTACTGAAGAATTCAATCATAAAATAAACTCGTAAAATTCGATCCTCGTCCAAAGAACACAATTTGAGAAAGCAAAGATCAATTTAGTAACAAAACGACCCACTTATATTTTTGAAAAGCGCACTATAGTTTCGCAGCAAAGCGACACCAAGTTTAGTGACAAAAAAACAGCAACTTATATTTAAAAAAACTACACTATGATTTATAAAAGCAAAGACCAATTTTAGTGACCAAAACAAAGAACTTATATTTAAAAAAAGCGCACTATGGGTTCGCAAAACAAAGACTAATTTTAGTGACAAAACAAAGAACTTATGTTTAAAAACTGCACTATATTTTCATAAAACAAAGATCACTTTTTAGTGACAAAAACAGCAACTCATATTTAAAAAGCGCACTATATTTTCATGAAACAAACATCAATTTTTAGTGACAAAAACAAGCAACTCATATTTAAAAAAGCGCACTATATTTTCATGAAACAAAGATCAATTTTTAGTGACAAAAACAAAGAACTCATATTAAAAAAGCGCACTATATTTTCATGAAAACATCAATTATTTGTTAACAAAACAGCAACAATTTAACAACCAAAAACAACACCTTATATCCTTGAAAAACAGCAACTATATTCAATTAAAACTAGCAACAACCCACAATTTAACAAAGCAACAAAGAACGATTTAATTCACCACACAACAAAGACCTTGTATTTTCAAAAAAAAGACTATATCCAATCAAAAACAACAACCACACATAATTAAACAAGGCAAACAGCAACAACTTAATCACCAAAACCATGGAAATCGATTTTAACCCCATCAACTCACCCAATTCGAAACTCAATTCATCATCCCATAATTTTAATCACTTGATAACATCAACAATACATCATACAACATCAAAACCCAACAAAACCCATCATATACCCCATTATGTTAGATGAAACGCTCACCCTTACCTTAAATTAAATCGTAGGACTCCACTAACACCAAAAATCACCCAAATAGCAAGCTTTCCCTTCCTCTCCTTCGAAATTAACGATGGATGTTCCTTCTTGAGCAACTTGCGAACCAACAACAACAAGCAATGAGTGAATGAAAATCACCACAACAGGAAAAGGAAAAAAATTGAGAAAGAAAGGACCAAAACCCTTACCTTGAGCAACCTTGAGAAGTTTCTCTCTTCTCCTTCCCCTCCTCTCCCACGGCGCAAACCCTATCCCTTTTCTCTTCTGTTGTTTTTGTTTTCTTTTCCTTCCTTTGCAACTAAGCCTAGTTTATTTATATTTTGGGCTCAAAAGGTTTGGGCCCTTTTTACACCCCCCTTCCATCGCTTCCACCACTCCCTAACACAATAAAATAACCACCACATTATAACTCCATATAATTAAATTTAGTGCAACACTTTAAATAATTTAATCAATTACTTAATTAAATTATTTAGGTGTTACAACTCTCCCCACTTAGGAAATTTTCGTCCTCGAAATTCATACCGAAGTCAAATAGTTCGGATAGGACTCCTCATCCCCGCTCTCTAGCTCCCAAGTCATGCTCTCACCAGCAGCTCCCAACCACACCACCTTGACCAATGCAATGTCTTTTCCTCTCAACACCTTCACCTCTCTATCATCAATCCTCACTGGCATAGTCTCCACCGTGAGATTCTCACGTACCTCTACATCATCCATGTGAATCACATGAGACGGGTCTGGAATATACTTCCGAAGCTGTGACACGTGGAATACATCGTGCAAGTTCGAAAGATTAGGTGGCAGAGCCACCCTATAAGCAACTTTTCCTACCCTCTCGGTGATTTGGCACGGTCCAATAAATCTAGGAGTCAACTTCTTCGCTTTCAGTGCACGCCCAACACCTGTCATAGGCGTAACCCTCAGGAATACATGCTCACCAGCCTGAAATTCCAAGTCCTTTCTCCTCCTATCATGATAACTTTTCTGCCGGCTCTGGGACTCTTTCATTTTCTCCCTGATCATCTTAACCTTCTCTGTAGTCTCCCTAACCAATTCCGGTCCAAGAACGACACTCTCACCGGACTCATGCCAACACAACGGAGTCCTACACCTCCGCCCATCTGATTGCCTCAAAAGGAGCCATCCCTATACTCGAATGGTAGCTGTTATTATAAGTGAACTCAATCAGTGGAAGGTGTGTATCCCACGCACCTCCCTGCTCCAGCACACAAGCTCTCAGAAGATCCTCCAGAGACTGGATGGTTCTCTCTCTGTCGACCATCGATCACCGAGGATGATAAGCTGAACTCAACCTCAGCTTGGACCCCAAGGCCTCCGTAAGCTTCCCAAAACTCTGATGTAAACCGCGGGTCTCTATCCGACACAATACTCTTCGGAACCCCATGAAGCTTCACAATCACCTGAATGTATATTCTAGCCAACTTTGGCACAGGATAGGTGATGTTGATAGGAATGAAGTGAGCAGACTTGGTCAACCTATCCACAATCACCCAAATAGAGTCAAACCCTCTCACAGTGTTTGGCAACCACATCACAAAGTCCATGGAAATGTTGCCCCACTTCCATTAGGAATCTCCAACGGTTGCATCAACCCCGCCGGCCACGGTGCTCAATCTTTGACTTCGGCAAGTCAAACATGCGTATACAAATTGTGCTACATCCTTCTTCATACCGCCACCAAAAGCAGTCTCTTCAAATCATAGTACATTTTCGTGGCACTGGATGAATACTTAACTTGCTCCCGTGGCTCTCCTCGAGTATCATTCTCTTCATATCAACATCATCGGGAACACATATCCCGTCCCCCGAATCTCAATACTCCCAGGAATCCAATGAAATCCCCATCCACCGCCCGATCACCGCGCAACCAACAAATCCACGGTTTCACATCCGGTTTCGGGCGTCTCGATATTAATCAAGAAGTCATTATCAATCCTCAACATACCCGGCTTGACACTCTGCGGTGTCACCTCACAAAACAGGACTCAAATCACGGAATTGCTCAATCAACTCCAATTCCTTCACCATCATTGCTGACATATGTAAAGTCTTCCGACTTAAAGCATCAGCCACGACATTAGCTTTGCCGGGATGATAGTTCAAGCCGAAATCGTAATCTTTCAGCAACTCTAACCAACGCCTCTGTCTCATATTCAGCTCCTTTTGGTCAAACAAGTACCTCAAACTCTTGTGATCACTGAACACCTCAAATCTGGTGCCATAGAGATAGTGCCTCCAAATCTTTAGCGCAAACACAATAGCAGCTAGTTCCAAATCGTGAGTAGGATAGTTCCTCTCATGTATCCTCAACTGCCTGGACGCATAAGCAACTACCTTCCCATCCTGCATCAATACACCTCCCAAACCCATCTTGGAAGCATCACAGTACACCACAAAAGGCTGGTCCGACACAGGCAACACTAGCACCGGAGATGTTGTCAACCTCTTTTTCAGCTCTTGGAAGCTCTCTTCACACTTGGCGTCCCACACAAAAGCTCTTCCCTTACAGGTCAATTGGGTCAACGGAAGGGCTAGCTTAGAGAACCCCTCAATAAACCTCCTGTAGTAACCAGCCAACCCCAAGAAACTCCTAATCTCAGTCACGGACTTTGGGCTCTCCCACTGCAACACTGCATCAACCTTCGCTGGGTCCACAGCTATACCATCACCAGAGATAATGTGACCCAAGAAGCTTACCTCTTTCAGCCAGAACTCACACTTTGATAACTTAGCATAAAGCTTTCTTTCTTTCAGCACCTCTAGCACTAACCTCAAATGCTCTGCGTGTTCCTCCTCAGACTTAGAGTACACCAGTATATCATCAATAAACACAACCACAAACCGATCTAAATAGCTATGGAAGATCCGGTTCATGTACTCCATAAACACCCCTGGTGCATTTGTGACACCAAACGACATTACAGAGTACTCATAATGCCCGTACCTGCGTCCGAACGCGGTCTTACGGATGTCTTCATCCTTCACCTTGATCGATGATAACCCGACCTCAAGTCAATCTTGCTAAAAACCTTAGCGACCACCGGTGATCCATCAGATCATCAATCCTCGGAAGAGGATATTTATTCTTGATTGTAACTTTGTTCAACTGACGGTAGTCTACACACAACCTCATACTCCCATCTTTCTTTTTCACTAGCAGCACTGGAGCTCCCCAAGGTGACACACTCGGTCTCACAAACTTCTTTTCTAACAAGTCTTCAAGTTGCTTTTTCAATTTCGCCAACTCGGATCACGGACATTCGATGCGGTGCCATAGACACAGGCTGAGTGCACAAGCTCAATCCCAAACTCAACTTCCTCTCTGCGGTGGCACACTAGGAATCTCATCAGAAACACTTCGGGGAACTCACATACCACCGCAACCCATCAACCACGGCTTGGTTCTCGGCGGACATGGACGCCATCAAAGCAAACAACCGACCACCCTCATTTCATTACCGCGCAATTGCTCGCAGACAATGGCAGCGACTCTTCCTCTTCAGGAAGAAGAAAACTAACAGACTTACTAGGACAGTTGATGTGCACATGGTTATCTACTAACCAGTCCATGCCCAGAATCACATCCAACCCACCCAAAGGCAAACAAATCAGATCAACCAGAAAATCTCTGCCGAAGACTGACAGAGGACACCTAGCACACATTAGAGAAGTAGTTCACAACCCTTAGCCGTGGAGTGTCGATAACCATCCTCTCTCCATAACATGACAACACTAATTTCAACTTTTCAAAGACAAACAGAAGCAATAAAAGAGTGCGTAGCACCCGTGTCAACAATAGCAATTAAAGGTGTACCATAGATGAAGCATGTACCTTTAATCGCATTGGGTCCCTCTGAACCTGCCAGTGCAAAAACTCTCCCAGTGGACTTCTCTTTCTTTGGCTTTGGGCCTCGTGTGTAATCGATGTGACCACTCTCCCCACAATTAAAGCACAACACCTCCTTCCTATCACGGTTGGAAGCCATGTGTCCCTCTTTTCCACACTGTAACATCTCTTTTTCTCATTATTTGGACAACACGGACTCTTATGGCTGCCTTTTCCACACGTGTAACAAGTAACACCTGGCCGCAAACATCTCCCCACTTCGCTTAGACCCACCAACAAATTTACCAACAAACTTCCCTTTGCCACTTACCAAAGAGCACCTCATATGGCTTTCCCAGGCAGAAAAATTCTTTTGCTTTTCCTTCATAGCTCTAGAGAAAGCATTATTGTCCTCTTAATATGGTGGAGTTTCCATTCGTTCGCACTATTAACCAACAACGGAAATACTCGGATCTGCGATACCCTATGGCTCTCTTAATATCAAAGACGCAACCCGTTCTCAAACTTGATGCACTTGGAGAACTCAGCCCCTCTCCATCATAGTGTGGATAAAACTTGGACGATTTAGTAAATTTTGCAAAGATACTCGCCATGATCATGCTACCTTGCTCAAGTCTCAAAACTCCACCTCTTTCTTTCCACGGACATCTTAGGATAGTATTTCCTCTTGAACTCCCTCTCAAATCGCCCACGTGATCTCCTCATTGGCGATCGTCAACCCCCGACTATTGTTTCTCCACCAATCATAAGCCTCTTTCTTCAACATGTGTGTGCCATAGCGAACCTTCCGAGCATCGGTGCAATCCATGACACGGAATATCCGCTCCATCTCACTTAGCCACTCAAGGGCACCATCAGGATTATACCCGCCTTCAAAAGTAGGAGGGTTCTCACGCTGGAACGTGGCCAGACTACGCGTTCCATCACCCGTAGCATTACCCACAACCCCAAAGAATAGCACCGCAAGGCGCAGAAATCGCGCGCATCGTTAAGATCCCGCCATTCTAGTATCGCAACGAGAAAACAAAAATCGTAAACGAGTAACAAAGCTCAAATGTTACTCAACTTGATGACTCAACCACCACGGACAGATCGAAGCGCTCGATACCACTAATGTAACACCCCTTTTCTACCCTTATATTACGTGTCATTTATCAGAGTAATTCCTTTTTCTTAAAAATAAAATTTCGTTACTTGATAGAAAAGAAATGCTACACTTCATTAAAAACTCATCAAATAATGCACTCTTCAATTTGTGCAATCAAACATCATGTTATGGAAAATCCCATTCTCATAAAACACAATCGCAGCGGTATAACTACCAACTCACCAAATACTCACACACGCCTCAATGTAACAATTAAAAATCGTGTATACAATTATTAAACAAATTATCCCACTCCACGCCCCTAGGTGTTACAAAGATCGAGAGCGACACACAACATTACTGACCCAAAAATTAAAAGAATAAGGCACTGCGCAGCCTTCACTCGCGGCACTACTGAGCGTTGCCACAATAGAGCAACATTCCAAGCGAGAAGGGTGAGAATTTCAAAGGAACATAATCAGATACACAATAGAGTAATAAGAAGGGACAATCACAAGGTATCATCACCACATCATAATTACACAACACCAGCGCAAATCACAACAGCACCACTCACAATTATGTTTATGTATGAAGATGCAACCCACACGCGGGCATATGCATGATGGTACCATATCATCTTTAAAAACCACTCAAGGCATATCTTCATTATAGAAGAGAACCACTCAAGGCATAACATCATCAATATAAGTCATAGTATGCACATGCCATGAGATCCTATAACACATGTGCAATTCAACCAACACTCACTCGGGGTACTCACCATCATCATCATAAAATAAATAACCACTCAAGGTATGTCATCATAAAACACTCGTAGAGTGTATTCGTCATTCACATCACCATCATTAAATAACACATCATCATAAACACTCGTAGAGTGCATTCGTCATTCACATCACAATCATTAAATAACACATCATCATCGATCACTTATCTTTTAGTTTTGTGGGTTATAAAATAGTAAACCGATTGACTATGGGATTACTCAGGTAACTGGTACTACTCGCAAGAGGCATTGGCCACATTTGCGAGGCTCTCAGTGATGCCCTTGTAAATGCACCAGTGAAAGAAATTCTGGCCTTAGTGGTAAACCACAATTTAGCCATAGTCAAGGAGTACACTAGTAGTATAACCTCTTACAGCAATTCAATCATAAAATAAACTCAGAAAATTCGATCCTCGTCCAGCAACACAATTTGAGAAAACAGTATCAATTTAGTAACAAAACAGCCACTTATATTTTTGAAAAACTGCACTATAGTTTCGCAAAGCAGCACCAAGTTTAGTGACAAAAAAAACAGCAACTTATATTTAAAAAAAACTACACTATGATTTCGCAAAACAGCACCAATTTTAGTGACCAAAACAGCAACTTATATTTAAAAAAAACTGCACTATGGGTTCGCAAAACAGCACTAATTTTAGTGACAAAAACAGCAACTTATGTTTAAAAAAACTGCACTATATTTTCATAAAACAGCATCACTTTTTAGTGACAAAAACAGCAACTCATATTTAAAAAACTGCACTATATTTTCATGAAACAGCATCAATTTTTAGTGACAAAAACAGCAACTCATATTTAAAAAAACTGCACTATATTTTCATGAAACAGCATCAATTTTTAGTGACAAAAACAGCAACTCATATTAAAAAAACTGCACTATATTTTCATGAAAACATCAATTATTTGTTAACAAAACAGCAACAATTTAACAACCAAAAACAACACCTTATATCCTTGAAAAACAGCAACTATATTCAATTAAAACTAGCAACAACCCACAATTTAACAAAGCAACAGCAACGATTTAATTCACCACAAACAGCACCTTGTATTTTCAAAAAAACAGCACTATATCCAATCAAAAACAACAACCACACATAATTAAACAAGGCAAACAGCAACAACTTAATCACCAAAACCATGGAAATCGATTTTAACCCCATCAACTCACCCAATTCGAAACTCAATTCATCATCCCATAATTTTAATCACTTGATAACATCAACAATACATCATACAACATCAAAACCCAACAAAACCCATCATATACCCCATTATGTTAGATGAAACGCTCACCCTTACCTTAAATTAAATCGTAGGACTCCACTAACACCAAAAATCACCCAAATAGCAAGCTTTCCCTTCCTCTCCTTCGAAATTAACGATGGATGTTCCTTCTTGAGCAACTTGCGAACCAACAACAACAAGCAATGAGTGATTAAAAATCACCACAACAGGAAAAGGAAAAAAAAATTGAGAAAGAAAGGACCAAAACCCTTACCTTGAGCAACCTTGAGAAGTTTCTCTCTTCTCCTTCCTCTCCTCTCCCACGGCGCAAACCCTATCCCTTTTCTCTTCTGTTGTTTTTGTTTTCTTTTCCTTCCTTTGCAACTAAGCCTAGTTTATTTATATTTTGGGCTCAAAAGGTTTGGGCCCTTTTTACACCCCCCTTCCATCGCTTCCACCACTCCCTAACACAATAAAATAACCACCACATTATAACTCCATATAATTAAATTTAGTGCAACACTTTAAATAATTTAATCAATTACTTAATTAAATTATTTAGGTGTTTCACAAACTGCTAAAGAAAGACATAGAATTTGAATGGACCGAAGAATGCCAGCGAGCATTAGACGAGTTGAAAGGGGCGATTACAAACCCCCCAATTATGACCAAGCCGCTGCCAAGGGAAACGCTCTACCTGTACCTAGCGATCACAGATGAAGCATTGAGCGATGTGCTAGTCAGAGAAAACGACTCAAAGCAGAAGCCTATATACTTTATTAGCAAAGTCTTACAAGGACCTGAAACTAGGTATCAGAGGGTTGAAAAGCTAGCCCTTGCACTGGTGGTGGCCGCCTGTAGATTTAGGCCGTACTTCGTGGCCCATCAGATTGTGGTGAGGACCGATCAACCGATAAGGCAGATCCTACATAGGCCCGACCTAGAGGGACGCATGATCAAGTGGGGTGTGGAACTCAGTGAATTCAGAATAAAGTTCGAGGACAGGTCGGCTGCCAAATCCCAAGCATTGGCCAATTTTATCGTTGACACGACACCGGTCTCTGAGGCCCGACCTACGATGACATGGACCTTGTATGTGGACGACTCCTCCAACAGCAAAGGAAGCAGAGTCGACCTGATTCTAGAGAATTCTGAGGGTCTCACTGTAGAGGTCTGTTTGCCAGGGAATTCAACGTCGACCGAGTTGAACTCCACTCAGACTCTCTGCTAGTCGTCTCTCAGATCCAAAAGCTGTTTGATGCAAAAGATGATGTCCTAAAAAATTATTTGGCCAGAGTAAGAGAGCTGCTTTAACAATTCGACCGGGAAGAGGTCAAGCATGTGCCAAGGACTGAGAACGTCCGGGCTGATATACTGTCAATGTTGGCCAGTACGAAGAACCCTGAAAATCCCTGAAGTTTGATTCAGGAGACCCTCACTCGACCAAGTGTCTCAACAAAGCCCGGCCAACCAATGGCCATCAATGTGGAGAAGGATTGGATCGCCCCAATTTTGCAATACATCCTGGCGGGCGAAGAAATAAGCGATCCAAAGGAAGCAAAGTTGTTGAGGCAGCGGGCGACCAAGTACTCTGTGATTGAGGGAAAGCTGTATAAAACAGGATTTTCCACTCCTTTGCTAAGATGTCTCAAAGCGGCCGAATCTGATCACGTATTAAGGGATACACACGAGGGCGTTTGTGGAAGTCACCAAGGCGGCCGATCGTTAGCCAAGAAGGCGCTCAGAGCCGGCTACTATTGGCCGACCATGGATGAGGACGCGAAGAAACTAGTCCAGAAACGCAAAAAATGTCAAGTCCACGCTGACGTCCATGTAACCCCTTCATCTGAGCTCAATAGCCTCACTCGACCTTGGTCGTTCGCCTTGTGGGGGATGTACCTATTGGGACCCTTTCCACCGGCTCCAGGGCAATTCAAGTTTCCGATCGTAGCAGTTGACTACTTCACCAAGTGGATTGAAGTTGAGCCGCTAGCGACCATCACCTCAGCGAAGGTGATCAAGTTCTTCAGCAGAAATGTGCTCGCCTAGTTTGGAGTGCCACGCCAGTTGGAGACCGACAATGGCACTCAATTCGTAGAGAAGAAATTCAGTGATATGTTGGCCAGCCTAGGAGTGAAACATTGTTTTACCTCGGTCGAGCACCCATAGACGAACGGGCAAGCTGAAGCGCAAATAGGGTCGTGTTACGCGGCCTAAAGAGAAGACTAGATGAAGCAAAGGGAAATTGAGCTGAAGAACTCCAGTCAGCCCTATGGGCCTATAGAACAACCCACCATTCATCAACGGGGGAGTCGCCCTTCAAACATGTTTATGGGACTGATGCAGTCATCCTAATAGAAATGGGTGAGTTAAACTGGCGGACGGCCAACCCACTAACAACGTTCGAGAACGAGCGCGCTACAAGAGAAGAGCTAGATCTGGTAGACGAGTTGCGCACAAAAGCATCACTTAGAGAACAACTCGTCAAACAGAATGTAATGTTGCGCAGGTATAACACTAGAGTTCGTAAAAGGGAGTTCTCATTGGGAAGCTCGTCCTTAGACGAGCGGATGTAGAAACAAGAACGCTCGCCAAGGGAAGCTCGCTCCAAATTGGGAGGGACCACTGTAACACCCCCTTCTATTTAATTAATATTTGACTAACTAAAAATCAGAGTTTTCAAAAACATGTCCACGCACCTCAAAGAGAGTGCTACATTTAATAAAACATCATCAAAAACATATTTAAAATTCAAGCGCATCAAGTGCGTGAAATGCATATCATAGTCACGTGGGTTAAGACCCTCAAAAACCCTGTTTAGTGTTTACAATAGTCCGTAAAGTAGTTTGCAAAGACACGTGAAATAAAAAGCGAGTTCACATACTCAATACATAGTCTAAATCAGTTTAATACATAACATAGAATAAAGATGCTAAAACCCCATCCCCGGTGTTACTACATCAGAGCTGACTCAATAATCCCAAGAAGGCATGGCACCTTCACTCAGAATCACCTGCATGTCGCCACGAGAGCAGGCAACATAAAAATTCTAGGGTGAGTCTCTTTACATAAATAATAACAAGTAAGATAAGCATTATATTCGGAAAACATCTAGCAACAACAATCCATAGTAATTAAGGCATTCACCATTCAATTAAAATACCACCAAGTCACAACAAAGGATTAATTAAGCATCAATGAGAATTCAAGGAATGCATGATTGTATGCATGTGTGAAATATGCATGTGGATCCATAACCACCTCAAAAACCCCGTCGGGTAACCACCGCATGTTGGCCGAAGCCACCCACCACAATTTGGCTGAAGTCACCCACCGCGTAATGCATATGATTTATGTGACACTATGACAAATGCATCACAACACAATAATCACATCACATCAATTTTTAACCACCACGTTATCAATTATCAACCACCACGTTATCAATTATTAACCACCACTTGATCATTTATTAACCACCACCTCATCATTTATTGATCACCACCTCATCATTTATTGACCACCACTTGATCAATGATTAACCACTTCTTGGTCATTTATTAACCACCACCTTATCAATTATCGCCCACCACATCAATTATTATGTTAAATCTCACCTAAGGACCATTTAGACCCACCAAAGGTTACTCTAGTACTTAAAGGTCATTTTGACACATTATTAATTAATTTAGCACTTTGGGACTTATGTGAACGTATTGGGATTATTTGAACACTAAGGGATTATTTTGTCACGCCAAGGATTAATTTAATTCTTAGGGACTAATTCGCCACACCAAGGATTAAATTAATTCTTAGGGACTAAACCATCAGTTAGACACATTTTTATTCAACAGTTCAATTTAAATGTAATAACACTCATCTAAGTAATTAATCATCCTCATTAAATCCACACATTCTCACATTCCTTCACATTGAAGCATTTAATCAAACTTATAGCAGACAATATTAATAATACATTTATTTCCAGCATCAAGTATCATGACACCACCCAATCAAACATCAAAACAACAACAGACATAAGATTAACACAAAATTCACACAGTCGAACCTTACTAGAGCTATTCCACACATAATACATATCATACAAGTTATTATATAGGTAAAGTAGAGCCCCCTAACCTAAGAAATTGAAGAGACACAAGCACCTTCTTTTCCACAACTCCAAAAACCACCAAATTCCCAAACTTCTAAGAATTAGTTAAATGAGGTGTCTTCCATAAAATAGCTCCACAAGCATGTCCTTGGCACTAACGTTTTCTACAACAGAGCCTAATAACCAATGAATTTAAGAAGCACAAATTGTTGATTCTCCACGTGGAGTGTATGGGACTAAAGCATAATTCTCAATCCAATGCATGGACCATAAATAAGGAGGGAAATCACAATTCTTATTGGTCACTTCCCTTCCAAATAAACGTGACTCCAATCAAAACCAAGGAGGTGGGTAGAAGGAATGATTGAGAAACAGTTCATAGGGAATTGAAAGAAAAGGAATAGGCTTGGAAATTTAAGGAGATGAGTAAGAAAGCATTACATCACTGGAAGAGAAGGAAGAGGTGCGGCGCTTCTTTCTTCTACTTTATTATTTTACTAACCCTATGCTTATTTAATTGGGTATGGGCTTACTAATGGGTCATGGGCCCTTTATCTACACCCCTTAGGTATTTACACCCATCCTCCCAATTTAACTAAAATACTCCCCATTTAACTAAAATACCCACCATTTATTTACCACACCTCACTCCTTAATTAATTAATCACCCTATATTTATCTTAATATAGACAACTAAAATAATTACTTGATTAAATTAGTCAAATAATCACTTAATTAAATTAATTAAATAATCACCTAATTAAAGTAGTTAAATAATCACTTAATTAATTTTTTTGGGGTGTTACAACCACATCGTCTTATCACCAAGACAGGCAAAGGAGCTTATGAGCTAGAAACCATGGACGGGGTGACCATCCCTATGATGTGGAACACTGATAAGCTCAGAAGTACTACGTTTAGTACTTCAACCTATGTAAATACTAACGACCGATCAATGAAAGACAAGCGGGCGCTCTTTTTCCCCACTGGGATTTTTTATTGAGACCTGACCTTTTAAATTGTACTTGTGATTTATTTCCATGCACGAATGTATGCCCGGTCGCTCACCATTCAAGTAGTAGAAGAGCGACTGATGAGCCATCGAATGGCCTACAACGAAAGTGGCAAACATCGACCGGCCACAATGATCACAATAAGGGCTATGTCTAGATCGAATCTAGCAAGTCGATTGCTAACAAGCGCAGACGCGTCTAACGAGGCTGCTAAGCTAGCGACCCTTAATTCTTGAGGATTCTCCTTTTTGGGAATAAGAGCCAAAAAAGAAGCTGAAATGGCTTTAGGCAACACCGCACTAACATGAAATTTCTCAAAAAAACCCATAACGTCCTCCTTCACAACCTCCCAACAATTTTTTATGAAATTAAGATTGTAACCGTCAGGTCCTGGGCTTTTATTCCCATCACAACTCCACACTGCTTCTTTCACCTCGTCCTCTGTAAACGGAGCAATAAGTTGACTACTGATGAGGACATAGAACATCAAGATGCCTTGCAAAGCTTAGGAGGTCCAATAACTAGAGCAAGGGCAAGGAGAGTCCAAGAAAGTCTAGTCCAGTTCATCACCAAGGCAAATTCAAGTGAGGGCAAGGAAGTAATTGCACCAAAAACCATGCTTGTCATACAAGCTATGGAGGAGGCGCAAGTTGCATGACTTAAAAGGAGAACCAAGCTATTCTATTTTAATTAAATAAAATTGCATGTGACCAATTGATATATTTGGGAACCATGCATTAGTTAATTTATTTTTAGTGTGTTTAATCCACTTCAAGTGGTGTAGAGTCACATACTCCAAGTGTGGAGATAGAGTCAATAATTGTTGGAATCAAAGAAAGGCATTCATTACAATCAAAGCCAAGGAGTTACAAGACAATGGGATTAATTCTCCAACATCTCATCAAAGGCACATTAAGAAGAGAGGAGTTACAAGACAATGGAATTTATTCACCAACATCTCATTACTTGTGCATTAAGGAGTGTAATTTCCATTAAGATGGGATTGTGTAACAACTCCTAGACTTGAATTGCTTGTAATTGAGTTTTATTACACTAGCTTAGGATTCCTACTAGCTAATTTCGAAATTAGCTTAGGCTTAGGGTATTGTAATAGTTTTTGGTCTTGTTTCTTTGTAACAACAACCACTCTCTTATTACAAATAGAGAGTGTAAGTGTAGCTGAAGTTTTTTAACAAAGATTTTAACAACATTTTGAGTTCATACTCTCTAGGTTCTGGATTGGACCAAACTTTGATCATATCAAGAACTCCTTTTTCTTGTGATGATCCTCACATTCATAGGCTTATCCTAGTCTTGGATTAGACAAGGTGGCGCCCCTTTCCTTTCATTCCATTTCTTTCACCAAATTCACAACAATTGATAACTAGTGTGAGCATAAGTGTTATTCTATAAAGACCACGAAATCTTCAAGTTTCCTTTCCCATTTTCTTCCATCCTAAACCCAAAAATACAAAAACATAAGAAACAACTAAACTCTCTTTTGAAAAACAAAGAAATGACCAATTTTCACAACAAGGTGGTCCTCAACTACACTCATCTTCGTTGATCTTGTCAAACTCAATACCACTGAGAATAGGTCGCTGCATAATCGGTTCCGCATAGCTGGCTTCAAAGAAACTTTTTATGGTTAATGAATATTATGTTTCCAAATAAAAGTTCCATAATTTTCTAAGTAATGTTATTAATAGAATGATTTCCCTAAGGAGGTACCAAGTGGGTTACCACCTTTGAGAGGGATTGAGCACCACATTGACCTCGTTCCAGGGGCCGCTTTGCCTAATAGGCCAGCCTACCGGAGCAACCCATAACAAACACAAGAGATACAAAAACAAGTGGCTGTGTTGGTAAGTAAAGGTTGGGTAAGAGAAAGTTTAAGCCCATGTGTCTTTGTCCTGTTATTTTAGTTCCTAAAAAAGATGGTAGTTGGAGAATGTGCACTGATTGTAGGGTTGTTAACAATATCACCGTCAAATATAGGCACCCAATACCTAGGTTAGATGACTTGCTTGATGAATTGTTTGGTGCATGTTTATTTTCCAAAATTGATTTGAAAAGTGGATATCATCAAATTAGGATAAGAAAAGGGGATGAGTGGAAAACTGCTTTCAAAACTAAATATGGTTTATATGAATGGTTAGTTATGCCTTTTGGCTTAACTAATTGTCATACCCCAATTTTGTCCGGCTTAGGTCAAAACCCTAATTTTCCCTAAAAATAAATAAATAGAAGAGCAAAGAGCATCATACATTGCATTTAGGTTTCTAAAAGTCATTTCCAAGCTTCTAAAATCATTTTTGGAGTTGGAATACACTTTTTGGACAAACTAGGATTTTTTAGGGTAAAGGGTATTTTGGTCATTTTTCACAACAGGATGATTTTCTCGTTAAAAAATAGGCATCCACAAAAAGTACATTTTATTCTATCCAAGATAATTTTTGTACACTTTTTAGAGAGAATATCCTAGTCCAAAATAATTAAAAATGCATTTTTCCTATTTTTATTGCATAAAAAAATGCTAAAAGACCATTAAAAATTCCCCAATTATTAAATGACAATTTTGGTTGTCTAGAATAATTGGGAGGCTATTCATGGTGCCCAAAAATATGCAACATATTTTCAATAGGTGCATTCTCATTTGCATGACCAAAAATTCAAAAGAAGGAAGTGTCCTCAATAAGACAAAAGACCAAAAACATGTTTTTTTCATTTTTTTTTCCTCTCCATTTTCAGCATGTGATGCGCCTCACTCTCTCATTTTTTTTTTTACAAAAATCTTCTACACTCTTCTATTTCTTACTCATTAAGAATACATTTGATATTATCCTTAACTTTGCCCCTTTTGGTAAATCCTCCCACCCACTCACACTCACTCCTTCACCAAAAAATGCAAAGTTCCCTCTTTAATAACATTTCTTCACAAAAATACCCTTAACCCTATTCTAGATCATTCCTCATATGAGTCTTCCTTCCCAAAATAGATTTTTTTTTCACATAAACCCTTTTTTTTGGTGTATGCGCCATACCCCCCCCCCCCCCTTCTCACCCTCACTTGTATTTTCTTACTACCCCTAATTCTTGTGCATTGCAATCTTGACCATTGATTTAAATGTTATCTCAAATCCTATTGGTTTGCAAGAAGCACATTGTCACAAATACCCTTAATGTGACACCCCATATAAAAACCCAAGAATAAGAGACAATAGGGAGGACACTCATTTTTCACCCTAGAACAAAAACCTCTCCTTCTCTCTCCCTCTCTAGGCTGAACCCTCCCTCTCCTTCCTCCTCCATTTTCTTTTCAAGTTTCATCCACCAAATCACCTCAAATTCACTCCATCTTCATATATCTCCTTCCTTTCATCCTTAATTCCATTTTTATATCATCATAGAGGATGTTTCTTCAAGATTTGCGTGGCCATTGTTGGTGATTTTGGAGGATTGTTGTTGAGTTGTTGCTCTTGAGTTTCATTTCTACTCTTGTTTAGCTTGGAACTAAGGTCGTATAACCTAAAATCCCTTGCATTTTCATCCACTTTCTTGCATCAAAATCAATTTTCAACTTATATTTGCATCTCATAACATCATTATGTAGATTAGGGGCTGTTGTGGGTGAGATTTGGCATCTCACCCACCAAATAAATTGTTCTATGTTGCCTTGTGTTGATTTTGCATCTTTTGTGTGAAATAAATTGTGAATTCATGTGTTTTTTTTTTGGTTTGCAAATCTCACCATGGACATGTTTAATCTCATTTTCTTATTTATCTTGGTTTGATAAGGCCTGAATTTTGATGTTGATGCAAGGTTGTTGGTGTTAATTTTGTGAATAAATGATGAACTATGCTTGTTGTTGAATCTTGATGTTTTGAGCTTGAATTTTGGGGAGTATGGCTTCGGTTTTGGGTCCCAAATTTTAGGGTTCTTGCTTGTTTTTTTGTTGTTCATCATGTATGCATGCTTATCTATGTGATTGGGTAAATTTTGATGAAAGAATTTGATGATTTTTGGGCTAAATGATACCTTGGGTTCAAGCCAAGTTTTAGGGTTTTGTTGCTTCTTCTTTCTTTTGGTTTTTGCATGAAATAAATGTTGGTTTGGACTACCATATGTTTCGGCTTTGTGGCCCTTTTATGCTTACTTGATATGTTAAATCACAAAAATAATTGTTGCTAAGTCTTGTGAAAAAAAAAATATAAAAAATGGTTTCAAAGTTCTTGTGTTTTGCAAGTTATGATGTGAATTAGGGTTTGTGACCTCACTTGTAAACCAAATTGAAATGGGTTGTAAAAATGATTTTTCTCAAGTTGTTATGACATGATTTGCTTGCCATATGTGGTTGGTTGATGATTGGCAATATGAGGCTCACTTGTGCTTCATGCACTTTAACCTAAGTGGGAGGATTGCTTAGCATGATTCAATTTTCTATTCTTATGCTAATTGTTTAATTGTTGATGATTTAATATCATTCTTGTGCATTATTGTTGTAAATGGTAATGAGCATGCTTGTATCCTAATTCTTGATTACTTTGCTTGCGAATTGGTAAGTATTGCGTCTCGGTTTTGACTTGAAAAGTGATTGAACGTTCTACTTCGTTTTCTTTGTGGCCAATACCACTCTCTAATTCTCGTCCTTTCCTCTCTAACCAATCTTTTTCAAAGACTCTTCCAAGAGATAATACTCTTCAAATCGCTTTCACAAGTTAATCAAATCTTTTGAGATCAATAAATTAAATAACCTTTTTCAAAACTCATAAGGAGGCAAGTCGGACGTACGGCCGGTGTTGTCTAGCGTCCTAAGACCAGGAGTATGCAGACTCGAGCGTCTTGGGATACTTATATGAAATAAAAAAATAATTAACAACCTTAAACCCTATTTCAAAAATGAGTAAGGAATCAAGTCGGATGTACGTCAAGGGTTGGTTAGCGTCTCGAGGTTAGCGAAAGTATCTGATCAGTATGAGCACGAGACACTTGCTCAAAATAAAAACAACCAACTCCCGACAAATTTTTTCAAGTAAATTCAAATCAATTTTTCAATAAGTAGGGGGCACGTCGTCCGTACGGGCGGGGATGTCTATGTTTTAGGGTTAGTGGACAGTACAGTTCACACTTTCAAAAAAATCACAAAGCCGTCTTCGGACGCAAAAAAACCAAGAACTATGTAGCTTTGATTCCTCATCACAGTGGGGATACGTAGGACCGGGTTCACGTCCCGTCAAGCACCCTTTTAAAAAAAATCTTTGTTTTGTTCCGCTTTTCAAAGATGCCAAAAATATTATTTTTTTCCCGTTTCCTATAAAATAATTTCTCAATCGAAACCAAAAGAAAAGAAAAGAAGTAGAACGATCGTTTCAAATCAAATATTTCAAAAACACACATCAAATTAATGGTTCTCTTTCGGTAGAAAGAAGGTGTGGGGTGCTAATACATTCCCCATACCTAACCGACCCCCGGACCTACATCTCTTGTTTTCGAAAAGACCACCCGCTTTGTACATAAAAGACGTTTTTGCAATATTTTCGTCTCAAAACTAAAATATTGATGGCGGCTTCATAAACTTTCCCACGTTGTACACGAGAAATCCAAATCGGATTTTTAGGGTGCAACACTAATGCACCCAACACTTTCATGAGATTAATGAACCATGTTTTGAGGGAATTTTTGGGGAAATTTGTTGTTGTATATTTTGATGATATCTTGATATATAGCAAAAATTTAGAGGACCATTGCATTCATCTATGGGGCTGTTTTAAATGTGCTAAGAAAAGAAATCTTATATGCAAACTTGGAAAAATGTGTTTTTGCACGGATCAAGTTGTTTTCCTAAGTTTTGTCATAAGCTCTCAAGGAGTACATGTGGATGAAGCAAAGGTGAAGGCAATCCAAGAGTGGCCAACGCCCAAAAGTGTGGTGAGGTAAGAAGTTTTCATGGTTTAGCAAGTTTCTATAGGAGGTTTGTCAAGGACTTTAGTACTATTGATGCACCTCTTAATGAAATTGTTAAAAAAAAAGCGGTTTTAAATGGGGTGAGAAACAAGAACAAGCTTTTTCTATCCTTAAAGAAAAGCTCACCCAAGCACCAATTCTAGCATTGCCTAATTTTTTAAAATCTTTTGAAATTGAGTGTGATGCTTCCAATGTAGGAATTGGGGCTGTTTTGATGCAAGAGAAGGTCATCCAATTGCTTATTTTAGTGAGAAATTAAAAGGGGCTGCCCTAAATTACTCAACTTATGATAAGGAATTGTATGCCTTAGTAAGGGCATTGCAAACATTGCAACATTACTTGCTGCCCAAAGAATTTGTCATTCATAGTGATCATGAGTCCTTGAAGTATCTAAAAGGACAAGGTAAGTTGAACAAGAGGCATGCTAAATGGGTTGAATTTTTGGAGCAATTTCCTTATGTGATTAAGCATAAGAAGGGTAAAGCCAATGTTGTGGCTGATGCATTGTCAAGAAGGTACGCCTTACTCTCTACCCTTGTAACTAAAATTTTTGGTCTTGAACACATTAAGGAATTGTATCAGCATGATCTTGATTTTTCTGTTAAATATGCTGAATATGTGCATGCTGCCCATAATGGATTTTTTAGGCACAATGATTATTTGTTTAAAGAAAAAAGGTTGTGTGTGCCAAAAGGATCCATTAGAGAGCTCTTAGTCAAAGAGGCGCATGAGAGGGGCTTAATGGAACATTTTGGTGTTCCTAAACCTTTGGAAATTTTGAAAGAGCATTTTTATTGGCCTCACATGAAAGTTGATGTGCAAAAATATTGTGAAAGATGCATTGTTTGCAAAGAGGCCAAATCCAAAGTTATGCCCCATGGCTTATATACTCCATTATGCATTCCTAATTACCCTTGGATTAACCATTCCATGGACTTTGTCTTAGGCTTACCTAGAACAAAGAATGGGAAAGACTCTATTTTTGTTGTTGTGGAGATGAGTTCTCAAAGATGGCGCATTTTATTCCATGCAAAAAGGCGGATGATGCTTGCCATGTTTTTGACTTGTTTTTCAAAGAAGCGGTGCGCTACATGGCTTACCAAAAGCATAGTGTCCGATCGAGACACTAAATTTCTAAGCCACTTCTGGAGGACTTTCTGGGGTAAGGTGGGAACTAAGTTACTATTCTCTACAACTTGTCATCCTCAAACTGATGGGCAAACTGAGGTAGTAACCCGAACTCTCTCTACTCTTTTAAGGGTTGTGCTTTCAAAGAACTTGAAAATGTGGGAAACATGGTTGCCACATGTTGAATTTGCTTATAATAGGGCTGTCCATAGTACCACAAATCACTCCCCATTTGAGATTGTGTATGGTTATAATCCTTTAACTCCTCTTGATCTTTTACCATTACCTAACACATCTCTTTTGAAGCATAAAGATGGCAAGGCCAAAGCTGAATTTGTCAAGAATTTGCATGAGAAAGTCAAAATGCAAATTGAAAAGAAAATGAGGGTTATGCCAAAAATGCCAATAAAGGGCGCAAACAAGTTATCTTTGAACCCGGGGATTGGGTTTGGGTTCATATGAGGAAAGAAAGGTTTCCAACACAGAGGAAATCCAAATTAATGCCTAGGAGTGATGGTCCTTTTCAAGTGGTTGCCAGAGTGAATGATAATGCATATAAAGTGGACCTACCCGGTGAGTATGGTGTTAGTGACACTTTTAATGTTGCTGACTTATCTCCTTTTGATGCAGGTGATGAAGATTTCAATTCGAGGTTCTTCTCAAGAGGGAGGGAATGATGAGGACATAGAGCATCAAGATGCCTTGCAAAGCTTAGGAGGTCCAATAACTAGAGCAAGGGCAAGGAGAGTCCAAGAAAGTCTAGTCCAGTTCATCAACAAGGCAAATTCAAGTGAGGGCAACGAAGTAATTGCACCAAAAACCATGCTTGTCATACAAGCTATGGAGGAGGCCCAAGTTGCATGACTTAAAAGGAGAACCAAGCTATTCTATTTTAATTAAATAAAATTTCATGTGACCAATTGATATATTTGGGAACCATGCATTAGTTAATTTATTTTTAGTGTGTTTAATCCACTTCAAGTGGTGTAGAGTCACATACTCCAAGTGTGGAGATAGAGTCAATAATTGTTGGAATCAAAGAAAGGCATTCATTACAATCAAAGCCAATGAGTTACAAGACAATGAGATTAATTCTCCTAACATCTCATCAAAGGCACATTACAAGACAATGGAATTTATTCTCCAACATCTCATTACTTGTGCATTAAGGAGTGTAATTTCCATTAAGATGGGTTTGTGTAACAACTCCTAGACTTGAATTGCTTGTAATTGAGTTTTATTACACTAGCTTAGGATTCCTACTAGCTAATTTCGAAATTAGCTTAGGCTTAGGGTATTGTAATAGTTTTTGGTCTTCTTTTTTTTTTGTAACAACAAGCACTCTCTTATTACAAATAGAGAGTGTAAGTGTAGCTGAAGTTTTTTAACAAAGATTTTAACAACATTTTGAGTTCATACGATCTCTAGGTTCTGGATTGGACCAAACTTTGATCATATCAAGAACTCATTTTTCTTGTGGTGATCCTCACATTCATAGGCTTATCCTAGTCTTGGATTAGACAAGGTGGCGCCCATTTCCTTTCATTCCATTTCTTTCACCAAATTTACAACAATTGATAACAAGTGTGAGCATAAGTGTTATTCTACAAATACCACGAAATCTTCAAGTTTCCTTTCCCATTTTCTTCCATCCTAAACCCAAAAATACAAAAACATAAGAAACAACTAAACTCCCTTTTGAAAAACAAAGAAATGACAAATTTTCACAACAAGTTGGTCATCAACTACACTCATCTTCGCTGATCTTGTCAAACTCAATACCACTGAGAATAGGTCGCTGCATAATCGGTTCCGCATAGCTGGCTTCAAAGAAACTTTTTATGGTTAATGAATATTATGTTTCCAAATAAAAGTTCCATAATTTTCTAAGTAATGTTATTAATAGAATGATTTCCCTATCTGGCATTTAATGTTGAGATTGTTACTTCATTTGAAGAAGAGAATTCTCCTTCAATTGAGACCCTTTTAACTAAGGATCCTGGTTCCTTCGGTTGAGGTAAATTAATTTCACTACTCAACATTATAACCACTGATGTCATGTCTGGCCTATCATCCGGATGATGTTGCAGACATAGAAGACTAGTTTGTATGCAACGCGAAACTTCAAGTGGAATGCACGAGTCCTTCAAACAATCATCAATCAGTTCGTGTGAAATGCCCACTTTCCACGATTTCCATACCTGTAAAAATTTCACATGCATAAGAATTTATTTACTGCTTCGATATTTGAGAATTATAGTCTTTCGTGGTACTCACATGCTCAATAAGATTGTGATCAAGCTCGTGGTAGGTAAGTGTTTTGTTTTTCCTTCCCGTAATAATTTCTAGCATTAGTACGCCAAAACTAAATACATCTGATTTTGTAGAAAATAATCCACCATTGACATATTCAGGTGCCATATAACCACTGAAAGAAACCATGGAAAAATTAGTTTGATGTGTAATCAAATATAGTTAATGTTGATAATCATTTATAATACTTACAATGTTCCGACTACTCTGCTTGTTCTCCCTTCAATTTGATCACCTCCACACATTCTAGCCATGCCAAAATCTGAAATTTTTGGATTCATATCATTGTCTAATAAAATGTTACTCACTTTTAGATCTCTGTGTATGATCCTTAGTCTTGAATCTTGATGAAGATAAAGAAGTCCACGAGCAATTCCATACAAGATGTTAAAGCGCATAGACCAATCTAATAATTTTCTTTGAACTGGATCTGTCAATATTGTTGAACAAGTTAATTAGATATGACTTACAAAATAAGAAAACATGCATTAGACAAAATGTTAAGCGTTGCAAAAATTACTAACCATAAAGGAACGTGTCAAGGCTTTTGTTAGGCATATATTCATAGAGTAGCATTTTCTCCTCTCCTTGAATGCAACAACCAACAACCTTAACAAGATTTCGGTGTTGAAGTTTAGAACATAATATTACTTCATTCTTAAATTCTTTCAATCCTTGTGTAGAACTCCTTGAAAGCCTCTTAACCGCAACTTCTCTCCCATCTGGCAATATACCCTAAATGGCATAGGGGACAAAAAATTTATAAACAAATAGGTCATGATTTCAATTTTGGCCTTATTACTGGACGTGTTGAAAATTTACCTTGAATACTGGTCCAAAACCACCTTCACCGAGCTTGTTGTCAATTGAGAATTTATCTGTAGCCTTTAGTATCGTTTTTAGATCATAAAAAGGAAGCTCAAAACCTTCATGCTCATCTTCGTCTTTCTCTCCCATCCACCCAGTGTTATCTATTTCTACGTAATCATTAAATGAGATCATGGTCATTGACAAGAAACATGGAAGGAGCTAAGTGTAAGAAATTTACCTTTATAGTTCTCTTTGGTTTTCTTATAAATATAGAAGAATGCCAATATCATCACAAGGGCCACTAAAACTGTGATTGAAACTGCTAAGACTGTCTTTTTCTTATTCCCCTGCTTATCACCTGCGTTTACAGCTTGACAAAGTAATGAAAAGCACTTGTGAATTGAGATTTCTAGGAAAAGTAAGAAGATATGTAGCACACCAATATTTCAGATTGAAAACGTGTCCAGTGTCGTGTTGCACACAGATACTGACACTAATACTTCTATTATATTCATTTTTTAAAATTAAAATCAGCGTCTAAATATTTATGTCAATATTTGTGTCGGTGTTTCATAGAAAATAATAACTTAAAGAGAGTACTGAAGCCTTTACCGATATCTGAAGCATCCATTCGAACATATAGATCTTGTCCGCCTTGTGAAACTCTAATGTCAAGAAGATCACCAAACCAAATAGAACAACCAGTAACTACTGCACTTGAATCTAAGCCTGAATAAGCTGTACAAGAACAATTTTCCAAACATTTAACTTTACACTCATCAAGTGACATATTTTGATTAGTCCAAGAATGTTTAGTATCCGGCAATTTCAACCCAACAAGTTTACGAAAACCATCTCTATTTTTTACACCGCAACTCCAATTTCCACTACGCACACAACCTTGTGTCCAATCCATTGCATTCCATTGTTGTAATGAGTTTGGTGTAAAACCATCTAAACATCTACATATTGGTGATCCATCAATGAGACAATTTCCATTTGCACCACAAACATTATAAACATCACAACTATCTTGTGGCAATGATTGGTAAACCATCCAAGTTCTAGTTTCAGAAATCCAAGTAAGACGTTGACGAAGAGAAAGTGTTTGGTTAAAAACAATTATGGAAATAACTGAACTATTCTTTAGGTTAAAGACGTAATAAGACTCATCTTCATTATCAACATATTCATAATTATAAACAGGGTTATCTGTAAATGCAGATATTCCACTAATTCTAGAACCACTCCATGGTCCAGTTCTGAAGTACTCAACTGAACCCTTAGAAATAACCATTTCAGGATTATTACTATATAATGTAACTGCGTTAAAATCACCTGAAGATGGATCATCCCAATTTTTCCAAGCAGTGAAACGAACTCTAAAACCAGTTTTTTTATCCCATCTGAATTTCATTCCAGGTAAACATGTATCACAAGGAAAGTCAAAACTCTGCCAAAGAAAATTATTTTCTTCATTCTCATCTCTGACTACTAAATTTCCATTCTCTAAGAGCTGCACAATGGGTCTTGAAGCCTTTTTAGTTGCATTTGTTGACCAAAGAGACTTATTTTGACTTAGAAGAACAAGGTTTCCTTGTTGGTTGATGATCAACTTGCTGGAATTGGAATTGGAATTGGAATTGTCTTTGACTGGATTGTCACGATTGGCAACCCAAACAACAGTTCCAACACCAATATTTTTGTACCAGATTCCAACATAACGGTTAGTAGAAGTACCTGGATTGAAGAAACCCAACACGAATGTTCCGTACTCTGAAACCAAGGTGCTGCCATCGGTAAATGTCTGAGACTGGGTTATTGTATCTGATGCGGAGGAAATATGAGGGAAGAATAATAGAAGCTTGGAAAGAACAAGGACTGTAGTAGGAAGAAATAGAAAAGCCATTTTTCGTTGGTTTGTTTGGTGATACTGCCGCAAAAGTAAAGAAGAGATAGTTGTGAATTAAATTTCCTAGTTAATGGCAATGATTCTTTGGGGGCCGACTTCTCTTAGTAATCAAGTTGCTACACTACACTTGTCAATAATATGGGAGCTCTGGTGGATCTAATAGTATACGTGTTGTTGGTTGTTTGGAAAGTAAAAATATTTAATTATACTCAATACTACCTCTTTTTCATTTTAATTGTCATTTTAGAGATATGACACATATTAAGAAAAATGTGTAAAAAGATGAAAGAGAAAAATGATTTTACAAAGTTAACTTTATAGGTGATTGGTGTATTCACCACCATCATAAATGCAAAGTAAATGGTAATGTTTTGGGAGTGATGCTCATAGTATTAATTAGAGGGTAATATTGATAAAAGTTTCATTAAAATTAGAAAGTGACAATTATTTTGAAAAAACACTTTTAGCAAGTGAGACCATTATTTTGAAATAGAGGAAGTATTAATTTTCCATATAACAAATTTAATATATATATATATATATATATGGTATATCCATTAATTTTCCATATAACAAATTTAATATATATATATATATATGGTATATCCAGTGAGAATGTCATTTTTATGTGAGAGGTGAGAGAGTTTATTATTGCAAAATTCTTGCCTAGACTCCACTATAACATGTCATTGTTGGGCACAACCAACGACAAAATTACACCAAAACAAACTAAATTAAAAAAAAAATAAAAAGGTAAAATACCAAAGAAAAAAGGGAGGTGCATCGCTCTTTCATTGCTTTCGTACTTTTCCCAATCACAATCATCTTCACCTTCATGTTGTCTTCGTCTACTTGCATCTTTCTCGTCTTCCAGGCATACACAGTGTCAGTGTCGTCTTCCTCCGACGTCTTTCTATCGTGCCGTCTTCCTTGGACGTTTTTCTCTCCTATCATATTTTTGCCTTCTTGAAGAAACAATTCTGCTCCTTCTTACACTGTTAGCAAGAACGATTCTGCTCCTCCTCATACTATTTGCATGAACAAAGTGTATTTGTCTCTATTCCAGGTTCTATAAATTTTCTCCTTTTATCGATGCATCAGCGACAATATATTGTTCATTTGGTTTGATTGCTCTGTCATTGAGGCAAGTAAACACTTTTTTTGATAAGTTTCTTGATTCTCTAATAATATGTTTCATCATTGATTTGCTATGACCCGTGCGATGCATGGATATGCATTATCTTTGATGATCATATTAGTTAAATATTATTTTTTTCCTAAAATATTAGTTAAATATTCTACATTACCTATGTTTTACCTATATGTTTGGATGATGCTGCAACATCAGAAGTTGCAACATCAGAATATGCAACATCTTCCTTCTCAACAACTACTGCAACAATTTTATGTTGTAGCAATGACTTTATCTCTGCATCAAGTCTTTTACCCTCAAAGCTCTGATCATCTTGAACTTCCGACAGCTTCCTCTTCCTTTGCAATCTTTTTATTCGTACTCTCTTTGTAGGTGTGGCAGTGGGACCCATTTTTTTATTGCACAGAAAAGTGAAAAAGACCATTAAATATTTCCCAATTATTAAATGACAATTTTTATTGTCATGAATAATTAGAGGATATTTTATGGTGCCCAAAAATATGTGACACATTTTCAATAGGTGCACTATCATTTTGCACGCCCAAAAATTCAAAAATTCAAATAAAAGTCAAAGTGTCCTCGATAAGACAAAAACCCAAAAAAAGAGAAGCAATTTTCCCTCCCCATTTTTGTTGTCATAGCCGAATTCCCTCTCTCTCTCTCTCCACAATTTCTTCCACATTCTTCTATTATACAATTATTTCTTAAGAATATTCTTGTACTATCCTTAATTCTACCTATTTCATACACATCCCTAATTCCCACACACTCTCATGTAGATTCATACCCTTTTTTGTAAATGACACCATCCTCTCACACTCACTCCTTCATAAGAAATTGCAAACTTACTTAAAATAGAACGTCCCATTCATATTCTACCCTTAACCCTAATTTCACCCAAGACCATATATAAGCCTACTCTCCCAAAATACAAGAAAAAGTTAATTTTACACACAAACCTCTCTTTCCTCCCCTCCTTGGCCGAATACCTCCCTCTCTCCCTCGCCTCATTTTCTTCAATTTCTTCACTCAATCATCCATTAAAACACCTTTAATTTCCTACACTAAATCTTTCATCCTTCTTGCATTCTTCTCAAAGATTCATCTTCAAATTCAAGGATCAAGTTCAAAGTTGAAGATTGAAGAGTAGATTAAAGGGGTTTTGCATTCATTCATCTCATTTCCTTCCTTATTCTAGCTTGGAGTTGAGGTATACTTTGAAACCTAGCATCATCTTCTAATTTTAGCATCAAAGATGTAAATCATCACTTCATTTTTGCATCCCATTGCATTTTAATGTCATAATGTTAGCATAGTTGTTGTGGTTGAGTGAGAGATGTATTTCAAGTATCTTGACAAGCACTTTGGGAGGCTTGGGTGCTTGAAATTTTTCTCTCTTTTAGAATAAATTGTGTGTTGTTGTTATTTCACTCATTATTTTGTTGTTTCCATGAATAAATGGTGTTTTAAGCTCATGTTCATTTCGCACCTTAAGAGAAAATTAGGGTTTATGAGATTTTTGATGAGTTGGTTGTTTAATCTTGCAATTCTTTGGGAATTGAACCTTGATTATGATGTTTGTTTGCTTAAAACTTGTTGTTCTCATGAATTTGCTTGCAAATCATGCCCTATGTTGATGATTGGCAAGAGGACTCTCACTTGTGCTTTAAGGCACACTTTAAGTGTTGAGGATTGCCTAAGAAGACTCAATTTCTTTTGTGATTCCTAGTGAACGAAGATGCAAATTTAAGTTTCCTTTCCTTACCAATTGCTTTGATTACCAAAAACAACTTATAAATCATTTTGGAATGCTATTGGTCTTGCAAATAAGTAATTGTTTTGAAACAATTGTTAGTTATGTGTTGATGATTTGGTAAGAGTATTTGACACTTATGCACTTGTGCATATCCAAGTGTCAAAGGTTACCTAAAGGGATTCAACACCCTACTTGCCTAAACTTGTCACTTTAGTCTTAAGACTTGCCTATGATCTTGCATGAGCCAAATGCCCCTTTCAATTTATTCATTTCATGTGGTTGATTGAAGAAATGTATTAGACATTGATGACATCAAAAGGATACTACATGGGCGCTTATGTCTAAGGTTGATGTGAAACCCTTAAGGTCACTAGTGCAGAAAAGGGATTTAAAGTCAGACAAATTGGACATTTAAAGTCACGCGCCAGCGTGACTTCTATTAAGGCGACTTCGTATGTCAGGAGATTTAAAGTCGCGCGAGTGTCTGACTTCATAAGTTTGTTTCTAAGTCAGACTTTTAACCGCCTGACTTTAATTCCTCGTGTTCTCTCTAGACCAGCCTCTGTGGATAGCTTTTAAAGTCACGCGCCCGGACTTTAAAGATGTTTTTAAGTCGAGCGTTTTAAATGCTTGACTTTAAAAGTTATGTTTTTAAGACATACATTTTAAATGCTTGACTTCAAAAGTGTTTATTTAAGTTTTAATTCTTTTTAGCTTTTGGGTGATCCCTCGTGCATATACTAATTTGGCCCCACATCAAATTCATTAAATCTAGCAACATACATATTCTATATAAAATAAATGTATTATATTTTGCTCAAAAAATATCATTAGCAAGCTAAAAATTACTTTAGCAATTCAACATTCATTTGACTAATATCTTGTCAACCAAAGATATATGATATGATGTTGACACCAAAATATTAAAAATACAATAAACTGTAAGCCCAACCACTTAATACGGAACATGGTCTCCAAGTTGAGTAGATGAAATGATCTCTTCTTGTGATATATCAAGGTCTGATATAAGTAGTAACACATGCTTCCTCCTTAGTACCTCAAGGCTAACCTGTTTGTCAATAGGTCAATGTTTTAATTTAAACCTTACACATATACAAAGGACTATATCTACATGTTACTAGAATATGAAATCATACCCTTGATTTTGTAGTGCCATCTATAAGTGGTGGAATATCATCCTTTGCATAAATAAGTGCTCTGAGAATTTTCATGTTGTTTACATGCACTGTCTCGAAAAGTCGTACCAGATTGTGGAAAGCCTCTATATGCCTCTTGTCATCTGTACAAGGTTAAGGATGAAATTGTCAGCTTTTTACATAAAATGCTGCAAGAAGAGTTTTGAATTCAGGTTATATATCCAAATTAACTAAGTTTCTAATTATGTTTTCAATAATGTGCTCACCAATATATTGATAGCAATGAGCCAGTTGGTTCTTGAGATGTTCATGTATACTACCCACTTTATGAGCCAGACTAGATAACTCCCATGCCTCTGTGGAAGATGTAAGGGACCTGCAATTAATTAGAAAGAGTGTCATTATCAAGGTTTGAAATACAGGTCTCGACATCCGTAAGAAGACCAGCTCATATGGCAAATGTCGAAATTGCTTTGGACTCGATATCATGTCTTTGGTTTGAAGTTGAACCGGAATTGCACCTCAATAGCTATTGAGGTTGCATCAACTACATTTGACTATGATTATTCGTAATATCTAGTATTGCGAGCGCGACTACTACCGCGATTTAAAACATTAAAAGGGAGATGTGGGAGCTTACTCATTTCTCATGCCAATGAGACTAGCAATTTGTGAAGCACAAGCAACAATACTTCGGATGACCCAATAAGCAGCAATAGGAATATGAGCACTGACTAAAGACATAGGAGGAACATCTTCTGAAATATATTCAGATGGTAGCTCCTTAAATTCAACAATACACATGGTTACATCGAGCGCCGCCTTCACGAGCTTGTTGAGTGCTTCAAATTGAGGTTTCAGTGATGCAGAATTCACCACAATGTCAGGTAATTGCTTGAGGAGTGCCACAGATTTGGCAAGTGTGTTTCCAACACTCATTTGAGCAACAAGCCAAAACTCTCCAAAAATAACAGCAAAGGCTGCTATTGTTAACACAACTTTTGCATGCCATGAATAACTTGACAGGTAATTCAGTAACACCATTGTTGTTGCATGTGCATCTCCTCCCCCTGAACACTTGCATGATAGCTGCCAATAATATCTCTTTAATTATAGTAACTTTTCTTGTTGCATGTGCATCTCCTCCCCCTGCCTCGGTTTATTTCTGCAACCAAAACAACATATTTCAATAAAAGTATAATAACAAAAAGAATTTTCAGTTGAAACCTTATCCAATCCAACAAAGAGTAAAATGAGAACCGAAAAGGGGAACCATCATTTGTGAGCTTTTCAGCATCAATTGACACAACGTTCACACAAAGTTCGACTCGTTTTTCACAGAATCGAACCAATGAAGCGAGAATAAGCGGCATTTATTTGAGAGAAAGGTTCGATAGAGATGAAATCCAAAAGCAAAATAAAAACCTAATTCGGTGGTAACATCGCTTGAAAGAAAAATTGATTATACCTCGATGATCGAGAGATCTACAAGGACTCAAATCGAAAGAAAGAAATCGAGAACTCGTGAGCTAGAAAATCAGCGTAGGCGCTAAAATCGAGAGATCCGCCGAGCGATGGTGGTCGGTGGCCGTTCGACGTCGTTCGATTCACCAAACAAGAAGAATAAGAGTCTCTTTCTGCGAAGAAGACACAGTTGGGGTTTGCGAAGAAGAAGGGTTTGGGGAGAGGAAAGGTCTGCGGAGAAGAAGGGTTTGGGGTTCTAGAGAGCGTTATTTATTATTTAAGACTTTTGAAGTCACGCGATATACCAGTCTGTCTTAGATTGTTAAAAGTGTAATACTTTTGAAGTCACGCGATATATCAACCTGTCTTAGATTGTTAAAAGTTTTCACTTTTGAAGTCAGGCCGGTTTACGCTTGACTTAAACACACGCGCCTCTACGTATCAAGTCAGGCATCTGAGCGTGTGACTTTAAATGTCTAATTCTTTTCCTGATTTTGCACTAGTGGGTTTTGCAAGTGATTCATTAGAAGTTTGATATCACTTGTGTTTTGAAATGCCTTTGCCTATTCACATATTGTGTCATAAATGCCTAGTTAGGTTTATTCCATTGCCTAACATCTTCAATAAGATGTGCAACTTAGGTTCATTTTCTTGCCTATTCGTGCATTTTTCCAAAGTGTTCAACTTGGGTTCATTCTTTGCCTATCTATGTATTTGTGTCATAATGTGTGTAGTCTAGGTCCACTTTCAATCAAAAGCCTTTTCAAGCATCAAAATCATTCCATAAGCAGGAATTAATCCAATTGCAAAAACTCTTCAAAATCAAACTTTGTTAGTAGTCTTGTGAAGCCTTTGCTTGCATGATTATTAACAACGAGGTACTAGTGGTGATCACTTGGAGCCTTCGCTCAATTGATCACCGTGAATGCCTAATTTTCCTAAAGATTTTCACTAAATCAAAAACTTTGTTAGTAGTCTTGTGAAGCCTTTGCTTGCATGATTATTAACAATGGAGTGCTAATGGTGGTCACTTGGAGCCTTTGCTCAATTTATCATCATGAAAGCTCAATTTTCACAATTAAACAAGATAAAAAAACAAAAACCTTTTCTAGACAACCCAGAACTACGTAGCTTTGAATTCTCCATCGCACTGGGAGATACGTAGGAGCGGATACTCTCCGTCAAACACAACAAACCGGAAACATTTTTCCTTTCAAAAACCGAACATTATTCCAAAACAAAACATTTCTCAAAAAACAAGAACTACGTTTCTTTGAATTCTCCATCGCACCGGGAGATAGTACACTAGTGGAAAAATGACATTAAACATCACCATTTAGCATCGGTTGTTTGTACAGCCGATGCAAAATATTGAATCGGTGGCATTTTTGCAATTAAAGCAATAACTTAAGTTTTGTGTTTGACATTTAGCATCGGTTATTTAAACAACTGATGCTAAATGTATATCTCAAACACATATAGTATCAGGTTTTTAAACAACCGATACTAAAGGGACGTATAATTTTTCCCAAATAGAACACGCTCTCTCAGTCTCTCACTCTCTCGCCGTTCTCTCCCAAATAGAACACACTCTCTCAATCTCTCGACGCTCTATGGCAAGTCTCTCAGTCTCTCACTCTCTCGTCGTTGCCAAACAAAACTCTCACACTCTCGCCATTGCCAACAACGAACATGGTTTGTATTCTCCTCTTCTCTTCTCTGATTTGTAGTTCAGTGAAACCCTAAAAAGTTGAGAAGATGGTATTTGATTGGAAACCCTAAACTCTGTTGTTTTTGATTAATAGATGCTATGGAGATACTTTGGAGATGGTATTTGATTTGAAACCCTAAACTCATCTTCTCTGCGCTCAAACCCTTGTAAGTATTCCTCTTTTTCTTAAATCAAACCCCAACCCCAAGCACCCTACGATGAAACCCTAAACTCATCAGAGGTCTCCAAGTTAAGCCGTTTGGCAATACTGTATGCTATACTCCACATCGTCTTGATAAGTATTTAGTAGCATATATTAACCTCTTCATTGTTTGGCATGCACCTACAAGATTTGTGGTGGAGGATTAGTGAACATGTTAAATTATGCTCACGATATGATGAGCAGAGCCCTCATGATTTTAAACAATAAGTTTTATAAACATGTTTAATAGAGAGGTGTGGTATGTGTACCGTGGGGAGAGGATCTCTGCGATTTTAGCGCGAATCGCAGAGTGCGATTAGTGCAAAAATTGACATTTAACATCGGTTGAACAACCTAACCGATGTTAAATGTATGTGTGTCAGAGATATTTAACATCAGTTTGCAAACGAACCGATGTTAAATGTCAATTTTTGCACTAACTGCACTCTGCATTTCGCGCCAAAACTGCAGAGGATCCTCTCCCGTACCCGTGCCATCAATATGACCTTTTTCTTTTTGCTTTCATTTTTTGCATTATATTTGTGTCATTACGCATATTGTAGCCATTATTATACTTTCTTTACCACTCTCAGAATTTTTTGATCATGTGGTGCAATAGTCAATTGCATGATTCTTAAACTTTATTTTGTTTGGAAATTTGGTTCCCACTTGTAGTGATTAGCTTAGAAATAAAATGCTTGTATTCTTTTATGCACTTACTAATTAACAATTTTAGCAGTATACTAGTCAAGGTAAATGTTGCATGTGTATGTTTTCTCATGTGTACTTTAGCTTGGCCAAGAAAGGGATTTAGCTACAGCCTACAGTTTATGATTTTCATATTTTCTTGTTTCCCTTACAGCCAACTTGATAACAATAATTTCAGCGGGAATGGAATTCCTTCTAGCTATAGAAATTTACGCAGGCTAGTAAAACTGTAAGTACTCTTGTCTACATGTCTTTTATTTTTGTTTCTATTTAACATTGGAGTTAACAAATACTTAATGAGTATTCTCATTACTGATAGACTAGGCTTTTAGGTCAACAAGTTCATTGAAATGGCCTCCAGGCCGTTTATAGCCATTTGGTCTCGATTCTCTCCTTAATCCTTCAAGTCTTGAATTTAATTTTTGATATCAGATAAGGAATCTTTTTATTTTTCCATGATTCATGTGAAGGCAATGCATTTATTTTAAGTATTCAAAAAGGAATCCTTTAGGCGTCATTTGAGACTCGAGTAGGATATGAAGTTACAAAAGCTTACTGCCAAGTATTCAACTATGATTTCAAGAAGATAGATTGATTTTTGTTTCATGAGCTAATGTTTCCTCTTGGACATAACAGGAGTCTAAGAAACTGCAGCCTGCAAGGAGCTATTCCTGATTTAAGTTCACTAGCCAAACTTAAATATTTGTATGTTCATGTATATCTTGGAACTTTGCTTTATATTGTGCCTAAGGACAATGAAATCATTTACTTTGTTTTGGATTCCAACTCATTTGTGATTGGTTCATGATATAGAGATCTTAGTTGGAATCAGTTCACTGGACCTATACCGTCAAAACAACTTGCGGACAATATGACAACTATGTATGTAAATAGCCAATTTTGTTATGTTCATTTTGTCTCTAAATTGAGCTTGTTTCCTTATATACTTCTCAATATATATATCCATGACAAAATTGAGTTGATAATTAAAATAATTGTTTTACAATTGCAGTGATCTGGCCAATAACAACCTCAATGGATCAATTCCTCAAAGATTCGTATATCCTCATCTTCAAAGATTGTGAGAAGATACTTATCAACCTGTATTTCATATAATATTTATTTAACTATCACATAATCAAGTGTTAAAATTTCTTAAATAAATCTCTATTTATAAGAAGAAAGTTGCAATATAGAATCTGGTGAGACTTTTAGCATGTTGCAATTCTTTACTTAATGGGTTGATGCTTTGTTTTCATTGACAAACACAGGGCACTAGAGAACAATTCACTGCTACCTTATGGCAGAACATATCCATCAATAGGAATGATAAACTTGCAATGTAACTTGATTTCCAGGAAACGTATGCGTAAGTATTTTAAGGTTTTCTGCTTATAATGTCAATTTGGATTGTCTTTAAAGAAGAAACTTAAATGGTTATTTCTTTTTGGCCTTTGCAGCCTCTAATATATCTATTAAAATAGATGGCGCGCGTGAGAGCATTTACTTTTAAAGAGTTGGCTCATGCTACTAATAAATTTGACATCTCAACTAAAGTTGGCCAAGGAGGTTATGGAAATGTCTATAGAGGGATTTTATTTGATGAAACATTTGTTGCCGTTAAGCGAGCAGAAGAAAATTCACTACAAGGTCAAAAAGAGTTTTTGACTGAGATTGAGCTTTTATCAAGGTTACACCATCGGAATCTTGTCACACTAATTGGCTACTGTAATGAAGAAGGGGAACATGCATGTATATAACTTAAAGCTACACTTATCTGATGTGTGTATATAATCTTGCAACTAATTTTATTAAATAGTTCAAATGAAAATAAGAAAAATTTGTTTCACTATGCATAATGATAAAACAATTCCATAGCATGGGATAAACATTCATCCAACTATCAAGTCATACGTTTTTACAAAATATAAAACACCTTCTATTCTATTAGTCTCTAAATCAATATGCATCCTCTTTTAGCATGTCTGAAATCTGTTGGAGAGACCTCAAACTCACATTTTAGCCAACCCATCAAGAGGTCTCTCCAATCCATCAGATTTCCAAACATACACTCTATCTCCTTTGGTTTATTTAAGCCTTTTCCTATTATTGTTTTTTCTGTTTATCTGGTTTGGTAGCTCATATGTGATGTGAGATCACTAATTAGGGGGAGAATTGTTAGGAGTTAGGACCCAAAATGATGATGTAGGATCAGTTGAACAGTTAGCACATCAGCTGCCCAAGCCTAAAGATTAGAGAGTTACGTGAGGAAGGGGGAGGCATGAATGCTGAGGTGGCATAGAGAGAGGGGGATGATTGGTGTGATGATTGTCTGTTATAGGTGACGTGGAAGTCGGTGTGTGAGGGCACCTTGGAAATCATTGTGAGCCAGTTAGGAGTAGAGAGAGTTCTTTTTTTTTTCCGCTGTAGGAGCATCAGCTTTTGGCAGTGTTATAGTATTTTCCATTCCCAAATATAATACTCCATTATTCTCCTTTATTTAATGTTTTATCCATTGATTGCTTAATTTTTTGTTATGGTTCCCATCACAAATGAATTGCATGTTATGACAAATTTCTGTTTTGAATCCATCACTATATATTCAAGATATGCCAATTTATAGTTTAGACTATAGTTTTGGAATTTTCTATTTTTTTAATATATTGAAGAAAACTTATCTTTGGAACTCTAATATGTAATCTTAGGTCAGGGACAAGTTTTTCATATTTGCTTGATAGATGGCAATAATACTATTCTCATGTACTCTTTTTCTTGGTTCAGATGCTGGTTTATGAGTTCATGCCCAATGGCACCCTAAGGGAATGGATTTCTGGTATGGAATTGTAGAAAACTTTTGTATTAAATTAGCAATGTTGTCCATGTTGTTAAATATAAATAGATATCTACTTCTTCATTTTGGTTGTGCATGTGAACTATTTTCATCTTCTTGCTTTCTGCTCTCATGTTTTGGGTTTTGTTTGCCAAAATATTGTATATATGTGCTCATGCAAAGTTGAAAATTCTGTGGAGAATGTTTGTGATTTAGACAGGTTTAGTAGCTTTTTAAAATCTGAATTGTGGTGTTTGACACCACAGCTGGTGATATTTTTATGGTTGTTTATTGCTTTTATATGACTATAAAGGTTTTCGATGAACTGAGAACCTTTTTTTTAAAAAAATAGACTTTTAGCATCGGTTGTTTATAAACAACTGATGCTAAATGTCATTTTTCAGACAGCAAAAACAGTCATGAAACGTCATTTAACATTGGTTTTTTGAAAATCCGATGCTAAATGTTAGCATCGGTCGATTTAGCATCGACTGATAACCGATGCTAAATGTGCAAAATAACCAATGCTAAATGTCTTTTCTGCACTAGTGGTAGGAGTGGATCCCCTCCATCAATCGTGAAAACTAAAGATACTTCATTAAGTCATTCATAAACAAAAGAGGTAAAAACAAAGCATTTTTCCGAATCAACTTTGCAAATCACATATTTAATTAAAGTAACCCTTCTTTGAAGGGACGTTATGGGGTGCTAATACATTCCCCATACGTAATTAGACCCCCGAACCCAAATCTAATGGTTCCAAAGACCATTATTTTTTTTCCAAAAAAGGTTTTTTTCAATGTTTACCTTAAAAAATATTGGTGGCGACTCTAAAATCCCGTTGTGCGAAGAAAAGTCCCTCTAAAAATTTTTCGAGGTGCGACATACGCCAATAGCATTCAAATGTGTAAGTTTGTGGCGTTAGGGGGATGCATTCTAGGTAAAACAATAAAAGGTATCGTGTGTACATGTATATATAGTAAGGTACCATTGAGGAACTCTATGAGACTATTGTAATCTCACTCTTTTTTTATGTGGTGATTTATAGATAAACAGATGATGAAGTTACTGACAAAGGAAAGGAAAGAGCTCCATGAGAGTGTTTTTATAATGAATAATTTAAAATGAGAACTGAAGATGATGATGTATTATGTTTCTATGTATGTGAACGTCGACCACTTTGTTGGTTTCAACAGATGACATATTATCTTTATATCGTATTATGACATTTGTGCTGGAGATTTTGGATTAACGTAATGTAGCGACCGAAAAATCTGAGGAAAGGATTCTTCGAAAGTTCAAAGGAAGCCGTCACCAAATTTTAGTTTAAGGGCAAATTCGGAAAAATCCTTTATGCTTAGGACAAGCGGGTTTAGGGTTCGGGAGTCATATGTGTGTGGGAAGGTATTAGCACCCCACGACATCCTTTGTCTAACTAGTTAAGATTTATTAATAATTACCCTTTTATTTATAGAGGAAAAAGACTTAATTAAATTTTTAATTTTTAGTGCTTTACAAGAGTGGTCTCTTGCTCCTACGTACCTCCGGATGCAATGGAGGAATCAAAGCTACGTAGTTCTTCCCGAAAAAGGTTTATTGGTTGGTGTTTTTTAGTGTAGGGGTCCTAGGATTCCTTGGTATGCATGTACTCATCGATTCCTAGACTGTTGACTAACCCGATTGTACAACCGACTTATTCCCTACTTTTCGAAAGTAATTTTTGAGTTTTTGAAAGAAGTTGGTTTGGTATGAGGTGGGTCCGTTTTAGAATAGGTATTCTAGAACTCCTCGAACTGCATCTGACTCATTAGTTCTAGAACGCCGACTAACAGGTTGTACAACCGACTTAGTTCCCTATTTATGGAAAAATAGTTTATTCGTATTTATTAAATTTTTCGGGGTTCTTGAATGTATGCTGACTCATTGGCCTAAATAATGACTAACTTGGTTGTACAACCGACTTAGCCGTTTATTTTTGGAAAAATGATTTATTTATATTTTATTAAGTTTTTTGTAGGATTCGAATTGCATGCTACTCATTGGTCCTAAAATGATGACTAACAGGTTGTACAACCGACTTAGCCGTTATTTTGACTTCGAGAGGAAAATAATTTATTTGTATTTTTATAAATTTTTAGGATTCTTGAATCTGCATACTCATTGGTCCTAAGATGATGACTAACAGGTTGTACAACCGACTTAGTCTTTTATTTGATTTTCAAATAAATAAACTAATTTGTGCATAAAAAAAGACAAAAGCGATAATTAATAAAGACTAGGCTAAAAAAATATAATAAATAAACAAATAAATAACTATATACATAAATAAATATGAATAGATATATACATAAACAAATAAATAAATAAATAAATAAATAAATAGATTATATTATAAATAAATGATAAATAAATATGTACATAAAAATAAACAAAATAAATACAAAACTAACTGGACTCGACGAAGTGCGAACCAGGACTAAGCAAACCGGACTCTATCCGGTCCATTTTGACTCCAAGACCGCAAGAACCGCTTTGAGAATCGGAAAGCCACTCAAAGCGTCCAAATGATCAAAGACAGGCTTTTAGTGAAATGGGTCGCTATCGCTTTGACCCCAAAAAGATCACTTAACCCGCCAATGATCTCCCCTAATCTTCACCTCTCAACCCCTTTTATATCCAATTGCTAGGGAGCTCTTGTTTCTTGTGAGCAATGTGGGACTAAAACAAAGTAGAAAGCAATTCCCCTTTAAAACACAATTTTCGTTTTTCTCAAACTGTCACCGTAAATTTACGATTCGGATTCGTTAACCGTTGGATCGTCTTTCTTTTTTGACAGCAGGTTTGTGACACATATATCTCCGCTTTCACCGTTCGGATCGTCGAAACGAGGTCCGAGGAGAGAGAAATTGCCTTCGCAATAACTCGCAGTTTTTTGTCCGTTTTTCTCAAACCTCTCATCGTAAAAGTGCGATTCCGGAATCGTTAACCGTCGGATCGTCTTCATTTTTTTACAGCGGGTTCGTGGGAAATATGTCTTCACTTTCACCGTTCAGATCGTAAAAACGAGGTCCAAGGAGAGAGAAATTTCCTTGAATAGTAGCTAAAAACTAACACCCGAAAATACGCAAAAAAACTACTATTTTTGTAATTTTCAAAAATGTCCAAAATAAAATGATTGAAAAAGTCCAAAATAAAATGGTTGAAAAAGTCCAAATTAAAAACTATTAAAAGAACTCGGACAAAATTGGGGTATAATACGTTTGCCCTCTTTATTTATATTTTACTAGAAAAGGTGAAGTGTATTCAAATTTTCGTAGTGAAAATAGAAATAAAGATAGAATAGACGTCAATTTTGTCCATTTAAGAGGAAGCGAAGGGTTTGAGAGATAAGAGGAGTGGTTAATACTTGGGCATTGGCGAGAGTTGAATGAAGGGTCAACAAGGACACGAAGGAGCACTAAGGCTCGAAGGACCACTCGTGGTCCGGAAGGTCGCCTAGGCCTTAATTGAAGGACCATTGTGAGTGCGAAGGAGCGCAACTAGCTACGGTACTAGTTAAGCGGTGCGAGGGGGCCTTTATATTCGAAGCGGCCATGATGGGTCAAGATCGTGTCTAGAATCGATATGTTGACCATGAAGGACGTCCACTGTGCCTTAGGCTGACACAACTAGTATGAAGGACCACTCGGGGTCTGCGAAGGTCCGCCGGGCTCGACTCCGACGTTGCGACCTGGGCCACTTAGGGCACTGAAGGAGCGTAGTGCTCACGAAGGACCACTCGAGTCCGAGGATCAACTTGGTGATCGTGCTATGATATGAGATTAACGCTAAAGCGCGATATTAGAGGAACAAAACGTAGGGAATGACACTTATCGTGTTTATCCGAGCATACCTAACAATGCATCTTTCGGAGGAGGGAAAAGCTTTCTTCATTTGGCAATGCAATTAATGGTGCCCGCGTACGTGCGATGATTGGTATCTGGTGGAATGATTTTTTCCTTTTTGTTTTTTGCTTTTTGCTTGTTACGTACTAAATGCATGAAATGCAAATGTGAATATGATGCAAATGAAATGATTGAATGCAAATGCTATGGTTCATGGTGCGATGATATGAAATGATTGATTGGGTGTAGAAACATTTTTTTGTGATGATGAGATGTGAGGCTTTGGATACGAGAGGCGGAGATGAATATTGATCATTCTTTGGAAAAGTTAGTTTTGATTCAAACTTCGCAATCTCAAGGTCGTTATCTACGATTAATCGACACGAAAAGGTACTTGATTGTATTTGCAAGCTCGTTCATTTTCTCTTCCATTATGATGCCCCATGATGACCAGAAGTTTATGTCCACAAAGTTACCTAAGTGGATCTTTAGCATCATATGATCAACTTGTGTTTTTCTCTCTCTGAAGCATTGTTTTGTGAAGATGTATAGTAGTGCGAATATAGATGAATGAGTCGATTAACTTGGGGTTCTAAAGACCTAGGGTGTGGACATTTGTGGCACATGAAGGGGTGAATGAGTCGAGTGGTCTTTGTCAAGGTCATGAAAGGTAGGTTTTCCCAAGCCAAGAAATGCAGGATCGCCCTGATTTAGATTTGCCCTGTCTAGTGGTGACAAGCTAGGGGTGTAGAAGATCTTTGAATTGGGAATGCATTGGCTTTGGAATGAGAGGCGGAAAGCAAGAGATTTTATCTCGACCCATAGAGGATGGTGTTGCCCCATTTATGGTAAGGACAAAATTGACCCAACAGCAGTAGCATTGCGAAAGGGTATATTTGGGATCTTGGGTTGAGAAATTGCCCGATATGGTTTTCATGGGCGTGAATATAATGAGAGATGAGATGGGTGTAGGTGAATTTCCTAATTGTAGGTGGAGTGAAGAATGACAGGATTGCCCACTTGGAATGGTGTTTGAATGGTTGCCTTTAGTGAGATTGGGAAAGGTGAGTGAGTTAGGGTTATGGGTTTTGGAGTTTATCAGGTATGGCTATAGGTGGGTGTGGTATGGGATGGACACTGCACAAATTTCCCAAGTTCAAATGGAATAGATGGTGAAAGGGATGCCCCACTTTAGGATCTAGGTGATGATCCTAGTATAAACTTTTGGTTATCTTTAGAATGACTCTCAGACTACAATAGTCTTGAGTTTGCTATGATGAAAACTACACTTGGTGATCACTTGACCTTGTCTTAGTATAACTGTAACTTGAATGAATCTTGTGGTACAAGCCTTTTGATTTTTTTTTTTTTTTTTTTTTTTTTTTGAGATATATTTTTTTGAGCAAACATATTATAAATAAATAAACTTACTTGTCCTAAAATTAAAACTTTGAGAAAACAAAAGCAATCAGTCAATGATCAGAACGAACTCAAGAGGGTTGTAATGTGGCCGGTGGTTAATGATTTATGAAGGAAGGGATAATTGGGCTCAAAGAGGTGTTTGATGATGATGGGACAAATGATTTGGTGATGTAACTTGGCTAATGGGTGATGATTTATGAAGGAAATGGTTTTTAGGCTCAAAGGAGTGTTTGAGATTTTATTGAGTAATTGATGTGCCTCATGGTTGGATGAACTTGTTTAGAATTGTAATGTAGCCAAGGGTTTATGGAGGATAGGATGTTGAGGCCAAAGGAATGGTTTGAGGATTGATGAGACAAATGATTTTATTCAGCAGTGTAGTTTGGCTAATGGTTAATGGCTTATGAAAGAAGGGTTTATTAGGCTCAAAGGAGTGTTTGAGGGTCTATTGAGACAAGAATCTCCTACATGTCTCGTGGTAGAATGGATCTGTTTAGATGGATTGGGAAGTGTTTGAGGGTTTATTTCAGACAAGGATCTCTTATGCGTTTAATTGTACGAAATATCACTCCACGATTCTTACTACTTTTACTTTTTTTCCGAATTTTTCTTTTCAATCCTCTCTTTTTTTTTTTTGTGAATTTTCTTTCTCTTTCTTTTGGTGAGTGAGGTGATAAAAGTGATGCACCATTTTTGATGCGGAATCGATCCTTGTCTAGGGTTTGGGATTTTTGGCTTAAGGTGGGTAGCGAAGGATTTTTGAGGATATGGAATGATGGTCCAAACTTCATTTCAAATCGTGATTGCTCTCGGTTTCTCAAAAATTAACTCAAGGACAATAATTTACTTATTTTTATATATTTGCTCTTTTTTTCTTTATTATTTTTTATGCCCTAATTTTTGCTTAGGTTGCTCTTACGAGTTTTCAACCTAACGGGCCTTTTTGAATTTTTTTGTAAAGGACTTGCACCAAAGGAATACAACGTTGACAAGGTATTTTAGAGATCACAAATTTGCCCCTGTATGGAAGGCCTAAAGCGTTATTTCATTTAGTGAGAACAAACCAAAAGTCGACTAGGTAGGGGAGTATGTACTTTAGGTGGTCAGGGTGGGATTAGACTTGGACGGGGGATGATGACAATGTAGGGACATTAACTGACTCAAACAAGAATGAAGACACATGTGACACATAAATCACTACACGAATGCTTCATAGAGAGTTAACATCAGTTTTAACATGAATGAAATGTTGATGGACTATTTTGGTCATTCATCATGGGGTGGATGAGATGCAACACTTTGTTGAAAAAAATGTGAACGAGCTGCTTGTAACACCCCCTTTCTATAATAAGCTAATTAAACTAATAAAATCAGAGTTTTTAAAAAAAACTTGTCCACGCACCTCAAAGAGGGTGGTACATTGAAAAAAATATCATCAACATATTTAAAAATCCAAACTCATCAAGCGCATAAAATGCATATCACAGTCATGTGGATTAAATCCATCAAAACAACCTGTTTAGTGTTTACAGTAATCCATCAAATAGTTTCATGACACGGTGGAACATGAACCGAGTTCACATACTCAATACTTAGTTCAAAATCAGTTTAATACATAACCATAATAAAATAATACTAAGATCCCATCCCCGGTGTTACTATCAGAGCTGACTCAATAAACCCCAGAAGAATGGCACCTTCACTCGGAATCACCTGTTGGTCGCCACGAGAGCAGGCAACACAAAAATGCTAGGGTGAGTCTCTTTACATAAATAATAACAAGTAAGATAAGCCTTATATTAGGAAAATATCTAGCAACAACAGTACACCGTAATCATGATAATTGCCATTCAATTATAATATCCACAAACAGCAAGATTTAGTCATTTAAACATCAACAAGATACTACGAATGTATGAATATATGCTTGTGTGCAATATGCATGTGGATCCATAACCATCACAAAAACCCCGTCGGGCAACCACCACATGTTTGGCCGAAGCCACACCACCATCACCACCATCACGTAATGCATATGATTTATGTGACACTATGACAAATGCATCACCACAATCCATCACAATATGTATTAAATCACCTTTGTGGCCGAAGCCCGCGTCATTTATTAACTCACCTCAATGGTCAATTATTAACCACCACCACCTCAATTATTAATCACCAATTCGTCAATTATTAACCACCACCACCTCATAAGGGCTTTACTTACGCTTAAGGATCACTTTAACACACCAAAAGTTAATCTAGTACTTTAAGGTTGTTTTGACACACCACTAATTAATTTATTACTTTGAGACTCATATGGCATAGTAGAACTAATTAGACACTAAGCGATTATTTTATCACGCCAAAGATTAATTTAATTCTTAGGGACTAATTTGTCACACCAAGGATTAAATTAATTCTTAGGGACTAAACCATCACTTAGACACAATTTGGGTACCTAGGCGCCAAGGGCAGCCAAAATGGCGCCCCATAACCGAACACCATCAGCCCACACTCACACACTAGCACAGGGCGCCAAGTTTCTAGCAAACTGGCGCCCCCCCCCCCTGCCAAACTCACCCAACCGAAACCAAAGACACAGAAACAGTATACTGGGCGCCACTTTGCCTAGCAAATGGCGCGCCTACCAAAGACAACACTCCCAAAGACTAAGACACTCCCACCAGGCGCCAAGTTCCTTAGGAATCGGCGCCCTGCACCCACGGACACCCCTGGCACGCACCAAAACAGTAGCCCTGGCGCCATTTTGCCTAGCAAATGGCGCCCTCCTTCCATCGTGACCTGCATCGAGAACAAACTCTATCCTAGGCGCCATTTCCTTGTGAAATTGGCGCCCCTTCTGAACACTCCTAACCAAAAATAACTCAACCACATTTTCATTCAACCACTCAATTCTCAATTTAATAACACCCAATCTAGGCAATTAATCAACATCATTCAATTCACACATCTCATATTTATTCACATTGGAGCACTTAAACAAACACTTGGCATGCATAATCAACAACACATTTTCCCATCAACAAGCAATGTGATACCAACCATAGAAATTAATTCACACATCAACCAACATACAATCACATTGATTTCATACAACAATCATTCCTAGAGCTATTTTACCTATAAAACATATCCTACAAATTATCATAAATGCAATAGAGAGTCCCCAACCTTACTCAAGCTTGAACCTTCAACCTACACCAAGACCCACAAGAATGGAGTGTTTTCCAACCTTTCTAGCTGCTGAAAACACACGTGGCCCTCTTACTCCTTGGTTAAAACGCAACAAGCAACAACAATGGAGGAATAAGACACTAGAACTTAAGGGAAATGGAACAAAGAGAAGGAATGGAATTGAATAGAGCTAAGAGTTTCACTTACCAACACAAAACTTGAGAAAAGTTCCTTCCTTTCCTCAACCTCAAGCTGAAACGTGGGTTCCCTCCCTTTGGGTAACCATGGAAAATTCAAAAGACAAGGAATGAGCTTAAGGAACTTAAAGGAATGGAATGGGAAAGAAAAATGATGAAGAAAGAGGTCAAAATCATCACTTACCAACCAAAACCCAAGCAAGCTTCCAACTTTTCCTTTCCTCCCTTCGCCGTCAGCTTCTCTTCCTCCTCTCTACTATTCTATTTTTTTTCTTCTTTCTTTCAAAGTGAGGTATGGTTACCCTAGTTTAGGACCCCTAACCTTTATGACTACTATTGGGCCTAACTAATGGCCCTTGGGCCTTATTCTCCACTCCCACTATTAATTCATCCCACCTCCTGTAAATAAAATAAATCCAACTTAGTAACTTACTTAAAATGAATTAGACCCCTTTTAGGTAAAATAAACCCAACTTAATTAATTAATTTAATTAAGTGTTGCAAGCCTTAAATAACTTAATTAATTAAATAATTAAATTATTTTGGGCGTTACAACTCTCCCCCACTTAAAGAATTTCGTCCTCGAAATTACCTGAATCGAACAACTCTGGATAAGCCTCCTTCATCTTGCTTTCCAACTCCCAAGTCATGCTTTCTCCCACAGCTCCTAACCAAACTACCTTCACCAAATGGATCTCTTTGCCTCTTAAGACCTTCACCTCACGATCCGCAATTCTAACTGGCATAGTCTCCACCGTAAGGTTCTCCCTCACCTCTACATCATCCATCTGCACTACATGAGATGGGTCTGGCACATACTTTATGAATCGAGACACATGGAATACATCATGCAGATTAGCAAGATTAGGTGGCAAGGCCACCCGATAAGCAACTTTCCCAACTCTCTCTGAAATCTGATATGGTCCAATAAAACGCGGAGTTAACTTCTTAGACTTCAACGCACAACCTTCACCTGTCGTTGGAGTAACTCTCAAAAATACATGATCTCCAGCCTGAAATTCTAGATCCTTCCTTCTCTTATCATGGTAACTCTTCTGTCTACTCTGTGAGGCCTTCATTTTCTCCCTAATCATCTTCACTTTCTCTGTGGTCTCACGCACCAACTCAAGACCTAGCACTACACTTTCTCCAGTCTCGTACCAACACAATGGAGTCCTACACCTCCTCCCGTACAATGCCTCAAAAGGCGCCATCCCGATACTTGAATGAAAACTGTTATTGTAAGTGAATTCAATCAACGGTAAATGAGAATCCCACGAACCCCCCTGCTCAAGAACACATGCTCTCAACAAATCCTCAAGTGATTGAATTGTCCTCTGCATGCGCCCATCCATGCGGGGATGATATCTTCGAACTCAATCTCAATTTGGAACCCAAAGCCTCTTGCAAACTCCTCCAAAACTCGGAAGTGAACCTAGGATCCCTATCAGACACAATACTCAGAGGCACACCATGCAGCTTTACAATCGTCTTGACATAGATATCCGCTAACCTCGGAACTGGATAAGTAATATTAATTGGTAGAAAGTGCGCAGATTTAGTCAACCTATCAACAACCACCCATATGGTATCAAACCCCCTCGCTGTAGTCGGCAAACCAGTCACAAAATCCATGGAGATACTATCCCACTTCCATTCAGGAACATCCAATGGTTGCATCAACCCCGCTGGCTTTTGATGTTCTATCTTAGATTTCTGACATGTCAAGCAAGCATACACAAACTGAGCCACATCACGCTTCATGCCAGGCCACCAGAACAGTCTCTTCAAATCTTGATACATTTTAGTGGCCCCCGGGTGAATACTCAACTTACTCCGATGACCTTCTTCTAAAATTGCCTTCTTAATCTCATCATCATTAGGAATGCAAATCCTCCCACGGTACCTTAACACATCATGCTCATCCATCACATAATCTTCACTCTGAGAGTGGTCAATCCCAACTGCAATCTCAACCAGTTTAATATCCTTCTTTTGAGCTCCCCGAATAACATTCAAAAAGTCATTGTGAATCCTCAACACACCCAATCTCACACTCTTAGGTGTCACCTCGCAGACTAGACTCAAATCTCGAAACTGTTCAATCAATTCAAGTTCTTTCACCATCATTGCGGATACATGCAAGGACTTTCTACTCAAAGCATCAGCCACCACATTAGCTTTCCCCGGATGATAGTTCAAACTAAAGTCGTAGTCTTTCAGCAATTCCAACCATCTCCTTTGTCTCATATTTAATTCTTTCTGGTCAAACAGATACTGCAATCCCTTATGATCACTGAATACCTCAAACTTAGAACCATACAAATAATGTCTCCAAATCTTCAAGGCAAAAACAATTGCCGCAAGCTCCAAATCATGAGTGGGGTAATTCTTTTCATGAATTCTCAACTGTCTTGAGGCATAGGCCACAACCCTGCCATTCTGCATTAAAACACATCCTAGCCCCATTTTAGATGCATCACAATATACTACAAAAGGTTCTCCAGGCTTAGGCAATGTCAACACGGGTGAAGTCGTCAACCTCCTCTTCAATTCTTGGAAACTCTCTTCACATTTAGAATCCCACACAAAAGCCTTTCCCTTACAAGTTAACTGAGTTAGCGGGAGTGCCAACTTAGAAAACCCCTCAATAAACCTTCTATAATATCCCGCCAAACCAAGGAAACTTCTAATCTCCGTAACTGACTTAGGAGCCTCCCACTGCATCACCGCATCAACTTTGGATGGATCTACCGCAATCCCATCACCAGAAATAATATGACCTAGAAAGCTCACTTCCTTCAACCAAAAGTCACACTTTGTGTGGTTTAGCATACAACTTTTTCTCTTTCAACACTTCTAGCACTAACTTCAAATGCTCTGCATGATCCTCTTGGACTGGAGTACACCAAAATATCATCTATGAAAACCACCACAAATCGATCCAAGCGATTTATGGAAAATACGGTTCATGTACTCCATAAATACCCTTGGTGCATTAGTGACACCAAAGCGGCATTACTGAATACTCATAATGCCCATATCTCGCCCCACGAATCTTTGTCTTACGAATGTCCTCATCTTTCACTTTAATCTGATGATAGCCCGATCTCAAATCAATTTTGCTAAACACCTTAGCACCAACTAGGTGATCCATCAAATCGTCCATTTTCGGAAGTGGATACTTGTTCTTGATTGTTACTTTGTTCATTGTCTATAATCAATGCAAAGCCGCATACTTCCATCTTTCTTCTTCACCAAAAGTCTTGGCGCTCCCAAGGTGACACACTAGGTCTTATGAACTTCTTCTCAAGTAAGTCCTCCAACTGACTCTTCAACTCAGATAATTCGGATGCAGACATCCTATATGGAGCCATGGACACGGGTCTAGTGCCAGGCACTAGATCAATACCAAACTCTACTCTCTCTTCAAAGCGGTACATCTGGGATTTCGTCAGGAAACACTTCAGGAAATTCACGAACTATTAGCAACTCTTCAATCTTAGCTTGGCTCTCAACAGACAATGATGCCATCAATGAAAATAACTTAGCTTCCTCCTTCAAAACTCTATGCAGTTGACCAGAATGTAATAATGCGGATTCTTCCTCCTTAGAAGAAGGAAAGCTCACGGATCTACTAGCACAATTGATATGTACTTGGTTATCAACTAACCAGTCCATACCAAGAATGATGTCCAAACCTCCTAAAGGCAAGCAAATAAGATCAACAAGAAACTCTCTGCCAAAGACTGACAGAGGACATCTAGCACACATTAGGGATGTAGTTACTGATCCTTTGGCTGGGGTATCAATAACCATGTCCCTTCTCATTGTAGACAAAACAAGACCCAAATTCTCAAAGACACAAAGCAAAGAATGAAAGAATGAGTAGCACTGTATCTACTATAGCAATCAAAGGAGTGCCGTTAATAAAACAAGTACCTCTAATCGCGTTGTCCCCTCGGATCCCGCCAATGCAAACACCTTCCCTTTAACCGCTTCCTTCTTGGACTTAGGACATTTAGTGCTAACATGTCCCACCTCACACATGAGATAAAACAAACAACTTCTTTCTTTTCACGGGCATTAGACTTGTGGCCCCTACGACCACACTTGTAGCAACGAACCTCATTGCACTCACTACTCTTATGGCCCGCCCGACCACACTTGTAGCAACGAGCCTCGGTGCACTCACTACTCGATGGCGTGTTTCTTGCAAGTAAAACACACAATACCGGGTGATTCACCTCCCCACTTGAACCTTTACCCGCACTTGTCTTCCACTTTCCTTTACTTCCACTAACATCATACGGCTTTCCCCGAAACTGAGCATTTTTCTTTTCCCTCACAATCTTGTAAGCAGCAGCACTGTCTTCCTCATAAATTCTACACTTGTCCACCAGCTTGGCAAAGTCTCGAATCTCCTGGTATCCAATGGCTTTCTTAATCTCTGGCTGCAGACCATTCTCAAACTTCACACACTTTGAAAATACGAATCACTTGGTTGTCATAGTAAAGGGCAAAACTTGACCAACTCTTCAAACTTCTTCGCATATTCGACTACGGACTTGTTTCCCCGCTGGGCCCAAAAACTCCACCTCCTTTTTAGCACGCACGTCCTCCGGATAATACTTCCTTGTGAACTCCTCTTTGAATACCTCCCAAGTAATTTCCTCACCCGCAGCTTCTAGTCTCTGTTTCTTCCTCATCCACCAATCATCCGCTTCCTCTTTCAGCATGTGAGTCCCAAACTTCACCTTTTGTGCTGGGGTGCACGCCATCACACTAAGATTCGCTCAATTTCCTTCGGTCGGTGCTCCATGCGGATCATATCTACCTTTGAAGGTAGGTGGGTTCTCACGTTGAAAAGTAGCCAACTTGCGATCCTCAGCATCTTCTCTACCACCCCTCTGCTCCCCCATAGCCTGTGCTATGGCTTGCAGAGCCTCAGCTAGAGCAGCATCAATCCTTCGGGCCATTCTCAACCTAACACTGCAGCATTAACATCCGTTAAGAAACAATTAACACTACCTAGTTGTCACAGGTACTATGATGCATACACTTGGCCTGGATTGATCGAGGCGCTCGATACCACTATTGTAACACCCCCTTTCTATAATAAGCTAATTAAACTAATAAAATCAGAGTTTTTAAAAAAAACGTGTCCACGCACCTCAAAGAGGGTGGTACATTGAAAAAAATATCATCAACATATTTAAAAATCCAAACTCATCAAGCGCATAAAATGCATATCACAGTCATGTGGATTAAATCCATCAAAACAACCTGTTTAGTGTTTACAGTAATCCATCAAATAGTTTGCGGCACAGCGGAACATGAAACTGAGTTCACATACTCAATACTTAGTTCAAAATCAGTTTAATACATAACCATAATAAAATAATACTAAGATCCCATCCCCTGTTACTTATCGAGCCGACTCAATAAACCCTGTAAGCATGGCACCTTCACTTGAATCACCGTTGGTCGCCACACGAGCGAGCAACACAAAAATGCTAGGGTGAGTCTCTTTACATAAATAATAACAAGTAAGATAAGCCTTATATTAGGAAAATATCTAGCAACAACAAGATAATCGTAATCATGATAATTGCCATTCAATTATAATATCCACAAACAGCAAGATTTAGTCATTTAAACATCAACAAGATACTGCGAATGTATGAATATATGCTTGTGTGCAATATGCATGTGGATCCATAACCATCACAAAAACCCCATCGAGCAACCACCACATGTTTGGCCGAAGCCACACCACCATCACCACCATCACGTAATGCATATGATTTATGTGACACTATGACAAATGCATCACCACAATCCATCACAATATGTATTAAATCACCTTTGTGGCCGAAGCCCGCGTCATTTATTAACTCACCTCAATGGTCAATTATTAACCACCACCACCTCAATTATTAATCACCACTTCGTCAATTATTAACCACCACCACCTCATAAGGGCTTTACTTACGCTTAAGGATCACTTTAACACACCAAAAGTTAATCTAGTACTTTAAGGTTGTTTTGACACACCACTAATTAATTTATTACTTTGAGACTCATATGGCATAGTAGAACTAATTAGACACTAAGCGATTATTTTATCACGCCAAGGATTAATTTAATTCTTAGGGACTAATTTGTCACACCAAGGATTAAATTAATTCTTAGGGACTAAACCATCACTTAGACACAATTTGGGTACCTAGGCGCCAAGGGCAGCCAAAATGGCGCCCCATAACCGAACACCATCAGCCCACACTCACACACTAGCACAGGGCGCCAAGTTTCTAGCAACCGCGCCCCGCCAAACTCACCCAACCGAAACCAAAGACACAGAAACAGTATACTGGGCGCCACTTTGCCTAGCAAATGGCGCCCCTACCCAGCACAACACTCCCCAGCACCAAGACACTCCCACCAGGCGCCAAGTTCCTTAGGAATCGGCGCCCTGCACCCACGGACACCCCTGGCACGCACCAAAACAGTAGCCCTGGCGCCATTTTGCCTAGCAAATGGCGCCCTCCCTTCCATCAGCAGCCCAGACCGAGAACAAACTCTATCCTAGGCGCCATTTCCTTGTGAAATTGGCGCCCCCTTCTTGAACACTCCTAACCAAAAATAACTCAACCACATTTTCATTCAACCACTCAATTCTCAATTTAATAACACCCAATCTAGGCAATTAATCAACATCATTCAATTCACACATCTCATATTTATTCACATTGGAGCACTTAAACAAACACTTGGCATGCATAATCAACAACACATTTTCCCATCAACAAGCAATGTGATACCAACCATAGAAATTAATTCACACATCAACCAACATACAATCACATTGATTTCATACAACAATCATTCCTAGAGCTATTTTACCTATAAAACATATCCTACAAATTATCATAAATGCAATAGAGAGTCCCCTAACCTTACTCAAGCTTGAACCTTCAACCCTACACTAAGACCCACAAGAATGGAGTGTTTTCCAACCTTTCTAGCTGCTGAAAACACACGTGGCCCTCTTACTCCTTGGTTAAAACGCAACAAGCAACAACAATGGAGGAATAAGACACTAGAACTTAAGGGAAATGGAACAAAGAGAAGGAATGGAATTGAATAGAGCTAAGAGTTTCACTTACCAACACAAAACTTGAGAAAAGTTCCTTCCTTTCCTCAACCTCAAGCTGAAACGTGGGTTCCCTCCCTTTGGGTAACCATGGAAAATTCAAAAGACAAGGAATGAGCTTAAGGAACTTAAAGGAATGGAATGGGAAAGAAAAATGATGAAGAAAGAGGTCAAAATCATCACTTACCAACCAAAACCCAAGCAAGCTTCCAACTTTTCCTTTCCTCCCTTCGCCGTCAGCTTCTCTTCCTCCTCTCTACTATTCTATTTTTTTTCTTCTTTCTTTCAAAGTGAGGTATGGTTACCCTAGTTTAGGACCCCTAACCTTTATGACTACTATTGGGCCTAACTAATGGCCCTTGGGCCTTATTCTCCACTCCCACTATTAATTCATCCCACCTCCTGTAAATAAAATAAATCCAACTTAGTAACTTACTTAAAATGAATTAGACCCCTTTTAGGTAAAATAAACCCAACTTAATTAATTAATTTAATTAAGTGTTGCAAGCCTTAAATAACTTAATTAATTAAATAATTAAATTATTTTGGGCGTTACACTGCTAATTTGAAAAATTGAGTGCCTTGAAACGCCTTGAGCTTGCAACTAAGTATGGCTAAACTTTTTCAAAAAGAATGATTTACCTCACAAGAATGTCTCACCTCTCATCACAATCTTTCTCTAAAATTATGTTTTGCTTTTGTTTTTATAATGCATGATGTAAGTATGCAAATGAATGAATGCGCATGAAATGAGAATGCGAACGAATGAATGAATGTATGTGAAATGCGAATGTAATGTATGTGTATGAAATGATAATGTATGATTTTATTTGTCGCGTCGGGGAATTATAAGTTTACATTTGGAGAGTAAAGTACAAAGTTTAACTTTGACTTTAGCATGCATGGCTTCTCTCCAAAATAAAGCTTTTAATTCTCAGGCGGTCATAAAAATGTACGCAACATAAGATGTTTATCTTGTTGTTTTTTGTTATGCAAAGAAAAAGAAAAATGCATGTGGTGTATTGTAACACCCCCTTCTATCTAGTCTATTATTTTAATAAATTCGAAAATCAGAGTCTACGAAAAACCTTTAGTGCAACCACGTGAGGGTGCCACATTCAAACAACTACATTAAACTCCGAATAATAATTATAATAACTCCAAAAAGGTGATACATAGCACCATAATCCGTACGAGGATAGAGATCGTAGCAACGGAAATAACAACCGAAATACAGAAATACAGTTATCCAAATAGAAGTTAAATCATAACATAAACGACAAAGTCTAACTATCCCTCCCCGGTGCTACACGACGAGCCGACTCGACAAATACTAGCGTAAGGTGCTCACGTCACCTTGATCGGCCATCATCCACTGCAGCGTTGCCACATAGGAGCAACATTCCAAGCAGAAAGGGTGAGTCTCATTTCATAGAAAATAGTAAATAAAACAAGCAACACAATAAGACAAGCATTAGCACACCAGGCAGTACAATCCAAACACTTTCACCATTTAATTATACACACCCAGACAACCACCAGAAAATGTATGCAAGTGCATGATATGCAACCCAACGCCAAGGGTATATGCATGTGGATCCATCACCAAAAAAGGCCCAGAGGGCATTCACCAATCACCAAATGGCCGGAGGGCATTCACCAATCACCAAAAGGCCCGAAGGCATTCACCAAAATATTTTATGAGGCCGAGGCCTATTCACCAAAAATGCATATGATTATGCGACACCATGACTATGCACCATCACACCAAAACACCAAATTATGCATTAGAATGCTTACCATTAGTTTATTTACTCACCAATCATCACGAGAGGTCATAGACCCTCAATCACCCAAAATATACTCACCGTCAAGATGCATCACCATAGAGAAAACGACTCTATAAGGACTACAACCACACCCAAAAGGACTAAAGGAGCACCAAAGACTAATTACACACCAAAGGACTAAGCCACACCAAGGGTGAAGTCACCCAAAAAGAACTCACCGTTGATCCCATCACCATTTAAGACAGCCACAATAGCTGATTGCAACACCAAAAAAAAGACTAAAAGAACACCTAGGACCAAACGCACCACCTAAGTACCAATTCAACACCGGGGGACTAATTCCTAACATCCTAGGACCTTTGTGACGCCTAAGGGCCACTCGGACACATAGGGACCATTTTGACGCCATATTAATTAATTTAACACCTAGGGATTATTTCGACACCATAAAAATTATTTTAGCACCTAGGGACTAACTTGACACCATAATAATTATTTTAGCACCTAGGGACTAATTTGACCCCATATTAATTAATTTAACGTTTGAGGGACCATTGTGGAACTCACACCTAGACATAGGCGCCACCAGGCGCGCTTCAGGCGGTCAAATGGCGCCCCTGCGCAACCCCCACACCTGCGTGCACACAAAGCAAAGTGCACTAAAGACTGGGCATGCCAAAGTGGCGCTCGGTGTTGCGCCACACCCTGCCGAATTCAAAGCAACTAAGACACGCACCAGGCGCATTGGGGCAGCCAAAATGGCGCCCCTGCGCAACACCCTCCACCCAGAAATACTTTTCCAGCCCACCTGCACACACATAGGCGCCAAATTCCCTGCAATTTGGCGCCCCTAGCACTATTCATCTTTGTCTAAGGCAACCCAACAGCCCATGACACACACACACAGCGCCAAATTCCTCGCATTTGGCGCCCGACATCTGCTATTTCGCCTCAACCCGCCACCTCACCTAGCCAAACAACACACCAGCGCGATTCTCGTGGAATTGGCGCCCCCGCCTCTTCACACGCGCTGACCCACAACTTTGTCTTAGACAGACTTGCACCCCAGCGCCATTTTCACTGCAGCATTGGCGCCCTACCCACACCCAACAACTCACCAACAGCCACATTACAGTCTACTAGGGCGCCAAATTCCTTGCAATTTGGCGCCCTTGGCACGGTTTACCCACACACCGATCCTAAGACTTCCTTACACGCCATGGATTTATTTTATTGTTCAAGCCTCCCATCTAACACCTATAACCCACCACTTAATACCACCATCAATATACAACAATCATTAATACCTTCAACACCCAATCAAATGCACATTCACATACATAGGTAACATTACTAAAATTCACTCAAGCATAACACCAAACACCAAAATCATCATTCTCAATTCTCCCTATTGTTTTCATTCAAAGTCATACTATTAACATGCCAACACCACTCAAAATACCCTCATCAATTCAAATACATATTCATTACATTCATCACCAATTCAAACAAGTTAGCATATAACAATTCAATCAAACATATCCTAATACTCAATCCTATGGTTCCATGTTTTTAGACTATTGGCTATGGAAGAAACTCCCTTACCTTTGTTGATTGAAGAAGACAACAATGCTCCTAGCAAATTCTCCAAGGCACCATCAATTCAAGCTTCCTTTCTCCTTGAGCTTCTTGCGCTCCTCCTTCTCCTTTTTCTCCTAGCCGATCGCGCCTCCCTCTAACACACTTCTCACGTTTTGATTTGTAAAGTAATATAATATGTGGATTTTTGATACATAGAGGGGAGCGATTAACAAGAACTGACGCGACTAAGATTTTTGGGGCTGGTCACGGTGGTTCATGGAGGAGGCTCAAAGGTATGGCTGCCATAAATGGTGATTTTTTGTTCGTATTGCTCGCTGGAGATTTTGTTCCGGTTCGAGGTGAAGGATGGTGGTGACAAGTCGTTTTTGATCCAGTTCACGACGGTCATCTAGCCATGGAGAAGAAGAATCGTGATTTGCAAGTGGTGGGGCGTCATTTGCAACTCGTGAAATGGCACCACGATCGGGAAACCGAGTTTATATTCGGAATCAATGGCCATTTTCGAGTGGGAATGTGAAATTTGAGTGTTGGTTGCGGCTTAGAGATGGAGAACGAAGAGGATGAAGAAAGCCATAAGGGTTTTGCCGTCTCCGCACCGTGGTCGTGTGAGGAAGATGAAGGAAGAAGTGGAATGGGTCGGGTTCAGTCCATGGGGCGTGTTTGGTGTGTGTGGGGGCGCTGGCCGGGCTCTTTGAAGGATTAAGTGACAGGTGCAAGCAACAAGGAAGAGAGTTGTATAAGTAAAATGTCTAAATATCGATTTTAATCCCTTTTAATTCATTTTAAAAACTCAATTTCACCGCAACTATCATTTTAACACTTCAATAGCACCAAATGACTTTTTAAACATAATTAACGTCTAAATAGTAATATGTTTTACAAAATAAAATAATCAAATAAATGGAATAAATATAAATGTATAGTAACAATCACATATTGTCAAGAGTATATAAAAATACATTTAAAAGTGATTTTAACTAATTTTTATATACCCAACACACACAACAAATTAAAATAATTTAATCATAATACTCCAAAATAGTTCATAAGGCAAGCACATATTAAAGAGTTACAACCATTTAAAATCGGGGTGTTACAATCCACCCCCCCTTAAAAGAAATTTCGTCCTCGAAATTTGTTAGCTAGCTCAAGGACAAAATAAAAGAAGGAATTACTCGGAAGTTCAAACATACAGAAGAAAAATATAAACCTTGTCAAAGTGACAAGAGAGATGAGTCAATGATATCAAAGGTAAGAAATGGAAGACATCAACGAAAGAAAAGTTAGAAACTCGCACAGTGAAAGCTCATGACAAGAAATAGTGGACATTCGATGTACAAAATATCTTCAATATATTCCGGATTGTAAACGATGTGTCGGCCTAACACAACCTTACAAACAAGACTCTATCGAAGTTATTCTTCCACGTGAATATCCACAATTACACAACTCAAGAAAATAGAAATCATGTGGTGAAAATAACAGAAAACACTAATTGCAAGATTTAAATAAGAAAAATAATATGTTCAAACACCATAACACGACATTGACGTTGGTAAAGGAGTCGTACTTTAAAATCATTAGCAAAACAACTTCACAAAACACTTTGTCTGTAGCATCATCCTACAAAAATAAGAGCATGCTATAGCAATTGATTTTTCGGAAGAATAGATATTAGTTCAACCAAGTCAACCTATACACTTATGTGAACATCTAATACTAAAAGCTAATTTAAAATACAAGCATTCTCGGCACACATTCTTATTCTAAGATTTCAAAACCACGTAATACATAAGTCGTTCATTAGTACAGGTTATATTATAGTTAGAGGGGTTCACAATAGGGTGCACGGAGAGCAATTAAGCAAATAGAACAAGATAAACTAAATTAACACAACAATAATAACATAAGGATATAGTCTACAATTACACAAATCCTTAAACAAGAACACAATTATAGGATAAGAGGGAGCGGTAATTGCAGCATCTAAAAAATGATTATTAGTTAGGGTGATCAAAATAATGCAGCACCTTTGTAATGAATTTAACACATTATAATAACTAGCAAGGCCAACTCACAAGGCACTCAGCTCAAAATATCAGTACACAATTAAAACACGTATATGAAGACAACAATAAAACTTATACAAGACTTAGTATCTATCAATCAAAATAAACTCAATACATATTTACGCATCCAACATTAAAACTAGTTAAATTGAAGTTAATACGCTGACTTTGAGTATATATTTATTTTTAAATCACAAGACCACGTAACATCATGCTTTAGAAAATATTAGAATCATAATTAAATCATAAAAACTTGGAGATTCTACACATTTAGAATTCATAGTCGCGATTGAATGACATGAAAGTCAAGAAACGATTCTCAAAGATTCGAGAAACAATTTGACAATTAAAATAAAACAAGTGAACGTGGTAATAACTTTTCGAAATGTCCGTGAACAACTAAGATCATTATGTCCAAATGCAATTACACAAGTAGTAAAACAATAGCTCTTGTAGCATTTAAAAATGAGACTAATCAAAACATTGCAACAAGTGATAGCAACTTATAGTGATAAGGCAACTCAAAATAATCAACAGAGCGCCTACATCTAAAGCATCAATTCGCAAGAAAAATACCCTTACACAAACACTTTATACTTAATTAAAATAAATTAAACACATTTGTGAGCATAAACCAATTAAACCTATTTTAATAGAATCTCACAGATACAGTCTCAATACAATTTTTATTCATTAGTCATAAAACCACATATCATAAATAATGTATAGGTGACAACTAAAATTCAAATCATAGAAGTTCAAATTTTATATAAATTCGGTGTTTGTAAACACGAAAGCAACAAACAAATGACTACGATACAAACTTCACACCAAGAAAACATAACGAACACGACACATGGCCTAAGTAAGAGATCAGGCTCTATGAAAAATGTCTCTAGGGGAAAAGAGTCATTCGGGGTCTAGGTTAGATTCTAACATTATACCAGCTCTGACTGCGATACTCTTTTCTAAGAATATCTACCACTCACCCTATTATCTTGAGAACTTCACCAACCAAGTTGGTCACCCTCCTAATTACCAAGTATCAACAAGAAATGCGTGCAACTCTACTTAGAGTTCACACATCGGAAGACACAATAGACAATACAAATGGTCCGGTTAGGACCGAACAGCTCTGATACCACTAATGTAACACCCCCTTCTATCTAGTCTATTATTTTAATAAATTCGAAAATCAGAGTCTACGAAAAACCTTTAGTGCAACCACGTGAGGGTGCCACATTCAAACAACTACATTAAACTCCGAATAATAATTATAATAACTCCAAAAAGGTGATACATAGCACCATAATCCGTACGAGGATAGAGATCGAGCAACGGAAATAACAACGAAATACGTAAATACTGATTATCCAAATAGAAGTTAAATCATAACATAAACGACAAAGTCTAACTATCCTCCCGGGTGCTACGATCGAGTGACTCGACAAATACTAGCGAAGGTGCTCACGTCACCTTGATCCATCATCACACTGCAGCGTTGCCACATAGGAGCAACATTCCAAGCAGAAAGGGTGAGTCTCATTTCATAGAAAATAGTAAATAAAACAAGCAACACAATAAGACAAGCATTAGCACACCAGGCAGTACAATCCAAACACTTTCACCATTTAATTATACACACCCAGACAACCACCAGAAAATGTATGCAAGTGCATGATATGCAACCCAACGCCAAGGGTATATGCATGTGGATCCATCACCAAAAGGCCTGCAGGCATTCACCAATCACCAAATGGCCCAGAGGGCATTCACCAATCACCAAAAGGCCCGAAGGCATTCACCAAAATATTTTATGAGGCCGAGGCCTATTCACCAAAAATGCATATGATTATGCGACACCATGACTATGCACCATCACACCAAAACACCAAATTATGCATTAGAATGCTTACCATTAGTTTATTTACTCACCAATCATCACGAGAGGTCATAGACCCTCAATCACCCAAAATATACTCACCGTCAGCATGCATCACCATAGAAACGATTTCTATAAGGACTACAACCACACCCAAAAGGACTAAAGGAGCACCAAAGACTAATTACACACCAAAGGACTAAGCCACACCAAGGACTGAAGTCACCCAAAAAGAACTCACCGTTGATCCCATCACCATTTAAGACAGCCACAATAGCTGATTGCAACACCAAAAAAAAGACTAAAAGAACACCTAGGACCAAACGCACCACCTAAGTACCAATTCAACAGGGGACTAATTCCTAACATCCTAGGACCTTTGTGACGCCTAAGGGCCACTCTCGGACACATAGGGACCATTTTGACGCCATATTAATTAATTTAACACCTAGGGATTATTTCGACACCATAAAAATTATTTTAGCACCTAGGGACTAACTTGACACCATAATAATTATTTTAGCACCTAGGGACTAATTTGACCCCATATTAATTAATTTAACGTTTCGGGGACCATTGTGGAACTCACACCTAGACATAGGCGCCACCAGGCGCACTTGGGGCGGTCAAATGGCGCCCCCTGCGCAACCCCACACCCTGCGTGCACACAAACAGTGCACTAGGCGCACTGGGCATGCCAAAGTGGCGCTCGGTGTTGCGCCACACCCTGCCGTAATTCCCAAAGAACTAAGACACGCACCAGCGCATTGGGGCAGCCAAAATGGCGCCCTGCGCAACACCCTCCACCGTAAATACTTTTCCAAATTTCACTCACACACACATAGGCGCCAAATTCCCTACAATTTGGCGCCCCTAGCACTATTCACTGTCTAAGGCAACCCAACAGCCCATGACACACACACAGGCGCCAAATTCCCTGCAATTTGGCGCCCCTGACACTGTTCGCCCCCAACCTGCCACCCTCACCTAGCCAAACAACACACCAGCGCCGATTCTCGTGGAATTGGCGCCCCCCCCTTCTTCACCGCACTGACCCACAACTTTTGTCTTAGACAGACTTGCACCCAGCGCCATTTTCACTGCAGATTGGCGCCCTACCCACCCCAACAACTCACCAACAGCCACATTACAGTCACTAGGCGCCAAATTCCTTGCAATTTGGCGCCCTTGGCACGGTTTACCCACACACCGATCCTAAGACTTCCTTACACGCCATGGATTTATTTTATTGTTCAAGCCTCCCATCTAACACCTATAACCCACCACTTAATACCACCATCAATATACAACAATCATTAATACCTTCAACACCCAATCAAATGCACATTCACATACATAGGTAACATTACTAAAATTCACTCAAGCATAACACCAAACACCAAAATCATCATTCTCAATTCTCCCTATTGTTTTCATTCAAAGTCATACTATTAACATGCCAACACCACTCAAAATACCCTCATCAATTCAAATACATATTCATTACATTCATCACCAATTCAAACAAGTTAGCATATAACAATTCAATCAAACATATCCTAATACTCAATCCTATGGTTCCATGTTTTAGAGACTATTGGCTATGGAAGAAACTCCCCTTACCTTTGTTAATTGAAGAAGACAACAATGCTCCTAGCAAATTCTCCAAGGCACCATCAATTCAAGCTTCCTTTCTCCTTGAGCTTCTTGCGCTCCTCCTTCTCCTTTTTCTCCTAGCCGATCGCGCCTCCCTCAACAACACACTTCTCACGTTTTGATTTGTAAAGTAATATAATATGTGGATTTTTGATACATGTAGGGAGCGATTAACAAGAACAGACGCGACTAAGATTTTTGGGGCTGGTCACGGTGGTTCATGGAGGAGGCTCAAAGGTATGGCTGCCATAAATGGTGATTTTTTGTTCGTATTGCTCAGTGGAGATTTTGTTCCGGGTTCGAGGTGAAGGATGGTGGTGACAAGCTGTTTTTGATCCAGTTCACGACGGTCATCTAGCCATGGAGAAGAAGAATCGTGATTTGCAAGTGGTGGGGGCGTCGCTGCAACTCGTGAAATGGCACCACGATCGGGGAAACTGAGTTTATATTCGGAATCAATGGCCATTTTCGAGTGGGAATGTGAAATTTGAGTGTTGGTTGCGGCTTAGAGATGGAGAACGAAGAGGATGAAGAAAGCCATAAGGGTTTTTGCTGTTCTCTGCACCGTGGCTGTGTGAGGAAGATGAAGGAAGAAGTGGAATGGGTCGGGTTCAGGTCCATGGGGCGTGTTTGGGCTGTGTGGGGCGCTGGCTGGGCTGCTGAAGGGATTAAGTGACAGGGGTGCAAGCAACAAGGAAGAGAGTTGTATAAGTAAAATGTCTAAATACTGATTTTAATCCCTTTTAATTCATTTTAAAAACTCAATTTCACTGCAACTATCATTTTAACACTTCAATAGCACCAAATGACTTTTTAAACATAATTAACGTCTAAATAGTAATATGTTTTACAAAATAAAATAATCAAATAAATGGAATAAATATAAATGTATAGTAACAATCACATATTGTCAAGAGTATATAAAAATACATTTAAAAGTGATTTTAACTAATTATTATACCCCAACACACAACAAATTAAAATAATTTAATCATAATACTCCAAAATAGTTCATAAGGCAAGCACATATTAAAGAGTTACAACCCACGAAAATCGGGGTGTTACATGTATTTTCTAAAAATGTAGTAAATAATGATTTTGATTTTTGAATTTTTGAATTTTTGATTTTTTTAATTTTTTTTGGATAAAAGACGGTATGCATTAATGTTCGTTTGAATGCAAGGGTATAAAGCTCCTTTGTGACCCTAGAAGGGTACCCTATGGAGTGAGTCTAAGGTTTCTTTTATAGTGAGCCTCACAAGGGTAGTTTTAAAGAATCCTACACTTGGTCCCTAGAGCCAAGGACCCCAGTCAAGAATACTGACCCCAACAATAGGCAAGCTATTAGAAGGGATAGCATCCTTAAAAGGAATCAAACTCTAGGTGAGATTTTCATGACCACCCAACGAGACGTACGTCCCGCAGGCCATCACTACGCAATCTCGTTCTAACTTAGGTTTCCACTCGAGTCCGGGCAGAGGACTTTTCTCACATGTGTGTGATGTGTAGAGAGTGTAGTGTGTGTAGGAGCGGTTTAAAATAACCCAAAGTGCAAACAAAACAAACATGCATACAAATATCGTCTTCTACCCTAGGGTTTATATATCACATAAAAGTATAACTTGCAAAAATAAATAAATAAATAAGGGAAGGGTAAAAATTAAATTAATCCTAAATAATTAGACTAGGTTTTGACTCTCTAAAGAAAATTAAGTCCCAAAGTGAAGTCGGTGTGAGCGCACCAAAGAAAAATCCGAGGAAAGGATTCTTGAAAGTTCAAAGGAAGCCGCCACCAAATTTTAGTTTAAGGGCAAATTTGGAAAATCCCTTTATGCTTAGGACAAGGCAAAGTTTAGGTTTAGGGAGTCATTATGTTTGGGGAAGGTATTAGCACCCCACGACATCCTTTGTCTAACTAGTTAAGATTTATTAATAATTACCCTTTTATTTATAGAGGAAAAGACTTAATTAAATTTTTAATTTTTAGTGCTTGACAAAAGTGGTCTCTTGCTCCTACGCACCTCCGGATGCAATGGAGGAATCAAAGCTACGTAGTTCTTCCCGAAAAAGGTTTATTGGTTGGTGTTTTTTTAGTGTAGGGGTCCTAGGATTCCTTGAGTATGCACTACCATCGATTCTAGGACGACTAACCCGATTGTACAACCGACTTATTCCCTACTTTTCGAAAGTAATTTTTGAGTTTTTGAAAGAAGTTGGTTTGGTATGAGGTGGGTCCGTTTTAGAATAGGTATTCTAGAACTCCGAAGCTATCTGACTCATTAGTTCTAGAACGCCGACTAACCCGGTTGTACAACCGACTTAGTTCCCTATTTATGGAAAAATAGTTTATTCGTATTTATTAAATTTTCAGGGTTACTGAACTGTACAGCTCATTGGCCCTAAATAATGACTAACTTGGTTGTACAACCGACTTAGCCGTTTATTTTTGGAAAAATGATTTATTTATATTTTATTAAGTTTTTTGTAGGATTACTGAACTGTACAACTCATTGGTCCTAAAATGATGACTAACCCGGTTGTACAACCGACTTAGCCGCTTTTTTTTGACTTGAGAGGAAAATAATTTATTTGTATTTTTATAAATTTTTAGGATTCTTGAATCTGCATAAATTTCATTGGTCCTAAGATGATGACTAACCTTGCCAGGTTGTACAAACCGACTTAGTCTTTTATTTGATTTTCAAAGAAATGAACTAATTTGTGCATAAAAAAAGACAAAAGCGATAATTAATAAAGACTAGGCTAAAAAAATATAATAAATAAACAAATAAATAACTATATACATAAATAAATATGAATAGATATATACATAAACAAATAAATAAATAAATAAATAAATAGATTATATTATAAATAAATGATAAATAAATATGTACATAAAAATAAACAAAATAAATACAAAACTAACTGGACTCGACGAGTGTCGAACCAGGACTAAGCAAACCGAACTCCTATCCGGTCCATTTTGACTCCAAGATCATAAGAACCGCTTTGAGAATCGGAAAGCCGACTCAAAACGTCCAAATGATCAAAGATGTGCTTTTAGTGAAATGGGTCGCTATCGCTTTGACCAAAAAAAGATCACTTAACCGTGTAACACCCCTTATATTAAATACTAGTTCAATTAATTCAAATCGAGTTTTTCAAAACTTTTCCACGCACCTCAAAGAGGGTGGTACATTCAATAAAACATCGTCCACGACATAAAAATATATCAAACACATCAAGTGCATAACATCCACATCATAATCAAGTGGGTTAAGACCCATCCAAACTCGTTTAGTGTTTCTGAAGAATCCGAGAAATAGTTTGTAACGCAGTTGAAAATAAAATGGAGTTCAACACATCCAAGACATAATCCAAAACAAGTGAAATACATAGCATAATATAGAAATGAAGAATACTAGAGCCCCATCCCCGGTGTTACTATCGTGAGTGACTAATAATCCCAAGAAGGCAGTGGTACCTTCACTCAGAATCACCGCATGTCGCCACGAGCGAGCAACATAAAATGCGGTGGTGAGTCTCTTTACATGAATAATAATAAGTAAGATAAGCCTTATATTAAGAAAGCATCTAGCATCATCCAATCACGGACATCAAGGCATATACCGATCGAATACAATATCAAGAAGTAACAATAGAGGATTAAATAGGCATTAACAAGCATTCAATGAGAGTATGAATTATATGTATGTGTGCAATATGCATGTGGATCCATAACCACCATAATAACCCCGTCAGGCAACCACCTTGTTTGGCGAAGCCACCCACCATGTTTTTAGCGAAGCCATACCACCTTGTTTTTATGCATATGAGGTATGTGACGCCATGACAAATGCATCACAACACAATAAAATATATCGCATCAATTATTACCCACCTTGTTTATTAACCACCTTGTTTATTAACCACCTTGTTTGGCCTAAGCCCACATCATTTAAACCACCGTGTTGGTAGAAGCCCACATCATTTGTTAACCACCATTTTATCATGTTCTCACCATCACACCCCATCTATTAAATTAAATCCCACCCAAGACCATAACACCTCATAAGGACCTTTTCCACACTTAAGGACCATTTAGACCCACCATACATTAATTTTAGCACCTAAAGATTATTTTGACGCATTATGAATTAATTTGGTACCTAGGGACTTACGTTGACATACTCGGCTTAATTGGATACTAAGGGACTATTTTATCACTCCAAGGATTAATTTAATTCTTAGGGACTATTTTGTCGCACCAAGGATTAAATTAATTCTTAGGGACTAAACATGTCACCTAGATCCCAATCAAGCACCCAAGCGCCAAGGGCAGCCACTTTGGCGCCTATCGCGCAACACACTCACACACTACACATTACGCACTCACACAGCGCCAAGTTTCTAGGAAAGCGGCGCCCCTGCACACCTTCCCCGCCTGTCACCTCACCAGCGCCAAATTCCTAAGGAATTGGCGCCCGCACATGCATCATGCCACGAGACTTGAACACAGCGCCGATTCCTAGTGAATTGGCGCCCGCACTGAACACAACCCAAGGCGCCAAGTTTCACGGCATTTGGCGCCACCCCGCACAAAATATCCGCCACCAACCAACGGCAGACTGGCGCCATTTTGCCTAGCAAATGGCGCCCGCACTAGCACAAACCACCGGTGCAATTTCAGCCCCTAGCGCCATTTGCCTAGGCATTTGGCGCCCCATCAAACACCCTCACCCAAAACACTTCAACTCAATTTTCTCTCCAACAATTTATTTATCACTTTAATAAACACCCTTTTTAAACACTAATTCAACATCATTAGTTCATCATACCCACATACTCATGTTCATGGGGCCATCTCTCAAAAACACATAACATGTATAATTTCACACTTCACATTTCCACATTAACATCAACATGGTATTATCACAACAAGCATTTCATATATCAACCAACATATCATCACATCAAGTTCACACAACAATTCATTCCTAGAGCTATTCTACCTATAAAACATATCCTACAAATTATCATAAATGCAATAGAGAGTCCCCTAACCTTTCTCAAGCTTGGAACTTCAATCCTACACCAAGAACCACAAGAATGGAGTATTTTTCCAACCTCCCTAGCTCTTTGAAAACAACACGTGGCCCTCCTACTCCTTGGTTAAAACGCAACAAGCAACAACAATGGAGGAATAAGACACTAGAACTTAAGGAAATGGAACAAGGAGAAGAAATAGGAATGAATAGGGCTAAGAGCTTCACTTACCAACACAAAACTTGAGAAAAGTTCCTTCCTTTCCTCAACCTCAAGTCGAACGTGGGTTTCCTCTCCCTTTGGGTATCCATGGAAAAATTCAAAATACAAGGAATGAGCTCATGAAACCTAGGAAATGGAACATGGAAGAGAAATGGAGAAGATTGAGACCAAGAATGCACTTACCCACCAAGAATCCAAAGAAAAGCTTCCACCTTTCTCCTCCTCTCCTCTCCTTCGTCGTGGTTGTCTTCTCTCTCCTCTCTACTTTCCTTCGTTGCTTTCTCTCTTTCAAATGAGGGTTTGGTTACTTTAGTTTAGGACCCCTACCCTTTATGACTACTATTGGGCCTAAATAATGGCCCTTGGGCCTTATTCTCCACTCCCATTATTAATTCATCCCACCTCCGTAAATAAAATAAATCCAACTTAGTAACTTATTTAAAATGAATTAGACCCCTTTTAGGTAAAATAAACTCAACTTAATTAATTAATTTAATTAAGTGTTGCAAGCCTTAAATAACTTAATTAATTAAATAATTAAATTATTTTGGGCGTTTACAACTCTCCCCACTTAAAGAATTTCCCCTCGAAATTACAGATCGAACAACTGGATAAGCCTCCTTCATCTTGCTTTCCAACTCCCAAGTTATGGTTTCTCCCATTGCTCCTAACCACACTACCTTCACCAAATTGATTTCTTTGCCTCTCAAGACCTTCACCTCACGGTCCTCAATCCTAACCGGCATAGTCTCCACCGTAAGGTTCTCCCTCACCTCTATATCATCCATCTGCACTACATGAGACGGGTCTGGCACATACTTCCGCAACTGAGACACATGGAATACATCATGCAGATTAGCAAGATTAGGTGGCAAGGCCACTCGATAAGCAACTTTCCCAACTCTCTCTGGAAATCGATATGGTCCAATAAAACGCGGAGTTAACTTCTTAGACTTCAACGCATACGACCCACTTTGTTGTCGGAGTAACTCTTAGAAATACATGATCACCCACCAAATTCTAGATCCTTCCTTCTCTTATCATGGTAACTCTTCTGTCTACTCTGTGAAGCCTTCATCTTCTCTCTAATCAACTTCACTTTCTCTGTGGTCTCACGCACCAACTCAGGACCTAGCACTACACTTTCTCCAGTTTCGTGCCAACACAATGGAGTCCTACACCTCCTCCCGTACAATGCCTCAAAAGGCGCCATACCGATACTCGAATGAAAACTGTTATTGTAAGTGAATTCAATCAGTGGCAAATGTGAATCCCATGAACCTCCCTGCTCAAGAACACATGCTCTTAACAAATCCTCAAGTGATTGAATTGTCCTCTCCCGCCCCCATGTCATGCGGGGATGATATCTTTGAACTCAATCTCAATTTGGAACCCAAAGCCTCTTGCAAACTCCTCCAAAACTCGGGAGTGAACCTAGGATCCCTATCAGACACAATACTCAGAGGCACACCATGCAGCTTTACAATCGTCTTGACATAGATATCCGCTAACCTCGGAACTGGATAAGTAATATTAATCGGTAGAAAGTGTGCAGATTTAGTCAATCTATCAACAACCACCCATATGGTATCAAACCCCTCATTTGTAGTCGTGCAAACCACCACAAAATCCATGGAGATACTATCCCACTTCCATTCAGGGAACATCCAATGGTTGCATCAACCCCACTGGCTTTTGATGTTGTACCTTAGATTTCGACATGTCAAGCAAGCATACACAAACCGAGCCACCTCACGCTTCATACCAGCCACCAAAAGCGGCTTCTTCAAATCTTGATACATTTTCGTAGCTCCGGGTGAATACTCAACTTACTACGATGACCTCTTCTAAAATTGCCTTCTTAATCTCATCATCACTAGGAACACAAATCCTCCCACGGTACCTTAGCACATCTTGAGCATCTACCACATAATCTTCACTGGGAGTGGTCAATCCCAACTGCGATCTCAACTAGCTTAATGTCCTCTTTTGAGCTTCCCGAATAACATTCAAAAAGTCATTGTGAATCTTCAACACACCCAATCTCACACTCTTAGGTGTCACCTCGCAGACTAGACTCAAATCTCGAAACTGTTCAATTAGTTCAAGCTCCTTCACCATCATTGCGGATACATGTAAGGACTTTCTACTCAAAGCATCAGCTACCACATTAGCTTTCCCCGGATGATAGTTCAAGCTAAAGTCATAGTCTTTCAGCAATTCCAACCATCTCCTTTGTCTCATATTTAATTCTTTCTGGTCAAACAGGTACTGCAATCCTTTATGATCACTGAATACCTCAAACTTAGAACCATACAAATAATGTCTCCAAATCTTCAAGGCAAAAACAATTGCCGCAAGCTCCAAATCATGGGTGGGGTAATTCTTTTCATGAGTTCTCAACTGTCTTGAGGCATACGCCACAACCTTACCATTTTGCATCAAAACACCTCCTAGCCCCATTTTAGACGCATCGCAATATACAACAAAAGGCTCTCAGATTTGGGTAATGTCAAAACAGTGATGTTGTCAACCTTCTTTTCAATTCTTGGAAACTTTCTTCACATTTGGAATCCCACACAAAAGCCTTCCCTTTACAAGTTAATTGAGTTAGCGGAAGTGCCAACTTTGAAAACCCTCAATAAACCTTCTATAATATCCCGCCAATCCAAGGAAACTTCTAATCTCAGAATCGACTTAGGAGCCTCCCATCGCATCACCGCATCAACTTTGGATGGATCTACCGCAATCCCATCACCAGAAATAACATGACCTAGAAAGCTCACTTCCTTCAACCAAAAGTCACACTTTGATAGTTTAGCATACAACTTTTTCTCTTTCAACACTTCTAGTACTAACTTCAGATGCTCTGGCATGATCCTCTTCGGACTGGAGTACACCAAAATATCATCTATGAAAACCACCACAAATCGATCCAAGTAGTCATGGAAAATACGGTTCATGTACTCCATAAATACCCCTGGTGCGTTAGTGACACCAATGTAACACCCCCTTATATTAAATACTAGTTCAATTAATTCAAATCAGAGTTTTTCGAAAACTTTTCCACGCACCTCAAAGAGGGTGGTACATTCAATAAAACATCGTCACGACATAAAAATATATCAAACACATCAAGTGCATAACATCCACATCATAATCAAGTGGGTTAAGACCCATCCAAACCTGTTTAGTGTTTACAGTAATCCAGAAATAGTTTGTAACGCAGTGGAAATAAAATGGAGTTCAACACATCCAAGACATAATCCGAAAACAGTGAAATACATAGCATAATATAGAAATGAAGAATACTAGAGCCCCATCCCCGGTGTTACTATCGAGTGACTCAATAATCCCAAGAAGGCAGTGGTACCTTCACTCAGAATCACTGCGCATGTCGCCACGAGAGAGAGCAACATAAAATGCCGTGGTGAGTCTCTTTACATGAATAATAATAAGTAAGATAAGCCTTATATTAAGAAAGCATCTAGCATCATCCAATCACAGACATCAAGGCATATACCAGTCGAATACAATATCAAGAAGTAACAATAGAGGATTAAATAGGCATTAACAAGCATTCAATGAGAGTATGAATTATATGTATGTGTGCAATATGCATGTGGATCCATAACCACCATAATAACCCTCGGCAACCACCTTGTTTGGCGAAGCCACCCACCATGTTTTTAGCCAAGCCATACCACCTTGTTTTTATGCATATGAGGTATGTGACGCCATGACAAATGCATCACAACACAATAAAATATATCGCATCAATTATTACCCACCTTGTTTATTAACCACCTTGTTTATTAACCACCTTGTTTGGCCTAAGCCCACATCATTTAAACCACCGTGTTGGCCGAAGCCCACATCATTTGTTAACCACCATTTTATCATGTTCTCACCATCACACCCCATCTATTAAATTAAATCCCACCCAAGACCATAACACCTCATAAGGACCTTTTCCACACTTAAGGACCATTTAGACCCACCATACATTAATTTTAGCACCTAAAGATTATTTTGACGCATTATGAATTAATTTGGTACCTAGGGACTTACGTTGACATACTCGGCTTAATTGGATACTAAGGGACTATTTTATCACTCCAAGGATTAATTTAATTCTTAGGGACTATTTTGTCGCACCAAGGATTAAATTAATTCTTAGGGACTAAACATGTCACCTAGATCCCAATCAAGCACCAAGCGCCAAGGGCAGCCACTTTGGCGCTCTATCTTTGCGCAACACACACACACACCGCACATTACGCACTCACAGCGCCAAGTTTCTAGGAAATCGCGCCTTGCACACCTTCCCGCCTGTCACCTCACCAGCGCCAAATTCCTAAGGAATTGGCGCCCGCACATGCATCATGCCACAGACTTGAACACAGCGCCGATTCCTAGTGAATTGGCGCCCCGCATGCACACAACCTAAGGCGCCAAGTTTCTCGGCATTTGGCGCCACCCCGCATGAATATCTCGCCACCAACCAACAACACCTCGGCGCCATTTTGCCTAGCAATGGCGCGTGCTAAGCACAAACCACGATCCTGAATTTCATTTCTAAGCGCCATTTGCCTAGGCATTTCGCGCCCCATCAAACACCCTCACCCAAAACACTTCAACTCAATTTTCTCTCCAACAATTTATTTATCACTTTAATAAACACCCTTTTTAAACACTAATTCAACATCATTAGTTCATCATACCCACATACTCATGTTCATGGGGCCATCTCCTCAAAAACACATAACATGTATAATTTCACACTTCACATTTCCACATTAACATCAACATGGTATTATCACAACAAGCATTTCATATATCAACCAACATATCATCACATCAAGTTCACACAACAATTCATTCCTAGAGCTATTCTACCTATAAAACATATCCTACAAATTATCATAAATGCAATAGAGTCCCCTAACCTTTCTCAAGCTTGGAACTTCAATCTTACACCAAGAACCACAAGAATGGAGTATTTTTCCAACCTCCCTAGTCACTTTGAAAACAACACGTGGCCCTCCTACTCCTTGGTTAAAACGCAACAAGCAACAACAATGGAGGAATAAGACACTAGAACTTAAGGAAATGGAACAAGGAGAAGAAATAGGAATGAATAGGGCTAAGAGCTTCACTTACCAACACAAAACTTGAGAAAAGTTCCTTCCTTTCCTCAACCTCAAGCTGAACGTGGGTTTCCTCCCTTTGGGTATCCATGGAAAAATTCAAAATACAAGGAATGAGCTCATGAAACCTAGGGAAATGGAACATGGAAGAGAAATGGAGAAGATTGAGACCAAGAATGCACTTACCCACCAAGAATCCAAAGAAAAGCTTCCACCTTTCTCCTCCCTCTCCTTCGCCGTGGCTGTCTTCTCCTCCTCTCTACTTTCCTTCGTTGCTTTCTCTCTTTCAAATGAGGGTTTGGTTACTTTAGTTTAGGACCCCTACCCTTTATGACTACTATTGGGCCTAAATAATGGCCCTTGGGCCTTATTCTCCACTCCCATTATTAATTCATCCCACCTCCCCGTAAATAAAATAAATCCAACTTAGTAACTTATTTAAAATGAATTAGACCCCTTTTAGGTAAAATAAACTCAACTTAATTAATTAATTTAATTAAGTGTTGCAAGCCTTAAATAACTTAATTAATTAAATAATTAAATTATTTTGGGCGTTACATAACCCGCCAATGATCTCCCCCCCTAATCTTCACCTCTCAACCCCTTTTATATCCAATTGCTAGGGAGCTCTTGTTTCTGAAAGAATGTGGGACTAAAACAAAGTAGAGAAAGCAATTCCCCTTTAAAACACAATTTTCGTTTTTCTCAAACCTGTCACCGTAAATTTGCGATTCCGGATTCGTTAACCGTTGGATCGTCTTTCTTTTTTGACAGCAGGTTCGTGACACATATATCTCCGCTTTCACCGTTCGGATCGTCGAAACGAGGTCCGAGGAGAGAGAAATTGCCTTCGCAATAACTGCAGTTTTTTGTCCGCTTTTTCTCAAACCTCTCATCGTAAAAGTGCGATTCGGAATCGTTAACCGTCGGATCGTCTTCATTTTTTTACAGCGGGTTCGTGGGAAATATGTCTTCACTTTCACCGTTCAGATCGTAAAAACGAGGTCCATGGAGAGAGAAATTTCTTCTTGAATAGTAGCTAAAACTAACACCTGAAAATACGCAAAAACTACTATTTTTGTAATTTTCAAAAAAGTCCAAAATAAAATGATTGAAAAAAGTCCAAAATAAAATGGTTGAAAAAGTCCAAATTAAAAACTATTAAAAAGAACTCGGACAAAATTGGGGTATAACACGTAATTTACTTAATTCTTATGAGGTTTAATTTCTTCCACTTAATGGAAAATGAATTTTTCATGAGAAGAGAGTTTCGATCTCCTTATAAGAAAGAGTTAGGTCGTATATATGAAGGAAGAATTTGAAAATTTTTAATCCAATCTAACTGTTGCGCATCTCTTATTTGTTACAAAGCGTAATATGCATGATTTTATTGACAAATCAAGATGAGGTAAGGCGGGGCAAAGAATGTTTCCGGCAAGAGGAAGCCAGTGCTTGACTTCATAGGCACGGAGATCCCAATCCAAGCTTGTCCTTGTTGAGGACCCTTTACGAGAAAGTTTGATGACTAGCACTAGCCTATTCCAATATCTCTTTAGCAACGTTGAATATTTACTATAGAGTGGGAGATCCCTGTGATCACATAAGTGCTCTCTTGCAAGATCTTCCCATTAACTTTGACCAAGTCAGCTCTCGCCTACATCGGAGAATTGTGGCCTAATTCGGTCTTGTCGTGGCACCAACTCACAGATCTCTTCTCAGCTAGATTCACCGCTTCAAGGTCAAACGTGTATATTATAAGTGACCAAATTAAATTAGAATGAAAACCCACCAATACGCAAATCAATTAACGGTCCGGAAACTTAGTGTCCGGAAAACACTGCACCAGTTAGTTGGAACCCCGGTGGTGGACTCACGGGGGTGAGCATCAATGGTTTAAGGTGGGGGTTGGGTGGGTTGTTTGGGACTTTGAGTGTGTTTGAAAAAGATGGGGGTGTGTGGGATAGGAATATGAGGGTATTTAGGGTATTTCCTATCATTTAATGAGGTTGAGAGGTGTGGAGGGATGCACTGAGGTGGGAGTTGAAATGCCCTTCTAAAAATTTGGGGGATAAGCTTCAGTCGTTGTAGTTGACTTACCTCGAGTTTTGGCCAATTAGTATACAGTCCAAAAAATATATAACATCTTCTTTTACTTTACATCACCATCTATCATATTCAATTTCCAAATCAAAGTCACATTATTTTGTATACAAGCATTAACAAATATATACCAAAGTTACAAATTTCTCTATCTAGCATTTATTGTTGTGATAGTTATTTCATTCGTAGAAGAGAATTCTTCAACTAAGATCTTTTTAATTAAAGAACCGGGTTCCTTTGGTTGAGGTAAAGAATTTTCACTACCCAACATTATAACCACAGATGTCATGTCTGGCCTGTCATCAGGATGATGTTGTAGACATAAAAGACCAATTTGAATGCAACGTGAAACTTCAGCGGGAATACACAAGTCCTTCAAACAATCATCAATTAATTTGTGTGAAATACCCTCTTTCCAGAATCTCCATGCCTAGAAGAATTCAAAAAAGAATGTTATGTATTACTTAAATATAGGAGAATCATTGTTTTTTGTGGTACTTACATGTTCAATTAGATTGTCATCATAACCCTGGAAGGCACGTGCTTTGTTTTTCCTTCCGGTTATAATTTCTAGCATTAATACGCCAAAGCTAAATACATCTGATTTTACAGAGAACAATCCACGAGTAACATATTCAGGGGCCATATAACCACTGTAAGGAACAACACAAAAGTTAGTTTGATGTTCAATTATTCATGGTGAATGTTTATAATATTTATTCATACTTACTGTGTGCCAACTATTATGCTTGTTCTCCCTTCAATTTGATCCCCTCCACACATTCTAGAAATGCCAAAATCTGATATTTTTGGATTCATATCATTGTCTAACAAAATATTACTCACTTTTAGATCTCTATGTATGATCCTTAATCTTGAATCTTGATGAAGATAAAGAAGCCCTCGAGCAATTCCATACAATATGTTAAAGCGCCTAGACCAATCTAACAATTTTCTTTGAACTGAATCTGTCAAGATTGTCCAATAAATGGATTAGTACTTTATTTTCAAAACAACTTGTAAAACAAATATTATACAGAATAATAAGCTTTCCTAAAATTACTGACCAAAAAGAAATGTATCGAGACTTTTGTTGGGCATGTATTCATAGAGTAGCATTTTCTCCTCTCCTTCAATGCAACAACCAACAACCTTAACAAGATTTCGGTGTTGCAATTTCGCACACAATATGACTTCATTCTTAAATTCTTTCAATCCTTGTACAGAACTCTTTGAAAGCCTTTTTACCGCAACTTCTTGTCCATCTGACATTGTACCCTAAATTGTATATTTGAAAATAATTTGACAAACAATGAGAGCCATAAATTTCATTTCTACCTTACTACTAGACATGCAAAATATTTACCTTGTATACTGGTCCAAAACCACCTTCACCGAGCTTATTGTCAATTGAGAATTTATTTGTAGCCTTTAGTATTGAATTTAGATCAAATAAAGGGATCTCAAAACCTTCAAGCGATCCTTCGTCTTTATCTTCCATCCACATGATTTTCTCTATTTACTCGAATTTATTAAATGAGATTAGTGCCAAAAAAGAAACAAAACTTTGATTTAAAAGTTATCATATGAAGTAGATCAATATCATTAAATAGAAATGAAATTATGATTGAAAAGTTATCATATGAAGCACCACTAGAAACAACCTTGTTCTAAGACATCTTTTGTAGGGAAAGTGAGTCTTAAAAGACATAGAGGATTTTTTCATTATATTATATTAATATATTAAAACACCAAGAAAAAATACATAGGGGGATTTTTACTTCTCCTTTAAAAGCTAAACAATTGAGTGATCAAAAAAGTTGTATGGGTTAATTGTATTAGAATTTAGGTTTGAACCTAACTCAATTATGAAAGCTGATTAGTAAGTGACGGTATCTCACCCTCTCCACATAATAGGACATATCACTGTCTAATGTAGGACTTTAATATAAAAAATAAAAGATAATACCCTAAAAGACATTTAACAAAAATAAAAAATTTAAAGTTTATTTTGGAATACAACAAACTATTCAATTGAGTAGGTCCAACGAAACTGTTCCCAACCAGACTGGCAGATATACACATTTGCTCGGCTACAAAAAGGCTCCCCCGCACGACTGACCAATCGGATATAAATATGTCACCCCCGCCTCTCCCAGAAAGGAATGCAGCGTGATATGAGGGAAATATCCCTAATTCTCCCTCCAGTCTGTAACAGTCAACTCGGCCATTAAGAGTATTAATTATCATTAACGTACCTTAGTCAATATACGTATCTCACATTCATTTTCCATACTCTATACTTGTTCTTAGTCACTTTATAATATTATTCGTGTTCGATCCTTTTTCACCCAAGGAAACTGATCGTAACATTGGCGCCCACCATTGGGCCTCTAAAACCTCCCCCACGTCTCACACAAAACACAAAGAATATGTCGCTGCAATGGCAGAAGCTTGTTGTAGTCATCTCAGAATCAATAAACTCTCAAAGCTGCTCCAATCTCTACAATCCCATAATATGAAGCGAGAGGATCAAGTGAGGATCGAAAAAGCAGATCCGCACTCGTAAACTCAAGCTAAAAAGGTCGCGAACACCTCAACAACGCAGTTAAGCTTTCCCAAATCATTTAAGAAATGTCCTAGTCGCATGATGGAGTACCCCAAATGGAGACCACGCCGCGCCGCGCATCGCCTGTGCCCGACGACGATGCCGCCACTAGAAAGGAGGAGGTGTCGAGAGAACGACGAAAGAAGAAGCGAGAAAACAACACGCGTCGAAACAATCTCTAAGTGGATTTTCGGGATGAAGAGCCCGACGATGCTCACTTAGTTATGAATTTAAACACTGACGATGCCTTTGTTGTTCCAGAATACTCGACTGTTACCTTCTTTGCTGATGACTTCGAGGGAGTCCAGATCCACGAAGGCGACCCTTTGGTCATATCCACCACAACTAGAGGCTCCAGCATTACGCGAGTAGTGGTGGATGGAGGGAGTTTACTCAACATGGTGTACTGGACTTGTTTCAGCCACCTCCAAATACCCAGTGAAGCGCTCAAAACTATCTCAGGCGTCTTAGCAGGTTTTGTGAAGCAGACAATAGAGGTGTGTGGCTACCTTGACCTACACACGACGTTCGGCGATCAGGACCAGAAAAAAGTAGTGTCACTACAAAATTTTGTGATCAAAGCACCTTCAACATACAATATCATCTTGGGAAGACCAGCCCCCCAACGCTTTAGCAGCGACAATATCCTATCCGCAACATTTCATGAAATACTCGTTGCTGATCACGAGGGTTGGTACAATAAGGGGAGACCAGATAGCCGCTCGGAAATGCTACGCTGAAAGTGCGAAGTTGAAATTGGTGCAGAACAAGTTGTCGCGACCCCAAGATTATGGGTTCTTAGACCTAGATCCAACTCTATACGACCCCATGAGAGAATAAAAATGACCAAAGCTGGCTGATGACCTAAAAAAAATAAATAGCGGCCTAGTCGACCATCAGAAAACGATGATCGGAGGCAGCCTAAACTTGGAAGCAGAATAAAGACTCTCCAAGTTTCTAGCTGACATTCTAGACGTATATGCATGGTAGCCCCATGACATGCCAGGTATTATGACCCTAACTTTGTTTGTCACCTCTTATCACTAAGCCCATCTGTTAGACCTGTGGCACGGAGAGGAAAAGAAAAAAGGGCGAATTCATCAGGGAAGTCAGGTACCCTACATGGCTTGCAAACTCGCTAATGGTGAAAAAAGCAAGTGGAAGATGGAGGATGTGTGTAGACTACACCGACCATTCTAGACATAATCTCTCGAAGCGACACAGGAGCGAGATGCAGTGATGTCTCGAGCGTCCAAAAAAAACCCCCAAGAAGGTATTACATATTTATCCTACAACCTAACGTGTAAAAATTGTTGTGCATTCCTTTCTTGAAAAGCCGCAGGGCTGTGCGGCGCAGAGAGGATCCAGGCGGAATCACCCGACAGAGGGAGGAAAAGAATAGTGAAGGAATAGGGGTATTTGAGTTCACTAAGCATTCACGAAGGAGATGTAGAGCCATCCAGCAAAGACACACAGTTCTCAGAAATTGAGGGCTCTCACCTCAGAATCCTCGGTGCTCTCCGCACACACCAAAACACTGGCGAGGATGCTCAGAAAACTTAGAGGGAAAATTCCAGCACCATTACAAGAATAGCGAGGCATAACTGCGAGGTAGGAGAAGGGAAAATCCAAAGCACCAACCCAAAGAAGCCTCACCCTCTTTATATAGTGCAGGCATGATGTCGGTTACAAGACCAGGCATTCATGAGACACAAAAACGACGGTCAAAACTGAAGAAATTGATACAGTCAGGTCAGAGTCAAAGGTCAAACAGTCAAGAATCGTCAAATCAATCACTTGTCCAATCAATGAGTTAGACACAACAAAAACCAAGAAGCACCGTCCATATACTAAAAGACTAAGCTTTTGAAGACCTCGAGTACAAGCCAAAGGGCTGGTATACCGAAGTCCCTCGTTCAATAGCTGGAGGGCTAAGATTACCTATCATATCTGAATATCTCGCCCCCACCTCTACCAGAAAGGAATGAACTGTGATATGAGGGAATATCACTGATTTCCCTCCCCTCCGTCCAGCTGAATATGCGGTTAACTCGACCATTAAGAGTATTAATTATGATTAATGTACCTTGTAATATAGATACAGCCCCTTGAGGCCAATATACGGATCCTACCTTCATTTTTGATACTCTATACTCGTTCTTAGTCACTTTATAATATTATTCGTGTTCAGTCCATTTCCTCCGAAGGAAACTAATCGTAATAGAAACTAATATGAGAATCATGTGAAATGTGGAACTGAAATGGGTAAAGATGAAAGTTTACCTTTCTTCTTTGCTTTGGTTTTATAAATGTAGGAGAATGCCAATAACATCACAAAGACCATTGCAACTGTGATTGAAACCGCCAAGGCTATCTTTTTCTTACGGCCATCTTTGTCCCCTGCATTTAACACACAACAAAGGAAAAAAAACATTGTAAATTGTCATTCCAAAAAAAAAAAGCAATGTCCCTCTAAATTAGTATAACTTCAAAGAATAAAAAGCATATTTACCTATGTTTGAAACGTCTGTTCTAACATAAAGATCTTGTCCAGTTTGTGAAACTCTCAAATCAAAAAGATCACCAAACCACAAAGAACAACCACTACCTTCTGTTGAATCTAAACTAGCATAAGCTGTGCATGAACAATTCTCCAAACATTTAACCTTACAATCATCTAGTGACATTTTTGGATCAACCCAACAATGTGTAGTTTCTGGCAATTTAATCATAGCAAATTTAAGAAAACCATCGCTGTTTTTAACACCACAACTCCAATTTCCACTACGGACACAACCTTGTGTCCAATCCATTGCATTCCATTGTTGTAATGATTTTGGTGTAAAACCTTCTAAACATTGACATATTGGTGACCCATCAATAAGACATTTACCATTTACACCACAAACATTATAAACATCACAATTATCTTGTGGCAATGAATTGTAAACAGTCCAAATTCTAGATTCAGAAACCCAAGTAAGACGTTGACGAAGAGAAAGTGTTTGGTTAAAAACTATAATGGAAATAACTGAACTATTCTTTAGTGTGAACCTAAAATACATTTCATCATCATTGTTTACAAATTCGTAGTTATAAACTGGATTATCTCTAAGTGAAGTTATTCCACTTATTCGAGAACCACTCCATGGTCCAGTTCTATAATATTTCTTTGAGCCCTTCCAAATAATCATTTCAGGATTAACACTTGCTACATTAACTGCAGTAAAATCACCTGAAGATGGATCATCCCAATTTTTCCAAGCAGTTACACGCGTATTAAAACCAGTTTTTTTATCCCATCTAAACAACTTCATTTCTGGTAATAATGTATCACATGGGTAGTCAAAACTCTGCCAAAGAAAATTACTTTCATTATTTTCTTCTCTGACTACTAAATTTCCGTTGTCTAATAGCTGCACAATTGGACTTGAAGCCTTTTTAGTTGCATTTGTTGACCAAAGAGGCTTATTTTGACTTAGAAGAACAAGGTTTCCTTGTTGGTTGATGATCAACTTGCTGGAATTGGAATTGGAATTGGAATTTTTGATTGGATTGTCACGATTGGCAACCCAAACAACAGTTCCAACTCCGATTTTTTGTACCAGATTCCAACATAGCGGTTAGTAGAAGTACCTGGATTGAAGAAACCCAACACGAATGTTCCATATTTTGAGATCAAGGTGCTGCCGTCGGTAAATGTCTCAGACTGTGTTATTGTATCAGATGCAGAGCAAATTTGAGAGAAGAGTAATAATAGCTTGGAAAGAACAAGCGCTTGAAATAGAATGGTCATGTTTCTGGTCGATTTGGAGATTGGAGAAATTGAACATATATAATATAAAATTGGACGGTCTTTGGGGGACCCAGTTTCTCAATAACTGCATTGCTACAATCTCTTGGCAATAATTGGAGGCTGCGCATGTAGCAATTTCATTTGGACTAAACAAAAAGAGCAATTAATTTAATAGTAGGTACTATTAGTTTAATTATTTGGTCAAACAAAAAGTATCAGTTTAATCAACATTTCAAAATTTATTATTTATGATTTCTCTCTTTATTTTTTTAATATATATAGTTAAATGTGTTTTTAGTCTCTCTAAAATTTCACAATTTTGTGTTTAGTCCCTATAAAATTTCTCGTCGACTTTTAGTCTCCCTAATATTTTTCATCTGTAATGTAAAATTTCGTTCAAAAATTTGAAAAATATAGACGAGTTAACATTTTGTAAGGACTGAAACTGCTGATGAAAAATATTACGATGAATAAAAGTCATTGGTAAATTTTATTAAATTAAAATTGAAATTTTATATGGATTAAAAACATATTTAACCCTAATATATATAAATTAAAATTGAAAATTCAAACTACTCCCTCTGGACCTATTTATAAGCAAAAAAACACTTTTTAGGTTCATTGGAAAACTAATGTATTTAGACTATAATATAATCCAGATACATTAGTTTTCCAATGAACCTACAAAGTGATTTTTTGCTTATAAATATATCCGGATGGAGTACACCATTAATTAAAATAGCATATGTAATCTTTTAAGAAAACAAGGTGACTTTTTTTTGGATATAAAACGGGGCAAAAAATCCCAAAATAATATTGTTTCTCGATACACATAGTTGATAGTCTCATCCAATCTAGATCAAGCAGCTTGCGAATATTGCGAACAATGTTTCTACCCTCTTAGTTTCCCGATGCACCACCCAAAATGCATTTGACAACTAAGCTAGAGTCCACCTGCAGCTCCACACACCTGGACCCCTTATCACATGCAACCTCCATGTCCACTAGAGCACTCCAAAGTTTTGCTACATAGGCATTAGTAGAGCCCAAGAACCGAGCATAACCTATAATCCAATTTCAATTAATATTACACAAAACATCAACACACTCGGCTAATTTTAACTTAGGAGCTCCATCACAATTTATTCTTATTACACATTCAATTGGAGGAATCCACTTAATGAGGATTTCAGAGTAACTTCTAAGAGGGACGATTGGATATGCAAGGCGCTTATCAAAATATGGAGAGATGTGATTCAAAACCACTTGAGCAGGATTGTACGTCCTAATAAACTCTAGGTCATGTTCCCCTTTATTTCTCCACATCGAGAGACGATAACAAGAAGTAGCTCAAATTAAATACCAAGGAACCAATATTAGATGATCTTTAGTTGAAAACAATCTCGTGCAATTTTTTTGATCAAATCTCGTGCAATTTGTAATTAGTAATATAATTTATTTAATTTTATTTATAATCAAAATGTATTAGAAAAAGAGTATTGGGAGTACTCCAACTCTAACCAAAAAGATCAATTTCAAACTTTTCAGACAAACAAGTGGTCTTAACCACCAATCTGAGATACTAGTATAATCTCTTTTATTTTTCCTTCAAAAAAAATAAATCTTTTTGTTTCAAATGGATAAACACCCAAAAAAATGCACAAGCACTTAACATGTAAAGTTTTTTTTGACCAAGCACACATGTAAGAACACAATGGGTGGCAAAGCTCTCCATCAAAAGATTTAAAACTGCTGCATGTCCAAGGCTGGATTCGATCCCAAGACTTTAGTTAAGCTGGAAGAGACTTTTACCATCTCATTCAAGTGCTCTTGGGTCATGTAGATTTAAATTAGCATATTATAGATAAAAAAAAAATAGCATTTATGCGCTTGAACTATAGCAACCATATTGTACTGGCAGCGGGACCGGCCGTTACCAAATTAATTAAAGAGACGGATTTTTTTTATTGGAAATTAAATAGACTGATTGAAAAGTCAACTAGGTTTTTTTGACAAACTGAAAAGTCGGCAAGTTAAAAATATTTTTGGTTTTTTTTACCCCCACTCCATTCTTTCCTACCCCACATTATATATAAATTCCAAAATGCCCTTCAGAAAACGTATTTTTTTTAAAAAATAATTACACCAATCGTATATATGTTTTTTTGACATATATACGATGTTGTATATTTAGACATCGTATATATGTTCATTGGACGTATACACAATTGATGTGTTTTAAATCAATCGTATATGTGTTTTGTGAGGGTATATACGATGCCTAAGTATACAACAGCGTACATATGTCCCACCAAGGGTATATACGATGGCCTAAATTTAGTTAACGGTTGTGATTTGATCAACGGTTTTAATTTTAATGGTTGTGATTTTAACGGTTGTGATTTGATCAACGGTTTTAATTTTAACGGTTGGGATTTTAATGGTTGTGATTTGATCAATGGTGTAGATATGGATAACTAAACGCATGTAACTACAAAAACTTGATACAATAATAAATACAAGTGCAATAGTAATACGAAAAACGTGTGAATCTATAAATCGTCAAGAGAATCATCGGCTAAATCAACACATCTACGATAAAAATACTAAATGCGAAAAATATCTGTTGGTCGTCTGATTCCCCAAGTGTGGGATATGGTTAGTCCATGCTGAGATAAATCGCTCCTTGTGCGGTGTCAACCATGTGTCATGCACATATTTAATAAGAGCAGGTTTATCAGAGCAAGAATTCTCAAAAAACTTTAGATTAGATAAGTACTCTGACTCATCAGCAGAATCAATAATACAGAGCCAGAGAGAGATGACCTCCTCCCGCCTATCCTTGTGCACCAAGTCTTTAAACTTCGCTTTGACATTTTTTGTCACATGCCAATGACACAATAGATTGTAGTAGAAGGAAAGACATCAAGAATACCAGACATACAACCGAGATCTTTGTCAGTCAAGAAAACCTGAGGATGAATCGAATGCAAGTCACAAATATCTTTTAGCTGCTGCAATACCCAAGAAAAATGAATAGCAAACTCCTATCCAATATAGGCAAATGCAACGTGGAAACTTAACTCAGTGTTAGTGACTCCCTCAATCTGTAAAAGAGAAAAGTTGTATCTATTGGTCTTGTAGGTTGAATGAAGAATGAGAACATTCAGAAACAACCTGAGTAATTTGATAGAAGTGGGATGAGCCCACATGATATCACTGACGACATCAGACCCAGGAACCTTTCTACTCTAACATAAATAATTATGTGATGTAATTAATCTCAATACCTCCTGAATGTCCGTTCTAGGACCCTTCTTCGTAGACCGATGTTTGTGCCGCTGCCTATAAATTTGATTAAGAGTAGTGACATTCTCCGGATCTAGCTTCTTCAAAGCAGTAATAGTAGCTTTCGAGCCAACATCAAGATCAGCATGCTCGCTCATTAACCAGATCCTTTTGCGCCTTCGACAGACGCCCAAAAGCATTAGTACCGATGGGGGTTTTAAGCAACTCATGTGTGTGTCGACCACACTTAACCGTCACACCCCAACCCCCACGACGAAGAGTGCAAGTAGCTTTCAATCTAAACAGACATCTTCTTCTTTTAGAACCAAAAACTCTAGAATCATTAGTAAACCGCCATTGCTTCTCACAACCAAAATCAATCTTCTCTCGATGCCCCCTCTTACCAGATTTGTCTGATCTCACTTTTATAACCACTAAACCAATACTTTTACCAACCGCTTTCGCCTACTCTTCCACAACCTCGTGTGTAGAAAATACCTACAAAATAGAAAAATGTTACGTACTTAAGTAATTAATTAAATATTTACCAAACTTGATTAACAAAAATTAGAATGAAAAATATAATGTATCCGTGGTAAACGCCGCTGTAGTATCGATATCGAAAGGAGCCAACTGAGAGTCTGTATCTGCAGCAGGCGGGTGAATATCTGTTTCAAGAAAACAAACATAAATCAGTTAAAAAAACCCATCGTATATACCTCAGTTACAACATATATACGATGGAAAAACTTACAACGTCGTATATACGTCGCCCAAACGTATATACTTTAAGCCCCACTCGTATATACATACATACGATGGGTAGTCAACGAAGCATTTATTATCCCACTCGTATATACGTCTAAAATAACATATAAACAATGTTGAATTTCCAGGTCAACTTGCAGTATTTAATTCAATCGTATAGACCTTCCATTTACGTATATACGAGTGGAGATATAGTGGGTCCCAATCGGAGAGAATCAATGCAAAGTCAAATTTTGTCAATTATGAGAGGTGTAGTTTGGGTATTAGGTAAATACGTGGGGGTGGGAAGAAAGGGGTGGGGGTATAAAAAAAACAACCCAATATTTATTCATTGTTAAGAAATGGAACTAAAATGACAAGATTAATATATATTAAGGGTTTTTTTCCGCACCCCTTCCACTACCCCACACCCCTATAAATCCCAAAATTGACTAAAATACTTAATAAAATTAAAAAAATGGAATCATCTCTCATTTCATCATATTTCCGAGAAATGAAAGTAAATTTTCCTAAGATTCCCATTAATACCTATATTTCCGGAGGCTATTTTTTTGAATTTCCCGGAAACATGTCAAAGGGAGGTAAATTCGGGGGGAATTTTGTGGGATTCCTGGAAATAATACCTCAAAACGAGGTATTTCCGGTTTGTAAATTTGCAAACCGGAAATACCTCGTTTTGAGGTATATCCGGAAATCCCACAAAATTCCCCCGAATTTACCTCCCTTTGACATATTTCGGAGAATTTTTTAAATCTTTTTTTAATTTTTTTTTCAGTGGCGATCAGATCAGGATCAGACAACTTTGAGCGATGCGAGTTTTCGGGACCAGTACCATGATGATATAATGAGAGTAGTCCTGCTGCTCCTAGCACTCGGACGAGGGTTATCTTTGAGAATAGAAGCTGCGCTCACGCGCCGAAAGCGTCATAGGCGTGTTTGAGATAGACAGATGGCGGCTGATCTGGTGCAGCAGGAGCACGAGGATCAAAAGGACTACTATGATCAGCTGCAGCAGGATCAGGAGGACTACTATGACCAGGTGCAGCAGAAGCACGAGCATGAGTAGGACGCCATGCAGCTTGAGGATAGTAAGGATGAAGGTCATTTTTTAATAATTTTTAATAACTTTTAAACAATAATTAATTAATTACTTTTATATAACTCATGGGACGGGTAATATTTTTAATAATTTTTTAAAATTTTTAAACAGTAATTAATTAATTACTTTTAATAATGTATTGATTACTTTTAATTTTTTCAGGACCACGATAAGATAAAGGTGGAATCTCACGGTGGTAAGATACTGAAGATTAGACCTGCCGACCACCACCCACACATAGTCAGGTGGTTGCGGGCGAGGAAGCTTTAGGAGCGGGACGCCACACCTCTCGGCAACGTCAACCTGAGCTGATATCAGCTTTTGTGGAGAGGTGGCATTCTGAGACCAGCTTTTTCCACATGTTGTGGGGGGAGATCACGTTGGACGCGTGTCTGTGTTGCTCCACTTGCCACTGACAGGCACACCTTCTGCCTACAAGCTCCATTTTTACACTACTCAAGCCATTCAGGCTGGAGTAGAGTATCTGGGTATAGACCAAAACTCTTGCTGGAAGGAGTGTCAGTTTAATAGGGCACCAGCATTCAGGTTCAGTTTTTTGGCGGATGCATACAGACAAAACATGGACTGGAGTGCTTTAGATGATGTGGCACTGTTCTATCTACTATTCTTGTTGGTAGGGGTGGGAATAGGTGGGGCTGAGTTAGGCTTTGCATGGCTTGGGCCTGGTCTGCGTTGAAAGCGTTGGGCCTGAGTCTGGCCCGTGGTCTGTGATAGGCCGACTTTTGAGGCCTGACCTGACCTTCTAGGAAGCCTGACCAGGCCTACAAGCCTGTTTAAAAGTCTATATCACCAAAAAAATTACGAAAATCTACAATCTGTTGAGTAGTGTGGACTTTGTAAATAGACGAACAAACTAATCAATCAATGGGATTAAGATCTAATTCAACATCCAACAAAATCTTTTAGAGAATTATCTTTATAGGACATTTTATTTAAATTTTATTTTATAATAATATTATTTTATAATAATATTTTTAAATATGTTAAAAATTGATATAAGTCATTATTTTGAATACACATAAAATATAAGCAAGTTTATAATTTAACACAAAGTAAAAATATAATATAATAATAGTAGTAAAAAAATATTATTAATATTTATTTAAATAGGCCGGCCTGGTAGGCCTAAAAGGCTTTTTCGATGACTTGTAGCCTGGCCTTTTTACCTAAATAGGTTTTTTAAAAAGCCCAAGCCTTATCTATTTAAGAAAAAGCCTGGCCTGGGCTAGGCCTGATGTAGGCAGGGCGTAGGCCCTTGTAGGCCAGCTTGGCCTATTCCCACCCCTACTTGTTGGGGTCTATGCGATGATGATTACCTACCTCGGTAGACGCGCAGTCACAGCGGATCTATGCGATGATGATTACCTAACTTTGCATGCAGAGGTGTCCATTCCGTCGACTCGGCTCGCCTCCCGAGGATGCTCCATTCGGAGAAGGCATTCGCGAGAATTTTGGTCCACTAACCGTAGAGCATAGGATTAGAGCAGCTGCACTTCTGCGGGGTGTCATGGTAGACGAAGATATTCCACCTGCTGTCTATGAGACCCTTGCGTCTGTTTTAGGGATTTTGGACCCTTAGTTGTATTTTTTTTCGTATTTTTTAGTGTATCTGTACTCGTATTTTGTAAGATTTTTACTCTCGTATGTTATATATTTAGGCGTATTTCTTTTCTACTACTGTATTATTATTGTCTATCGTTATCGTTAATTATATATTTTCGTTACGCGTAAAAACTTATTTAAAAAAACGGTATTAGAGGAATCCCGAAAATACCTCAAAAATAGGTATTTCCGGTTTCATTTTTTGCGCCAAGTACTTTAAGTCAAGTCACTATACACTGTTCCCAGCTGTACAGACTGACGGATGCTGACTCTATTGGTTAGCGTGGACACTTGACACTTTGTGAGTGGAGAATAGTCTTGGTTGGTGAGATGTGTCCATCACCTTTTTGATAAAGCTACTTTATGGGGATAAAACAAATATCTTCTTCATCTTCTCCTACACACTTCAGCCCCATCGGAAGTTAGAGAGAGTTTTTGGGAGAGAAACTTGACACCCTTCTCCTCCATTAACACACCTTTCAAGCTTTTTCTTTTTAGATATAGTTTACCATTTTAGCGCTGTGAAGCTCACGTTATAGCGTAAAAAAGCTGTTCATGAGTTGGAGTTTACGGTTTGTATCTTTTGCAACTGTCTTCCCTCTTCTTGTTTACGGTAATATGAGTCATCTGTCTTGTATTTTGTTGATGATTCTTATCATGTGCTAAACACTTGTTGGATTGCTTTGAGCTTTGTAATGAACCTTTAGTATTGTATTTATAACATCTAATGTTTTGCGTTTCAATCTTTGCATTCTAATACTTTCAAACTTATTTTAAAATTGATCACCTAAATTGGGTATATTCATGGGTACAGACATGGTCCATGAATCGAAACCAAAGGTTGATATGAATGAAAAGTTGTTTAAAGACATTTAAGCAACATTTGCTTCGCCTAGACATAGGAAAACAATAGTTCATAAGCCAAAAGTTGTGGGTTCTTTATTATCTTGGTTGCGTTCCACGTTCTTGGGATCGGCTCTTTGGAGAGTGTTTCTAACTGGTATGCTCCTTTACCGGTCTTGGATATCACGCGGTAGGTGCCTTCCCAGTTCAGAGCCAGTTTCCCTTCGCGGACGTTCTTGTTCCCCACATCAGCGCGTCAAAGAACAAGATCCCCGACGTTGAAGTCTCTGATGATAACCATCTGATTATAACGCCACACTATTTGCGCCTTGACCACGACTTCGGCTAGTTGGGCCCTATCTCAGACCTCTTGGACTAGGCCGAGTTCTTACCTCGTGGCTTTGTCATTTTCCTTCTTGTTGAGGGGATACAAAGTCCTCCAGGTGGATTCACCGATCTCCATGGGGATGACGGCCTCAGTGCCGTATGTTTGCCTGAAAGGTGTCTCACCGGTAGTGGAATGCGGCGTTTTGCGGTATGCCTACAGGACGTATGGTAGCTCGTCGGGCCACACTCCTTTAGCTCATTTCATCCTTTTCTTTAGCCCTTTGAGCATTACACGGTTCACTGCCTAGGCCTGACCGTTGGTCTGAGGATGTTCAACGGAGGTGAAGTGTTGTTTTATGTTCAGGTCTGCCAAGGATTGTCGGAATCCCTTGTCGGCGAGCCGTGTTCCATTATCAGTACTGATGACGACTGGAATGCCCAACCTGGCCAAGATGTTCTTTTTGACGAATTTGATGCAGTTTTTAGCAGTTATTTGTACGAGTGGTTTGGCTTCGATCCACTTGGTGAAGTAATCGGGTGCAACAATGAGATATTTGACTCCGCCTCAGACTAGTGGGAATTGCCCAAGTAAGTCTATTCCCCACTAGGCGAAACTCCATGGTGCTGATAAAGAGGTGAGCTCGACTGGAGGAGTGTTATGCACGTCGGCAGAGCGTTGGCATGTGTCACATTTTCTGACCAAGTCAACGGCGTCCTTTACCATTGTCGGCCAGAAGTATCTAGCTTTGAGGGCTTTCTTCGATAAAGCCTGAGCTCCTAGGTGCTGTCCTCAAATGCTTTCATGGATCTCTGTGAGTACGTACTCGGCCTCCTCTCCTTCCACACATTTTAACAAGGGGGAGGAGAAACCTCATGAACAACTTGCCATCGACCACGGTGAAAGAGGTTGCTCTTTTGCGGATAGCCGTAGCTTCCTTTGCATCGGATGGTTTGAGGTCGGATTCAATGTAGCTTTTGATGGGTTGTATCCACCCTTCTTGATCGGTTATGGCGTGAACGTCAGTCATTGAGAGGGGACCAAGGTCGACGCTAGGCTTTTCGAGGTTCTCTTGAATGATGCTTCGAAGGTTACCCGTTGGTTTAGTACTGACCAACTTTGCCAAGACGTCCGCCCAAGCATTCTCAAAACGAGGCACATGCTTTAGCTCTGCCTGTTCGAATTGGAGGAGTAGCTCCCGTACCCGGTCTAAGTACCATTTCAAGATGGGGTCCTTTGCCACGATATCTTCCTTGACTTGGGAAAATACTAACAATGAGTCAGTGTTCAGCTCGATGATCTTTGCGCCAAAATCCAAGGCAAGTTTCAGTCTGGCGATGCACGCCTCATATGCTACCTGATTGTTGGAGGTTGTGAACGAAAAGTTGAGGGAGACCTCTATCATCAGGCCTTCCGAGTTTTCCAAAATCAATCCGACTCCACTTCCCTTCGAATTCAAAGATCCATCGACGTAGAGCGTCCATCACAAAGATGCTGAATTGGAGGGCGTTGGCGTCATTTCAACAATTAAATCAGCTAGCACTTGAGCTTTGAGGGCGAATCAGACTTCGTACTTGATGTCGAATATAGATAGCTCGACTGCCCACTTAATTATCCTGCCCACCAAGGTGAGTCAATGTAGTATTTGACGGATGGGTTGGTCCATTCTCACTACGATCTGGTGCGCTACGACCTCAATCTCCTGGCGGCTATTACCAGGGCCAGCGCCACTTTCTCTATCTTCTGGTACCTGGATTCGGCCCCCTGTAAGACCTTGCTGACGAAGTATACGGGCCGCTGTCCGTTGTAACACCCCATTTCTACCCGGCAATTTAAAGGAATATAATGTCGATAAAGAAAGTTAGTGATCACAGAATTGCCCCAGCATAGAGGACTTAGAGTGTTAGTGAGAATGAACCAAAAAGTCAAGTATGCACTGATGGGAGAGAATATGCGCTTTATGGGTGGACGGGGTGGGATTAGACTTGGATGGTGATGATGACAAGGAAAGAAACTGACTGACTCAAACAAGAGAAACTGCACGTGTTAGGCACGTTCACTATAGGAATGCTTCACAGAGAGTCAACATTAGTTAGAACAATGAAATTTTTTCTTCTTGTTATTTTTTTATTTTTATATTTTTTTTTTGAGCTGCTTCAGTCTTTTGTCATGGAATGGATGGGATGCAGTGCTTTTGAAAGAAATGCAAATGAGCTATTGATATTAAAAAACTGAGTACCTTGGAACACCTCGAGTTTGCAACCAAGTAAGGATAAACCTTTTCAAAAAGGATGATTGTTTTGCAAGAACGTCTTGCTTCTCATCACAACTTTTATTTTATGCAATGAATGAATGAACAAATTATGATATGCAAGTGTGATGCAAATGCGTGGAGAATGACCACTCGACAAGTGTGGCTTATTCTAAATAATTTTGTTATTTTTAATGCAAGACAAAATATGGAATGCCAATGCGAATGATGCAAGAATGATGCCCCCCTTTTTTTTTAAATGATTTTTTTTTTTTTAGTTTTTTAGAGGCGAGACAAGATACGAAATGTCAATGCCCTTTTTTTGAATGATGAGAGATGCAAGAATGGTGATATGAGGCAACTGATTGTCGTTACACGAGTAACTGCATGAAACATTGAGTGGATCGACTCAATACTTCACACAATATCTTGAAACGTTTCGACAATTAGTTGACTCAATTTAATTTCCTACTTGAAAATAAAACACGTGTGACTGGGTCAAAGTGCCCTGACATCGTAGAGTAACATCTCAAATTTGTATTCGACAAACAAATTTGAGATATTACCCTTCGTCGTTCAAAGGTGCACTTCAACCCATTAAGCCATCACATGAGGCAATTTTTCTTTGTTTCGAAAGGATGCATGCAGGGAGAAATGATGTATTCAAACAGAGTGATGAGGTTAATGAAATGATGCATGAGTGCCACATTGACGCGATGTCTGCATTTTTTGATGATGATTTTTTGTACATGCACCCGGATGAATGTGATGCTTATGCAATGCGGATGATAATTGCTTCTGGTTTTCATTTTTCTTATGCAATGAAATGAAATGTGTGATGCTTATAATTACTTTCCTAATGCATGAGAGATATTGAATGGAGATGCATGTGAAATGAGACGTTAATGTTTATTTTTGATTTGCGACACAGAAAAGTATTAATGCGATGATGTGATATGAATGGACAACGGAATGAGTGGGTGAATGAATGAACGAATGTGCATTTTGAATGAGGATGCCGTAAATTGCATCACTGGATGATTTTTCATGATTATGAATGGATGAAATACCATAGGGATGATAATTGTTTTTTCCAAAATTTTGTTTTATGTAATGCATGATGCCATGATGCAAAGTGCGGATGATGATGATGCTCTGTGTGCATGCAGGATAAATGAAGGAGTTTTTATTGGCAATGATTCAAGTTTTTTTTGGAAAATGCGGGCCACATGCTACCTCGTACGGACCGGCAAAAGAAAGACTACAACGGCAGCTCTTTCTCTATTTTCTCTTTTTTGGAAAATCTCCTTTTCTTTTTTTGGAAAACGTGCCTAGATTACAATGCAACACACAATTTGGTATGCCCCTTGTGTCCTACGAAGGCGGGGACCTAGGTTCTAGGACAACTCAAATGTTCCTCCCATGTGGGTTCTAGTCACTTCCTCACCAGGTTACCAGAGCTAATTCTCTCTCACAATAGCACCCACGACGATGGAACACCATCTGGTGTGAGGCATCATGAAAGAGCATACTCTGGCTGAAACTTTCGTGAGAGTCAGAAGGACAACGGTTCAACTGCCAGTCACTACTCGTTTCCACTCTCCTAAGTTTTGTCAGACGTTGGGTTTTAGGCCCCTCTCAAAGCACAATAAGCATAAGGTGTGAGTGTGTGTGGCAAGGACATACCGCCTAAAGCTACCCACATATATCCCCACCTACGAAGGAAAACCAGAACAGGCCAGACAAAAACAAGCAACAACATGGTGTCTACACTAGGGTTCAATATCAAATAAGCTAGCCTAGGGTTTCCACAACAATCAAGTGCATTGCTTACCTCAAGAAAAGGGAGCCAAGAAGAAGGGAACATAACAAGATGGGGGGAGATGCATGAGAGTACTAAGCACATAAGCAAAGAGGAATGAAAAACAAACATTGAAGAAGAGAAAAAAAATGCACATGCATACAACATGATAAGAAAAGGAAACCGAAAAGGGGAGAAGCAAACAAAGTATCCAAATCAAATCGATAGCACATTAAACCACACATTTAATTAGTTAGGCTTGACCCACTTAAAATAAAAGTCCCCAGTGAAGTCGCCAGCTGTTGCACCCCGAAAAATCCGGTTTGGGTTTCTCAATGTACAACGTGGAAATTTTTTGAAGCCGCCACCAATATTTTAATTTTAAGACCAAAACATTGAAAAAAGGTCTTTTGAACAAGGCGGATGGTCTTTCAAAAACTAGATATATGGGTTCGGGGGTCGACACGTGCGGGAAGGTGTTAGCACACCTCACGCGCCCTCTCTACCGAGAGGAACCTTTAATTAAGTGCGTGGTTTTAACGTTTGATTTGAAAGATACCTATATTTGCCTAGTTATTTCTTATTTGAAGATAAATGAGAAAACTTAATGAAAATTTTTATTTTTGGCGCTTGGCGAGAGTTGGCCTCTCGCTCCTACGTATCTCTCCAGTGCGATGGAGAATTCAAAGCTACGTAGTTCTTGTTTGTCTGAAAAGGTTTTTGTTTTTAATCTTTTTTTAGAGTTTTTCGCAAAGGGGTTGGCGTTAGCGGTGACCAAACAACAATGGTTTAGAGTGGCGCACTACTAACTCCTTTTTGAAAATGGGATCATCACTATCAATCAAAGCGGCAGCGGTGTAGTGACTATTGATGACAACCGCTTTTTATTTTGATTATTAAAAGGTTTTCGCAATTGAAGGGAGTATTTGTGAAGACAAAACAACAACGGTTTAGAGTGGCGCACTACTAACTCCCACGGGGATGAAATCATCACCCACAATCAATCAAAGCAGCTTAGCGCGAGTGATTATCAATGACAATTAGTTTTGATTTTGATGTTTTTTTTAAAATTCGTTTTTGAAAAGTGTTTCGTTGGTTTAATTTGGGGAAAATGTTTTGATAACTGGGAAAAGGGTTCGCAATTGGATTGAGCGTTCGCGATAACCAAACAACAACGGTTTAGAGTGGTCATACTACTAACCCTTTTGAAAATGAAATTATCATTAACAACCAAACGGCAATGGCGCGAGTGATCATTGATGATAATTGGTTTTGTTTTAGGTTTTTTTGTTTGATGCAAAGAGGTTTTGAAATGGAGATTGTCACTAACCAGTAACAACTCATGCAAGCTATGAAGCCCCGATACGAGATACGATACGGGATACGATACGACACGATACGTGGATACGGAAAAATTTAGAAAATCAAGATACGATACGGCAGGGATACTTTAATAAAAAAATTAAATTAAAAGTTAAAAATATAAAACATAAAGATACATGTCACAAAAGGCCAGCCAAGTTAGTACTCGTGGCCAGCCAATTTTAAGTAAGCATAGTTAAATGCCCTTTCCCCTCCCATTTTAAAATATACTCTTCTTCCTACGAACATGTCACAAAAGGATAAAAGAGTACCAACGAGGGGATTAGTCACTGTGTTCGGTAGTGGATACTCTGGTCTCGACCAAAAAAACAAGGATAAAAGAGTAAGTATCTAATTGTTTTTTGATTTATAAAAATAAATATAAATTCTAGGATACTCCCAGCTAGATACGTATCTGGTAAGTATCCAGGAAGTATCCGATAAGTATCTGATCTTTTTTTATTTAAAAATAAATATAAATTCTAGGATACTCTCAGGATACGTATCCGAAAGTATCTGATACGTATCGGTATCGGATACGTATCGGATACTGGTACGTGACCTATTTTGGAGTATCGGGGTTTCATAGCATGCAAGTTACAAATGCATACTCACAAACATCCAAGAACAAGCATACCAATTCAAGCCAAATAATCAGATCATTTGTGATTCAAATCAAATTCTAAAATGCAATTGTGTGTGTGTGGAATGGGATGGGAATTGTTAACAATCTCTTGTGATAGCATATGTTCTTGTACTGAAGGCTATTACTAACGAGTAATCCTTCACTATATGCTTGTGGAAATCCTATAATGAGAGTCACCACTAACGAGTAGCAATCTCATGTAAGAAGCAAAGTATTGGAAGAGGGAATGCACACGATCAACTTGAGAACATGACAGGCATCATAAACAATTTAATGCAATGTGACTAGAGGTATAGAATGATCTAGGTTGCATGAATAAGTAAGCAAGAAACAAAATGCATGATCAGAGGTAGTCTTATTTAGGTGAGTTTTCGCAATATGAGTGAGGGTTCGCGATAACCAAACAACAACGGCTTAGAGTGGTCACACCACTAACTCTTTTGAAAAAAAGAAATTTATCGTTAACAACCAAACGGCAACGGCGCGAGTGATCATTAATGATAATCGGTTTTGCTTTTGATTCGAGTGTTCGCGACGACCAAACAACAACGGTTTAGAGTGGCCGCACTACTAACTCTTTTGAAAATGAAATCGTCATTATCAACCAAACGGCAACGGCGCGAGTGATCAATAATGACAATTGGTTTTATTTAGGTTGGAATGTTCGTGAAGACCAAACAACAACGGTTTGGAGCGGTCCCACTAATGACCCATTTGAAAACTAAAGTTATTACTAACGATCAAACGAGTAAAACCCAGAGGGACCATTAGCAAGAAATTATATTTTTGACGAGAGTTTGGTTATTCAAAAAGGAGTTGTTTGAAGGGGTATACTAGCAAAAGTGAGAGTTGTAATTAGTTGTAGGGGGTTGTATCATTAAATAGGGAGATGTAAAAAAATACAAGCCCAGTTCGCATTTGTGCTGGAGCTGCGAATGAGTCTAAGTGATGGGATGTGCACATGAATTGTGTGGTGCTAATATTAAACAGATTAATAAACACAGAGGGGATTACATAACCAAAAGGGAGGGGGTGTAATTATTAAATTGATTAAAAAACAAACAAAAAACAAACAAGGGGAGGGGAGGCGTTGAAATAGGAGTGTGATTGAACTTAAAAATAAATAAAGAATAATAAAATAAAACATACTGAATATAGATAGATATAATATAAACTAAAAGGGGGTGAGAAATCCCTAATTTTCCCAACCCATTCCAACGCACCAACAACAAAGAGAGAGTAACGTGAGAGTGAGAGAGAAAGAAGGAAAACAATGAAAGGAGAACAAGGCATGGAGATGCAAACGAGTAAGAGAGGAAGATGACGGTGGAGGGCGGTAAGGAAGGGGAAAGCCGGAGGTTGTGACCTGCTCACGGTGCCGAACGGCACGGCGTTCGCCGGCGAGATTGACGGAGGTTTGGCAGCGGTGATGTTGACAGTGGGGCGTTTGCCGGAGATGGAGGTGGAGCGCGACAAAGGTTTCGTCGGAGGAGAACGGTGCCGCGCGACAGTGCTTCGTCGGTGGAGAACACGAACGTATCCACACTCTCGATTCGCCGCTCCTTTCGTTCTTTATGGTTCTGTGCCCTTCTTCTCTCCTACTCTCCAATTTATTTTCTTAAAAGTGCGTGAATGGATGAATAAAGGTGAGTTTGAGGAGCGAAGGTGAGGGGTGAGATGGCGGTTGCTTGCGGTGGTAGTGGCGGCGCGCGTAGTGGCGGCGTGCGGTTGTGTTTGTGGTGGTTGTGGTGTTGGTGTTTGTGAAGAGAGGATGATGGAGGTGGGTGTGGTTGTTGTGGTATTGGTGTTTGTGAAGAGAGGATGATGGAGGTGGGTGGTGGTGTTTATTATTGTGGAATGGTTTTGAGATTGGGTGAGTTTTGAGGTTGAGGAAGGAAAATGATAGTGACAGTGAGTGTAAAAGTGGATGATGATGAATGTGGTGGTGACTAGACGTGGTGTTTTAATGTGAGAATGAAAGTTGGTTTGTTAAAGGATTTTGTGTGCCATTGATATCACTATTACCTCCTCTCCTCACTTTTCTCTTCTCCCCTTCCTTTGTTTTTTTCTTCCTTCTCTACTATCACTATATGACTACATTTTCTCCTCCTTTTGTTGATGCACAAGGCTTATTTCATACTAAGGTTTGCATAGAATAATGTAATGTCAAGTCCATTTCATCTGCATCTCAGTTTTGTATTTTTTCAACCATTTCATGCTTTGGTGTATACAGTGATCTGAGCACAATTTCCCTTCTCTCAATCCCTGTTGCATACACACTTTTAGACACATGAGTTGTGTTATTTGACTTTTGTTAACGGGCTGGACCTAGAGGCTAGAGCAGATGGTGTAGAGGTCTCAGGCAATGAGATACTACCTTGTTATCAAAAGGAAAGACACGATTGAAATAAAAAGAAAGTTGGACTAGTCCTACTCCCACAATGAACAACTATTTTTCTAATTCTGATCCACTATTGTCTTTATTACTATTATTATTGAAAAGAAAAAGCCCCACTTGGGGAGTTGTCTAAAACATGGGGACTTTGCCCTCTCTTTTTTATTTTGTATTTTTCAATTTTTATTTTTTATGAATCCTTTTATTAATTGAATTTGCAAATAAAAAAAACTTATGTTCTAATCAATAACTATAACAATAGAAATTACGCGATACCGCTTAACATGCATCAAATGACACGTGTCAGCGGTTAACCTCTCGTAATGCAAGACAATCAAGTATATTTTTTGAAAACGATAAAAGTAATGTTAAAATTGGGTGTTCACAAAAATACAATTTTAATCGATTTTCAACTAGTCGGACAAAATTGGGGTATGACATTTTGCCTCTTTATTTGGATTTTATTAAGAAATATGAATTGGCGAGACATATTTCAAGATAAAATAGAAATAAAGAATTGAGAAAATTATACCAATTTTGTCCACTTGGGAAATCCGAATTTTCTTTTTTTTTTTTTTTCTTTTTTTGAATGGTGTGTCAATTTCGCCGACGAAAAGCGAGAAAATAAGCTTGGTGCCACCCTCGATTAAGCTAGCGAAAGTGATAAAGAAAGCGGAAATCAATTGGTGCTAGCGCTCAGGCAGCAAAAGCAGGAAATAAATTGGTGCTAACCCTCGGGCAGCAAAGGCAGGAAATAAAGCAATAAAGAAAGCGATAAAGAAAGCAGTAAAGAAGGTATCACCCTCGCAAGCGTCATGGAGGAAATAAATTGATGCCAACCTCAAGAAGCCAAAGAAACAGAAATGAATTGGCGCTATCCCTCAGGCAGCAAAAGCAGGAAAGAAAGCAGTAAAGAAAGTATCGGCCCTCAGTAAGCCGATACTGGAGAAAATAAATTGATGCCAACCCTCAATAAGCCAGCAAAATAGGAAATGAATTGGCGCTAGCCTCGCAGGCGAAAAGCGGGAAATAAAGCGATAGAAAAAGCGATAAAGCGTTAAAGAAAGAAGGTATCGGCCCTCGATGAAGTCGATCATCGGAGGCTTCCTAAAGCCTTTTAATGAACCGCGAACGATCCGAGTTTGCACTTGGGCATGGTGGTCTTCAAGAGCGACCGGGGGGAACAATATCAAGTCTAGATCTCGATATTTCCTTAGGATTGCGCCATGTCTTAGGCCAACACAGCTATCCTTTTCGACTGGACCCAATGGGGTCGAAGGACTTACCCGCATCTCGAATACGAGGTGAAGTCCGCTTTTGAAGCGGGCGCAGGTCCGAAGGGATTCACGAATCCTGTTGATTGATTGATTGAAATAGCCAATGCTGCCGCATTGGATTGAGGTACCTGCATACGTCAGTTGATGCAAGGAATGATGCATGGAATATGGGTGCATGCTAGGCAAGGGCATGTTATGCAAGTGCGTGCAATGCTACGACTTCGGTGTAATGATGAATGTGATGGAACACTCCTGAAGTTTTTCTTTTGGTCTGATTGTTTTTTCTTCAATCAGCCTTCTTTTTCTGATCGTTTGTTTTTCTTTGCTTGTTTTCTTTTGCTCTTTATGAAATGTGAATATGCAAATGTAGTGCTTTGATGTTTGATGCAGAGATTGATACTTGTAATGCAAGTGTGCGATGCAATGACAGTGATTCATGTTTTGATGAATGGAATGCTCTTGTTTTATTTTCTGCTCATTTCTTTCTCTTTTCATGAAATGTGGGCATGCGAATGCAATATTTCGATGGGTGGCATGAAGAAATGAACGATAATGGAATGATGAATGACATGGGAAGCTTTTGTGTTGCTTTGCATGATACACATGTAATGCTTTGATGCAAGGACTTTGGTTCTTTCCCCTTTTATGAAATGTAAACATTAATATGATGCAAATGCAATGACATGGGATGACATGTTTTTGCTTTTTGGCATCAGGACTTTCGGATCCTTGAGCGATCAATTCAAGAATCCTGATGACTATCCCGAATGTGTATTCGACTTAGCCCCCCATTTATTGAAAAGGATTTGATGTTCGATACAGTGATGTTGAATGCTGCTTGTATTTTTGCTTTTTCTTTCTTTATGATGCAATGCTTTGATGCTTGATGGAATGAGATGGAAGATTTTTTTTGCTTTTATCCGTTGCTCCCCTTTTTGTTGCCTTTCATGAAATGATGATGTCGGCACGATGCAAATGGGACACTATCATAAACACAATGGAACGCCTAAATGCATGAGGCGAGAAATAAGATATGAATGATTGGGGTACTTAAACATTTTTGTGATGATGAGATGCAAGACTTTGAATGCAAGGAATTGAGATGCTTATTGACCATTGTGTTGAAAAAAATTGAATTTGATTCAAACTCCGGTGTTCTCAAGGTTTTTATTTACAAACAAGCTCACTTGTTTTCTCTTCCTTCCAATGACGACTGAATCTTAGATATCGCATGACTAACTTGTGTTCTCTCTCTTTGAAGCATTGTCTAGTAAGCATGCATAGGAGTGCAAATGTGAATGAGTGAGTCAATTAACTTGGGATTGGTTTAGAACATGTATGATAAGTGAAGGGATGACAGACATGATTATTGCCGACGCTCATGAGGGACCAAGGGATGCAAGACTGCCCCGGTTCGGACTTTTGATGAGTGAATAAACTCGCCTCTGTCTGGTGGTGATAATGACTAGGGGTGTAGAAGATGATGAATTGGGAACACTTCGGCTCTTGGGATGAAAGGTGGAATGAAAGGGGTTTTGTCTCAAACCACACAGTTTGGTGTTTCCCCAGTCATGACGAGACAAAGTTTCCCCAATTAGAATGACGAGGCCTTGTTTAGGATAGTGAGTTGAGAGATTGCCCCGGTGAGGTTTTATGGGAATGAATGAGGTGAATGAATGGGAATGCACTCACCCCACTTTGGAATGACATTTCAAACGGTTTATTTGAGTGAGGTTGTGAAAGGTGACAAAGTTATGGTGACGGTTATGAACGGAGGGTGGTATGTGAATGGGATAGACGATGAACAAATCTCTCCATGGTTGAGTGGAGTGAGAGGTGAAGGAAATGCCCCCTAGTACACATCTTTGGTTCTCTTTAAGAAAAACTCAAATGCAATGAAAGTTTTGACTTTTAGTATGAAAGAAGCCTCACTTGGTGATCACTAAACCTTGTTTTAATGCAACTTGAATGCATTTTAGAGTGCAAGTCTTTATTGTTTTGTCAGATTTCTTTTTTCTGACTGTTTCTTTTTTTCTGAGGATTTTTCTTGATCGGCTTTCTTTTTTCGATCATTTGTTTTTCTTTTGAGCAAACCCATCGTAAATAGATAAACTTATTTGTCCTAGGGTTAAAATTTGAGAAAACAAAAGCGACCGGTTGTTGATCGAGATGGACTTTTCAGGATTGTGATGTTTTGTGGAGAAGGGATGATTGAGCTTAATGAAGTGTTTGAGGCTGATGGGTTGTTGGGTCTTGTTCGGCATCGGCCAATGGTCAATGATTTATGAAGGAAACGGTTATTAGATTTGATGAGGTGTTTGGGGTTTTATTAGGACAAGTCTGTGCTTCATGGTAGAATGGCTGAGAGTTTATGGAGGGTTAGGTGTTGAGGCCAAAGAAAATGTTTGCGGTCTTTATGAAAGGAGAGATGATTATACACAACAGAGTGTTGGAAAGTTTATGGAGACAAGGATCTCTGGTGTTTCATGGTGAAGTATATCAGCTCACAATTTGTACTTCTTTTGTTTCTCTTTTTTCTTGGTCTTTTTTTTTTTTTGAGATTTTCATTTTTTTTGAATCTTTTTGTTTGATTGTGTTCTTTTCCTTTTTACCTCTTTCTTTTCTTTGGACTTGGGTGAGCTGATAAAGATGATATACCATTTTCGATGTGGAATTGATCCTTGGCTAGAGTGATGGAGATATCCTAGAACTTTCTTGACTTAAGGTGGGTAGGAGGGGGATTTTTCCCTTCTCTTTGGGATTTTCTTGGCTTAAGGTGGGGTGAAAAGGAATTTTTGGATTTTGGATTTCCTTGAGGTTGTGGGAGGCGCCAAACTTCATTTCAAATTCGATTGCTTATTTTTTCAGTAAAACCCGACAACAATTTATCTATCTATATGCGTTTGCTCTTTTCTTTGCATTTTCTTTTATGCCCTAATTTTTGCTGGACCGCTCTTTATGAGTTTTCAATCCATCGGGCGCTCCTTTTTGCCTAATTTGCGTTTGCGGGTTTTCAACCTAGCGAACTTGTTCTTCTCATTTATCTCTTTTTTTTTTTTTTTGGAAAGACTTGCACTAAAGGAATATAATGTCGATAAAGAAAGTTAGTGATCGAGAATTGCCCAAAGATAGAGGACTTAGAGTGTTAGTGAGAATGAACAAAAAGTCAAGTATGCATCGATGGGAGAGAATATGCGCTTTATGGGTGGACGGGGTGGGATTAGACTTGGATGGTGATGATGACAAGGAAAGAAACTGACTGACTCAAACAAGAGAAACTGCACGTGTTAGGCACGTTCACTATAGGAATGCTTCACAGAGAGTCAACATTAGTTAGAACAATGAAATTTTTTCTTCTTGTTATTTTTTTATTTTTATATTTTTTTTTGAGCTGCTTCAGTCTTTTGTCATGGAATGGATGGGATGCAGTGCTTTTGAAAGAAATGCAAATGAGCTATTGATATTAAAAAACTGAGTACCTTGGAACACCTCGAGTTTGCAACCAAGTAAGGATAAACCTTTTCAAAAAGGATGATTGTTTTGCAAGAACGTCTTGCTTCTCATCACAACTTTTATTTTATGCAATGAATGAATGAACAAATTATGATATGCAAGTGTGATGCAAATGCGTGGAGAATGACCACTCGACAAGTGTGGCTTATTCTAAATAATTTTGTTATTTTTAATGCAAGACAAAATATGGAATGCCAATGCGAATGATGCAAGAATGATGCCCCCCTTTTTTTTTAAATGATTTTTTTTTTAGTTTTTTAGAGGCGAGACAAGATACGAAATGTCAATGCCCCTTTTTTGAATGATGAGAGATGCAAGAATGGGGATGTGAGGCAACTGATTGTCGTTACCCTGAGTAACCTGCAAGAAACATTGAGTGGATCCTGACTCAATACTTCACACAATATACTGAAACGTTTCGACAATTAGTTGACTCAATTTAATTTCCTACTTGAAAATAAAACACGTGTGACTGGGTCAAAGTGCCCTGACATCGTAGAGTAACATCTCAAATTTGTAGTCGACAAACAAATTTGAGATATTACCCTTCGTCGTTCATAGGTGCACTTCTACCCATTAAGCCATCACATGAGGCAATTTTTCTTTGTTTCGAATGGATGCATGCAGGGAGAAATGATGTATTCAAACAGAGTGATGAGGTTAATGAAATGATGCATGAGTGCCACATTGACGCTGATGTCGTGCATTTTTGATGATGATTTTTTGTACATGCACCCGGATGAATGTGATGCTTATGCAATGCGGATGATAATTGCTTCTGGTTTTCATTTTTTTCTTATGCAATGAAATGAAATGTGTGATGCTTATAATTACTTTCCTAATGCATGAGAGATATTGAATGGAGATGCATGTGAAATGAGACGTTAATGTTTATTTTTGATTTGCGACACAGAAAAGTATTAATGCGATGATGTGATATGAATGGACAACGGAATGAGTGGGTGAATGAATGAACGAATGTGCATTTTGAATGAGGATGCCGTAAATTGCATCACTTGATGATTTTTCATGATTATGAATGGATGAAATACCATAGGGATGATAATTGTTTTTTCCAAAATTTTGTTTTATGTAATGCATGATGCCATGATGCAAAGTGCGGATGATGATGATGCTCTGTGTGCATGCATGATAAATGAAGGAGTTTTTATTGGCAATGATTCAAGTTTTTTTTTGGAAAATACGGGCCGTACGTGGCTTCATATGGACCTAGTAAGAGAAAGGCTACAACGGCAGCTCATTCTCTCTTTTTTCTTTTTGAAAAGAGTGGGCCACATGCTACCTCGTACGGACCGGCAAAAGAAAGACTACAACGGCAGCTCTTTCTCTATTTTCTCTTTTTTGGAAAATCTCCTTTTCTTTTTTTGGAAAACGTGCCTAGATTACAATGCAACACACAATTTGGTATGCCCCTTGTGTCCTACGAAGGCGGGGACCTAGGTTCTAGGACAACTCAAATGTTCCTCCCATGTGGGTTCTAGTCACTTCCTCACCAAGTTACCAGAGCTAATTCTCTCTCACAATAGCACCCACGACGATGGAACACCATCTGGTGCATTGCTTACCTCAAGAAAGAGCATACTTTGGCTGAAACTTTCGTGAGAGTCAGAAGGACAACGGTTCAACTGCCAGTCACTACTCGTTTCCACTCTCCTAAGTTTTGTCAGACCTTGGGTTTTAGGCCCCTCTCAAAGCACAATAAGCATAAGGTGTGAGTGTGTGTGGCAAGGACATACCGCCTAAAGCTACCCACATATATCCCCACCTGCGAAGGAAAACCAGAACAGGCCAGACAAAAACAAGCAACAACATGGTGTCTACACTAGGGTTCAATATCAAATAAGCTAGCCTAGGGTTTCCACAACAATCAAGTGCATTGCTTACCTCAAGAAAAGGGAGCCAAGAAGAAGGGAACATAACAAGATGGGGGGAGATGCATGAGAGTACTAAGCACATAAGCAAAGAGGAATGAAAAACAAACATGGAAGAAGAGAAAAAAAATGCACATGCATACAACATGATAAGAAAAGGAAACCGAAAAGGGGAGAAGCAAACAAAGTATCCAAATCAAATCGATAGCACATTAAACCACACATTTAATTAGTTAGGCTTGACCCACTTAAAATAAAAGTCCCCAGTGAAGTCGCCAGCTGTTGCACCCCGAAAAATCCGGTTTGGGTTTCTCAATGTACAACGTGGAAAAATTTTGAAGCCGCCACCAATATTTTAATTTTAAGACCAAAACGTTGAAAAAAGGTCTTTTGAACAAGGCAGATGGTCTTTCAAAAACTAGATATATGGGTTCGGGGGTCGATTACGTGCGGGGAAGGTGTTAGCACCCCACGCGTCCTCTCTACTGAGAGGGAACCTTTAATTAAGTGCGTGGTTTTAACGTTTGATTTGAACGATACCTAGATTTGCCTAGTTATTTCTTATTTGAAGATAAATGAGAAAACTTAATGAAAATTTTTATTTTTGGCGCTTGACGAGAGTTGGCCTCTCGCTCCTACGTATCTCCTGGTGCGATGGAGAATTCAAAGCTACATAGTTCTTGTTTGTCCTGAAAAAGGTTTTTGTTTTTTACTCTTTTTTAGAGTTTTTCGCAAAGGGGTTGAGCGTTCGCGGTGACCAAACAACAATGGTTTAGAGTGGCCGCACTACTAACTCCTTTTTTGAAAATGGGATCATCACTAACAATCAAACGGCAACAGCGCGAGTGACTATTGATGACAACCAGTTTTTATTTTGATTATTAAAAGGTTTTCGCAATTGAAGGGGAGTGTTTGTGAAGACAAAACAACAACGGTTTAGAGTGGCCGCACTACTAACTCCCACGGGGATGAAATCATCACCCACAATCAAACGGCAACGGCGCGAGTGATTATCAATGACAATTAGTTTTGATTTTGATGTTTTTTTTAAAATTCGTTTTTGAAAAGTGTTTCGTTGGTTTAATTTGGGGAAAATGTTTTGATAACTGGAAAAAGGGTTCGCAATTGGATTGAGCGTTCGCGATAACCAAACAACAACGGTTTAGAGTGGTCATACTACTAACCCTTTTGAAAATGAAATTATCATTAACAACCAAATGGCAACGGCGCGAGTGATCATTGATGATAATTGGTTTTGTTTTAGGTTTTTTTGTTTGATGCAAAGAGGTTTTGAAATGGAGATTGTCACTAACCAGTAACAACTCATGCAAGTTACAAATGCATACTCACAAACATCCAAGAACAAGCATACCAATTCAAGCCAAATAATCAAATCATTTGTGATTCAAATCAAATTCTAAAATGCAATTGTGTGTGTGTGGAATGGGATGGGAATTGTTATTAACGAATAACAATCTCTTGTGATAGCATATGTTCTTGTACTGAAGGCTATTACTAACGAGTAATCCTTCACTATATGCTTGTGGAAATCCTATAATGAGAGTCACCACTAACGAGTAGCAATCTCATGTAAGAAGCAAAGTATTGGAAGAGGGAATGCACACGATCAACTTGAGAACATGACATGCATCATAAACAATTTAATGCAATGTGACTAGATGTATAGAATGATCTAGGTTGCATGAATAAGTAAGCAAGAAACAAAATGCATGATCAGAGGTAGTCTTATTTAGGTGAGTTTTCGCAATATGAGTGAGGGTTCGCGATAACCAAACAACAACGGCTTAGAGTGGTCACACCACTAACTCTTTTGAAAAAAAGAAATTTATCGTTACAACCAAACGGCAACGGCGCGAGTGATCATTAATGATAATCGGTTTTGCTTTTGATTCGAGTGTTCGCGACGACCAAACAACAACGGTTTAGAGTGGCCGCACTACTAACTCTTTTGAATAGGGAGATGTAAAAAAATACAAGCCCAGTTCGCATTTGTGCTGGAGCTGCGAATGAGTCTAAGTGATGGGATGTGCACATGAATTGTATGGTGTTAATATTAAACAGATTAATAAACACAGAGGGGATTACATAACCAAAAGGGAGGGGGTGTAATTATTAAATTGATTAAAAAACAACAAAAAACAAACAAGGGGAGGGGAGGCGTTGAAATAGGAGTGTGATTGAACTTAAAAATAAATAAATAATAATAAAATAAAACATACTGAATATAGATAGATATAATATAAACTAAAAGGGGGTGAGAAATCCCTAATTTTCCCAACCCATTCCAACGCACCAACAACAAAGAGAGAGTAACGTGAGAGTGAGAGAGAAAGAAGGAAAACAATGAAAGGAGAACAAGGCATGGAGATGCAAACCAGAAGAGAGGAAGATGATGGTGGAGGACAGTAAGGGAAGGGGAAAGCCGGAGGTTGTGACCTGCTCACGGTGCCGAACGGCACGGCGTTCGCCGGCGAGATTGACGGAGGTTTGGCAGCGGTGATGTTGACAGTGGGGCGTTTGCCGGAGATGGAGGTGGAGCGCGACAGAGGTTTCGTCGGAGGAGAACGGTGCCGCGCGACAGTGCTTCGTCGGAGGAGAACACGAACGTATCCACACTCTCAGTTTCTGGCTCCTTTCGTTCTTTATGGTTCTGTACCCTTCTTCTCTCCTACTCTCCAATTTATTTTCTTAAAAGTCTGTGAATGGATGAATAAAGGTGAGTTTGAGGAACGAAGGTGAGGGGCTGAGATGGCGGTGGCTTGCGGTGGTAGTGGCGGCGCGTAGTGGCGGCGTGCGGTTGTGTTTGTGGTGGTTGTGGTGTTGGTGTTTGTGAAGAGAGGATGATGGAGGTGGGTGTGGTTGTTGTGGTATTGGTGTTTGTGAAGAGAGGATGATGGAGGTGGGTGGTGGTGTTTATTATTGTGGAATGGTTTTGAGATTGGGTGAGTTTTGAGGTTGAGGAAGGAAAATGATAGTGACAGTGAGTGTAAAAGTGGATGATGATGAATGTGGTGGTGACTAGACGTGGTGTTTTAATGTGAGAATGAAAGTTGGTTTGTTAAAGGATTTTGTGTGCCATTGATATCACTATTACCTCCTCTCCTCACCTTTTCTCTTCTCCCTTCCTTTGTTTTTTTCTTCCTTCTCTACTATCACTATATGACTACATTTTCTCCTCCTTTTGTTGATGCCTGAAGGCTTATTTCATACTAAGGTTTGCATAGAATAATGTAATGTCAAGTCCATTTCATCTGCATCTCAGTTTTGTATTTTTTCAACCATTTCATGCTTTGGTGTATACAGTGATCTGAGCACAATTTCCCTTCTCTCAATCCCTGTTGCATACACACTTTTAGACACATGAGTTGTGTTATTTGACTTTTGTTAACGGGCTGGACCTAGAGGCTAGAGCAGATGGTGTAGAGGGTCTCAGGGCAACAGATACTACCTTGTTATCAAAAGGAAAGACACAGTGAAATAAAAAGAAAGTTGGACTAGTCCTACTCCCACAATGAACAACTATTTTTCTAATTCTGTTCCACTATTGTCTTTATTACTACTATTATTGAAAACGAAAAGCCCCACTTGGGGAGTTGTCTAAAACATGGCGACTTTGCCCTCTCTTTTTTATTTTGTATTTTTCAATTTTTATTTTTTATGAATCCTTTTATTAATTGAATTTGCAAATTAAAAAACTTATGTTCTAATCAATAACTATAACAATAGAAATTACGCGATACCGCTAACATGCATCAAATGACACGTGTCAACGGTTAACCTCTCGTAATGCAAGACAATCAGTATATTTTTTGAAAACGATAAAAAGTAACTGTTAAAATTGGGTGTTCACAAAAATACAATTTTAATCGATTTTCAACTAGTCGGACAAAATTGGGGTATGACAATCTCAAGTGTAATCAGCAGTCTCAAATAATACATAGAGTATCACATGTAAAAGCTCAACAGTGAGCAAAACAAAGCAAATAGAAGTATAAACCCCATCCCCTAGGTGCTACGTATCAGAGCAGACCGACTCGGGGAATAGTGAAGGGAGCAAGCCCTCACTCCTGACTACCTGTGGTAAACAACAACAGAAAGGGTGAGTCTCGAACTATATAATAGAAACTATAATAAGCAGTATATCAGGTTTATAGGAGTCAAACAATCACAAACAACAATCACAACCATTACAACATTCAACATCATTTATAAGAATGGATGCAAGGTAATGCAAAGATGCATGTGGTACCATTATCACCGGATCGCATGATTTCATCATTACTCATTATACATCGCGATCGCAAATTAAATAAAACACCAGACCGCAGCCTTTACAATATATCGTCGCGACCGCAGCCGAATGTATGCATGCGACTCATGAACACACACATCATCAAAATCATTTATACACCAAGACCGCAGCCCACCATTCATCACTTTCATCAATAATTTGAGTCCCCATGACTCTGGCCCCCATGGCCCATGCCCCCATGGCATCATCATTATTACCTTTATTCACTAGCTCATCAATATTCATGTCCCAAGGACTAAACACAACCAGAGGACTAAATCCTCACTTAGGGACCTAAAGCACCCTTTAGGACCAATTCAACACTCAGGGACTAAATTGACACCTTTTGGACCAAACTGGCACCTAGGGACCAAAACAACACCTAGGGACCAAAACTACGCCCTTAGGACTAAACATGTCACCCAGGGACCAAAATCACACTTAGAACACACTTGGGCACCACCAGGCGCCAAAATCCCCACATTCTGGCGCCACCTGCAACACAAAGACTAGCGCCTAAAACTTCAAGAACTTGGCGCCCCGTGGCAACATGACCACCGGGCGCCATTTTCCTAGCAACTCGGCGCCGGGCGGGCAACATCCTTGACACAAACTAAGACACAAACCGAGACACGCCTCGGACACACGAGCGCTGCGATGGCGCCTGGCAAGACTTTTGGCGCCGCACTTGGCACAAAGACACACAACACATGCAAAAAGAAAACTACTCGAGCCAAAATGTTTAAAATTGATTTTTGGCAGGCAACTGCAAAAGATGGCACGGTAAAATATGCTCAAAACTCTAAGTTTCACTCAAACCACCCCATAGGCGCACACATATAGGGCCACAGCAATACCTACTAGAACATCTCTCAAATAACACATGCTAACATAAAACTACTCGAGCCAAAATGTTTAAAATTGATTTTCGGCAGGCAACTGCAAAAAATGGCACGGTAAAATATGCTCAGAACTCTAAGTTTCACTCAAACCACCCCATATGTGCACATGAACAGTGCACAGGGCGCCATTCTCCCAGCACTGTGGCGCCCTGGCAGTGACACACTCACACCCACCCACTGCTATAGTACACAGGGCGCCAAATCCCTAGCACCATGGCGCCCCATACCTCAAAAACCCCCAATTCCCAAATTCTTTCAATTCCAATCATCATATACCACTCAAATACATTTTATAATCATGCCAACATATTCAATTTCACGTTATAACACTCAATCATGCATCAAAGCCACATCAAGAACATAAAACCCCAAATTAAAGCCCTAAATCGATTTTCATACTCAACTCAATTCAATCCATCAAAATCAAACATACAATAATCAAATTCAATCTCAATTAACAACACTAGAGACTCTATAATCGACCTACACCCTATTATACTCTCTATTATAGAGTGAGACTCCCCTTACCTTAAATTAACCGTAGAAATTGCTTCTCACCAAGTCACGCACAATAACCACAGCAACTAGGACCTTCTTCTCCCTCTCCTTGCTTGGTGCGATGCTCTTCTCTCTTCTCTCTAGGGTTTGCCCGCCGTTCTCCTCTCCTTTCTCTCTTCTCTCTATTCGCTTCTTTCTCTCTTTTGCAAAATGATGCGAAATGCATCACTCCAAGGAGCCTAAGTCATTGGGATTGGGCTCCTGGGCCAATACTTGCAGTCCCGGTATTTCCAATACCACTCCCTTCAATTAAATAAAATACTATATTATAAATATTATATTATAATTTAATATAATTAAAAAGTGCAACACTTTAAACAATTTAATCAATTACTTAATTAAATCATTTAGGGTGTTACATCCGTCTTCAGTATCCTGAATTAGGACTGCACTGAGAGTCTTCTTGGCCACGGCGAGGTAAAGGTATAGGAGAGGAGAACATTGAGAGACCTTGAAGAAGGGGATTAGTCGATTCCCTGCTTTGGACACGAACATTGAGAGAGCGGCAACCATAACGGTTAATTTCTGCACCTCTTTCTTGTTTGTGGGGGGACGCATATTAGTTACGGCTTTGCACTTGTCCAGATTTTCCTCGATTCCCCTCTCGGTGAGGCAGAAACCCAGGAATTTCCCCACTCTGACGCTGAATGTACACTTCTCGGGGTTGAACCTGAGGTTTTTTTTCCTCGCCTCGACAAATATTTCTTCGAGGTCGGCCACGTGACCTTCGTCCCCCTTGCTTTTAGCGATCATGTCGTCGAGGTAGACTTCGATGACCCTGCCGATCTGGTCACGGAAAACTTTGTTCATCATACGTTGGTATGTGGCTCCGGCATTTTTGAGATCGAACCCTATAGCAGTAATTGCCCTGATTGGTTATGAAGATGGTCTTTTCTTGATTTGCCGTGTTCATTCCAATTTGGTTATAGCCAGAGTAGGAGTCCAAAAAGGAAAGTAGGCGGAAGCCGGATGCATTGTCCACTAGTTTCACTACAACAATACAGGCAAGCGGCGGCGGTTCAAATAGAATTCTGCGGCGGTTTTAACAGCCGCAGGATGCACCTCCTGGCGGTTTCAAATCCGCCGCAGTATTCTCCGCCGTGAGGATTACAGCGGCGGTTTTAGCAACCGCTGGAATAACCGCCTGGAGGAGTAACTGGTGGCGGTTATGAGCGACGATTGGACAGTTGCGGCGGTTACAAACCGCCCCTAAATAGTTGTTGAGTTAGGAAAATATGTAGAGATTTGCGGCGGTTTTTAGGTTTTTTGCGGCGGTTTTGCAGTTGCAGCGGTTTGCAACCGCCCCTAAATAGGTCCTGTCCTAGAGAAAAATGTAGAATTTCGCTGCGGTTTTAAAGTTTTTTGCGGCGGTTGGGTTGTTGCCACAGTTATAACTGCCCCCAAATAGGTCCTGTTTTAGAAAAAATGTATAATTTCGCACCGGCTTTGAGGGTTTTTGCTGTTGTGTTTTTAAAACTGAGAAAAAAAACAGATCTTTTACTAAAGCCTAATATTTTTTTGGTTATTTATAACAACTTTTTCTTAAATTATTTAAAAACATAAACTAAAAATGCCAAGAATTCTTCAAATAATTTAAACATACACAAACAATGACAAAAAGTTCATTCATACTTCTAAAGTAAAATAACACAACATATCATATCAAAAGGACTGTTGCTTCAAAATATATCAAAAGTACTGGCGCTCCAAAAGATTAAAAGATACTGTGCTTAGGAATGTAAGAGCTCCCCAAAATAAGAACATTAAAAATAACAAATCCGAAAACTAAAAACTAGATGTAGGTCCACGATGTGCGTGTACATGGTAGCGGATGAAGAGGTATTGCTTCAAAGAGTGAACGTAAATCGCAACCCTGAAAAAAGAGAAAGGGAGAAAGGAACAAAAGTAAGAAATAAGAAATTGTACTAGATGCTTATAACAAATAGCATAAACATAAACTCGCACACACGAATACCATACCTACTAACAATCTAACATAAACTTCAATTCAATTCTTTTTGAAAAAACAAAAAACTAACCGCTCTCACATATAACTAATTATCTACTTTTCTAATTCTGTAATTGTTGTTTGGGTTGGAATGTTAACAAACCCAAAATAAAACTAGAAAGACACTATCCATAACCATTGCCCAAATCTTCCACACACATTGTCTTTCATCATTAGTGCATTGCCAACACATAAAACTAGTTTAACATAATACTTAAGAAACACTAATTACATGCCAGTTTATTTATATGAAACAATCATTTAAATGGCTTCTCCTAAAGTTTCCAGATATAGAAGAGCCAAGAAAACAAAGCCAAATAATTCAATGTTAGCCAAAGAAATTATCTTGTTTCCAACAATGTTGGAAAATTTGATGATCCTTTCTAAAACCAATTCAAGATCAAAATGAGAATTTTGACGGAGCATCAAATACAGTTAGCAACAAGAGTGTCTCAAACACCATATACTACACAATGTTCACACATAAATCATATATTAGACAATAAGTACAAGGTTATGCTTAAAACCTCAAGTACAAAATCAACAAGTCCTACATTTAAGAAATGCAGATCATTCAAAGTGTAGGTTTGCAGTCAATATATTGACCGATTGCATTCTTGGCAAACTATAGATTTTCATGTCAAATTTACCCTTACAGTGTACCTATGAAATCACCACAAAACTAACAAGAAGCTAACTAAAGCACAAATACCTGATTAGATCTAGCTGGAAATTGACCACCAGCTTGCTGCATTAGAAAAGCTACTTGCTCCTCTAATGTTTGAACTTTACTAACTTCTGCCTCTAAAGCTTGAACTCTTGCATTACTCGCTTGTAATTCCGACTGCAGCCTATTATAGTCAGTCATTGTGGGACCACCTGATGACATGGTTGAGCTCCCATTACAAGAACCAGATGAAAAGTATTGAGTGGGGGTTACTCCATGTCCCATGCCACGGGTACGTCCGGGGTGCTCTTTCCCAAATACTTCAAGATAAATATCTTCTCCAGAAGATGTCAGAGCACTTTTTTTTAAGCGCTCCTACATTAAAATTAACCAAAAGAAGCATTATTTCAACAGAGAAATTTCCATTTTACAATCAACAACATTTAACATATGGATTAGCTGAGTCTAACTACTAGATTGCCAAAATATAAGAATATCCAAATCTGTCATTTTTGTCAAACACAATTATACTCACACTCTTTTCTTTAGCCTCTTCAGTGACAAATGACCCATCTTTTCTTTTGTGAGCAACATCATACATCTCTACTCGCCCAAAAGGCCGCCCAGTTTGAGTTTCCTAACAAATTATATCTGTTTAGTAACATTAATAAATATTGAATTTTAATTATACATATTCAACAACACTTTAAAGAAAGAAATACCAATTCATCTCTTGTCCTGGCATATTGTAACACCCCCTTCTACTACTTATTATATATTTAATAAAAATCAGAATTTTTTTTCAAAATTTGTCCACGCACCTCAAAGAGGGTGGTACATTTAACAAAACATCATCAAAACATATTTAAAAATTCAAACGCATCTAGTGCGTAAACTGCATATCACAAGGGATAAAACCCTAAAACCTGTTTAATGTTTACAATCATCCAAAAATAGTTCACAAAGAAATGAAAATAAAATCAAGTTCAACACCCTCATTATACAATTTAAATCAGTTCAGTCCAAAACATAAAATAACAAAGCTAAGACCCCAATCCCGGGTATTACTAGATCAGAGCCGACTCAAGACCCCAAAAGCCTAGGTATCTTCACTCAGATTCACCTGCATGTCGCCACGAGAGCAGGCAACATAAAAAAAATGCTAGGGTGAGTCTCTTTACATAAATAATAACAAGTAAGATAAGCGTTATATTCGAGAAAACATCTAGTATGTGACAAATCATAGCAATTAAGCATTCACCATTCAGTTAGAACATCAACAAGTCACAACAGAGGATTAATTAAGCATCAATGAGAATTCAAGGAATGCATGATGGTATGCATGTGTGCAATATGCATGTGGATCCATCATCACCTCAAAAACCCCGTCGGGTACTCACCGCATGTGGCCGAAGCCTCCCACCGCAAATTGGCCGAAGCCCTCGTCGCGTAATACATATGATTTATGTGACACTATGACAAATGCATCACAACACAACAATCATATCACATCAAATTTTCAATCACCACATTATTAATTATCAACCACCACGTTATCAATTATTGATCACCACCACATCATTTATTGACCACCACTTGATCAATGATTAACCACCTCTTGATCATTTATTACCCACCATATGATCAATTATTAATCACCACCACATCATTTATTAACCACCACATGATCAATTATTAAGTTGATTCTTACCTAAAAAGAACAACCACTTCACAAGGACCCTTTTTTTCACTTAAGGACTATTATGACCCACCAAAGATTAATTTAACACTCAAGGGATTAATTTAACACTCAAGGGATTATATTAACCTATTAGGATTAATTGGACTCTAAGGGATTATTTTGTCGCGCCAAGGATTAATTTAATTCTTAGGGACCATTTGGTCACGCCAAGGATTAAATTAATTCTTAGGGACTAAACCATCACTTAGACACATTTTGGGCACTTAGGCGCCAAGGGGCAGCCACTTTGGCGCCCCCACTTAGCGCAACACACACACACACCGCAATACACACACCCACAGGCGCCAAGTTTCTAGGAAATTGGCGCCCCTCCCTCAGCCGAACCACTCTCCAGCAGCACACACACACTGGGCGGCAAGTTCCCAGCGAACTGGCGCCCTCCCTCGCACTCACTCATGCGCAGACCACACGGCGCCCCAGCAGGCGCCAAAACACCCAGCAATCCGCGCCCTGTCCGTGTCACGCCAATACATACACACACGCACCTGATCACAGGCGCCAAATTCCCCAAGAATTGGCGCCCCCACAAACATGCCTGCATCGCGACACAATTCCCCCCAAACCGTAACACTGGGCGCCAATTTGCCTAGCAAATGGCGCCCCTCCCTGCGCAGCCATGACATCCAGCAACATCAGCAACCTGGCGCCATTTGCTAGGGCATTTGGCGCCCCCCCCCCCCCCACAAACACTCCCACTCAACACACTTCAAATCCAATTTTTTTTCTCTTCAACAATTTATTTTCTCACACAACCACTCATATAAAAACATCAAATTCATTTCATTAAATCACCAAATACACACACCTCTCTTCATGGTCACATTTCCTCAAACATATAGCATACAAAATTCCACAACACATAATTTTTCAACAACAAGTGGCATGGTAGCAACAATTCAAACATCCATGCAACAACAATCATAGAATAAACACAAATTCACACAATCAATTCATGCTAGACTATTTTCCTACATAACACATATTCTACAAGCTATTATGAACATAATGAGACTCCCCTAACCTTGGGTGAGCTAAGATTCCCAAGCAACCACCAACAAAACCACCAAAATGAGTACTCCTCCTCCTAGGGAAATCAAAATAGTAGAAATGAGCTTATGGAACTCTTAGAAATGGAACAAGGAAGAGAAATGATGAAGATTAAGACCAAGAATCCACTTACCCACCAAGAATCAAAGAAAAAGTTGTCACCTTTTCCTCCTCTCCTTCACGCCGTGAGTCCTCCCCCTCCCTCTCAATTCCTTCGTTGCTTTCTTTTCCTTTCAAATGAGGGTTTGTGACTTTGTGTAGGGTTTTTGAGGTTTTAAGGTAATTGGGCTTGGGTCATTAAATGACTTGGACCCTTATTTGCACCACTCTTTCTACTTATTTACATACCCCCTGAAAATAAAATAAAATGATCTCTAACTCAATTATTCCATTTAAATAAACTAGACCCCTTTTTGATAAAATAAACCCAACTTAATTAATTAATTTAATTAAATGTTGCAAGCCTTAAATAACTTAATTAGATAAATAATTAAATTATTTTGGGCGTTACAACTCTCCCCCACTTAAAGAATTTCGTCCTCGAAATTACGAATCAAATAACTCAGGATAGGCCTCCTTCATCTTGCTTTCCAACTCCCAAGTTGTGCTCTCTCACCCACCGCTCCTAACCACACTACCTTCACCAAGTTGATCTCCTTGCCCTCAAGACCTTCACCTCACGGTCCTCAATCCTAACGGCATAGTCTCCACTGTAAGGTTCTCTCTCACCTCTACATCATCCATCTGCACTACATGAGATGGGTCTGGCACATACTTCCGCAACTGAGACACATGGAATACATCATGCAGATTAGCAAGATTAGGTGGCAAGGCCACCCGATAAGCAACTTTCCCAACTCTCATCGAAAATCGATATGGTCCAATAAAACGCGGAGTTAACTTCTTAGACTTCAACGCACGACCGCTTTGTTGTCGGAGTAACTCTCAAAAATACATGATCACCAACCTGAAATTCTAGATCCTTCCTCCTCTTATCATGGTAACTCTTCTGTCTACTTTGTGAGGCCTTCATCTTCTCTCTAATCATCTTCACCTTCTCTGTGGTCTCACGCACCAACTCAGGACCTAGTACTACACTTTCTCCAGTTTCGTACCAACACAATGGAGTTCTACATCTCCTCCCGTACAATGCCTCAAAAGGCGCCATACCGATACTCGAATGAAAACTGTTATTGTAAGTGAATTCAATCAATGGCAAATGAGAATCCCATGAACCTCCTTGCTCAAGAACACATGCTCTCAACAAATCCTCAAGTGATTGAATTGTCCTCTCTGTCTGCCCATCTGTCTGGGGATGATATGCTGAACTCAATCTCAATTTGGAACCCAAAGCCTCTTGCAAACTTCTCCAAAACTCGGAAGTGAACCTAGGATCCCTATCAGACACAATACTCAGAGGCACACCATGCAGCTTCACAATCGTCTTGACATAGATATCCGCTAACCTCGGAACTGGATAAGTAATATTAATCGGTAGAAAGTGTGCAGATTTAGTCAACCTATCAACAACCACCCATATGGTATCAAACCCCCTTGCTGTAGTCGGCAAACCAGTCACAAAATCCATGGAGATACTATCCCACTTCCATTCAGGAACATCCAATGGTTGCATCAACCCCGCTGGCTTATGATGTTCTACCTTAGATTTCTGACACGTCAAACAAGCATACACAAACTGAGCCACATCTCGTTTCATGCCAGGCCACCAGAACAGTTTCTTCAAATCTTGGTACATTTTTGTGGCCCCCGGGTGGATACTCAACTTACTCCGATGTCCCTCCTCTAGAATTGCCTTCTTAATCTCATCATCATTAGGAATGCAAATCCTCCCACGGTACCTTAACACCTCCTGCTCATCTATCACATAATCTTCACTCTGAGAGTGGTCAATCCCAACTGCAATCTCAACCAGTTTAATGTCCTTCTTTTGAGCTTCCCGAACAACATTCACAAATTCATTGTGGATCTTCAACACACCCAATCTCACACTCTTAGGTGTCACCTCGCAGACTAAACTCAAATCTCGAAACTGTTCAATTAATTCCAGTTCTTTCACCATCATTGCAGATACATGTAAGGACTTTCTACTCAAAGCATCAACTACCACATTAGCTTTCCCCGGATGATAGTTCAAGCTAAAGTCATAGTCTTTCAACAATTCTAACCATCTCCTTTGTCTCATATTCAATTCTTTTTTGGTCAAACAGATACTGCAATCCCTTATGATCACTGAATACCTCAAACTTAGAACCATACAAATAATGTCTCCAAATCTTCAAGGCAAAAACAATTGCCGCAAGCTCCAAATCGTGAGTGGGGTAATTCTTTTCATGAATTCTCAACTGTCTTGAGGCATAAGCCACTACTTTACCATTTTGCATCAAAACACCTCCTAGTCCCATTTTAGACGCATCACAATATACAACAAAAGGTTCTCCAGTTTGGGTAATGTCAAAGCGGTGATGTTGTCAACCTTCTTTTCAATTCTTGGAAACTTTCTTCACATTTGGAATCCCACACAAATGCCTTTCCTTTACAAGTCAATTGAGTTAGCGGGAGTGCCAATAAACCTTCTATAATATCCCGCCAATCCAAGGAAACTTCTAATCTCCGTAACTGACTTAGGAGCCTCCCACTGCATCACCGCATCAACTTTGGATGGATCTACTGCAATCCCATCACCAGAAATAATATGACCTAGAAAGCTCACTTCCTTCAACCAAAAGTCACACTTTGACAACTTAGCATACAACCTTTTCTCTTTCAACACTTCTAGCACTAACTTCAAATGTTCTGCATGTTCCTCTTCGGACTTGGAATACACCAAAATATCATCTATAAAAACCACCACAAACCGATCCAAGTAGTTATGGAAAATACGGTTCATGTACTCCATAAATACCCCTGGTGCATTAGTGACACCAAATGGCATTACAAAATACTCATAATGCCCATATCTCGTCCGGAATGCTGTCTTCTGAATATCCTCATCTTTCACTTTAATCTGATGATAGCCCGATCTCAAATCAATTTTGCTAAACACCTTAGCACCTACAAGCTGGTCCATCCGATCGTCAATTCTCGGAAGTGGATACTTGTTCTTGATTGTCACTTTGTTCAGCTGTCTATAATCAATGCAAAGCCGCATACTTCCATCTTTCTTCTTCACCAAAAGTACTGGCGCTCCCCAAGGTGACACACTAGGCCTTATGAACTTCTTCTCAAGTAAGTCCTCTAACTGACTCTTCAACTCAGATAATTCGGATGCGGACATCCTATAGGAGCCATGGACACGGGTCCAGTGCGTGCACTAGATCAATACCAAACTCTACTTCTCTTTCAGCGGCACATCCGGAATTTCGTGGGAAATACTTCAGGAAACTCACGAACTATAGGCAACTCTTCAATCTTAGCTTGGCTCTCAACGGACAACGATGCCATCAATGAAAACAACTTAGCTTCCTCCTTCATAACTCTATGCAGTTGACCAGAATGTAACAATGCGCATTCTTCCCCCTTAGAAGAAGGAAAGCTCACGGATCTACTAGCACAATTAATATGCACTTGGTTATCAACTAACGATCCATACCAAGAATGATGTCCAAACCTCCTAAAGGCAAGCAAATAAGATCAACAAGAAACTCTCTGCCAAAAACTGACAGAGGACATCTAACACACATTAGGGAGGTAGTTTTTTTTTAGATAATCAAGATCTCATTGAAAGGAGCACAAGGGGTGCCCGGCCCTTACAATGAGAGAAAAGAAAGGGAAGGGGGAGGGCCTCCTCAAAACCTTCCAAAGCCAAAACCCCCTTGGGAAAAAGACAATGGAAGGAAAAGAGTACCCGCAAAAGATGTGCAATGATGAAGAAAAGACCTAATTCACTGCTTTCTCCCCCTACTACGCCCACATAAGTGTTGACAAGCCAACTATAAACTATAAATTACAACATAGAGAAACATCCCAATGGACAATGAAACCAGTCCGACCATGATACGCTAACATTTCTTCCCTTCCTCGCCTTGAACCAACACCACGCCAAATCTTTAATGCCCGCTGCATTCTTTGGGCTGAAGCTACCTCACCTTTAAATATTACCCTGTTTTTCGCCATCCAAATGGTCCATATTGTCGCCATCCAAATGAGATGTTTGACACCTCTTTGCCGTTTCCCTTTAACCAATTTTCCAAACTCCACATAATGATTTACTAGGTCATCGGTGTCACCAATTGAACTCCCGTCCATTCAAAAACGCTCCTCCATATTTTCTTTGCAATTCCACAAGTCATAAATAAATGTTCCTCCGTCTCTCTCCTCCTCTCAAACACAAAGACACAAAGCTTAAATCATTTTGTGATTGAATTATCCTCTTCTATGTAGAGCAACTCTAGTGGCAACTCATTTGAAGTAACACCCGCCACGCAAAAATTTGTATTTTTGACTAACGTCACATTTCCATATTTTATTGCATGCAAGAACAATTCCGATCTTTGAATGTGTGCGCCACTGCGAGAAAAAACAGACAAAGAATCATAGCATTTTTCACCGAAAAACCACCTAACGCGTCCGACACCAAAGACCACCTATCTGCGCTTTTGTTGTCATCGCAATAGCCGCGCGCCAGAATACCACAGATCTGCTGGCAGCAGCAGAAAGGAGAAACCGAATGGATCGCATAATCATGCAAGCAGAGCCATCGGGTTTGCGATTGTTTCCACGCCCATCCCGCCTTAGTCCATTGCCCAAATCGCCCACCTGTTGCCTCCTTGAACTGCGGCAATTATATAATTCGAAATAAATTATCCACCGATCCATACCAATCAGCACGTCCCTCCGAATCGTGTCTTCTTACCATTTCCCACTTTAATTTTTACTAGTTTTTAAACCAATCTTCTTGCAAATTTAACTCCTCCCCAAGAAGACACAAATCCCTCCACCACAATGATTTCTTCTCCCATCCTCTTCTATTCTCCGCCATATCGGGCCATCGATCCTTTAAATCATACTTTTCTACCAGAACCCCTTTCCAAATAGCATTGTTTTCTTCAACCAATATTCTCCACCTCCATTTTGATAATAATGCCACATTAAACATCTCCAAGTTCTTTATGCCTAAGCCCCCCTTTTCTTTTGGTAGTGCATTGTCTCCCACTTCACCCAAGCTACTTTCTTGTTGTCTTCGTCACCCCCCCATAGGAACCTTCTTTGAATTTTTGTAATCTCCGCTATGGCTTTTTTTGGTGCTTTGAAAAAGGAGAAAAAGTATAGGGGGAGAGAGGCAAGTACCGAATTGATAAGTGTAACTCGAGCCCCTATTGACAATTTTCTGCTCTTCCAAGTACTCAGTCTCGCTTTCATAGAGTCAATTATCGGCTGCCATGTAGACATTCTTCTCGGGTTTGCTCCAATCGGAATTCCCAAGAATTTGAATGGAGACGCTCCCAATTTGCATGCCAAAAACTGTGAGATACCTTCCATCACGTTGTCCTCCAAATTCAACCCGAAGACACTACTCTTTTCAAAGTTCACCTTTAAACCCGAAGCCATCTCGAAACTTCTCAGTATCGCTCTCCAACACCAGATGCTCCTATCTCCCCCATCACAAACCAAAATTGTGTCGTCGGCGAATTGCAACAACTCAACCGAAATAGCATTTTTGAAGCTATACCCATGAAGATTGTTCGTTTCTACGCCTTTCCTCACCAGACCAGCTAGCCCTTCAGCTACTATCAAGAATAAGAACGGTGCCAGCGGATCCCCTTGCTTTAGTCCTTTTTGAGCCACAAACTCTTCCGAAGGACTGCCATTAACAAGAACTGAAATAGAATTTGATGAGACGCAAGCATGCATCCACTTCCTCCATCTTTCCCCAAAACCTAGTCTGCCCAGCATATAATCCAGAAAAGACCAGCTTACTGAATCATATGCTTTCTCGAAATCAGCTTTCATGATCACACACTTTTGTTTTCTTCTCTTAGCCATATCCATGAGCTCATTCACCACAACCACTCCATCAAGAATATTTCTTCCTGCGAGAAAGGCACTGACACGGTCGAGATCACACCCCTTCATAACCTTTTTCAGCCTTCCCGCTAAGACCTTTGCAAGCATCTTATACAAACATCCGATAAGTGATATGGGCCTATACTCTCCTAGCCCTTGTGGGTTATTATTCTTAGGTATTAGCGCAATAAAGGATGCGCTAATCGCCTTAGGCAGCCGCGAACTCTTATGAAACTCCTTAAAGAACTCAAAAACTTCAGCACCTATGATGTCCCAACACTCCTTGACAAACTTAAAATTGAATCCGTCCGGTCCTGGGCTCTTGTTACTCTCGCATTCCCATACCACTTCTTTGATTTCTTCCAAGCTAAACGGTTCAATCAACAATTCATTTTCCGTCCCTGAGATTTGATTAAAATTCACTCCATCAAGTGTTGGTCTATTTGTATCCTCCTCCCTAAATTTCCCTTCAAAGTGATTCTTAACCGCTAATTTCACACCCCCCACGTCATCTATCCAGTCCCCTCCCACTTTGAGCTTTAATAGCTGAGTTCTTCTACGGTTTCCTCTTACACATGCATGAAAAAACTTACTATTTGAATCTCCTTCTGCAATCCATCTTACCCGTGCCTTTTGCGCAAGCAGACTCTCTCTTGCGTGAAGCTCTTTCCAGAATTCCTCGTTGAGTCTGGTCCTTCGCACATCATCAATACCTCCCCCCTCTGAAGCTAACTTATCAACCTCATTCATATCCCTTACTATGTTTTCAATCAGGTCTTTGTATCCAAACACCTCACGATTCCAAATCTTCAACTTTTCCTTTATCACGAAAGAGGCCCTTCCTTCCACCTGAAAGGATTCCCAACATCCTTTCACAAAATCCAAAAAATCCTCATGTTCGACCCAACAATTATTGAACATGAAGGGCTTCGGTCCCCAATTCAAAGTCGAGCTCACTAGCCAGACAGGGCAATGATCAGAGATTTCTCTGTCACCTATCCATTGTGCACTAATGTTCCATTTTGTAGTCAGTCCCTCAGTCAGCAGTACCCTATCCAATCTACTCGCCCTACCATCAGAACCGAACCATGAAAATTTTTTCCCCAGCACTGGCACGTCAATTAGCTCCATATCTTCCATAAAGGACACAAATTCTCTTGCCTCCACATTATTAAAGCTAGTGGAGCAGCAACTTCTCTCTGCTCTCGATGTAACCGCATTAAAATCACCTGCAATGCACCAATCTCCTGGTTCGAAATCATCCTTTAGTACTCTCAGGTTTTCCCATAACCTCCTTTTCCCAGCCATATTACATGCGGAGTAAACATTTACCAAATAGCACAAAGCTACCTGCATTTTCGCACAGACCCCTATGAAGTGTTCACCGGAGAAAGAGAACATTACCTCCAGACTACCTGATTTCCATATACTTAATAAGCCACCTGACATCCCATTAGCATTCTTGTGTACCCAATCAAACTCATTATCTCCCCAAATGCTGCCAACCATCCGTTTTGTCAAACTAGAGCATTTGGTTTCCTGGATCATACATATCTCTATTTTCTCATTGATAATCAGTTTCTTCAGACGCTTCCTCTTGGCTGCGCCTCCCCACCCTCTCATATTCAAGGTTGCAACCTTCATTGAGAACCATCTTTTTTCGCCTTCCTACCCTTTGCCATCTGATCCCTCTCTTCTAGATTTTTAATTCTACCTGCATAGTCTTCATTCTTCGCTTTTCTGTAACACCTGATTCTCTTTTGCAAAACTCCACATCTTGTTAGCAAGAGATATCTCATGATCTAATAAAAACCTATTGTTACAAATTTGAATACCTGAGTCGCCCACTGACACTTCTCCAATAGAAGCACCCTTCTCATTGTTGCTGTAAGACATTGAAAAATTTGCTCCAGGTGGGTTTCGAGCCACCACATGCATAACTGACTCACCCTTCGACCCAGTTGAGAGACTAACTGACGGAATGAGTTTCCTTACATCCTCATTTACAACTCCAATTAAGACCCCTTGATTCACTTCAATCTCACTATCATTATTACAGCAGCTTGATCGCCCTTGCTTCTTGGGTTTTTTCTTTGTATTCCTCAATAGTGGCCCAAAAGAATTACTTAGAGTAGTCCCAACCATCATACCATCTGCAGCCCCTTTCTCAGGGCCGCCTTTCATCGCCCCTCTTGCTACATGCACCCCAGAATTACAATCCTCCACCTCCCTTTCACTTGCTTGAGTTGGGTTAATTTTTTTAATTGAGGATAGATTGAAGTTTGCTTGCGCATCATCTTCTGACCCCTCCACAATGTGGGTAACATTCTGCTGATCTACATGCTCCTTAGGCACCTCCTCATTAATAGGCTCCCTAATATCTCTCTCTATGTTGAAATTCTCCTCCGCTTTTTCCTCCTCAATAGCTTCCCCGCCTATTTTCCTCCTCAACAAATTCCCTTCAAATTCTCTTCATTTACCTCCTCCATATGACCACTATTAAACTTCTCTAGCTCCAACAACCTTTCCACCAAAATCTCATCATCGACTTCCAACTCCTCATTATTAGGAGGATCATTATAAAACAAAGGAACCTCTTCCACTTCACTCCGAGTCACTAACGGCGGATGCATCCGTTTTTCTCCGCTCATAAGCGGCGCCAGTTCCTCCTACCAATGCATTGGCCCACACCATTCCTCCGTAACCTTGATATTGAATATCTCATCATTGATAGTGGCATTAACTACCATGTTGCACACGCCGAACCTCTCGCACGAATTAAGATACGAGCAACGTCAAGGATTTCTTTTTCTAGTATTCTCGCTCGCCCCATGAACGTTCCAAACTTACGCGCGCCAAAGCAAAGAAAAATTCATTGTTCCATGCATGAACCGGTATGCCGTGGCATCTTACCCACGACCTCTCTCTCAGTATCAACTTCAGAGAGGTTCCCATTTTCTTATATCCTCAAATTTTTCATTCACCCAGTCATCTGCGTTATCAATCAAATCTTGTATTATTCCTTCCTCCGATTCTTCTAGCAAAGCGAGATTTGCACCCATAGGAGTGACCTTTACCGAGAAGAACCCTCGCATGTTAAACCACTCTGAATCATATGAGTGCTTCGTGGTGCTTGACTACCCCCACATACAATTTTTGAAACCATCCATTTCCTCAGGCGATGCGTTGTACCAAACACCACCCAAATTCTTCTGCCGAAAGTATACAATTTTTTGATCATACCTCCGATGATTGTTACTGTCAAATCTTTGACGTTGGAATCTGTTCCTACCTTGACCATTCGGCTTCCACCCAGCTTCACCTCCACCGAAACTCCCTTGACCGATCGGTTTCCACCCACCATCACCTTCAGACCTGTTCGCCTTCCTCTCCCCATCCTGCGTAAACCTTCCTCCCTTACCTCCATGCCTATTGATTTTGCCAATGCCCACTCTATTCCATGGTCTGTGTGTATTTTCTACAAAACCTTTGTGATGCTCCTTATTAGCGTTTCTCAGCTTATTGGTATTCTCCACGTTTCCCAGCCTATCACCGATACCGATTGGTATTTTTTCAACAGCACCCTTCGGCTTCCAAACCTGTTTCACCGCCTCCCTCCGCGGTTCCTCCTTTTCTCCCACCGCTGCCGCCGATACTTCCTTCCTATAGCGCGCCGTTTCGGATCTACTTGCACCGTGACTGCTCCTAGTGAATCTTGGTAGATTTACATGAAGCTTGTCATTGCCAAAGAGAATGTTATCTAACTTCACCCCAAACAAGTGTGGCTCTTGCACTTCCGTGAAACGCACGAAACCAAATCGTTTCCCCCATTTGTTAGTTTTTGGAGGTATGACAACCTCCACCACCTTCCCATACAAAGCAAAAGCCCTATACATCTCCTTTGCACCATGAGAATCTGGAAAGTCAGAAAAATAGTATGAAATGGTGTCTTCGAAACTGCCACACCACCTTCCAGCGATATCTATTCTTCCCTTGCTGATGTTGGGGCGTTTTTTCTTGTTCTGGACCAGCTGCCACCCTTAGTTGCTTCCTTCTCCATAGCCATGACCCTTGGTATTCTTCTTTTTTTCAGACTCCACCCCTTCGGCTTCTCTCGCTCTCCCTTCGTTGCTTCCTTCTCCATAGCCATGACCCTTGGTATTCTTCTTTTTTTCAGACCCCACCCCTTCGGCTTCTCTCGCTCTCCCTTCGTTGCTTCCTTCTCCATAGCCATGACCCTTGGTAATCTTCTTTTTTTCAGACTCCACCCCTTCGGCTTCTCTCTCTCTCTCTCTAGTTTCTCTCTCCATTTTGCATAAAGCATTGATTGAGAAGAGAATTAATTTACATTAGGGAGGTAGTTACTGAACCTTTGGCTGGGGTATCAATAACCATGTCCCTTCTCATTGTAGACAAAACAAGACCCAAATTCTCAGCACACAATGCAGCAATGAAAGAATGAGTAGCACCAGTATCTACTATAGCAATCAAAGGAGTACCATTAATAAGACAAGTACCTCTAATTGCGTTGTCCCCCTCGGATCCTGCCAAAGCAAACACCTTCCCTTTAGCTGCCTCCTGCTTGGGCTTAGGACATTTAGCACTCATATGTCCCGCTTCATGACAGTTGAAACAAAGAACTTCTTTCTCTTTACAGGCATTAGACTTGTGGCCCCTCCGTCCACACTTGTAGCAACGGGCCTCTGTGCACTCACTACTCTTATGGCGGGTTTCTTGCAAGAAAACACACAATATACCTTTGATTCACCTCCCCACTTGAACCTTTACCCGCACTTGCCTTCCACTTTCCTTTACTTCCACTAACATCATATGGTTTTCCCAAACCGAGCATTCTTCTTTTCCTCACAATCTTGTAAGCAAAGAAAGACTTTGTCTTTCCTCATAAATTCTACACTTGTCCACTAGCTTGGCAAAATCTCGAATCTCCACGGTATCCAATGGCTTTCTTAATCTGCGGTTGAGACCATTCTCGAACTTCACACACTTGGAAAATTTCAATCACTTGGTTGTCATAGTAAGGGCAAAACTTGACCAACTCCTCAAACTTGGTCGCATATTCAGCCACTGAGACTTGGTTCCTGTTTGAGCCCAAAACTCCACCTCCTTTTTAGCCCGCACGTCCTCGGGATAATACTTCCTTGTGAACTCCTCTTTGAATACCCCAAGTGATTTCTTCGCCCGCAGACTTCTAGTCTCTGTTTCTTCCTCATCCACCAATCATCCGCCTCCTCCTTCAAACATATGAGTCCCAAATCTCACCTTTTGTCTTAGAGTACACGCCATAACACGGAAGATTCGCTCTATCTCCTCGGCCCAGTCGGTGCTCCATCTGGATCATATCTACCTTTGAAGGTAGGTGGGTTCTCACGTTGGAATGTAGCTAATTTGCGATCCTCAGCATCTTCTCTACCACCCCTCTGCTCCCCCATAGCCTGTGCTATGGCTTGCAGAAACCTCGGCCTAAAGCAAAGATCAATCCTTCGGGCCATTCTCAACCTAACACTCGCAAAGATTAACATTCGTTAAGAAACAATTAACACTACCTAGTTGTCATAGATACTATGACAGACACACTTGGCCGGACAGACCGAACTGCTCTGATACCACTAATGTAACACCCCCTTCTACTACTTATTATATATTTAATAAAAATCAGAATTTTTTTTCAAAATTTGTCCACGCACCTCAAAGAGGGTGGTACATTTAACAAAACATCATCAAAACATATTTAAAAATTCAAACGCATCTAGTGCGTAAACTGCATATCATGTCACTAGGGATAAAACCCTAAAACTTTTTTTAATGTTTACAATCATCCAAAAATAGTTCACAAAGAAATGGAAAATAAAATCAAATTCAACACCCTCATTATACAATTTAAATCATTCGATCCAAAACATAAAATAACAAAGCTAAGACCCCAATCCGGGTATTACTAGATCGAGCCGACTCAAGACCCCAAAAAGCCTATGTATCTTCACTCAGATTCACCTGCATGTCGCCACGAGAGCAGGCAACATAAAAAAAATGCTAGGGTGAGTCTCTTTACATAAATAATAACAAGTAAGATAAGCGTTATATTCAGAAAACATCTAGTAACAACAAATCATAGCAATTAAGCATTCACCATTCAGTTAGAACATCAACAAGTCACAACAGAGGATTAATTAAGCATCAATGAGAATTCAAGGAATGCATGATGGTATGCATGTGTGCAATATGCATGTGGATCCATCATCACCTCAAAAACCCCGTCGGGTACTCACCGCATGTGGCCGAAGCCTCCCACCGCAAATTGGCCGAAGCCCTCGTCGCGTAATGCATATGATTTATGTGACACTATGACAAATGCATCACAACACAACAATCATATCACATCAAATTTTCAATCACCACATTATTAATTATCAACCACCACGTTATCAATTATTGATCACCACCACATCATTTATTGACCACCACTTGATCAATGATTAACCACCTCTTGATCATTTATTACCCACCACATGATCAATTATTAATCACCACCACATCATTTATTAACCACCACATGATCAATTATTAAGTTGATTCTTACCTAAAAAGAACAACCACTTCACAAGGACCCTTTTTTTCACTTAAGGACTATTATGACCCACCAAAGATTAATTTAACACTCAAGGGATTATTTTGGCACATTGTGATTAAGCTAGCATTTTAGAGCTTATATTAACCTATTAGGATTAATTGGACTCTAAGGGATTATTTTGTCGCGCCAAGGATTAATTTAATTCTTAGGGACCATTTGGTCACGCCAAGGATTAAATTAATTCTTAGGGACTAAACCATCACTTAGACACATTTTGGGCACTTAGGCGCCAAGGGGCAGCCACTTTGGCGCCCCCACTTAGCGCAACACACACACACACCGCAATACACACACCCACAGGCGCCAAGTTTCTAGGAAGCGGCGCCTCCTCACCAAACCACTCTCCAAGAAGACACACACACTGGGCGCCAAGTTCCCAGCGAACTGGCGCCCTTCCTCGCACTCACTCATGCGCAGACCACACGGCGCCCCAGCAGGCGCCAAAACACCCAGCAATCCGCGCCCTGTCCGTGTCACGCCAATACATACACACACGCACCTGATCACAGGCGCCAAATTCCCCAGGAATTGGCTCCCCTCACTGAAACATGCCTGCATCGCGACACATTCCCCTAAGCCAGTAACACTGGGCGCCAATTTGCCTAGCAAATGGCGCCTCCTCTCTGCAGACCATGACATCCAAAGCAACATCAAGAACTGGCGCCATTTGCTAGGGCATTAGCGCGCCCCAAACACTCCCACTCAACACACTTCAAATCCAATTTTTTTCTCTTCAACAATTTATTTTCTCACACAACCACTCATATAAAAACATCAAATTCATTTCATTAAATCACCAAATACACACACCTCTCTTCATGGTCACATTTCCTCAAACATATAGCATACAAAATTCCACAACACATAATTTTTCAACAACAAGTGGCATGGTAGCAACAATTCAAACATCCATGCAACAACAATCATAGAATAAACACAAATTCACACAATCAATTCATGCTAGACTATTTTCCTACATAACACATATTCTACAAGCTATTATGAACATAATGAGACTCCCCTAACCTTGGGTGAGCTAAGATTCCCAAGCAACCACCAACAAAACCACCAAAATGAGTACTCCTCCTCCTAGACCAGCTGGCCGAAACTCACTCTCCTTGGGTAGCCATAGGGAAATCAAAATAGTAGAAATGAGCTTATGGAACTCTTAGAAATGGAACAAGGAAGAGAAATGATGAAGATTAAGACCAAGAATCCACTTACCCACCAAGAATCAAAGAAAAAGTTGTCACCTTTTCCTCCTCTCCTTCACGCCGTGAGTCCTCCCCCTCCCTCTCAATTCCTTCGTTGCTTTCTTTTCCTTTCAAATGAGGGTTTGTGACTTTGTGTAGGGTTTTTGAGGTTTTAAGGTAATTGGGCTTGGGTCATTAAATGACTTGGGCCCTTATTTGCACCACTCTTTCTACTTATTTACATACCCCCTGAAAATAAAATAAAATGATCTCTAACTCAATTATTCCATTTAAATAAACTAGACCCCTTTTTGATAAAATAAACCCAACTTAATTAATTAATTTAATTAAATGTTGCAAGTCTTAAATAACTTAATTAGATAAATAATTAAATTATTTTGGGCGTTACACATATGATTTCGACCCAAGTGTATGAGTAGTCGTTTGCTTAGCCCGATTTTCCCTATTTATTTCACAATTTTTCTGCATTAATAAATCAAACAATTAGTAAATGATGACTCTTATCAAAACATTCTCAACACATCATATCTTACCTGAGTTTTTTCTGATAGTCGATATTCCAAAAAACCTGCCCATTGGTCTTCACGGATGCCATCAGGGCGAAACTCAAGATTTTGCTCCCAGCAACGAGTCTCATCATAAAATTCATTAAACAGCTGACAATGGGTGTCTTTCCATTTCTTTCCCAGACTCCCAAATACGTAGTTCTGGCGACACTTATCCAGTAGGAATACTTTCTACAATAGGCAATAATAATGGAATACATCATTAATGAATAAAAAGAAGGAACAAAATGACCTTATTAATGAAATTCATGATCCTTTATAGTTCATACTGTTATCATCTCGTTCCACACTTTTCTCTTGAGCTCCCCTGGAACCTTTGGCCATCTCTTATAATTAATAGGGAAGAGATCATAACTAGCTCCAAGAGCTCCTAAATAGCCCCCCAAAAGACCAGCAGCATATCCAATTGCTTGACCCTCTCGATTCCAATCTACGATCACTCTCTTCTCCTTAGGAAACGAAAACAAGTCTTGAACTTTTAGACGCTCTTCTTTAGGTTCTCCATCTCCAACTAAATATAAAGTAAAACAAAAAATCAAAAATCAAAAATTATAACTCATTAGAAATTATTAATTAATCCAAACTAATAAGAAGTAAATCATTAGAAATTATAACTCATTACCAATGACTTTAACTGGCCACCATTTATTGGGCTTTTTCTGGTCAGTAGGTAAAAAACTTCCATCTTCATCCTCTAGGTCATTTTCAAATCCAAAGGATGGGTCAAAATCATCTAGAGGATCACTTTGAGAATTATCTTGAACTTCAGCAGGTGCAGATTGAGTTCTGGGAGTAAACCTCTTTTTCTTAGCCATTCCTGCAAAACCATATTTAGATGTAAGAGAGTATGAAATTAAAACATAATGTAGTTTCAAGTGAGAATGTAATAAGTTGAATGGTGACAAATTTCAGCTACCTGTTGTTTTAGTTAAGATAAATGCAGTAGATATAAGATAAAAAAAAAATCACTACAACTATGAAATCCATTCATATACAACCTGTTGTTAAACAACACAAACTATGAAATCCATTCAAAAGGGAAACTCTTCCAAAACATAATGTAATAATAATTAATTACAAATTCAAGGGATTAGACATCATACAAAAAAAAAATGAAAGACACTATGTTGTGCACTAGTGTTTGTTACATAACCATATTGTCATTACAATCATCAACATTTTCATTCAAGGTTGATCTTGGAGGATCATCATCTATATCAGCTCTTGCTAATTGTATGTATGTTGTATCATCGGGGAAGATTTGTTCTAAGTTTTGTGCTTCATGAACTTCATTAGACATCATTATCTCTTCATTATCTTCACCCATGTGATACAAGTCTCTTGGCTTCAAAGGAGTAGGTATGACCCATCCCTTTTCTTTCTCATCATCTACATAATAAACCATTTGCGCTTCTGATGCTTTGATATATGGCTCATCACTTTCAAGGACACCAGTATCTCTTAGCCTCAAAAAGTTGATTGATGTAAAACCCAAATCATCTTTTTTCATGCCTCTAGAAGTAGTGGTATTAGCCCATTGACATTTAAATAAAGTAACTGTAAATACGCCATTATAGCTAAGCTCAATGATGTCTACTAATTTACCATAGTAAGGTACCCCTCCAAACTTCATTTGGGTATCACTGTTACTTGAATAACTTCTAGTTCCAAATGTGCAAAAAACCCCACTATTTTGAGTTTTTAATCTTTGATCTCGTTCCAAGGTTCGAAATTTATATCCGTTGACATTATATGCAGTGAATCTTCTAGCTTTGTCAATAGGACCTCTAGCAAGCCAAGGAAGAACATCTTTATCTGGTTCAACAAGATTGTCTATCTCTTTAAGAATCTGAAATAAGATTTTTGTTGGTTTAGTAACATGCATATTAGCAATACACAAGCAACATACACATGGCATCGAGTGAATTTTTGCTTACATGATTAGAGAACCAACTAACGAACTCTCTATGGACCTTCTTGTCTACCTCAGTAGTATTCCTTGTGCGGCTCCTTAATTGTCTCCGGACAATTTCTCTATTTTTCCTATATGGGTTAAAGTTAATAGACGCACTAAAGGATAATCTAGATACTTAAATTTCATCAAGTACTTACTGGAGATAGGATCAGCTCGCAGAGCGGTTGGTTAGCACATGTCGATGAGCTTGTAACTTTTCGGTGGATGTAAGAGTGAAGTGTGAACAACCACCAACGGGTTTTCCTTCTTAATGCGGGAACAATTCATCTATTCGTGTTTTAGGTTGTGTATCACTAGGTTCGTCATCTACACGACCAACTCGATTCCATCTTGTCTCAATATCATCAAGATACCTTGAACAGAATGTTAAGATCTCTTGCATTAGGTATCCTTCTGCTATAGAGCCTTTTGGCCGCGCCCTGTTACGTACATAGGATTTCAATGATCCTAAGTACATATCAAATCATAACAACTATTTTTATTCATATAATCATCCAAATCATTATTGAATTTAAAATGACAGGAAAGTTACCTTTCAATAGGATACATCCACCGATAATGTACAGGGCCTCCAAGCTTAGCTTCTTCAACAAGGTGAACAATTAGGTGAACCATCACGGTGAAGAATGAAGGGGGGGGATAACATTTCATGTGGCATAAAGTGAGCACAATATCATGTTGCATTTTGTCTAAAGTTGAAACACTCAACACTTTATCACATAGTTGCCTAAAGAATGAGCACAATTCATTTAAAATCGCTGAAACCTCTTTTGGCAATCCTACTCGCATGGCCAGCGGTAGAAATTGCTCTACTAATACATAGTGATCATGACTTTTTAGCATCCCATTCAGTGAAGGTTGTCCACATCAATGCACCTAGAAAAGTTGCTCGAATAACCATCCCAAGACAAAGAATATTCTTTAAAGTTGTTAAAAAAGACTTCTTTCCTTGTTTAGTCATTGTATAAATTGCTAGAGGATACTTTCCATTTTCATCTGGCCAAAGATCATGCCTAAAGCCCATTGATTGTAGGTCCCTTCGAGCACCAATGTGATCTTTTGACTTTGCACTATCTTTTAGCAGTGTATAAATAATATTGTCGCACACATTTTTCTCAATATGCATAACATCAAGATTATGACGTAACAAATTATGCTCCCAATATGGAAGCTCAAAAAATATACTTTTCTTTTTCCATTGTTGAGTACCATCTTGCAAGGTACGTCCATCACCACGTGATCTTTTCCCCCTTCCACTTGCTTCAGCTGTTTGACCAAAGGTGACATTGATATTCTTAACTTGTTCAAGGATTTCAGAACCAGATAAAAGTTTAGGTTGATTGCGCATATCTTGTTCTCCATTAAACCGAATCCTATTCAGTCTAAATCTGTGTCTGTGATCTAGAAACCGGCGGTGACCCATAAAACACCACTTCCTACTATGTGGCAAGCGACAAGGAATAGAGTCAAAGTTACAAGTTGGACAAGCTCGTCCGGTATATGTGTTCCACCGAGAGAGTTCCCAACCCAGAAAGTCACTAATCGTCCACATCAAAGCAGCAGCGTGAAATTTGAACATCTCTCGAGTTGAAGCATCATAAGCTTCTACACCGTCGTGCCATAACTCCTTAAGCTCTTTTACTAAAGGTTGCATGTAGACATCTATATTATTTCCAGGCATTTTTTACCAGGAATTATTGTTGAAAGGATAAATGATGTCGACTTCATATAGACCCATGGTGGGGTGTTGTAAGGTATGAGAATAATTGGCCAAATGTTGTAACTTGTGCTTAAATTACCAAATGGATTAAAACCATCTGTAACTAATCCGAGGCGAAAATTACGTGGATCTGATGCAAATGACATGTTTGTTGAGTCAAATGTCTTCCAAGCCTTTGAATCTCTTGGATGTCTCATCATGCCATCACTATTATTATCCACAGCATGCCATCTCATATCCTCAGCTGTCTTTGAAGACATAAACAATCTCTGCAAGCGCGGTTTAAGAGGGAAGTAACGAAGAACTTTTGCAAGCACCTTCTTCTTATCATTTCCATCATTGGACGCCTCAAACTCACCATCTTTCGTCCTGGATTTCCATCTGCCCTTGTTACATACTTTACATGTTTGCCTATCTTCATCTTCACCCCAATACAACATACAATTAGTTGGACATGCATGTATCTTTTGACAATCCAAACCAAGCTTCGATATAGTTTTCTTTGTCTCATAGAATGAACTTGGAATTTTTGCATGCTCAAATGCATCATTTAGTAGTTCTAAGATCATTGTCATAGCCTTATCGGTCATCCCACAAAGGCATTTGATATGATACAACTTCACTATAAAAGCAAGTTTAGAATACTTTGTGCACCCTTCATACAAAGGCTGTTCTCCCTCTCTAGCTAATTCATAAAATTCTCTAGCTTCCCTCCCTTCTTGAGTTACATTTGGAGTCACTCTTTCACCTTGTGTGGTGTCTTCATTTGTATCATTTCCAAGATGCCTATCAACTCCAAATGCATTGTTAATGATGTTCTGAATTGGATCTTGAACGACCACAGTTTCTTGTGCCACATTTTGCACATTTCCACTTGCAACATTAGTAGTGTGTCCTTGGTCGGACTCCCCATGAAATAACCAAGTGGTATATCCTCTTGGGAATGGTTTAAAAACTAAATGTTCATACGTGACACACCTAGTTTGGCGTCTTCTAAAACCACACAAGGAACAAGGACATTTTATTTTGCCATCAACGGCAATACGTTCATAAGCAAATTGAATAAATTCCCGAACCCCTTCCTTATACTCACGTGAACTTTGTGGCATTGTAATCCATGACTTATCCATTCTATAATAAAATAAAAAACATCAAATTGTTTGTATACAAAAGAAAAAACATCAAATTGTAATCCATGACTTATCATCCATTGAACCTCATGTTAATATTGATTATGGATACTATATTCAATGAATACCAACAGAGATATAAAAAACATAGCAATATTTGAAGAACAATAAAAAGCATGCCATCGATTTAGCTCCTCTATAGGGAGCAATACACTTTAGAGCATAAAGTAAGTGATATCATCCATCGAGAGAAAAACCAATGGTTAATGTTACAAGCACATTATAACACGATTTCTAATTCTTTGTAAAATAAACAGAAAAGAATTGTAGTATAATTATGTTCTTGAACTTCGTAGAAACATATCATCATACAAAAGATGCATGCAATAGAATTGGAGATTGAAAAGAAAACGACAAAACTTGTGAACAAGTAAGGACATAATGATGTGGTTAATCAATTTAAAATAGTTATTTGATCCTTCAATAGAAATATCAGTGAATCCTAGTGCACACCATCAAATTTTCTCCATCTCTAATGTCTCAAAATCCAATTAGAACATTCTAATATCTAAATCTCTTCGTTTACCAGCAGAAACACAGAAAATTGTCATGTTGCTTGAATATTGCTAGTTTGGTGAATGATATAAACACGATGCACAACAACAATCTGTTACGCAAACTGAAAAACACAATAGCATTCCTCATACACATAGCCAGAATGGTGAAGTTCAACTTCCTTATTGAATTGGCTTCCATTTTTCCTGCAACTTTATAAGACAGCAATTTGAGGACCAACGCCATAAAACCGCAAGCATCCAAACCAAGGGCATAAAATTGAACAATTAAAAAATAATAAAAGATAAACGTTAGAATTCAAACTCCAGGAAAATCAGAATTATGCATGAGGCAGATTCTTTGCAAAATGTTACCTTATGTGTTTTCAAACATTTCAGTTCAATGCACAATCAATCAGCAGAAATAAGACAAAAAATCCTTAGCTGATTAAACAATTTCAACTTCAATTGGCAACACCTAAGCCTCAAACCTCATATACTGCACTAAACCTGACACAAATAACGAATAAATAGGATTGGGATATTTTCCAAACTAAGAAACGAATAATCAATAGAAGGAGCTAAGGAAAGACCCATCTCTAGTATCTCAAGCTTAATATATGAATGTTGTCCAGAGACAAAAACACAAAGGAACTCCAACAATACCAGCTGATACACACCAAACAAGAACCCACGCAAGAAGAACCACATAACATACAACAGGTGATACCTTTGAACTTATTCAATCATTGTATAGAGGTAAGAAATTTGCAAACCCCTCCAAATCCTAGAATCAATTCACAACACCTAACCACATCACGACACTCCAAGCATAACAAGACTTTGTAATTCAAATAACAAGAAACGTAGTTCCACGGTCAAGACTTTATATATAAACCCTAAACCCTAAAACACGATGCAAAAAACAGAATGATCAACAAATTAGGGGAAAAAACATTTAATCAAATTGAAGCACCTAGAAACGGAATAAAAAAACATGAAATTTGGTAATCGTTTCTAATTTAGGGTGAAGAGTAAATCTAAATCGTGAAGTGAACGCTAAAGAAAGAGATAACGCTAAAGAAAGAGAGAACGAAAGAGAGAGAGAGAGAAAGAGAGGGAGAGAGAGACGCACCTGGTGTGAAGGAGGCGAGAGAGAGCGAGAGAAAACGCTGAGTCGTGAGAGAGAACGATTTAACGCTAGCTATTCACAAAATCGAGTCGAGAGAGAGAGAGAGGAAAGCTGCTTCTTTGTTTTACATTTTTTTATTAAAAAAAAAAAAAAAAGAGGCGCCGATGAAAAAAAAAGGAGGAGTTTTTTTGACAAAACAAAAGGGAGGGGGATTTTTTTAGATGGAGAATTGTTTTTGAGACAAAAATTTCAACCGCGCATGATATAACCCAAAACCGCGCGCTTGACTAAAAAAACTCAAACCGCCGCGTCGGTTGCAAATAACCGCGCCGTTTACTTTTACTAACCGAGGCAGCCAAGATAATCGCCGCACAAACCGCCGCTAAATGATAAGCGGCGGCGGTTTACCCCAAACCGCCGCAGAATGTCCGCCGCCGGTTACCAAATTTGTTGTAGTGTTTATCGATGCTCAGGACCGGGAATGCATCCTTGTGGCAAGCTTTGTTGAGGTCGGTATAATATACACACATCCTCCATTTTCCATTGCTCTTCTTAACCAAAACAACATTGGAGAGCCAGGTCGTGTAATTGACCTCCTTGACGAATCCCGCTAAAATCAGGTCGGCAACTACCTTGGACGCAGCCTCGGCCTTTTCCTCACATTTCACTCTTCGTTATTGTGCTACGTATTTGGCATCAGGATTAACTGCCAAATGATGGCATGCCACCTCGAGGGGTATACCTGGCATCTCGGAGGCAGACCATGTGAAGTCGGCGTTTCGGCGCAAGTACGCAGTTAGAGCCTACTTTAATGCGTTGCTGAGGTCGGCCCCTATCTTTACCGTCTACAGGGGGTCGTCGCCCAGAGGAATTTCAAGTAACTCGCCATGTGGATCGGGGCGCTTGATTTCCTTTTTGAGTTCTTTTGCCAGTTCGTCGTCAGACTCATTTTCAGAACTATCAGGATCAAAGCGGGCATCCACCTCGGAGAGGTTCACCTCGAGAGTCGAAAGGGGGGGCTCAGGGATTTCTTTTTGGAGTTAACAGTGAGTCCCCCTCAAGGTGAGGTAATGGCATCATTTCGCGGCCTCAAGATCGGCTGGGATGGTTACCACTTCGCCTTCGAGGGAATGAAATTTCAACTTCAGGTGTACGGTCGAGGCGACGACGCCAAGACGAGCTAGAGTTGGCCTTCCAACAATGCAGTGATAGGGGAAACCATGGGTACAACCAAGAAGGTTGTTTTGAAGTAGCCTAAAGGCCGGGCCAGTTCTTCCCCAAAGGCTGAGAGGTCGGTCCCGGAGTAAGGACTTAGGTCATCGAAGACAAACCGAGTATGGTGAGGAGATTTTGGAACATGAGATCGGCAAAACTTCTATGATCGACGAGGATTCGCATCACCTCGACACTGGATATAGAAGCCGAGATGATTAACGTGATATGCTCATCTGGTGATCCGAGGACGTAGGCTTCGTCTGAGAAGAACAATGGTTTCTTGGAGGGAAACGACTTGGCGCCAGGGGCGACGACCAGATGAGCAATCTCTCGTTTACGTTTCACTTCGTGTTTCGTCCCGTGAGATGCGATGGAGTAGCCACCCGTTAGTTCCATTGCGAATAGACGGATTGAATGTACGTCAGAACGGAAGCGAGTGATTATGCTCCCACTGTGGTCGCCATTGTTCGATACTGGATCTCGGGATATACCTGATCTGGGGTATTTGATGTCTTTCTTCGCTTCGTTTGGTGATGAGTCTCGGTCCTTGAAGATTGAGCTCGGTCAGTCCGAGGTAGTCGTGGTTTCCACGTCGGGTGGGGTGTACCTGCAGACACTCTGATGCCTAAGTCATCAAGTGAGTGACCAGGGAGATGTAAGGAATGAAAAGCGTACCTGGAAGTGAGCGGTAGCACCCGTATTTATAGAGGAGGGCGCTGCATTCTGAGAGTCAGATCTGGGCGGCAGATCCTGACCGCTGAGCGTTGTTGTGCGCGGGAAGCCATAGTTCCAGGGGTTGACGGGCCCATGCTGGGAGTTGTATTGGGCCTGGCCTAGTTGTCATGGTTCTTTATCCCAGTTCGGAACAACTCCATTGATAAAAGATGGACTTTTTTGCTACACAAACTCAAGAGCAACAGGAGAGAAGAGCTTGGAAGGTGGAAGTGACACGGGAAGCAAAATGAACTTGAGAGAAAGCATTAGAAGATGTACTTAATAAGTGGGAAGAAAAATGAATTTGAGAAATGGGACAAAGAAATTAATAGACGAGAAGAGCAGTGGAGGTTACAAAGGAAACATTCAAACACCAGTTGAAAATAGTCCCACATCGACACGCAAAGCCAAAAGAAAGAGGAGAACTTATTATAAATTGATCCCTTGCGCGGCATGTACTGAAGTAAGAGAATGAGTCTATGTTTGGCTGACAAATAATGTGCCATGTGGTCACTCACCTTTGATTGGGGACAAATGCTAGTATCACTCGCTCACTCACACGCTTTTAGTCACTCGCTCAGTCATTCACCCATGTCAGCTTTCTATTTAAAATTTATAACCGACAACTTGTTCTATTGGTAAAAGGCTCATCCTCTATCCCTAAAACTTCAAACCCTTACAAGTCAACTTCATCTCTTCTTCTTTTCTCCACCGTCGTCACTTACAGTCGAAGCTTCGTTGTCACCACCATCGTCTAATTCGTCAAAACCAACACCATCAACATTGAATTTAACCTTCTTCGAATCTCCCAATCCTCTGGCATAAAATCTGCCATCATGGATTTCTTATGCATCTCCTCCATGGAATTAACATCCTCCATGGGTATTCGTTTTTCTACATTCATCTCACCTCTGGTGCCACTGTGCCACTATTCTCGTGATTTAATTCGTCTTCCTCAAAATCAGCCACACATAGTTGACGGGACTGCGTGTGGGTGTTACCAAAATCTATTACGAGAAGAGAGAATTATATTCACCGTTACTATGCTAGGGGAGTTTATGGACTCCAGTAAAAAAAGTTAAAATAATAAATAAAAATATGTTATTTTCAAAACCTGCAAAACTAGTAGAAGGTTGTTGGAATGGTAAAAGGCATGACATGGATCACGTTATTACGCGAGTGGTTAATAGCGAGTGATAGAAAGATTGACGGTAGCAATCCTCTTGATTAGGTGTTGAAACAGTCTAAAATTTGTAATTTTTTCAAACTGTTCCAAACCCACTAATCGCGATTTTAGCCGATTTTGCTGGTTATTGATTGGTTTTGTGGTTTTCAAAGCGGTTCTTGCATAGAGCGGTTATAGGGGCCAAGTGGACCGGATAAGGGTCTTGTTCCTGGTTGAACCAGTTGATTTGGTTTTGATTAGCTTGGTATCTAGTTTCTGCATCATTTAGAATCCTACTTAGATAGTAAATAGCTCAGTTGGCGCCATTGTCGTTCTCTGGAGCTAATAAGCAGTCGATGGCTTGATCCTCCATCGCGGAGCTAATAAGTAGTTGATGACTTGATCCTCAGTTGAAATATAAAGTTTCAAAGGTTTTCCTAGCTGAGGGGGGACTAGGATAGATGGTTTTCAAAGGCAAACTTGATCTATTCAAAGCCCACCAATTGCTTTGCTCCTCACACCATCTCTTCGGAGTTCTTGATCTATAGTAAGGGTGAGAAAGCCTTCATCATCCTCGTCGAGTTGGTGATGAACCTCCTCAAGAAGTTGATCTTGCCGAGGAGGTTCTACAATTCCTTCTTAGTCGGGGGGGACTTGCCTCCAGGATAGTTCAAGCTTTGTTCTTATCCAACTCAATGCCTTGATTGTGCACCAGGAAGCCGAGGAAGTTCCTTTGCGGTTCTTATGAATCCTATCTTCAGTAACTATTCCACCTCGACTTTGATTTAGAGCATCAGTTGAGGGTTGAACCTCTTCGGTGGTTGTTTGTGGGGCATGAATTCGTCCTTTCTAACCAACCTATGCTCCACCAATGCTCTATCTAGGCCTAGCATTTCATGGTAATCCCATGCAAAGTGGTGGCGATACTCTTTTATCAACTCTACCACCTGATTCCTCTACTGAGCACTCAATCTTCTGTTGATCTTGGTCATCCTTAGTTCAAGATCAATTCCCATATTGACCTCTACTAGTTGGTCTTGAGATTTGAAAGTAGGGGCCCTGCGTTGGATAGGTTCAATTTGAGGGGCCTCGTCCAACTTCCCAGTTTCAGCGAAGTCCAAGGTCATTGTATTCAGATCTTCCTGGAAACCCTCCTCCTCATAAACCACACTAAACATTGCTTCCTCAAAGTTGGATTCAACCTGAATAGGTGTAGCCGGTCCAACTGGTTCTGCAGCTTTAGTGCGATATTAATCATTAACTTTGTTGTTAGGCTGTGTGGATCGGCCAACATTCTGAGCTTGAAACCTTCTATCGTCCATTCGCATAATTATACTCCTTTCTCCTCATAGCTCCCTGGAATAGATATGGGGCGTATATGAGGCGAATAGAAGAGAGCCTTGAACATCTTTACTTCTGCAAGAAAAGGGTTGGTATCAACTTCCACTAGTTCCACCTTGTCGCTGATGCATATCATCAACTTCTGATGCAATGTAGAGGGTACACATTTGCTCGTGTGAATCCAATCCCTACCTATGATCACAACATACGATGGATTTCGTTTTATGACAAAGAAAGTCGATCACGTTACTTTTGACCCGACAGTAACATCAGCCACAAACACCCCCAGAGCATGAGAGGGGTGGCCATGAAGCTGGTCATGGTAGTGTGGATGAGGTCCCCTACATTCTTACCGAGTCTCTTCATAGTAGTCAGTGGCATAATGTTTAACACAACCCCTCCGTCCACAAACACACTTTCGAACAGTTTCCAATTTAGATGAGCTTTAATATACAGTGGCTTCAGGTGTTTGGTCATATCTACCGCGGGTTTTTTAAACGACATACCCACGGGCAACCAATTATCTGGCTCTATCAAGGAAGCCATCTGGCCTCCTCGGCAAAGAAATCTCCTCAAGTTCCTTAGGTTGGCCATCGTTTCCCCAAAATTCTGGTGGCAGTAGCCCCACCATCTCTATATCAGCGAGGAAACCTCTGTTTTCTTCGTCCAAGATATCATCCAGAATGGATTCAGTTATTGAGTCATTATCATAAGCGAGGGCCCACAGGGGTCCTCCTCCGCATCATCCATAAGGGCATCCTCCACATAGTCGGCCTATGACTTCGGTCCCTCCTTTGGGGGAAGAACCTCAGTGTTAGCAACTAATGATTGAGGTCCCTTCGGACAATGGGGACCGTAGAGACATTCTATTACGACATCAGTGAGCGGGCTACTAGTTACTTCAACTACCTCAATCATGTTACCAAACTCATCTCCTTTCTCACGAATTGCGAAGAGGATAGTTGTCTCTATTGTTTGTGTGTCAGGGGGTCTCCCTTGACAGGTTCAGAAAATAGAAGCCATAAGGATCTCTTGTGTACTTCCTTCCCTAGCCGAGGTTAGAATCGGTAGCATGCCTCTCATACTCTAAACCGCCCTTGCCCTCTACAGCATTCTCTTCTGCGTGCGAGTTCTGGGGGGTGCCTCTTTGGACACTATTTTTGACATCCATTGAGTCTGGGTACCTCTAAAGGTGGTTTCATAGTCCTGGTGCCCTTCAGTTCTCTGTCATTTATCACAGTGATGTCCACCGATACCAGATCTACTCTGTTGTTACCCTCGCCACCCTTCTCTCTCTCCTCTCGGGACAAACTCCCCAACGGCGAATGGAAGGTGGTCTGCTCGACGAGTTCATCGGCGGACCGATCGTGCCCCCAGGGGAAAGGTGTTTGGGTTTCAATTCTTTCCCCTTGGGATGGGGCCTCGGTCTCCCAGGGTTCAGCTTAGACAGGTGAAGTTCCCTTAATTTTTGCATGAGTCTACTAGGTTTGGGTAGACTCTCTTGGGTCTCCCTTAACTCACTTGCACTACAAGAAAAATGAGATTTTTCGGAAGATTTTTCCGCCAAAAAAGACCCAATTCTACTGCAAATACAGGTTTTTTCGGCGGATTTTTTCGCGAGTATCCGGCTCGTCGCAACGTGTTTTCGGGGGATTTTCCGCCGAAAATTTCCGACGGATTTGGGGGCGTTTTCGGCAGATTTTTCCGGCGGATTTTCTGGCAGATTCGCCGACGGAACTTTGTGGCGGATTTTTGGTGTTTTTGACGGGTTTTCCGCCGCAAAAATATATCTTTTTTTTAAAAAAAAATTCTGCCGCAAACGCCAATAAATCCGCTGAAAATGCGCTGGATTTTTTTTTACTGATAAAATCCGCCGCAAACTCGCTACAATCCGCCGGAAAATTCATAAATCGCCGGAAAGTTCGATTAATCCGCCGCAAACGCGTTGTTTTTTTTACTGATAAAATCCGCCGCAAAATGACATAAAATTCGTCAAAAATGTAATTATTAAATTTTTTTGAAAAATTATTATTTTAAATTATTTAAAAAAATATATATAAATAAGATAATTAAATTAAAAATACGAATGGATTAAAAACTCAAATAGCCATAACGAAATGTAAAATACTCTAATATCAATAACCAAATCCAAAACACACATATCCATAATAAAATCCAACAAAACACTCAAATATCCATAATAAATAAAAATCCATAATCAAATATAAAGCTACTAAGGTTCGTGCTGATCTGAGTCATCTCCATGATAATAGGGACCACCTAGTGGGATGTCATCTGCCATCAAAGCATCGATCGCATTATTAAGATTGATATTACTTGAGTTGAAGAGTTGATGGGGATACTACTGCTGGGTGGACACTGCTGCTGCTAGGGTGACTGCTACTAGGGGGTTGGTATAGCTGTTGCTGGGAATACTGCTGCTGGGGTGGATAATGCTAAGAATATTGGGGCCGTGGATACTGTTGGGAGACGGCTAAGGCCAAGGCTGAAATGCACTGCCGATATTCTGTTGCGGTGGGTAGGATGGCATATGTGATGATAATGATGATGATGGCCTCGAAGGCTGGTTCATCTGAGCCATGAACTGCTGAATTCGCTCCTCAGTTCTCCTAGCCTGCTCAGCAGCGCGCTCCTCAGCTATCCTTTGCTGCTCCCTCACCTCTTGCAGCTCCCGTGCTTGTTGCTCCGTCTGCTCGATCAATTTTTGGTTAAATTGCTGGGTCAAATCTTCCGTTGAGCTAGAGCTGGGAGCAACATAAGACCGACCAATACTCTCTAATCCAGATTGTGATCAACTCGGTAGAATGCAACCACTTTTTCTGAAGCATGATTCTTAGCTTTCTCACAATAATCTATGATTCAGGTGTCTTCCAATACTCTTGCAGTTCATCCCAAGCACGTGGTCCCATATAATCTGGTTTTTCTTTCAGTAATCGTGCCTTCCACGTTAATTCAGAATACCGATTAATACATCTCTTATGGAACGCATACTCAACATCTTTTTGCTGCTTTGGTAACCATGTACATTTTTCCTATTTAAAAAATTTAGAAGAATTTTGATAATAAAAACAAACTAACCAATTCAATAAAATAATTAAAAATTAATTAGTTCGTAGAACTTACCAAGAAAGAATTGAGCATGGACCCAACTTGGTTTCCCTCTCTATCTTTTGTAACCGCAGTCCAATTCTTCCAGCCTTTTTTGAAATTCTCCATAATTGATAATTTGACTGCGGTGGCTGCAGGCTTTGAAGGAAGAAACCTGTAAATTAAAAAAGATGAATTTTGGACCACGAAAGTTATATAAAAGGCAACAAAAATAAATTAATAAATAATATACTTACGAATCTCCTTGAGGCACCACTATGATACGACCATCTTCAACATGTGTCGGGCGTAAGTCCTTGTTGCCAGTAGTCACCGGAAGAGGTGCACTACTACTAGCACTTGCTGTGTTTGGCTTTGGCAAATATCTGACGAGAGGAACAACACGAAGAGGTGCCTTGCGACGACGCGGTAGGCGAGTAGGAATCTTCCTCCTACCTGCAGTATTCGTGACAGGTGGAGGAACATCATGTGTGTCGTCACGATCAGAGGAGGATCTTGATGAGTGATCAGATGACATGCACTCATATATATATATATATATATATATATATATATATATATATATATATATATATATATATATATATATATACAAATTTAAATATTAAAAAAGAAGCATGTTTAAGCATAAACATCCATACAAAATAAACATAAATATCCATACTAAGTACCAGTTACTAATTAATTACCAAATAAAACTGAATGACTAAAAAAACTAATTGGAATCCCATTCATTCTCAAAATCATCATCATCATCATCAAATGAGTGAATTCTTGATACACCAATATGGTCTGCTGCATCTTCATCAGCATCTTCTTCGTCGTCAACTTCATCGCCGGTGTTTGGCTGATCACATAAACGAATAATGGGTTCAACTTGAATCACTTCATTTACATTAGACATCTCATCCATTTGATATGGGACATCTTCTAGTGTGTCATCATTTGTCTCAATGCGACCCCTTGGTTTTGTTTTAATTGCGACACACCAACCACGCCTATCAGTTCACGTTGATGGATAAGGGACATAATATACTTGTCTCACATTTTGAGCAATGACGAACAGATCATACAGTCTATATCTACTATTCAATTTATTGTCGACTGTATTTGACTTTGGATTCACCCTTGTTCCTCGAGCAGACGGATCAAACCAATTACAATAAAAAACCACTACCTTCTGACTATAATCTAGATGGGGGTACGAAACTTAGTATATGTGTTGAACCACACTATAAAAATCATCTTCACCACCTCCAGTGACACCCTTCATGCAAACTCCACTATTGATTGTTTCTCTGCCCTGTGTCCATTCATTGGTGTGAAATTTGTATCCATTGACAAAGTATGTGTGTCATTCTTTAACACATCTTCGAGGACCGTTTGATAAGTTCCTCAAGTGTTGGTTGGTAGAAGTTGGTGGGATGGCATAAACACGTTGCCAAAAGATTGTTCTTCAATTACTTCCTCAGATGATAAAAAATTCCCTAAAAAGAAATAATTAATTGTTACACATTTTTCTAATTTTATTAACTTATTAAGATATATATATATATATATATATATATATATATATATATATATATATATATATATATAATGTTGAGGAATACATACTCAATGAATGGTTGCACCTCAAAACAGTTTATCAACACATGAACATGTGCTGCATTTAACTCTTCTTATGTTAGCCAGTGAATTGACTCCTACCCAGATGAACGTATGATGTCTAAGATACATTCAATATCCATTTTTTGTCTAGGAGAAAATTCATTCTTGAAATAATAAGAACAAAAATTGGTTGTTTCACGGTGTAAGTATGAAGAACATATCGATCCTTCAACTCTAGCTTTGTTTTTCACCGATATTTTTGAATCACCCATAAACCTAGATAAAATGATATATTAATTAATATAATAATGATATTTTTTAAACTTCTTGTTTATATTATAATAAATAACTGACCTTTCAAACGGATACATCCATCTGTATTGGACAGGGCCGCCATGTTTAGCTTCAGATGCGAGATGCACCGGTAGATGCTCCATAGAATCAAAGAAAACCAGGCGGAAATACTCTCTCCAACTTGCATAAGATTAGTGGGATGTCTTGTTCCATTTTTGTAAGATCATCAGCTTTTAGCGTTGCAGACCACAAATTCTTAAAGTATGTACTTATTTCAGTTAGCGGGTTCAAAACGTGTGTTGGCAACGATCTAAAAGCGATGGGAAGTAAGCACTCCATGAATACATGACAATCATGGCTCTTCATCCCATTCAACCTGTAACCCCCCTTTTTCTCAACGGTAATTTAGTTTAAAAATCAGAGTTTGAAAATCGCTTTTCTTTTAAAAAGATACATCCTCAGAGGAATGCTACGTTCACCAAAACATCACTTTCATCTAGTCAACAATACTTTTCCCTAACAAATATAATTGCGTGATACATAGCACGACTTAAATGGGACGAATCCTCAAAATACTAGTTTCTTAAACAAGTCATACATCGCTAAGATTACAGTTCAACAACTTAACTTAAAACCTTTAATAGACTACTCGTCCCCCCAGTGCTACGCATCAGAGCAAGACGCCACAACCAGACTGAGGAAGGAAGACCTTCACTCGGAATAACCTGCACGTTTCCGACATAAGAAGCAACATAGAAAGCAGAAGTGTGAGTCTCTAACACATATAATAAAATGTATGATAAACACTATGTTAGAAGAAAAACAACTAGAAACACCTCGGCTCAATAAACAAACACACATCATCAAGTTATACCACCTCAATTCATAATCAACAATAAACATCACCAATCACATGAGTGCATGAATGAATGCAACCCAACACCAAGGGTATAATGCATGTGTACCATCACCGGTTTAATGGTACCTTCATCGTCGCTATTTTGCCTTTCGGGCACAAACGTCGCTTTGAGCATAGCTCCAAGACCGCAGCCTTCGTCGCAATAATGCATATGGCATGCATGAGACACCATGTACATCACCTCGGAAAACAATCAACAACAACAATAGCCTTTCGGCGCAACGTCGCTTTGAGCATAGCTCCAAGACCGCAGCCTTCGTCGCTTAATTCACCAAGACATTGTCAATAGCTCTATGGCTAACATCACTACATCGGTCAATAGCTCTATGGCTAACGTCCAACTCACCGGACACATCAACACCTAAATTACTAGCTCTATGGCTAACATCAACTTCACCGAACACTAGCGCTATGGCTAACATCAAAACACATCGGTCACTAGCTCTATAGCTATCATCAAAACACATCAACTCCTCAACACCAAAATCAATAGCTCTATGGCTAACGTCAAACTCACCGTCACATAGGGACCAAAACGTCACCTAGGGACCAAACGTCACCTAAGGACCAAATGTCGCCTAAGGACCAAACGTCACCTAATGACTAAACCGGCTTCACCATTCAGCAACTTAGACGCACTCGGCGTCAAACAACACCCAAAATTGCGCCTGGTAGAAACTCGCGCTACTGCGGCATCAAAAGCGGCACCTCGGCACACTCACACTGCACCTCGGCACACACACACTACCCTTCGTCACACCACACTGCACTTTGGCGCACCACACTGCACCTCGGCACACTCACACTGCACCTCAGCACACACACACTACCCTTCGTCACACCACACTGCACTTTAGCGCACCACACTGCACCTCGGCACACCTACTCTACCCTTCGTCACATCACACTGCACTTTGGCGCACCACACTGCACCTCGGCACACTTACACTACCCTTCGTCTCACCACACTTCTTCACATCCACATTTCGACACCTACACGTCGACACCTACACTTTGTCACCACTACAACACTACACTTCGGCAACTACACTTCGGTGCACATACTCTACACTTCGGCAACTACACGTCGTTCCAAATGGACTACACCTCGACCACCACACTTGGCTCCAAATGGACTACACCTCGACCACCACACCTCAGCATACGTACACTACACTTCGACAGCTTCACTTCGACTTAGATACACTACTCCTTAATACATCTACAGATTGGCAACACTAGATTCGACAGACCTACACTTCACTTCATTACATCCATACCTCGACAATACTAAATTCAGTTACACTCCCTCCCTTCACCTTCACTCACCTCGGTTACTCTACCTCGGTTACACTACCCCGGTTACACTTCCTCACTTGACCATCACTCACCTTGCCACACTTCCTCACTTAACCATTACTCACCTCGGTACTACACTACCTCGGTTGCACTACTTCACTTACACTCCTTCACTTTAACCATCACTCACCTCGGTTACACTACGTCGGTTATACTAGCTTTGACATCCATATACTACACTTCGGTACTTCTACACTTCAGCACATACATACTTTGACGCACATATTAATACTACGCACACCCTTACGCTGACACACTTATGCTTCTCGGCACACCCTTACTTCCACTCACTATCCTTCGACGCACACACCTTCGACGCACACACCTTCGACGCACACATCCTACAACGCACCTACCCTCCTCGGCACACAGTAATACTTCACTTCGAATGGCGCAACACCTCACCTTGACACAGGCGCACCACTTCACTTCGACTGGCGCAACACCTCATCTCGACACAGGCGCACCACTTCACTTCGACTGGCGCAACACCTCATCTTGACACAGGCGCACCACTTCACTTCGACTGGTGCACTAGACGCCTGACCCTCATCTTCCCTCTTCTCTTTGATTCTCATACTATGATCAAACTTACCCCATAACTACTACAACACATATTCATTCGAATATTGTCCAACACACATCAAAATAACCACTAAGGTGACAACACCAAAAATGGCGCCCTTGCGCCTAGGGTTCCTCAACCCATTTTCTTTTCTAGGTCTTACATATGACCAATCATCAACAACACATACACACATCACAATTTCACCAAAGGAAAGCAAACACAACATCAATCACACACCAAGCAACACAAACAGCTCAAACATCATCCTAGAGTCTAACCCACACATAACATTCATCATATACTCTATTATAGGTGAAAGAGAGCCCCCTTACCTTAATGAAGAACACCAGCACTCTCTCCACCAAGAATCACCAACCATCACCAACAATCCAGCTCCTCTTCCCTGAACTTGAGCTCTCCACGCCAACCTCCTCTCTTCTTCTTCTTCGAGCCATCACCCTCTCTCTCTACTCTCTTACTTTACTCTTTGACTTTTCTTTGATTTTTGTTGCAAATGAGCACTCCACCATCGACACCCAACTTATCTAATGGATATGGGATTAATTATCATGGGCCTCTATTCACACCTCCTCCATTACTTGCACTACTCCCTCTGTTAATTAAATTACCACTCACTTTTTACTAACCACCACTCCTCATTTAAATCAAATACCCTATCATTATTTTAATTTAACCAACCAATATACCACCTAATTAAATAAATACTTGAATTATTTTTGGGGCGTTACAACTCTCCCTCACTTAGAATATTTTCGTCCTCGAAAATCTCATCAATTACTGTTGCGCCCGAAAAAGTCCCCGAGGGAGAACCTTCCTCGTTTACAACTTTTCTAAAAGAAATCGATCAATGAAGCCGCCACTAATATTTATTAAGGAAAATATTAGGAAAACCTTTGGAAAGCAACTGGTCTTCAAGACTCGAGAGATGTAGGTTCGGGGGTCGGTTAGGTGTGGGAAGGTATTAGCACTCCCACACCTCCTTTCTCTAGAAAGGGAACCATTAATTCAATGTGTGGTTTGGATTGTTTGATTTGAAATAAATCGTTCTACTTCTTTTCTTTTCCTTTTTATTTGAAAGAGTTTTTAGAAAACAAGGGAGAAAGAAATCTTTTTGGGATCTTTGAAAAGTGAAACTAAACTAAGATTTTTTAAAAGAGTGCTTGACGGGATGTGACCCGCTCCTACGTACCCTTCATGAGATGAGGATCAAAGCTACGTAGTTCTTGGTTCTTAATCTTGAGAAAATCGTGTTTTGTCTTTATCTTATCTTTTGAGTTTTGGAAATATGACTCAGCGTTCATGAATACCAAACAAGCAATTGCTTGAGTGGCGTTCATTACTAACTTGAAAGAAAAGTGTTGGAACCGATAATCGGTCGAGCAATTGCTTCAAGTGATTACAAGTTGCAAGCGTTTTTATTATCTTTTTGAAATTGTTTTGGAAAAGGATGAGTCGTAGTGATGATTATCACTAATGGCTCATATTGTTTTTTTTGAGTTTTTAAATTGACTTGTATTTGATTAAGGTGTGGGAGTTTTCGTGATAGTCAAACAAGCAAGGGCTTTGAGTGACTACCACTAGTAACTCCATCATTGACGATCAAACAAACAAGCAACGGCAGTGATGGCCAATGATTTGTTTATGAAAAAATGCCTTAGGGTTTTTATTAGAAAAACATGTGATTTCAAGTTTGAAAAAGAAATAGAACATTTCAAATCTTTTCAAGTCCAAACCAAGGCAACAATAAGAACACAAGCATAGCAATCATAAAGAATATTCACAAATTGTTATGAACAAATTGAATACATGATTGAGCTAACATGTGGGTGCATGAATATACAATTATAATATGCAAGGCACATCATTATTGCATGTATAAACAAATGAGACATAGTGCTAGTGAATGCATGAACATGTGAAGAAGAATGCAAGATACAATATTAATGAATGCATGATTATGCAACAATGGATACAAGACATAATATTGAGGGATGCATGGACATATGATAGAGCATGCGAATGCAAATGATGAAATGCAAGATATGGAAACACTTTTGGGTATTTTTGCAAAGTGGTAAAAACTTTTAGTGAAAAGTTAATAAAGAGTAAATGAATGTGCATGAAGTGAAGGGTAATTATTTAATGAAATGGTAAAAGTAAAAAGTTAAAAATATTTTCTTTTTTCTCTTACTTATGGTAAAATGCTAGTGAGTGGTAAGATAAAAATGAGAATAAGTGGTAAAAAGGTGAAAAAACACATTCACATTCTTACACATTTCTACACAAAATCAACACACATTTTAAGCATTGAAATGAACCCTAAAAACACCCTAAGGCCGAAACCTTACATGGTCAAAAACAACACATTATTTCATGCTAAAAATCATAACTCACACAATAGAACAAGATCATAGCAAGTTTAGGCACATCAAGCATTATTTACAAAAATCAAAGAGTAAAAGGAAAGCAAATAAACCCTAATTTTTAAGGCCTAAACCGAACTTCCTATACCACTCAAGATCAAAACAAAATTCAAACTTGCAAGTTATGACATGAACAATAGGATGCATATATCATGTGGAAATCACTTATTCATGAAAAGGTGACAAAATGAGTATGAAAAATGCAAGAACATTATGATGAAAACACAAGAAACCTCTCCTCAAGGCCAATGGTCCACTTCAAACACCCAAGGCTCCCAAAGTCCTTGACATAGTGTTTGAAATGAACCCTCTAAGCCTTTTAGAGAGGAAAGAGGAGTAGAGGGAGATTTACATGCTAATAGTTAAAAATGCAAGAGATATGATGTTTACCTCAAGAAATGACTAGCAAAGAAGTAGAAAATGGAGATCAAGAACAAATCAACAATAATCTTCACAAATCTACCACAAATGTCACGCAAACTTCAAGAAAGCAAGCTCCTTTATGGTGTAAAAATGGAATCAAAGGTGAAGAGAAGAAGATATATGAATGTGGAGTAGGTTTAAGGTGATTTGGTGGATGAAACTTGAAAAAACTATGGAAGGGAATGAAGGGGAGGGTTCGGCCTAGAGAGGAAAAGGAGAGGAGAGAATGCTAGCTAGGGTAAAAATGAGAGAGTGTGTGTATGATCTCTTATTTTTGGGTTTTTATATGGGGTGTCACATTAAGGGTATTTATGACAATGTATCTCTTGTAAATCAATAGGATTTGAGAAAGAAATTGAATCAATGGTCAAGATGCATTATCACATGGATTAAGGGCAATAAAATGAGGAGAGAGAGGGCTGGGTGTGCAGCATAAGGAGGGTGGTGAAGGATAAGCTCATTTACAAAATTGTAATTTTCCATGAAGCTTATTACACAAGTGTCATTTTGATTCAAATGAAAGGTGAAGATTGATTTTCACACTTAAATGGAAGGCCATGATTTAGTACAATTTGCAAGCAATAAAAATAAATGAAAATGGGGTGTATATGGCTGTTTGTGCGCAGCTAAGAGAATGGAGAGTGAGTGGAATTGCAAATTGTACTATTGTTCTTATCCTTAATTCAAAAGAGTGTAGAATATTCCCTTCTAGATCATTCTTCCTAATTCATGCCATTTTGGGCCATATCCTATGATTCAATGATTGGGCTCTGAATTTTATGATCTCACCAATCCCAAAATTGATTTATTTACCCCACTTCGAAGGAAAAGACCATTTTACCCTTCTATCCAAAAACTAGGTTTTTAGGCCACAAGGTTTAATATTTATGCACAAAAATATTCACAATGGAGCACAAATATCCCTCAAATAAATCATTGATGATTATTCAAGGATTTGGGACAAAAGACCATTTTATTGTGAAATGACCAAAATGCCCTTTCACTCTAAAAACCCTAGTTTTTGCATGAAACACATTTTCACTTCAAAAATGATTTTTCACCCTAGGAGTGACCTCTAATACTTTGAAATGCATATTGGATGACTTGTCTTGAGGAACTGTCCCTTATTTGTGAAATGACCAAAATACCCTTTTGTACTGAAAAACCCTAATTTGTCTAAAAGTGCATTCTAACTCCAAAAATGATTTTAGAAGTTTTGAAATGACTCTTAGAACCCTAAATGCAATGCATGATGCTCTCTTCTCCTCGATTATTTATTTTTGGGAAAATTAGGGTTTTGACCTAAAGCTAGGACAAAATTGGGGTATGACAGCTGCCCCTCTTTATCTAGATTTTAACAAGGAATATGAATTGGCCGAAACATATTCCGAGGCAAAATAGAGATAAAGAACTCAGAAATTATACCGATTTTGTCCACTTAGGAAAAACCCGAATTTTCTTTTTTTTTTCTCTTCCTCCTTCTTTTTGGATTTTTTTCTTCGGATTCTTGAATGATCAATTCAAGCGTCCTATGTGATGACTACTTGAATGTACATCCGACTTAGCCTTCTATAATTTGAAAAAGCGATAAATGAACACTTAGTGTCTTGTGAGTAAAAGATAAAAGGGTACTGGCGTCTTTGAAAGCGATAAATGGGCACTTGGCGTGCAAAAAGCGGTAAAATGCCCGGGTTGCCTAAAAACTCGTAATCCTTAAGCGAACTCTTGGCGAATCCGGAGTTTGAGCGTGGCTTGGAGGAGCACGTTTTCGAAATCTCTCGGTCTTTCGAGCGGCCAGGGGATCGTTATCGACTCGGATCGATATATAGATCAATCTCCACGGCGGCCCATTGTATCTTAGGCTGATACAACTATTCCGTTGCGCCTCGCATGGGGCTGCGGTCCATCGCGTTGCTCGTATACGATGTGAGACCTCTCTTTTGCGCACTTGGGCGCTCTCTTTTCCTCTTTTGCGCGCTTTGGGCGCTCTCTTTTCTTTTCCTCTTTTGCGCGCTTGGACGCTCTCTTTTCTTTTCCTCTTTTGCGCGCTTGGACGCTCTCTTTTCTTTCCTCTTTTCTCTTTCTTCCTTTCTGATCTCTCCACTGAGGGAGTTCTTTCTGGAACCTGAAGTCGAACATTAATACCGAAGTACCTTTCCATCTTTGTACCTGCAAGTGAGATGAACAAACGCATGCCATGCAAATGCCATGATTGCTATTTTTATTTCTTTTCCTTATGGTGAATGTAATGCAAACGCCTGAATTTCTTTTTTCTTTACTTCCTAGTGCATGACTGATGAGTGCATGATTTTATGTAATGCGTGTTATGCAGGGTCTATTATGCAAATGCATGTTATGCAGGGTCTATTATGCAAATGCATGTTATGCGAGCGTATGCGATGCGATGATTTAGTGGAATGATGAATGCAATGAGATGCTATTCTTGACGTTCTTTGGTCGGCTTTCTTTTTTTTTTTTTTTTTTTTGACTGTTTGTTTTTTCTTTATTCTCTCTTGCTCTTTTGCCCCTGTTGGCTTATCCTCTTGCTGGTTCAACCAATCCGCAACACTCATGGCACGAGACTGAGGAATATCATGGGCCAGGTGCAGGTGGGCTTTAACTTTGTCGTTCGAAGCAATCATGGGCTCGATCACTTTCTCTTGCATGACTAACTTGTTTTGGGGAATTGCCTCTTTCCGTGACCTTTAAGAACTTCATAATGATTTGCAATGCTATATGATGTATGCACATGTTTCACAGTTCAAGATCACCATCATCATAAAACGTTTATTTTGAGCAGAAGAAGCAAAAAATAATCAACAAACAGACATGAAAAAGTTTGAGTTTTTTTTTGACGTAGAAGCCGATCGTACAGAATGTTACGACGACTGTTCAATACATTTGAAAGTTTTAAACTACAAAAAGACACGAAAAACAAGAGAGAAGTGAATTCGATCGTCCAGTCTCAGAGCAAAGCGGTGCCAACATTTGTGTCCTTGACCTTGATCACCCTCATCCAAGTCTTCGGGGAGTTGTATGCCTTTCTTTACTTTTCATGCTCAAGTTTTTCGACCTAATTTTTGCTGGATCGCCTTTGCGGGTTTTCAATCCACCAGTCCCTCGATTTTGCCTAGGTCGCCGCCTTTGGGTTTTCAACCTAGCGAGCTAATTCTTACTTGGCTTGTCTTTCTCTTTTTTTTTTGTCTATTTTTTTCAGGCATAGTACTTCTTCACTTGATCGGAATTGACTGGGTTCCTTGAGATCTTTGTCGTCCATGTTGGTAAGTATCAGTGCTCCTCTAGAGAAGGCTTTTTTGACAACGTATGGTCCATCATAGCTTGGAGTCCACTTCCCAAGGGGATCAGTCTGGATGGACAAGATCTTCTTGAATACTAGATCACTTTGCTTGAATTCACGGGGTCGGGCTTTCTTGTCAAAAGCCGTTCTCATTCTCTATTGGTAGTTGCCCATGACACAAAGCTGCAATCCTTTTTTTTTCAATGAGGTTTAGCTGATCCAGACGAGCTTGCACCCATTCTGCTTCTTCTAACTTGGTTTCCATCAAGACCCGCAGGGAGGGTATCTCAACCTTAATGGGGAGGACTGCTTCCGACCCATATACCGAGAAGAAGGATTTGCCCGGTTGAAGTGCGTCTTGAAATCACGGTAGCCATGCAAAGCAAAGGGGAGCATTTCATGCCAATCCTTGTAGGTTACCACCATCTTTTGCACAATCTTCTTGATGTTCTTGTTGGCTGCTTTGACTGCCCCATTCATCTTCGGGCGGTAAGGAGAAGAATTATGATCTTTGGATTTTGAACTCGCATACGTGTACTTCATCATTTTTCTTTGTTGATTCTTTGCCATTATCAGTGATGATCTTGCTTGGAAGACCATAACGGCAAATCAGATCTTTCTTTACAAATTTGGCAACCATCGAATCTGGTTATCTTTGGAGTATGAGGCGACTTCAACCCACTCGGTGATCTCTAAAACTTTGCCTTGATATAATTGTAACTTGAATGAATCTTGGAGTGCAAGACTTTTGATTTTTCCTTCCCTTTTTTTTTTTTTTTTTTTTTTTTTAGACAAACATATTTAAATAAATAAACTTATTTGTCCTAAAGCTAAAAACTCTGAGAAAACAAAAGCAATCGACCATTGATCGGAATGGATTTTTGGAGATTGTGGGTTTTTGTGGAGAGAGGATGATTGGGTTTAATGGAGTGCTTGAAGCTAATGGTAGGATGATTTTTATTCGGCGTTGGCTGACGTTTGATGATTTATGATGGTTATTTGGCTTGATGAGGTGTTTGGAAGTTTTATTCCTGGCTAAGGGTTGGTGGAGGGCGGGATGCCGAGGTTAAAGGGAAGTATGTGCAGTTTATTGAGACAAGGATCTCTTGTGTTTTGTGGTAACATGTATCAGCTCACCACTTACATTTCTTTTTGTATTTTTGGGATTCTCGTTTTTAAATTTTTTGATTTTCTTTTTGATTTTTTTTTTTTTTGATTTTGATTTTTTTTCTTTGACTCGGGTGAACTGATAAAAAGTGATGCACCTTTTTTGATATTTGAGATGATCCTTGTCTAGGGTGATTTTTGGATTTTTGGCTTACATTGGGTAGTATAGTTTTTTTCCGAGAACATGGGAAAATGGTCAAACTTTATTTCAAATCACGATTGTTCGTTTTCTCAAAAATTAACTCAAGGACAATAATTTATTTATTCCTATATATTTGCCTTTTTTTCTTTTTTTTTTTTTGTTTTTTTTTTAAGGAGAAAGTCATTTTTGGGACTAGCACGATTCAGATCTCTGTAGTCGACGCACATTCTGACTTCACCATCCTTTTTCGGAACTGGGACGATATTGGCAACCCACTGAGGGTACTTGGCCATTGCTAGGAACCCTGCATCAAATTGCTTCTTCTCTTCGCCTCTGATTTTGAGGGACATCTCAGGCTTTATCCTTCTCAGCTTCTGTTTGACAGGTGGGCATTCGGGCTTGACCGGTAGCTTGTGTACCACGATGTCGGTGTCCAACCTGCATATCTTGATAGGACCATGCAAACACACCCACATAATCGTGCGACCGCTGAACCAACTTCATGTGATCTTCGTCATTCATGGTGGTAACCACTTTGACCTCTTTCTTGTTCTCAGCTGTATCCAAGTTGATCACTTCAGTAGATTCCCCGTGAGGCCGAACAAACCTTTCTTCTTGTTTCATTAACCTCATGAGTTCTGGAGGAGTTTCCCAGTCTTCCTCAACATCCCCCTCAGCTTGATTGACGGGGTGATCAAAGTCAAAATATGGATCGCTATGCTAATCGTTATTTTGAGAGACAATTGCTATGGTTACGCCTTTTTTAGGCGAAAAAGCAGAATGAAAGCGAAACAAACAAGCAAACAATAATAAAACAGGAAAGAGGACACATGAAATATGGAGAAATGATCTTTATTGATGGAAATTCAAAACAAACGTTTTTATTGATGATGATGATTCTGAAAATAAAAACATGCGTGTTCCTAACAACTTGTCCTATGGCCTTGGGCGAGAGCCACAGGTTGCATTACAACTAATTACTTTGAGTTAACATCCACGGGAACTCAGCAGCTTCCCAATTCTTCACCTCTTTTCCAGCAGGACAGTGACGAACCAGACTCGCCTCACCCTCTTCAGACTTAGAACCCTCTCTAACAACCAAGAACTTGGTTGTATTGCTCATCTTCACCATCCCATCCTGTGGGCTGTATGTCTTTCATTCGGATTCGAGCACTTTCAGGAGCATCATATCTGACCAAGTAATCAAACTTTCCACTTCTCAATCCGTTCTCCAACCTCTCTCCCACAATCACCAAATCTGAAAAGTTGGACGAGACACTAATGATCAGGCGGTCATAATACAACGACGGCAAGGTTTCCATGAACATAGAAACCAATTCTTTGTAGCGAGAGAGGGGGTGTAACTTGCGCTGACCAAAACCCTCCATCTCTGGGCATACTCCTTGAATGATTCACTGTCTTTCTTACTCATGTTCTGCAGCTGTGTCCGATCTGGCGCCATATCTGCATTGTATTGATACTGTTTGAGAAAAGCATCTGCCAAATCCTTCCAGCAGCGGATTTGGGATGGCTCTAACTTCATGTACCAATTAAGAGATGCCCCGGCTAGGCTGTCTTGGAAGCAATGGATTAACAGTTTGTCATCACGGGAGTATGTAGACATTTTCCTGCAGTACATCGTCAGATGACTCTTTGGGCAAGTAGCACCTCTATATTTGTCAAATTCGGGGACCTTGAACTTTGGGGGCAGCACCACATCGGGGATAAGGCACAAATCTCTGGCCTCTTTAGCTCTGAAGCCAAAACCTTCAACCATCCTTAACCTTTCTTCTAACATTTGGAACTGTTCCTTGGTCTGTTGGTGCTCAGCAGAATAACCCGGGGGAGAATTGCTTACAACATATTGCGGTGGCAGCCTTGAGTATTGAACCTGGGGATAAGCAGAGTTGCCAGACACGAAGCCCTGAGTCTGTGGAAAAACAGCTGGCGGTGTAGTGAGATTCTGAGGAGTGGACTGAGGTATAACAATTGGATGGGGAACTTGAACCCGGGGTTCAGCAGTTACTCCTTCTGGTCCAACAGACGTTGGCTGCACATTCTCGACTGTCGACACAAGACCAGCCTCCTGATTTGCTTTTTGACTTGGGGAAGTGTATCCCAAAGGAAGGCCATAAGTGGGCCACTGGGTAGTCTGAAAGTCATTCCCATCTTTCAAGGACAACAAAAGCCTCATCACCTCGCTCATCTGCGCTTTTAAAGCATTCATCTCATTCCTCATTTCAGGATCACTGATTTGGAGCTACCGAGGAGCCGCCGGTTCGATTGCATCGTGAGTGGTCGGGTTTGCTCCACTTCCATTTCTTTGAGTGCGGAATAGGAGGATTCGATTCTCTGCTGGCTTGGTGAGGTGGATCGATATCTGCTAAGATTGCCATCCTACGGCCCGTGGAGCGTCCAATACCGATGTTGTCGCGCACTTGACTTGCCTTTTGTTCATTTTATTTAGGCGTTTATTACATAAGAGCGAAAAAAAGAAAAATGCATGAATGAATGTATGAATGTATGTACAATGTTTGCTTGATGCGGGAGCCACGGGATGCCTCATCTTGTCATAAGCGCAAAGACTTTTCTTTGATTTAGGAAGTGAAGCAAGCGAGGAATCAAAATAGCAAATCGACATACTTCATAAGCGGGAAGCGAGAAGTAAGTGAAGCCTTGCTATTCGATTCCATCTCGATGCACCTATGACAAGATGGTGCATTATTCGGTGGTCCTCGACAAGCAAATGCAAATGAGATGCACTATGAATGCATGAGTTGCAGAAACTTAAGTTTTATGCAATGCGGGTATGTATGCAAATGACGATGATGCTTTATGCAAATGCGAGGTTAGGAAAAAAACTTTATTTGCAGTAACTCAGGTTTCCCTTTTTTGAAAGTACGGACCGTACACTGCTTCATATAGACCGGTAGGAGGAAAGCTATAGCAGTAACTCTTTCTTCCCTTTTTTTTTTTGAAAATAAAGTGGGTCATATGTCGCTTTGTACGGAACGGCAAAAGAAAAAGCTACAATGGCAACCCTTTCTTTTTTCTTTTTTTTTTTTAGGAAAGACATGTCTAAACTACAATGCAACACACAATTTGTATGTCCTCGTGTCCTACAAAGGTGGAAATCCTAAGTTCTAGGGCAACTTCAAAGGTTCCTCCCATGTAGTTCTAATTCACACCCTCACAATGGTTATCAGAGCTATAGAATCCTCATGCCGACATCCACAAATGTAGAGAACTACCAAGTGTGAAGCGTCATGAGAAAGCGTACTCTGGTTGAGACTTTCATGAGTGTCGATGCGGACAAAGGTCTCGAATGACGATCCACTAATCGTCTCCACTCTCCTAGGTATTTGTTGGATCGGGCATAGGAGCCCACTCATAACATACAAAATGTAAGGTGTGAAAGTGTGTGATTGAGGACATACTTTCTAAAATCTACCCTCCCCACCTGCAAGAAAAAAGCGGACTCAGTCGGATAGAAGCAAAGCGGTAACATGTCGTCTACCCTAAGGTTTAGCATCACTTCAAAACAAATGAACTAACCTAAGGTGTCATCAACAACCATATATAGCTTACCTCAAGAAAAAAGGAGCAGAGAAGAAGGGATTATAATAGATGGGGAAAGCATGCATAATTACAAGCATATGAAGAAAGAAAAGGAAAAGGTAAGGAAATGAAGAAGTAAAGCGAAAAATAATTCAAATCAAACATTTTGAACCACACAACGGATTAATTAGGTTTGACCCACTTATTTTTTTTTAAAAAAATTTTCCCGATGAAGTCGCCATTGCTATTGCGCTGAAAAAGTCCCCGAGGAGAACCTTCCTCGTTTACAACTTTTCTAAAAGAAATCGATCAATGAAGCGCCACTAATATTTATTAAGGAAAATATTAGGAAAACTTTTGGAAAGCAACTGGTCTTTCAAGACTCGAGAGATGTAGGTTCGGGGTCGGTTAGGTGTGGGGAAGGTATTAGAACCCCACACCTCCTTTCTACCGAAAGGGAACCATTAATTCGATGTGTGGTTTGGATTGTTTGATTTGAAATAAATCGTTCTACTTCTTTTCTTTTCCTTTTTATTTGAAAGAGTTTTTTAGAAAACAAGGGAGAAAGAAATCTTTTTGGGATCTTTGAAAAGTGAAACTAAACTAAGATTTTTTAAAAGAGTGCTTGACGGGATGTGACCCGCTCCTACGTACCCTCAATGAGATGAGGGATCAAAGCTACGTAGTTCTTGGTTCTTAATCTTGAGAAAATCTGTGTTTTGTCTTTATCTTAACTTTTGAGTTTTGGAAATATGACTCAAGCGTTCATGAATACCAAACAAGCAATGGCTTCGAGTGGCGTTCATTACTAACTTGAAAGAAAAGTGTTGGAACCGATTCAAGTGATTACAAGTTGCAACGTTTTTATTATCTTTTTTGAAATTGTTTTGGAAAAGGATGAGTCGTAGTGATGATTATCACTAATGGCTCATATTGTTTTTTTTTTGAGTTTTTAAATTGACTTGTATTTGATTAAGGTGTGGGAGTTTTCGTGATAGTCAAACAAGCAAGGGCTTCGAGTGACTACCACTAGTAACTCCATCATTGACGATCAAACAAGCAACGACTTCGAGTGATGGCCAATGATTTGTTTATGAAAAAAAATGCCTTAGGGTTTTTTATTAGAAAAACATGTGATTTCAAGTTTGAAAAAGAAATAGAACATTTCAAATCTTTTCAAGTCCAAACCAAGGCAACAATAAGAACACAAGCATAGCAATCATAAAGAATATTCACAAATTGTTATGAACAAATTGAATACATGATTGAGCTAACATGTGGGTGCATGAATATACAATTATAATATGCAAGGCACATCATTATTGCATGTATAAACAAATAAGACATAGTGCTAGTGAATGCATGAACATGTGAAGAAGAATGCAAGATACAATATTAATGAATGCATGATTATGCAACAATGGATACAAGACATAATATTGAGGGATGCATGGACATATGATAGAGCATGCGAATGCAAATGATGAAATGCAAGATGTAGCGACCGAAAAATCCGAGAAAGGATTCTTCGAAAGGTTCATAGGAAGCCGCCACCAAATTTTAGTTTAAGGGCAAATTCGGAAAATCCCTTTTTAGTTTTAAGATAAAGAAATTTGAGTTTAGGGTTAGGGAGTCGTTATGTGTGGGGAAGGTATTAGCACCCTACGACATCCTTGGTCTAATTAATTAGGATTTATTAATAATTACCCTTTTATTTATAGAGGAAAAGACTTATTTAAATTTTTAGTTTTTAGTGCTCGACAAGAGTGGACTCTTGCTCCTACGCACCTCGGATGCAATGGAGGAATCAAAGCTACGTAGTTCTTCCGAAAAGGTTTGTTGGTTGGTGTTTTTTTTTAGTGTAGGGTCCTAGGACTCTTTGAACTGCATCTACTCATCGATCCTAAAGACGACTAACCCGATTGTACAACCGACATAGTCCCCTACTTTTTGAAAATGATTTTTTTGAGTTTTTGAGAAAAATTGGATTGATGTGAGGTGGGTTGGTTTTAGAATAGGTATTCTAGAACTCCGAACTGCATCTGACTCATTAGTTCTATAATATTGACTAACCGGTTGTACAACCGACTTAGTCCCCTATTTTTAGGAAAAGTGATTTATTTATTTACTTATAAGTTTTTAGGATTATCGAACTGCATGTACTCATTGGTCCTAGGATGATGACTAACCGGTTGTACAACCGACTTAGTCTTTTATTTTTGGGAGAAATGATTTATTTATATTTTTATAAATTTTTAGGATTCTTGAACTGCATGACTCATTGATCCTAGGATGATGACTAACCAGGTTGTACAAACGACTTAGTCTTTTATTTGATTTTTAAAGAAATAAACTAATTTGTACATAAAAAAAGACAAAAACTGATAATTAATAAAGACTAGGCTAAAAAAATATAATAAATAAACAAATAAATAACTATATACATAAATAAATATGAATAGATATATACATAAACAAATAAATAAATAAATAAATAAATAAATAGACTATATTATAAATAAATGATAAATAAATATGTACATAAAAGTAAACAAAATAAATACAAAACTAACCTGGACTCGACGAGTGCCGAACCGGACTAAGCAAACCGGACTCCTATCTGGTCCATTTTGACTCCAAGGCCGCAAGAACCGCTTTGAGAATCGGAAAGTCGACTCAAAACGTCCAAATGATCAAAGACAGGCTTTTAGTGAAATGGGTCGCTATCGCTTTGACCCAAAAGATCACTTAACCCGCCAATGATCTCCTCCCCTAATCTGCACCTCTCAACCCCTTTTATATCCAATTGCTAGGGAACTCTTGTTTCTTGTGAGCAATGTGGGACTAAAACAAGGTAGAGAAAACAATTCCCCTTTAAAACACAATTTTCGTTTTTCTCAAACCTGTCACCGTAAAATTGCGATTCCGGATTCGTTAACCGTTGGATCGTCCTCCTTTTTTGACAGTAGGTTCGTGAGACATATACCTACGCTTTCACCGTTCGGATTGTCGAAACGAGGTCTGAGGAGAGAGAAATTGCCTTCGCAATAGCTGCAGTTTTTGGTCCATTTTTCTCAAACCTCTCATCGTAAAAGTGCGATTCCGGATTCGTTAACCGTCGGATCGTCTTCATTTTTTTACAGCGGGTTCATGGGAAATATATCTTCACTTTCACCGTTCAGATCGTAAAAATGAGGTCCAAGGAGAGAGAAATTTCCTTCGAATAGTAGCTAAAAACTAACACCCGAAAATACGCAAAAAACTACTATTTTTTGTAATTTTCAAAAAACGTCCAAAATAAAATGGTTGAAAAAGTCCAAATTAAAAACTATTTAAAAGAACTCGGACAAAATTGGGGTATAACACAAGATATGGAAACACTTTTGGGTATTTTTGCAAAGTGGTAAAAACTTTTAGTGAAAAGTTAATAAAGAGTAAATGAATGTGCATGAAGTGAAGGGTAATTATTTAATGAAATGGTAAAAGTAAAAAGTTAAAAATATTTTCTTTTTTCTCTTACTTATGGTAAAATGCTAGTGAGTGGTAAGATAAAAATGAGAATAAGTGGTAAAAAGGTGAAAAAACACATTCACATTCTTACACATTTCTACACAAAATCAACACACATTTTAAGCATTGAAATGAACCCTAAAAACACCCTAAGGCCGAAACCTTACATGGTCAAAAACAACACATTATTTCATGCTAAAAATCATAACTCACACAATAGAACAAGATCATAGCAATTTTAGGCACATCAAGCATTTATTTACAAAAATCAAAGAGTAAAAGGAAAACAAATAAACCCTAATTTTTAAGGCCTAAACCGAACTTCCTATACCACTCAAGATCAAAACAAAATTCAAACTTGCAAGTTATGACATGAACAATAGGATGCATATATCATGTGGAAATCACTTATTCATGAAAAGGTGACAAAATGAGTATGAAAAATGCAAGAACATTATGATGAAAACACAAGAAACCTCTCCTCAAGGCCAAGGGTCCACTTCAAACACCCAAGGCTCCCAAAGTCCTTGACATAGTGTTTGAAATGAACCCTCTAAGCCTTTTAGAGAGGAAAGAGGAGTAGAAGGGAGATTTACATGCTAATAGTTAAAAATGCAAGAGATATGATGTTTACCTCAAGAAATGACTAGCAAAGAAGTAGAAAATGGAGATCAAGAACAAATCAACAATAATCTTCACAAATCTACCACAAATGTCACGCAAACTTCAAGAAAGCAAGCTCCTTTATGGTGTAAAAATGGAATCAAAGGTGAAGAGAAGAAGATATATGAATGTGGAGTAGGTTTAAGGTGATTTGGTGGATGAAACTTGAAAAAACTATGGAAGGGAATGAAGGGGAGGGTTCGGCCTAGAGAGGAAAAGGAGAGGAGAGAATGCTAGCTAGGGTAAAAATGAGAGTGTGTGTGTATGATCTCTTATTTTTGGGTTTTTATATGGGGTGTCACATTAAGGGTATTTATGACAATGTATCTCTTGTAAATCAATAGGATTTGAGAAAGAAATTGAATCAATGGTCAAGATGCATTATCACATGGATTAAGGGCAATAAAATGAGGAGAGAGAGGGCTGGGTGTGCAGCATAAGGAGGGTGGTGAAGGATAAGCTCATTTACAAAATTGTAATTTTCCATGAAGCTTATTACACAAGTGTCATTTTGATTCAAATGAAAGGTGAGGATTGATTTTCACACTTAAATGGAAGGCCATGATTTAGTACAATTTGCAAGCAATAAAAATAAATGAAAATGGGGTGTATATGGCTGTTTGTGCGCAGCTAAGAGAATGGAGAGTGAGTGGAATTGCAAATTGTACTATTGTTCTTATCCTTAATTCAAAAGAGTGTAGAATATTCCCTTCTAGATCATTCTTCCTAATTCATGCCATTTTGGGCCATATCCTATGATTCAATGATTGGGCTCTGAATTTTATGATCTCACCAATCCCAAAATTGATTTATTTACCCCACTTGAAGGAAAAGACCATTTTACCCTTCTATCCAAAAACTAGGTTTTTTTAGGCCACAAGGCTTAATATTTATGCACAAAAATATTCACAATGGAGCACAAATATCCCTCAAATAAATCATTGATGATTATTCAAGGATTTGGGACAAAAGACCATTTTTATTGAGAAATGACCAAAATGCCCTTTCACTCTAAAAACCCTAGTTTTTGCCTGAAACACATTTTCACTTCAAAAATGATTTTTCACCCTAGGAGTGACCTCTAATACTTTGAAATGCATATTGGATGACTTGTCTTGAGGAACTGTCCCTTATTTGTGAAATGACCAAAATACCCTTTTGTACTGAAAAACCCTAATTTGTCTAAAAAGTGCATTCTAACTCCAAAAATGATTTTAGAAGTTTTGAAATGACTCTTAGAACCCTAAATGCAATGCATGATGCTCTCTTCTCCTCTGATTATTTATTTTTGGGGAAAATTAGGGTTTTGACCTAAGCCGGACAAAATTGGGGTATGACAATTACATGAACACACCCATTCCACAATCTTATTCCTGCTCCAACTATCAACAATGCCTTCTTGTACACTAAGTACTAGGACATACACACCTCTCTACGCCCTTACCTTGTATCTAATCTCTATTCTCAGGGTCACCAAAGTCTCACTCGATTATCCAAACACTATTAATCTTACCGTTAGGAAACTACACTATAGCAATTACTTAAAGTACTAATGCTCATCTATTACGTCAATCTTTATCCAAACTACGAACAATGCTCTCCCCATCTCTGCATTTCTATTTCCCGTACTGAATTCTAATCCTTTAATCACTAAAGTTACACACGACCACCCATATCCTATATAGGTACTTATTCGACTACCATACTCTTAATAACAATTATCCTACCTCAAGTTTCCCAGAAACAGCATTTCTAAACTCTTTCCACAAAGGCATGCTTTATCACTTTGCATGAACTTCAAACTCAAAGTGTCGGTCCTTATCTTTACATCTCCCTACTATCAACCCCAAAATAAAAACACAAACATCCATAAGGCACCTACTTATCTAAAAATTAAAAGTCAACCAAACTTGCACACACCACTCAATTAATCAAGTTGAAATTAGTATATATCCAAAATTTATAGTAACCACGAGTTATTGTCGCCTCTTTCATTGGGGATGAGTTATTGGGGTGATTAGTCCCTCCTACTCACGCAACCAATTAGTTAAGGTCACAAAACTACGTCTTTTCAAATTTACACATACTACACCGAAAGACTTTTAACGCAGTCTAGAGTGCGAAGGCGTCGTCACGACTCCCACTCTTTTGACGTCGTTAAAACCCTTCTAATCACACATACCGCAATAATACAAACAACAGTCACAAACAACTACAAGCAATGCTACAACAAAGTCTCTGTTGGAGATCGACAAGGGACTCTGAGACACTACGAATAGACAAACTCGGTCGGACAGACCGAACTGCTCTGATACCAAGTTGTATCTCAACGGTAATTTAGTTTAAAAATCAGAGTTTGAAAATTGTTTTTCTTTTAAAAAGATACATCCTCAAGGGAATGCTACGTTCACCAAAACACCACTTTCATCTAGTCAACAATACTTTTCCCTAACAAATATAATTGCGTGATGCATAGCACGACTTAAATAGGACGAATCCTCAAAATACTAGTTTCTTAAACAAGTCATACATCGCTAAGATTACAGTTCAACAACTTAACTTAAAACCTCTAATAGACTACTCGTCCCCCCAGTGTTACGCATTAGAGCAAGACGCCACAACCAGACTGAGGAAGGAAGACCTTCACTCGGAATCACCTGCACGTTGCCGACATAAGAAGCAACATAGAAAGCAGAAGTGTGAGTCTCAAACACATATAATAAAATGTATGATAAACACTATGTTAGAATAAAAACAACTAGAAACACCTCGGCTCAATAAACAAACACACATCATCAAGTTATACCACCTCAATTCATAATCAACAATAAACATCACCAATCACATGAGTGTATGCATGAATGCAACCCAACACCAAGGGTATAATGCATGTGTACCATCACCGGCTTAATGGTACCTTCATCGTCGCTATTTTGCCTTTCGGGCACAAACGTCGCTTTGAGCATAGCTCCAAGACCGCAGCCTTCGTCGCAATAATGCATATGGCATGCATGAGACACCATGTACATCACCTCGGAAAACAATCAACAACAACAATAGCCTTTCGGCGCAACGTCGCTTTGAGCATAGCTCCAAGACCGCAGCCTTCGTCGCTTATTTCACCAAGACATTGTCAATAGCTCTATGACTAACATCAATACATCGGTCAATAGCTCTATGGCTAACGTCCAACTCACCGGACACATCAACACCCAAATTACTAGCTCTATGGCTAACATCAACTTCACCGAACACTAGCGCTATGGCTAACATCAAAACACATCGGTCACTAGCTCTATAGCTATCATCAAAACACATCGACTCCTCGACACCAAAATCAATAGCTCTATGGCTAACGTCAAACTCACCGTCACATAGGGACCAAAACGTCACCTAAGGACCAAACGTCACCTTAGGACCAAATGTCGCCTAAGGACCAAACGTCACCTAATGACTAAACCGGCTTCACCATTCAGCAACTTAGACGCACTCGGCGTCAAACACCACCTAAAAAAACGGCGCTGGTAGCAACTCGCGCTACTGCGCATCAAAGCAAAGAACTCGGCACACTCACACCGCACACCTCGGCACACACACTACCCGCCGTCACACCACACCGCACTTTGGCGCACCACACCGCACTCGGCACACTCACACGCGCACCTCGGCAAAGACACACACACTACCCTTCGTCAGACCACACTACACTTTGGCGCACCACACTGCACCTCGGCACACCTACTCTACCCTTCGTCACATCACACTGCACTTTGGCGCACCACACTGCACCTCGGCACACTTACACTACACTTCGTCTCACCACACTTCTTCACATCCACATTTCGACACCTACACGTCGACACCTACACTTCGTCACCACTACAACACTACACTTCGGCAACTACACTTCGGTGCACATACTCTACACTTCGGCAACTACACGTCGCTCCAAATGGACTACACCTCGACCACCACACTTCGCTCCAAATGGACTACACCTCGACCACCACACCTCAGCATACGTACACTACACTTCGACAGCTTCACTTCGACTTAGATACACTACTCCTCAATACATCTACAGATTGGCAACACTAGATTCGACAGACCTACACTTGACTTCATTACATACATACCTCGACAATACTAAATTCAGTTACACTCCCTCCCTTCACCTTCACTCACCTCGGTTACACTACCCCGGTTACACTTCCTCACTTGACCATCACTCACCTTGCCACACTTCCTCACTTAACCATTACTCACCTCGGTACTACACAACCTCGGTTGCACTACTTCACTTACACTCCTTCACTTTAACCATCACTCACCTCGGTTATACTAGCTTTGACATCCATATACTACACTTTGGTACTTCTACACTTCAGCACATACATACTTTGACACACATATAATACTACGCACACCCTTACGCTGACACACTTATGCTTCTCGGCACACCCTTACTTCCACTCACTATCCTTCGACGCACACACCTTCGACGCACACATCCTACAACGCACCTACCCTCCTCGGCACACAGTAATACTTCACTTCGAATGGCGCAACACCTCACCTCGACACAAGCGCACCACTTCACTTCGACTGGCGCAACACCTCATCTCAACACAGGCGCACCACTTCACTTCGACTGGCGCAACACCTCATCTTGACACAGGCGCACCACTTCACTTCGACTGGTGCACTAGACGCCTGACCCTCATCTTCCCTCTTCTCTTTGATTCTCATACTATGATCAAACTTACCCCATAACTACTACAACACATATTCATTCGAATATTGTCCAACACACATCAAAATAACCACTAAGGTGACAACACCAAAAATGGCGCCCTTGCGCCTAGGGTTCCTCAACCCATTTTCTTTTCTAGGTCTTACATATGACCAATCATCAACAACACATACACACATCACAATTTCACCAAAGGAAAGCAAACACAACATCAATCACACACCAAGCAACACAAACAGCTCAAACATCATCCTAGAGTCTAACCCACACATAACATTCATCATATACTCTATTATAGGTGAAAGAGAGCCCCCTTACCTTAATGAAGAACACCAGCACTCTCTCCACCAAGAATCACCAACCACCACCAACAATTCAGCTCCTCTTCCCTGAACTTGAGCTCTCCACGCCAACCTCCTCTCTTCTTCTTCTTCGAGCCATCGCCCTCTCTCTCTACTCTCTTACTTTACTCTTTGACTTTTCTTTGATTTTTGTTGCAAATGAGCACTCCACCATCGACACCCAACTTATCTCATGGATATGGGCCTAATTATCATGGGCCTCTATTCACACCTCCTCCATTACTTGCATTACTCCCTCTTTTAATTAAATTATTACTCACTTTTTACTAACCACCACTCTTCATTTAAATCAAATACCCTATCATTATTTTAATTTAACCAACCAATATACCACCTAATTAAATAAATACTTGAATTATTTTTGGGGCGTTACACAACCTCCCATTATCCACATCCACAAATCTAAATAAATTGGAAGAATAATCGTCTGGCATTTTCAACTCTTTTATCCACCGATGAACTGCTTTCGCTTGTTCCGTAGATAAAGTATAATTGGCTTTGTGTTTCAATGTCCTAGTACCTTGCTCAACCAACAACAAATTCTTTCGTCTACAATAATGATCTATGTCCTTCCTAGCTTTCTCATTGTCTTTCGTTTTACCTTTCACGTCCATGACAGTGTTTAATATGTTATCAAATAAATTCTTCTCTATATGAATTTAATCCAGATTGTGTCTCAGTAGATTATCTATCCAATAGGGAAGTTCTCAAAATATACTTCTTTTTGTCCAGTTGTGCCATTGTCCTTAGCCTTCTGGACGAGAAACAACACCCGCTACGACTTCCACTGGAGGGATGTCCTTAACACTGTCCCAAACTTCCTCTGGTGTCAAACTACGAGGAGGTCCACTTGTTTCAACATGTCCCTTGATGAATGCATATTTCTTCTTTCTAAATGAGTGATCCATAGGTAAGAACCTACGATGCGAGTCAAACCATGAAGTTTTTCCTCCGTATTTAAGAGTAAAAGCCCTTGTGTCAACCATGCAAATCGGACACGTCATCTTACCATGTGTTCCCCTTCTAGACAACATTCCATAGGCAGGGAGGTCATTAATTGTCCATGCCCTCATTCTAAAATTTTGTTTGCGTGCTGCATCATAAGTTAAAACACCATGTCACAACCTTTTTAGGTCATCAATCAAAGGTTGCAAATATATGTCAATACCAGCTATTGGATTACTTGGCCCTGGAATAATAACATTTAAAAACATGTATGGTTTAGACATACACATTTCTGGTGGAAGGTTGTATGAGGTAACAATAACTGGCCAACAAGAATACGGTGATGTCGATGCTTGAATATAGGGTGTGAAACCATCAGAGCATAAACCAAGCCGAACATTGCGTGGATCACTGGCAAAATCTGGATGAACACGATCAAAATGCTGCCAAACTTCTTCATCAGATGGGTGACGTAATTCACCAGAATTGTTTCTATTTTCACGGTGCCACGTCATTTTACCCGCGGTCTCCATTGAAGCAAACATCCTCTAAAGCCTTGGTATAAGCAGCAGATAGAACATTGCTTTTCAAGGAACCGGTTTGCCTCTGCTCATCCCTTTTCTGCTGACATGATAGCGTGGCTCTCCACACAACTTGCATTCCTTCAACTAGATCTCCATCATTTATGCCAAACTCATTGTTATAATAGCGCTTGCAACCAGACACACAACAATCAATTCTTTTAGAGTTTTAGCCAAACTTCGATACCAGTCTTTTAGCATCATAATAACTCTGCAACAAAAGTCCTCTAATGGGGGTTGCATCCAACATCATTTTGGTCATATATTCCATGCACAAGTCAGCACCATTAAATTGAGACTTAAGACCCAACAACTGAGTCACCTTGTGGTCGAGAATCCTCCATATCAAGCCTCAGCTTGCCTCAGACTATTTCACTATTCCTTAGGGCTTAATTCTTTTCAATGTATATTTCATACCCTTTGTGAACACTCAATTTTTAACGGTATTTTTGACGTTTTCTCGACAAATTACGAAAATATGCACTTTTGCGTGTTTTGCGTGTTTTAGTCGTTGAATACGTCATTTTACTAGTTTTCGTCACTTTCGAGTTTATTTTTACTCTTTTTAGTTAAACAAAAAAATTATGTGCTAATTCGAATATTACAAAAATAGTAGATTTAATTGATTGTCTTATTAAAATGTTTTTTACAATAATCCAAAAAATAAAAATAAAATAAAAATTTAATAAATAAAATAGCAGCTTCAGGGGTCAGCAAGTAGTAGAAGTTGATTTGGGTCAGGTCTTCTCAGCAGGTCCAAAGCCCAGATCTGCAAACAATAGTCAAGGCCCAGTCAAACGAATTTAATGCTAAAAACCTAATTTTTCAATATAAAATGCAGTCAAACAAACAGCAGTAGGGGGGAGACGGAGACGGCGAAAATCACCAATCGAACAAAAAACAACAATCAGATCTGTCTCCAAAAAAATGTAGAGAGGTAGAGGAAGCCACCACCAACCACCACCTCACAGTCGCGCTTTCCACCCTCTCTACAATGTCTGCGCTTTCTTCTCTTCCTACTTACTCTTTCTTTTGCTTGATTTTTATTTCTCTCTTACCTAAAGAGACATGTGATGGCAAGAGTGAATCATGGGTTACCCACACAGACACTCCCTGAGTCCAACTACTTTTGTACTTCCCGTTCCAATAGTTTATTCATTTTTTATTAGATCAATAATTTATTATATTGTTCTTGTAAGAGGTATAGGAAAAGTGGAACCTGACACTCTTGAAACCAGTAAATAGCGCTCCCCCTCCCCAATCCTCTGATATTTTTTGTTTTATTTTATTTTATTATTTTGCGTTTTTTTATTATTTTAAATCAACAATTATATTTTTAGAAAAAAGGGAGTTGAATACATTTGTTGGAACTAGAGTTCCTCTCTTATCATTCACGTGACATCTTTGACAGTACCCAATTTTATGTTTTTTTTTACTTTATTTTATTTGTTTGTCTTGATTTGTTATTTATTTATTTATCTATTCCAATCAAATTAGTAACTCTCTTTTATCAATAATAATTAGGGTTTGACTTAGATGTACATCTTATCAAACCCACAATTTTAATTTAAGGGTCTTTAGTTGTACAATTTGGACCTTAAATCCCTTCAAAGTGATAATTATGGTTTGACTTAGATGTACATCTTGTCAAACCCTAATCAGTTTATTCTACTTAGCACCAATTTTATAACAATTCAAAATAAAATGGATTCGATTTGGATGTACATCCTGTCAATCCGGTCTAATGATTTTTAGTTGTACAACTTGGATTTTAGACCCCTTCAAAATTAAAATCAACCAACCAACAAATTTTCAGGAAGAACTACGTGACTTTTGAGTCTCTCATCGCACCAGAGAGTACGTAGGCGCGGGGTCTCCCTGTCAAAGTCAAACTAAAATTTTATTAAATTAGTCCTTTGTAAATAATTATATGTCTACTAAATTTAATTAAGTATTATTTTTGGGTAAACAAATAATTAAACAACTTATTAATCATTGTACAAATCAAATTTAGGGTAATTGTCTTAGGACAGATGTGTTAGGGGTGCAGTGAAATTAGGTTTTCACTCCTTCCCTACGCATAACCGACTCCCGAATCCAACCTAGTTACGCAGACCACTAACTATTTAGGTTAGGTTTTTCTCAATCTTTCCTATTTTAATAAATTGGGTGGCGACTTCTAATAATTATATTTTTGAGCCGTCTACGTCGAGATTCAGGTCACGACAGATGGCGACTCTGCTGGGGACTAGCGAGAGTCAAGCCTGTTTGATTTATTTGTGCAAGATATTTCTAAGTTATTATTTTATTTAACCTATGCTTAATTATTGTTTACATTCGTCTATTATCTTGCTCAAACCCTAGGGTAGAAGATTTTGAATATTGTTGCTTGGTGGTTTTTTTTATGATTATTTGCAGGTGTTTATTGGTCTTTTATTAGGGTTGGAGGTTTGTATGTTCCCTTCACACACTACACGTACATTGTGAGCACGCATATTGAGTTGGGCTTATACCGGAGCCTAAAAGAAAAACACTTAGGTTAGAACGAGGTCGTGTAGTGGTAGTCATTTTGGATGTACATCCTGGTGTCTACCATGAATTCCTCATCTAGAGTACGATTCTCCCTTGGGGGTATTCACATTTTGGATGTACATCCTGGTGTGTTTGGCCTTCCTATGAGAATACTTGACTCTAGAGACCTGAATCTTCGTAGGTTATAACTACTAACCCCAGTGAGTATCACAATAGAAGGCCGTAGATCCGTAGGGTTCAAGAGTCCAATAGCATGGACCAACCAAATTAGGCCACAAAGGGAACTACTCTACCTCTTACCTTACTCTCCAATTTTTTTAGCATGAACAAACCTTTTTTTTCTTCCTTTGTGCATAGAATAACTATTCAACCCTTTTTTCCAAAAAAAAATTTCACATGCATTTTTTGATTTGTTTTCAGTATTCTCACTTGTTGTTTATTTATCCATCCAGGAAAGTTTGCCGAGGAATCTAAGTTCAGAATCGAGAAGTGAGTATCTTGGTCCAAAAATCTGTGAGACATGGAATCGATGAATAAAACAAGGAATACTATTCAGTTCATTTTCCGAAAGCCAGACATGGCCAAACTAAAAACCTATGCCACCAAGCTGCCTGAAGGGTCACGTAAGGCCCTTAAGGAAAGATATGGGAACCTGCTGGAGTTACTAGAAGTAAATATTCAAACTGATGCTATCTCTGCCATGGCCCAATACTAACCCGCAATTGAGGTGCTTCACATTCTCCAACTTTCAACTGGCACCTACTCTTGAAGAGTTTTCGTTGATTATTGGGCAACCTCTAGGTGATGCAAGACCATACCATTTCTATGGGGGCTCACTACAAGAAAAACTAAAAATCCAAGGCAAAACTTTCTGGCGGATTTTAATCCCCCACAAACTTTCCGGCGGATTTTTGACATTTGTGGGGGATTTAATCCACCAGAAAAGTTTTGGCGGATTTTTCACATTTGTGGGGGATTTTTGACGTTTGCGGCGGATTTTTTAAAAAAAAAAAAAATTGGGGGAAATTAGGGTATTTGCGGCGGATTTCAAAAAAAAAAAAAAAATTGGCGGATTTTTATGTGTTTGCGGCGGATTTTTTTAAAAAAATAATAATAATTTTTTTTTAAATCCGCCGCAAATACACTAATTTCCCCCAAAAATTTTTTTTTAAAAATCCGCCGAAAAACCAACAAAATCTGCCGAAAATGACCTCGGAATCCGCCGAAAATGACTACCTCGGTCAAAGCAATCTTGATTCCGCCGAAAAAGCCAAGGAATCCGCCGAAAATGACCTCGATTCCAACGGCTCTCTTCATCCTCCCTTAATAAATCTGATTTCAACAATTCACTTTCAACACTCTCTCAACATTTCACTCTCTCAACACTTCATTCTCTCAACATTTCACTCTCTCAACACTTCACTCTCTCACCATTTCACTCTCTTAACAATCCTCACATTAAATCTTTACTATTTCTCAACACTTCTCTCAAATTTATTTTGAAGGTATGTTTTAATTTAAACTTTGTTTTAAGTTATATTTTGTTTTAACTTATACTTTGTTACTAATTGTGGTGTTGTTTGTTTAAGATTTGTTTGAGTTTGATGATTTTTGTTTCTTTGTTACTATTTATATTTTAAATTTAAATTTATTTATTTTTTAAAAACATTTTATTTGGTTATCACTATTTGAGTTTTTTAATTTAAATATGTTATTTATATTTTTTTTTAAAATTTATTTAATTTTAAAAAACGTTTATAAATTTTTTTTAAAATGTTTTTAATTTTTTTTTTTAAAAAAAGTATTTTTCGGCGAAAATTAGGTTATTTGCGGCGGATTTTTTTGAAAAATAAAATCAATTTTTTTTTTGGCGGATTTTAATGTATTTGCGGCGGATTTGAAAAAAAATAAAATGCAAAATTCCGCCAGAAAGTACCAGGGGAAATCCGCCGCAAATTTCCCCGCAAAAATCCGCCGGAAATGACTTAAAATCCGTGGAAAGTACCGCGGAAATTCCACGAAATACGTTGCCACCAGACTTTTACCGGCGGAAAAATCCGCCGAAAACACCTGTATTTGCGGCGGATTTGGGTGTTTTTTGGCGGAAAAATCCGCCAAAAAAACCCATTTTTCTTGTAGTGGCTACCCTCGAATTAAGACTGTTGCTAAGGCTCTCCAAGTTGAGGCGAAGGATATCAATAATAAAAAGGTTGATGAGAAAACTCCCGAAGGAATACCAAGGGTGCGCATAGAAGAACTGATGAACAAGTTGGTGGGTCGCAAGGATTGGGAGACCCTCATTGATGTGTTGACACTAGCAATTTATGATCTGGTTTTATTCCCGAGTGGTGGAGACTTTGTGGGGCCCCCTGCAATTGATGTGTTTATGGCGCGCAAGTGTCGGGGGGAAAACCCGACATTCCCAATTCTGGCTGATGTTTATCATACTCTGAATCTCTGCCATGAAGAGAAGAAGAACAAGATTATTTATTGTTTGCCTATACTGTATGTTTGGTTAACGGCTCATGCGTTCAAAAGAAACTTCAAGGAGTGGTGCCCTATTGCTGATTTAACGAAGCTGGGCACACTGAACTATAGCGCCCCGGAGTGGAAACAGAAATTCATTCAACTCACAGAGGATACAGTACGTTGGTTTCCGCTAGCAGCAGGTACAAAACAGGTTATTGTCAGTTGTGGGGATTTCCCAAATGTGCCACTGGTGGGAACGTCAGGTTGTATCAACTACAATCCCATTTTGGCTTTGAGACAGATGCGGTACCCGATGAGGGGCCCGCCCGCTCAGGCATCTTTACTCGGCTTCAGGGCACTTCTGACAGACAAACTTATGCTGGACAGAATTGGTAAGGCATGGAAGAAAATCGCCTATGCAGGGAGCAAAGAGTTAGGAGGTACAGGGTGTGGAGCCAATGATAGTTACAAAGAGTGGGTGAGAAACAGGGTAGAAATGATCAAGTTGCCTTTTCCAAGTTCGGCACCTAGACCACAACAAGAGACCGATACAGTGTTGGAGAAAAGTGATGAAAAGGCAATGAAAGATCAATTGGCTAGGTCAGAAGGCGAGAAGGAGGCATTGGAGGTCCAACTGAAAGAAGCTCGCACTGCTCTCGGGGATCTAGAAAGGGAGTGCAACGAGAAATCTCAATCGTTGGCACAGGCCAACAAAAGGGCCCGAACCGAGAAAAGTTCCAGAAACTATATAAGTGCTACGAATCAAGATCTAAGAGAACAAGTTGCCAAGGCTGTAGAAGAAAATGGACAGCTGAGAAGGGCCCTGGGGGAAAGGGAACAACAACTGACTACTCTTCAAAACCAAATGGCAAATCAAGCGGCCCACCTCGAGGAAGATCGGCGATTCGAGGAACAAACCTACACTGATATAATCAAAGACTATCAGAAACACTTGGAAGAGAAGCACTTAGAAATACAAAAATCCTCCAGGACCATGGACGCTTTGCTTGAGGAGAATCGGCAATTGAAAGGTGAGATAGTGAACCTCGAGGTTGCTCCAAGTGGAGAATCAAAGAACGCATCTTTCACCATGAACAAGAGCTACAAGAAATCATTGGTCAGTACAAAGAGAGAATCCGGAAGGATCAGTTAGAGGTAAAGAGCGCAATCAGCATGTACAGGGCCGCCTTTGAAAGAAAGAATGAGGAACTAAGGAACTTAGAGCGTGTAGCTGGAGAAAGAAACCGCTTCATGGGGATGATTAGAGCAGTAAAAGAGAACTTTGTAGACACTTGGTATGAGGTTGGGCGATGGACCCGCAAGTTGGAGGATGTCGGAAGAATCCCTGTGCTAGTTCGCAGCCGCAGAAACTATGGTCAACCCGCCACCACCCTCGGGAGGCTATCGAGCTAATCGAAGTGTGCAAGAGGCTCGGGAAGACTTTGAGGAGTTGGTCAAGGTGCCAAGGCAGACGCGTTGTTATGGCGAAGTCGATGAGAACGATGCTTGAATGATTTCCCTGTTGTTATTTTAGTTATGTATTTTGAAGAGCCCGTTTATTGTGGTCTCTGTTTTCGGATTCTGGATTTTAGATTTCGGATTTGGGATTTTAGGCTTGTTTGCCTTGAATGTTATCTATAATGAGGATATTTGCTTGTTTTGATTCTCCATGAGTTCCATGTCTACGATTTATTTGAAAACTCGAACCAAAGATACTCACTTCGCATACTCAGAACGATCTGTAACGATTCCTTAGCAACTAACTGGTAATTTAGTTATTTCTTGCATGAAAATAACAAAACAAAATGAATTTTCTTCTCTTTGATAATACAGGAACTTAGCCACCATTGCGCGAACTAATCAAGAAAACACCAATCCTACTCGAGTCTACTTCACCAGATTAAGAGCGAGAATGGCTGAACCAGTGGATTTGTCAGGAAGGAATTTGACCCAAGAGGTAGATGAGATCAGGGAAAGAATGGGAGAGGTAACCGCGGCACAAACTCGAATGGAGGAGACTCTGCAGACTATCAGAGATACTGTCACTCTGCTATCAACACGGGTAATGGGCCATGTGGCAACCGACGAAGATAGGATCCCGACTCCGCTTAACGGAGAGATTCCCCAAAACAGGGGCCTCGACGGCATGATTGGATTGGGGTACGAAACTATTGACCCTAATGACCCAGGTGGAGGGATGTTCCACGCTGGTAATGGAATGAATGAAGGGCGCGCATATGTGCCGAGAGACCAGGCGAATAGATCATGGATGGACAAAATGGAAGAAAAGATCAAGGCTCTCCAGGGGTCTGGCTCCTTCGGGTCCCTTGGGGTAGATGAACTCTTCCCTACTACTGATGTGGTGATTCCCCGGGACTTTAAAGTGACAGATTTCACAAAGTATGATGGGAGCACTAACCCTCTTCTGCATCTAAGGACCTATTGCACCAAAATGTCAATATGGTCCAAAGATGAGAAGTTCCTCATCAGCTTCTTCCACGAGAGCTTGACAGGGCCTGCATTAGAATGGTACATACAGATGGATCACTCCAAGGTCGATTCTTTGGAGGACCTTGCCGACGCGTCTTCATGAATCGAGTCTGAGTTCAACATGGATATGGCTCCAACACGTGAACAGTTGGGGGTATTGCAGAAGAAGAACAATGAGACATTCAAACAGTATGCCCAAAGGTGGAGGACACTTGCTGCACAGGTTCAACCACCGCTCACTATCTCAGAGATGTGTTCATACTTTTTGGGAACCTTGGGGTCCCCCTACGTAGCAGCAATGGCAGGAGCTGCATATAGGGATTTTGCTGATTTGATAGCCGCGGGAGAGAGAATTGAAATGTTGACAAGAGCTGGAAAGCTCCCAGCAGAGCAATCAGAGGGCGGGCAATCAAAAAAGAACTTCCCTCAGAAGAAGAAGGAACCGGAAGTCAGTTACATACGAGCCTCACCAGACATCAACCCCCAGCAACCACAATACAACCAGCCACACCCAAATACCCCATACACCCCAAACCCAAACACTAACCCTTCACATACACCATCCTTTGAAGATGCAAAAGATCCTGAGGGGACAATCCCACCGCGGCAGCGGCCAAATTTCCAACAAAACCGTACAAATTACCGCCCCAACACAAACAAACTTCCCACCATTCCCAAACTCTCCATCACCAATGCGAGTTATTCAAACAATCCGCGGCAGACGCTCACTTGATTGCGGGACTGCAGTGGCCCTGGAACCTCCGTTTCCAGCATGGTACAACACAAACTTAACTTGTCAATACCACATGGGGGCTGCCGGACATTCCATTGAGGATTGTGAGGCGTTTAAATTGGTTGTAAGGAGGTTGATTGCTCACGGGAAGCTGGACATTCAGGAGGAGACAGGTCCAAATATCAACAACACCCCTCTCCATGATCACAATGGGAGCAGGATGGTGAACATGATGGAAGGAGACCAAACGCCTATCAAAAAGGTTCTGAAACTTCGAACCCCTATGATAGAAATATGGGAGGGATTGAGCAGAGCTGGTTATGAGGTATTAGCACCGACTAAGGAGAAAATCAGATATGCTATGTATAACGAAGAAAGAAGGTGTGTGTACCACCATGGGTGTGAAGGCCATGACATTGAGGGCTGCTGGAATTTCAAAGCTTTTGTCCAAAGTTTAATGGTGTTAGGGGTTGTGCAAGCTAAGGGATCCATCTTTGCAAGAAGAGGTTAATGTTCTAGAACGCCGTTCTCAAAGTTCCCCACTCAACCCACCATTGCGCGCCAGGAAAGGTTGTAGTGACGGTGAAGAAGCCTATACCTTTCGTTTTTCAGAACACCCACACAATCCCTTGGAATTATGAGCCCCAAATTGAAGTGGTGGGAGGCCCTGCCGAAGGGAAAGCGAGTGAAAATGAGTCTGTCGAGAAACCGGTTGGGAATGTGGTTAGTGGGATAACCCGGAGCGGGCGATACTTCAGTCCAGAAGAGTCTGAAAGGAGAAAGAAAGATAGGGAGGTGGAGAAGGAGGATCCATCAGAGGAGGAGTTCCTAAAAATCATGAAAGAGAGTGAATACGACGTGACAGAGCAATTAAGGAAGACTCCGGCTCGGATCTCACTATTATCTCTCATTCTATCTTCAGAGATACACAGAAAAGGCTTGTTAAAGACACTAGAAGAAGCATTTGTGAAACCTGATGTGACCCCCCAAAACGTGGTCAACATGGTAGATCCGATGCAGCGAGTCAGCCAGATTATATTCTCCGAGAATGAAATACATCCTCAGGCAAAGGGAGAGCATCGTGCCCTGCACATCACTTTGAAGTGTCGGAAGTTTGTGATAGCAAAGGTACTAATTGATGGTGGGTCGGCCCGCCAATATTACGCCCATGGCCACCTTGGATTGCATTGGGATTAGATGAAAGAGATCGACCCTCGGTCCTTGATGGTTCATGCTTTCGATGGATCCAAGAGAAGTGTCCTAGGTGAAATAATGCTCCCGCTGGAGGTTGGCCCAAGCATTTTTTGTGCTTTGTTCCAGGTCATGGTTATTGATTCGGCCTACACCATGCTATTGGGGCGACCATGGATTCATGAAGCTGAGGCAGTACCCTCTACCCTCCACCAGAGTGTCAAGTTCATTGAAAATAGACGAATTATCACCATTCGCGGAGAGGAGGAGATATTGGTTTCAAAACCCGTATCCCTACCCTATGTGGATAATGCTCACCGAGGAAGTGACCAATTTGTGCCATAGTTTTGAGGTGGATGAGCCAAGGGTCGAGGAAAGAGGACCATCGAAGCGCAGTGTGAACCAAGTAATAGCTCGGATAATGACAAAGAATGGTTACGAGGAGGGGAAAGGTTTGGGTCGGAACTTACAGGAGTCCTGCAGCCCGTACCGTGAAGCGAGAAGACGGATACCTTTGGGATCGGTTATGAGGAAGACCTTGGGTCAAAGCACAAGACACCGGCGGTGGCAAAGAGAAAACTCGAGATAATCCCGCATCGGCGACACCTTTCCCGAGCCAGCGAGGTGGTCTTGCGGAAGATGCGATTGGCGCTATACCACTTGGTGATCAACATGATGGACAAGGAGGACGCCTTGCGGCGGTGGCATTATCCTCCACGACACCAATCAAGAGTCACCGAGCAATTGGCATCTTGAGCGATTATTGATGTTGTTACTTTCATGTAATCGTCTTTTACTTTGTTTAATTTAGCCGAGTAAGGCTATAAGACTTATGTTATTTTGCTTGAGACAATAATTGAATGAATTTGCATGCATTTCTATTCATTGTTGTTTCATTTCCTCTCCCGATCTCTCTATAATGTCTCACTTCCCCCCTTATTTGTATTTTATTTTCCTCCTTTTCCCTGCTATTTCCCAACTCCGTTATAAACTACTCTCCAGGGATACTAACATCGCAAGAGTTTTGCCTCATTGTGAGAACGTCGAGAACTTGTCATCTGATCCCCTTACGACTTCTAGTGAGGACTATTTGGAGTTGGAAGAAGATGACGACCTGATTGACAGATTTTCGAAACTTCTAGGGTGCACTGAAAGAGAGTTTGGGTTGAACGATGAAACAATAGAGGTCATCAATATGGGAACCGAGGACGAGAAGAGAGAGTTGAAGTTGGTAAACAACCCTGAACGGGAAGAAATGATCGCTTTGTTTAAAGAGTATCTTGATGTTTTCGCCTGGTCCTACAAAGATATGCCTGGCGTTGATCCAAAAATAGCAGCACATAATATTCCTCTCTTTCCGGATGTAAAGCCAAAGAAACAAAAGCTGAGAAAGATGCACCCAGACATGTCCTTGAAAATCAAAGAGGAGGTGACCATACAATGGGAGGCAGGGTTCTTAGAAGTCTCGTTGCATCCAGAATGGGTAGCTAATATTGTTCCAGTACCCAAAAAGGATGGGAAAGTCAGGATGTGTGTGGACTATCGAGATTTGAACTAGGCTAGTCCCAAAGACAATTTCCCACTTCCTCACATCGATTTACTTGTTGACAATACCGCTAAGAACCACCGTTTTTCATTTATGGACGGTTACTCTGGGTACAATCAAATCCTCATGAATGCTGAACTCTGGGATCAATGCGCCTCCTTTTCCTTTGCATAACCTGACAAGTCCTTGGCCGTTTTCCATGTGGGGAATCGACGTGATTGGGCCGATTAATCCAAAAGCATCCAATGGGCATCGGTTCATACTAATGGCAATTGACTATTTCACCAAGTGGGTAGAAGCATCCTCGTATGCTAGCATTTCCCAAAAAGTATTTGCCAAGTTCTTGAAGAGAGACATCATCTGCCGGTATGGGATCCCTGAAAGAATGATCACAGACAATGCTCCCAATCTCAATGGCTCTGAGATACAAAGTGATCGTACCTCGATCACCAAGTGTTTGTTGTTTGCTGCTCCTTCGTCCGGTCGCTGGTGTTGGTGCGGAGACCGGTCTTCAGAGCACCTCGGGTGGTACCTGCAAAGACACTCTGACGCTCTAGTCAGAGGTGTGCTAACAGGCAGGGTATCACAGGGTAGGAATTACGTGCACTGACGGTATGAATGGAGGTGGTATTTATACCTTTGAGGCGGTGGCCGTTGCGATAAATACGACCACGCGGCGAATTGCGGATCAAGACACGGTCTTGGGCGTTCCTCGATCGATTGGGCCGTTGGCCCATTGCTAACGCAGACTTGTATTTACTAATATGCCCCGAACGATTTGCCCCCAAGCCTAGGTCGCCTGTAGGGGGGTGAGGCTTGAATTAATGCCCCGGCAAGGTGGCGTATTCTGTCTTCATCGGGGATCGGTCGGTCGTGTTCGAAGTGGCGCCCGCCGCGCGCATGGCGTTGGGCCGACCACCGCCATTAATGCGTAATGATTACGGTGACTTTGCGGCGTCTCGAGACACCGCTTTGGGCTTCCCCATGCAGCGGATGGGAGGAGGCGAGCGGCCAGTCGCGACGTTTCACTGGTGGGCCCTCCTATAAATAGGACATCGGTCAAGACGTCTTCCACACTGAAACTCACGCCTCGCTGCCGACCGAACATTCTCGTGGCGACACGAGAGTTACTGCGCGAGGATTTTCTGCCTGCTCCTCTCTTCTCTAGTTTCGTTTCTTCAGGTAAGCCGCTCCTCTTGGCTTTTCTTTCTTTACTTGTGTTTTATCGCTTTAGTTTTCCACGCCTCGTGAAAGGGGAGGCGTCCGATCGGGGGACGACCACGTCGTCCCCTTCTCTCGAGCGCGTTGGCTCGGTCGACCTTGACGCATCTTGTCCCCTTCTCGTGGATCTCGGCGAGAACAAAAGCGGATCGCTCAAATTTACGGTGCTCTCCCAGATTCTTGCGCTCATGGCGACGCGTCCCCAGCAAGAACCAGAGCGGGCCGAGTCCGTGTCCTCTGGAGGGTCGCCCGGACCTTCCCAAGCCTTTGAAGAACAGAGGTGTTCCCCTGCGGGCGCTTCCTCGTCAAGCTCTTACGATTCTTGCTCGGCGATAATGTTTCGCTATCAACCTCGACGAGTCATCGAAGTCATGGGTCCCCCGCCCCACTGAAACAACCGCGTACCACCGGAAACAACGTGTGCCGTCGGCGAAGGTAGCGACCAATTGATCGACATAGTGGGCGGCGAGGAGATGGGTGAGGTTACTCAATCAGTGCGGGAGTCTTCGCGACGAGGTGATCGACTTGGGAAGCCGACCCTCCAGGCCCGAGCCGATGCATGTTGAAGAAAGAGCGGCCGTTGGGAAGAAACGGGCGGCGAGCGATTGAGGAGGCTGCCGGCCCTCGCGAAGTTTGCCGCGAACGACGGAAAAAGAGGCGAGGCGAGGATGCCGTTATTGATGTGAATGATATTTTTGGGTGTCCGAAAAGATGAGGACTTTTAAGAGTTTCATCGGTCGGATGCCCTCTGTATCGACGACCTAAATGCCCTCTTCACCAAGCCGGGATGGAAGGTGAAAGGCATGCGTGAAGAAGAGAACATTGCGACCGTCCCTCCAAAATTGAAGTTTACTATGCATCGTGTCGTCTTTGAGAAGATAAGGATCGTCCCCCCCGTCACTGATTTTCAACAGGTCATGCTCAACTACTTGAATGTCGCCCCATCTCAGATTCATCCGAACGGTTGGGGATTCATGAAGACGTTCGAGCACCTGTGCGACCGGTTGGGTCGAAACGTATCAACCAAGCTTTTCTTTGCCTTATTCGAACTGAGTTGGCATGGTGAGTATGGCACCAACATGGCCCGCAAGGAGCGAGGTGTCTTTCAAGAATCAAAAGTCATTTCCGCAAGTTCTTGAGGCTTACTCGGATTCGTTGTTGGGCGGGTGGAAAAACCGAGATACAGGTCATCCCCGCGGAGGCCGCTAAAGATATTGCGGAGGTTCTTCGGGACGGCACAGCAGGGGGCTCTTTCTTTCGTTGTATCTTCATTGGACGAGGAGGACACTGCCACCTTGGGTATGATCACGGAGCTGTCCGCCCTATCGCGAGAATCTGGAAGGGATATCCTCGCAGCCGTTCTCGCTATCTGAAGGGATAAAGCGGTGTCCGAGCTCGGTCGGTGAACTTTGACTTGATTTAATTTGATTGCTTTTTTCGGATCGGTCGGCTAACGCCCTTTATCTTTTTGCAGGGAAAACTTTGAAGATGTCAACCTCGGATTGGCTTAGCCTTGAGAAGCTCGTCACCGGAAGCGGCCAAAAGAAGACCCCCGGCTCTCAGCAACGCCAGAACACCCCCAAGCCGGATAGGAATGTTGGGGGAGGTCAACAAGATAGGAATGTTGGGGGCGGCCCTCAGGGTAAGGACGGTCGCACTCCACTCAAGCGTCAGAGGAGGGAGGAGGACCATCGGGTTGAGTCCCCCATTTTTGAACTTGAAGACTTTGGTGATCTTTGAAGTGGCGCGCTTGAGAGGACCCCATGGACTTACGTGGCGACACGCTCAAGTCCGCCAACAAGACGCTTTAAGGATTTGAAGAACAATGCAAGACGTAAAGTCGCTCATTATGTTAAGCTCGCTTCGATCGGATGTACGTTGTTCGTTCGTTAACCTTGTTTTCTATTTCAGGTGCTGAATCAGAGCGGGATCCGGCCGAGCGGAAGGTCAAGGAGCTCGAGGTGGCCGAGCGGAGACTCAAAGAGCTTGAGCCTGAGATCGCCGCCCTAGAGCAAACTAAGATCAGGCTGGCGGCCGCTGAGAAGGACAAGAAGATGGCGGCCGAGGATAGGGCCAAGTTGGGGGCCAGAAATAAAGAACTTGCAGAACTAGTGAAGACCCTCAAGGCCGAGGTCACTCAATTTGAGGAAGTCAAGGCGGCCGCCATCCAGGAGAAGGTTGAAGAGGTAGCTTCAGTGGCGAAAGGGGTGGCCCTTTACCAGTTCGACAATGTTGTGGCCCAAATGAAGTTGCTCGCCGCCCGAGGCATCCAATACGACAGTTGTCTGGTGCAGCCCGACCACGTGGTCGAGGGTGAAGAGATCATCTTGCCTGCGAGGTTTGATGATGATGGCAAGGTGGTCCGCAAGCGGTCGGTGATCGTTGGTCGTGCTAAGAAATGATTAGCTCTTTATTTTGCCCGCCTGCGAGCGGTTTGTTAAATGTAATTTCGTTGCACTTTCGCTCTTTGCACTCCGCCTTCGAGCGGTGGAAAGGGCGTCTTGCTTTGTAATGAATTTTAGCTTTTTAACTTTCTTTCCGCAAATTTATTTCTATGCATTTTCTACGGCGCTCGTTTTAAGCCGATCGTTGGCCAGTTCGCGCTTTGTTTAAAGCGCTCGTGTGGGCCGCTCGGAGCCCTTTCAATGATTCGAATTTGGGGCCGTTCGTCGGCACTCTTTGTAGGTCGCTCGACGGCCTACCATACGTTGTGGGTTCACTTAACCCTTGGGCCATTTCGATGGCACTCTTCGTAGGTCGCTCAGCGGCCTACCATGGGTGTGGGTTAAAACTTAACCCTTGGGCCATTTCGATGGCACTCTTTGTTGGTCGCTCGGCGGCCTACGATCGCTCGTGGGTTATCACTTAACCCTTGGGCCACTTCGATGGCACTCTTTGTAGGTCGCTCGCGCCACGATCGCTCGTGGGTTATCAACAACCCTTGGGCCACCGGTGGCACTCTTTGTAGGTCGCCGGCTGCCTCACGATCGCTTCGTGGGTTATCACTTAACCGCGGGCAACCGGTGGCAATACGGCCGCCGTTATGCGGCCAGGTCACTAGTTGTTGCGAAATTTAAAACAAATGTAATTTAACGGATGAGCCTCTGTAAAAACCCCGGTGGGAAAAAAAGCGCTCGCGATATTTATTCATTCAATTGGTCGATCGACACAAATGTGGTACTAAACATAGTAATCGCTTTAACTTGTCACTATTCCATGTCACGGGATGATCGCCCCTTCCATGGTTTCTAATTCATACGCCCCACGGCGGTCTTGTTTATGACACGATGCACGGGCCTTCCCAATTGGGGCTAGTTTTCCTTGGTGTGCATTCTTGTTGCCAACGCCCGCTCGCTCGAGGACCGGTTGTCCGATCGGAAAGTCTCTTTTACGTACGCAGGCGTTGTATCGCGGCGACCTTCGCTTGACTAATGCTTCTCTCGAGGATGCTTGATCGCGCAGCGACTCTTCAACCAAGTCCAATTCTTCCCTTAAAGACCGGTCGTTGCTGATCATTGTTGGGGGGTTGGCCGTCCTCCAGTTCAGCTCATTCATTTCTATGGGAATTACCGCGTCCATTCCGTAGACCAATTTGAAAGGTGACTCCCCGGTCGATGAGTGGGGGGTCGTCCTATATGCCCACAGGACGGACTGAAGCTCTTCGACCCAATTTCCCTTTGCCTCGTCAAGTCTTCTCTTCAACCCACGCAGGATGACTCGTTTGGCGCTTACCTGCTTGCCCGTTAAATGCGAGGGTGCTCGACCGAAGTGAAGCGCTGTTTCACTCCTAAGTCGGTCAACATTCCTCTGAATTTTCTATCTGCAAACTGGGTGCCGTTGTCTGTTATCAGCTGCTGGGGAACTCCAAACCGTGCTAGGACGTTCCGGCCGAAGAACTTGTTGACTTTTGCCGAAGTTATGGTCGCCAGAGGCTCGGCCTCTATCCACTTTGTAAAGTAGTCTCACCGCCACGATCAGAACTTGAATTGACACGTGCCGGTGGAAAGGGACCGAGCAAATCCATCCCCACCAATGACGGCCATGGTGAGGTGAGGCTTTGCGATTCGATGAGGCGACGTGAACATCGGCATGTATTTGGCATTTCTTGCATTTACGCACGGCTTCTTGGCATCCTCATCCATGGTCGGCCAAGTAGTACCCGGCTCGAGCGCCTTCTTCGCTATTGATCGTCCGCATACGGTGGTCGCCACATAATCCCTCATGTATATCTCGTAGGACATGGTCGGATTCGCCGACGATAAATACTGGGAGGAGCGGGCATGAGAATCCCCTCCTATACAGCTTCCCTCCGATCACAGAATAATTGGTGGACCGTAATCTCAAGGTCTTGGCCTTCTTTGGATCGGTCGGCTCCTCACCCAATGTGATGTAGCGCAGGATGGGAGCGATCCAATCGTCTCTGCTTCCATAGTGAGGACGCGCCAAGGGTTGGCTAGGCTTAGTTGAGGCGCTCGGCGAGTCAAGGTTTCTTGAATTAAACTTCTATGGTTGCCCTGTGCCTTCGTGATCGCTAGCTTTGATGAGGATGTCGGCGGACATTTTCTCGTCCTCGACGCGTGTTTGACCTCGCGCCCTGGCCAAACCGCCGGAGGAGCTCTTTAACTTGGGCGGTAGTTCTTCAACACTTCGTCTTTTGCATCGTACAACTCTTGGATCTGGGAGACGACCAGTAAGGAATCTGAGTGTAGCTCTACCCGGTCAACGTTGAACTCTTTTGCAAGCTGCAGCCCGGCTATGCATGCCTCGTACTCAGCCTGGTTATTGGATGTGTGGAACGCGAATGTCAGGGACACTTCTACCGCAAGTCCTTACAATTCTCTAATATAAGGCCCGCCCTTGCGCTTTCTTTGTTGGAGGAGCCGCCCACATGCAATGTCCACATTGTGTCCGCCGCGCCGTTACGTGTTGGGGTCATTTCTGCAATGAAGTCGGCCAACACTTGGGCCTTAGCGGCCGATCTGGACTCGAACTTGATGCCGAATTCACTAAGTTCTACTGCCCATTTGATCATTCGTCCTGCCAGGTCTGGCCGATGGAGGATCTGTCTTATGGGTTGGTCTGTCCTTACCACGACCTGGTGAGCCACGAAATATGGTCTCAAGCGCCGGGCGGCAACTAGTAGTGCAAGTGCTAGCTTCTCGATCCTCTGGTATCTCAGCTCTGGTCCTTGCAACACCTTGCTGATGAAGTAGACCGGATTTTGCCTTGAGTCGTTTTCTCTGACCAGGACGGAACTCAATACCTCTTCAGTTATGGCTAAGTACAAATATAGAATTTCCCGGCTCTGGTTTTTCATGATGGGTGGGTTGGTCAAAGCCTCCTTCAATTGCTCTAGTGCTCGCCTGCGGCTGGTCGGTCCATTCGAACTCTACTTCCTTCTTCAAAAGTTTGAATAGGGGGAGCGACTTGCATGCAGATTTAGGTATGAATCTTGAAAGGGCAGCGACCATGCCATTCAACCGTTGGATTTCTTTTTTTGTGGTGGGCGGCCTCATATCGGCGACCGCCCCTACATTTGTCTGGATTAGCCTCTATCCCCTTTCGGTCGGAAGAAACCCCAAGAACTTGCCTACTTCTAACTCCAAAGGTGCACTTTTCAGGTTTAGCCTTAGAGAATTTTTCCTTGCTTCTTTAAAGACTTCTCTTAGGTCGGGCGCATGATGCGGGTCGTTCTTGCTCTTAATGATCATATCATCAAGGTAGACTTCATTACTCGACCGATCCGCTCCTTGAAAATCTTGTTCATCATCCCGTTGGTCGAGTCGCCGGCGTTCTTCGAGACCGAACGGCATAACCTTGTATCTTGGAAGTTGCCACGGTCGGTCATGAAAGCGATTTTGTGGCGATCGGGCGGGTACATCGTAATCGATTGTACCGAATAGGCATCCAGAACGACATCAATTTATAGCCCGATGCCCCCGTCGACCAATTTATCAATACTCGGTACCGTGAAGGCATCCGCCGGGCATGCCTTGTTCGGATCTGTGTAGTCGGCGCACATGCGCCACTTGCCGCTTTTTTCTTCTTGACTAGTACCACATTTGTGACCAGTCGTGTATTTTATTTCTTCAATGAAATCGGCCTTGACTAGGTCGTCAACGACTGAGCCGGCTTTGGGGATTTCTCTTGATTTTGGGTTCGCCTTCTTTGGGCTAATGGCCCGACATTTTCATCTATCGCGAAGGTGATGACATGCAACTTCGTTGGGATGCGGGCATGTCGGATGGTTGCCACGCAAACAAGTCCGCATACTCCTTAAGGCGGTGTGAGATCTCGCTCGACCTTTCGGGTAGGCGCGTCAAGCTTCGACCGTCTTCTGCAGGTTGTCCCCTAGTTGGGCGTCAACTAGCTCTCCATGTGGCTCGGGCCTCTTCGCCTATTCTTTAGCTCGCGGGCTAATTCATCATCGCCGTCCCTCGGGTCGCTATCGTGGTCATACCAGCGTTCAAGTCGGCAAGGTTAACTTGGTGCCTTTTCTCCGGTGCTCGTGGGTCGTATTCTATCTTGCTCATTGCAGATGTCTTGATACAAATAATGGCTTTTTGGCCGCGCGTCTAGGTGGCCAATAAGGTCACCACTTGATCGTCCTTCTTTGTAGAACTTCATCTTGGTGGATCAGGAGGCTACGACCCCAACTTCCCTAGGTGGGTCGGCCTACTACAATACATCGATAGCAGGATTTGATGGGTAGGACTAGGAATGTCGCCTTCACCGCCCCAGGCACTTGGTGCTCGTTCTGAGTCATCGCCAAAAGTGACCAAGAGATCTATCGTTCCCAAGGGGTAAGTGATCGCCCGTTGAACCTGTTAGAGGTGTTGGATCGATGCGTGGAATGATCTCACTCCGGTCGACATTGAGCTTGTCGATCGGCTCTTCAAATATGATGTCGGCCGAATCGCGCTTGGTCGCACTGCGAGTGCGCGTGCCGGTATTTGGCCATGACCGCCACGATTACCAACGGGGCATAGCTATTGGCCCTTCCGTCCCAAAGAAATCTTCATCTCCAAAGGAAATGGCGGCTTTTTTGAAAGCGGACGTTCGCGGATGTAGACCCAACCATCATAAACTCGTTCCATTTTCTTTTTATAGCTTTCTTGAATCCCTTTTTCTCTAAAGGGTTTCCTCCTTGGATCACCATGGCCACTCTCGGCCGTTGGACATCCGGGACGTCCTCTTGGAGGTGTCTTTGTCCGCTATTTCCTCTATGGTTCTTTGCGATCGTTTCTTTGCCCTTTGATTGGGGCTTCTTTCCTCCGGTTTTCTCTTGGTCGTCCCAAGACACTCATTTCGGACATACGCTTCAGCTTCCCTTTTGGATGAGATCCTCGATGTCATCTTTTAGGCCATGCACGATCATTGGTGTCGTGTCCCTTGCTTTTATGGTATCGGCAATATTTTTGGTAGCCCGTGCGCCTGCTCTTCTTGAGTACCAACGGATCAGGCCTCTTCACATCGACAAATTCATTGTTCTGACACTCGGAAAATATTTGGGCTATGGGAGCATTGAGCCTCGTCCGATGCTCATACTTCTTGGGCCGGTACTCCGGCTTGTTGTCCCGGTTATTGTCTTGATTTCTGGCCCGCTTGCTGTCGTCTTCTCTAGGCCGCACGCGGGCGGCCTTTCTGGCAGCGAGGGTTTCCTCATAATGCATATGGGTGTTGGCTCTACGGAGGAACGTGCTGAGATCGTCGATATGGTTCAAAGTGAACTCTTCAACAAATCTGTGGTCCGGCCGGATGCCTCTCTTGAGGTATTTCAACTTATCCCTGTCGGTTAGGTCGTGCACTTGATCGGCCTCATTGTTGAAACGCTCTATGTACCGTCTTAATGATTCATTGTCCCCCGGGGTGATAGTATCCAGGTGTTCCTCGTGGCGATATTGGCACCGGTTGGCAGTGTAATTTGCCAAAAAGATTCTGATCAGCCCTTCCCAAGAGGAAATGGTGTTCGGTCGTAATGACCCCCACCATTCAAGAGCTCGTCCGTCAAGTGATCGTGGGAAGCAGTAAGACTTCATGATGGAATCCAACTCCTGTAGCTACTGAGAATTGTTGAAGTACCTGATATGTTTGTCAGGATCACCTCGCCCGTCAAATTTGTTGAGGTTGGGCGGCTTTCTGAGGTCCCTGGGGATACGATAGCGTCTAATCTCCCTTGTGAAAGGGCCTTGGCCGCCGGTCGAGAAGTCATTAGGCCCGAACGTCTGCATTGTGAGATATGCTTCGCCGGTCGGCATTCCATAGAATCCACCGCCGGCAGGATGTCCATACATAGGGGGCCCTTGGAACGAGCGGCCTCTGTTTCTGATGGAGTGATGTCTTCTCGGTCGGCGTGAAACATCTCTCGATCTCACCGTTCGATATTCATTCAACTGCGTCGTAGGGTCCCACGAACGGCTTTAGAGCGCACGAGTCGGAGGATTCGCACGAAGAATATCTTGTGGACGAACGGTCCGACTTCGGGTGGTAGAGTGAATCTGAATAATCATAATTATGTGAAAGGAGCGGCGATCGCGCGCGTTCCTCGCGAGCGGGTGTGATGCGCGCCGAACCCTTTGAGTGGGGATCGGCGAGAAGTACTTCCTCGATGGTGGGCGATCTTCTGGGGCTCGGCTCTTCGTGAAGGGCGAGTTTTGGGCGGAGGGCGCTCCATGTCCCGTCTCTCGACGAGCGGGCATGGACCTCTCTCGGCGAGAGATATCGATTATCCCGGCCGGCTATGAGTCGATTTCGGTTTGAAATGGCGGAGAACGGTGCAGGTGACGTGCCCGGCAATTGCTCCATGATCCGGCCCTGCCGATTCGTTCGGGATCTGCTGATGCTCGTTCCGAGGTCGCTCCGCCCATACGGATGAAGGTTTCGTGCGAGGATTGCCCTGGGATTCATCGATTGTCGAGGCACGCCCGGTGGTGTCCGCTGCGGACGAGCGTCTTGGCCGGTAGGGTCGTTTCTGCGTGGATGCCCGCGTAGTGATATACCGGGCCCATCTTTGAAGTGGGGACGGCGCTTTCGGACTCCCACCGTGGTCGCCAAATGATCGTACCTCGATCACCAAGTGTTTGTTGTTTCTTTGCTCCTTCGCCCCGTCATTTGGTGTTGGTGCGATATCGATCGATCTTGAGCACCTCGGGTGGTACCGCAAAGACACTCCGACGCTTCTAGTCGAGGTGTGTGCTAACGGGCAAGGTATCACAGGGTAGGAATTACGTACCTGACAGTATGAATGGAGGTGGTATTTATACCACTGGGGCGAGCTGGCCGTTGCGATAAATACGGTCGGCCGCCGAGAATTGCGGATCAAGACACGGTCTTGGGCCGTTCTGCTGGATTGGGCCGCTGGCCCATTGCTAACTGCACCTTGTATTTACTAATACGCCCCGGAACACAAAGACTATGCGAAAACTTCAAGATCAAACATCACAATTCGACCCCATATAGACCCCAAATGAACGGTGCAGTAGAAGCAGCAAATAAGAACATCAAGAAGATCGTTGCCAAAATGGTGGTTAATTACAAAGATTGGCATGAGATGTTACCCTATGCTCTACATGCTTATCGCACTAACGTACGATCCAGCATTGGGGCAACGCCATTTTCATTGGTATATGGAATGGAAGCTGTGTCCCCCATTGAAGTGGAAATACCATCCTTGAGGGTTTTAATGGAGGCAGGTCTAGAAGAATCGAGAATGGGTAAAAGCTCGATTGAGCAAATTGAATATGATTGAAGAGAAGAGATTGGCGACCATTTGTCATGGGCAGTTGTATCAAAGTCGGATGTCCAGGGCCTTCAACAAGAAAGTACGCCCCAGAGAGTTCCAACCTGAAGACCTAGTTCTGAAGAAATTATTGCCACATCAAGAGGATGCTCGTGGCAAGTGGGCACCCAACTATGATGGCCCTATGTGGTCAAGCATGCGTTTCGGTGGAGCCACGGTATTGATCGATAGTGAAGGGCGTGAACTTCCGGGTTAATAAACTCTCAGATTTGTCAAGAAATTTTATGCCTGAAAAGGGCGGTCTAGGCAAAAATTAGGGGCAAATAAAAGAGAATCCCGTTAGATTGAAAACCCGAAAGAAGGCGATCTAAGCGTAAAATCGGGGATAATAAAGACCGGTGAGACCGAAAACCCAAAAGGGCGGTCTAGGCAGAAATTAGGGTCAACAAAGCCTGCTAGATTGAAAACCCAAAAGGGCAGTCTAGGCAAAAATTAAGGCGAAAAAAAGAAAAAAGGGGAGGGCATAAACGGCAGAGGAACTCAATGATCACGCTCACACCAGGGGCAATATGGTTTATATGGCTGCATCAGAATCAACTCAAGTAGTCGCATTAAGGTTTTCAAGAGGGTCAGCAAATGAGGGATCGACCAACTCATAATGGGGCAAGATTTGTGTGGGGTTCTCTATCCATGACCACTTTTCCCATTTGTATTTCTTCATTCTAGCCAATGTCAAACCATCTTTGCTGGTTGTTCAATTGTTTCTGCATTCATGTTGTTCTTGCATTCATAATTGATTCTTTAGTTTGTTCTTTTATTACGACATTCATGATTCATTCATTAATTTATGTCTCAAATAAAACGGCTTAAGTCTGACAAACTTCAAGACGAGTATGTCAGTAATACCTTAATGACTGCAAAAAAAACAATAATAAAGAACTCAGCTGACTATCAAATATGGAGAGGTAAACCCGCGCCCTTCACTACAAAGGCAAGAGAACTCAGAGGTCGCAATATGTCTCAAGTAGGTTTGCACAAGGTCCGAGGGGGAGGCATTCAGGCAAAAGGGATCAATATTAAGAAAGGACGACATGGATCGCAAAGGAAATGGGAAGTATACGAAAGTTGGATTGGTTGAAGGTCATTAGTTCGCAGCAATGGTTCTAACCCTGAAACAAATGCGTTCACAAGTAAGCAAATTATTTAATTTTGTGCCAACGGTTCCGCCCTGGCATTGCCTTTAATTTTCTTGCTATCGGTTCCGCCCTGGCATTGTTTTTAAATTTTCTTGCTATCGGTTCCGCCCTGGCATTGTCTTTAATTTTCTTGCTATCGGTTCCGCCCTGGCATTGTTTTAAATTTTCCTGCTATCGGTTCCGCCCTGGCATTGTTTTTAAATTTCTTGCTATCGGTTCCGCCCTGGCATTGTCTTTAATATTCCTGCTATCGGTTCCGCCCTGGCATTGTTTTTAAATTTTCTTGCTATCGGTTCCGCCCTGGCATTGTTTTTAAATTTTCCTGCTATCGGTTCCGCCCTGGCATTGTTTGTTAATTTTCATGCTATCGGTTCCGCTCCGGCATTGTCTTTAATTTTCTTGCTATCAGTTTTGCCCTGACATTGTTTATCTTTTGCTATCGGTCTCGCCCTGGCATCGTTTCCATTGTAATATAGCCCTGACATCGTACTTTTTAAATTTTGTGGTTTTCGATTCGCCTCGACAATCACATATTTCACCTGTTAAAATTGAGGTTCATATCCGTACTTATCTCTTACTTTGATAATACAACAAAACATGGAGAACATGGTTTTGTGTATTATATCGTAAGAGAGTAAGCACGAAGGGGCAACTGTGAACACTCAATTTTTAACGGTATTTTTGACGTTTTCTCGACAAATTACGAAAATATGCACTTTTGCGTGTTTTGCGTGTTTTGCGTGTTTTAGTCGTTGAATATGTCATTTTACTAGTTTTTGTCACTTTCGCGTTTATTTTTACTCTTTTTAGTTAAACAAAAAAATTATGTGCTAATTCGAATATTACAAAAATAGTAGATTTAATTGATTGTCTTATTAAAATGTTTTTTACAATAATCTAAAAAATAAAAATAAAATAAAAATTTAATATATAAAATAGCAGCTTCAGGGGTCAGCAAGTAGTAGAAGTTGATTCGGGTCAGGTCTTCTCAGCAGGTCCAAAGCCCAGATCTGCAAACAATAGTCAAGGCCCAATCAAACGAATTTAATGCTAAAAACCTAATTTTTCAATATAAAATGCAGTCAAACAAACAGCAGTAGGTGGGAGACGGAGACGGCGAAAATCACCAATCGAACAAAAAACAACAATCAGATCTGTCTCCAAAAAATGTAGAGAGGTAGAGGAAGCCACCACCAAGTAACCCACAAGCCACCACCAACCACCACCTCACAGTCGCGCTATCCACCCTCTCTACAATGTCTGCGCTTTCTTCTCTTCCTACTTACTCTTTCTTTTGCTTGATTTTTATTTCTCTCTTACCTAAAGAGACATGTGATGGCAAGAGTGAATCATGGGTTACCCACACTCCGTGAGTCCAACTACTTTTGTACTTCCCATTCCAATAGTTTATTCATTTTTTATTAGATCAATAATTTATTATATTGTTCTTGTAAGAGGTATAGGAAAAGTGGAACCTGACACTCTTGAAACCAGTAAATAGCGCTCCCCCTCCCCAATCCTCTGATATTTTTTGTTTTATTTTATTTTATTATTTTGCGTTTTTTTTATTATTTTAAATCAACCATTATATTTTTAGAAAAAAGGGAGTTGAATACATTTGTTGGAACTAGAGTTCCTCTATTATCTTTCACATGACATCTTTGACAGTACCCAATTTTATGTTTTTTTTTACTTTATTTTATTTATTTGTCTTGATTTGTTATTTATTTATTTATCTATTCCAATTAAATTAGTAATTCTCTTTTATCAATAATAATTAGGGTTTGACTTAGATGTACATCTTATCAAACCCACAATTTTAATTTAAGGGTCTTTAGTTGTACAATTTGGACCTTAAATCCCTTCAAAGTGATAATTATGGTTTGACTTAGATGTACATCTTGTCAAACCCTAATCAGTTTATTCTACTTAGCACCAATTTTATAACAATTCAAAATAAAATGGATTCGATTTGGATGTACATCCTGTCAATTCGGTCTAATGATCTTTAGTTGTACAACTTGGATTTTAGACCCCTTCAAAATTAAAATCAACCAACCAACAAATTTTCAGGAAGAACTACGTGACTTTTGAGTCTCTCATCGCACCAGAGAGTACGTAGGCGCGGGGTCTCCCTGTCAAAGTCAAACTAAAATTTTATTAAATTAGTCCTTTGTAAATAATTATATGTCTACTAAATTTAATTAAGTATTATTTTTGGGTAAACAAATAATTAAACAACTTATTAATCATTGTACAAATCAAATTTAGGGTAATTGTCTTAGGACAGATGTGTTAGGGGTGCAGTGAAATTAGGTTTTCACCCTTCCCTACGCATAACCGACTCCCAAATCCAACCTAGTTACGCAGACCACTAACTATTTAGGTTAGGTTTTTCTCAATTTTTCCTATTTTAATAAATTGGGTGGCGACTTCTAATAATTATATTTTTGAGCCGTCTACGTCGAGATTCAGGTCACGACACCCTTCATAACCTTAACACCCCCTATGGCCATGTATTTTATAAATATCTTCGTTTATAATGTCCTCATGACCTACCTCAGCCATATCAATTTCCTCAAGCAACCCTTTTTTCTTCTGCGAGTCAACTCAATTTATTTTAGGTGTTAGAAATTATTCAACCTCCTTGTTTAGAAAGTTTTGATCAGCACTTTTTACGTTTCCTTTTAGGGTGGCGTTTATCCTGGGAAGGGAAAAAATTCCAATCATGAGAAAGTAAACAAGCTACCTTCAATAGCTTGTTAGTAGGTATTTCATTAGTTGTATTTTTTACCCTAAATATAATGGTATTTACTAGTTTGTACCCAGCGGTGATTTTGACAAAATTATCTCACCTTTCTAAATCATCTCTCTCTCTCTCTCTCTCTCACTAACCCTCGACTCTCTCTCTCTATCTCACTCACCTCGCCTCTGTCTCTCTCTAACTCACCAATGCCTCTATCTCTCTTCCACTCATCGGCGCATATGTCTCTCTGACTCCCTTGCCATCTCTCTCACTCAAGTCACTGGCCATTTCTCTCCCTGGAACTCGCTCTCCTCTCTCTCTGGTGAACTCGTCTGTACACACATGAACTCTGCCGTCAGACAAACCACAACTCCTCTGAGACATCACAGCCACACTCCACTGCCTCTTCCTCCTTCATCTATTGGTGAGTTTTCTTCTCCTATTTCCATTGCCAATTTTAATTTCAAAAACCTTAATTTCCCCAAATCAAACAACTATTAGGTTGAGCCCTAATTGTTTTACCCTAAAACACAAATTTGGTTCCATTGAAGAATGGTTGACAATGAAGAGGCTGGTAGCCTGGTACCCCTAAAGAAAGTACACCTACTAAAATTGAAGGAGCTGCTACAGAGGTTGGTTGATTTTTCTCGTGTTTTATTCCTAAACATAATTAATCTGGATTGCATCAGTTGAAGCAAAGTGGAAGAAAAAATATCCACAAATTCAAATGATATTTTGAAAATACATATCACTCATATTTTATTTCATGTATTTTGGTTACTGTTGAGGTTCTAAATTGGCCTTTATGAGACATAATCTCGGTTAAAGTTCCTCATTTTTCTTAATTGAATTTAGGCTTAAATACGTTTTTACCCCCTGCAAATAGGGGGTGTTTTGCTTTTACCCCCTGCAATTTTTTTTTTTAAAAAACCCCTTGCAAAATCAACTTTTTTGGCTTTAGTCCTTCTGTTAGATGGACGTTAAAAAATGTTTATGTAGCATTTTTAAATATGTTTTTACCCCCTGCAAATAGGGGTGTTTTTCTTTTACCCCCTGCAAAAAAAAATTAAATCCCCTTATTCTTCCTCAGCACCCACCCAACCTCATATCAACTTTTCCATCTCCAACACAATCCAACGTTTCCATATCAAACCAGAACTCATCTTCTCATCTTCTTCGTCTCTCTCTCTCTCACAGAACCAGCAAACTTTGAGCACAACATGTAATTAACTTTTATTGCGATTCTGATTTTAGGGTTTGTTTCAAGTTTTATGGATTGTTGTTTATGGATTGTTCTTCATCTCAAAATCAAGGTTTTATGGATCATAAGAGTTAGGGTCTTGATTGTTATTCTCCTGCGGTCATTGACCCTTGATAAATAATGAACTTTAATTTTAACATATAAACACACATATCACACTTTTAAACATGAAGAAAAAAAAAAGGAAAACATGCAAAACACATAATCAAAGAATTTTAAAAAGTCAGAGATGTTGCATTGTAAATCAAGTACTATCTTGATTTGTTTATTGACTCATTTTTTAAACCACACACATTTATTAAATCCATAAAACCTTGATATTGAGATGAAGAACAATCCATAAACAACAATCCATAAAACTTGAAACAAACCCTAAAATCAGAATCGCAATAAAAGTTAATTACATGTTGTGCTCATGGTTTGCTGGTTCTGTGAGAGAGAGAGAGAGAGAGAGAGACGAAGAAGATGGGTTCTGGATTGATATGGAAGCGTTGGATTGTGTTGGAGATGAAAAAGTTGATATGAGGTTGGGTGGGTGCTGAGGAAGAAGAAGGGGATTTAAATTTTTTTGCAGGGGTAAAAGCAAAACACCCCCTATTTGCAGGGGGTAAAAACGTATTTAAAAATGCTACATAAACGTTTTTAACGCCCATCTAATGTAAAGACTAAAACCAAAAATTGATTTTGCAAGGGTTTTTAAAAAAATAATTTTCACGAGGGTAAAAGAAACACTCCCTATTCATATGGGTAAAAACGTATTTAAGCCTATATATGTTGTTGTAAAAGTTTACTTCTACATATTGTAGAGTTTCGAAGACATGTCTTGTGATGAAAACCTAAATGATCCGGTGCAAGAAGATGGCTGTAATAATTTCTAAGGCCGAGTTAGTTTTAGACTTGAGGATGCGGTGAACTGTAGTGATGATATTGGCAAACTAGATATCAAAGCAATAAGTCCTGAAGTTGTAATCAAGTTCTATTTCCCCGATCCTGCAGTTACATTTGCATTCTATAATTGGTATGCTTGCTTGAATGGGTTTTCCGCTAGAAAATGCCATGTTTTAGGAATTGTAATTGTAATAAAGAATTAATACAGCACATTTTTCTTTGTGATCGAGAAGGTCACAACGAAGCTAAAGTCAACCACAATGAGAATAGACATCGTCAACCAAAAGCAGTTACTAGATTTGGTTGTCGTGCAAGATGCATTGTACATATTGACTCTAAGAAGGAGCGTTCGTTTATCAAACACTTCAATGATGTGCATTACCATACACTAGTTGAAAATGGGTTCGATTACATGATATCTACACAAAGAAAGATGACTGAAAATGACAAATTTCAAATGAGTAGCATGAGAGAAGTTGGGATTAGTACTCCTCACATTTTTGCTTTTTTGCTAGTCAAGTGGGCGGGTTTGAAAATGTTGGGTTTAACAAGCAAGATATGTATAATAACAATTGAGGCAACGACAACATTATTTTTCGGATGCAAAAGCTGCATTGGACACTACAAAAAAAAAGGCTCATTGGTGATGAACGACAGAATCATATTAAGTCGCTAAAACAGTTGGCAGTGATAAATTTAGCAAAAGAATATGGATTGTAGTTTCGACTTCGGTTAGCGACCGGTTTGGGTGGGTTTTGCGACGAAAATTCCCTCACTAATTTTTAGCGGGATTTGGAAAAAAGACACAGATTACGAGGTGATTAGTGAGGGAATTACGACGAAAATTCCTCGCTAATTTCAAACCCCTTCCCATATTTCACCTCCACCACCACCATATTTCAGCCCTTGGATTTCTAACAATTTGGGAACTTTGATAATAATACTTTAATAATAATATTATAATAAATATAAAAAACATCCTTAAAAAAATTAAAAATTATTAGCTAATTTTAAGTAGGATTCTACAAAAAACATTAATTACGAGGTGATTATCGAGGGAATTAGCCAGAGAAATTCTCTCGCTAATAGTCAGCGACAGATTCAAAATTCCCTCGGTACGCGTTAGCGAGGACCGTTTTAGCTACAAAATTTGGTCGTCGCAAATTCTGTTGCAAATGTGATTTAGCGAGGGATTTTTGGCCTTTAGCGAGAGAAAATTTTGTCACTAATGAGCCTTTTTTTTGTAGTGGGATTTCTTGAAGGAACTAAGCACAAAGGATTGTGGTATGTTTTGGAGGCACACTGTAAATGGGAAGGGAAGACTCGAACACTTGTTTTGGTGTGATGGTGTTAGTTGCAATGATTTTTCTCTTTTTTAGGATGTTCTGGCTTTTGATGCAACATATGGAAACAACAGATATAAGTTTCCTATTTAGTGGTTTTTCTGGAGTTAATTATAAAAATATAGGTAGTAAGTCCATTAGTTAGTGGTAAGGCCCATTAGTTGGTCTGTATATAAGGTAGTCGGTAGACTCATTTGTAATCATATCTTCTCAGTTTATAATATCTTACTACTTTCAACATAATAGACTTTTAAGGTTTTTCTCCCTAATTTCTATGGATGCCATGTTTCTCGTCTCAGAGCAAACATGGTATCCTCCATCAATTTTGAGCTTCCATCTCTTATTTTATTTTCTTTTTCATTCTTATTCTTTTCCATTTTTTTGAACTTCTCCTATTCTTACCCACGAGCCTCTCTTTGAAATTCCTCTTTTTTTCCCTTGAGATTCTATTTCGGCAAGTGTTTGTCTCCTTCAATCGGTTTTGACTCTACCTTTTGCGTCTCAATCAGAAATTGCCTTTTTCGCAGCTGACTCGGTTGTGCACTTCGCACCCGTTGCATTTGAAGTTTCGATTTGCATCGTTCTCCCTAGCTTCGTGTTCTCCGTCTCATGATCTGCTTCCGATCTGATGATTTGATCTTTCTTTATAAACAAATTGTTCGGCATTCTTGAAGTTGAATCGTACATTCAGTTTGCGATTTGATTTTTTCTCGTTCGCTATTTTGTCTTTTGATTTTATAGGATTTTGTGATCTCTGATCTGGTTGTTGGTTTCAGTCATATGGTTGTTGTGTGCAGTCTCTTATGTGAGATTCTGCATTTCTGTGTTATCATGTGGCCTCAATTTACGGCACCAATGCTCCCATGTCCTTCTTTGCCTAGTGTGGTTTTCATGTTTGATGAAATGCCTCAAAGAAGAACATAGTGTTTGCTGCTGGATTAACTTTTACACTGTTGTCGATGCTTGTTTTCCTCAGACCAATCAAGTTTCCGATTGTATTTACTCATGGCAATTTGCTTTCACTTGGAAGCACAACATTCCTCATAGGTCCTTAAAGCTTCGTTATGTGGTGGAGAATCATCTGAAGGAATATTTGTTGGTGCATTTCTATCCATGTCTTCAACAACAATGGTCTTGAAATTCTTAATGGAAAGGAATACCGTCAATTCCCTTCATGGTTAGGTTACAGTTGGAACTCTGTTTTTAAACAGTTTCGTATTTGATCTTGATTTGTAGTTTTGGATCTCAAGTAAGCAAGTGATGCATTAAATAAATAAAAAACACTTAAGAAGCGTTTGGGCAGTAGAAATCCTAAAACACAGCTGCTGGCTCTTTTGTCGGTGTTATATTCTCTTTCTGTTATTTAATTGTTGAACATTTTATGTGCTTGGATATATTGGGTTAAAGAGGAATGCTAGCAACTCACGTCACTTGATATATTATTGACCCATTCTCTTCGATGTGAACTCATTCTTTAAAAAAAAAGGTGAACTATTTACGAAGCAACCAAAAAAGGAATTTTAGAGAACAAATCAATAGTAAAGGGGGTGTTTCTTTTTCATGGGTTGAATCACGTGCTGTTGGTTTTCTGTTTGCATTGCTTCCTGTATTGGGTGGAACATCAGGTGTTCTTTAGGGAGTATTGGGTGGAACTAGTTCATTGCTAGTTTTCTCCTTTGAGTAATGAAGTTGATTATGGTTTCTTTTGTTCTGTATCTATTGAGGCTTGAGATTTGGCGCATCCAGGCTCCAAAAAATTGGGATTCAACATTCGAAATTCATGGTGGTAGTGTTTTGTGTTGCTACTAGTACATGGTTGAGTTGCGGACTTCATGCTTCCTTATGATTCTGTAGATATTTTGCCTAATTGGCTTGATTTTGGCTTTTGTTATGGTGGTTAAGCATGATGCTTCTGCTATAAATGGTTAAGCATTGAGATTTTGCTTCTGTCTAGAGTGATTGTGTACTCTTGATGGTTAAGTGTTGATATGCTTCTACCAAATGGTTAAACTTTGAGGTATAGTTTCTGTTTGGTGGTTAAGCCTTTGGCCCTATGGCTTTGTTGATGTTTGCTTCTGCCCTATGGTGGTTAAGCATTTTTGCTTCCTTCAAGTGATTATGTCTTGAGTTGTGGCTTTTGCTTGATGGTTAAGTGTTGGTTCGTTGCTTCCTTCGAGTAGTTAAACCTTGACTTGTGGTTTCTACTCAATGGTTAAGCATTTGTTGACTTATTTGGTTTCTTTGGCACTTGGATGGTTATGCCCAAGAGTGGAGTTTGATGATCCTTTTGGAGTGAATGTTGTGGAGACACTGGAAGAAGCTTGAAGGGGCCCGATAGTTGGTCGAAGACTTCTAGGAGCTATGCATCTCAACTGCTACCAATTCGTAAGGCCCATTAGTTGGTCTGTATATAAGGTAGTCGGTAGACTCATTTGTAATCATCTCTTCTCATTTTATAATATCTTACTACTTTCAACTTAATAGACTTTTAAGGCTTTTCTCCCTAATTTCTATGGATGCCATGTTTTTCAGCATTAATCACCACATGCAGAGCATTGTGTTTGCAGCAACGTTAGTTGCAAATGGGACTGAAGAAACTTATGTATGGTTATTGGATCAATTGGTTGAATCAATGGATGGCAATAGTCCTATATCAATTATAGTTGACGGCGCCCAGTCCATGAAAAATGCCATTGCGAGAGTGCTCCCCAAGGATCATCATCGGTTATGTGCTTGGAACTTTTCCATAATGCGACAAGCAATGTAAAAATTCCGCAATTTTGTATTGAGGTTTGGACAATGCATGTTAGGTGACTATGATGTGGGTGAGTTCAATCAGAAATGGGATAAAATGGTTTTAGGTTTTGACCCTAAGGAAAACAACTGGGTCTTGGATTTGTTTCAGAAAATGAGGATGTGGGACACTGCTTATATACGAGGTAATTACTTTGCAGGTTTTAGGACTACTTCTCAATGTGAAGGACTACACTCTGAATTTGGGAAGTATGTTAATCAGCAACACAATCTGTTGGACCTTTTAAAACACTTTTTCTGTTGGTTGAATTATTTGAGGTATAGAGAAATAGAAGCTGATCTTTCCTTATCGTCCCAATTTTTCCCGTTAGACTAATGCAATTTGTTTTGATTATCTAATCCATTTTCCTAAAGGAGTAGGGCTTAATCATACAATTTGCAATTAAGTTTGTTAAAAAATAATAATTTTGTGGACAGTTAATTTTAATTGGTATTTTCTCGTTTCTAAACATCGCAAAAAAAAATGATATGATTTATTGTGCATCTTAAAAGTTTTTGTTCTTGTGCCCAGAGTGTATCATTGTGTGGGATCAAGGTAAACCAGAGGATATTATGGCTAGGAAGAGTCAAATAGAAAGTTATATCCTTTCACGCTTCAGGGATGCCAAGCATTTTGATCACGAATCTTTATTTTTGGCACCACTCAATATAAGGTGAGAAATTATGGGTAATCACCGCTAAATACTCTTGAAAATGAGAGTCACTACCACTGGTCAGACGAACAAAGGTTCTGATTGACCGTTAGTAGCAACTCGTTTTTTATCTGATCTTTTGAAACTGGTTTCGAAAGAGATTAATTGGCACGGATGATCAAACTAATCATAGTTATGGGTGATCATCGCTTATTGTTCTTTGAAAAAAGGCATTGCCGCCAATGGCTAGACGTACAAAGGTTCTGATTAGCCACTAGCAACAATGAGTTTGAAAATGATTTTTTGCTATGGAAAATATTAATGTTTACGGTTGCGAAAATGATTTGTATTTGTTGCGCTTGACGAGAACGTGGCTCGCTCCTACGTATCCCGAATGGGAATCAAAGCGACGTAGTTCTAATCTGAAAATATTTTTTTGAAAGGGTTTTGGAAAGGTGAAGAGCTTTCATAATGACCAAGCAAGCTGAGGCTTTGAGTGATCGTTACTAATAACTCTTGATAGCGTTCATGACAATCAAACAAGCCAAGTATTTGGGTGATAGTCACTAATAACTTGGATTAATTAGGAAAAGGTCTGAAAGATTTTTAGGAAGAGGGTGAGATAGTAAAAATGGGGTGTTATTTAGCTGTTGGGTGTTATATTAATTGGAGGTGTAAATGTAGTGAGCCTATTCCATGTCTTTGGGCCCAGAATGCGAGTTGGGCTTAAACTGGAGAGGGGGTGTGCGAATGGAATCAGGGGTGTAAGATATAGGGCTCATATTGACCCAAAAACATGAAATTAAATCATATGCTAAAAAAAGGGGTAAATAAAAACACAGCAGTGTAAAAAAAAGAGTTAAGTTCTAAATCCCTAAATCGATTCATCTTCCCGTTATTTCCTTACTTTCCAGAGAGAGAGAGAGAGTCGATCTACATGAGAGACAAAACGTTGAGAGAGAGAGAGAGAGTACCGCGACGGTGAGAGAGAGCGATTGAGAAGGAGGTCGCGGCGGTGAGAGAGACAGGGGCGGTGGAGCGCGAACCTGAGGGGGGAAGGAAGAGAGTCTGCGAAGGGAGATGACTGAGCGAGAACAGGGGTCGCCGGAGGAGGAAGGAACGCCCGATGTGCTGCGACGACGCCGGCGAAGGTCAGACCATTCCTTTCATTCGCTTCTCTGTCCACTACTTTCGTTTCTGTGATTTCGTTCTCTCCGTGAAACGGGTTTGATTTGGTTTCTCAGTAATTTTGCTTTGTGAATGTTGAAGGAAAGTGAGGTGGAAGATGGTGAGGCTTGGATGCTGTTGTTGTGAGTGTTTTTTGAGTGTGTGTATCTGTTTCTCTGTGTGCTTGTTTTTCCTCTCCTCTGTTTCGTTTCTTTTCTCTGCTTCAGTGTATATGTTTTTTCTTTTGCTGTGTGTTTGTTGTTCCTTTTTTTTCCTCCTCTTTGCTATGTGTTTGAAGTTCAATTTATACCCAAATTTGCATAGGTGACTGAACTTGTATGGTCAATTTTATTTGGAACTCTGATTTTGTATCTCTTCAAGTAGTTCATGTTTTGGTGTTTAAAGCCTTTCTTCAGGAAACTCTCTCTCCCCAAGCTCTGTTGCATCACAAAAATAGACTTGTTTGACTCTATTCAGCTGCCTAATTTCTTCCCTATTTGTGTATGTGTGCAGGAAAAAAAATTACAAAGGAAGAAGAGTCTCCCATTTGAAGCTTTGGAGCTACTGCCACCATTTAGATTTTCCCTTTGTTTCTACTGTTATGCTGTGTTAAGTAGCTTGCTGGCTATGGATTGTGCAGAGTATGAGGGTAGCTTCTTTGGTGTAAAAGAGAAAAAATACAACAACAGTACCTCAACCTTTAACTAATATTAGAAGATGCCCTTTTTCTTTCTTTTTGTTGTTGTTTCTTTTTTTGATCGTTGTAAAAAACATAAAAATAAATTAAATCTATTATTTTTGTAATTTTTGAATTAACACTATAATTAAGTGGCTAGAGACAACTATTATTAACAATAACGATAACGAGAAATATGCGTAAAATGGTGCGAGATCATTAAAAAGAACGCGTGTTTGCTGTTAACAATAACACGCGCTCACAACGAGAATAGTGCAAGATTATTAAAACTAAACACGCGTACGCAATTAGAGATAATGTATGAGCACAACGAAACCTATTTTTGAGCCTTTTTCAACTACGAGAAAAATACTGTTAGAACCTCGCATTCGCGAAAAGACAATTTTTATTTTGAATTAGTCGGACAAAATTGGGGTATGACAGCTGCCCCTCTTTATTTGAATTTTATCAAGAAATATGAATTGGCCGAGACATATTTCGAAGATAAAATAGAAATAAAGAATTCAGAACTTATACCGATTTTGTCCACTTGGGAAAATCCGATTTTTTTTTTTTTGCTTTTTTCGGAAAGATAGACTCTTTCGTGTCGATGCGAAAACAGTAAATGAACACTGACGTGCAGACAGAAAAGGTAAAATGGGCACTTGCGTGCGGGAAGCGGTAAATTGCCCAGGTTGCCTAAAACCTGTAATTCTTAAACGAACTCTTGACGAATTCGAGTTTGCACATGGCTTTGAGGAGCACGCTTCCTGAGAATCTCTAGTCTTCCAAGCGACCGGGGGGATCGTTATCAGCTCCGGAACTGATATACAGATCAATGCACGTCGTCCACTGTATCTTAGGCTGATACAACTATTCTGTTGAACCTCACATGGGGTTGCGGTCCATCGCGTTGCTCGTACACGATGTGAGACCTGGGCAGAAGGGAACGATGGTCTCTCTGGGCTCCAATCCGCAATGCGCGCCTGAGCGCTCTCTTTTCTCTTTTTGTTTCTCTCTTTTTTCTGAACTCCCAACTTGGGGAGAATTTTCTGGAATCTGAAGGCGAGCATTAACACCGCGGTGTTTATCCTCTCTCTCACTTCTCTGCAACTGAAAAACGAACCCATGCATGCAATGCAAATGCCATGATTGCCATTTTCTTTTCTTTTCTTATGATGAATGTCATGCAAATGCCTGAATTTCTATTTTCTTTATTTTATCATTATTTTCTATGTCTGATGAGTGCATGATATTGCTCTTTTGCTTTTTCAAACTTTTTTTTTTGGCTTTTCCTTTGCTGGTCCGACCAACTCGCGGGACTTGCGCTATGAGACATAACGATCATCTATGATAAGAATTCGAGAGCCGAGCTCCGTCCTCTTGTTCTAATGCAATCAGCGCTTCTTATTTGATTTTTGTGAACTTACTTGACTGAAAAGATCGTCTCTTTTTGTTGTTATTTTCAAAAATTTCGCAATGATCTTAATGCTATGACTTATGCACATTTCCATGATTTATTTATCATCTACCATAAAACGTGGTCTTAAAGCAGAAATGAAAAGAAAGCATTGATAAGACAACAAACTGATAGAGTGAAAAGTTTGGACTTTTATTCATATGGAAGTCAGACGTGCAGAATGTCACGCTGACTGAAAGAAGTACATTGGAAATTTTTCTGAAACTAAGAAAAACAAGAGAGTGGACGCAGCAGATCTTATGAACATTCTTTTGCCTCGGAGCGTTCGATGCCAACCGCTCATACTTGCAGCCTTGATCACCCTTTTATCCAAGCTTTTGGAGGTGCTACTTGCCCCTTTTCGTTTTTCTTTTTATGTCCAACTTGTATGACCCTAATTTTTGCCTGGATCGCCCTTTTGGGTTTTCAATCCACCGGGTCGCTCAATTTTGCCTAGGCCGCCCTCTCGGGTTTTCAACCTAGCGAGCTAATTCTTGCTTGGCTCATATTTCTCTTTTTTCTTTTATTTTTCTCAGGCGTAATATTTCTTGACTGAATCTGAATTGACTGGGTTCTTGAGTTCTTTACCATCCATGTTGGTGAGTATCAATGCTCCTCCAGAAAAGGCTTTCTTTACCACATATGGTCCATCATAGCTGGGAGTCCATTTCCCACGGGGGTCACTCTGGATAGGCAGGGTCTTCTTGAGCACAAGGTCTCCTTCGCTGAATTCTCGAGGACGAACCTTCTTGTCGAAAGCTGTCTTCATCCTTTGTTGATACAACTGACCATGACACAGGGCAGCAATTCTTTTCTCCTCAATGAGATTCAGCTGATCCGGACGAGCTTCGAACCCATTCTGCTTCTTCCAACTTGGTTTCCATCAGCACCCGTAGAGAGGGTATCTCAACTTCAATGGGAAGAACTGCTTCTGACCCATACACTAGAGAGAAGGGAGTTGCCCCGGTCGAAGTGCGTACTGAGGTGCGATACCCGTGCAAAGCAAAGGGAAGCATCTCGTGCCAGTCTTTATAGGTTACTACCATCTTCTGCACGATTTTCTTGATATTCTTATTGGCTGCTTCGACTGCCCCATTCATCTTTGGACGGTAGGGAGAGGAATTGTGGTGTTTGATCTTAAACTCTGTGCACAATTCTTTCATCATCTTACTATTTAGATTGCTACCATTGTCTGTGATGATTTTATCCGGGATACCATAGCGACACACCAGGTCCTTCTTTACAAACTTGGCAACCGCAGAACTGGTTACGCTGGAATATGAAGCAGCTTCGACCCATTTGGTGAAGTAATCAATTGCAACTAGGATGAAGCGGTGCCCGTTTGACGCCTTGGGCTCTATGGGACCAATGACATCCATGCCCCACATTGAAAATGGCCAAGATGCGGTTAAGACATTTAATGAAGCCGGTGGCACATGTATATGATCGTAGATCGGCATTTGTGGCACTTTCTTACAAAATCGTAGTAATCGACTCCATCTGCAGCCCAATAATAGCCAAATTTCTTAATATCTTCCTTACCATGGTATGCCCGTTGGAATGAGTCCCGAACGAGCCCTCATGCACCTCACTCATGATCCTTTCTGCCTCCTTTTTTGCCACACACCTAAGGAGTACTTTATCATGATTCCTCTTGTAGAGCACCTCGCCACTCAAGAAGAAGTTCATTGTGACCTTCTAAGTGTTCTTTTATCATTTTCAGATGACCCGGAGGATACTCTGCTCGGGAGGATGTCTTGCTTGATGTCATGATACCAAGGCTTATCATCTTCATTATCTTCAATTCTTTGCAGAGTAGGAGTGTGCTTGGCAAACCTCGATGTTGGATTCTGATCTGGGTCCAGTTCTTATCACGATTGACATTAAACATTGAAGCTAAAGTGGCGGTGCATCACCGATTGATTCTCTCTACGAGGAAGATGTTGAAATGTGATTTCTTCAAGGGCTCAACCAATTCTCGGATGTAATCTCTGCATGCGATGTCACTCGGGATCTCGCTTCCCAATCTCCGCTTCACGATGGATAACTAAAGCCGAGTCTCCGTACACATCTAATCTTTTAACTTTCCGGTCTAGATTTGCTGAATACCTGAATACATGCCTCGTACTCGCAATATTGTTCGTGACATGAAGCTCAATCTAGTAGTGAATGGTATGAAGCGATTGTCAGGGGACACCAAGATCGCCTGACCCGTGCCCATAATCGTTGGAAGCACCGTCGAACACCACTCTCCATCTTTCATTTTCTGGGGACTTCCCTTCTTCAAACAAGGCCATGATATCTTCATGCGGAAAGTCATCATCGCATAGGCCGATAATCTTCAACGGGTGGTGCGCTAAGTACTCAAACCCAACGCACTACCTTTAATTGCTTTCGAGTGACATATAGGAGATCATATTTCGATAATCGCATTTGCCAACGCAAGTCTCCCCGTAAGTGCGGGCTTCTCGAAGATGTACTTGATAGGATCTATTTTAGATACCAACCAAGTAGTATGACTTAACATATACTGCCTCAAACGATGAGCAGCCCAAGCTAAAGCGCAACAAGTCTTTTCCAACAGCGAGTACCTTGTTTCACAGTCAGTGAATTTCTTGCTCAAATAGTAAATGGCATGCTCTTTCTTCCCAGATTCATCATGTTGCCCTAACACACAACCCATTGAGCTATCTAGCACGGTTAGGTACAGGATCAAGGGTCTGCCGGGTACAGGAGGCATCAAGATAGGTGGATTCTGAAGATATTTCTTGAACTTTTCAAATGCTCTTTGACAATTATCATTCCATTTGGTCTCTTGATTCTTGCACAATAATTTGAAGATTGGTTCACAAGTGGCAGTTAACTGGAAGATAAACTTGGAAATGTAGTTTAGTCTTCCGAGAAAACCCCGAATTTCTTTTTTTGTCTTAGGAGTAGGCATCTCGAGAATTGCACGCACTTTATCTGGGTCAACCTCTATCCCCTTTTGACTGACAATAAACCCCAATAGTTTTCCTGATCTCACCCCAAAGGTGCATTTAGTTGGATTTAACCTGAGCTTGAACTTTCTCAACCGTTCAAAGAGCTTCCGCAAATTAACAACGTGCTCTTCGTCTGTTCTGGACTTTGCGATCATATCGTCCACGTACACCTCAATCTCTTTGTGCATCATATCGTGGAACAACGTGACCATGGCTTCTTTGGTAAGTGGCGCGGCATGATGACTCGATAATGAACGTTCCCAGCAGAGTTATGAAAGTAGTCTTCTCCATATCCTCAGGAGCCATTTTAATCTGATTATACCCGAATACCCGTCCATGAAGGAGAAAAGGGAGTCTTTGCTGTTTGACTTATCCACTAAGACATCAATATGGGGCAGGGGAAAATCATCCTTGGGACTAGCACGATTCAGATCTCTGTAATCAACGCACATTCTAACTTTTCCATCTTTTTGGGCACCGCACAACGTTAGCAACCCACCTGTGGGTACTTAGCTACTGGCTAAGAAACCGGCGTCAAAGCTGCTTTCTTCACTTCATCTCTGATCTTTAAAGACATCTCAGGCTTCATCCTCCTTAACTTCTGCTTAACAGGAGGGCACTCAGGCTTGACTGGCAGCTTGTGCACAACTATATCAGTATCTAACTCGGGCATATCCTCATACGACCATGCAAAGACATCAACGTAGTCTCGCAGGAGTTGAACCAACTTTTCATGCTCACTCTTTTTCATTGAAGTGCCAACCTTGACTTCTTTCTTTTCGCCCTCTGTGCCTAGATTGATGATCTCAACAGTTTCCTCATGTGGCTGAATAACCTTTTCTTCTTGCTCAACCATTCTCATCAATTCCGGAGGAGTTTCCCAGTCATCCTCAACATCCTCCTCAGCTTGATTAACGGGGTAATCAAAATTAACATATGAACCATTGGCATCGTTATTTTCAAAGGCATTCATTTTAGATCTGCATTTGCGGGAATAGAAAAGCAATGAACAAACAAAAATAAGGACACAAAATGAAGACGCAAAAAGCAATTTTTATTCATTTGAGAATTCAAAACTACATTTTATTGATAGATGATATCTAAGAGAAAACATGCATGCCCCTACGAAAATGTCCTAAGGCCTTGGGCAGAGCCAAAGGATTTGCATTACATAGATCATTACTTTGAAATGAAAACAACAGGGAAATCGACAATCTTCCAGTTGCCAATTTCTTCTCCTGCAACACTGCGACAGACCAAGCCTCGACCCACGCCTTCTTCAGCTAACTCTTCCTCAATGACAACTATCTGATTAGGGTTGAGCACGCCAGCACTCCTGAAATTCCGCCTGAGGTCACCTATGGGGGCCATCATCAACCTGGGTTCTCTTCCCCGAAGCCTAGCCAACCTCCTCTCACGCTTTTCCTCAGCCATTCTTCTCTTATCAGCTAGAGTGGGCCAATAGCCTAACCCACGTCTGTCCTTGTATTCTTGCGGATGCACGGGCGACAGAATTCCTTGCTCAGATCTTCCTAGCCCCTTCCCGATCTGATAGCCACTTTTCAGCATAACTTTTGCTACCATAACATTAGCATTAGACCATTTGGGTACAGGTAGTGGGGATTCTTCACTTACGAACACAACGTTCGCGATTTCTAAGGATTGAAAGGCGGATTCGAGGGATTCCTCTGCAGCTTCAATATAATGAGAGGGGGCAGGTTTGCTGACTGTGAACTCTTCCTCCCCAGAGACAACTACAAGCTTATCGTCGACTACAAACTTGAGTTTTTGGTGGAGTGTTGAGGGACGGAATACTCTTTGCATGGATCCAAGGTCTCCCCAAGAGACAGCTGTATGAGGATTCAATATCCATAATCTGAAAAGTCACATAGAACACCTCAGGCCCTATTTGCATTGGAAACTCCATTTCCCCTATGACTTCTTTCTTAGACCCATCAAAGGCCCCGACCGTGGTTGAGTGGTCTCCGTGTAGGAACAATCCACCTCTAACTTGTTCATCGTTGATCTGGGCATAACATTCAATGAGGATCCATTGTCAATGAGAACCCTGGAGAGCGTATATTCACCGCACTTCACTGAGATATGCAACGCCTTATTGTGCCCCTTCCCCTCTGGGGTGAGCTCATCATCATTGAAGGTACGGTAATTAGATGCAACGATGTTCCCAACTATGCCATCAACTGATTGACAGTAATATCTTGGGCGACATGGGCCTCATTCAGTACTTTAACCAAGGCATCTCGGTGGGCTTCTGAGTTTAGTAATAGGGACATGATGGAAATTTTGGCTGGGGTGTGGTGTAGCTGATCCACCACTTTGTAGTCGCTCTGCCGCATTATTCTCAAGAATTCAGCAACCTCTGGGTCTGATACCTTCCTATTTATCACAGGCTCCGGCTCTACATTATTTCCTTTTCGGATTCTCTCTTCTGCTACCTTAGAAGGATTCTCTTCCTGAGCTTGGGGAACATACACACGCCCACTTCTAGTTATTCCATTGCTTCCCGCAATGTTTGTGACATCAGGAACAACTAGAGGCTTCTGAATTGGAGCTGACACCCCATAGCTCCATGGAACAGCACTGCTCTTTTGATAAGGCAAGCTGGTGTGACCGCATTCGTATTGGACACGTTTACAGGCCCGAAGAATGGCGATCTTAAGTGACCCCGATCAACCTCAACCAGAGAATCAGAATCCTCCAGCTCTAGGCTCAGAGAATGAAAATGGAATAAGCCAAGGCCCCGAAATACAGAATCAGAACCATTCAGCTCCCGGTAGCTCCAGTCAAGGTGATCCTGAGTTGAGAAATGAAATGAATGCCATGAAGGGACAGATGAACGAGATGATCAGAATCTTCTGTTTGAGTTGAAAACATTTTTATAAGCAAAGGAGCAAATTAATGAATGTGATGTAATGCACATGATTTTTTTTATTATTATTTTTATATCATTTGTTGTTTATTGCCGGGAATCACAGTGTAACTTACTCTTGTCGTAGGTGTATATTTAAATATTTTCAAGAACATAACGCGACTGGGATCAATAAGTGAAACAAACGTACTTCATTCAAGCATCACATTCTTAATCATTCCAAGAGAAGAACAAGATACAACATCCTTAAAAGTGCAATACAACGCCTTGAAAAGAAAACACAACATTCTTTAAAAAAGAAAAATTACAGTTTCCTAGTGAACATTCTAACAAGGAAAATTAAAATCTAGAAACCTATTGCCTTCATCTTCTCTTGGTTCTTCTTCTCTTTGCTAGCTGCAGCTGCTTCTCTTGCCTTTTCCATGAGTTCCTCAGTCAGAGACCTACAGTATTCCACGAATTCATATACTCGCACCGGAGTGTTGCAAGGCAAACATCTCGACACGCCTTTCTCAACCTCTTGGGAACATCCTCACACGCTGGTTAGCCAACCATGCCAATTTGGAGAACTTGTTCTTCCTTTGTTGAATTTCTCGCCTCATCTCAACTATGATCTCTGCTTTTCAATCTTACCCGATGAGCTCGAGAAAACGATGTTCCCGAAGATCGACTCTCCTCTCTCTCACTGTCGGTAAGCATCACTGATGTGACTCAGATTCCTTTTTAGCTCATCTGAATTCTCTTGCTCCATCCGTAAAGCCCGCTGATACTCTCTAAGGATGTTCTCGATTTCATCTCTATCTTGGCTGATGCACCTTATTTGACTTTCGAGCTCACACATCGCAGACTGAGACCTTTCCTTGAATTCCTCTAGTGATTTCTTTGCAGCTCTCTCACTTTGCACGGACTCCTTGAACAGCTTCCTCCATTCATTTGCTCTAACCATGATCTCACCCGCCTTGGCATTCGATCTTTTCACCTCATCTTTGGCACTTTTAAAATATTCCTTCATTTTTTGATTACTTTCCTCTTCTTTCTTAAGCTTCTTGCTGCTTTCTTGGAGAGCTTCGGCCTTGCGCTCGTTCTCATTCTCTAACTTTCTCTTCTCAGAAGTTACTTTCCCCAACTTATCTTGTAAGGCTTTCTTTTCTTCTTCTACCTTGAGCAAAGCAGACTTGACCTCACTTAGTTCTTTGAGACTTGGAGCGTGAAGCTCTGGGACTTCTTCCTCAACTGCTGATGAATTCTGACGAGGCGGGCCAACATTTTGAATTCTTTGGTGAAGCCACTGGTAGAAAGTAACATCACCCGTTTTCTTTGTGATCTCCTCTTTATCCTTGTAAACTATACCCTCCCAAGCCTTTGAAATTTTCTGAAGCAAGCCTTGGTTCTTTGGATCTTCTTTATCGAGAAAGATTGGGACAATCATGTCTTCAGTGGGTGCATTCTTCATAGGATACCCAAGCTGTCTGATGGTGAGAGAAGGATTATAATTGATGCGACCTTGGGTTCCCATTAAGGGCACATTCGAAATGCCGCCTTGAAAAAGCGAGATCGAAGGTCTATCTTTCCAACACGGATGATTGAACCAACAGACTTTGAGAGCACTGAGATTCTCTAAACTGTGCACCCATTCTTGTGCACTTCTGGCTTCTACATCACAACACAAGGCATGTTCTACTAAGTCCGCAGCTTTCGTCTTATGAGTGACAACATGATTGAGGAACCAGGTGTAGAGGACATGGAAAGAGAAAACAACCTTCTTCTTTCCTAACACACGGTGATGGGTGAAGGAATAGTAGGTATCCGCCAGGATTGCTAGTACTGGGTTAATCAGACTTTCTTTACTTATGAATGCTAGAAAAAGCCCAATAGCGGTCTCATCAATGAACTTCTCAACCTTGGGGAAAAGGAGGATCCAAAAATAGTTAGGGCTAACAATTTGCTTGAAAGGACCCCACTTCTTATTACGGGCATAAAACTTCAATAAACCTTGAAAATACTTAGCGGGAAACCTCCGATAACGGTTCTTCTTTTCCTTATGAAGCTCTAATTCCTTCACACTGACTTGCAACAACAAAGAGAGTCTCTGATCTGAATACCGATGTTTCTGATATTGGTAAGGTGCTAACTCTGACTTTGAGAACCCCAGAATCTGTTCATACTCCTCGAGGGTTGGTGATAACTGGAACTCTTGGACATCTACTTGTAACAATCTGAGGAGGTTACCATAAGCCTTCCCGAATAGATCCTTCTCTTCTGACACCATCAAGGAAACAAACTCTTTCAAACCCTCTACATCTATTCTCTTGACAACCGGAAACCTTGAATTAAGTACAATCTTGCTTCTTGATCCCATGTTGCTTTATCTTTCCCACCTAAGACAAGATTCCAAGTTACTTTACAATCCCGGCAAACAACTTAGATGCATGACGAATGATTTTCAAAATTAGGTTTTATTTAATGCAGATGATGCAAATGACGTAATGATGCAATGATGCCATGATGCATGATGCAATGATGCTTCTTTTTTGTGTTTTTGCAGAAAGAGGATATTTACAGGTGGTGATTTGAAAATTTTCACACTATATGCCACCTCCTATAGGCGCTTATTGAAAAGGAAAAGCATATCTTTTTTTATTTTCGAAAATTTTGGAGGAAAAAAAATGGATTGAACTGGATGCAACGATGCAGCACACACCTAAAAGGGGGTAGAACCTATGATCTAAGGTATTTTAGGGGTAATTTTCTCATGTAGCTCTATTCACACCCTCACAAAGGTCATCAGAGCCACAGTCCCTCTCATGAAAATCCCCGTAAATGCAAAGAACCGCTAGATCACGAAGCCTCATGAAAGAGCACAACTCTGATTGAAACTTTCGCGAGTAGCCAAACGGACAAAGGTCCTGATGGGCTCCCACTACTCGAATCCACTCATCCTAAGGTATCCTAACATGTAACACCCCAAAATAGTTCAATTATTTATTTAAATGGGTATTTATGGTTTACAACATTTTAATTAAGCCAAATGAGTAATTGACTTGACTCTGTAATGCCGTTTGGTGTCACAAATGCACCAGGGGTGTTTATGGAGTACATGAACCGAATCTTCCATAGCTATCTGGATCGGTTTGTGGTCGTTTTCATTGATGATATTCTGGTGTACTCAAAATCTGAGGAAGAGCATGCAGAGCACTTGAGGTTGGTGCTAGAGGTCTTGAAAGAGAGGAAGTTGTATGCCAAGTTGTCAAAGTGTGAGTTCTGGCTGCATGAGGTGAGCTTCTTGGGTCACATTATTTCTGGTGATGGTATAGCTGTGGATCCAGCCAAGGTTGATGCAGTGTTGCAGTGGGAGAGCCCAAAGTCCGTGGATCGAGATCGGGGAGTTTCTTGGGGTGGTGGTTATTACGAGGAGGTTTATTGAAGGGTTCTCTAAGCTAGCCCTTCCATTGACCCGACTGACCTGTAAGGGAAAGGCATTTGTGTGGGATGCAAAGTGTGAAGAGAGCTTCCAAGAGCTAAATAGGAGGTTGACCACGTCTCCAGTGTTAGTGTTGCCTGTGCCAGAGCAACCATTTGTTGTGTACTGCGATGCTTCCAAGATGGGTTTGGGAGGTGTATTGATGCAGGATGGGAAGGTAGTTGCTTATGCGTCCCGACAGTTGAGGACACATGAGAAGAACTATCCTACTCATGACTTAGAGTTGGCTGCGATTGTGTTTGTCTTTGAAGATTTGGAGGCACTATCTCTATGGTACTAGATTCGAAGTGTTCAGTGATCACAAGAGTCTGAAGTACTTGTTTGACCAGAAGGAGTTGATTGAGCAATTCCGCGACTTGAGTCTGGTTTGTGAGGTGACACCCCAGAGTGTCAGATTGGGTATGCTGAGGATTGGGAATGATTTCTTGGTTAGTATCAGAGACGCCCAGAAACTAGATGTGAAACCGGTAGACTTCTTTGGTTCTTTGGTGAGCAAGCGCGAGAGGGGATTACAGGTTGGATTCCTGTGGTGTGTTGAGATTCGGGGGCCAGAATCGTGTTCGGATGATGCTTAGTTGAAGAAGATGATACTTGAGGAGAGCCATAGGAGTAAGTTGAGCATTCATCCGGTGCTACTAAGATGTATCATGATCTGAAGAAACTATTTTGGTGGCACAGTATGAAGAGAGATGTTGTTGCGATTTGTATATGCATGTTTGACTTGCCGAAGTCAAAGATTGAGCACTGAAGCTTTGCGGGGCTGATGCAACCTTTAGAAATTCGGAATGGAAGTGGGACAACATTTCCATGGACTTTGTGGACTGGGTTGCCAAATCTTTGCGAGAGGTCCGACACTATTTGGGTGATTGTGGATAGGTTGACTAAGTCCGCTCATTTTATTCCTATCAACATCACCTATCCAAAGTGCCAAAGTTGGCTAGAATATACATTCGGTGATTGTGAAGCTTCATGTGGGGTTCGAAGAGTATTGTGTCGGATAGAGACCCGCGGTTTACATCGAGTTTTGGGGAGCTTGCGGGAGGCTTTGGGGTCCAAGCCGAGGTTGAGTTGACTTATCATCCTCGATCGATGGTCGATTGAGAGAGAACCATCCAGTCTTTGGAGGATCTTTTGAGAGCTTGTGTGCTAGAGCGCGGGGAGGTGCGTGGGATACACATCTCCCTCCCGATTGAGTTCACTTATAATAACAACTATCATTCGAGCATTGGGATGGCTCCTTTTGAGGCCTTTGTATGGGCGGAGGTGCAGAACTCCTTTGTGTTGGCATGAGTCCGGTGAGAGTGTTGTTCTTGGACCAGAGTTGGTTAGGGAGACTACGGAGAAGGTGAAAATGATCAGGGAGAAAATGAAAGAGTCCCAGAGCCGGCAGAAAAGTTATCACGATAGGAGGAGAAAGGACTTGGAGTTTCAGGCTGGTGAGCATGTGTTCCTGAGGGTCACGCCTATGACTTGTGTTGGGCGTGCTCTGAAGGCAAAGAAGTTAACTCCAAGGTTTATTGGACCGTACCAGATCACTGAGAGGGTTGGAAAGGTTGCTTATAGGGTGGCTTTGCCGCCTAATCTTTCGAACTTGCACGATGTTTTTCACGTGTCACAGCTTCGGAAGTATATTCCAGACCCGTCTCATGTGATTCACATGGATGATGTGGAGGTACGTGAGAACCTCACTGTGGAGACTATGCCAGTGAGGATTGATGATAGAGAAGTGAAGGTGTTGAGAGGGAAGGACATTGCCTTGGTCAAGGTAGTGTGGTTGGGAGGCTCTTTGGTGAGAGCATGACTTGGGAGCTGGAGAGCAGGATGCGGGAGTCGTATCCGGAGCTGTTTGAATCAGGTATGAATTTCGAGGACGAAATTTCCTAAGTGGGGGAGAGTTGTAACACCCTAAATGATTTAATTAAGCAATTGATTAAATTATTTAAAGTGTTACACTGTTTTAAATTATAATAGAATATAAAATAGTGTTTATAATTCAGTAATTTATTTTAATTGAAGGGGATGGTAGAAGAAATGGAGAGAGGGGGTGTAAAAGGGCCCAAGGTGCGCTTGGCCCAATGTACATATATCCAAAATTAGAATTTTCTCTCATTGGGTGCAAAAGAGAAAGAAAACGAAAGAAAGGGAGAAGAGAAAGGAAGAACTCGGCGCAAAACCCTAGGAGAAGAGGAGGAGAAGAAGAATTCGTGACTTGAAGGCTTGGATTGTTGTAGTGGTTTTGTTCGTGACTCCATAAAGGTCCTTTTCTACGGTGAATTTGGTGTAAGGGGAGTCTCACTCTATAATAGAGGAGATAATTCGTTTTATGTAGATCATAGGTTTGGTTTTGGGTGAATTGATGATTGTTTTGGTGAATTTGAGAAAAGTGCATGATAGAATTCGAATTAGGGCTTTAAATGGGTGTTTTGTGTTCTTGATGAGTTTTGATGCATGATTGAGTGATATAACGTGCAATTGAATGTGTTGATATTGTTATACAATGTATTTGAGTAGTATATGATTATTAGAATTGAGAGGGTTTGTGAATTGGGGGTTTTTGGGTCATGGGGCGCCAAGGTGCTAGGGATTTGGCGCGCCTGTGCCTTTATGTGAGGGGAGTTTCTGGTGTTGTGTTGCTGTGCAGGGCGCCAATTTCCTAGAGAAATGGCGCCTGTGTCACCGTATGCTTGATCGTGCGTGCGCGTGTTCTAACATCTGGCGCCACATTCTGAGAAAATGGCGCTGGAGTTTCTGTTCATGTGCTAGAATTGGGTTTGTGTGTGCGAGTGTTCTTTGCCCAGGCGCCAAATTCTTTGGGAAATGGCGCCCAGTGCGCTTTGAGTCTTTGTGAGTGTGTGTTTGCTTTGTCTGGCGCGAGAATGTGGGTATTTTGGGGCCGGGAGTGAAACTTGTATTTCTGGGCACATTTTCTCGTGCCAAATTTTGTATTCACCGCCCAAATTCAATTTTAAGTGTTTTGGCTCAGTGGTTTTCTCAGTTGCAGTGTTAATTTGAAAATGTCCGGTGGGGTTGTTTTGTGTGCGTAAATGGGGTGGGTTGAGGGAAACTCACATTTCGAACATATTTTATTGTGCCAAATTTTGTATTCACTCGCCTTAAATTCAATTTTAAGTGTTTTGGCTCGAGTGGTTTCGAGTACAGTGTTATTTTAAAAATGTCTCGGTGAGGTGTATTTGTGTGTGTAAAGGGGTGGTTTGGGTGAAACTTACTTTTTCGGGCATATTTCACCGTGCCATATTTTGTATTTACTCGCCAAAAACATTTTTAAACATTTTGGCTCGGGTGGTTTTGGTTTGAAAGTGTTGGTGTGTCTGGTCGCAGGGGGCGCTAAATTTGCCGCTGCCCAGCGCGCTAGTCTGGCGCTCGTGTTCAGGCGTATGCAGGCGAATCAGGTTCGAGTTTGTGTCTAGGTGCATGTTGCCCGAGGCGCCAGATTGCTAGAAAAGTGGCGCCAGTGGGTGTGTTGCCACGGGGCGCTGAATCTTGAGTTTTTGGCGCCTAGTCTTTGTGTTGCACAAGGGGCGCTGAATGTGGGGAAAATGGCGCCTAGTCTTTGCCAAGTGCCTAAGAGTGTCTTTGTTTTGGTCCCTAGGTGACAGTTGGGTCCCTAGATGATTGTTTTGGTCCTAAATGGTGGTTTAGGTCCTTGAGTGAGGTTGAGTCCTCTAGATGAGATTAGTCCTTGGGACTTAATGTAACACCCCTTCTATTTAAAGCTAATTCAATTAATTAAAATCGAGTTTTTCAAAAACTTTCCACGCACCTCAAAGAGGGTGGTACATTTAATGAAAAAGGCGTCAAACATATTTAACCAGTCCAGACTCATCAAATGCATAAATCTCATATCATAGTCATATGGATAAAAGCCATCAAAGCCACACTGTTTAACGTTCTGATAATCCATCAAATAGTTTGCAACACAATGGAAATAAAATTGAGTTCACATACTCAATACATAGGTTCAAAATGAGTTTAATACATAACCATAAATACTACTAAGACCCCAACCCCTGTTACTATCGAGCCGACTCAATAAAACCCTGCAGAGGCACAGACACCATCACTCAAGGATCACACTGTTTGTCGCCACGAGAGAGGCAACAAGAAATGCTAGGGTGAGTCTCTTTACATAAATAATAATGAGTAAAATAAGCCATATAGTAAGAACTAGCTAACAACAGAGATTCACAGAACAAGGCATTTATCATTCACATGAGATATCACACAAGCAACCATAACAGATTAATTGGACATTAACAAACAAACTAGGGAATGTATGATTATATGCATGTATGCAACATGCATGTGGATCCATATTCACCTCACCACCCCGTCGGGTATTTCATCACCTCCCGAAGGGGTATTCCATCACTGTTGGCGAAGCCATGCATATGATTCATGCGACTTTATGACAATGCATCACTCCACACCAAGCACACCACCTCGATTATTAATTAGCACATCATTAATTATCAATACCACCTCACCGATTAATTAGCATCACCTCACCAAATATTTATTAATTCTCACCTAAGAACCAACACCACCCCATAGGGGTTTTCTCCTCACTATAGGACCATTCTGACACACCAATAATTAATTTAGAGAACTTAGGAATTCAACAGCACAAGGTTTTGGAAAAATCCCCACTGGAGGCGCGCACACTGGCGCGCAGAAGAGAGGCGCGCAAGAAGGCGCGCAGGTAGGTCGCTCTAACTCTCAAAAGTTTCGTCCCTTCGGTGAGAGGGTGCTTGCGAGGTTACGCGAGGGCAGGCGCGCGCGTGCAAGATGGCGCGCAGTCTTGATCAAGCCTTGGCCATCTTGCGCGTAAGTTTGCGCGCGCGCGCAAGATGGCGCGCAAAGACACCATTTCCAGACACAGGCGCCAAGTTGCCCAGCAACTGGCGCCCCCCCCTGCCACACGCACCCACACCCAGTTCTTGGACACAGGCGCCAAGTTGCCCAAAGAAGCTGGCGCGCCCGCACAACTCACACACACACACGTTTTATCCTCAGCGCCAAGTTGCCCAAAGAATGGCGCCCCGCACAACCCCCACGCGCACAATTTGGCAACCAGCGCCAAAATGCTAGGCATTTGCGCGCCCCTTCCAACCCATACCCGACACACTTCAAAACCTAATTTCTTCCAAACAAATTAATTCTCACATGACCACACCAACATAGCCAATGAATTATTAATGCTAATTATCATATTTACTTGTTCATGCTCATATGACCAAATCATCAAACATACACTATGCATATATCACAACTCATGCTTCCAAAACAACAATCAACATGCTATAACCAAATTCAAGCATTTAAACATCAATCATACAATCAACATACAATCAACATACAATCAACATACAATCAACACAATCATTCCTAGAGCTATTCTCACTATAATACACATCCTACAAGTTATCAAAAATGTAATGGAGATTCCCCTAACCTTGGGTGAGCTAAAGCTTCAATCAACCACCAAGAAAACAACCAAATGAGGCCTCCAAAACTGATTTCCAGCCCCCAACGAAAATAACCTTGCTTGGTGACAAATGGAAATTCAAAATAATGAGAATGGGTCTATGGGACTCATGGAAATGGGACATGCAAGGGTAATGAGGGTGATTAGAACCAAGGTTTTCACTTACCAACACAAAACTTGAGAAAAGTTTCCTCCTTTCTCCTCCTCAATGCTGAAAACGTGAGCTTCTCCTTCTTGGGTAGCCATGGAAATTTCAAAAGGAAGGAATAAGCTTAAGGAACTTAAAGGAATGGAACAAGGAAGAGAAATGGTGAAGATTGAGAACAAGAATGTGACTTACCACCAAGAATCAAAGCCAAGCTTCCACCTTCTCCTCCTCTCCTCTTCGTTGACTCCTTTCTCTCCCTCTCTACTTCTAATTTTTCTTTCTTTCAAAATAAGGGTTTTGGTTACCCTCCTTAGGACCCCTACCCTTATGACTACTATTGGGCCTAAATGATGGCCCTTGGGCCTTATTCTCACTCCCACTTATTAATTCCTCCCACCTCCTGTAAATAAAATAAATCCAACTTAGTACTTATTTAAAATAAATTAGACCCTTCTTAGTTAAAAATAAACCCAACTTAATGAATTAATTTAATTAAGTGTTGCAAGCCTTAAATAACTTAATTAATTAAATAATTAAATTATTTTGGGCGTTACAACTCTCCCCACTTAAAGAATTTCGTCCTCGAAATTAATCGAATCGAACAACTCTGGATAAGCCTCCTTCATCTTGCTTTCCAACTCCCAAGTCGTGCTTTCCCCACGGCTCCTAGCCAAACTACCTTCACCAAATTGATCTCTTTGCCTCTTAAGACCTTCACCTCACGATCCTCAATTCTAACTTAGGCATTGTCTCCACCGTAAGGTTCTCCTCACCTCTACATCATCCATCCGCACTACATGAGATGGGTCCGCACATACTTCCGCATGAACCGAGACACGTGGAATACATCATGTAGATTAGCAAGGTTAGGTGGCAAGGCCACCCGATAAGCAACTTTCCCAACTCTCTCAAAATCGATATGGTCCAATAAAGCGTGGGGTTAACTTCTTAGACTTCAACGCACGGCTACACACTGTCGTCGAGTAACTCTTAGAAATACATGATCACCCGCTTTGAAATTCTAGATCCTTCCTTCTTTTATCATGGTAACTCTTCATGCTCTCTGTGAAGCCTTCATCTCTCTCTAATCATCTTCACTTTCTCTCGTGGTCTCACGCACCAACTCGGGACCTAACACCGCACTCTCTCCGGTTCGTACCAACACAATGGAGTCCTACACCCTCCCGCACAATGCCTCGAAGGCGCCATTCCGATACTCGAATGAAAAGCGTTATTGTAAGTGAATTCAATCGGTGGCAAATGTGAATCCCATGAACCCCTCGCCGAGAACACATGCTCTTAACAAATCCTCAAGTGATTGAATTGTCCTCTCGATCACCCCCATCCATGCTGGGGTGATATGTTGAACTCAACCTCAATTTGGAACCCAAAGCCTCTTGTAAACTTCTCCAAAACTCGGAAGTGAACCTTGGATCCCTATCGGACACAATACTCGAGAGGTACACCATGCGGCTTCACAATTGTCTTGACATAGATATCCGCTAACCTCTGAATGGATAAGTAATATTAATTGGTAGAAAGTGCGCAGATTTAGTCAACCTATCAACAACCACCCATATGGTATCAAACCCCCCTCATTGTAGTCGTGCAAACCGGTCCACAAAATCCATGGAGATACTATCCCACTTCCATTCAGAATATCTAATGGTTGCATCAACCCGCCGGCTTTTGATGTTCTACCTTAGATTTTCGACATGTCGAGCGAGCATACACAACCGAGAGCACATCACGTTTCATACTGTGCCACCAAAACAACTTCTTCAAATCTTGGTACATTTTCGTAGCTCCCGGGTGAATACTCAACTTACTCCGGTGACCCTCTTCAAGAATTGCCTTCCTAATTTCTTCATCATCGGGAACACAAATTCTTCCACGGTATCTTAGCACATCTTGCGCATCTACCACATAATCTCCACTCTGGGAGTGGTCAATCCCAACTGTGATCTCAACCAGTTTAATATCCTTCTTTTGAGCTTCCCGAATAACATTCAAGAAGTCATTGTGAATCCTCAACACACCCAAACTCACACTCTTAGGTGTCACCTCGCAGACTAGACTCAAATCTCGGAACTGTTCAATCAATTCAAGCTCCTTCACCATCATTGCAGAAACATGCAAAGATTTCCTACTCAAGGCGTCAGCTACTACATTGGCTTTCCCAGGGTGATAATTCAAGCTAAAGTCATAGTCCTTCAACAATTCTAACCATCTTCTTTGCCTCATATTCAATTCTTTTTGGTCAAACAAGTATCGCAATCCTTGTGATCATCGAATACTTCAAATTTAGAACCATACAAGTAGTGTCTCCAAATCTTCAAAGCAAAAACAATCGCTGCAAGCTCTAGATCATGTGTAGGATAATTCTTCTCATGAACTCTCAACTGTCTTGAGGCATAGGCCACAACCTTACCATTCTGCATTAAAACACCTCCTAGCCCCATTTTAGATGCATCACAATACACTACAAAAGGCTCTCCGGACTTAGGCAATGTCAAAACAGGTGAAGTTGTCAATCTTCTCTTCAATTCTTGGAAACTTTCTTCACATTTGGAATCCCACACAAACGCCCTTCCTTTGCAAGTCAATTGAGTTAGCGGAAGTGCCAACTTTGAAAACCCCTCAATAAACCTTCTATAATATCCTGCTAGTCCAAGGAAACTTCTAATCTCAGTAACTGACTTAGGAGCCTCCCACTGCATCATCGCCTCAACCTTAGATGGGTCTACCGCAATCCCATCGCCGAAATAATATGACCAAGGAAACTAACTTTCTTCAACCAAAAGTCACACTTTGTGATTTAGCATACAACTTTTTCTCTCAATACTTCTAGCACTAACTTCGGGTGCTCGCATGATCTTCTTGGACTTGAGTACACCAAAATATCATCTATGAAAACCACCACAAATCGATCCAAGTAGTCATGGAAAATACGGTTCATGTACTCCATAAATACCCTCGTGCATTAGTGACACCAAAGCGGCATTCTGAGAATACTCATAATGTCCATACCTCGTCCCGAATCTTTGTCTTTTGAATATCCTCATCTTTTACTTTAACTGATGATAGCCCGATCTCAAATCAATTTTGCTAAACACCTTAGCACCAACTAGTTGGTCCATCAAATCGTCAATTCTCGGAAGTGGATACTTGTTCTTGATTGTTACTTTGTTCAGCTGTCTATAGTCAATGCAAAGTCGCATACTTCCATCTTTCTTCTTCACCAAAAATCTTGGCGCTCCTGGGGTGACACACTAGGTCTTATAAATTTCTTCTCAAGCAAATCTTCTAGTTGACTCTTCAACTCAGACAATTCGGATGCGGACATTCTGTATGGTGCCATAGACACAGTGCAGTACTGCACTAGATCAATACTAAACTCAACTTCTCTTTCAGGCGGCACACCTGGGATTTCATCGGGAAATACTTCGGCAAATTCACGAACTACGGGCAGCTCTTCAATCTTGGCTTGACCCTCAACTGATAAAGACGCCGTCAAGGTAAACAACTTGGCTTCCCCTTCATGGCCTTATGCAACCCACTGAATGCAACATAATGATTCTTCCTCCCGTGAATTAGGAAAACTCACGGATCTACTAGCACAATTGATATGCACATGGTTATCAACTAACCAGTCCATACCAAGGATGACGTCCAAACCTCCTAATGGCAAACAAATGAGATCAACAAGAAACTCTCTGCCGAAAGCCGACAGAGGACATCTAGCACACATCAGGGAAGTAGTTCACGAACCTTTGGTGAGGGTATCAATAACCATGTCCCTTCTCATAGTAGACATAACAAGACCCAGTTTTTCGGCACATAAAGCAGCAATGAATGAATGTGTTGCACCAGTATCTACAATAGCTATTAAAGGAGTACCATTTATGAAACATGTACCTCTAATATCGTTGTCCCCCTCGGATCCCGCTAAAGCAAACACTTTTCCTCTAGCCGCTTCCTTCTTGGGTTTGGGACATTTGTTGCTCAAATGCCCCGCTTCACGACAATTGTAACAAACAGCTTCTTTCTCTTTACATTCATTAGACTTGTGGCCCCTCCTCCCACACTTGAAACAGCGCACCTCAGTGCATTCAGTACTCTTGTGGCCCGGCTTCTTGCATTTGTAACACACAATACCAGCAGCTCCCACTCCCCCACTAGAACTCTTACCTTCGCTTGCCTTCCATTTCCCCTTGCCTCCACTCACATCATATGGTTTCCCTCGGAATTGAGCATTCTTTTTCTCTCTTACCATCTTGTAGGCTGCAGCACTGTCTTCTTCATAAATTCTGCATTTGTCCACTAGCTTGGCAAAGTCTCGAATCTCCTGGTATCCAATGGCCTTCTTAATGTCGGGATGCAGCCCATTTTCAAACTTCACACACTTGGAGAATTCAGAATTGCAATCATTTTCATAATAGGGACAAAACTTGACTAGCTCTTCAAATTTGGCTGCATACTCAGCCACTGATTTGTTGCCTTGCTTCAGTTCAAGAAATTCCACCTCCTTTTTAGCCCTCACGTCCTCCGGATAATACTTTCTAGTGAACTCTTCCTTGAAAACTTCCCAAGTGATTTCCTCCTCCGCAGCTTCTAGTCTTTGTTTCTTTCTCAACCACCAATCATCTGCCTCTTCCTTCAGCATGTGGGTCCCAAACCTCACTTTCTGTGCCGGAGTGCATGCCATCACACGGAAAATACGCTCAATCTCCCTTAGCCAAGTCAGAGCTCCGTCCGGGTCATACCTACCCTTGAAGGTAGGCGGGTTCTCGCTGAAAAAGTGGCTAGCTTACGGTCCTCGCGTCTTTCTACCGCCTCTGCTCACCCATAGCTTTGTCTATGGCTGGCTTGCGAAACCTCTGCTAGAGCAACATCAATCCTTACGGCCATTCTCAACCTAACACTGCAGCATTAACATTCGTTAAGAAACAATTAACACTACCTAACTGTCATAGATACTATGACAGACACGCTTGGCCGGACAGACCGAACTGCTCTGATACCACTAATGTAACACCCCCTTCTATTTAAAGCTAATTCAATTAATTAAAATCAGAGTTTTTCAAAAACTTTCCACGCACCTCAAAGAGGGTGGTACATTTAATGAAAAAGACGTCAAACATATTTAACCAGTCCAGACTCATCAAATGCATAAATCTCATATCATAGTCATATGGATAAAAGCCATCAAAGCCACCTGTTTAACGTTTACAGTAATCCATCAAATAGTTTGCAACACAGCGGAAATAAAATTGAGTTCACATACTCAATACATAGGTTCAAAATGAGTTTAATACATAACCATAAATACTACTAAGACCCCAACCCGGTGTTACTATCAGAGCCGACTCAATAAAAACCCCGAGGCACAAAGACCATCACTCGGGATCACTGTTTGTCGCCACGAGAGCGGGCAACAAGAAATGCTAGGGTGAGTCTCTTTACATAAATAATAATGAGTAAAATAAGCCATATAGTAAGAACTAGCTAACAATGAGAGATTCACGAGAACAAGGCATTTATCATTCACATGAGATATCACACAAGCAACCATAACAGATTAATTGGACATTAACAAACAGCTAGGGAATGTATGATTATATGCATGTATGCAACATGCATGTGGATCCATATTCACCTCACCACCCCGTCGGGTATTTCATCACCTCCCGAAGGGTATTCCATCACTGTTGGCGAAGCCATGCATATGATTCATGCGACTTTATGACAATGCATCACTCCACACCAAGCACACCACCTCAATTATTAATTAGCACATCATTAATTATCAATACCACCTCACCGATTAATTAGCATCACCTCACCAAATATTTATTAATTCTCACCTAAGAACCAACACCACCCCATGGGGTTTTCTCCTCACTATAGGACCATTTCGACACACCAATAATTAATTTAGAGAACTTAGGAATTCAACAAAGACAAGGTTTTGGAAAAATCCCCACTTTGGAGCGCGCACCGGGCGCGCGAGAAGAAAGGCGCGCAAGAAGGCGCGCGGTAGGTCGCCTAACTCTCAAAAGTTTACGTCCTTGGTGAGAGGGTGCGCGCGAGGTTACTGTGCGCGGGCAGGACGCGTGCAAGATGGCGCGCGATCTTGATCAAGCCTTGGCCATCTTGCGCGTAAGTTTGCGCAAGACGCGCAAGATGGGCGCAAAGACACCATTTCGGACACAGCGCCAAGTTGCCCAGCAACTGGCGCCCCCCTGCACAACTCACACACACACAGTTTTAATCCCCCGGCGCCAAGTTGCCAAAGAGCTGGCGCCCCCGCACACAACCCCACGCGCACAATTTCAGCAACCAGGCGCCAAAATGCTAGGCATTTGGCGCCCCCCCCTTCCAACCCATACCCAACACACTTCAAAAACCTAATTTCTTCCAAACAAATTAATTCTCACATGACCACACCAACATAGCCAATGAATTATTAATGCTAATTATCATATTTACTTGTTCATGCTCATATGACCAAATCATCAAACATACACTATGCATATATCACAACTCATGCTTCCAAAACAACAATCAACATGCTATAACCAAATTCAAGCATTTAAACATCAATCATACAATCAACATACAATCAACATACAATCAACATACAATCAACACAATCATTCCTAGAGCTATTCTCACTATAATACACATCCTACAAGTTATCAAAAATGTAATGGAGATTCCCCTAACCTTGGGTGAGCTAAAGCTTCAATCAACCACCAAGAAAACAACCAAATGAGGCCTCAAAATCGATTTCCACCCAACGAAAATAACCTTGCTTGGTGACAAATGGAAATTCAAAATAATGAGAATGGGTCTATGGGACTCATGGAAATGGGACATGCAAGGGTAATGAGGGTGATTAGAACCAAGGTTTTCACTTACCAACACAAAACTTGAGAAAAGTTTCCTCCTTTCTCCTCCTCAATGCTGAAAACGTGAGCTTCTCCTTCTTGGGTAGCCATGGAAATTTCAAAAGGAAGGAATAAGCTTAAGGAACTTAAAGGAATGGAACAAGGAAGAGAAATGGTGAAGATTGAGAACAAGAATGTGACTTACCACCAAGAATCAAAGCCAAGCTTCCACCTTCTCCTCCCTCTCCTCTTCGCCGTTGACTCCCTTTCTCTCCCTCTCTACTTCTAATTTTTCTTTCTTTCAAAATAAGGGTTTTGGTTACCCTCCCTTAGGACCCCTACCCTTATGACTACTATTGGGCCTAAATGATGGCCCTTGGGCCTTATTCTCACTCCCACTTATTAATTCCTCCCACCTCCTGTAAATAAAATAAATCCAACTTAGTACTTATTTAAAATAAATTAGACCCTTCTTAGTTAAAAATAAACCCAACTTAATGAATTAATTTAATTAAGTGTTGCAAGCCTTAAATAACTTAATTAATTAAATAATTAAATTATTTTGGGCGTTACACTTAATGAGGTTGAGAGTGTATAATGAGATGACTGAGAATGCCATGGGGGCATTAAGCCGGAGGGCCAAGCCATGAGGGCTATAAAATGAGATTAATACTGAGGTAAGAGTTAATGTGTGTATTGAGTTGTTGAGAATGTGTTTGTGTTGTTACATGGAGTCTCATGCATACATTTGGCTGCGGTCGTAGAGCTTATAAAATGAATTGTGAAGCCTGAGGGCGGCCGGAGGGCCAGAGTCATGAGGACTCCATTATTGATGAGAATCTTGGGAGGCAATATTGAGAACGCCGGAGGGCAAATGGTACCACATGCATGATTACATTGCATACATTCTCATGAGTGCATGAATGTTATTGAGTGATTATTGGTGTGTTTGATGTTGCTATGAACTGTGATTGTATATATTGCGTATTATCACTTTTATTATATAGTTCGAGACTCACCCTTTCTGTTGTTGTTTACCACAGGTAGTCACGAGTGATGGCTTTCTACCTTCACTACTCCCCGAGTCGGTCTGCTCTGATACGTAGCACCTAGGGGTTGGGGTTTTAGACTGTTATTGCTTTGTTTTGCTCACTGTTGAGCTTTCATATATGATTCTCTATGTATTACTTGAGATGTAACTTTGATTTCCGCTGCATGTTATGAGATTGTTTATCACGTGATTTATGGTGTTACGTATTTTGATTATGTTTATGAGATGAATTAACTGTTGAGTGTTTTAAGAGAGAAGTGTGACGCTCCATTTAATGAAGAAATGATTTTTATACACTCTGATTTTTAATTTAAATTACCGGGTAGAAATGGGGTGTTACACGTCCTATCTACTGAGAGGGAACCTTTAATTAAGTGTATGGTTTTACGTTTGATTTGAAAAATACTTAGATTTGCCTATTTATTTCTTATTTAAAGATAAATGGGAAAACTAAATTTTTATTTTTATTTTTGGCGCTTGACGAGAGTTAGCCTCTCGCTCCTACGTATCTCCGGGTGCGATGGAGAATTCAAAGCTACGTAGTTCTCGGTTGTCGTGAAAAGGTTTTTGTCTTTTATCTTTTTAGTGAGTTTTAGAAATATGACGAGTACTCTGCGAATGATTAAACTAACAGAAGTTATGGGTAATCACCGCTAAGTACTCTTGAAAATGAGAGACATTACTCTTGAAAATGAGAAACACTACCACTGGTCAGACTAACAAAGGTTCTGAATGACCGTTAGTAGCAACTCGTTTTTTATCTGATCTTTTGAAACTGGTTTTCGAAAGAGATTAATTGACACGAATGATCAAACTAACCATAGTTATGGGTGATCATCGTTTATTGTTCTTTGAAAAAAGGCATTGCCGCCAATGGCTAGACGTACAAAGGTTCTGATTAGCCACTAGCAACAATGGGTTTGAAAATGATTTTTTGCTATGGAAAATATTAATGTTTACGGTTGCGAAAATGATTTTTATTTGTTGCGCTTGACGAGAACGTGGCTCGCTCCTACGTATCCCGAATGGGAATCAAAGCGACGTAGTTCTAATCTGAAAATATTTTTTTGAAAGGGTTTTGGAAAGGGGAAGAGCTTTCATAATGACCAAGCAAGCTGAGGCTTTGAGTGATCGTTACTAATAACTCTTGATAGCGTTCATGACAATCAAACAAGCCAAGGCTTTGGGTGATAGTCACTAATAACTTGGATTAATTAGGAAAAGGTCTGAAAGATTTTTAGGAAGAGGGTGAGATAGTAAAAATGGGGTGTTATTTAGCTGTTGGGTGTTATATTAATTGGAGGTGTAAAAGTAGTGAGCCTATTCCATGTCTTTGGGCCCAGAATGCGAGTTGGGCTTAAACTGGAGAGGGGGTGTGCGAATGGAATCAGGGGTGTAAGATATAGGGCTCATATTGACCCAAAAACATGAAATTAAATCATATGCTAAAAAAAGGGGTAAATAAAAACACAGCAGTGTAAAAAAAAAAGAGTTAAGTTCTGAATCCCTAAATCGATTCATCTTCCCGTTATTTCCTTACTTTCCAGAGAGAGAGAGTCGATCTACATGAGAGAGAAAACGTTGAGAGAGAGAGAGAGTACCGCGACGGTGAGAGGGAGCAATTGAGAAGGAGGTCGCGGCGGTGAGAGAGACAGGGGCGGTGGAGCGCGAACCTCTGAGGGGGGAAGGAAGAGAGTCTGCGAAGGGAGATGATTGAGCGAGAACAGGGGTCGCCGGAGGAGGAAGGAACGCCGGATGTGCTGCGACGACGCCGGCGAAGGGCAGACCATTCCTTTCATTCGCTCATCCCACTACATTTCGTTTCGTGATTTCGTTCTCTCCGTGAAACGGGTTTGATTTGGTTTCTCAGTAATTTTGCTTTGTGAATGTTGAAGGAAAGTGAGGTGGAAGATGGTGAGGCTTGGATGCTGTTGTTGTGAGTGTTTTTTGTGTGTATGTATTTGTTTCTCTGTGTGCTTGTTTTGTGTCTCTGTGTGCTTGTTTTTCCTCTCCTCTGTTTCGTTTTTTTTCTCTGCTTCAGTGTATATGTTTTTTCTTTTGTTGTGTGTTTGCTGTTCCTTTCTTTTCCTCCTCTTTGCTATGTGTTTGAAGTTCAATTTATACCCAAATTTGCATAGGTGACTGAACTTGTATGGTCAATTTTATTTGGAACTCTGATTTTGTATCTCTTCAAGTATTTCATGTTTTGGTGTTTAAAGCCTTTCTTCAGGAAACTCTCTCTCCCCAAGCTCTGTTGCATCACAAAAATAGACTTGTTTGACTCTATTCAGCTGCCTAATTTCTTCCCTATTTGTGTATGTGTGCAGGAAAAAAAATTACAAAGGAAGAAGAGTCTCCCATTTGAAGCTTTGGAGCTGCTGCCACCATTTGGATTTTCCCTTTGTTTCTACTGTTATGCTGTGTTAAGTAGCTTGCTGGCTATGGATTGTGCAAAGTATGAGGGTAGCTTCTTTGGTGTAAAAGGGGAAAATACAACAACAGTACCTCAACCTTTAACTAATATTAGAAGATGCCCTTTTTCTTTCTTTTTGTTGTTATTTCTTTTTTTGATCGTTGTAAAAAACATACAAATAAATTAAATCTATTATTTTTGTAATTTTGAATTAGCACTATAATTAAGTGGCTAGAGACAACTATTATTAACAATAACGATAACGAGAAATATGCGTAAAATGGTGCGAGATCATTAAAAAGAACGCGTGTTTGCTGTTAACAATAACACGCGCTCACAACGAGAATAGTGCAAGATTATTAAAACTAAACACGCGTACGCAATTAGAGATAATGTATGAGCACAACGAAACCTATTTTTGAGCCTTTTTCAACTACGAGAAAAATACTGTTAGAACCTCGCATTCGCGAAAAGACAATTTTTATTTTGAATTAGTCGGACAAAATTGGGGTATGACAGCAGGGAACATTGGGTACTCTTTGCAATAAACCCTAAGCGAAATGCTGTCTACTATCTGGATTCACTTCAAGGCCATTACAAAGTCTACGTAGACTTCGTACAGATAGTTGACAGGTGTGTATGTGTAACCCTATCATTTTGTATAATTTAATATATGTATTTTGTTCAACTTAACGTTAAAAATCATTCTTATAATTTTAATTGAATTTTTGGTCATAAAAATGTGACAATTAATTAACTAATCTTTTGCTTTGTAGTGTCCTAAACAACCAAATAATAATGATTGTGGGTACTACACTATGAGGTATATGAGAGAGATTATCACTCAGGACAGAGTAGTAATCCCAATCAAGGTAACTACTTAGATTTCTTTTTTATATTGATATTATAATACTTACTCACATTTAATAAACATTTTAATTCTAATTTTATTTCATTTTATTTTTCAGTATTTTCCCCACTGTAAAGACATCCAGCATTACTCTGATGAACAACTTACAACAGTAAGGGGGGAGTGGTGTCGTTTTGTTTCTAGATTTTTGTAGCAAGTTTTGAGTTTCATAATAGTTAGTTATTATATATGTTGTATATATTGGATATATATTATGTTGTAATAAGTACTTCTTAGAATGATATTGGATTGGAATATTTGATGAATTTTGTTGACTGAATTTTGTTTGAATGATATTGGATTGGAATGATATATATTTGATGAATTTTGTTGGAAGGGAATGAATTTATAGGTTGTAATTAAAATGGAGAACAAACAAAAATAAAAAATATTTAAAAAAAAAATTCAGTCAATAGGTAGCGTTTTAGAGAGAAAACGCTAGAAATGAAATTAAAAAATTCATTCAATACCTAGCGTTTTATAGAAAAAACGCTAGCTATGGACAAAATGCACTAGAGGATCCCTAGCGTTTTGTAGAAAATACTAGGTATGGACAAAATGCACTAGAGGATCCCTAATGTTTTAAAAAAAACGTTAGGAATTGTAAAAAGGCGCTAGAGGATCCCTAGCGTTTTACAGAAAACGCTAGGAATTGTAAAAGGCACTTGAAGATCCCTAGCGCTTTCGCAAAAACGCCTAGGAATTGTAAAAGGCGCTATAGGATCCCTAGCGTTTTACAGAAAATGCTAGGAATTGTAAAAAGGCGTTGGGTCAATGACTAGCGTTTTTTATAAAACGCTACGTATGTTTAAAACACGCTGGGTCAATGGCTAGCGTTTTTTAAAACGCTACTAATGGGGTGTACGCATTCGTAGCGCCAGCTTCTCTAGCGTTTTAAAACGCTACCAATGCCCAAAAAAAACGCTGCAAATCCTTAAATCAGTTGTAGTGAGAGGTATGCAAAGAATGAGAATGTACCTGAAAATGGAGGGGTGCACCTCTATTTATAGACGTACGCACTGTACCTAAAGCTTCAAATGCGGCGACTTTAATCTGGACAGTTGAATGGGAACGCTTGTCTAATGAGTGCATATTGGGCTGTAACCAATACCGGGGCCACTGTGATGGCTAGAGGATGAGGGAGGCCAGAACAGCCTCAGCTTGATTTGTCTGGTGTCTTTAGTTAAGGAAGAGGTAATGATGTCGCGCCACGTGTCAGCTTCTGAGTGGAAGAACAGAGATATGATGTTTGAGGAAATCGAGGTGACGCTTTGGAGAACCAAAGCTGTCTTGTCATAATGTTAGAGTCTTGTATTGATGGGACACATTGAAGAGGTGTGTCGCTTCGCATATTGCCCCCTGAGGCCTATATAAGTTGAGTTGAAGATTCATTCTTCACTTCGCTTTATTTTCGAAATTAGTTTCATTTGAGAGCTTTGAACGATCTGAGAGATTGCATTCCTCCGACCGCAATGTCGAGTTCTTTTTCGCCGCAGAGCGCCGTATCTTCTGGATTTCCAGGCGGAGCGAGTTCATTACTCATCGTTCTGAGTTCATCATTCAAGCCGAACTTGCGCAAACTAGGGCTGAGGTTAGTTTTCTCATCTTTATCTTAATGCTTTTTACTTGATGTTTTTAACTACGGCCGACGTTGGCGTTAGGAGATTGTCACTGCTCATGCCACTTGGAGAGGAGATGGATCTGCCTTAGTCTATCCGAGGCCGAGGTCAGTCTCATTTTAGTTTTAGTCATTGATGGCGCTGTCCTCCCCTTGCAGATAAATGGTTTGATCTAAAACAGAGGAGACACACTACTCAGTTCCCCTTGGAAAGCTGATCTTGAAGAGGTCGATCGGCCGAAGGCCATCCGGTGCCGGCTCCAAAGGGAGCTCCAACCTTGTCCTCCTCCACATAAGCCAATTCGTCGGCGAGGTTGATAACTCATATTTATATGAGTTATTTATACTCACTCAAGAATAAATCATGCAAGTTCTCTAGCAATACAAGGTTAATTTAATTAGTTTTATGTTAAGTTTCTTAGTTCTTAGTCAATTAGAGGTTTCATTGCTAAATCTGTGCATTTTGGCACCTCTTGGTGCCTTTGAGAGCGTTTTGATGTTTCTTGTGCTTGTGCAGTAAAGAGCTGAACGTGACCACGTCCCTCACCACGTCTATAGAAGAGCAGCAGAGCAAGAGTGAAAGATCTCAATTTTGGCGCGCTAGCAATGATGGTCAAAGATATAAAAAGTCAGAAGATCTTCTATTCCCCATGTGCTGACAAGGATGACGCACTGTAGCACTATATAGAGTCAGTCAGAAGAGGAAACAGGCCTGGTAGGTGGGCAAGTGACATCAGCACACGTGAGCAAGATTGGCTATTTAATGAAGACTCAACTCTCTCTCAAAGGACACACGCTCATACACTCACTCTCCCACTTCACTTCAGTTCATCTCCCTGCCATTCACCTTCATCAATCTCAGAGAAAGTGTCTTAAAGAAGTTCTGGAAACAGACTTCTTCATTTTGCTTTTCTGAGCTTCCATTTTTATTTCTTGCGTAACTCACTACTGTGAGGCTCAGACGTTGTAACGTCTCTACAACGTACATGCTGAAGATTTACTTAGGTGTATCTTTTGCACTTAGTTTCTTTCCTTTTATGTATGGTATTTGGATTATAATTCCTTATCATTCTGTAAAGATGCTCAGCACGAGCTAAACACTTTGTAGTTGGGTTATTGTTTTGCTTGTAATGAATTTCTAGTTTAATGTTATGAAGTATTGACGTTTAATGTTTTAAATCTTTGCATGATAATATTTCCAAACTTGTTTTGAGGTTGGCCTCTTAAAATAGGTATATTCATAGGTGCAGACATGGTCTATGAAAAGAACTCAAAGATTTATATGAACGAAAAGGTGCACTAAAGACATTTAGGCATTTTTATCTAATTCTAGACATAGAAAGGATAATAGTTCATAGAACATTGTTGTGGGTACTTAAAATACAGGAGTGGGCCTATTTATAACCTAGACATATGACCTCTTATACTTGAAGCTCTGACGTTTTGTGACTGAAAAGAACAGCTCTTTTGCAACAGCGTTCAAACGTTATAACGTCTATACAGAATAGCATTTGTACGTAATAGCGTGTAAACGTTATAACGTCTGACTAGAAAGAATTTACTTGCATGCAGCAATCCAACTCACTCTCATCCATATTTACACCCAACACTTGTTTACGTGTTTCATTTATATTCTTAGCATTAAAACCAACTCTTAGTGTCGATTTGTTACTTGATTCTCTTGTGTTTTGAAACTTAAACTTTGAAAGCAAACCAATCCACGTGGGAACGATCTCTTACTTATATCCACTTTATTACTTGTACGACGTGTATACTTGCACTATATTTGCGAATACCACACGAACGCAACAAGTTTTTGGCGCCGTTGCCGGGGATTGTAGTTAACTTTTATTGTTCAAAAGTATTCAAACACAAGTTGAAAGAATTTTACTCTGTTGTTTGTTGTGTCTGCTTGTGAACAGGTAGACGTTACAGTGTATGCTTAGTTCCAACTTAAGCTCTAGTTCGATTGAACCAGGGAGTGAATCTGCGCCTGAATTTGATCCAGAACCTGAAAGAACTTTCAGGCAACTTAGGAGACAACAAAGGTTAAGAAGGAGACAACAACAACAGCAACATCAACGCCCAACCATGTCTGAACATAATACTGGCCGAAGCTCTAGAGGTGGACCTAACCCAAGAGGAGGTAGAGGACATGGTCGTGGACCATAGACCCATACAGAAACAATAGTTGTTGATGATGAACACTGGCAGAGGCAGGAACTCATCAATGCAGGACCACAAGACATGGTCAATGACAGGGACAGGCCTATGCGTGATTATGCTGTGCTTAATCCTGCTCATCTACAAACAGGCATTGCAAGACCAACCCTTCATACTGGTCACTTTGAGTTCAAGGCAATGATGTTCCAAATGCTGCAAACTGCAGGGCAATTTGAAGGATACCCTCAAGAAGATCCATATGCACACCTGAGGCAATTTTTGGATGTGTGCAGCAATTTCATCATCCCTGGAGTCTCAGAGGATGCTTTCAGATTGAAGCTCTTCCCATATTCTCTTAAGGATAAGGCCAAAAGTTGGTTAAACTCCTTGGAACCAAATTCAATTCACACTTGGGATGAGCTAGCAGAGAAGTTCCTTGCAAAATACTTCCCTCCCAACAAAAATGCTAAATTAAGAAATGATATCACTTCCTTCAAACAAAGGGAAGGGGAATCACTATTTGAGGCTTGGGAAAGGTGGAAGGAATTACTAAGAATGTGCCCTCACCATGGCATTCCTGTGGTTATTCAAATGGAGACTTTCTATAATGGTCTAGATCAGCCCACTAGGTTGATACTTGATGCTTCATCAGGTGGTGTTGTAACACCCCCTTATCTTAATCAATTCGGTCTACTAAATTAAAATCAGAGTTTCAAAATTCCACTCAAAGGAGTGCTACATTTGGTGATTAAAAGGAAAACAGAAAATCAATTAAGTTCAAAAGCAGTTTCACAAAGATTATACAAGCATGCGGTCATGCGCATCACCACGGCAAAAGTGGTCTCAAACCCATCATATAAGGCACCTCTACCAAGAAACACAACAAGTCATATTACATAGTAATAGTTACACAAATATGATAGTTTTTGTTCCAAAAGACTATCTAGCAAAATATACACAAGATCAAGATAAAGAGTACAAAATAATCTACTGCCCCAACCCGGTGTTACACGCACTGAGCAGCACTCAACCAACATCAACTAGGCACGCCTATCACTCATGAGTACACGCAAGTTGCCACGAGAGCAGCAACAATAAGCAACTAGGGTGAGTCTCTTAACACAAGTAATATAATGTGAAGAAAGCTTAAGGATAGAGATAGCACTAAAAACACCTCGGTGCTCAAAGAATTACAATCACTCACCGATAGTCCACATAAACACAACAATTATCAACCAACTCAAACACAACAATTCATGTAATGTATGCATGTATGCAACCCACCCACAGGGCATTATGCAATGAGGTACCTCCACCGTCGTTATTTAGCCCGTCGGCATCTCCGCTCGTTAACTCGTCGTTATTTGATATGGAGACCGAAGTCCTACCATATCCGAGGCCGAGACCTCCTCCGTCGTAATATGCACATGAACATGTGACTTCATGACAAATACAATCACACACAAATCAATCATAACGTATGTGAATGTTTACACCGTCGCGTTCACCGCCGCTCACCGTCGTTATTCGCCGTTCTACTCCGTCGCATTCGTCGCTCACACCGACGTCTACACCACCTAGACATCATCACAGTGCTAAGGTCGACCCTACAACAGTGTAGAATCACCTTAGGACCTACAATGACTTCTCACCACCTCGGCAATCCATGGTGGACTACTTGTCACACCGAGGACCACAACGACACTTAGGGACCAAAATGTCACCTAAGGACCAAAATGGACTTAATCGCTCCCTTACTTATGCACATTGGTGCTAAAGTAGCACTCCCAGTAGCGTCCCCAATGTGTTAGATAACATTGGCGCCTAACCTCACCTTGGCACACTATATGTGTACCTCGGCTAACCACGCAACATCACCTCTAAGACACTATGTGTGTACCTCTACTAACCACACCTAAACCTCACTCAGAACGCGCCACGCCACGCACTCCTTACACCAAAATCATCTAAGTCATGGGAAGAGATGAGAAACCTTCACTCTCCAACAAACCACAGCAACAAGCTCTCCTCTCCTCTCCTAGCTTGAACTCTCCACGATCAAGTTCTCTTCCTTCTCTCTTCGGTTCTCACTTCTCTCTCTACTTCCCTCAATTTAGAAACTTAACTATATTTTTGAACCGAATGGGATGTCTCTTTGAAGGTACCATTTAATATGTCCCAATGGACTTAAATGGGCCTTGGCCTTATTTAGGCCGTGGGCTTGCTATTACCCACACTCTTTACCTACTTTGACATTTCCCTGAAATAGTAACACATGCTTAGCTTTTACTTAATGAATTTCTTGACTTAAGAGTAAAATGTTGCAAACCCTTAATAACTCAACTAAGTTAATTAATTGAATTATTTTGGGGTGTTACAACTCTCCCTACTTAGGAGATTACGTCCTCGGAATCTTACCTTAATCAAACAACTCGGAATAGGCCTCCTTCATCTTGCTCTCTAGCTCCCAAGTAGCATGCTCACCAACAGCCTCCTACCCAAACCACCTTCACTAACTTGATTTCCTTTCCCAAGAGTCTTTACTTCTCGGTCTTCAATCTCGATTGGCATTGTCTCCAGGTGAGGAGGTCGTCTCTCACTTGCACATCATCCATTTGAATGACATGGGACGGGTCAGAACATACTTCCTCGGTGAGATACATGGAACACATCGCAAATTTGTGATTGGGTGGCAATGCAATTGGTATGCCACCTTCCCAACTCTCTCCAAGATTTGATAGGGTCCAATGAAACGAGGTGATAGTTTCTTGGACCTCGAGCTCGTCCAACTCGATCCACTGTGGGTGACTCTAAGGAATACATGGTCGCCGCTTGAAATTCTAAATCCTTCCTTCTCTTGTCATGGTAACTCTTCTCCATGCGCTTTGTGGACGCCCTCATCTTCTCTCTGATCATCTTAACCTTCTCGGTAGTCTCTCTAACCAACTCGGGTCCCAACACAACCCTCTCTCCTGTTTCATGCCAACATAGTGGAGTCCTACACCTACGGCCATACAATGCTTCAAATGGTGCCATTCCAATACTTGAATGATGACTGTTGTTGTAAGTGAATTCTATCAGTGGTAGATACGTATCCCACGCACCTCCTTGCTCAAGCACACAAGCTCTCAATAAGTCTTCTAATGATTGGATAGCCCTCTCGGATTGACCATCAGTCTGAGGATGGTATGCCGAGCTCAAACGCAACTTGGAACCCAACGCCTCTTGCAAGCTCTTCCAAAATTCTGAGGTAAACCTTGGATCTCTGTCTGAAACAATACTCAAAGGGATTCCATGAAGCTTCACAATGACATTGATATAAATTTCTGCTAACCTTGGCATCGGGTATGTGATGTTAATAGGAATAAAGTGTGATGACTTTGTCAGCCTATCAACAATCACCCAAATGGTATCAAACCCTCTTGTTGTCCTCGGCAACCCGGTTACAAAGTCCATGGAAATGCTGTCCCACTTCCATTCAGGAATATGCAACGGTTGCATCAACCCTGCCGGCTTCTGGTGCTCCACTTTTGACTTCGGCAAGTCAAACAAGCATAGATTTAAAACAAGCTACATCCTTCTTCATTCCTTGCCACGAATAATTTCTTCAAGTCTTGATACATATTCGTAGCCCCCGGATGGATACTCAACCGACTTCTCCGACACTCTTCCGTAATAGCCTTTTGATCTCTTCATCATCAGTACACATATCCGTCCTCCGAACCTCAACAAACCTTGTGCATCCAACTCAAAATCTTTATTATCATTTCCGGCCAACACTTACAAACACATCAACCAACTTCACATCAACCTTCTCAGGCTTCACTTATACTAACCATGAACTCATTGGTGATCTTCAAAGATCCCCAACTTAACACTCCGAGGTGTTACTTCATATACTAGGCTCAAATCTCTAAACTGCTCAATCGGGCCCAGCTCCTTTACCATCATTGATGACACATGCAGAGATTTCCTACTCAACAGATCGCCTACAACATTGGCCTTCCTCGGGTGATAGTTCGGCATCAAGTCATAGTCCTTCAAAACTCCAACCATCTCCTCTCGCCTCATATTCGGTTCCTTACGATCAAACAAGCATCGCAAACTCTTGTGATCACTAAACACCTCGAACCTTGATCCATAAAGGTAATGCCTCCATATCTTCAATGCAAACACTACGGCAGAAAGCCTAGCTCTAAATGATGAGTGGGGTAATTCTTCTCATGAGTCTTGATTGCCTTGAAGCATACGCCACTACTTTACCTTCTTGCATCAAAGACACAGCCCCAAACCTAACTTAGATGCATCACAATAAATCACAAAAGGATCCTCTGGATTAGGCAACTTCAAGATTGGCGACGTTGTCAATCTCCTCTTCAACTCTTGGAAGCTCTCTTCACATCGGCCATCCCATACGAAAGCCCTATCTTTACATGTCAATTGGGTTAATGGCAACGCCAATTTGGAGAAACCCTCAATGAATCTTCTGTAGTAACCGGCTAGCCCCAAGAAGCTCCTCACTTCGGTGGCCGACTTGGGTGCCTCTCACTTCAACACAGCTTCAATCTTTGAAGGGTCCACTGCAATCCCCTTGCTGGAAATCACATGGCCTAGGAAACTCACTTCCCTCAACCAAAACTCACACTTGGATAGCTTCGCATATAACTTCTTCTCCTTCAGAACCTCCAGCACTATCCTTAAGTGCTCGACATGTTCTTCTGCCGACTTGGAGTAGACCAAAATATCGTCTATGAACACTGTAACACCCCCTTTCTATTTAGTCTATTATGTTAATAAATTCGAAAATCAGAGTCTACGAAAAACCTTTAGCGCGACCACTAGAGGGTGCCACATTCAAACAACCACATTAAACTCCAAATAATAATTAAAATAACTCCAAAAAGGTGATACATAGCACCATAAATCTGCATTTGAGAGATAGAAATCGTAGCAAATGGAAATAACAAACCGAAATACGATGAATACAGCTTATCCAAGGAAAAGTTAAAACATAACATAAGCGACAAAATCTAGCTATCCCTCCGGTGCTACGTGATCGAGCCGACTCGACAAATACTAGCGGAAGGTGCTCACGTCACCTTGATCAACATCACACTGCAGCGTTGCCACATGGGAGCAACATTCCAAGCGAGAAAGGGTGAGTCTCATTTCATAGAAAATAGTAAATAAAACATGCAACTCAATAAGATAAGCATTAGCACACCAACACCGTAAAATTCAAACAATTTCATCAATAGTCACACACACCAAACAACCACCGTAAATGTATGCAAGTGCATGAGATGCGACCAACGCCAAGGGCATATGCATGTGGATCCATCACCAAAAAGGCCTGAGGGCATTCACCGATCACCAAAAGGCCCAAGGCATTCACCATTCACCAAAAGGCCCGAAGGCATTCACCAAAAATATTTTATGAGGCCGAGGCCTATTCACCGAAAATAATGCACATGCCTATGCAACGCATGACTATGCAACACCACGCCAAAACAACACCGAGAATAGCACAAGAAATATTCGCCAATAATTTTATTTGCACCCACCACCAATAGAGGTCATAACCTCCATCACCCAAAATGAACTCACCGTTAATCCCATCACCATAAAAAAACAACCACAATAGTGAATGCAACACCAAAAGGACCAAAGGGACACCTAGGACCAAACGCACCACCTAAGGACCAATTCAACATCATAATAATTATTTTAGCACCTAGGGACTAATTCGACACCATAATAGTTATTTTAGCACCTAGGGACTAATTTGACACTCACCTAGGCACCCATGCACTCCTAGGCGCCAAAACAGGCACACGGGGCAGCCAAATGGCGCCCATACACTATTCACTCCGCACAACACCCTTTCGGCCCAAGAACACATGTAGGTGTCACACCCCAGCGCCATTTCTGTGGAAATCTGGGCGCCCCCTCCTGTCTCGCACTACACGCACACAAAGACACACTGAGAACACACACACTGTGGCGCCATTTCGGGGAATTTGGCGCTCTCCCGCCTACTCGCACCAAAGACACACAATCTCACTCACCAGGCGCCATTTCAGGGGAAATTGGCGCCCCCTCTCAGTCTGCCTGCACAACTACACAGACACACACAAAATGCACACACAGGGCGCCATTTCGAGGATTTTGGCGCCTCTCGCCCACTGCACAAACACACACAGACACACACCAAGCGGCACCTGTGCGCCATTTTCGGGGAATTTGGCGCTCCCCGCCTGTCTCGCACCCACACACACACACTCTAACACACACAAGCAGGCGCCATTTCTGTGGAATTTTGGCGCTTCTCCTGCTCCAAAGAATCCCATCGACAAAGAACAACATGCATACTACCCTTTAATGGACCTTAATTCTAGCATTTCAACAACACCCAATATTCTCCATGATTCCTCTCATTTACTTTCATCAGTATTAATCACTAAACACCTTAACGTCACCTAGATTAGAATTTACAAATTCGGGCCGTCTACTAATCACCTACTCAACAATTCATTAGTTAATTCACCCAATCAACAATTCATGTCAATACTTCACCAAATCAACAATTTATTCAAGTAATTCACCTAGTCAGCAATTTATGCAAACAATTCATCAAATCAACAATTTATTCACACCGTTCACCAATCATCACGTTCATCATAATAATCAGTCAAACAAGTTAGCACGCAACAATTCAATCACACACATCCTAATACTCAATCCTATGGTCCCAAGCTTTATAAACTATTGACTATGAGAAGGAACTCCCCTTACCTGATAATTGAAGGAGAATACCACACTTGAGAACCCACCAAAATCACCAACACACAAGCTTCGTTCTTCCTCCCAACTCACGCTAAAATCCTTCCTCTGCTTGCAAGAAGAACAGCCCAAAGATGAGGATGGGGTTGAAGATTACAAAAGGAGAAGAATGGAGAATAATGGGTTAAACGATTTACCTAAGAAATTTGAGAGAAGTTTCTTCCTCCCCTTCTTCCTTTCTCACGCCGCGCGTTTACTCTCTCTCTCTGCTCACGGATGCTTTTTTTTTTCTTTTCTTTGATGGGAGAATACACCACTAGAGGACCATTAGGTCATGAATAGGAATTGGGCCAACTAATGGGTTTGGGCCCTATTCACACCCCTCCTTTTAATTCAAATCACCTCCTGAAATTAAATAACTCCTAGTTAGTTAATTCATTTAAATAATTATTGTAAACCTCTAATAACTTAATTAAATTATTTCGGGGTGTTACAATCCTCCCCCACTTAGAACATTTCGTCCTCGAAATTACCTGAGTCAAATAACTCCGGATAGGCCTCCTTCATCTTGCTCTCCAATTCCCAAGTCGTGCTTTCGCCCACGGCCCCTAACCAAACCACCTTCACCAGATTGATTTCCTTACCCCTTAGGACCTTCACCTCACGGTCCTCAATTCCATCGGCATCGTCTCCACGGTGAGATTCTCTCTCACCTCCACATCGTCCATCCGAACCACATGGGATGGGTCGGGAACATACTTCCTCAGTTGAGATACGTGAAACACGTCATGTAAATTTGAAAGATTGGGTGGCAAGGCCACTCTGTAAGCAACCTTCCCTACTCTCTCCAAAGATCTCGACACGGACCGATAAAGCGAGGAGTCAACTTCTTAGACTTCAGAGCACGCCCGACACGGTCGTGGGAGTGACTCTCAAGAATACGTGATCACCAAATTTTGAAATTCCAAATCCTTCCTCCTCTTATCGTGATAACTCTTCTATCTACTCGCGAAGCTTTCATTTTCTCACGGATCATTTTAACCTTCTCTCGTAGTTTCACACGGACTATTTCGTGACCAAGTACCACACTCTCTCCGATTCATACCAACACAGAGGAGTCCCGCACCTCCTACCATACAATGCTTCGAACGGTGCCATCCCAATACTCGAATGATGACTGTTGTTGTAAGTAAACTCGACCAAAGGTAGATGAGAATCCCACGAATCTCCTTGCTCAAGAACACACGCCCTCAGCAAATCTTCGAGCGACTGATTAGTTCTCTCTGTCTGCCCATCTGTCTGCGGGTGGTACGCCGAACTCAACCTCAATTTAGAACCCAGGGCCTCTTGTAAACTCTTCCAAAATTCAGAAGTGAATCTGGGATCTCTATCAGATACAATGCTCATGGGAACACCGTGCAGCTTCACAATCGTCTTCACATAGATTTCTGCCAACTTCGGAACCGGATAAGTAATGTTAATAGGTAAGAAGTGAGCAGACTTCGTCAGTCTATCCACGATTACCCAAATAGCGTCAAATCCTCTTGCGGTGCTTGGCAACCCCATCACAAAATCCATGGAAATGTCATCCCACTTCCATTCCGGGATCTCCAACGGCTGCATCAACCCCGCAGGCTTCTGATGCTCCACTTTTGACTTCTCGACAGTTAAACAGCATACACAAACCGAGCCACGCCACGCTCATACGTGCCACCAAAACAACTTCTTTAAGTCTTGATACATCTTCGTAGCTCCCGGGTGAATACTCAACTTACTCCTATGGCCTCTTCGAGAATTGCCTTTTAATCTCTTCATTATCGTGTATACAAATCCTCCCACGGTACCTCAATACACCTTGCGCATCTATCTCATAGTCTTTATCATCGAATTATCAATCCCTACGGCGATTTCCACCGACTTAATATCCCGCTTCGAGCTTCTCTAATAACATCCAAGAATTCATTATGGATCTTCAACATACCCAACTGACGCTCTAGGCGCCACCACAAACCGCACTCATATCCCTAAACCGCTCCACTAATTCGAGCTCCTTAACCATCATTGTCGACACGCAAGGCCTTCCGACTCAAGGCATCCGCCACCACATTAGCTTTACCGGATGATAATTTAAGCTGAAATCGTAATCCTTCAACAACTCTAACCATCTCCTTTGCCTCATGTTCAACTCCTTCTGATCAAATAGATATTGCAACCCCTTGTGATCACTGAACACCTCAAACTCCGAACCGTACAGGTAATGCCGCCAAATCTTTAATGCAAACACAATTGCCGCTAGTTCCAAATCATGAGTGGGGTAGTTCTTTTCATGGACTCTCAATTGCCTAGATGCGTAGGCCACCACCTTACCATCTTGCATAAGGACACCTCCTAGTCCCATCTTAGAAGCGTCACAATACACTACGAAAGGCTCTCCTGATTTAGGTAACGTCAACACAGGTGAAGTTGTCAATCTCCTCTTCAACTCATTGAAACTTTCCTCACAGCGAGAATCCCAAACGAATGCCTTTCCTTTACAAGTCACCGAAAGTTAGCGGAAGTGCCAACTTAGAGAACCCTTCAATGAACCGCCTATAGTAACCTGGCTAGCCCGTAAAGCTTCTAATCTCAAGAATCGACCTAGAGCCTCCCAACGCATTACCGCATCAACCTTGGATGGGCTCCATCGCTATACCATCCTCTCGAAATGATATGGCCAAGGAAACTTACTTCCTTCAACCAAAAATCGCATTTAGATAGCTTAGCATACAACTTCCTATCCTCAGATCTCCAATATCGACCTCAAATGCTCGACATGCTCTTCCCGGACTTGGAATAAATCGTAATGTCGCCGATAAAGACCACCACGAAACGATCCAGATACTCATGAAAATGCGGTTCATGTACTCCATGAACACCCCGAGCATTCAGAACTCCAAACGGCATCACCGAATACCGTAGTGCCCATACCGAGTCCTAAACGCCGTCTTCGGAATATCTTCATCCTTAACCTTTATCCGATGATATCCCCAGGCCTCAAATCTATCTTATCGAATACACGAGCACCCACCGGTTGATCCATCAAATCATCGATCCTTGGGAGTGGATACTTATTCTTGATTGTGACCTTGTTCAATCGCCGATAGTCTACGCAAAGCCTCATACTCCGTCTTTCTTCTTTACCAAAGAACATTGGGGCTCCTACGAGGGGATACACTTCGGCCTTATGAATTTCTTCTCTAGCAAGTCTTCAAGCCGCTTCTTCAACTCCGACAACTCTGCTGCAGACATCCTATACGGTGCCATAGACACGGGCCCAGTGCCGTGCACCAAGTCAATACCAAATTCCACCTCCCTCTCGGGTGGCACATCGTGGATTTCGTCAGAAATACTTCGTAAAAGTCCCGCACTACATCGGCAACTCGTCAATCTTAGTCCGCTCTCAAGAGACAATGACGCTATCAAGGCAAACAACTTAACCGTCCCTCATTATCTTATGCAATCGCCAACAGCAACAAAGCGTATTCTCCTTCGACCGAGGGCGTAAATCCACTGATTTATTAAAGCGGTTGATGTGGACATGGTTGTTCACTAACCACCCATACCTAATATGATATCGAGCCCTCCTAATGGCAAGCAAATTAAATCCACAAGAAACTCTCTATCGAAAACCAATAGAGGACACTTAACACACACGAGAGGTAGTCACCGAACCCTTAGCCGGAGTGTCGATGACCATCTCCCTTTTCATGACAGATAATTCTAGGTTCAACTTATCAAAGACACGCAGCAGAAACAAACGAATGTGTGGCACCGTGATCAACTATAGCAAGCAATTGAGTACCCTTAATGAAACACGCACCTCTAATCTCGTTAGCGATCTCACGAACTCGCGAGCAAACACTTTCCCACTCGCCCGCTCCTTCTTTGGCTTGGAACACTTAGTACTAATATGCCCTATCTCTCCCGCAGCTTGTAACATACGACATCCTTTTATCACGGTTGGAAGATATGTGTCCCACTTTCCCACACCGATAACACCTCTTCTCATCCTTGCCAGGCGACCGGACTCTTATGACTGTTTTCCCACACACGTGTAGCAAGTAATACCGGCGGTAGCATCTCCCCACTTCGCTTAGACCCACCAACAAACTTCCCCTTGCCCTTACCAAAGAGTACCTCACACGGCTTACTCCGGACCCGAGAAGTTCTTGTGTTTTTCTTTCATAACTCGGAGTGGGTATCATTGCCCCTCTTCAAAAATCCTGCAGCCTATTAACCAACACGGAGAACACTCGAACTGCTGATACCCTATGAATTTCTTTATGTCAAAGACGAACCCGTTCTCAAACTTGATGCATTTGGAGAACTCAAAGATCCGCCCATCATAGTGCGGATAGAACTTGGACAACTCAGTAAATTTGGCAAAGATATTCGATCCACGGACATATTACCCTGCTCAAGCCTCAAAACTCAACTTCTTTCTTTCCGCGGACATCCTCCGGTAGTACTTCTCCGAACTCTCTTTGGAACACACCCTGTGATCTCCTCATTGTCACCATCAACCCTCTCGCTAACGGTCATCCATCCACCACCATCGCCTCTTTCTTCAAAGATGTGCGTACCATAACGAACTTTTCGAGCATCAAGATACCCATTACGCGGAATATTCGCTCCATCTCTCCCACCACTCAAGGGCACCATCGTGGTTGTACCCGCCGAAAGTAGGAGGGTTCTCCGCCGGAAGGTAGCCAAACCACGCGCCCGTGGTCCACAACACCACGCAGATCACCCACAACCCCACCCATAGCTCGCAATGCGCGCCGCAAGTGCGTGCGTCGTTCCGCCCCGCCATTCTAGTATCGCAATGTAAAAATGTAAATTCAGAATCGATGAATAGAACTTAAGTGCTACATAACTTGACGACTCAACTATGCACGGACAGATCGAATCGCTCGATACCAATTGTAACACCCCCTTTCTATTTAGTCTATTATGTTAATAAATTCAAAATCGAGTCTACGAAAAACCTTTAGCGCGACACACTAGAGGGTGCCACATTCAAACAACCACATTAAACTCCAAATAATAATTAAAATAACTCCAAAAAGGTGATACATAGCACCATAAATCCGATTGAGAGATAGAAATCGTGAGTAATGGAAATAACAACCGAAATACAAGAATACAGCTTATCCAAGGAAAAGTTAAAACATAACATAAGCGACAAAATCTAGCTATCCTCCCTGCTACGACGAGCCGACTCGACAAATACTAGCGGAAGGTGCTCACGCCACCTTCGGGCCATCACACTGCACGTTGCCACATAGAGCAACATTCCAAGCGTAAAGGGTGAGTCTCATTTCATAGAAAATAGTAAATAAAACATGCAACTCAATAAGATAAGCATTAGCACACCAACACCGTAAAATTCAAACAATTTCATCAATAGTCACACACACACGAAACAACCACCGTAAATGTATGCAAGTGCATGAGATGCACCCAACGCCAAGCGGCATATGCATGTGGATCCATCACAAAAAAGGCCTGCAGGCATTCACCGATCACCAAAAGGCCCGAAGGCATTCACCATTCACCAAAAGGCCCGAAGGCATTCACCAAAAATATTTTATGAGGCCGAGGCCTATTCACCGAAAATAATGCACATGCCTATGCAACGCATGACTATGCAACACCACGCCAAAACAACACCGAGAATAGCACAAGAAATATTCGCCAATAATTTTATTTGCACCCCAGTCACCAATAGAGGTCATAACCCTCCATCACCCAAAATGAACTCACCGTTAATCCCATCACCATAAAAAAAACAACCACAATAGCTGAATGCAACACCAAAAGGACCAAAGGGACACCTAGGACCAAACGCACCACCTAAGGACCAATTCAACATCATAATAATTATTTTAGCACCTAGGGACTAATTCGACACCATAATAGTTATTTTAGCACCTAGGGACTAATTTGACACTCACCTAGGCACCCATGCACTCCTAGGCGCCAAAACAGGCACACGGGGCAGCCAAATGGCGCCCCATACACTATTCACCGCACAAAGACCCTTTCACCAAAGAACACATGTAACTGTCACACCCCAGCGCCATTTCAGTGGAAATCGCGCTCCCCCTCCTCCGCACTACACGCACACAAAGACACACTGAATACACACTGTGGCGCCATTTCAGGAATTTGGCGCCTCCCGCCTACCCGCACCAAAGACACACAATCTCACTCACCAGCGCCATTTCAGGGAAATTGGCGCCCTCTCTCGGGCCTCTGCTCGCACAACTACACAGCACACACACAGAATGCACACTGTGGCGCCATTTCAGGATTTTGGCGCCCTCTCGCCCACTGCACAAACACACACACAGACACACACAAAGCAGACCCTGTGCGCCATTTTCAGTGGGAATTTGGCGCTCCCCGCCCGTCTCGCACCCACACACACAGCACACTTCTGAACACACAAAGCAGGCGCCATTTCGTGGAATTTTGGCGCCCTCTCCTGCTCCAAAGAATCTCATCGACAAAGAATAACATGCATACTACCCTTAATGCACCTTAATTCTAGCATTTCAACAACACCCAATATTCTCCATGATTCCTCTCATTTACTTCTCATCAGTATTAATCGCCTAAACACCTTAACGTCGCCTAGATTAGAATTTACAAAAATTTTCGCCTACTAATCACCTACTCAACAATTCATTAGTTAATTCACCCAATCAACAATTCATGTCAATACTTCACCAAATCAACAATTTATTCAAGTAATTCACCTAGTCAAGAATTTATGCAAACAATTCATCAAATCAACAATTTATTCACACCGCTCACCAATCATCACGTTCATCATAATAATCAGTCAAACAAGTTAGCACGCAACAATTCAATCACACACATCCTAATACTCAATCCTATGGTCCCAAGCTTTATAAACTATTGACTATGAGAAGGAACTCCCCTTACCGATAATTGAAGGAGAATACCACACTTGAGAACCCACCAAAATCACCAACACACAAGCTTCGTTCTTCCTCCCAACTCACGCTAAAATCCTTCCTCTCGCTTGCAAGAAGAAATGACCCAAAGATGAGGATGGGGTTGAAGATTACAAAAGGAGAAGAATGGAGAATAATGGGTTAAACGATTTACCTAAGAAATTTGAGAGAAGTTTCTTCCTCCCCTTCTTCCTTTCTCACGCGCGCTTACTTCTCTCTCTCTCTGCTCACGGATGCTTTTTTTTTTCTTTTCTTTGATGGGAGAATACACCACTAGAGGACCATTAGGTCATGAATAGGAATTGGGCCAACTAATGGGTTTGGGCCCTATTCACACCCCTCCTTTTAATTCAAATCACCTCCTGAAATTAAATAACTCCTATTTAGTTAATTCATTTAAATAATTATTGTAAACCTCTAATAACTTAATTAAATAATTAATTAAATTATTTCGGGGTGTTACAAACACTACCACAAACCGATCTAAGTACTCATGGAAGATACGATTCATATACTCCATGAATACTCCTGGAGCGTTAGTGACACCGAATGGCATTACTAAGTACTCGTAGTGTCCATACCGAGTTCTAAAAGCCGCCTTTGGTACGCTTCGTCCTTCACTTTGATTTGATGGTAGCCTCGACCTCAAATCAATCTTTGAAAATACTTGAGCACCTACCAATTGATCCATCAAATCGCCAATTCTTGGTAGTGGATACTTGTTCTTAATTGTAACCTTATTCAACCGTCTGTAGTCCACGCACAACCTCATGCTTCCATCTTTCTTCTTCACGAGCAAACACAGTGCTCCCCACGGTGACACGCTTGGTCTCACGAATTTCCTTTCTAGCAATTCTTCCAACTGTTTCTTATTTCGGATACTCGGATGCAGACATCCTATAAGGTGCCATAGACACCTGGCCTTGTTCCAGAATCAATTCTATAGTGAACTCAATCTCTCTCTCGTGTGGCACGTCGGTATTTCTTTTCCGGAAACACCTCGGCAAACTCTCTAACCACCGGCACATCTTCAATCTTGACTTGATTCTCTCATCACAATGACGCCCATTCCTACAGTGGTAAACAAATTAAATTAACAGAGAAGTCCATGCCGAATACATCGGTGGGCACTTCGAACATACGGAGAGGTAGTCATCGAACCCATGGCCGAGTGTCAATGACCATCTCCTTCCCAATGAAGACAACACTAAATTCGATCTATTAGCACACATGGCGCAGAAATGAATGAATGAGTTGCACCAAAGATCTATAATTGCAACTAGAGGAACACCGCTGATATAACACGTACCTTTGATTTTGCTCACCACCTCGGACCCGGCTAGTGCAAACACTTTCCCCACGCCTTTCTCTTGCTTTGGCTTAGGACACTTGGGACCGATATGCCCCATCTCTCCACAATTGAAACAGACTATCTCCTTTCTCCCACACTCGGCAGAGATAGGTGGCCCTCCTTGCCACATCTATAACACCTCTTCACCTCACCTTGCACTCCTTCGCGCTTGTGCCTGTGCAATCCACACTTGTAACAAGTCGAGAATAGCAGGAGCGTCTCCCTACTAGGCTTTCCTCTCCCCGCAGAGTTCCCTTTTCCTCTACCACCGTAATGGTCATAAGGCTTCCAACTGGGCTCGAGGTTGGAAGGTCTTCTTATCCTTCCCACTCGGCTAGTAGCCATACTATCTTCTTCATAAATTCTCGCAGCGATCCACCAACTCGAGAATACACCCTTATCCTTTGATACCCAATGGCCCGCTTGATCTCAGCTTAAACCGTTCTCAAACTTGATACACTTGGAGAACTCAAAGAAGAGCTCCGGTGTAATGGGGATAGAACTTCGCCATTTCGGAAAACTTGGCAAAGATACTCCGACACGGCCATGTTACCTTGTTTGAGCTCCAAGAATTCCATCTCCTTCTTTCCTTTCACGCCTTGGGGTAGTACTTCCTCATAAACTCCTCTTGAAAATATCCCATGTGATCCCTTCCTCTCAGCCTTCCAACCTTTGAAGAGATTCAAGCCACCGGTCGTCGGCTTCCTCGTGAGCACGTGAGTCCCAAACCTCACCTTTGCTCATCGGTGCAATCCATCACTCAAAATTCTCTCTATCTCTTTCAACCATACTAGAGCCCCATCAGGATCATACCTCCCCTCGAAGGTAGGAGGATTCTCCTCCGAAAGTAGCAAGTCTACGAGCTCCAAAGATCCTCGGCGATTCTCACGAGGTCGATTCCCCATAGCATTTGCCATCGCCTCCAACGCAGTTAGCCTATAGCAAAGATCATTTCTTCCACTCTTCCACCATTTCTACTTCATCGGGTCACACAATTCAAGAATCGGTTTAGAACGAGCCTAAGACTCGAGGCTTAAGACACTTAGACTCGCCTACGTGGTCGGACAAGACCGAACTTATGCTCTCGATACCAACAATGTAACACCCCTTATCTTAATCAATTCGGTCTACTAAATTAAAATCGAGTTTCAAAATTCCACTCAAAGGAGTGCTACATTTGGTGATTAAAAGGAAAAAGAAAATCAATTAAGTTCAAAACAGCCACAAAGATTATACAAGCATGCAATCATGCGCATCACCACTAGCAAAAGTGGTCTCAAACCCATCATATAAGGCACCTCCAAGAATAACAACAAGTCATATTACATAGTAATAGTTACACAAATATGATAGTTTTAGTTCCAAAAGACTATCTAGCAAAATATACACAAGATCAAGATAAAGAGTACAAAATAATCTACTCGGCCCCAACCCAAAGTGTTACACGCACTGCAGAGCGCACTCAACCAACATCAACTAGGCACAGCTATCACTCATGAGTACCTGCAAGTTGCCACGAGAGCAGGCAACAATAAGCAGCTAGGGTGAGTCTCTTAACACAAGTAATATAATGTGAAGAAAGCTTAAGGATAGAGATAGCACTAAAAACACCTCGGTTGCTCAAAGAATTACAACCACTCACCGATAGTCCACATAAACACAACAATTATCAACCAGCTCAAACACAACAATTCATGTAATGTATGCATGTATGCAACCCACCCACATGGCATTATGCAATGAGGTACCTCCACCGTCGTTATTTAGCCCGTCGGCATCTCCGTCGTTAACTCCGTCGTTATTTGATATGGAGACCGAAGTCCTACCATATCCGAGGCCGAGACCTCCTCCGTCGTAATATGCACATGAACATGTGACTTCATGACAAATACAATCACACACAAATCAATCATAACGTATGTGAATGTTTACACCGTCATTCACCGTCGTTACTCCGTCGTTACTCCGTCGCTCACACTGACGTCTACACCACCTAGACATCATCACAGTGCTAAGGTCGACCCTACAACACCGGTAGAATCACCTTAGGACCTACAACCGACTTCTCGGTCACCTCGGCAATCCATGGTGGACTACTTGTCACACCGAGGACCACAACGACACTTAGGGACCAAAATGTCACCTAAGGACCAAAATGGACTTAATCGCTCCCTTACTTATGCACATTGGTGCTAAAGTAGCACTCCCGATGAGCGCCCCACAATGTGTTAGATAACATTGGCGCTTAACCTCACCTTGGCACACTATATGTGTACCTCGGCTAACAACGCAACATCACCTCAAGACACTATGTGTGTACCTCGGCTAACCACACCTAAACCCTCATTTCGTAACGCGCCACGATTCACGCACTCCTTACACCAAAATCATCTAAGTCATGGGAAATTCACTCCTCAAGATCCCATGGTTCGGTTCACCTACTCTTAGGCACTGGGCGCTCACCTCGATGACGCCGCTACCTCTACCGAGGACCTCTACACCTTGGTAACCCAAGGCGAGACACCTACACTTCGGTTTATGCGTCCCTACCCTCGTTAATGGTGTTTAGACACATACTCTCCCTCAAACTCACCAATGCACCCTCCACACTAAGACACTCTAAGCGCTGACTTCCCTCAAGCCTCGGTTTCTCTCACTCTAGGCTTAAGGTATTTTTGCCACGCGCGTAATAAGGCGCTTAACGAGGGTAGGGACGCATAAGCGCTGACTCCCTTTTACTTCTTTTACTCTGTTTCTTCACTTAAACTCAACATGCAAGCTCATTTCCATTTCACTTCACGCATGCTCACTCGGATACTCACTCCATTTGCTCCGATCCTCTCCTTAACTCTACATGCAAGCTCATTTCTTCACACTACACTCGATTTACACTTTGATGCCTCACCATGCAAAGCTCACTTGCACATTACGCAATGCAGAGAGAGTTACACTCCTCTCTCTTTCCCAACCGATCACCGTCAGATCTCACCACAAATCTCAGCAAGGAGCAAAACACAAAGAAAGATACATCATGAACAACACATAAAACTCACATGCAAGGTGATCAAAACCACTCACACCAAAACACTATCAAACACAGAATATTACAAGGATTAAAAGACCCCTAACCTTAATGATTCGAGAAGAGATGAGAAACCTTCACTCTCCAACAAACCACAACAACAAGCTCTCCTCTCCTCTCCTAGCTTGAACTCTCCACGCCAAGTTCTCTTCCTTCTCTCTTCTGGTTCTCACTCTCTCTCTACTTCCCTCAATTTAGAAACTTAACTATATTTTTGAACTGAATGGGATGTCTCCTTCGAAGGTACCATTTAATATGTCCCAATGGACTTAAATGGGCCTTGGCCTTATTTAGGCCGTGGGCTTGCTATTACCCACACTCTTTACCTACTTTGACATTTCCCTAAAATAGTAACACATGCTTAGCTTTTACTTAATGAATTACTTGACTTAAGAGTAAAATGTTGCAAACCCTTAATAACTCAACTAAGTTAATTAATTGAATTATTTTGGGGTGTTACAGGTGTCATATTAAACATGTCTTTCTCTGAGGCATGCAAGCTCATTGATGACATAGCCACCCATAACTCTCATTGGCCATCTGATAGATTTACTCCTGGAAAGAAGGCTGGTGTCCATGAAATAAGTGAAGTAACTGCTCTTTTTGCTCAGGTGGCTACCCTGACCAATATGATCAAAACTTTGAGCACTCCAAACGTGGCCACGTCTGAAAAGCGAGCATCGCAAAGAAGAAGAGAACCTACACACTCTGGGGAGTAGTGTGTGTCTATTGTGAAGAAGGGCATGTGTATGAAGAGTGTCCCTATAACCTCATCAGTAAACTTTGTATCTCGTAACAAAGGAAACGGTCCCTATTCCAACTCTTACAATCCAAATTGGAGAAATCATCCAAATTTTAGTTGGAGAAACAACAATGCTTTGAATGCTAGCAACATCGCTCCCGCAATACCTCCGTGATTTCCTCCTCAACAACAACAAAGAACAACAGAGGCAGTATGTGCAGAATAACAACAATAGCAACTTGGAGGCTATGATGAAAAGCTTCATAAGTGATTGTAAAACAACTCTGCAAACTCATGAGTCCTCAATCAAAACTCTGGAAAACCAAATTGGGCAGATAGCTTCACTCACACCAAAGCGCGAATGGATCTCTCCTTCTACATTGAAACACCATCATCATCATCTAACCCTAATGGTAATAATGGGGTGAATGGACAGGTAAATGCAATTTCCTTAAGAAGTGGTACTGAATATCCTGAACCAACTATGCCTGTGGAAAAAGAAGTGCCAGAAAAGGACAAAGAGAAAGAAAAGGAGGTAAGCACAAGGGGTGAGAAAGAGAAGGATACTCCAGATATTGTGATGTCTAAACTAGACGTTACAACGTCTACTTTTGAACCAGGAATCAAGACTGTGCCTAGACTTGTACCTGAATATCCTCCTCCACCATACCCTCAAAGATTAAAGAAAGCTCATGAAGACAAGCAATTCAGCAAGTTCATGGAGGTGTTAAAGCAGCTACACATCAACCTTCCTTTAGTTGAAGCTTTACAGCAAATGCCAAATTATGCCAAGTTCCTAAAAGACATCATCACCAAAAGAAGAAGGCTAGGGGAGTTTGAAACTGTTGCTTTAACTGAGGAATCTAGTTTAATCATGCAGAATAAACTTCCTAGAAAATTCAAGGACCCTGGTAGTTTTACTATACCATGCTCCATTGGAGATTTTTACATTGGCAAAGCTCTATGTGACTTGGGAGCAAGTATTAACTTGATGCCCAAGTCCATTTATGATAAACTTGGTATAGGAACTGCCAGACCTACTTCTTTAAGTCTCACTTTAGCTGATAAAAGTAGGGTATATCCTGAAGGCATATTAGAAGATGTTTTGATTAAAGTTGACAAGTTTGTGTTTCCAGTGGATTTTGTTATTTTAGATTTTGATGCGAGATAAAGAAGTTCTCATCATTCGGGGAGACCTTTCTTAGCTCTTGGAAGAACAATCATTGATGTGCGAAAGGAGAATTGATCATGAGAGTCAATGACCAAGAAGTCAAGTTCAACGTTCTTAACGCACTCAAATATCCAGATCCTAACACAGAAGAATGTTCTTATGTGGTTGCCATTGATCATATGGTTCAGAAGCAATTCAACAAAGATAATGATCACTTGGAGAAGATTCTGGGCAATGCTGAAGTGCAAGAGTTTTTAGCAGAAGAAGCTGTTCCTCTAGACGTTATAACGTCTAATGCAGACGTTGCCACGTCTGAACCCCCTGAAGCAAAAGGTTGGACAAAAAGGTATGAATCTTTGGGTCAAGAAGAATCAAATCTCAAGAAGAACGTGCCCTCCATTAAAGAACCACCTACCTTGGAACTGAAGGTGTTACCTGAGCATTTAAAGTATGTCTTTTTAGGGGAAAATGATTCCCTACCTGTGATCATTTCTTCTAAACTTTTACAAGAGCAGGAGAATGATCTCATTACTACCCTGAAGAGACATAAGAAAGCAATTGGCTGGCAAATGGCCGACATCAAAGGTATCAGTCCCATAATCTGCATGCAAAGAATTGTCTTGGAAGAAAATGCCAAGAATAGCATTGAAGGGCAGAGGAGATTGAACCCGATAATGAAGGAGGTGGTAAAGAAAGAGATCATCAAGTGGTTGGATGCAGGAATCATCTACCCTACTAGTGATAGCTCGTGGGTTAGCACAGTGCAGTGTGTGCCAAAGAAGGGTGGAGTTACTGTGGTAACAAATGATAAAAATGAGCTAATTCCAACAAGGACAGTAACAGGATGGAGGATATGCATGGATTACAGGAAGCTTAACAAAGCAACTAAGAAGGATCATTTCCCTCTTCCATTCATTGATCAAATGCTAGACAGGCTTGCAGGCAAGGAGTTCTATTGTTTTCTTGATGGTTATTCAGGCTACAACCAGATAGCCATAGCCCCTGAAGATCAAGAAAAGACAACATTCACCTGTCTCTATGGTACCTTTGCTTTCAGAAGGATGCCATTTGGGCTGTGCAATGCTCCTGCAACATTTCAAAGGTGCATGATGGCCTTATTTTCTGATTTCATTGAAAATTCCATGGAAGTTTTTATGGACGATTTCTCAGTCTATGGAGATTCATACAAGGCATGCCTGGATAATTTGGAAGGAGTTCTGATAAGATGTGAAGAAACCAACCTAGTTCTCAATTGGGAAAAATGCCATTTTATGGTGCAAGAAGGAATAGTGTTGGGACACAGGATCTCTAAGAAAGGATTAGAGGTGGACAGAGCAAAGATTGATGTTATTGACAAGCTACCTCCACCAACAACCATAAAAGGAGTCAGAAGTTTCTTAGGACATGCAGGGTTTTACAGAAGATTTATCAAGGACTCTTCAAAGATTTCAAAGCCCCTGTGTCTGCTATTGCAACGTGACAACGTCTTCAAATTTGATGAACATTGTCATGAAGCTTTCAATAAACTGAAGACTGCCTTGGTGACTGCTCCAATAATAGTCACTCCAGATTGGTCTAAGCCATTTGAGTTGATGTGTGATGCAAGTGATTATGTTGTAGGAGCTGTATTGGGACAAAGGTATGGAAATTTTTTTCATTCTATTTATTATGCCAGTAAAACCTTAGATGATGCCCAATTGAATTATACTGTGACTGAAAAAGAGCTTTTGGCGGTTGTATTTGCTTTTGATAAGTTTAGATCTTACTTAGTGGGTGCAAAGGTTATTGTTTTTACTGATCATTCAGCCATTAAATACTTAATTGCTAAAAAAGATGCAAAGTCAAGGCTTATTAGATGGGTTCTCCTCCTCCAAGAATTTGACTTGGAAATACGTGATAAAAAGGGGGTGGAGAACCAAGTTGCTGATCATCTTTCTAGGCTTGAGAATGTTGATGCAGGTACAGGTGAAGAGGAGATAAAAGAAAAATTCCCTGATGAGAGACTGTTATCAGTAGCCACAGTAGTTGAAGACGTTACCACGTCTATGGCAATTTCGTCAAACGTTATAACGTCTGATACTACTGCACCGTGGTATGCTGACATAGTTAACTTTCTTGTTAGCAAGATCGTGCCTGTAGGCTTCAACTATCAGCAGAAGAAGAGGTTTTTCCACACTATAAAGCAATATTTCTGGGATGAGCCTTGCTTGTAAAAATTGTGCCCAGATCAGTTACTAAGAAGGTGTCTTGCAGAGGAAGAACAACTCCATGTGCTGCAACAATGTCATTCAGCACCTTATGGTGGACATTTTGGAGGCACAAGAACAGCTGCAAAGGTCCTACAATGAGGCTACTATTGGCCAACAATCTTCAAGGATGCACATGAGCTAGTAAGGAGCTGTGACAAGTGTCAAAGAACAGGAAACATATCAAGCAAGCAGGAAATGCCACTCACAAACATTCTGGAAGTTGAGTTGTTTGATGTATGGGGAATGGATTTCATGGGACCATTTCCTATGTCTCATGGAAATCTATATATTCTAGTAGCTGTGGATTACGTGTCAAAATGGGTTGAAGCTGTGGCATTACCCAACAATGAAGCCAAATCTGTTATCAAGTTCCTTAAAAAGAATATATTCACAAGGTTTGGCACTCCAAGAGCCATAATCAGTGATGAAGGTTCTCATTTCTGCAATAAGCTAATTGAGAACCTCTTGGCTAAGTATGGAGTGAAACACAAAGTTGCCACAGCTTATCACCCACAAACTAGTGGTCAAGCAGAAATCTCCAATAGAGAAATCAAGAGAATATTGGAGAAGATGGTTGGTCCCAATAGAAAGGAATGGTCATTGCACTTGGATGATGCACTGTGGGCTTACAGAACAGCATATAAGACACCATTGGGCATGTCCCCTTACAAGCTAGTATATGGTAAGGCATGTCATCTACCAATTGAGCTCCAACATAAAGCCCATTGGGCATTGAAGCAATTAAACTTGGATCATGCAAAGGCTCGTGAAGCAAGGCTACTACAGGTAAATGAGCTAGAAGAGTTCAGACACCATGCGTATGAAAACTCAGCAATCTGCAAGGAAAAGACCAAGAAATGGCATAATCACAGAATTCAAAAGAGGGAGCTGGTAGAAGGACAACAGGTGTTGCTATTCAATTCAAGGCTGAAGTTGTTCCCAGGAAAACTAAAATCTAGGTGGTCAGGACCTTTCAAATTGGTGAAAATCTATCCTCATGGTGCTGTGGACTTATTTGATGAAAAGACCAACACCGTGTTCAAAGTTAATGGCCAACGTGTGAAGCAGTATCATGGAGAGCATGTAGAAAGGGACAAGACCCAATTGTCCTTCAACAACCCTTGAATTCAAAAAGGGCAAAAGTCTGGCTGAAGACTCTTAAAGCAAGCGCTCTTGGGAGGCAACCCAATGATTTTTGATTAACCAACAATTTTTGTGTCTTTTAATTTTTTGTTTTGTAGGAATAAAGGCTGAAGAAAGGAGAGAGTCAAGGTGGTAGACGTTGTGACGTCTCAGTTTACACTAGACGTTGGCACGTCTGGGGTCTGCGCAATATTTAAATGAAAAAGAAGAAAAATCAGTCAAGGCAAATTCAAACTCAGTCAAGTGCGCAAGTGATGACGTGCAGAAATCATTTCACTCTGTAAACACGAACGTGGTAACTGACCACGACGTCATCTCTCCCCGTTACTTGTCTAATCAACGGTTATTTTTCTCCATTACTCCACTCCACCACTTCTCAACTCCCCATAACCACTTCCCCATAAAATATAGCTGGTTACCATCATCACACCACCTGCAACCTTTCTCTAATCTCTCTCTCGAAACCACAAACTTCCCTTTCTCCTCGAAACCTAACATTTCAAAAATCCCCACTCCCTTTCAAGAAATCCTTCATGAAACACCATGACTAAAGTCACAATCACGCCAAATCGACAGGAAAGGGCAAAAATGTTGACCTAAGCTCATCCTCAGCCCCAATCCCATAAATTCCTAACCCATCCAAGAAGAAAGCCCTGCTTCTAGAGAGGGGTTTTAGCCTAGAAAGCCCAAACTCTGATTTCCTTGCAACCGTCGCGGCGTTGGGTTGGCAAAAGTTCATCGTACACCGAAAGGAGTACATTGCCACGCTAGTTCACGACTTCTACAAAGGAATAGTTGAGAGACCAGAAGGAGAGCCTTCAATCGTGTCAAAGGTTCGAGGAGAAGAAGTGAAGTTCGGTGTGAGAGTGATCAACGACTATTTTGGCCTAGGGTACTATGGAAAAGCTGTGGAGACAAAGCAGAAGACCTATGGATTGGCTGAAATGGAGGCAATCAAGGAAAGAATTTGTGTAGAAGGAGCTCTGTGGGAAAGAAGTGGTGAGCATGGGAGTGAGTTTAAAATTCTGAAGAGGTATTTGTGTGATGAAGCCAATACTTGGTTTCATTTCATAAGGCATTGCCTGATACCTACCTCCCACACCTCCTGGGTAGATAAGGAAAGACTTATTGTCATTGATGCAATCATGTCAAAGGACAAGATTGAAGTTGGTAAGCTGATCAATCGAGAACTGAACAAGTGGAAGAATAGGAAGGATGGATACTTGTATTTCCCCTGCCTAATTAGTGATCTGTGCATGGAGGCTGGGGTAGAAATTGAAGTTTCAGAACTGAGGGAACAACCTCAGGGACCCTTCTCAACAAAGTTCAAGCCCAGGGTGAAAGCTGCATGAACTTCAACTTCTGTAGATACACAGACGTTGCAACGTCTGATGGAGCAGCAGAATAGCTTTGCAAAATTTGTCAAGGATCAGTTTGAATGGCAGAAGAAGGTATTTGCACAAGTGTCAAAAGGCAAAATGGTAATTGAGGAGCCTGTACTACCTGAATGGATGCAAGAAGAGAATGAAGATGATGTGCCCTTTTCAACAATCCAACTAAGGGCAGTGAAGAAGGAAAGGGCCAAGAGAGCAAGAAGCCCAGCAAAAAGAAGAAGTCCAGCAAAGAAGAAGCAGAAAAAGGTAAGTAGTGAGGAGGAATTTAATTCTACTGACTTAGATGATATTAGTGATAATGATGCAGATGAATCGAGGAAGGTGAGCATGGAGATAATCAGTGAGGAAGAGGAAGAGGAAAGTCCTGAAGAGAAAGGTAGTTCAAGTGAGAAAACCATTAGTGAATCCCCAACAACCCAAGCAGTCAAGGAGCCAACCAAGAAAAAGTCCAAAACAACTAGCCCTAAACCACCATCACCACAAGCCACACAACCACCGCCTTCACCACAAGAACCATCCACCCATGACCAGAACACTCCCAAAACTCCACAATCCAAAGCTCAAGACCAACCAATTCCACAACCACCCCCAACCCAACATGAACCTGAAAAACAGCCATCAGCCCAAAAAGTGCAGGAAGGAGACGTGGCGACATCTGAGGCAACACATATAGGAAGCAACCCAGACTCACAGCCCATTTCCCCACCCAAGAAAACAAGAGTGAAAAGTGTGCCCACCCATAACCCTTTTGGAAGGAAGAAAAGGCAAGAGCTAGCATCTGCAGCAAAAGAAGCACAAGCTAGTGGAGAGCAAGAGCAAGTTGAAGCTCCCACAACAAAAAGACAAAAGCTACCAGTGAAGAGAAAAGGTGAGAGTGCCACAGGAAAGCCAGCAACTGCCACTAGTGCAGCCTTTGTTGCTGCTACTAGTCCTGAAGAAGCCCTTCCAGCCATTACTGAAGAAGGACCTGCAGACGTTGTAACGTCTGCAGAAAAATAAGCTGCGACTAAGCTTGCAGAATTGCAAGTGATGAAAGAACGTGAAACTGCAATTGAAAAGGTAAAGGAGCAGGCAATGGAAGAGGCTACTCAGAAGTTGGCAGAGCATCTCTTGAAGCAAGCCCAGGAAAAAGTTGCTGATATTGGTGGATCATCCAAAGGCGTGGTAACGTCTCAAGAGCCAGAGGTGGAAAAAGCCCAGATGAACCCCAATGAAGCACTGCATGTCAATCCTGCTGAATTAGCAATGAAAATATGGGAAGAAGCCAAGAAGAGGATTCTTTGAAGTTTCAAGTCTTTGCGGTGCAAGCTCAGGAGCAAAAGAATCTGATGAAACAACAACAACAACCACCACTACTGAAGCAGTAGGAGAGAAAAAGAAGAAGGAAAAGAAGAAAGTGGCAAGTCAATCAGCAATTCCAACCAGGCAGAGCGGAAGGCTCAGGTCTGGTGCTGCAAACAAGTAAGTGAACCCTTTAAGTAGATTTTATTTTTAGTTTTTAGTTTTTATAGTTTGCATTTTTATGTTCTGTTTGATTGTTCCTCCCCTATATATAAAAAAAAACATAAGCTTTTTATCATTGAGCAGTGAGGACACTGCTCAACTTTAAGTGTGGGGGGGGGGGGGGAGAATCTGTTGTCTTATGTCTTTGTTTCTATTTGTGCAAACATGAAATCAAGTGCAAAATCAGTTTTTGGTTCTTACTCTGTTAAGCTTTGAAAATAATTCTCTTTGGGCTAAAGCTAGTGATAAATGTGTATGTGTGAGTAGCTAATGCATGATTAGATGAAAAGAATTGATTGCTGCTCCCACACAAACTCTGTTTTAAGGAAAAATCTAGTTAGCTAGGGAATATTTTATGCTGAAGCTAGTTTTGGTGAACTATGGTGATAGTAAAATTTGATTAAAAACCTAGAGTAGCGAGAGAGAAGCTAAGTTTGGGGTGAATCGGGTTATACAAAGGTTGGGTGTAAAAGGCGTAGGATGGTTAGTTCGTGTGTAGTGTGAGTGCAACGTTGTAACGTCTACCCGTAACGTTATAACGTATGCCGTGTGCGTTGTGTTCTGTGTTCAAACGTTACAACGTTTCACCTATAGACGTTGTAACGTCTACTCCAAAAACCAAAAAAAAAAAAGTGTGATGTTGTAAATAAGTGGAAAATTCACATGTACTCTGTGTTTACTGCAATACCCTGAAACAAATACTGAGCACTCCAACCCTATATAAAAAAAATAAATAAAAAAAAAACTCCAAAATGGAGCAAATAAAAGAGAGTTGCTCAGTAATGAGGGGGTGGCAGTCAGTTGCGTGTGTGAGTCAGATTAACCGTCATCTCTTATGTGAAAATGTTAGCCTATTCTTTGTTTTAAAAGAGGTTTTGCTGTCACCAAATGGAAACCATTCTTTCATAGGCTAAAGTAGTTCTGAAACTAGCTAGAGATGGAATTAATGCAGAGAACACACACTCACTTTGGGCAGTAATGAATCTAGAATTTATTTGTGCATTGGTGCGTGAGTGTGTGGAGAATTAGCCCCTTGAGAATGATTTTTAAATTATTGGCTGAGTAGAATGTAACCTGCTAGTGTAGTTGATTTCATGCATTTCTGTTAGTTGTAATTATCTTGATTGCTTGAGGACAATCACTGATTTAAGTTTGGGGGTGTGATAACTCATATTTATATGAGTTATTTATACTCACTCAAGAATAAATCATGCAAGTTCTCTAGCAATACAAGGTTAATTTACTTAGTTTTATGTTAAGTTTCTTAGTTCTTAGTCAATTAGAGGTTTCATTGCTAAATCTGTGCATTTTGGCACCTCTTGGTGCCTTTGCGAGCGTTTTGATGTTTCTTGTGCTTGTGCAGTAAAGAGCTGAACGTGACCACGTCCCTCACCACGTCTATAGAAGAGCAGCAGAGCAAGAGTGAAAGATCTCAATTTTGGCGCGCTAGCAATGATGGTCAAAGATATAAAAAGTCAGAAGATCTTCTATTCCCCATGTTGCTGACAAGGATGACGCATCAGTAGCAATCTGCACAAAGGTCACGGTAAGAGGAAACAGGCCTAGTAGGTGGGCAAGTGACATCAGCACACGTGAGCAAGATTGGCTATTTAATGAAGACTCAACTCTCTCTCAAAGGACACACGCTCATACACTCACTCTCCCACTTCACTTCAGTTCATCTCCCTGCCATTCACCTTCATCAATCTCAGAGAAAGTGTCTTAAAGAAGTTCTGGAAACAGACTTCTTCATTTTGCTTTTCTGAGCTTCCATTTTTATTTCTTGCGTAACTCACTACTGTGAGGCTCAGACGTTGTAACGTCTCTACAGCGTACATGCTGAAGAGTTACTTAGATGTATCTTTTGCACTTAGTTTCTTTCCTTTTATGTATGGTATTTGGATTATAATTCCTTATCATTCTGTAAAGATGCTCAGCATGAGCTAAACACTTTGTAGTTGGGTTGTTGTTTTGCTTGTAATGAATTTCTAGTTTAATGTTATGAAGTATTGACGTTTAATGTTTTAAATCTTTGCATGATAATATTTCCAAACTTGTTTTGAGGTTGGCCTCTTAAAATAGGTAGATTCATAGGTGCAGACATGGTCTATGAAAAGAACTCAAAGATTTATATGAACGAAAAGGTGCACTAAAGACATTTAGGCATTTTTATCTAATTCTAGACATAGAAAGGATAATAGTTCATAGAACATTCTTTGTGGGTACTTAAAATACAGGAGTGGGCCTATTTAGAACCTAGACATAGGACCTCTTATACTTGAAGCTCGACGTTTTGTGGTGAAAAGCCTGACTCTTTTTGCAATGGCGTTCAAACGTTATAACGTCTATATGAGAATAGCATTTGTGCGTAATAGCGTGTAAGCGTTATAACGTCGACTAGAAAGAATTTACTTGCATGCAGCAATCCAACTCACTCTCATCCATATTTACACCCAACACTTGTTTACGTGTTTCATTTATATTCTTAGCATTAAAACCAACTCTTAGTGTCGATTTGTTACTTGATTCTCTTGTGTTTTGAAACTTAAACTTTGAAAGCAAACCAATCCTCGTGGGAACGATCTCTTACTTATATCCACTTTATTACTTGTACGACGTGTATACTTGCACTATATTTGCGAATACCACACAAACGCAACAGAGGTCAGGTATTTCGGCCTCGTTGAGAGTAATTTCCAAGCAGATGTCCGAGAGCATGGAGGGAGATAATGCCGAAGTCAGTTCTCGGACCCGAAAAGTTGTGGTTACAATGGAGGAGTATGAAGAACCAGTCGAAAAGGTTTATGAATGGGTATCGGCCAAGCTTTGTAATATTTTCTCGCGGTTGAGGGTGGAGAAACCTCTTTCCTATTTCGAGAAGTATATCGTTGCTCCTCTAGGACAAAACTGGAAATTAGTGTTGGTCGAGGAGATACCGGTGTGCACCAAGCATGATGGCATCGGCCTATTCTTTTATGGAGCCGCTTTAGAGACTATGGGGGTCCGGGTTCCCCTCAGCTGATTTCAGAAGCAAGTACTGAATTTTCTATGGGTGGCCCACTCACAACTATTGCCGAAAAGCTGGGGATTTATCCGAGGCTTCGAGCTGGCAATGGAGCGTATTGCGAGGATCCCTCGGTGAAGGTTTTCTTTTGCCTTTTCAATGTATTTCATTTGCCCGAGCTGGGTTCGGGGCAAGACGAGGAAATGTCATATCGACTTTCGGTGTAACCAAGAACAATCTTACTTTACGCCGGCCAATGATTCGAACAAGGGTTTCAAGCCTGTTTTCTTCTTTGTCCAAGCTTTAAGTAGTGCGGCGAAATGGTCAATTGCTGATTTTAAGGACGAGAAGTTGTCCAAGGGGCATTTCCCTTTCTCCTAGACTCGGGAGCACTTTGTCGGAGAAGTGATTGAAACTAAATCCTATGCTACAAAGTCGTCGTCCCTGCGAGGAGAGGATCTAGTTTCGTTCAAGTTGATAAATTGGTGGGGAAAGAAGTTGGTCGAGAAAGGCGTGAAGATTCGTTGCGGCTCCATGATTGATGTTTTGGCTGAGTCTGAGGCCAAATTAGATGACTATTTCAGTATTTTCCTTGCTTAAGATTTATTTTCTTTTTGATGTTTGTATATAATTGTGTGATCCGAGTTGGTTACTTTGATGCCGGAGATTCTGATTATTTGCTTGTTATTTTGCAAGTAGGATGGACGACATTGATCTCGATAACATTATGAATCAATCTGATGTCGACACAACAGTGCATGTACACGCAAGGGAGTGCGATTACGAGAAGAAGAAGCCGGGGCCGCTTTCAAGCGACCACGATGCTAATAAGAAGAAATCATCCTGCTCTACTCATAAGAAGCCTCCAAAGTCAGTTCCGGGGCCGACTTCCAAGGAATATTCGCGTCCTAACCGGGGCCATGAGGAGGTTGTTAAAGATAGTACTAACCCCTCGTCCCTAAAAAACCCAAAAACCAAATGATCCGAAGGACGATGTCTCTTAGGACGACTTCCGGGCATGTGAAAAGGTTGCTAGGTTCGACGAAGAAGCTTTCAAAAAACTCAAGGAGAAAATTGCTGAGAACTCGAGCTCCCATCTTCGAGGTAAGATTTTCGAGTTTGAAGCCCATAATTAGTTTTTAGATGTCGAGTTGATTCGCACAACTCGCGAATTGAAAACTAACTGAGATCGTAATCTTGTATAAATTTATGAAGAGAATTGGGCCTTGAAGGCCAGAGTGGAAGAGTTGTCCACTGTTGAGGAGCAACTCACTAAAGCCCACAACAAACTAAAGGAGCAGGCTAAGCAAATTAAACGAGTGCCTGATCTCGAGTCTGATCTGGACAAAACAAGGGAGAAGTTGAAGAAAGCCAGGGAGGAAGCTAAGGTGGAAATGGAGAAGAAGAGCGCCGAGGTGGAGCAGTTGAAAAAGGAGAAGGCCGGATTGCTGAACTACATCGCTTCTGGTGCCGTGGTTGGTTTTCAGCGATGTTTGGACATGGTGGCCTTGATCGATGCCAAGTTCAAACTTGACTTGCTGCAAGTCAATCACAAGGAAGTTGATGGCCGATTTGTGAAGGGGAACGAGATTGTTTATGTACCGCCTTCACATTCTTCCCCGGATGCTGCCGAGATTGAAGAGACTGTCGTTGTCGAGAATGGAACTCCTGTTGCGTAGGGCAATGTCACTCTTACTGCCGAGGACAAGACTGCTCCTGGTGCTGACAAGGTTGAGACCACGGCTGCAGAGTAGACCTTACTTGTTTTCTCTTTTTTGAACAGTTTATTTGCGTTTGGCATCGAGTATTTCTGAAATTGTATGTTAAAGTGATGAGGCTGCTAGATTTCCAAAGTTGATAGCTTCAATTTATCCTCGTTTACCCTTAGTGTTCCCTTTGTTTATGATTGCTGAGTCTTTGGGCCGAACTCATAGATGGGAAGGCCGCTATGGGCCGCACTCTCCGCCAATCTTCAAACAGAGGCCACTGTGGGCCCCCTTCCTCCGGTCTCTGATGGAGCTGTAAGCTCGAACATTAGAGAGGAGGCTGAGCTCAGAAAGAGCTGTTGGAGCCCTGTGAGCTATTTTCAATGCCGGAAAGAATGAGTTCCAGTATAGAAGTCCATTTGAATAGAATAGAAATCCGAGATGAGGAGGTGAATACCTCGTCAGTAGGGAAAACCATGAAGACATGGATCATAGGTGATGAAAATCATGCCGATTTAAAAGAGAATCCGAGATAATGAAAACCATGTCGGCTCAGAAAAGAATCTGAGATAATGAAAACCATGTTGGTTCAGAAGAGAACCCGAGATAATGAAAACCATGTCGGTACGTTCAGAAGAGAATCTGAGATATTGAAAACCAAGTCGATTCAGAAGAGAATCTGAGATAATGAAAACCATTGCTTACAGCGGCATGGAAGATACCGGGGCTGAAGCCCAAGATTGGCCTCTGTTGGCGAGAGCCCTTGAGAATTTACCATGTCGTGCTGGACAACGGGAACCATATATAACTTCAAGCTTTCATGATCAAGCTTGAGATTGGGTTGACTGGAGCTTTCCGAGACATTAGATATTAAGTTCGGAAAGGATTCGGAAAAATTTGGAAGCAAGTCATTATGCTCCCATGGTGGTCGCCAATGTTCAGTACTTGGATCTCGGACGCGGGTTGGATCCGGAGTATTTTGGTGATGTGCTTCAGGAGATTGAAGATGGACTTCAGATGGTTGAAGATGTGCTTCGGATGCTTAAAGATTCACTTCGGATGTGCCGAGATTGCTTGCTTGAACTCGTCGGGGGGTGGTACCTGCAGACATTCTGAAGCTCAAGTCGGTAAGGGAAATAGAGAGGTATGCAAAGAATGAGAACGTACATGAAAATGGAGTGGTGCACCTCTATTTATAGACGGCTGCGTCGTACCTAAGGCGTCGGATGAGAACGCTTGTCTACTGAACACATATTGGGCCGTAGCCAATACAATTTGGGCCTGACCCAACTCTTGTGAGGTTAGGCTTAGGCCGGAACAATATGTAATAAGAAGATAATACATATTTGTATACATTGGTAAGTATAATTTTATTTATTATAATTTTACTAGGTCATGCGATTTAATAAGTGACTCTTCAGTTCGACCCTTGACCCAGTGTCCTGACGGGATTGATAACCGGGTCGACTTTAATAACATTGATTATAGGTAAAAAATCCTAACCATTTAATATTTTATCATTAAATCTATGGTTACAAACTGCATATTGCAGTTTGAAAACTCTATAGTGACAAAGGTACGTGTGATAGGAAGAATATGCGTATTGAAAACTCTATAGTGACAAAGAGTTTGGATCAATGTTAATACAAAATGAAATAATGATACAGTTTTCAAACAGAATGACCAATGATAATCATTTTGTATTAACATTGGTCATTCTGTATTAATCATTGGAACTCTATGGTTACAAGTGGATGAGGCCGCTTTAAAAAATCCTAACCATTTAGTATTAACATTGGTCATTTATCTTTATTTTGTTTCATTTTGGCCTTTTATCTTTATTTTGTTTCATTTTGGTCATTTATCTTTCATTTATTATTTCATTTTGGTCCTCTTAAACAGAACAGCGTATTGCATGAGTTATTCAAGAAACAAGAAATCAAAGTGTTCTTGGTGTTCTTGAGCACATTCATAATGTTCTTCATTTTTTTATTATTGTTTAAGAGGACCAAAATGAAACAATAAATGAAAGATAAAGGACTAAAGTGAAACAAAATAAAGATAAAAGACCAAATTGCACATAAATGACCAAAACGGACCAAAAAAAAGAGAAAGAACAAAAGTGAAACTTAGAGCAAAAATAAAGGAGAAAAAGTGATATTTAGCCTTTATAATAAGGCAATTTTATTTTCTTAGTTGATTAAGAGAAGGTCAGAAAATTAAATATTCTTACTTCTATGCAGAGTTTGTTTTCTTATGCTCTGTGTGAATAGTGTAATAGAAATGAGATAATAGCAGAGAATGATCACAAGAGAATCATAGTAGTTGAGAGCCAATATGGACTGCATCTTCTCCTCACACCACGAGAGTTCTTTGATCGCATATCATCAATTGATCATCCATTACATGGTAGGAAAATGGGTAATGTGAGTCTCGTGATAATCCAGTACTCAGATACTTCTTCCTATCCAATGCTGCTGGTTGTTTGTGGGCTCAAAAAGGATTAAGCAAGGGATTCTGTTCCCTTTTTCAAGGATGAGAAATCACTATTACTCTTTACAGACATTGGTGCGCTTTTTGCTACAAATCATGTTGCAGCGAGCCAAACTCCATTCTATGCCTTCTATAATCCAAGGGTATGTCATCTAGACTTTGTTATGTCAAATTCAGAAATGTTTTTATGGGACTCAGCTCTCATTAGGTGTTAGATTTGGTACAATGTTTGAAACACAAGTGTTTCAATGCCAACATCTTAATCAGACTACTTTGGCTATTATTCTTAGTTCATGTGTTGGAAAAACAGGTTCATAAAATTTCTCAAATACTTGAATTTTATGATGATGTGTATCTTGCTAGTAGCCTTATTAATATGTTCTCAAAATGTGGGAAATTGAAGTTGTCTTCACTCCAAACATGTGCTATTACGATCAGAGAAACAGTGGTGCTACTCAGAATTTACTCTGCAGCTTTTGATTATTATTTTGTGATATTGTTGTGTAGCTTCAAAATTGGCTATTTAGAGGAAAGGGAGTGGGTTGCATCTACACTTTCTTTCCAAAGATTAAGGTCGCATATAAACTGGTTGACAAGCTTACAACACTCCCCTTTTCCAAAGGTACGCTACTGTCTTCCATCTGAAACTAGCTTTACTAAAAGAAAAAAAAACATGGTTGTTATTGTTTATAGTCCCCTGTCTTGAAAACTATACACAATATTTCTTTATGCCATTTACCACCACCTTGTGAGTAAATGATCTCTGCTAAGTCTTCAGCTTGCGAAAATGGACGTTGTCTTGCATAGGAAATCTAAATGAACTCCGTCACAGTCACAGTCACACTCAATCAATAGTGGACAATAGTCAGAGTAAAATAATTATCTCTACCTTACACTCAACAATGAGATAGTAACATCATTCACCGAAGAGGATGTCTGCTTCTCAGAATTAAATTCCCCATCACTAGTGACATTTTCTATTAAGTAATTAGGTTCCTTCGGCAAAGGCAACACACCCTCACTACACAGCGAAACGACGACAGATGCCATGTTAGGCCTATCATTAGGATGTTGTTGCACACATAGAAGACCAATATGGATACACCTTAAGGCTTCTTGTACAACACACGAGTCCTCCAAACCAACATCAATCAATTGCATTCCAATGTTCTCTTTCCACAACCTCCATGCCTACAACATTTTGAAATAATAATTGTTATCTACCACATTATTATTGAGAGAAAAAAACGATGATTATTGATTCTTACATTGCCAATGAGACTACTCCCGGTGGGATAGAAGAGCTTGTTGTTTCTTTTCCCACTTATTATTTCTAGCAATAATATGCCAAAGCTAAACACGTCGGATTTGATAGAGAATATTCCATCATAGGCATATTCAGGTGCCATGTAACCACTGTCGTAAAATTCGAAAAGGGTTTGTTACTTTGATCTTTTATTAATGTGTAACAAGGGTTACTATGAATAAACATACTTACTATGTACCAGCTACTCTAGTTGTATTTCCTTCGATTTGATCGCCTCCACACATTCGAGCCAACCCAAAATCTGAAATCTTTGGATTCATCTCCTTGTCTAATAAAATGTTACTTGCCTTAAGATCTCTATGTATGATTCTCAGTCTCGAGTCTTGATGAAGATAAAGTAGTCCTCGTGCAATTCCATTTATAATGTTGAAACGCGTAGGCCAATCTAGAAGTTTACTTTGAGTCGAATCTGTCAAATTTAACGGTTACTCATCTTGATTTTGCTAAGAATAGAAGGACGAAATGAATTAGTTTTTCTAGAGACACTAACCGAAAAGAAAGAAATCTAGGCTCTTGTTGGCCATAAATTCATAGACGAGCAACTTCTCATCTTTTTCAATGCAGCAACCAAGAACTTTAACAAGATTCCGGTGTTGAAGCTTAGTGCAGAACACAACCTCATTCTTAAATTCTACTAATCCTTGTTTAGATGTTTCGGAAAGCCTTTTCACAGCTATCTCTTGTCCATCTCGAAGTGTTCCCTAGACAATAATGTTTTTTGGAGTATAAAGTTAGTGAAAAATAAAATGTGTGCTTTATCATTTGTTAACTAATAAAATATTCTATGGTTCAAACTTACCCTGTATACAGGGCCAAAGCCACCTTCACCAAGCTTATTGTGAGGTGAAAAGTGATCCGTTGAATGCACTATTAAATCAAGGTCAAATAAAGGTAGCTCATAGTCTTCTTGCATGCTCTCATTATTCCTTTCTCTTGCCTCAGACGTAATCTCTGTTTTGACTAAAATTTAATGAGAAAAATTATATTACAGCTTGAGCTAAAAAGGTAGTAATTTATACTATATTTATACTATAGTTGCTTATATAAGATAGTGATTTTTGTCGGGTGGGGTAGGTGAAGGAAGTGGTTATAGAATTAAATATTTCCCAAAAATAATATATGAAGAGATTATGATAACTCCATCTAACTACTGGTGTTGAATGAGTAAGAAAATCAATATGAAAGTGCAACATGGAAAAAATAAGAAACTTACCTTTGCTATTTGGCCTGATCCTCCATAAAATAATAATGAAGACTAAAATGGCTGCGACGACCGATAAAACAGTGCTTGTGATTATAATCACTTTTTTCTTTGAATCGCTTTTTGTATCTTGTTTCTCTTTGAAAAAAAAATGAAATGAAGAATCAACACATCAATAAGATACAGAGGTTGCAAATTTGGTTCCCATTTCTTGAAATGAACTTTTGGTCCACTATTTTTTCGAAATCTATTATTTTTGGTTCTAAAAGTGAAAAAAAATCCGCTGTTTAATTAGACCAAAAGTGCAATTATATGGGAACCAAGTTTTCACTATTTGACATTTAGGAGTGTACTAAGAAATTGCGGAACCATTATTGCAAAACTGAAAAGTTAAGGGTAAAAAAATGCAATTTAGCCAAAAATAAAATAGAAGCTCATACCTATATCTGAAGCAGCCAATCTTACGTACATATCTCGCCCTGAATTTGATATTTGTCTCAAATCTAAGAGATCATCAAACCAAATGATACAACCACTTAAATCTGAATTTGCAAAAGCCGTACAAGAACAATTTCCAAAACATTTTTCCCTGCATTCCTCAAGGGTAATATTTCTATTAACCCATGATTTTTTGGTGTCTGGAAGCTTCATGTTACTCAATTTAATGAAATCATCCATATTCTTTTCCCAGCACTTCCAATTTTCGTTGCGCACACACCCGTCACTCCACTCCATTTCATTCCATCTCCGCAATGATTTTGGCTTGTATCCATTTAAACACCCGCAGAATGGAGATTTATCAGCAACACACACCCCAAATGGGCCACAAAGATTATAATTGTCACAATAATCACTTGGCAAAACTGAAGACATCCTCCATGTTTGTGTATCTTTGCTCCAAGTCATGCGTTGGCGAACATAACCCGTTTGATTCATCACAATTCTTGAAATCACAGACTTGTCATAAAGTCTAAATGAAAAATACACTTCATCCTTATTGAACACAATCGTGTAGTTGATTACCGTACTGTGAATCAAAGATTGAGGGCCACTTCTGTAATACTCTTTTGAGCCTTTCCACATAATTGCTTCAGGATCGTTGGTAAGCACAAAACCCCATGTAAAGTCACCTGAAGAAGGATCATCCCAATTTTTCCAAGCAGTTAGACGGCGATTAAGGCCGGCTCTAAAGTCCCACCCTAGTTTCATTCCAGGTAGCAATGTGTCTGAAGGATAGTCAAAGCTCTGCCACAAATAATTTTGAGGATCATTGTCTTTTTCGTCTCTTAGGACAAAGTTGCCAGAGTCTAAGAGTTGCGCCACAACATTCGATTTCAAAGCCTTCTTTGTTGTTGTGTTTGTTGTCCAAATGACCATGTTGTTCTGGTTGAGAAGTACGAGGTTTCCATCTCTTGTTAAGGTCAATTTGCTGGAGTTGTCTTTGATTGGTTTGTCACGGTTCGCAACCCAAACGACGGTTCTAATAGATACGTTTTTGTACCAGATTCCTATGTAGTGGTTTGTAGAGTTACTGATACCTGGAGAGAAGAAACCCAACTCAAAGCTTCCATCACGTGAAATCAAGGTTGTGCCATTAAGAAGTGACTCAGACTGTGTTATGGTATCATCTGCAACTGAAATTTGAAGGAGGAAATAGAGTAGTAGGTTGGTAAAAAGAAATATAATAGGAAGAATGGCCATTTTACGTTTGTTTTCTGCTGAAAATAATAGTAATACTTAAGTAACTAGATGTTGAAGTTCGCAATCGCATGTATGACTTGGTCTCACACACATTACTATCAATTCTACAGAAGGGACCTACGTTTGATTTCTTGCACCGACTCACGCGGTTTCATTCCACAAATCTCATTCTTTCTCAAAATTTACTATCCAAGAAGTTCCATGTAACTGAGGTTTTAAATTGCGGTTGCGGTCGCGATTGCGGATGCGGTTTGCGGGCATTGCGGTTGCAATCTTTGCGTCATTTGCGATGCATATTGCGGTCGTTGCAGCGTGTGAAATAACTTTATATTCGCACTAAACTGAAAAAATCCTATAATAATTGTAATTCTTATATATCTTTTAATTATAGTTTTTTTTATTTAATTTATATATACAATAGGTATATAAGTCTTTTACACTATCTATCGATTAGAAAGCGACACATCATTAAAAAGAAAGGTTAATTGGTAATTACAAATTAGCCAATTAATTAACATTCTACGATGAATTGTGATTGGTGATGGTTGTAAAAGCGCATACATATAAATTAAACTTTTTTTTAGGACATTGTATCATCAATAGAAATATTATCTATATAATAAACCTTTTAAAATCTTCACGAAAAATACTCACCCATAAAAAAACTACACACTTGGCCAAAAATTACTCAAAAAAATGCTACACACCAAACATACTTTGTACACCGTTTCACCGTTGAAATTATTAACTATTAATAATTCCCCAAAAAATCCACACATATGACCAAATGAAAAAAGACAAGTCAAACGCAACGCATCATCCACGTGCAAAGTGCAAACACATTCCCTTTCTTATTTTTACAATACCCACAACACAGAAAAACAGAGGCAAAAATCAGAAACAGAGGCAAATCTTGCAAATTGTTCCTGGGTGTATTAGCAATTACGCGATTGCCAGCAACGACAATTGGGCCTGCTGGCGGCCACCCATCTCGATCGGCCCAAACACGCCGCTTGGAGCGCAATTCTCGCCGGCGAAATCTTCGCCATGGTCGGACCTCGCAATATATATCGCCATTCGCATATCGTGTCGATCGTTCTCTAACCTTGTGCTATCCGCCCGGCGACCTCTCACTAGATCGTCGGAGTGTCTTTGCGGTACCACCCGAGGTGTTCAAGCGCGTGAAGCGGGCCGGTCCTTTCACTCATTCAACGGCCGCCCATTTGGCCGAATCAATCAACACTTCAACTCTTCATTGGTCAAGAGTACGATCAATTGGCGACCACGGTGGGAGGCGTGAGCTATCCTACCTCTTTCATGGCTCCACGCGGCCGGCCCCAGGCGCGGCCACTTCTCGACTCAATCCTCGGCGCGAATCGCAGCGAGACCGGGCGTGGCCGTCACGATCCCACGAGTCTCGAGGACTACCACGCACAAGAGCCCGGTGCACAAGCGGTCGTGGACCTATCCTCCAACATGTTACCGGCCGTTCACGGAGACTTGCCGCCCGAGCCGGTTAGGCGGGCATTCGGGAACCTCTGCGAGATCATGTCACTCAGCCGTTTGCAGATCCTGCAAAACAAAAATCAAGTGATCATGACCGAGATGCGCTCATCTCTCGATGCGAGAGAGGTTCGATTCGGGCGCCACGGGCGAAGGCGGAGAACATACGCTGCGTCGCCGGCCGGCGCGAAGACACCGCTCCCCTCCTCGAAGGAGCATTTCTCGTAGAAAGCACTACTCATCGCTCTCGGCAAGAAGAAGCGGGCGCATAGGTCGCCCCGGCGAGAAGCAGCGTGACGCGATTCGATGTCCGATGACTATGAAGATTCTAGCTACCGTCCCGACACGGTCGCTCACCTACCAGTACTCCTCGATGAGTCGTCCGGTCACGTCGGTCGAAGCGAGATCTTGGGATTTCGTGAAAAATTTGGAAGATTACGAAATGGAAGAATTAGGGGCGTTTTCGCATCGGCCAAGGAGAGGCCAAAGCGGCGACCGAGAAGGCCTCCTCGGCTTCCACAGCGGTGGCCCATCCGGAGGATTCTATGGAATCTTGCAACGAGGCGTGCCTCGCAATGCAACCACTTTGGGTCGAGCGGCATTCGAGAATGAACACGGCCCGTTCTCCGGGAGATCGGGCGTTACAAAATTCAGAGAGATCTCCGCAAGCCGCTTGATCTCAACAAGTTTGTGGCCGAGGAGATCGGACAAGCATCTCCGTTACTTCAATAATTACTATTTGCTATAGGGAATTGGGACCGACCATGAAATGCGAGGCTTTTCCCCGATCCATCTGGGCGGCCGAGCATTGGAATGGTGGGAGTCTCTGCGACCCAATTCCATCTCCTCTCGTGGACAACGATCGAATATTCTTGTCTCACTACACCGCAAACCATTTGCCAATATCGGTATGAAGAATACTTGGACTCTGTTGTTCAAGGAGATAATGAGACGCCGAGGCGATATATCGACCGATTTAACACAGAGGCCGAAGTCCGTTCGTGACTTGTCGAGACAAGGACAAGCTAAAATATCGAAGCGTGGTATTCGGCCAGGACCAGGTTCGTAGAAAAATTCACTCTTAACCATTACCAAGATCTCGGCTACTTTCTTGCGAGGCTAACGTCCACATGGCGTGCGAAGAAACCTTGGCGGCAAGAAAGGCCGTCCGCGCACGACCTAAAGAAGAAAATAGTAAAGCGGCCAAAGGGCATGAAGGTCGCCGCGACAATCGGCACGACTTTCGAGATAAAAAGTTTGATCATCGCACTCGACTCAACACCTCTATTGCGCAGATCTCTACGAGTGTCGAATAATAAGTTTGTGGGAGTTAAGCGGCTGAACCACTCATGCTCAAGAAGGGGGCACGGCCGGCTAAAAGATCTTTGCCGCTACCACAAGAGTAAGGGGCACGATACTAACGGTCGTATGGCCTCAAAGATGATATTGAAGAGCTTATTCGGAGAAAGGCAAGTTGGGAAAGTATGTGAGGTCGGAGGAAGGCGACCGACCTCTCGAGAAGAAGAAAGAAGGCGATCCGGACGAGAGAAAGGGCCTCTCGGCCATAGAGAGCACCGAAAACAAGGATCGATCGAAGATCGTGTGACACTCGGCACCACTCGGCGGTCAAAGGCGTAATGTTGCGATGGTTATTCATGGTGAAAACCCACGGATCGCGGGGAATCTAACAAAGCCACCAAGAGAAAGTGGGGACGAGTTGTTAATGGTCGCATCCACTTCAAAGCACCACCACCGGTCTCGGCGGACCCCATCTCGTTCGGTGTGACGACCTATACGACGACAAGCCTAATAGTTTCCATTGGTAATCGAGTGTCATGGCAAACACAGAGTGCGAGAGAATCACGGTCGATCAAGGTAGCTCGGCCGATATCATGTTTGAAGACTTGATCGACAAAATAAAGGTTGATCGGAGCGAGATAATTCCCGGGCCGAACTACCCCTCTAACGAGTTTCAATGGGCGACCACCTACCCGTTGGGAACGATCGAGTGCTAGTCACGTTTGGTGGCGACAGCGGGATAGTACTGCATGCGGGGCGGTCGGGGCGGCGTTCCTCGTACTCCCCTCAAATCCACGCTATCAATGTATTATTGGTAGGCCGACTTTGGGTAAGCTAGAGGCCGTTACATCGGCGGTGCATCACGAAAATGAAATTCTACTGACAAAGGCGACCAAGTGGTTACCACGGCGGCCGACCTCGAATCAAAGAAGAAGCCACGCTCTATACCAAGAAATATGTGATGAGGTAGATCGTGGCCCGAGCGTTCGAGCACTAGTGAAGGCCATCAAGTCAATGTCGATTTGGACGCTTCGGTATGATCCGGGCGACCCGGAGGACAATGATGATGACTTGGCTCGAGAGTGAAAAAGCAGTGAAGAAGACGAGCCTCGTGGAGAGTTGGTAGATGTTCAATTGGGTGACGACCCATCCAAAGCGGTAAAGCTCGGTAGCGACCTACGGAAGAGCAAGTGAAGCAAGATCTTGTGCGGTGCTTGAGAGACTATCTTGACACATTCGCATGGCGGGCATCGGACATGCGGCATCCCTATCGAAGTAGCACGCCATCAACTTTCGATCGATGAAGAAATTGGCCGGTCGCTCAAAGAAGGCGCACTCGTAAGCGAGGAAAAATCTCAAGCCATTTGCAAAGGCCGTTGAGGACCTCATAAAGGCCAATTTTATAGAAGAGATCAAATACACGACGGCTATCCAGCGTCGTGTTGGTTAAGAAAGAAGAATGGAAAATGGAGGATGTGTGTGGACTATACCGATCTAAATAAGGCATGCCCGAAGGATGCCTTCCCGTACCAACATCGACAAGGTGGTCGATGGGGCCTCGGGCTACAAATTCTTGTCTTTCTGGGCGCTTAATCGAGGATACAATCGAGATCACGATGTATCCCCGATCGACACAAGAGCGACCTTCATGACGGATCGGGGAAATTTTGGTACAAGGTGATGCCTTTCGGCCTCAAGAACGCTTTGGAGGCGACTACCGGCGAATGATGAACAAAATTTTCAAGAGGCGGATCGGTCGAATCTCGAAGTGTATTTAGGCGACATGATCATCAAAAGTGTGACCGACCCGGATCATGTGAGCGATCTCGAGAGAAATATTTGAAGAAGCTAGGAAGAACTCACTTAGTGAATCACGAGAAGTGTACCTTTGGGGTGTGGCGGCGTGATTTTGGGCTTCCACGAGTGAAAGAGGATAAAGCAAACCACGAGAAGTGCGGGCGATCGCCGATATGAGGCCGCCCACAACTAAAAGGAAATACAACGGTGAGCGGCATGGTATTTGCCCTGTCGAGTTCATTCCAAAGCGGCTGCAAGTCGCTCCCACTCTTTAGGCTGTTGAAAAAGAGGTGGATTTTGAGTGGAGCGGACCAATGCGTGGCGTTGGATGAGTTGAAAGCAAGCATTGATCAACCCGCCGATTATGACTAAGCGCTGCCGGGCGAGACTTTGTATTTATACTTGGCCATACGAGAAGAGGTGCTAAGTGCGGTATTAGTCGAGAAAGCGATCGAAAAAGAATCCGGTCTATTTCATAAGTAAAGTACTTGAGGGCCCGGTGAGATACGAGAAGATAGAAGTTTGCCCTTGCACTCCTAATAGCATTGCGGAAGGTTGAGACCCTACTTTGTGGCCCATCAGTCGTGGTAAGGACCGACCCGACCTATCGAGCAAGTCCTACATCGGCGGACTGGCGGGACGGATGATAAAGTGGGTAGTGGAGCTCGGTGAGTTTGGAATCAAATTTGAATCGGATCGGCCGCAAAAGCGCAGTGTTGGCCGACTTCATAATTGAAATGACTCCTATCTCGGAAGAAGCGGTGAGAGCGACACTGGATCTTGCATGTAGATGGGTCGTCCAATAGCAAAGGAGTGGAAGCAGGCCTAATATTGGAAAATTCGGAAGGCCTTGCCGTTGAAGTCTCTTTAACCTTTGCATTCCACACTTCAAACAACGGCCGAGTACGAGGCGTGCATAGTGGCCTTCAGCTCGCCGAGAGATTTCAATGTCGGCCGGGTTGAACTCGGATCGATTCCCTACTCGTAGTCTCGCAGATCAAAGAATTGTATGATGCTAAAGGCAGCGTCTTTGAAAAGTTATCTAGCAAGAGTGAGAGAAGCGCTCAGCGATTCGACCAGTGAAAGTGGTACATGTGCCTCGGACCGAAAATGTTCGGCGGATATATTATCAAAGCTTGCAAGTACCAAGACTCAGGGAAATCACGGGAGTTTGATTCGGAGAGGCGTTAAATCGGCGAGTGTATCGACCAAGCCAACCCGATCAGCGGCCGTTCTTTGTGTCAATTGCGAGTCGATTGGATCGCCCTATCCTAAGGTACATCGTTGAAGGTGAAGAGCGAGCGACGACGAAGCGGCGAAATTGGTGGGCTCAGGCGACCAAATACTCTGTGATCGAAGGAAAGTTATATAGAAGGGGTTCTCGTCCCCATTATTGAGGTGCCTTACGTCGGTCGAAGCGAGCCATGTGCTCTACGAGATATTCACGAAGGTGTTTGTAGGAGCCACCAAGGGGCACGTTCCATAGCAAAGAAAGCCCTCGGGCGGCTATTCTTGGCCGACCATGGATGAGGACGCCTTGAAGCTCGTTCGAAATGCAAGAAATGCCAAGTACATGCGATGTCCACATTGCACCTTCCTCGAATTACAAAGTCTTGTCTCACCTTGGCCGTTACTTTGGTGGGGCATGGATCTTCTAGGCCCGTTTCCACTCGCTCCGGCGGTTCAAGTTCTTGATCGTGGCGATGGGATTACTTTACTAAGTGGATCGAGGCGAGCCGCTTTGCAACAATCACATCGGCCAAAGTCGGCAAGTTCTTGGACGGTGTGTGCTAGCCGTTTTAGGATCCCCGGCCAATTGATAAGCGACAAGCGGTACCCGGTTTCTTGATAAAAGATTTAGAGAAATGTTGGCCGACTTAGGGGTTAAACACCGCTTTACCTCGGTCGAGCATCCTCGAACAAGCGGCCGGTAGGCGGCCAGCGAGTTATCCTACGTGGTTTAAAGCGGCCGGATGAAGCAAAGAGGCTGGTCGAAGAGCTGCGATCCGTTACGTGGGCCTACGGGGCGACCCCTCATTCATCGGCCAGGGAGTCGCCGCCCAGTTGGTGTGCAGGCCCGATCTTTGTGATACCCGAGAAATGGCGAGTGAATTGGAGGACTTCAAACCCCTACGGTGGTTGACAACGGCCCAGAGCTATCAGAGAAGAATTGGACCTAATTGAAGAAGCTGCGCACCCAAGCTTCACTAAGAGAGCAATTGATCAAGCAGAAGGTCGCGGCCCGGTACAACGCTCGAGTTCAAAAAGAGAGAATTCTCGGTCGGCCGGCTCGTTCTAAGGCGGGCCGGCGTGGGAAGTAAGAATGCACGCTTGAGGAAGCTCGCACCAAATTGGGAAGGTCCATACGGGGTCATCAACAAGGCGGAAAAGGGGCTTACGAGCTAGAAACCATGGATGGGGCGACTATCCCCGAGCGTGGAATGCGAGAAAAACTTAGGAAATATTACGTGCGAATGTAACAAATGATTTGAATGTAATGACGACCGACCTATGAATGAAAAGAGTGCAGCGCTCTTTTCCCCCCGGGTTTTTTACGAGAGGGCGACCTTTAAAATATTCTTTGTTCCTCCTTTTCTCACAAGTATGTATGCGGTCGCTCCACGTATGCCCGTGGCAAAAGAAGCGTCGAAGATTTGCGAGATGAAAGCGGATCGTCGAGCGATTCGAATCGGCGACCATCGAAATGGTCCCGATCGAGTGCCATCGAAATGGCCCAAGGGTTAAAACCGCAAACCTTAGATCGTCGAAGCGATCTAAATCGGCGACCATCGAAATGGTCCCAACCGAAAGTGCCATCGAAATGGCCTAAGGGTTAAGTAATAACCCATCCTATTAAGCCGTCGAAGCGACTGTCTCGTGCGACCATCGGTATGGTCCCAATAAATGCCATCGAAAGGGCACGATTGAAGGTCGCCGAAGCGATCAAGGCCCCGTGGGGATATTAAAACTTATCAAAGAATGAATGCTTTGAAATAAGCGCAAGCGATGGCCGAGCGGTCTTAAAACTCGAAGACTTAGAGAAAAATAAACATACAAGCGCGCGTGAAGAAAAGCGATCGATTCGAGCAAACAAGTAAATCAAACCAAGCGAAAATTGTCATTACAAAGCGAGGGCTTGCCGCTCGATGCGAGCATCCACAGATCAAAAGCGCACGAAGGCGAGAGAAATTGTTGTGCGAAGGCAAGTTAAAGCGATTACAAAAATTACACCGCTCGCAGCGGGCTTTTAAAAAGAATGGTGGCGAGGCGAGCGACATTGCCTTGCTCGTCGACCTCTGCGGGCAACATGATCTTGTTGTTGTCAACATAGTGCGTGGGCTTGATCATGTTTTCATCGAAATTGATCTTGAATCTGAATTCAATACCCGCTTTTTGCCCGAGTGAATTATAGAAGCGCTCGATCGCGCCTCTGGCCGGCCGGCCTTGGCTACCATTTGAATTTTGCCTCGGTGCGGCCTTATCGGCGCCCGAGCGACCTCTTTCTTGTTCGTAGCATCAAGATCGCCCTTCAAAGTAGCGACACGAGCAAAGAAGCTCCTTGTTCCTCTTTGCAAGCTTAGCGCGGTCGTCCTCCCCGTTTGAGGGCCTCCTTCTTCGATGGGCGAGCTTGTCATATTTTTCTTGCGCCTCGGCTAAAGCCTTGTCCTTTCTGCAAAATTCAGTCGAAGGGTTGTTAGTCGGTCGAACAAAGGTAAGATGAAAGTACAAGACTAAGAAAATAAAATTACCATCGGCTTCGCCACACCGGCTCGCCATGAATTTCTCGACCCCATGCGAGAGAGAAGCGCGAGCGCCATGGGTTTCTTCTGTGCACTGCCCGGATCGGCCGGACCCAAGCTTTCGGCGAGATGATAGGAACCTCCTCCGTTGCGGCCGAGACCCGACCATCATGCTTAGCCCGCAGGTGGCGATCGGCTACTGGGAGGCGGCCGAGGCCTGTTGACCGGCTTCTTCCCTTGGCTCTTAGGAGTTTGGGGACTTTTGAGGAAGATTCGAGGATATCCCCAGGCCGAGAAGCGTCATATCTCTTAGCCCCTCCTTGGGCCGGGGCGGAGGCGGCGAGTCCGATTTTTTGCGGCCATTCTTTACGCAGAAATCACAGGAGTCATGAGTTAGAAGAAGTCATGAGTTAAAAGAAAAAAATCAATAACAGAATATAAGGACAAAAAAGTTCAAAAGCGAACCGATCTCGGCCTCCAGGTCTTGGCCTTCGTACAAGACAAAGGGTCGGCAAGGTATGTTGCCCTTAGGATCTGGACGCATCATACTCGCCAACGACTTTATCATCTCCAAAGTCTCCAGGTCGGCCTCGCCCAAGTCTTTCACCGAGTAGATGTAATCGCCCGGCCGCCTGCAGAAATGAGCCTCATTCCACATGATCGGGAAGTAGGGGGGACCTAGCATCCCGTCCGGTTGAACCTCAGAAACGGCCTTGCCAGCCTCCTCGGTGGGAGCGATCCGGAAATGCGGCTTTTCGGGCGCTCCCAGCGACTCTGGAATGCTTTGAAAAACCGGTGGTGAGTCTTCTGCATCTTGAAGGAGACTTGCTCCCTCTTCTCCTTGTTGGCCTTCTCTCTGAGCCAGCTCAGCTCAAAGAGAGCAAAGAAAAGCATCATCGACACCGGCCGACCCAACTTGGTCGTGACACCTCAAAGGTCTTTCGCGCCCATGCGTTTGGATGAAGGCGAAGAAGGCGACCCCGATATGGCAAAGGGCGTCGCGTTGGAATTCGATAAAAGGAGGGTAATCTTCATCTTCTCGAACACGAGCGGTACATCGTGAACTTGAAGTTGGAAGAATAAGTCGCGATATCTTCGCCTCCTTCATGCCTCTCACCTCTCGGCCGGTGAGTCATCAAAGCGCTCATGGTCGGGCAAAGCATCGTGGCGATTGTAATAATGCTCCTATTTGGCGAAGAGTTTCCGAGCACCCAAGACATGTCGGATATATCTCGAGCTACATCGGCTGGACTTCGCCGACCGCCCGTTCGACCCTCGAGCGTTGGCTTCGGACGAGAAAAGGTTGACTTGGGCGGAATCACTCCTTCCTCGTGGACCGCTTCATCTTGGCGCCGGCCTCTACCATCTCCTCGTCCGCTTGGCCCGGGGCGGCGCTAGGCTCTTCATCATCAATAATCACCACCTCCACGTCTTCCTCTCCGCCGGTGGGTGTTGCCTGATCGCCGCCCGAGAATGAGCGGACCTTGACCCGAGCCCTTTGTCTTGAGTCGACCCTCGGCCGGGAGGAATGGGGAAAGCGAGCTCGTCTTCGCTCGAGGAACCACTCGAAGAGCAAGAACCTTTGTCGCCGAAGGCGACTTGGGCTCTTCCTCGTGGAGATTGGGCTCGCCCGGCCTCGACATGTATGGGGCGAAGGATTGCGGTGGTTTTAGGGAATACTGGTGGTCGGAGTTTAAATCAGTGGCATGCAAAAAACACCTATGATAAAGGAGCGAGTCGGTCGGCGGCGGAGCACTCATGAGAGGGGCGGTCGGCCATCCCTCGACGACACCCCTATCACGAGGCGTGGAAAAGCACGAAATACTTTCAAGTAAAAACTCAAGCTTAAAAAGTAAAGGAGAGATCGATTCATACCTTAGCGGATGTGGTGGATCGGTCGCTAGTAGGCGAATCTGACTTTGGATGCAGTCGGCGGCGGACAAGTCGGTCGTTGGCGAGCAATTCTTGGAAGTATGAGAAATGAACTCAGCAGAAGGGCTATTTATAGTGCGATTTACAGCGCGAAGGGGCCAGGGATACGAAGAGTCTGGCAACGCCGTCTTCTCACCAATGGTTTTCTCGAGACGGCCTCGGAAACACCAAGCGTCGCGTCTTAAATGTCGGTAAAGACCACCGCAAATCCGCGGCGGCCGCGGCCGATGGTTGACAAGCGGTGCGACACCGCCTACGATGAAAGCGAGCGGCGCGCGCGTTTCGTCAAGATAACTTCACTCCTGGGGGCATCGATTCAAGCCTCGGCCCGCTCTTAAGCGACCTAGGCTTGGGGGCAAGCTGTTCTCGGGTGTATTAGCAATTACGAGGGGCGCCAGCAGCAATTGGACTGCGGCCCGACCCGTCTCGTCGGCCCAAACACGGCTGCTTGAGGCGCAATTCTCGCCGGCGAAATCTTCGCAAAGCGGTCGGACCTCGCGATATATATCGCCATTCGCATATGGTGTCAGTACGTTCTCTAACCTTGTGCTATCTGCGGCGACCTCTCACTAGATCGTCGGAGTGTCTTTGCGGGTACCACCCGAGGTGTTCAGCAGCGTGAAGCGGGGCCGGTCCTTTCACTCATTCAACGGCCGGCCCATTTGGCCGAATCAATCAACACTTCAACTCTTCATTAGTCAAGGTGCGATCACAAATAGAGGATGAAAGTTACTTGCAACAACATCGGTATTGTAGCGACAAGCGTGTCTTATAACACCACATAAGCAGCGTTAATTCAGCTAGATTAGGAAGAGGAGAGGTAGAGTCGCGAGAAAAGACGAGTAAAGCGTAAAAAGGAAAGCAAAAATCTAGATCACGAGAAGTAAGAAAGAAAATGTTTCGTCTAATAACGTACTCATATGCTTTTTGATCGTACCTTGATCAATGAAGTGTTGAAGTTGTTGTCCTGTGATTGGGCGGTCGTTGAATGAATGAGAGGACCGGTCCGGCTTCTGTTGAGCACCTCGGGTGGTACTGCAAAGACACTCCGACGATCTAGTGAGAGGTCGCTCAGGCGAGATAGCACAAGGTATGAGCGTGCACGATGCCATGTGCGAATGTCATATATATCTTGTATAGTCCCGGCCAGTTAGCGAAGATTTCGCCGGTCAGAAATGCGGTCCCAGCGGCGTGTTTGGGCGGTTTCGTTGGTGGTGGCGGCCCACTTGCATTGGCGATCCTTGTAATTGGCGATACACCGAGCGATTGCCCCCAAGCCTAGGTCGCTTAAGAGCGGGTGAGGCTTGAATTGCCGCCCGAGTGTCGTTTTAAGCGAGGCGGGCCAGCGATCGTGCGCTTTCTTGATTTGAGCGGTTTCGACCCGCTCGCCAACCATCGGCCGTCTTGACGCGGCGGTTGGTCTTCGCGACATTTAAGACATGGCGTTTGGTGTTTCGAGGTTATGCGAAGGCAACTATTGGTGAGAAGGTGAAAGCGTTGCGGCGTTTCGTCTCCGGTCCCGCCGCGCGCGCGTGGATCTGTACTATAAATACCCTTGATCCGCAGATCAATCCTCACACTTTCGCGAATAGCTCGCGGCAAATGATCGACTCGTCTGCCGCCGACTTACATCCGTTCTTTGCGCTACGTATTGCTCGTCTTTCTTTATTGCGACCGATTCACCACATCTGTTCAAAGTGCGGATCGATCTCTTCGTTTACTTTTTAAACTTAGTTTTTCTTTGAGCGCACCGGCGCTCTTCCACGCCTCGTCATAGGTGCTGGTATATGCCGCGGACGAAACAAACCGCTCGTATTCCCGGAGGGCCGTCCCAATCTTTTGCCGTTCATATGTCTAAGCCGTCCGAGGCTGCCTCCCCGGAGGAGAAGTCTAAGTCGTCTTGATCGACAAAAATTGCAGTTCTTCGAGCGGCAATTCTTCGAGTAGTACAAGCTCGAGCTCCAAATCTTCTAGCCAAGGATCGGCCAGCTTGAAGAGTTCCGGCTCTAAGTCCGCCCATTCTGCGGATCGGCCGTGCAACACTCCACCACCGGAGAACGCCGTATCTCGGCGCGAAGGAGAGGAGGAGGTAGAGGTGGTGATTGTAGATGATGACGAAGTGCTAAGTGCCGTCCAAGTCGCGGACGAGGAGATGGCGAAGCGAAGGGTGACCGAAGTGAAGAAACCAACGAGGAAGTGGTAGCTCGGCCCGCAGACTAGCTCTCTACAGTCGAGAGGTCAACAACGAAGGAGGATCGAGCGAAGAGGCGGCCGGCGTTCAAAGCGATGTAGCGGGACCCATCGACATGTCTTGGGTGTCGAAACTCTTCGCTCACGAGGAGTATACTTACGGTCGGCCCGCCGTCTTGGCCAGACCTTGGTCTTTGCTTCAATGAATCAGAAATTTGGAGGGTGAGAGGAATGAAAGATGGAGAAGACATTGCAACTTATTCCGGCAATCTTAAGTTCACGATGTATCGGATCGTGCTCGAGAGGATGAACATCATCCCACCTTTCACCGAGTTTCAACGTGACGTTCTGCGTCATATCGGGGTCGCCCCCTCTCAACTCCATCCCAATGCTTGGGCGTTCTTAAAAACTTTCGAAGTCCTTTTAACCAAACTTGGTGGCGGTATCGATCATGCTATTCTTTGCCCTCTTTGAGCTAAAGCGGCTTTGGGAGAAAGCGAACAAGGAGAAGAGGGAGAGGTCTCTTTCAAGATGCGAGAAAACTTCGGCATCGGTATTTCAAAGCTTATCAAGAGTCCTTTGGGCGCGGCTGGAGGCCAATATTTCTAGGTCGTTCCAAATAAGGAGGCGGGATGGCTATTTCGAAATCGGCCCGACGGGTTGCTCGGTCCCCCTTACTTCCCAATCATGTGGAATGAAGCTCACTTTTTTAGGCGGCCAGGCGATTACATCTATTCTGTCAAAGATTTGGGCGAGGCCGACTTGGAATCTTTGGAGATGATCAAGACTTTGGCGGGCATGTCGCCCCAGGACCCTAAGAGGCGACATACCTTGCCGTCCGCCGTCTTGCTCGTTGGCCGGGCTCTGGAGGCGAGATCGGTTTGCTTTTAAACTTTGCATTTATATTCGTGCTGTCTATCTTCTCTTCTAACTCTTAATTTGTTGTTTTGCAGAAAGAATGGCCGGTAAATCGTGGGCAGTGATCGATGTCGTTCTGAATCCCATGAAGGGCAGTGCCTCCAAGCCGCCCTCACGTAAGGTCGTCGACTTGGATGGCCCGTCAAAGGTGCCTCGAACTCCGAAAGGTCAAGGGAAGAAGCCGGTTGCTCGGTCACCCCCTCCTGTAGATGGCCAGATTACGCAAGCGGCCTAAGTTTGATAGTCGGGACTTGGACCTTGCTAAGGATGATATTCCCATTCTCTCGCTCGACGGTCTAGAGGCGAGTTGAGTTTGAAGCAGTTCAAGAAGAAGCCCGTGGCGATGCAGTGCCTCCCTGCATGGGAATGGACAAGGTTATGCAAGAGTGGTGGGCTGAAGGTGAAGGTATTTTATTCTTCTAGCCCGTCGTCCTTTTACTCACTTTCGACCGATTAGCCGATCATGACTATCTCTGTTTGCGGGAGCTCGGGTGAGAAGGACAAGGCCTTGACGGGGCTTGACAAAAGTATGACAAAGCGGCTAAGTCCAAAAAGATGCTCTGCGGGCCGAGGACGATCGGGCCAAGCTTTCCAAGAGGAACAAAGAGCTTTAGGGCAAGTTGCAAATCGAAGACCGACACGGAAGTCACGGAGAAGGAGAAGGCGAGTGGGGAGCAAGGAAAGAAGGCGGTGAATGCTCAAGTCGGACGATAGCGAAACACGCCCGGAATCTTTGCGATCGGCGGTTCTACAATGCTCTCGGCGGTGCGGGCGAGCAGATTTGCACATCAATTTTGATGACAAGATGATCCGACCTACGCACTTATGTCGAGAATAACAAGATCATCTTTGCCGAGAGCGCGGCGAGCGAGTGCGTCGTTCGCCGCGGCTCGGTCCTCTTACGAAGCCGCTGCGGCGAGAAATTTTGTAATCCTTTGACTTGCCTTGGGCCCAACAATTTGAAAATTTACGCCCGGCCAAGGCGTCTCGCTTTGTAATGACATTTTAACTTGTCTTATTTTGTTTACTTGAATTCGTATTGCTACGTCTATCCATTGCATGCGTTTATTTGTCTAAGTTTTGAACTTGTAGGCGCTCGGCGGCCGTTTTGTGCTATTTCGAAAGCGCTCGTTGATGGTTGGGCCATTTCGATGGCACTCGATTGGAGCCATTTCGATGGCTTTGTTGGGATCATTTCGATGATCTGCCGAGGTAGGTCGTTTCGGCGGCCTATTATGATGGGTTATTACTTAACCCTTGGGCCATTTTCGATGGCGCTCGTTCGATTCAACTTCGGTGGCCGTTGTTTGTGCGGCTCGGTGGCTGCGCTCTGAATCGTTTCGGCGACACGAAGTTCGCGGGTTATTTAACCCTTGGGCCATTTCGATGGCTTTCGAGGTAGATCGTTTCGACGATCTGTTCAAGTTGATAAATCTTGATCGCTCCTTTGCCATGGCGATCTTGGCGGCCGGGCATACATTCTTTGCGAGTAAATAATAACCATTTTTCAAAAGTCGGGCCTCTGTAAAAAACCCAATGGGAAAAAAGCGCTGCTGTCTTTCATTAATTGATCGGTCGTTCATTACATTCAAACATAATACTTTCTAAGTTTCTCGCATTCCATGTTGCGGGGATAGTCGCCCCATCCATGGTTTCGGCTCGTATGCCCCCTTGCCGGTCTTGTTGATGACCCTATATGGACCTTCCCGATTTGGTGCGGCTTTCCTGTCGAGCATTCTTGTTTCCCACATCTGCGCGTCTCGGGGCGAGTGGCGACCGAGAAATCTCTCTTACGAACTCGGCGTTGTATCGGCTGCGACCTTACGCTTGATCAATTGTTCTCTTAGTGATGCTTGGAGTGCGCGGCTCTTGACCGAGTCGACTCTTCTCGTATAGCTCGGTCGTTGTCAACCTTTGCGTAGGGATTGAAGTTCTCAATTTAGTTCGCCCATTTCTATGGGTATTCTGACATCGATCCCATATACGATGCGAAGGGGACTCCGATCGTTGAATGAGGTTGTCTGTAAGCCCGAAGCGGTGCGACTCTTCGACCAGTTCCCTTTCGCTTTCGTCAGTCTTCGCTTCAAGCCCGCGGAGATAACTCTGTTGGCGCCGGCAGCCGTTTGTTTGAGGATGCTCGACCGAGGTGAAAGCATTTTTTTTACCTAAGTCGGCCAACATTTCTCACGAACCTTTTGTCTGCGGCCCAGGTGCCGTTATCGATTATCGATTCTTGAGGATCCCAAGCGGGCTAAACACACCGTCAGAAGAACTTAGCGACTTTGGCGATGTGATTGTTGCGAGAGGCTCGGCCTCGATCCACTTTGTAAAATAGTCTCTTGCGCCACGATCAAGAACTTGGCGGCACGGAAGCGAGTGGAAAGCGGGCCTAGCAGATCCATGCCCCACGGTGACGGCCAAGGTGAGACAAGACTTTGTAACTCACGAGGAAGGTGCAATGTGGGCGTCGGCATGTACTTGACATTTCTTGCATTTACGAGCGAGCTTCTTAGCGTCCTCGTCCATAAGTCGGCCCGATGGCCGGTACGAGAGCTTTCTTAGCTATGGGCGTGCACCTTGGTGGCTTCCACAAACACCTTCATGAATATCCCTCGACACATGGTGAAGCCGGCCGGCGTAAACATCTTAACAATGGGGGCGAGAATCCTCTTACGTATAATTTTCCTTCTATTGCGAATACTTGGTCGCCATGAGGGCGACCAATTTCGCTTGCCAGTCGCTCGGCTCTTCTCCTTCAACGATGTGCAGTAGGATGGGGCGATCAATGCGAATCTGTCTTTGACACATAGAGACGCCAAGCGGATCGGCTTGGCGAGTCGACATGCTTGGCGATTTAGAGTCTCACGAATCAAACTTACGTGATTTCCGAGTCTTGGTACTTGCAAGTTTTGATAGAATATGCGCTCGAGCGTTTTTGGTCAGAGGCACATGTACCACTTACGCTCGGTCGAAGCGCTTGAGCGACTCTCTTACTACGGCGGATAACTTTTCAAAGCACATCATCCTTGGCATCGTATAAGTCTTTGATCTGCGAGACAACAAGTAAAGTCGATCGAGTTCAACCCGATCGACTTGAAAATCCCTAGCGAGTGCGGGCCGGTATGCGCGCACTCATACTCGATGCGGTTGTTCGATGTGTGGAGCGCAAAAGTCAATGAAACTTCCACGGCAAGGCCTTACGCATTTTCTAATATTAGGTGCGCTCCACTTCCTGCGCTATTGGGCGACCCATCTACATGCAAGATCCGGTCGTTTGAGCTTGATCCTGCGGGATCGGGGTCATCTCCGCTATAAAGTCGGCGATGCACTGCGCGCTGCGGCGGCCAAGGATTCAAACTTAATCCCAAATTCGCGAGCTCCACCGCCCACTTTATCATTCGTCCCGCTTGGTCGGCGATGAAGGACTTGCACGATGGGGTGATCGGTCTTACCACGACACAGTGGGCCTGAAATAAGTCTTAGCCTTGGAGCAACACTAGAAGTGCAAGGGCAAATTTTTCTATTTTACAGTATCTCGGCTCGGGTCCTTGCGATACCTTGCGATGAAGTAAATGGATTACGCTTTAGGTCACTTTCTCGACTAACACATCACTCAAAACTCTACGCTATCGCCAAGTATAAATCTGATGTTTCGCGTGGCGGCTTGGTCATAATTGGCGGGTTAGTCAATGCTTCTTTCAATTCCTCGATGCTCATTGGCATTGGTCGGTCCACTCGAAGTCGTCTTTCTTGAGAGTGCGAATAGTGGAGGCGACTTGCGAGCCGCTTTTGGTATGAACCTAGATAGAATTTGCTACCATCCGTTCATTTGTTGGATTTTTTTTTTGGTCTTTGGCGGCCTCATGTCGGCGCAGCCGCCTGCACTTCTCGGGGTTTGCTTCTATCCTCTTTCGGTTAGGTGGAAGCCCAAAAATCCGAAGCCCTCACCCCGAAGGTACACTTCTCTGGATTCGATCGAGTGAATTCTTCTAGCTTCTTCAAAGATTTCCCTCGGTCGTTCACATGATCTGGATCGGTCCCACTTTTGATGATCATGTCGTACAAGTACACCTCAGAGATTCGACCGATCTGCCTCTTGAAAATTTTATTCATCATTCGGTGGTAAGTCGCTCCAGCGTTCTTTAGGCCGAAAGGCATCACCTTGTACTGAAAATTTCCTCGATCTGTCATGAAGGCTGTCTTGTGTCGATCGGGTGGATACATCGTGATCGATTGTATCCTGAATAAGCGTCCAAAAAAGACAATAATTTATAACCCGAGGCACCATCGACCAATTTGTCGATGTTGGGCACAGGGAAGGCATCCTTCGGGCATGCCTTATTTAGGTCGGTGTTGTAACGCCCCGAAAATAATTTGAAATATTTATTTAATTGATTATTTAGGAGTTATGTGGTTAGTCATATTTAATTAAATGAATGAGGTGTTTTAATTAAATATGGAGGTGAGAGATAGTAAATAAGAGAGTGGTGGTATTATTAAGTTAGGGAGTAGTTGAATTAATTGAGGGGGGGTGTGAATAGAGGCCCAACCCACTTAGGCCCAATTGAATGTTGAATTAAAATGAAAGAAAGGAATGAAAAGAAAGAAAGAAAACGGATGAGAGAAGGGGAGAGAGATCGCGGCGCGGAGAGAGGAAGGAGAGGGAGGGAGGAGGGACGGTGAAGGAGGAGGGAGGTGGAGATCTTCTCCATCTTAGCACTAGGTAAGGGGCTTTTTAGCTCATTCTCTTCCATTTTTCCTCCTCTAGCTATTGATGTTAGTTTCAATCCCTAATTCCTATTTATTGTTGTTTTGCCATTGTTGGAGAGTTTGAAGCTCAAAGTGGAAATTGTGGTGTTTGTTGAGTTTTGGAGGATAGGAGAGCTTGCATTCTTCAATTGCAAAGGTTAGGGGGTCTTTTTCATTCATAATAATTTGTAATATGAGTGATTGTATGTGTGATGGGTTTAGAATGTGTAATTTGATGTATTTGGTGAAGATGATGAATAGTGATTAGTGAATATATATTGATTGAGGTGTATTTGAATTGATGAGTGAACATGATTGCTTGATTGTGTTGCTTGAGTTGTTGAATTGATTTTTGAGGAACCCATTATGTTGTTGTTGAAATGGGATTGATATGTATTTTGTGTGGTTTATGAGTGTGGTTGTTTTGTTGTGAATAAATGGGTGTTTAGGTGTATTTGGATTATTTTGATAATTGAGTTGTTGGATTAAAAATGTGGTTGAGTTAATTGAGTTAGTTGAGTTAATTGAGTTAATTGAGTTAGTTGAGTTGATTGAGTTAATTGAGTTAATCGGTTTGGTTGAAGTTGGGCAAGAGGGCGCCATTTGCCTAGCAAATTGGCGCCCAGTCACGGTTGGTCTAGTGAGGTTGCGTGTGCATGTGTGGGGCACCAAGTGTGGCTGTCCGTGCGCCTTAGTGCGCCCTGAGTGGTGTGTGGAGGTGTGGCACGTGAGAGGCGCAAATGTGGGTGTCCATCCGTGTGCCTTAGTGCGCCTTAGGGTCCGCAGGGTGCCTTGGTGCACTTGATACATGTGTTAGGCGCGGTGGCGCCAAGGGTGGCATTTGTGTGCGCTGCGTGTAAGTGAATGGCGTGTGGTGAGGTGGTGTAGGCGTGTGCGTATGGTGTGGCGCCGATTGTGGTGTGCCCTTATGCTTTAGGCATTGATGTGTGAGTTTACGGCAAGGGTGCCCCAGTGGCATGCCCGTGGTTGCCGGTTGAGATGTGGCTTTGTGCCTTGAGTAAGTGTTCTAATATGATTGAGTGTTGCCTAGAGGTTGTCTACTGTATTTGAGTCGTCAATTTAGTCCTTATGTGACGTTTGAGTCTAGGTGGCGAGAGGTTCACGTAGTGGTGAGTTGTAGTGATTGAGTTGTTCACTACCTATAGAGTAGAGGTGTCTGTGAGATGGGCGTTAGCCTTAGTGCTATTGAGGTTGTCTAAGAGAAATAGGCAATGTTGTGGTGTGAGTGCAATGCTTAGGTGAGTTTAGTGTTGTTGAATAACACAAGAGATGATATACTGCGTGGCGGCCTTGAGTGGCCTAAAGGGATGGTTGATTGTGAGTGATGCATTGTTCATAGAGTCTCATGAATCATGTGCATCAGACGGATATACTGCGTGGCGGCCTTGAGTGGCCTAAAAGAGATGATATGCTGCGTGGCGGCCTTGAGTGGCCTAAAAGAGATGATATGCCTACACGTGGGCCTTGAGTGGCCTAAAAGAGATATATGCTGCGTGGCGGCCTTGAGTGGCCTAAAGAGATGGATCCACATGCATTATACCCTAGAGTTTGGGTTGCATTGCACTCATGCATACACTCGTACATTTGATTGATGTCTCCCGATGAGTGGGAGTTGAATGCTATATGGCGAGGATGAGTGTTTGTTACTTGAGCGGTGAGGCTTCTCGATGTTTGTTTTAGTGGCGTATGTTAGTATGGTTGTAGAGTGTGTTCTATTTCCTTCCTCGTATAATGCTTATATTATTTGTTATTATTTATGCAAAGAGACTCACCCTAGCATTTTATGTTGCTGCTCTCGTGGCGACAAGCAGGTGTTGTGCGGTGATCTTGAGTGAAGGTGCCTATGCCTTCACGAGTTATTGTGTCAAGCTCTGTATAGTCGGACTAGGGATGGGGAGTATAGTATCGTTATTTTACTTATGTATTAAACTATTTTGGAGTATGTATTGATTATGTAATGGATAAGTTAAACTTATTTTCATTCCATTGTGCTAGTGAACTAGTTTTGGATTGTTGTAAAACTAAGCGGTATTTTGAGGGTTCTCCCCATTTAAGTCGTGATATGTAACACGCAATATATTTTATTAATGAAAGAGTAATGTTGACTAATTTTAAGTCATATGTATGGTGAGCGTAGCATTCCGCCGAGGATGTATCTTTTAAAAGAAAAACAATTTTTAAACTACGATTTTTAATTAAATATTTAAAGAGAGTAAGGGTGTTACAAAGTTGGTATCGAGCAAAAGTTAGTCTGTCCGGCCAAGTTGTCGATCGTAGTGTCTCGAGAGATCCCTTGTTGATCTCCAACGAGAGACTTTGTTAGAGATTTTGTTTGGTTGTTTGCATTTGTTGATTGTAATTGCTTGTGACTATTGGATTGTATTCGGTGAGGTATGTGTGATTGGAAGAGCATTTTAACGGCGTCAAGGAGTAGGAATCGTGACGACGCGCCGTACTACGGGCTGCGTTAAAAAGTCCTTCAATGTGAAAGGTGTAAATTTTGAAAAGAGCGTAGTTTTGTGACCTTGATTAAATTGGATGCGTGAGTAGGAGGGTGATCACCCCGATAACTCATTCCCGATGAAAGAGGTGACAATAACTCGTAATTATTATAAATTTTGAATATATACTAATTTCAACTTGATTGATTGAGTGGTGTGTGCAGGCTGATTGACTATTAACTTTTGAAAAATAGGTGCCTTATGGGTGTTTGAGTTTGATTTGGGGTTTGATAATAGGAAGATGTCAGAATAAAGATTGACACTTTGGATTTGAAGTTCATGCAAAGAAAATAGAGCATGCCTTTTTGGAAAAGTTTAGAAATATGGTAGTCGAGGGAGTACCTATATAGGACCTAGATGATAGTGTATAACTTTGATGATTAGATGATAAAAAAAAAAATTCGGTACGAAAAGTAGGAATGCCGAGCTGAGGAAGGCATTGTTTGTAGTTGAATATGGATTGACGTAAGATAGGAGCATTAGTACTTAAATGATTTCTATGGCGTAGTTCCCTATCGATAAATTAATGGTGTTTGGATAATCGAGTGAGACTTTGGTGACCTAAAAATAGAGTTTTGGTACAAAGTAAAAGGTGTAGATTGAGTATGCCTAAGGGTAGCTATTTGAGTTAGGTGTATTATGATCAAAGTATGTACTGTAGAGGTGAAGAGGTATTAAGGGTGTTGTAACCTTCGTGAAATTCTTAATGAGTGTTGGACTAGTTGTGTATGGAAAGTGTTTAGTAGTTGGCTTAAGTATGATCATAGTATGAAGATCAAAGGAAAGAAGGAAGAGGAAGGTTAGGTACATAGGACTACATATGAAGCGAGGTGTAGTTGTTCAACCATAGGTGTGTTGAAGTGTAATATGCATATGGCGTAGTATGTGGGAGTCAAAGTAATGTAGTACCGAGGTTTAGGTGCGTTTGAATAGTAAGTGTAGTGAAGCTTACAGTGACGTAGTGTAGAGAAGCGAGGTGCAAAAGAGAGTGTACCGAAGCATTGTGTAGTGTAATGGTCGAGGTTAGGGAGTGCTTAGGTGTAGTGTGCCTAAGTGTAGTGGATAGACAATATTTGAAGGATTGTTTGTTGAATCTTGTTACCCTTGATTGTGATTTGCTATAGGTTGATTGTTTACGTAATGCACATGAGTTTAATTTTGATTTGTGCTAAAATTATTTTGAAGTTATGTCTTGAAATGAAATGCGGTGCTTAGTTATAACAATTAAGGTTAGGATTAGCGTATAGTCTCCTTTTTGGCAAAATGAAATGATTGACTTTTCTAATTTCCGAGTTTATGTCGGAAACTAAATTTTGAAAATAATAAGTGGTTGTTTGTGTGGCAACTTTGTTAGTGTTATAATAAGATTTGGGGTTGCGTATAGTTTTCCCTTTTGGACAAAATTGTGAATTCTATGATTTTCAAAAAGAAAGCGGTACTTGGAAAATTACTGTGTTTTTGGGGAATGAGCGTGATTTCAAGATTTGTGTTAAATTGCATTTCCAAGTTGTTTAGAATTTTATTACAAGAATGTGACATGATTTTAGCTTTAGGACCGATTTAGGTCATGGAGTGATGTTGTTTGAAAATGGCGAGGTCTTACAATAATTTCATGGTTTGACGAGGTAAAATCTTTTGAAACAAAAGGTGAGTTTTACTCACGTTTAGAGAATTTTAAAATGTGTTTGTGTGTTTATGTGTTGACATGTGTTAGAATATTTGGTTGTTTAATTAGATAACGTTTGCTATGTTAAAGGAATTGTCGAAGTTATGAACCCTTCTTTGAAAATCTATTGCACCTATATTGTCTATTGAAATGTATGATATGTTAGTTTTAAAATTGATGTTCGGATTTGGTTAAGCGGTAAAAATTATTTTGGGATGTCCATATTACGGAGGAAACTCTGTAGAATTTTCGTTAGAAATTGTGATACATGTTCAAAGTAGTAATTGAATTGTGTGATTAGAGGGTAAATGAAATTGAGAAAATGTTAGAGTGGATGTAAGCATGGTCGAAGAGCAAAGTTGTTGAAATAGGTGTAAGAATTTAAGTGAAGAGTATATGCAATCGATATATATATATATATTGTCGAAATCTAGTATGGTACAATTGTGGAGATATTGAGGTAAAGTGTAAGTCGAAGTTAGTGTTTGTTGAAGCGTAGGTAAGTTGAAGTCTGAGTTGTCGAAATGAGTAATGTCTAAGTGTATTTCTCTAAGTTAGAGTGGAAGTGTCGAAATATTGAAGTTGTCAACGTGTTGTATAGGTAAGTCGGAGGGTAAATCCATGGGAGTCGAGGTGTAGTGGCTATAGTGCGGGACGTTAAGTTATTGTGTATCTACCGAGATGAAATGTTACGTTTAAGAGTGAAGTGCTCAAGTGTAGTGTAACCAAGGTGAGTGGCGGGAGTAAGGAGTGGTAATTCTTTGTAGTGTGCGTACACCTAAATCTGAGATGCGAGATTTAGTTTAATGTTAACATGGTTCGGGATTGATGCTAAGTGCCTTTGGGAGTGCGGTTGTTATGGAACTCGATATGGAATTATTAGTAATGACAACGAGTAGGTCATTAAATGAATGAGATAGGTTGGGTTAGGAGGTTGAGTTCGGAGTGAGCCCCCAGATTGGAAACTTAAAGAGGGTAGCTAATCACAAATCATAGTTGAGGTATAGTGTCCTGCATCGGAATAGATGGTATTTGAGTAGTCGAGTAGGATGCGGATACCCTACGAGGTTAGAATATCTGCTAAGGGTAGAGTGTAGAGAAAGCGTGTGGTTTGTTACCTTAGTGTCACGATAGATTATGATGAGTACGGTTAGAGGTGGGAAGAAAATTTGGTATTGCCGTGAGTATTTTCGAGGACGAAAATATTCTAAGTGGGGAGAGTTATGCGTAGAAAATAATTTGAAATATTTATTTAATTGATTATTTAGGAGTTATGTGGTTAGTCATATTTAATTAAATGAATGAGGTGTTTTAATTAAATATGGAGGTGAGAGATAGTAAATAAGAGAGTGGTGGTATTATTAAGTTAGGGAGTAGTTGAATTAATTGAGGGGGTGTGAATAGAGGCCTGACCCACTTAGGCCCAATTGAATGTTGAATTAAAATGAAAGAAAGGAATGAAAAGAAAGAAAGAAAGCGGATGAGAAAGGGAGAGAGATCGCGCGTGGAGAGAGAGAGGCAGAGAGGAGGAGGCGACGGTGAAGGGGGAGGAGGTGGAGATCTTCTCCATCTTAGCACTAGGTAAGGGGCTTTTTAGCTCATTCTCTTCCATTTTCCTCCTCTAGCTATTGATGTTAGTTTCAATCCCTAATTCCTATTTATTGTTGTTTTGCCATTGTTGGAGAGTTTGAAGCTCAAAGTGGAAATTGTGGTGTTTGTTGAGTTTTGGAGGATAGGAGAGCTTGCATTCTTCAATTGCAAAGGTTAGGGGGTCTTTTTCATTCATAATAATTTGTAATATGAGTGATTGTATGTGTGATGGGTTTAGAATGTGTAATTTGATGTATTTGGTGAAGATGATGAATAGTGATTAGTGAATATATATTGATTGAGGTGTATTTGAATTGATGAGTGAACATGATTGCTTGATTGTGTTGCTTGAGTTGTTGAATTGATTTTTGAGGAACCCATTATGTTGTTGTTGAAATGGGATTGATATGTATTTTGTGTGGTTTATGAGTGTGGTTGTTTTGTTGTGAATAAATGGGTGTTTAGGTGTATTTGGATTATTTTGATAATTGAGTTGTTGGATTAAAAATGTGGTTGAGTTAATTGAGTTAGTTGAGTTAATTGAGTTAATTGAGTTAGTTGAGTTGATTGAGTTAATTGAGTTAATTGAGTTAATCGGTTTAGTTGAGAAATTTTGTGAAGAGGGCGCCATTTGCCTAGCAAATTAGCGCCAGTCACGGTTGGTCTAGGCGAGGTTGCGTGTGCATGTGTGGGGCGCCAAGTGTGGCTGTCCGTGCGCCTTAGTGCGCTGAGAGTGGGTGTGTGGAGGTGTGGCACGTTGAAGGCGCCAAATGTGGCCATCCGTGTGCCTTAGTGCGCGCAGGGTCCCCAGGGTGCTTTGGTGCACTTGATACATGTGTTGGGCGCGGTGGCGCCAAGGTGTGGCATTTGTGTGCGCTGCGTGTAAGTGAATGGCGTGTGGTGAGGTGGTGTAGGCGTGTGCGTATGGTGTGGCGCCGATTGTGGTGTGCCACTTATGCTTTAGGCATTGATGTGTGTGTTACGGCAAAGGGTGCCCCAGTGGCATGCCGTGGTTGCCGGTTGAGATGTGGCTTTGTGCCTTGAGTAAGTGTTCTAATATGATTGAGTGTTGCCTAGAGGTTGTCTGCCTTTGAGTGCGTCAATTTGAGTCCTTATGTGACGCGTTTGAGTCCTAGGTGGCGAGAGGTTCACGTAGTGGCCCGAGTTGTAGTGATTGAGTTGATCACTACCTATAGAGTAGAGGTGTCCTGTGAGATGGGCGTTAGCCTTAGTGCTATTGAGGTTGTCTAAGAGAAATAGGCAATGTTGTGGTGACGGTGCAATGCCGGTGAGTTTAGTGTTGTTGAATAACCTGAGAGATGATATACTGCGTGGCGGCCTTGAGTGGCCTAAAGGGATGGTTGATTGTGAGTGATGCATTGTTCATAGAGTCTCATGAATCATGTGCATCGGCGAGCGGATATACTGCGTGGCGGCCTTGAGTGGCCTAAAAGAGATGATATGCCTGCGTGGCGGCCTTGAGTGGCCTAAAAGAGATGATATGCCTGCGTGGCGGCCTTGAGTGGCCTAAAAGAGATGATATGCCTGCGTGGCGGCCTTGAGTGGCCTAAAGAGATGGATCCACATGCATTATACCCTAGAGTTTGGGTTGCATTGCACTCATGCATACACTCATACATTGATTGATGTCTCCCGATGAGTGGGAGTTGAATGCTATATGGCGAGGATGAGTGTTTGTTACTTGAGCAGTGAGGCTTCTCGATGTTTGTTTTAGTGACGTATGTTAGTATGGTTGTAGAGTGTGTTCTATTTCCTTCCTCGTATAATGCTTATATTATTTGTTATTATTTATGCAAAGAGACTCACCCTAGCATTTTATGTTTGCTGCTCTCGTGGCGACAAGCAGTGTTGTGCGGGTGATCTTGAGTGAAGGTGCCTATGCCTTCTGAGTTATTGTGTCAAGCTCTGTATAGTCGGACTAGGGATGGGGAGTATAGTATCGTTATTTTACTTATGTATTAAACTATTTTGGAGTATGTATTGATTATGTAATGGATAAGTTAAACTTATTTTCATTCCATTGTGCTAGTGAACTAGTTTTGGATTGTTGTAAAACTAAGCAGGTATTTTGAGGTTCTCCCCATTTTAAGTCGTGATATGTAACACGCAATATATTTTATTAATGAAAGAGTAATGTTGACTAATTTTAAGTCATATGTATGAGTGAGCGTAGCATTCCCGCGAGGATGTATCTTTTAAAAGAAAAACAATTTTTAAACTACGATTTTTAATTAAATATTTAAAAGAGTAAGGGGTGTTACAAAGTTGGTATCGAGCAAAAGTTCGATGCGTCGGCCAAGTTGTCGATCGTAGTGTCTCGAGAGATCCTTGTTGATCTCCAACGAGAGACTTTGTTAGAGATTTTGTTTGGTTGTTTGCTGTTTGTTGATTGTAATTGCTTGTATTTGTTGGATTGTATTCGGTGAGGTATGTGTGATTGGAAGAGCATTTTAACGGCGTCAAGGGTAGGAATCGTGGCGCCGCGCCCGTACTGGAATTTGCGTTAAAAAGTCCTTCAATGTGAAAGGTGTAAATTTTGAAAAGAGCGTAGTTTTGTGACCTTGATTAAATTGGATGCGTGAGTAGGAGGGGTTTGATCACCCCGATAACTCATTCCCGATGAAAGAGGTGACAATAACTCGTAATTATTATAAATTTTGAATATATACTAATTTCAACTTGATTGATTGAGTGGTGTGTGCGGTGATTGACTATTAACTTTTGAAAAATAGGTGCCTTATGGGTGTTTGAGTTTGATTTGGGGTTTGATAATAGGAAGATGTCGAATAAAGATTGACACTTTGGATTTGAAGTTCATGCAAAGAAAATAGAGCATGCCTTTTTGGAAAAGTTTAGAAATATGGTAGTCGAGGAGTACCTATATAGGACCTAGATGATAGTGTATAACTTTGATGATTAGATGATAAAAAAAAAATGGAAGTGCGAAAAGTAGGAATCTTAGGGTGAGGAAGGCATTGTTTGTAGTTGAATATGGATTGACGTAAGATAGGAGCATTAGTACTTAAATGATTTCTATGGCGTAGTTCCTATCGATAAATTAATGGTGTTTGGATAATCAGGTGAGACTTTGGTGACCTAAAAATAGAGTTTTGGTACAAAGTAAAAGGTGTAGATTGAGTATGCCTAAGGGTAGCTATTTGAGTTAGGTGTATTATGATCAAAGTATGTCTTGTAGAGGTGAAGAGGTATTAAGGGTGTTGTAACCTTCGTGAAATTCTTAATGAGTGTTGGACTAGTTGTGTATGGAAAGTGTTTAGTAGTTGGCTTAAGTATGATCATAGTATGAAGATCAAAGGAAAGAAGGAAGAGGAAGGTTAGGTACATAGGACTACATATGAGCGAGGTGTAGTTGTTCAACCATAGGTGTGTTGAAGTGTAATATGCATATGGCGTAGTATGTGGGAGTCAAAGTAATGTAGTATGCAGGGTTTAGAGTGCGTTTGAATAGTAAGTGTAGTGAAGCTTACCGTGGCGTAGTGTAGAGAACCGAGGTGCAAAAAGAGTGTACCAGAAGCATTGTGTAGTGTAATGGCGAGGTTAGGGAGTGCTTAGGTGTAGTGTGCCTAAGTGTAGTGGATAGACAATATTTGAAGGATTGTTTGTTGAATCTTGTTACCCTTGATTGTGAGTTTGCTATAGGTTGATTGTTTACGTAATGCACATGAGTTTAATTTTGATTTGTGCTAAAATTATTTTGAAGTTATGTCTTTTGAAATGAAATGCGGTGCTTGGTTATAACAATTAAGGTTAGGATTAGCGTATAGTCTCCTTTTGGCAAAATGAAATGATTGACTTTTCTAATTTCCGAGTTTATGTCGGAAACTAAATTTTGAAAATAATAAGTGGTTGTTTGTGTGGCACTTTGTTCGTGTTATAATAAGATTTGGGGTTGCGTATAGTTTTCCCTTTTGGACAAAATTGTGAATTCTATGATTTTCAAAAGAAAGCGGTACTTGGAAAATTACGTGTTTTTGGGGAATGAGCGTGATTTCAAGATTTGTGTTAAGTCTGTTCCAAGTTGTTTAGAATTTTATTACAAGAATGTGACATGATTTTAGCTTTAGGACCGATTAGGTCATGGAGTGATGTTGTTTGAAAATGACGAGGTCTTACAATAATTTCATGGTTTGTGAGGTAAAATCTTTTGAAACAAAAAGGTGAGTTTTACTCACGTTTAGAGAATTTTAAAATGTGTTTGTGTGTTTATGTGTTGACATGTGTTAGAATATTTGGTTGTTTAATTAGATAACGTTTGCTATGTTAAAGGAATTGTCGAAGTTATGAACCATCTTCTTTGAAAATCTATTGCACCTATATTGTCTATTGAAATGTATGATATGTTACGGTTTTAAAATTGATGTTACGGGTGGTTAAGCGGTAAAAATTATTTTGGGATGTCCATATTACGGAGGAAACTCTGTAGAATTTTCGTTAGAAATTGTGATACATGTTCAAAGTAGTAATTGAATTGTGTGATTAGAGGGTAAATGAAATTGAGAAAATGTTAGAGTGGATGTAAGCATGGTCGAAGAGCAAAGTTGTTGAAATAGGTGTAAGAATTTAAGTGAAGAGTATATGCATCGATATATATATATATATTGTGAAATCTAGTATGGTACAATTGTGGAGATATTGAGGTAAAGTGTAAGTCGAAGTTAGTGTTTGTTGAAGCGTAGGTAAGTTGAAGTCTGAGTTGTCGAAATGAGTAATGTCTAAGTGTATTTCTCTAAGTTAGAGTGGAAGTGTCGAAATATTGAAGTTGTCAACGTGTTGTATAGGTAAGTCGGAGGGTAAATCCATGGGAGTCGAGGTGTAGTGGCTATAGTGCGGGCGTTAAGTTATCTTGTGTATCTACCGAGATGAAATGTTACGTTTAAGAGTGAAGTGCTCAAGTGTAGTGTAACCAAGGTGAGTGGCGGGAGTAAGGAGTGGTAATTCTTTGTAGTGTGCGTACACTGAAGTCTGAGATCTTGAGATCTTAGTTTAATGTTAACATGGTTCGGGATTGATGCTAAGTGCCTTTGGGAGTGCGGTTGTTATGGAACTCGATATGGAATTATTAGTAATGACAGAGTAGGTCATTAAATGAATGAGATAGGTTGGGTTAGGAGGTTGAGTTCGGAGTGAGCCCCGGAGATTGGAAACTTAAAGAGGGTAGCTAATCACACGAATCATAGTTGAGGTATAGTGTCCTGCGCCGGAATAGATGGTATTTGAGTAGTCGAGTAGGATCTGGATACCTACGAGGTTAGAATATCTGCTAAGGGTAAGAGTGTAGAGAAAGCGTGTGGTTTGTTACCTTAGTGTACGATAGATTATGATGAGTACGGTTAGAGGTGGGAAGAAGGTGGTATTGCTTCGTGAGTATTTTCGAGGGCGAAAATATTCTAAGTGGGGAGAGTTATATGCATGAAAATAATTTGAAATATTTATTTAATTGATTATTTAGGAGTTATGTGGTTAGTCATATTTAATTAAATGAATGAGGTGTTTTAATTAAATATGGAGGTGAGAGATAGTAAATAAGAGAGTGGTGGTATTATTAAGTTAGGGAGTAGTTGAATTAATTGAGGGGGTGTGAATAGAGGCCTGACCCACTTAGGCCCAATTGAATGTTGAATTAAAATGAAAGAAAGGAATGAAAAGAAAGAAAGAAAAGCGGATGAGAAAGGGAGAGAGATCGCGCGAGAGAGAGCAAGAGAGGAGGAGGCGACGGTGAAGGAGGGGAGGAGGTGGAGATCTTCTCCATCTTAGCACTAGGTAAAGGGCTTTTTAGCTCATTCTCTTCCATTTTCCTCCTCTAGCTATTGATGTTAGTTTCAATCCCTAATTCCTATTTATTGTTGTTTTGCCATTGTTGGAGAGTTTGAAGCTCAAAGTGGAAATTGTGGTGTTTGTTGAGTTTTGGAGGATAGGAGAGCTTGCATTCTTCAATTGCAAAGGTTAGGGGGTCTTTTTCATTCATAATAATTTGTAATATGAGTGATTGTATGTGTGATGGGTTTAGAATGTGTAATTTGATGTATTTGGTGAAGATGATGAATAGTGATTAGTGAATATATATTGATTGAGGTGTATTTGAATTGATGAGTGAACATGATTGCTTGATTGTGTTGCTTGAGTTGTTGAATTGATTTTTGAGGAACCCATTATGTTGTTGTTGAAATGGGATTGATATGTATTTTGTGTGGTTTATGAGTGTGGTTGTTTTGTTGTGAATAAATGGGTGTTTAGGTGTATTTGGATTATTTTGATAATTGAGTTGTTGGATTAAAAATGTGGTTGAGTTAATTGAGTTAGTTGAGTTAATTGAGTTAGTTGAGTTAGTTGAGTTGATTGAGTTAATTGAGTTAATTGAGTTAATCGGTTTGGTTGGTTGGCAAGAGAGGCGCCATTTGCCTAGCAAATTAGCGCCAGTCACGGTTGGTCTAGGCGAGGTTGCGTGTGCATGTGTGGGGCGCCAAGTGTGGCTGTCCGTGCGCCTTAGTGCGCTGAGTGGGTGTGTGGAGGTGTGGCGCGGTTGAAGGCGCCAAATGTGGCTATCCGTGTGCCTTGGTGTGCGCCAGGGTCCCCCAGGGTGCCTTGGTGCACTTGATACATGTGTTAGGCGCGGTGGCGCCAAGGTGGGTGGTTTGTGTGCGCTGCGTGTAAGTGAATGGCGTGTGGTGAGGTGGTGTAGGCGTGTGCGTATGGTGTGGGCGCCGAGGTGTGGTGTGCCCTTATGCTTTAGGCATTGATGTGTGTGTTACGGCAAGGGTGCCCAGTGGCATGCCGTGGTTGCCGGTTGAGATGTGGCTTTGTGCCTTGAGTAAGTGTTCTAATATGATTGAGTGTTGCCTAGAGGTTGTCTGTATTTGAGTGCGTCAATTTGAGTCCTTATGTGACGTTTGAGTCCTAGGTGGCGAGAGGTTCACGTAGTGGCCCGAGTTGTAGTGATTGAGTTGTTCTTTACCTATAGAGTAGAGGTGTCTGTGAGATGGGCGTTAGCCTTAGTGCTATTGAGGTTGTCTAAGAGAAATAGGCAATGTTGTGGTGACGGTGCAATGTAGGTGAGTTTAGTGTTGTTGAATAACACCTGAGAGATGATATGCTGCGTGGCGGCCTTGAGTGGCCTAAAAGGGATGGTTGATTGTGAGTGATGCATTGTTCATAGAGTCTCATGAATCATGTGCATCAGCGACGGATATGCCTGTGTGGCGGCCTTGAGTGGCCTAAAAGAGATGATATGCCTGCGTGGCGGCCTTGAGTGGCCTAAAAGAGATGATATGCTGCGTGGCGGCCTTGAGTGGCCTAAAAGAGATGATATGCTGCGTGGCGGCCTTGAGTGGCCTAAAGAGATGGATCCACATGCATTATACCCTAGAGTTTGGGTTGCATTGCACTCATGCATACACTCATACATTTGATTGATGTCTCCGATGAGTGGGAGTTGAATGCTATATGGCGAGGATGAGTGTTTGTTACTTGAGCGGTGAGGCTTCTCGATGTTTGTTTTAGTGACGTATGTTAGTATGGTTGTAGAGTGTGTTCTATTTCCTTCCTCGTATAATGCTTATATTATTTGTTATTATTTATGCAAAGAGACTCACCCTAGCATTTTATGTTGCTGCTCTCGTGGCGACAAGCAGTGTTGTGCGGTGATCTTGAGTGAAGGTGCCTATGCCTTCACGAGTTATTGTGTCAAGCTCTGTATAGTCGGACTAGGGATGGGGGAGTATAGTATCGTTATTTTACTTATGTATTAAACTATTTTGGAGTATGTATTGATTATGTAATGGATAAGTTAAACTTATTTTCATTCATTGTGCTAGTGAACTAGTTTTGGATTGTTGTAAAACTAAGCGGTATTTTGAGGTTCTCCCCATTTAAGTCGTGATATGTAACACGCAATATATTTTATTAATGAAAGAGTAATGTTGACTAATTTTAAGTCATATGTATGGTGAGCGTAGCATTCCGCGAGGATGTATCTTTTAAAAGAAAAACAATTTTTAAACTACGATTTTTAATTAAATATTTAAAGAGAGTAAGGAATTATTTACAGGTGTAATCTACACACATTCTCCATTTGCCATTCTTCTTTTTAACCAACCACGACATTGGATAGCGAGTGTCGTGTACTTGATCTCTTCGATGAAGTTGGCCTTTATGAGGTCCTCAGCGGCCTTTGCGGCGGCTTGAGATTTTCCTCATTACGAGTTCGTCTTCTTTGGCGGCGGCTTAACCCTTCATCGGCGAGAGTTGATGGCGGGCTGCCGATAGGAATGTCGGGCATGTCGATGCACGCCATGCGAGCAGTCGGCATAGTCTTTCAAACATTTCACGAGTCTTGTTTCACCTTCTCTGGTAGGTCGCTACCGAGCTTAACCGTCTTGGTTGGGTTGTAACATCGGTCGCTTCTTGGTATTGTTGCTCCCACGAACCAACACGAGTCTTTTCGGCATGCCTTGTCCTCACTTGCATGCTTTAGGAAAACTTCGAGAAGGTCACCCATCCAGCTACTACTCCAAGCCAAGCACGCTTAACTATGGAGTTCTTATGGGATGGGCTCCGAAAAGAAGATGCATCTTGTTGGTATAGGTAGTCTAAATCAATTCTTTTAAGCCTTCCTTCAAGTATGCGGTTCCATTACACCTGCGACCTCGGGATCCTCTCATTCCGGTGCGTATTCGGTTCATTCACGTGCCCGCCGCTTTGAAGCGCGAGGAGCGCTCTTTGCCATGCCACCTTTTTATGCCCTGGCGATCACTCCCGCGCCTCGTCGGCCCCGGATGTCACATGCCAACCCGGCTTCCGCTTGGTTCGTCCTCGAACACACCGTCTTGAGAGAGGTCTGCTTGCTCACGATACCATTTGTAACATCGGTATGCGATCATTGGCGCCCCCACGAACCAACACGAGTCTTTTCGGCATGCCTTGTCCTCACTTGCATGCTTTCGGAAAAACTTCGGAAGGTCACCCATCCCAGCTACTACTCCAAGCCAAGCACGCTTAACTATGGAGTTCTTATGCGATGGGCTCGAAAGAAGATGCATCTTGTTGGTATAGGTAGTCCAAATCAATTCTTTTAAGCCTTCCTTCAAGTATGCGATCCCGTACTGCGCGCGGCCTCGGGATCCTCTCATTCGGTGCGTATTCGGTTCATTCACGTGCCCGCCCGCTTTGAAGTTGCCGAGAGCCGCTCTTTGCCATGCCACCTTTTTATGCCGGCGATCACTCCCGCCCTCGTCGGCCCGGATGTCACATGGGTCGTCTCCCATTTGCACATCTTCTAATTCCCCATGAGGTTACGGTCTTTTCAACTTGTTCTTTAGCTCGGGCTAAGTCGTCATCGTCATCCTGCGGGTCGCTATCCGGATCATAACGAGCATCCAAATCAGCGAGATTGACACAGTGACCTTCACGGTGTTTTGAGAACTTGGGCCACGATCTACTTCATCGCAACTCTCTTGATATAAGTAGTGGCTCCGCGCTGCGCCTCAGGTCGGCCGCCGGGGTAACCACCAGTGCGTCTCTGTTTGTAAAATTTCATTTTCAAGTGCCGTCGATGCCACGGCCTCTACAGCTTGCCGGTCGGCCTACCAATGATAGCGATAGCATGATTTGGCGGGGAGTCGCGAGGCGTCGTGCGGACCGTCTGTACAAAGTGCTCTCTCGGTGTCGTCACCAAATGTGACCATGAGTTCGATTGTTCCCAGCGGGTAGGTGATCGCTCCATTGAAGCCGTCGAGTAGGCTCGGCACAGGGAATTATCTCGCTCCGATCAATCTTGATCTTGTCAATCAAATCTGCAAACATGATGTCGGTAGAGCTACCACAGTCGACTAGAATTCTTTGAAACTACGTGTTGGCCATGCGCTCTCGATCACCAGCGGAACATAAGCTGTTCGGCTGTAGTCGGCAGTCTTCGTCCCCAAAGGAAATGGGCGGTCTATTCGAGACCGGTCGTTACTGCGAAGTTGAGGCAACCATTAGGAGCTCGTCCCACTTTCTTTTCATAGCTTTGTTGGACTCTTTCACGATCCAGCGGATTTCCAAGTGAATAACCATCGCTACATTGCGGCCTTTGGAGTGTCGAGTATCTCAATCTTCAGACTGATGTTTATCTTGGGTGCTCGTTATGACTAGAGCACCCTTTCCTCTGTCCTGATCTTTCTCTTTCGTCTTTTCTTGAGGTCGGTCGTCTTCCTCCGATCTCACATACTTGCCCAACTTGCCTTTCTGAATGAGCTCCTCAATGTCGTCTTTGAGGGCCATGCAGTCGTTGGTATCGTGCCCTTTGCTCTTGTGGTAACGGCAGTATCTTTTAGTCGGTCGTGCCCCCTTCTTGAGCACGAGTGGATCGGGCCGCTTTACACCCACAAACTCATTGTTCTGGCACTCACTATAGATTTGTGCAATGGAGGTGTTGAGACGAGTGTGATGATCAAACTTCTTGTCTCTGAAATCAGGCCGGTTGTCTCGGCGGCCTTCACGAGTTTTCGTCGGTCTGTCTTGCTCTTCCTTTGGTCGCGCACGGGCAGCCTTTCTTGCGGCTAAAGTTTCTTCGTACGCCATATGGACGTTGGCCCTTGTTAGGAAGAAGCTGAGATCTTGATAATGGTTCAACGTGAATTCCTCTACGAACCTGTGGTCCGGTCGAATACCACGCTTTAGATACTTCAATTTATCTTTATCGACAAGTCACGAGCAGGACTCGGCCTCGGTATTGAACCGGTCTATGTCTTGTCTCGTCTCATTATCACCTTGAGCGATCGTGTCAAGTGTTCTTCATATCGATATTGGCGGTTGGCGTATAGTGCGATAAGAAGATTACGATCAGTCTTGCCATGAGGAGATAGTATTGGGGCGAAGTGTCTCCCACCATTCTAATGCGGCCGTCGAGGGCGAGGAATAGCCGGCACTTCATGGTCGAGCCAGTTTCTGTAAGCGCAATAAGCTGTTAAAATCAGGAGATGCTTATGCAGGTCGCCACGGCCGTCAAACTTATTGATTAGGAGGCTTTCTTAAATCTCTGCAGGAATCTGTGGCGCTGATTTCCACGGTGAATGGGCGTGGCCGTCTTGAATGCCGTTCGACCCGTAGGGTTGCATAGCGAGGCACGCCTCGTTGCCCGACATTCCATAAAACACTCGGAGAGGCGGACGGTGGAAGTTGAGGAGGTCTTACGGGGCGTTAGCTTTGCCTCTCCTCGGCCGGCGTGAGGCGTCCACGATCCTTCCATCTCTGTAATCTTCAAGCTCTTCACGAGAGTCCCAAGACCTACTTCTCGTAAGCGTGGCTGGGCGACTCGTTAGAAGAGTACGGGCGGCGGCGGTGTCGGGGCGGTGTTTGGAATCATCATAGTCATCGTAAGATAACGAGCGGCGTCTGCGCGCGTTCACGCGAGAGAGCAATCACGTGCCCTTGTTCGTCGCGCCGGGAGATCGGTGGGTGGTGCTCTCTCGGCGAGAAAGGCTCCTTCTAGGAGGGGCGATGTGCGCGTGAGTCGGCGTCGGCGAGAAGGTTCTCCGTCTTCCGCACTTGTTGGCGGTCGGAATAGACCCTCTTTTCGTAGCGAGAGATCGGCTCGTCTCTATCTGCGATAACACGGTTCTTGTTATGCGAGGATCGTAGAGCGGCTTTGAGTGACATGCTCGGCAATGGTTCTGAATGCCCACTTCAATCGGCTCGGGCGGTAGATCATTAGGAGCAAGCGGTGAATCTGTTGAAGGGCCAGGTCCACGACCATTGTGCCTGAGAGGGCTCTGTCGTGGATGTCCTTGAGATTCGTGGATCGTGCGGCCACGCCTCTCGGGAGTGCATTCTTTGAGGATGTTGCCGGAGGGTTGAGTGCGGATGAGGCCCTCAAATGCGGGGCGGTCGCGTGGAGCCATGAATGAGGTAGGATAGCGCTCGGGCCTCCCAGCGTGGTCGCCCGATTGATCGTACCTTGATCAATGAAGTGTTGAAGTTGTTGTCCTGTGTTGGGCGGTCGTTGAATGAATGAGGGCCGGTCCACGGCTTCCACGAGCACCTCGGGTGGTACACCGCAAAGACACTCGGCGATCTAGTGAGAGGTCGCTCGAGGCGGATAACCTGAGTATGAGAAGCGTGCACGATGCCATGTGCGAATGGCATATATATCTTGTAGAGTCGGCCGTTAGCGAAGATTTGGCCGGTCCGAAAGTGCGGTCCAAGCGGCGTGTTTGGGCGGTTTCGTTTGGTGTGGTGACCGGCCCACTTCTTTGTTGGTAGTCCTTGTAATTCTTTGATACACCCGGGAACACTTTTCAATGTCAAAAATTTTTCTTTTTAAAGCAATGTTGATTTGAGCGATGTTTCCCTTTGTTGTGGTGCATTTGCCGACAAAGCGCCTTCTTGTTTGCGGCCGTTCGTTGCGCGCTTTGTTTTATGAATTTCATGTGATTTCTATTCACGCAATTGCGGTCCGATGCTGGTTGTATGCGACTACATAGCAACAATATTATGCCGCAAGTGTTGCGGTCCGCAATTTGAAACCTGCATGTAACCAAAAAATAAAATAAAATCCAAATTCCATTGTTTTACAATATTGGCGTGTATGACTCGTTTTCCTAAGAAAGAAAACCTTGCTTTATTAGTTGACTTATGTTTTACAATTTTCACACTTAATAGTCAGAAATTGGACTCTTTAATCACCAAAGTTTCAGCTCAATGGAAATTTCTATCTAGGTAGGGTCATGAATGACTAGCAATAAGTGTGTTACAGAGTAATTTTCAAAGGGCAGTTTCACCAATTCCATAGAAGACCGCCGCCAATTGAGAAAGTCTCCAATGTTGTTACCTTTCTTCTCTTTCTAGATTTCTAGATTAGGATGAGTCCACCACTTATATCGTCATTCGTCAACTCTTCACATAGTGACCGATCTCTCATAATTTCGTTTCTCTTTTTTCTAGAAGGTCTTGAAGGGAGTGATCTCGGAATGTCAAAGTGTTTTTCTCGCCGGGAGAAATATCCTTGACGGGGTGGTAGTGGTAAATGAGCTTATGGACATGGCTAAGCGAAGAAAGCAAAAATGTGTGGTAATGAAAGCGGATTTTGAAAAGGCTTACGACTCGGTAAGTTGGGCTTATTTGGATTATATGTTAGGAAGGATGGGGTTTGGGGAAAGATGGAGGAAGTGGATGTATGCATGTATATCATCTAATTCTATTTCCGTCCTAGTTAATGGTAGTCCTACGGAAGAGTTTGTGGCACATAAAGGTCTAAAACAAGGAGACCCTTTGGCGCCGTTCTTGTTCTTGATTGTAGCGGAAGGGCTTGCGGGATTGGTAAGGAAAGGGGCTGAATCGGGAAATCTCCACGGATTTAATATTAATAATTCTCTCTCGGTTGAGCTATTACAATTTGCGGATGATACAATATTTTTTTGTGACGGGGGAGACAAGAGTATTTGGTGCTGGAAAGCGATACTAAGAAGCTTTGAGATGGTGTCGGGGTTAAAGGTGAATTTTGCGAAGAGCAGTGTACTCGGATTAAATGTTGAGGATAGGGTGTTGGACGGAATATCACAGTTTTTAGCATGCAAAGTGGGAGCGGTTCCTTTTAATTTTTTGGGGATTCCGATTGGAGCAAACCCAAGAAGGTTGAGTACCCGGCAACCAATTATAGATTCAATGAAAGCTAGATTGAGCAATTGGAGGAAGCGAGCAATTATCCATAGGTGGTCGGGTAGCGCTTATCAATTCGGTCCTAGCGTCACTCCCGTTGTACTTCTTCTCATTTTATAAAGCACCGAAAAAAGTCATTACGGAGATCAACAAAATTCAAAGAAGGTTTCTATGGGGTGGAGATGAAGAAAACAAGAAAGTAGCTTGGGTGAGGTGGGAAACAATTTGTCAACCTAAGGAGAAAGGGGATTGGGTATAAAAATCTTGAATTATTTAATGTGGCTCTTTTAACAAAATGGAGGTGGAGAATTTTGTTGGAAGAAAATAATGTTTTTTGGAAGGAGGTATTGGTAGAGAAATACGATCTTAAAGGAAGATGGCCCGATATGATGGAGAGTAGAAGAGGGTGGGAGAAGAAATCATTATGGTGGAGGGACCTATGTTTAATTGGAGAGGATATTGGATTGCAAGATGAATGGTTTAGTCACTTGGTCAAAATTAAAGTTGGTAATGGTAACAAGCGAGATTTTGGATGGATGCTTGCATTTGGGGCGAGATCGGGTGAAGGATGTATTTCGGAACTATTTAATTGTTGCGAGTCTAAGGAAGAAGCGGTTGTGAGTTCGGGCATTGGGCGGAGGCGGGATGGGGTGAGTATGGGAATGTGTCGAGCGGTCTGCAGCTGCGAGTGTGCGAGCCGTTCGGTGATGTTGTTGTTCTGCTGCGAGGAAATGTTGCGACCCGTAGTCTTTGTGGCGCGCTCGGATAAGTGGACTTGGGTGCCGGATGCGGTAAGTGGTTTCACTATGAAAAAGTGTTACGAATGCATGCTGAAATTTTCTGCAGGAGCTGCGCAGGTACAGCAAGCACTGCAGGCCGAAACTTTATCAGCATGTAAGGAGATTTGGAAATGCGACGTTCCGTCCAAAATTCAAGTTTTCGCGTGGAGAGTAATGTTACAGCGGGTTGCTACTAGGGTGGCTCTATACAGGAGAGGGATAATCCAATCCCAAAATGATACAAATTTGTGTATTATGTTTCCGGGAGGAGGAGACGGTGAATCATTTATTTATGTCTTGTGTAATTGCAAGGCGTATCTGGAGGGGGCTCACGTGGGCTGGCATGGATAATTAAATTAATCATTATTTGGAATTTGGGAAGCTGGTTAAAGGACATAGACAGAGAGGGGTGAAACACCTTATATGGATGGCGGTAATTTGGAACATTTGGATGGCGGAAACAGCGTTATTTTTAAAAGCGGGGTAGCATCAACTTCAAATATTCTTGCGGGTGTCAAGGACTCGGCATGGTGTTGGTTCAAGGCTAGGAAGGAAGAAAGCGTTATTGGTAACATGGCGGATTGGTTCCATTGCCCGATGAAGTACATTTATCGATCTTTGTAATTTACTATTTATATGGTGTAAACATTATGAATATTCATAGGGGAGAAAGCTTGTGGAGTGGACTTTATTTTCTCCTTTGTGGCACATCTCTTGTGAGGGTACTCTTTTCCTAAAGGGTTTTGGCTGCAGGAGGTTTTGAGAGGCCCTCCCCCCTTCCACTTTCTCTCATTGTAAGAAAGTGGGCACCTCTTGTACTCCCTTCAATGAAATCTTTAATTATCTATAAAAAACTATGCAATCATACACTCATACCCTCAATTCGATTCACATACACGATTAATAATGGTTTAAACATCCTTTTTCTCCCTGTAAATATTGCTATATTTTAAATTAGTCCTGCAATTTTTATTTAAATAAATCTCTGCAAAATAACTTTTTCTTAAATAAATCCACACAAAAAGTTTACTTTTAAATTAATCCTTTTAAAATTTTAAATTATTCATTTTGGTCCTGCAAAAAAGTTCTTTTATTTAAAATAGCCCTTCCAAAAATTAAAATTACTCATTTTGTAGTGCGAAAATGAATATTGAGTGTATTTTGAGAGACCAAAATGAATAATATTAAATTTTGCAAGAGTGATTTAATAGAAAAATTTTACAGGGACAAAAATGAATAATTTTAAATTTTGCAATGACTATTTTAAAAAAATAATGTTGCAGGGACTAATTTAAAAAATAGCTATATTTGCATGGACAAAAAAAACATATTTAAACCATTAATAATTCTCTTAATTCAATATTTTCGTATTTGTACAAGATCCAATTTAGCTGCCTTACCCTGCTAATTTCATCAAAAGTAAGCTTATTGGTATTAATGTGCCTGATAATTTTATGGAGCAAGCTTCCGTTTTCCTTCACTGTAGGTCGGAATCCATTCCGTTCAATTTTCTTGGCCTTACCGTTGGTGCTAATCTGAGGCGGAAAGGGACTTAGAATCCAGTTTTGCAAAAGTTTCGGTCTAGGCTGGCATCTTGGAAGGGGCACAATTTATCTATAGGAGGTCGGGTGACGCTTATCAACTCGGTCCTTAGTAGTTTACCTTTGTATTTCTTCTCCTTTTACAAAGCTCCAAAAGTGGTTATTAGGGAAATGATAAGGATTCAAAGAGATTTCCTTTGGGGAGTTAAGGAAGATGCGAGAGGTATGTATTGGGTGGCTTGGGATAAGGTGTGTAGGGAGAAAAATGAGGGGTCTTAGTATCAAAAACTTGGAGAATTTCAATATTGCCTTATTGTCAAAATGGAAGTGGTATTTGTTTGGTGGGCGAGAATGCAAATTGGAGAGGTCTTTTAAGTCATAGATATGGTGAGTTGTCGGGATTTATGTCTAGTGATTCCGCCGGGAGTAGGAGATCGGATTCTTTGTGGTGGAGGATCTTTGTATTGTTGGTAAAGAAGAAGTGGGGGCGGTTGGTTCAAAGATTGTATTCGGAGAGGATTGGGCAATGGTGGCGGGGTCAAACTTTGGACATCATTGGATTAGTCACCAAGCGTCGTGTTTCCTAATTTATTTGCGGAGTTGTCTTGATAAGGATATCATTGTCATTTGAAAGCGGTTGTTGGAGGCGAGATGTTTGGAGTTGGAAATTTTTATCTAATGTTACTGAGTTATCGACTTTGTGTTCAAGAAGGCTGCGATTTTAGCGGATATTTTTAGTGAAGTTTCTCAGGTCGAGTAAATCGATTCTTTGAAATGGACTCTAACTCATGATAAATTGTTTTCGGTTAATTCTTGTTATATCCAGGTGCAAAGTGTTCGGCTAGCAGCTGTCTTGCCTCCTCTGCTATCGGCCAATATTGAAGCCGTGTGGCAAACAGTTGTTCCGTCGAAAATTAAGCTTTTTGGTTGGCGTATGCTTGTTTCGGCTCTACCTGTTCGCTCTTCTTTGGCTGGCCTCGTGTTGGAGTATTTAGTTGACTAGAAATAATCTTATTTTCAAGGGGGGAGAACCGGAGTTAGACTCGATTGTTATCATATTAAAACTATGTCTTGGTCGTGGTTTATTTATGAGGTGGGGTGTCATTTAGGTTATGTTTTAGATTTTGGTGGAATAGCAACTTACCATTGTATTAATCATTTTGTTGGGTAGTAGGGAGAAAGCGTGGGTTAGGCTTTCCCACGGTAGTGCACTCCACAGAGTACTCTTTTTCATGCGAGTCTTTTTCCAATGGGTTTTGGCTCGGGGAGGTTTGAGAGACCTCCCCCTTCTTTTCTCTCGTTATAAGGGTTGGACCAGCTTTATCTTGCTTTGATGAAATTGCTTATAAAAAAAAAACTCTGCTACATCCGCAAGCTTAGATGCTACATGTTTCATTTTGTACCAGATAAGTTTTTCGAGGAAATATGACGGAAATTTAAATAAACAACTTTATGGCAACATCAACAAAAAACATAAATGATATATGGACAAGAAAAATGGGACAAGGATGGACAAATACTACATAAATAATACTGTGGGTCCCACTTATCTTAGCATTCCATTTAACACGCATGAAATGCAATAAATTGGGACCAATAATGATATTTGGACAAAAGTTTTCAGCCAAATACAATTAATTAATCGGCCTACAATCTACAAATTAACCAAGTTTTTGAAATTTATTAATAAGCGATCAATTAACAAGTTTTTAGTGAATAGTCTAGAAAACTGTGAAAATGCAGGTTGGTTAATTAACTAAAAAAACTTGATTAATTGGTGTTGTAGGTTGGTGTTTGGCTATTTTTGGCTGGAGATATTTGGCTGCATAACATTACTCAATTGGGACCCACCGTATTTTTTATGTATTTGTCCCTATTTGTCAAAGAAACATTGTCCAAATAGCGCTCCTGACAAAAAAAGAGACACTTTTGGAATTGTTCACAACCAAACCGATTGGTATTTATAGAGACTTTGCAAAGAGCGACTCATTAGGCACTACTCAACTCCTCCATCGGTCAGCTTCCCTCACTCCATAGACCTTTACTACGACATACAACATTTATACAATGACCATATTTCTCAATAATTATCGTTAATTACGATGATTGTACTATATAGTCCCAACGGGTAAGAACCGAATGTCTCGGCGTTCTGGTTGGGCAACAAAGACCGAAAAGTCAAGGAGGCGATAAGCGGAACTAGCGAGTTCACGTACCACATTTGGTAAAGACAGCACCGATAAGAGTAAAGCTAGCATGCTCGCTGCTGCAGAGGCAAAGCTCTTTAGTAAGGCGAAGGTGCGCACTCGTTGAACGAGGCAAACAAAGCGAGTCATGGCGGTAAAGGCGAGGTAAAAAACAACATATATCCTTAGGTCTGTTAGGGGTGGGCAAAGGCCCGATCCATCGTGAACCACGAGCATTTGTGTTGGGCTAGCCCAATCTGAGCGTCGAACCTCGATCGGCGGAGCACACATACAAGCGGCCCGATTAGTGCGGCCCATCCAATGGTCCAAATCACGACACTCCGGTCTATAAATAAAGCGCATCCTGCGTCTCCATATGCGTCCTCATTCCATACACATCTCCTATTCCCACTGCGACTTAAGCATCAAAGTGTTTGTAGGTACCCCACCCGGCGTGTAGAAGCGAGCTACCTCGGACCGTCCGAAGCCCATCTTCAACAGTCCAAAGTCCATCTTCAATTCTCTAGAAGCACCACAACTTGTACCCCAGAACCAGGTATACTTCGAGGTTCCACTACCGAACATTGGCGACCAAAATGAGAGCATAACTGTTTGCTTCCAAACTTAATTTGTATCCGGCATCAGCGAACTATCAACCATGGTAGTAGCGGGTGGTCACTCAAATCTATCACGGAGAGCGAAGCGCGTGATGAAGCGCAAGTGGCAAGAGATTGTCAATCTGACTGTCAGCACCAATGCTAAGTCGACCTCGTCTAGACAATCGTTGTTTTTCTTCGATGAAGACTAAATGAGTACGTTCAGTTAATCATCTCGGCCTCCATACTGGGCGTCGAGGTGAGGCGAATCATCGTTGATCAGGGGAGTTCGGCCAGCCGACATTATTTTCAAGATCTTCTCCCCGATCTCGGGCTATCTCTTGCCGATCTAAGTCCGTACCTCGAGGGCCGACCTATCGGTATGGCGCGAAGAACAAGCTCGGCCTCACGAGCTACGCCGGCCGCAATGGTTACGTGCGGGAGAAGAAACTTGCCGGACCATCAAGACAACTTTCCTTGTTGTGCCCATGATATCTCCTTACCACTGAATCATGGGGAGACCGACCGTAGCTAAACTCAGCATCGTCGCCTTCCCAAATTATTTAAAAACGAGGTTCCATTCTTTGGAAAGCGAAGTCGTGACCATCTAGGTGACCTCGAGGCTGCGAGAAAGATGCCACCACCTCACCAGAAGGCCAGCGTCAACGAAACATCCCAAGCTACCACCTTCGGTCATTGAAGTGAACCTCACGAGATTGGCGCTCGCTACAATCCCGATAGTTGGAGGATGAGGATGATGGCTGGCGAAGGAGGTGAAAGAAAATCAAAGCGACCCGGCCGCATGGCGAGTTCCTCGAAGTTCCTCTAAGTCATGATCCAAAGAAAGCGATAAAGGTGAGGGGCCAACCTCGGTCTTGCATGATGAGAAAGCTTAGTGCATGTTAGCCTCAGAGATGTCGGGTATTCCTCTCGGTGGCATGCCATCATTTGGCGATAAATCCGATGCCAAATCCGGAGACCACGCCCTGGCGTCATTTGTTCTAATCGCGACATGATTACGTAAGGAAGTAAAATACACCGCGTGGCTTTCCAGCGTAGTCTTAGTCAAAAAGAACAATGGGAAGTGGAGGATGTGTGTAGATTACACCGACCTCAACAAGGCATACCCCACGGACGCGTTCGGTCCCCTAGTATCGATAAACTCATGGAAAATGCATCCGACTTACTCCTCTATCTTTTACGGATACTGCTCGGCTACAACCAACGAGCGCTTTTTAATGTGGCGCCCCGATTGTCAAATGCGCTAACACCAACGAGCGCTTTTTAATGTGAGCACCCCAGGTTGTCGAGCGCTAAGACCAACGAGGCGCTTTATTTGCGAGCACCCTGTTTCCTAATAATTAGAGCGCTCATTGGCGCCCATTAAAATAGTTGGCAACAACGGCGCTAGATTTAGGGGCGCGGCGCCCCAATGTATAAAAAAAGTGCCCTCGATGGCTTTTCTTGTTGTAGTGTGTCGAGGTAGCTTGTCTTGAGTTATTTGGGGTGGTACTGCAGACACTCGATGCTCAAGTCGTGAGAAGTGGAGAGGAATGCTAGAAATGAGAGCGTGCCTAAAAATGGAGGGTGCACCTCTATTTATAGAGCGGATGTGCCATATCGTGGCGTCGGATCAGGTACATTAAAAATCTGGACCGTTGAAATGCGCTCCTCCTAGAATGGAGGTGATTGGGCGTTTTTCAATGCGGATTGGGCCTAACCCAATTCTTGTAAGGTTAGGCCCAGTCCAGAACAATGAGTGTGTGTTCTTTCTAAGTGTGAGTGAGTGCATCAGCTGGGTGTATACATTCTTTGAGTTTTAAAAACAAATGGAAAGTACAATTATGCCCCTTCTCTAACTCACTAGCACCCACACTTATTTAATCAAGTACCATTACTCATAAAACTCCTAAAATCCATAATTGTCAATCATTAACAAAGACAAAATTATTTTCACAATTCACAACAACACATCAATTCACTTAGCAAATAAAATAATTGGAATTGCTTAACAATCAAATTAATTAAAATAATTACTTTGGGGTTGTTACACACATCTTGAGAAACCTATTCCTCGATTGTTCTCAGGGACGGATGCACTCAATAGAGGGTGTAGGCAAATGCCCCCAGTGAATTTGGAAAACTAAAATACTACCTATATTCAAATATTAATATACATAATAATAATATATATATTTTTCACTCGCTCTCTCACTTTCACCCACTTCCACTCACACAGTCCTAAATAATACCCCTTTCTATCATATTTCCACTAAAAAACAACCCATTTCCCTTCAAAATCATCAGGTATATCCTATGGTGTATTCACCTATTTCTCCAAAATGAACAGGGAATATCCTTTGGTGTATTTGTTTGTAGAGTTGTCTTTGATACTTCTAGTGGCAACTGTAACTGTCGAGTTTTCTCTGCTAAGAATGTCATCAACAAACCGGATGCAAAATCGTATGGGAGATGAATGGTCCAATGATTGTTTTTCCAGAACGCAAAAATCCTCAGAGAACAATTGTAATGAATATAAATATTGCCCCCACTACTTAATTATTACAGCTCCGCCACTTGATTGTTCTTAACTATAGAAATATAAACTTGTTTTACAAAATATTAGATTCTAATTTGCTGGCTGCAAAAGATCCTTCTTCGACATGTTCTATAACTGATGTCCAAATATTGGACTTTTCATTTTAAGAATATCAAAAATGTTTCTCATTTTGGTGTTTTCATGCCAATGTAAACTGCCTTCTTGCAAAATGTTTTGGAATTAAATGTGGATTAGATGCTAAGTTTAATTTATGGAGAATGATATATGCGTACTTGTGTTATTGATTATATGATCGATACATCCAAACCAAGAAGAAAATTTTCTGAATTAAATACATGACAGTGTTGCATCATTTGTGTGGAATTAGATGTGTTAGATCTACTTATCCATGTGCCTTTTAGAGATAGAAGACATGCTCTGCTCATAACAAAATGTTTTCATGTTTTAATACTACAACAAAATTGACATATGACAGCACAATTCTGTAGGTAAAGGATTAAAAACTGTAGGTATAGCACGAAAACCTATACCGATGAAGCAGTTATTGTCGTAGTCTTTATTTGGCTATACCCACGGAAGAATGGCGTCCCTATTGGGTCTTTTTTCCGTTGGAAAAAACCTTGAAACTATACCCACAATTACTTTTCCGTTGGTATGGAGCTTAAAATCACTCTTAATTTTGCTATACCCACAGTTGAATCTCCTTGGTATAGGTTTTAGTGACACATCCTAACTTGCTATACCCATCATCATTTCATTTCGTTGGCACAAAATTATTAACAAAGTTTGCATGTTTTAGTGACACCTCTTGTGATTAACAGTTATGATAATTTAACGATTTCTAATGAAATATTACAGTTAAAAGAAGAATATAAAATAAATAAATAAATAAATAAGCAAAAAAACAAAACAAAACTCTAATGATATTGAAAAGGCAACAAATAGGCCCTTTAAGTTACTTAACATTGACACCGTTGACACTTTTAGTAAAATGTCATATCGTTGATTACAACAAAATACACCAAAATATGTTTGGTTGCATCAAAATACATAAGCTAGACTAATCAAAATATATAAAGTATAACATTACATCAAAGTATATAAGCTAGAGTAATCACTAAAAGAACCTATTCCTTAGAAAAAAAAAAAACTTAAAGGGCCTTAAAGGTCCGGTGTAATTTTGCCTATTGAAAATTAACATTAAGTCTTACAATAGATAAAATTGTCAATCTAAGAGTATCGTATTGACATTTAAAAAACTTAAAAAATACACTAAATTTCTAAGCTTAGTTTGAGATTAGAAAATCAGCTTCTTTCTACTATTGACCTAGAAGGATTCCTCTGGGAATAGATCTAAGATTCTTTCTACTGGGTGAACCTTTCAAGGGTAGTTCTATAGAGTCCTCAACATGGTTCCTAGATCCAAGGACCCCAGTTAAAAACATTGATCCCAACAATAGGTAAACTATTTGAAGTGATAGCATCGTCAAAAGGAATCAAACTCTATGTGAGGTTTTCGTGACCACCCAATAGGACGTACATCCAGCAAAAAAAATATACTCGAGTCTGGGTATAGGACTGTAGACATGTGTGTGATGTGTAAAAGTGAAGTGTGTGTAGGAGCGAGACTTAAAGTATACCCCACAGCTACAAAACAAACACCACATGCAAAAAAAATAGTGTCTTCTATCCAATGGTTCACATATCATAACATGAAAATAAGAATAGAAGAAGAAAGAGAAGGCAAAACAAAAAAATTATACAACTAAATAGATTTAGGCTCTCTAAAAGGTCCTAAGTGAAAGTCGCCAAGCCCAGGCGACCGAAAAAGTCGGAAAAGGATTCTTTGAAGGTTCAAAAACGAAGCCGCCACAAAAGTTTAAATCCCTTAAATTTGGATTTGGATAAGGGTCCTTGAGACCATATTTGAGTTCGGGAGTCGGCTAAACGTGAGGAAAGTATTAGAACCGCACGACATCCTTCCTAAGGAAGGTTACCTTTTAATTAGTTGTATTTAATGTTATTTTACCCTTTAAGAAAAGGGAGGGGAGAAAGGGAGAGTTGGGAGAGTGATGACAACCAATATGGGCCAACTTTAACAATAACAAATCACCCAAATAAGAACTGGCACAAGGAGTTGCTTAGTTGAAGATTGCATCAAATCCGGTCATACTTCTACAATTCTATAAAGATCCTTTTAGCCCAATTTGATGACAACAATTTGGAAAAGCCCGATGCACATGATCAAGGAGAATTCATGGGTTTCACAATTTTTGCTATTTTAATTTGAATTTTCGGATTTATTTTTGTTAAATAAGTTAAAGTGTCTTTTGATCTTTCCTTAGTTAGTTTATGGGCTTTAAAAACTTTCTAAGTCATTATAGTGGCTAGTGGGAATTTACTTTCTAGTTTGTGGTTATATTCTAGATGCGAGAAATCTTTGATTATTCTGAAGCTTTGGTTATGCGAATTGGCCGAAATGCATAATAACCACATGATTGGTTATCGGTGGTTTTGTTCTCAGATCTCTCTCTTTGATCGGATGTTTTATCCGTTGATTTTCTATTCTTTCAATTTCTTGTCACATTTTTCGTAAAGTATAGCATTCTTTATTTCTAGGTAAATGCACTAGGTAAATGCATGATAGTGGATAGTTACTACTATCTTTCATGCTTAGCCTATAAATATCCATGTAAGACTACAATTTGAATATATGATGAAAGTTATATGCAATTTGCATTTTGAGAGTTTTGTGCTTCTTGTATCCTCTTGTGGAAGATAACTTGTTTGGATCTTATCAAAGGCATCCATTCCTTTGTGGAGATTCTTCACTTGGCTTATCATTTCTCCTTTCTTCATAGAATTGAGAGTGTGACGCCTTTCTTTTTCCATCTTCTATCTTCTCCATCTTTTTAAAATTTGTTACTTTGATTTGTGTTTTCTTCTTGTCTTTTAATTTTATAATTCAGTCAAGGATAGATCCTAATTTTCGATATATGCTCCTTTCGCATCATATCATGTGGTATGAGAGCCAATGATCCTAGAGTGAATTTTTGATAGTGTTTTTTTTTATTCTGAAATATTATCATAGTTCTTCCTAGAGGAAATGATGAAGGGAAGACAAATAGATTATGCCATATAAATTAGAGATTTTGTGATGGATCAAATTATGTGAAATATGTCTATATGAAAATGGGCTAATAAATGGAGGCAAAAAGAGTGGAAAAGATAGCCTTGAGAGAAAAGATGAAATTGAGCGAAAAAGTGAAAGAAGAGTTAGAAGAGATGAGAGAATGGAAAGAGAGATTCTTTGCTAGTAAGGAAATATTATCGGCAGATCTCAAGTAAAGCCCAAAAGAAATATAAAGAAAAAAATGCTGAAAAGAAAGAGAAGTTGAAAAAGTGAGAAAAAAATTGATGAAAAAGAGAATGAAATTGAGAGCATTCTTGTGACTTCCAGAGTCAACATTTCCTACTATTATTTTTCTATTTCTAGTGCTCTTCAAGTTACTCATGTATCTTTATCTCCAAGAGAAGTTGGTGAGGAAAAGATAAATTCCAGTTTTGAGAGCATTCAAGAGGAATTCAAATTAAAGGGAGAAGAGCACGAGGGTGACAAAATAATATTTCTCATTTTGAAGAAGAAAATAAAAACAAAAGATCAAGGAAAATGTGAAAATCACTAGTGCAAAATAAGGAAAAGAAATAGACATTTAAAGTCACGCGCTCGGATGCTGCCTTGATATAAGGGCCAGCGGTGGCAAACTTGTAATAAACTCGAAAAAACTTTTTAGCGCGCTAGTTTTTAAGTCAAGCGTAAAATATGCGTGACTTCAAAAGTGGAAGCGTTCTCGAGTTGAGCGTTCTCGGGTTTTTAAGTCGAGGTTTTAAGTCAAGCGTAAAATTGCTTGACTTCAAAAGTAATAAAAGCGTTCTCATTCTCGGGTTTTAAGTCAAGCGTAAAATATCGTGACTTCAAAAGTGGGTTTTAAGTCGGGTTTTTAAGTCAAGCGTAAAATTGCTTGACTTCAAAAGTAATAAAAGCGTAAAGCGTTCAACTGAACATAAAATTGCTTGGAAGCGTAAAACACATCAAAACACATCGTCTCTCACGGTTCATCGTCTCGGGTTCATCGTCTCTCTGCCCTCTCTCTCTCTCGCGCTCTCATCGTCTCTCTCGCGCTCTCATCGTCTCTCTCGCGTTTCAGGCAATCCCTCTTTCTCTCTGCCTCTCTCTCTCTCTCTCTCTCTCTCTCTGTTGCTCTATCTCTATCTCTTTCTCTAGGGTTTTTATGGTGTTTACTTTTTATTGATTGTATAAATTTTAGGTGGAGGATTTAGGGTTTATGAGGGTATATGTACCAAAGATCTTTGTATTTGCTTTATATTCTTACTTTATCAAAGATGTACCAAAGATCTTGTATTTGCTTTATATTCTTACTGATTGGGTTTATGAGGGTATATGTACCAAAGATCTTTGTAGCAACTTCCTTTACATCAATCTGTTGCCTTCCAAGTGTTTGATAGAATTCCATGGAACCTTGTGATTGTTTGGAATGATTTTGTGAGTATCAATACTGAGTGCAATATCAATGGGCTTGAAAATGTTGCTATTAATTTGCTCAAAGACTTGAACACAATGGATATTACCCCTAGTAAGTGCACCTGGTTCTTCAGCTGTGCATTTTCTATTTATACATATTTTTGGGTGATGAAAAACTATGAATTTCGGTCAAGTGTGAATAATGTCTCTTGGCTAATGGGTTTTTTGGATAGCAATAGATAATTTTTGGATTGCAATAGATATTTTAAGGAGACGGATATGATAGCTAAAGGTGCATATCTTGGATTCATGCTCAAGTTAGTAGGAACAAGTTTCATTATAAGTTATATGCTTGCTAACCAAGTTGTGAGTTCTTACCGGTACTTTTGTTTGCTACAAAGGGGTCATCAATGTTCTTTTTGTGTACTCTTTCATTGATCTTCTTTGAGATAATAGAGCTTTTTTATTGATGGTTAAAGTACTCTTTGAAATCACATGTCTCTCAAAGTTTCTTTAGTTTTTGTGTCTAATTACTCTTTAGTTTTTTTAAGCTGCTGCATATATTAAGCTAAGTCGAGACATCTTGAATGTTATGTTGCTCGTTACATGTATTCTTGACTTCTTTGCATGTGTACATTCGGTTATATGATTTTCTCTTCTTAATGCAATGATTATTTCATTTGTAATTATCTGCTTTGTATTATAAAGCGGTATGCTAGAGAGGTGAGGTGAAGGCTTGATTGAAAAATTTGCAAAGTGAGTTGAAAAGAGCGAGGAAGTGTTCTTTGTAGTAAACATCAGAACTATCTAAAGCTGGATACATGTGTTTGATTATGGCTTTTGCTCTTACTTTTTGGTGTTGAAATGAGAATCAAATTATCGATTTTGTATGATATTTAGTGGTGAAATGCTATTTCTTTATCACAGCCTTTACTGAAGAGTTTAAAGTTATATGTTGTAGTAGTCTTTCTTTTGGAAGATTTGTGATTATATTGTATGGTCATATGAACATGATTTCCATTATATGTTTCACTGATTACCATTATATGGTCTAAGCAAATTTCATTTGGTGCTAACTCCTATGAGATACATAATCTATGTCTCTTTAATTACCATTATATGTTTCACTGAGATTTTGTCTTTGATCAAGTATAAATAAGATATATCTCTTTGATTATGTTTGATTTTGTCTTTGATCAAGTTGATTATGCATGTTTAGCATTTACGATTGCATTTGATAAGTTGAGGATGTTCACAAGTTAATTTTATATGGTTACAAGTTGAAAACTTTCTTTGATTTCTTTGTATGATATATCTACTGCAATTTGGTGAGGTTCTTTGTCATTACTTGTTAGAGATTTGATCAAATCCAAATTAGATAGGCCTTGAGTCTTATTTGTTATGAAATATGATATTTATTATGTCCTTTGTTTAGATGAATGACTTGCTGCAATTGAAGTTTCTAAGGGAATATGTTGAGACTCACTTGAAGGAATGTTCTTTTTCTTACTGGGAGATTGCTTAGTCGAGAACTTCTTGGATACTATATCTTGGGATTCTAAACCTTACTAGTCTGCGAAGCGAGGCAGAGTTCTTTTCTCTGTTTCCGCTTCAGTCTCTCATTAGGTATGTTCTATCATATAAGTACATAATTTAGTTCATATAGTTTTATTAGTATAATCATTTAGAAGTGAATTTGAGGAACAATTCCATTAGTATAGATTTCACAAATCAAATTAAAGAATCTTATTAGAGTGAACACATTCGGTGTCCTTGGAAAAAACTCTTGTAGCTATGGACTAACTTTTTATTATTTATTGAGTGTAGCTATGGATCGTAGTTGGATGCAAGCTAATAAGTTGAGTGATGAGTCTGCGAAAGGGGTAGAAGAGTTTCTAGAGTTTGCTCAAAAAAGCTTGTAAATAGTGGTGGAATTTTTGATTGTCCTTGTGTTAATTGTGTGAGCCAGGACACCACAACCGGTTGACACAATAAAGATCATCTTCTTGTTGATGGGATTTGTCGTAGTTATACAACTTTGGATATGGCATGGTGAGAAGTTAAATATCCCAAGTGTGTCAGAAAGAGATAATTTCGCGGATGCAAATATGGATGGCCGAATGGAGGACATGATCGTGATATTGGGCGAGTCTTTTAAGAAAGCACATGCCTTTGATGCATTGTGCAAAGATATAGAAGAGCCTTTGTATTTGGGATGTACAATGACACGATTAGTGCGGTGATAAAATTATTCAATCGAAGGCGATAAATGGGTGGGTGATAAGAGTTTCAGAGTTGCTTGTGTTGTTGAAAGAAATGCTTCAGGAAGGTAACACTGCTTTGTAGTGTAAATGCGTATGAAGCGAAGAAGATTTTGTGTCAGATGGGTGTGGAGTATGAAAAAATACATGCTTGCCCTGATGATTGCATATTGTATCGGAATGAGTTTAAGGAGGCTGCGTAATTGCCTACGTGTAATAGGTCACGCTACAAAGTAAAGGCTGGTGAATCTAGTTTCGATGATGACAACCTGAAGCGGTTCTCCGCCAAAAGGTTTTATGGTACCTTCCAATAATTCCCGAGTTCACACGCTTGTTTGCTAATGCAAAGGGCGCAAAGAACATTAGATGGCATGCTTGGATAAGGAGGAAGCGTGATGGCCAACTTCGCCCATCGGTAGCTCTCTACAATGGAAGAAGGTTGATAGTTTGTTTAGAATTTTGGGCCGAGTCAAGAAATCTTAGGCTCGCGCTTGCCGGATGGGATGAACCCATATGGTAGCAAAGTCTGAATCATAGCTCGGCACTTTGTTCTCCTTATAATTTACAACCTATCTCCTTGGTTGTGCATGAAGCGTAAGTATGTTATGTTATCCATGATGATTTACATTGCGTGACCATGAAATGACATAGATGTTTACCTTAGTCCGTTGGTTGAAGACTTGAAAAAATGTGGGATGTAGGCGTGGATGTGTTTGATGGGTATTCGATGAAACTTTCAAAGTGCGTGCAATGTTATTTTGCACAATCAATGACTTCGACATCACGGGAACTTATGCAGGTATAGTGTTAAGGGACATAGAGGTTGTCTATTTATGCAGAACACACATGCTACCATCAGTTGAAACATGGTAAGAAGGCGGTATACCTTGGGCATCGGAGATTTCTCAAGCGCAATCACTCGTATCGTAGGATGAAAAAAGCTTTTAATGGGTGTCAAGAGAGATGAAAGCACTCCGAATGTCTTGTTTGGAAAAGAAGTATACCAGCCCTGGTTAAGGACATCAAAGTTGTATTTGGAAAAAAGCAAGAAGCAAAAGCAAAAGCGGTCAGCGAGAAAAGCAAGTGGAAGAAGAGTCGGTGTTCTTTGATCTTAGTATTGGTCGATCTTTATATAAGACAACATCTTGATGTCATGCATGTTGAGAAAAATGTTTGTGATAGTGTTATTGGGACAACTTCTCAATATTAAAGGCGGACAAAAGATGGTATAAATTCGTTTAGATTTGCTCGAAATGGGCATAAGAGAACAATTGCACCCAAAGCAAAATGGTAAACATACATATTTGCCTGACATGTCATACCTTTGTCAAAAAAAGAAAATAAGTTTGTGCGAGTGTCTACAAGGAATCAAAGTTCCTGAGGCTACTCTTCAAATTTTAAGAGGCTTGTGTCAATGAAAGATGTCAAATTAGTTGGATTAAAGTCTCATGGTATCACGTGTTGATGCAACAACTACTACAGGTGGCTATTCGTGGCATCTTGCCAAAATGTATTCGACATGCGATAACTAGGTTGTGCTTATTCTTTAATGCTATATGTGTCAAAGTCATTGACCTCAAAAATTGGATGAGTTGGAAAGCAGCGGCTATTATCTTGTGTCAATTGGAGATGTATTTTCCTCCTCATTTTTGACATCATGGTTCATTTAATTGTTCATCTAGTAAGAGAGATTAGATTGTGTGGCCTGTTTATTTAAGGTGGATGTATCAGGTTGAGCGATACATGAAGATTTTGAAAGGTTATGTGAAGAATCAATATGCGTCGAAGCATCTATTGTTGAAAGGTATGTCACGAGAAGAAGCTATTGAGTTTTGTTCGGACTATTTGGCGAAGCCAAACCTATAGGAGCTTCCCGATTCTCGTCATACGAGGGAGGTGTGAAGGTAAGAATTACCCGATGTGCAAGGGTCAAGAGTATGGGTCGAAGCGAAGTGTTGCAAGCACATTTGTATATATTGAATAACTGCTTGATGAGGTATTACCTTATTTATCTACTCATAAAATGATCGTCAAAGTAGAAACCCTCGAATGAATGAAAGCGCTATTGAAAGAGCACAACAAGACATTCCTAACTTTGGTTTAAAGAGATTATTATGAATGATAATAGTGCTTCTATTACATTAAAGTGGCTAGCAAATGAGCCAAAGTTTAATGTCTTGACTTACTCAGTGCGATATAAATAATTTCTCATTTTGTTCCACATGGTTATAGGATGAGTTAGTTGATCGGGCCAAGCAGGGAACTTTTGTTCCACATGAGCGTCAAGATATCTTGGTTTGTGGCGGGTTGGAAAACTGATCCTCGTGGTGGGTGTACTAGCGGTGGTAGGCGAGTGGGTCTAGTAAAGTACTTTGGACCTACTTCACGTACTAGCTCGACTTTAGATAGTGAGAAACTAGCTACCATGAAGCGAGAGCGAGGAGAGTTATCACGGGAGTTTGAAAAGAAACATGAGGAGTTAACACAAGAGTTTGAAAAGAAATACAAAGATATGATAGTCGAAGCATTGTGAGAGGTATATATTACTTTGTAAATTGATTTTAGTAACTTTGTGAATAAAATTTAATTAATATATTTGATTTTTGAAGTGGGGATCGTTTGGTGGCCCCTCGGTGAAAATATTTCTCCAAAAAATACAATTGGATCTAAGGCTAGTTGTTCACCATCCCATGTGGAAGAACAGCCCAAGAATGGTAGTTGAAAGAGTTGCATTTTTAGCTTATGAGATGATGAGAAGGTGTCAAGTTTGACTTGGACCATGAGCACCATGAACATTTCTACATTGGATACCAAGATATTGTAGAATTGGTTGAAGGTCTAAGGAACTTGAGATGAGCCATTTAGCAATATGGTGCGTAAGTATACATTAGTATATTAGTTGTTTGTAAAAACTTATTCCAAAATATTTCAATTATAAATAGTTATAAATACTAATTGATTTGTTCTCAATATATTAGGTATTTGCATCGTGAATGTATAGCAAAGGAAACTAGCGATATGTATGGATTTCTAGATCCATACAAAATTTGTGATAGTGTTGGCTACAAACAAGAGACCATCCAAACATATATCGAGAATAAGTTATATGACCTTGGCGAGAACAAAACATGCTTTCTATTGTAGTATTTGTGTGGGTAAAGTATCAATTGTCTAAAGTTTACTAGTGTATACATATAATTTCTTTGTTTGATTATGATTTAATTATTTTGTACACTTTTGTAGAAAACATTGGTAGCTATTTTTAAATCTGTCATACATTATCTGATTGTTTGGATGTGTTCACTTCACGCCTTCCAAACAAGACCACTGGTTGAAATAGTTGAGAAGTAAGTTTTCTTTTATTAATAATTTGTTGTCACAATTTTGTGATTTAATATGTTTTAGACTTATAACTTACTATTTATGATGTTTCCCCACAGAGCTATGGATGGATATAATAGGATGAAGGGTTTAAGAAAATCAAAACCTCATTGGTTGACACTTCAAGTAAGCATTGAATACATTAATTTTTTTCATTTTATACTGAATTCTTGTAAATTATATTCAGTTTGATATTTGATATTCATTTATAGGGACCCGAAACAAAATGATGGTTATTCTTGTAGCCACTATGTGATGATAAATATGATGACCATTGTCTCTGCAACTATCACTAATAATTGGAAGAAGGTATATAATTTTCAACTTTTATAGGATGATTACTAGGTAATTATTATGTTGTTGGTATTAGGTTAACCATGTGATTCATATTGAACTTTTATTTTTGTAGATGTTTAATTGAGTCGATCGTTCACACTTGAAGAGTTGGCGCATGTTAGACAAGTTTGGGCGGAGTTCTTTATAAAGTTGTATGAAGAGCGTAAACCAACTTCAAAGGAAGAATGAAGAAAACAACTTAAGTGATGTTCGATCATTTGTCTTTAATCTTATTGTTGGTTTTCTTGTGGTATTTGGAGCTTAATAGAAGCATATAGTTGTCTTTGTAAATTCGGTGATGGTTGATTTTCTTATGGTTTTGCTACATATGTATTATGGTATACCTTTTGACAAGATATTAGTGAAATGAATGTTGAATTGGTAGTGATAAATTTTTGGAGCAAAATATAGTAATTTTGTAATTCTATATAGAATGTTTGTTGCTAGTTTAATGAATTTGATACCTAGTGGAACCAAATATATATATATATATATATATATATATATATATATATATATATATATATATATATATATATATATTACTATTCTTTTATTAATCTATTAATATGAACAATTAATTTATTGTTGTGGTGAAGATGCCTTAAATGGTATCGAGCCATTTGATGGAAGTGAGTTATTAGTATGAATATATTATCCTAACATCATTTTATTTGTGTTATATTAGAACTAAGAATGTTTTTAGTGTTTTCTTAAAATCATCATCTTTTCCCGAGAAGAGGAAGTATTAAGATGATTTGAAAATTTTGCTATAAACATTCTACATCTTTGATTTGGGAGAAATCCTTCTATCCCTTTGGGTTGATAGTTAAGCAGTTTTCTTTGTTTGCAAAGATGACAAATAAAATGATGGGAGTATAGTATATTCATAATTTCAACCGACTCATCTAGTTACGATCTGGTTAAGCATCGAACCACAACAATAATTCAAACTTTAACCATGGAATTAGATGATTATAATCATCAAGATAATTCAATTAAAAATGAAGAATTATTTGAATATCCAAAAATTTGGATCAACTAAACAAATGGACAATTCTGCAGTTCCTTCTAGCCAAATATATAAATTTGGTCTTTTTGATCTCAAATCAAGATATCTTTGTTAAGACCATTGAGCAATTTGTTCAAGTTTACGAAAATACTCGGACCATAAGATTATTAAGTAAAAAGATTTACTTCCTTTTAAAGACTATAATTTTATTCATATTGGACTTGTGCAAATTGCCTTTAAACCATTAACTTGCTTTGAGGTTAAATGCAAGTATTCTTGCATATGTTAGAGATGGTAGATGTAGAGATTTCAAGCCTTCTCTATTTGCTTTAATTGAAACAAATGCATTAATGTCATGGACTGTTTATTTTAATGTTTCTCCAAATTTGAGTTTGTCTTTATCGTGAAATATTCTAGATGCTATGCAACTCACTTATCAATACTAATGGGTATAATTTTACACGGTAGTGAAGTTATAACAATATGTTATAGAGTTTATTATAAAGTTTTAAATACACTTAATCCAAAGGTTAAGCAAATATCTTTCCAGGGACAACAACTCTTGTCCAAACTAATTTATTAACTTCTAATATAGTGACCAATAGGTTAATTAAATGGAATGAAATTAACTTTCTGAGTCATAATTAGCTACCACAAGCTGATAGAACCTAAACCTATCTTAAATAGAGAGATAGATCAGATTATCCAAACAAATGAAGGGGATATAGAGGTAAAGTTTAATCCTCGAAGGGTTAATAAAATACCAAGAAGTTTTTACGCAAGGCATTACTGTTAGTGAGTTCTATACAACTCTAGTGAACTACATAGATCTTCTACTTCTCGTCCAATAGAAGAAATAGAGACAGTAGAAAATATTAGAATTAGTGAGAATCAAATTCCACATGGGATATATCAAAAACCCACCCAAAGTAGGAATCTCCTACTCGATCGGAAATGAGTTTTCATTTATGAGGTACATATTAGATTACTCTCGGTAGTGGAATGAGAGAACTTCGTTAATGATGAGTTCCAACGGGATAAATATGCCCAATTTAGGGAATGGTATTTTGAGAAATTCTCTCCTCTTGAACTTAATAAGTTTAAGGATGATTATTATGAAGAAATGACTATAAAAGCAGGATTATATTCCTTTTGTGAAATGGTTTGTTAAGTATTTTACTAATAAAATCAAAAATGAGATTGATAATGAGATTTTAGTTCTTAATTCAAAGAATTGGGAAACTATGAAAGGAGAAAAAAAAAGTAGTATTTTTCCTCCAAGACAACCTATAAATTTGGGTCAAAGCGTAGAAGCTAATGCTTTTAATAGTTTACATAAGGTAGAATGTAACGGGTTACTATCAAAGAATTAAATTCTTTGATAAAAACCAAATTATACAAATGCTTTTCTTAATTGCTTAGGAGATCAATTTATTTCTCTTGAAAAGATTTATCTTCTTTGAAGAATTATTTGAAAAACAAATTTTCAACAAAAATGATTTTTGAACAAACAAGTGAGTCTAAAGCATCTATGATTCTGAGAGACTCCTATAATACAACCTCCTTTACCAATAAAAGGTTTCAAAATGGAAGATAATACTTCTGAATTTATTCATATTTTGCAAGAACAATTAAAGAATTTATCTCTAAGTGTTTTATCTCAAGAGAGTGTTTGAGATAGCTCTGAGAGTCCTTACGATTTTAGTAAGGATATTAATAATATTGATGATTTGACAAACATGTTTGCTAACGAGGATATTAACCGGGATGTTAATATCAGTCCTATTTACACTTCTAAGGCCATAGAAAAATATTATTATAAGAGGCCTTCACCTCAAGATTTACTTTATGAGGACCACGAACCATATCAGAATTCCTATTACGGTAAAGCCATTTATGAATGGAATATTGATGGCTTAAATGATAAGCAAATCATAGATACGATACATAGAATGATTATGTATTCTCTTTGTTTGTAAACAACATGGAAATTCCGATAGTACAATAGCCTCTTTCATAGCCCTTTGGATTTGTTGGTCAATTAAGAGGTTGGTGGGATCATTATCTTCTTTGAAGTTGGAAAAAGAAATTCTTGATCATAAGAAAGAAATTAAGCTAGAATCTAGTTCTAATAATACTATTGTTAGTCTTTGGGGAAGAAGATCACGGTTTATACCCTCTGCTTATCCATATTAAAACATTTTGTAGGAACTAATGTTCCCATAGGAGAAAAAATAGCTTCTCTTTTACAAAATTTAAGATGTCCATCTTTAACTCATTTTAGATGGTATAAGGATACTTTCTTATCCGAGGGTTTTAGAGTTAAAGGACCCCCGATTCTATCCATTGGAAGGCAAAATTTGTTGATGGTCTTCCTTATCTCTTTTAGAAAAGGTTAGACAATCTTTAAGGAATAAGAATGATAGCATAAATATTAATTATCTTTGATCTAACATATGGCCAAATTATTAGTTCTTTGTATTAATGAAGGTTTAGCTTTATGTAATGACATAAAGTTAAGAAACCAATTGAAAAAGCAAAAGTTATGAGAAAAACACCAATTAGGTGAATTACGTGAACAATTTGCCTTTGATCTAGGAAAAGAGCCTAAAAAAGAAGGCAAGAGAGGCCAAAATAAGAAAGGGAAAACCCTTTGATAATAAAACAAAAATTTTTACAAAAGATTGGAAGGATAGGACCAAAAAATTCAAGATATAGTGAAATGAAAGGAATATTTCCTACTACTTTTATTTTGCTTTTATTTTTGTTTTTCAACTTTAGTCATTATCAATGTGTCGATGGGCCCAAAGTGTACCCGGCGTTAATAATGATATTTTGTCTTTTTAGTTCTACAGATTTAGAATGTAATAGTAGTCTTTTAGCAGAAGCTTAAATAGTAGGCCTTTATTTTCCTATATAAGGCATGCAATGCCTCGATTGTAATCACCACTTGAACTTTCTTGTAAATTGCTTCTCCAATTCCTCCACTTTCCTTCTCCACTTCTCCACTTCCTTTCTTTTCATATTGCTTTGAAGATAGTTTCCACGCACCATCCACCACTCGATATTGCATCCACAAAGGTATTATTACTATTCTTTTATTAATCTATTAATATGAACAATTAATTTATTGTTGTGGTGAAGATGCCTTAAATAGTATATATATATATATATATATATATATATATATATATATATATATATATATCGAGAATGGAATGACAAAAAAAAAAAAAAAAAAAACTTTGAAGTCGGTAGTACAACCACGACTTTATAATGTAAACACATTTAAAGTCAAGCGACAAAAAGTCTGACTTAAGAATAACTTTAAAGTCACACTTTGGCTTGACTTTAAAAGTCATTCCATATAACGATTTTATTACTTTTGAAGTCAAGCAATGTTGGTCTGACTTTAAAAAAAACATATGAAGTCGCGCTTTCGCTTGACTTTAAAGCTCCTAACATACGAAGTCGCCTTAATAGAAGTCACGCGGGCGCGTGACTTTAAAAAGCCAATTTGCGTGACTTTAAATCCCTTTTCTGCACTAGTGAATAAAAGTTGAAAGTTGGCTTGTCATTGAACAAGTGGGGAAAGAGGAATTATTGTCATTGAAGCCTACAAATATATTTCTTCAATATAGTGTTTGTTTGCCTAGTAATGCTACTTCTGTATATTGCAATGCTTATTCTATTTTGAAGGAACACGAAACAACAATTCCAAGAGCCGTATCCCAAAAGTTTCACAGAATTGTGTTTGAGCCTCTCCAAATAAACCTATATATCAAAGATTGATTGTCTTATAGACTTTTCACTAAATTGTATTTATAGAATAGAGAGTTAGTCTGTGTATAACATATGGTATGGTAAAAATTAGTAACCTTGAAATTAGTATTTTCACACAATTCATGCCACAAATTACCTATCATCAACATTAAGAAATTCAAATTTATAATTTAAGTCCTCGAACTACATCTACATGAATATGCATAAAAGGAACAAGCACGGTCACCTAAAACCAAAGGTCTTCCTTACTCACCTTGAACCAACCTACGTAAAGGCTGCCCTTGCCATTCCCATTGGAGATTCTGACCATGAAAAGTGAGTATGATGCTCTAATATCATACATGGACATTGGTGAATTACCACCCAGGACAGGCCATTGGGTGTAAATGGATTTTTCGGGTCAAAGAGAACCACGATGGCACAATTAACAAATACAAGGCACGTCTAGTTGCTAAAGATTGATCAACAACACAGTACAGGACTATAGGAGATATTTTCCCTGTAATTAAACTGCTACTATCAGGATACTACTTACTTTTGCTATTACACACAAATAGGAGCTTCAACAAATAGATATAAACAATGCTTTTATTGATGGGAATTCTCTGAGGAAATCTACATGCAACAACCACGAGTTTCATTTGGGCAATAAACAATTGGTTTCGAGGCTACAGATCCCTTTATGGGCTTAAAAGCAAGCCCCAAGGCATAGTATCTAATATCTATTTATACAAACAAACAACTTACAAAATTACAATTTTAGACATCTTACTTTTTGACACATCACCACTTTTATTTTTGTTCACAGGTGTATCGGCAAATCACGCGAGCGCCCAGCGACAAGCTGGACCTACGGCCCGACTCAGACTCGGCGGCCAATCTGCTGCTTGGGCGCAATTCTCGCCGTGAGCATCTCATAAAGCGGTCGGACCTGCGTAGTATATATCGCCATTCACACATGGCATCGAGTGCGTTCTCTAACCTTGTGCTATCTGCGGCGACCTCTCACTAGATCGTCGGGTGTCTTTGCAGTACCACCGAGGTGTTCAACAGCGTGAAGCGGGGCCGGTCCTTTCACTCATTCAACGGCCGGCCCATTTGGCGAATCAACCAACACTTCAACCTTCATTGGTCAAATGCGATCAATTGGCGACCACGAGTGGGAGGCGCGTGCGCTATCTACCTCATTCATGGCTCCAGCGGCCCGGCGGGCGGGCCACTTCGACTCAATCCGCCGAGAGGCGAGAATCGGCGGCGAACCGGGCGTGGCGCAAATCCACGATCCCACGAGTCTCGAGACTTCCACGGCAAGAACGCCCGGTGCACAGCAGTCGCGGACCTATCCTCAGCGATTCAACGCGCGTTCACGGAGACTTGCGCGGCGATTGAAGCGGGCATTCGAGAACCTCTTCCGGACCATATCACTCGAAGCCCGTTTTGCGGCTCACGCCAAAACAAAAATCAAGTGATCGCGACGAGGCGCGCTCGTCTCACGCGATCTGAAAGTCGATTCGGGGCGCCCGGCGTGCGAAAGGCGGAGAGACCTTGGCGCCTGCGCCGCGGCCCGGTGCGAAGGCTCTGCTCCCCTCCGCGAAGGAGCATCTCGCCAGGAAAGCACTACTCATCGCTCTCGGCAAGCGAAGCGCAGGGAACCGCGGTCGCCCCGGCGAGGAGCGTGCGTGACGGCGGCGTTCGATGTCCTATGATTATGAAGATGCTAGCTCACGGAGTCACGGCCGTGTCGCTCACCCACAGTACTCCTCAATGAGTCGTTAGTCACGTCGGTCGAAGCGGATCTTGGGATTCTCGAGAAGTGGGAAGATTACGAGAGATGGAAGAATTAGGGGCGTTTCGTATCGGCCGAGGAGGCCAGCGGCGACCGAAGGCCTCTCGACTTCCCGCCCAGCCCGTCGGAGGATTTTTATGGAATGCCGAGACAGCGAGGCATGCCTGCAATGCAACCCTTTGGGTGAGCGGCATTGAGCGAGCCGCGACCGTTCTCGGGGAGATCGGGCGTTACAAAATTCCGAGAGATCTCCATGGCGCTTGATCTCAACAAGTTTGTGGCGGGGATCTGACAAACATCTCGCTACTTCAATAATTACTGCTTTGTTATAGAGGGTGGGGCCCGACCATGAAATGCGAGGCTTTTTCCCCGATCAGCTGGGCGGTAGAGAGCATTGGAATGGTGGAAGTCTGCGGACGATTCCATCTCCTAAATGGGACGACACGATCGAGAATATTCTTGTCTCACTTTACCTGCTGCAAACATTTGCCAATATCGGTATGAAGAATACTTGGACTCTGTTGTTGAGGAGATAATGAAGCATTTGAGGCGATATATCGACCCGATTTAACACTGAGGGTAGAAGTCCGTTCGTGACTTGTCGAGACAAGGACAAGCTAAAATATACGAGCGTGGTATTCGGCCGGACCTTGCGGTTCGTAGAAAAATTCACTCTTAACCATTACTCGAGGATCTCGATTACTTCTTGGCGAGGCTAGCGTCCACATGGCGTATGAAGAAACCTTGGCGGCAAGAAAGGCCGTCGCGCCCGACCTAAGAAAAGAAAGCGATGGTGGCCAAAAAAGGGCATGAAGGTCGCCGCGACAATCAGTCGACTTTCGAGATAA